>CM036658.1:40646990-42007187 GCA_020746105.1 Trogon surrucura | reverse complement strand
CAGCGGTTTGCACGCTCTGGCTGAAAAACAAATGAGTCCCGAAGAATTCCCGGAAGATCACCAACCTGCTTTTCTTCTCTGTGTTAACTCTGAAGCACAGGGACAATGTCTGTAAGCAGTATCTGGGAAGTTAATTTGGCAGAGTCTGTTTCTAAACGAAAGCCACTGAAACTGTAGTTCAGACTTTGACACAAGAGGGCCTTGCCAGAGAAGGGACCAAGAAGACAGAGAAGCACTTCGGAAGAGGGTTACTTTCTTAGCTTTGCAAGCTGTCATGTCCATGCCAGTACACTAGATCTCCATTTAGAAAAAGCTGTTGCAGTCCATGAGTGAGTTCTTCACTTTGTGCAGAGCTGTAGTATAACTCAACTTTACAGCAGAGGAACATAAAAGGCATTGACAAGAGGGGAGCCACAGAAAAAGAAAAGAGAAAAAAACAACCGTGTGCAGAGTAAACTCTTCCTTGAGTAAACCAATCTGTCACTATTGGTAAGTTCTTAACCACACATTTTGTGCTCTTCCAAGTACCTGCTGGGTGGCAGATTTACAGATCTACCCTTCCCAAAGCAGCCTTAGGGAGCACAATGTCAGGGTGCCCAGGTTTTCAAGCCTGCAGGCTAGGCTGATTTCTCAGAAAGCAGCGAGCTCTCTCCCACACTGAAGATCTGCACTCTCTAGGAGAGCAACCAGATTACAAAGCCAAGCAACCCAAGGGCAGCACTGGATCAGGCAGAAAACTTGCCTTTTGAAACAGCGATCGCATATAGACTAGTATCCCCAAACATCAAGCCTGATTTAAGTTTGATACCTTTACACAGATGCTTTGGAAGACTCAAGTGATTTCCTCTCTCTAAAGGTTCAGTGAGAGCACAGTGTAGCTGTGAGAGTTTCTGTAAACATCGCCCTTAGACAGGAGGGCTCCCAGAAGCAGAAATTCCGCTATGCACATTTTGTCCTAGATTTGCGGACTCTAAAAAAGGTAAATCACTCTGTCAGCGCTGACTGTTTTTTTTCGTGCTTTTGCTGCTCTGCTGTACTTTGTGCTATGGTATGATTGGCAGGTAACGCTCCCAACAGAGGCATGAGGCAGTGAAAGGAGCCTTGTTTACTCCTGAAGCAACTCCTCTTCCCACATCTTGTTTGAGGTAAAGTGAAGTTCACAAGTGGTGTGAGGAATAGTTCACTAGGGGTGTTAGACTTGTGAAGGCTGCTAGAGGCTCTGCTCTTTCTCTTGTGAACAGAGCACCTACCAATGCTGACACACACAAAAAATGCTTTCCTTTCAACAAACAGGTAGGAGTGACACAGAGGTGCAGCAAAAGAAAAAAAAAAAAAAAAGGAATTTGCCTGAGGCAAAGGAACAGCAGAAATGAGGACAGAAGTTTAATTCCCTGTTGCCAGCCCAGCGTTTGGCTCACTGCACTGTGCTCTCTCTCCCTCTGCCCTTGTCCACCAATGCACTTGTGGGATTTCAGGTGGGAGGCCTGATATAGAGAGGGGTGATGGAGAGAGGGGGGCTGGGGAAAGCTTGAAGGGAAGAGCCTGTATCTAGAGGCACACTGCTCCTCTTGCAAGACACCAAACTGGGATACATTGTCCCCTCTCCTCTTCCTTCCTCTCCCAACCCAAAGGAAATCCTTGCAATAAAGGAACTGTGCAGTAAACAGAGCATGGTTCAGCTGCAAAGAGTTATTCCTCATAGGTGTGGAGGGGGAAGTCACATTTTATGGATAGGCAGCACAATGTCTTGTGATATCCATGCTCAGTCTTCCCCTCTGCGTGGAGCTGAGTCTCATGCTCTGAGGCTCGTATGAAACTCAGAAGGGGAAAAATGAGCTTCCTCTTTCTCCTCTTCTCCAGCTCACACTGATGCAAAATGAACAAAGCACGGCAGCGAAGAGTTATAGCTGGGGAGTCTTTGCTCCCTGTGATAGATCAGGCTCACAAGCATCTGCCTGGTACAGGAAACATGCACCCTCTGCTCCTCTGCTCCTCTGCTGCCATTTAGTTAAGGGCCGAGGAGACTTCACAAAATCCAATGCAATGTGTTAAATAACCAATTTTAGCAGGTACTGGATTTCCCCTGTGGAGTAATGGTGTGGCACTGCGGGTTTACTAAAAGCACTCCAATCCTTGCTGGCAGACGGCATCTGCTGTCTGATTAAGATTTGCAGGAGTAGGTCTCTGGTGACCAGCTTCAATATGGATTTAACTTCACCGAGGTCGAAGGTATAACTTGAGGGAGGAACTTTCTCATCCAAGATCTTTATTTAATAGCAGCCTGCTAATTATGACTGAGTGCTGGGCTCCCGGTGAGTCCCCTGCCAGCCCTCAGACATTAACTGCTGTCTCAGGGGCCATTTGCCGGGAAATGTCCAAACAGAGATGGAGCTTTGTGCCTAAGCTGCTCTGCTGCTGCTGCCTGAATTGCCCGAACAGCTCTTGCAATAGAGAGGCTGTGAGAAATCCTGCTACCGAGGGAGAGATCTTCATCTTTTCTATTGTTTAGTCTTTCGGTGACACTTGCGGCTGCACTAACCACAGCTACTACTTTCTGCACCCCTCATTTTTATATTTTTGAAAGGAATAGGCAGGGGGTTGCAAAGAGCTTCAGTTATCTGTTTGGTGGGTGGTGATGCTTTGTTTTTTCTCTTTCTGGTGGTTGGAGCAGATTCACTGCTGGCCTGGGGTTATTTCTTTGCACAATTCTCTTTACACACTGCAGATGTGGATCTTGGCTTATGAAACTGCGCTTACCCACTACTTCTGGATGTGTCTTCTTGATCTGAGTTAAATCCTGTCCTCAGTGGCAACATTTTTCCCTTCAAAGTGATTCCTGCAGTGAAAATGGTGTAACCTTCCAGATTTACCTTCCTGAGAGCAGAATTAATCCTCTTGAATTTAAGCTGCTACCTTTCTTGATTTCTTTATTGTCAGCTGAATGGGGGGCTGTTAATCTGTGGTTAGGAAAGGTGACGAAAAAGCACAGAACCTATACTTGCAGGTTGATGCAATAGATCTGTCCATGATACGTACAAACACGTGAATTCTGCACAGATTTAAAATGGATGAGTGGGATATAATGTGCACACAGCCACCAGACAATACGTATTTTATACAGTGCACCAGAGAAAGCTAAAGGATACATTGCTCAGATGTGCAATGTTAGCAGAGACCTAGAGGTGCAAGTAATATAATATTGAAAGCAAAGCTTGGTGGGGAGGGTTGGAGAGAAGGAGGGAAGAGAAAGAAGGAAACGAGACAAAAGGAACGCAAATCAGATCCCTTGTCAGTAAACTAGCTGCATGTTAACTGGAAGGTGCTGTGGTTACAGACAACCGAGTGATGTGTAGGTGACAATACAAGAAAGGAAGCTGCACTGAAACATTACAATTACTGCAGGGTTGGACCAGGCTCATTTTCCTCTTCCATTTCTAGCTGAAACTCTGAGCACAACAACAGGAAACCCACACCAGTAAAGGGAAAAGGGAGAGAGAAATTTAATGTGGAGAGATATACAGAGGTGGATTACACCTGAAACGAAGCTCCATGTAGCACCATCAGCAAAAGAGGAGGCGCTGGGAGAGGGAAGGAGCTGTTGTTTGCTAATCTTGAATAAAGCCAGAAATACAAACACACATTTTTGAAGTGCAAAGCAGGAGCTGGTCTCACAAAGGCATCTGTTTGCTGACATGGCTTGTGACCACAAATGTACTATTGTCCTTTCCAAAGGCAAGAGAGGAGAGACAAAGAAAGCATGGTGTGAAGAAATAGGCTGGGGTTATTTTTCCCCCAATAATACCACTAACAGGACAAGAAAGCATGTTCACAGCACCAGGGCTGGATGCTAACCTACTTTCCCAGATTGCTGCAGCACTGAGGACTGTCTGGAGCAGGAGAAAGAAGGAACAGACCCTCTGTCAGTGTTTATAGCTGAGATGTAAACAGGCATCCAGCAAACCCAGACCCACTATCAGAATTACAATGCAGAGACTGAAAGTTCTGGCAAAATACAATCCACCCGACCCATTAGAAGAAACAAGGGAGCCCAGATAACTTTCCCTGTGTTATAAAAAAACCCTGCCTTTGTACGTGAATAAATTTGTCTTAAAAACAAACAAAAAAACAAGCCAAAACTTACCAAAAACAGAAGCAAGGAAGAGAGAAACAGGTGGCACTCTAAATTTCACATGGATCCAAGAAGCTGTTGGAGGAATAATAAAGGCAAAGTTTTGCTTTGAGGAGTGAATGCGCTGCAGTACAGAGAAGCACTAGAAGAGTGCATAAAATCAGTGCCACCAATGCAGCAGCATTCATGTCGAAAAGGTACGTGCTAGTAATTTCAGGTAGGTGCAAGTACCAAGTAGATTTATTCACATAGCATGAACCAAAAGTGATACATGGAGTAGGAGAATAATAAAATTTTTTTTAAAAAGAGATACAACCCGAATTTGGATCAAGCAACGTGTCTCAACAATAAACCTACAAAAAAATTACAAAAGACTCTCAGCAACCTGAAATATGAGGCTTGATTTTTTAAATGAACCTCACATGAAGCTTTCATTTTGATGAGACAATTTTCTTGTCCTCTAGAGATAAACAACTGGGCCTGACAGCAATCTCAGACTTCTACCGAAATAGAAATGTACTATCTCTGTAAAGGCTACAGTCAAGAGGAGGCTACAAGGTATGGGCAGGATGAGCACAACCATATATGGTATACATATGGGCACATTTGTATTAGTTGCATCTGTGATTGAGGTCTCTGAACACGGCTCTGACATAATACACAATTCTATAACTCTGTTTCCCTTGCGGTTTGTAATCAGTGCTGGACTGGGTCTTCAGGGAGCTGGCAGGGAAATCCCCGTCTGCCATGTGTATCTTCTCTCCCTGCCAGGGCAAACCAATTTAACTTCTAAGTCACAGTGGGATTTCTTCACTCACCCAAATTATTCCCATGTACTTTTGTGAATCCCAAGTGTCTTACATGGTATGAGGCTGCTTCACATGAACATGGGATCACAGCTGGGCTGTCATCCCAAAGTTTCTTTTTTCCAGGTATGAAGGGTGCTATAGTCCCGCCCTCCAGTCCTCTGGGGGACTGCTGTAAGGATGAGTTTGCCAATGAATATAAAAAGATGAGGTTTTCACATGCATAAGAGGGTAAGTGGAAATATTTGTCCTCTCTTGGCTGCAGATAGTTTTTCCCTGCTCCAGCTGTCTGTGTGCCATTGGCATAAAAAGCAGCTTCAGAAATGGAGAAGCGAGTCTTCCCTGCAGGGCTATGTAGGGAAGACTTTTTCCAATGGCAGTGGAAGCAGTGTCAGGGCAACCCCAAGAGCTTTTTACAACCTTTCTGGTAAACGGCATTTAAAATTACTATTTGCTCTTTGCACAGCACTCTTCTGTGGCCAGGTCTACTCTGGGTTCCCTTTGCTGCTCAGGTCTGTGAAGCAGGGTGGACAGGTAACATCTATGCAGGCATTTTGGATGGTATGCCTGCACTTTTTGTAAGAATCGCACTTTGTTTCTGCAGCCTGCACTTATGGCAGCTCTCAGAGGGTAAAGCAAAAGTCTGAATGGGTCAGACTACAGAGTCTCTACCACCAGCAGTGAGCAATCGGTGTGGGCTGGGCAAGGAATCAGATTGGTTCTTCCCTGGAGGAGTCTTCCAAAATAATCATAGGATCACAGAATCATGGAATGTGTTGGGTTGGAAGGGACATTTAAAGGTCATCTAGTTCAACCTCCCTGCAGTGAGCAGGGACATCTTTCACTAGAGCAGGTTGCTCAGAATTCCATTAAGCCCGACCTTGAATGTCTTCAGAGATGGAACCTCCACCACCTCTCTGGGCAACTTGTTTCAGCATTTCACCACCCTCCTAGTAAAGAATTTCTTACAAACATCTTATCTAAATCTGCCCTGCTCTAGTTTAAAGCCATTAACTCCTCATCCTGTTGCTACATGCCCCTGTAAGCAGCTCCCTTGCCAGCTTTCCTGTAGGCCCCCCCCTTCAGCTACTGGAAGGCCACTATAAGGTCTCCCAGGAGCCTTCTCTTCTCCAGGCTCAAAAATCCCAACTCTCTCAGCGTGTTTTTGTAGGAGAGGTGCTCCAGCCCTTTGATCATTTTTATGGCCTCCTCTGGACCCACTCCTGTGGGGATCCATGTGAGGACCAACGACACGACACCAATATGATGTTCCAATAACCGCCACTTTATTGGAAAAGTATCACACATTTATACTGTTCTTGCTTTCCTTAGCACGCATCATGCATATTGTGATTGGCTACAGGCTGCCCAGCACAAGCTGTTCATGCACCACTCTGACTTCATTGATTGGTAACTGCCTAACAAGCATCCATATCCTGTCTCACTGGCCAAGTTCTGTGTTTCGTATAACTGCCTCCCTAAAGTTGATAATTTTGCAGTTTCAGGGTCTTGACGTATCAATGCTTTGTCCTTTGCATGACTCCTACTTACTGACTTGTTTAGTTCGTCACTAGCATATCCAAATAGCAGGACACAACACGCTCCAACAAGTCTTGTGTTGAGGGCTCCAGCGCTGGATGCAGTGCTCCAGGTGGGGTCTCACCAGAGCAGAGTAGAGGGACAGGATCACCTCTCTTGATCTGCTGGTCATGCTTCTTTTGATGAAGCCCAGGATGCGACTGGCCTTCGGGGCTGTGAGTGAGCACTGTCGGGTCACCTCCATCTTTTCATCCACCAGTACCCCCAAGTCTTTTTCTGCGGGCCACATTTAGATGTGTTTTCAGTGTTGGGTGTCTGCTCACTGAAGGCCCATAATGAAGGTCCACATGGCTTAGCTCGAGCCATGAGTCATCAAGCTTGGGCCAGTTGGGAACAGCCCCCAGGAAGGTAGCGCTGCGAAGGTATGAACGTGTTATGCCCAAGGCCTGCTTGCTTTCCTCCAGAAAATGTGCCCAGGTGTCTCTCATGCAGCCTGGTGGAATGACTAATGCACTGGCTATTAAGAATTCTGCTGCAGGGGAACTCTCATAAGCCTGGAGAATCTGGACTCATGGCAGCACCAAACGGTTGTAGGAAGAAATTAAAATCCATTTACTCCTTTGCGAAGTCCTTATTGGTTTCAGTGGCAGTACTTACTATCATGGCTGCAAATAGGGACATGACTTCAGAGATTAGGGTGAATCTGTGCAGGACATGCAGGGCAAGGGCATCAGCCAAAGAAGGCAAAAATTAGAAATGCCTAGCACCACCACTGTGTGCTTGCTGCTGGGCCAGAGTTTATAGTGCCCAAAGCGCAGCAGTCTGCATGAAAGCCGGGGGTATCTAGTATTCACTCACCAGTTCTTTTTCTTTAGAGCACCTTGAGAATGACAAGGAAGATCTTCACCAACACCAGGGAGCGATGGAGGCAGCAAAACGTCAACAGTGCCTTTGCCAAGCTGAGGAAACTCATTCCCACCCACCCGCCAGACAAGAAACTGAGCAAGAATGAGACACTCCGGTTAGCTATGAGATACATCAACTTCCTTGTCAAGGTCCTGGGAGAGCCAGGCCTACAGCAGACAGCAGTGGCAGCACGGAGCAGCATCCTGGGGTTCTTCCAGCAATCACCACACTTGCAAAGCATGGAAGAACTCACACTGATTGAAAACTGTGGTATCTCCTCTCCTGGTATGAGTAGCAATATAGTAGAGTGTTGGTCAGAGACACCATCTCCCTAGCAGACAATGAGACGTGCAGTCTTGGTGTTAGTTTGATAGTCTTCCTCTTTTTGCAGAATCTGTGGGTTGCTCCTTTATGTATTGTGATTATTTGTTTGTATTTATTACTGGTTTATTTGGCATATATTTTTTATTTAATAGGAAAGAAGATCCTTGGTCAGCCAACAACCTAGAGGACCAGACAAAGAACTTGCAGTCCCCAGGACCTGGGAACGACTCACTGCTGTCATAGCAGAGTCCAAGCCAGAAGGGCTTTCTGCCCTGATCTCCTCCAGAAATCAGGCCATATAAATTAATCCAGTGTTTCTGGCAAGGAAAGAGATTATACTCCTATGCTATTTCAGTGAAACTACTGAGCTCAAGAATGCTAACTGCACACAAATTTTTTCAAGACAGACAAGGCCTCAGTAATGAAAGATTTTAACAGTTGTGATGTTTGCCACAGTCCTGGACCAGTATTTCCAGAGACTAATTGCACTCATTCTCTAGACTGTGTATTTTATTTCCAATTTGATTGTTTTTTGAACCTTGCTAATTTAACAGTTGGACTCAATGATCTTAAAGGTCTTTTCCAACCTAAACATTTCTGCTATTCAATGTTCTTTCTCCATCAGACTGGAGGGATCCCTAGTGTCAGAGCAAAACACTGTTAAACAAAATTAAATATTGGGTTAAAGTGAAAACACCAATTTAAAATAAAAGAATACATAGTCGTAGATTAATTTCAGCAAGTTCAGTAGGCAGAATAAACCTTCTCCATAGCCCTGACAGTGTGCATGTGAAGGAATCCGGTCAGCTATGCTCCAGCTACCTTAAAACCCCATTAGACAGGCTGGAGGCTAAACATCTTTGCTCTTCAACAGCTGTAGCAATGGGGGAGGTCCTGTTTTGGGAGTGAGGTCACAGGAGAAGAGGGTTAATGATGAACTGTGAAAACCTTCATGGAAATGTCAGTGAGCAATGCCCCTTCCCTCGCTGAGGTGCAGAAGCAGCTGGAGCATGTCTGGGCCTGGCAGAAGGTGCTGGAGATGCACCACTGGTGCACTGTAGTGCACCACAGCACAAGGTTGTGGTCTTAGGTATCAAGTTCCTAAACCAGCCCTGCTTTTGCTGCTGTGGAAGGCGGAATCAAGATGCACACATCCTTGCTATCACCTGTAAGACCTTGGTGCTGAGATTCTGGGCTGTGTGAAGTTGGACTCACACCTGCCCCAGGTGAGATACCAAGACCATGGACAAGACGATGGGTATGCTGCTGTGTACCCAGCTCTCTGCCTTTAAACTCCCCACTTTTACCTGCTGGAGTCGAGGTTCATTGATCTGGACACTGTCTGAAATGGGCTGATGAAGCAGGGACAAAGAAATTGGTGTAAATGTCTTCCACTTGACTGAGTGGGTCGGTTCCCTGTAGGGAATGCCAGTCACCATGCCGTAGTTGTGTGGATGATGAGCAAGGTGAAAAGAGGTTTCATGCAGGTGACCATTGCAGGTTGTTGCCCACAAATCAATTTAAGTTCCTGACTGAGTTGTAAACTGTGCTAGCAAAGGTCTGGACTGCTCATGGAAGTTACAAAGCTGCCTAGAGCAATGGAAAAAATGACACTAAGTTTAAGTAGAACTGCTTCCTGATCAGATCCTTCTCTTACTGACACAGGTGGCTTTGATTTCCATGTGGACCAAGGGTACATGTCAATGCTTAGAAAAGACACCACTGGTGAAGAAATGAATCTCCCATGTGCAAGACATGTCCTTAGGATGTTCCTTTTGTTCATGAGATGATGAGCTGCCCTCGGGAAACGGAGGTAGGGTTTTTGCACTTAACACATACAGCCCTTCTGCATGAGGACTACAAGGGGATTTGGGACCCAAAGCCTTTCAAAACCTCACCAACCAGTAGGTGCACCAAAGAATTGGGGCTGGCTCCTGCTAAGCATGTATTGGGCTGTCCTGTGCATTGAAAAAGACCAAGGTTTGACAGGAGGACGGCTACCCCCGTCCAGGGCTGGTGTTGTAAGGTACAAGTGTGCCAGTGGACAGATTTTGACCAAAAAAACCTCCAAATAAACCCCAAACCTGAAAGGGTTAATGGTGATCTCATTCTGTTTCTGAACACTGCTGATCTTCAGTGGGTACTGTCAGGGCTGAGGGCTGCACTGGAAAGCAGTGGAAACAGCTAAGAGCCTTTTGCATGGTTCAAGCACCGCTTTCTCTCCACCTCTGCCTACTGTAATGTTACTGAACAGAGTTACAACCTCTTCTGCACAGCACCTCGAAGGTAATGAAGCAAGTCCTCCTCCTCCCAGCTTTCTGTTGACTTGCTGGGAGTTAGAGCAGGATAATTAGTCCAAGTAAATCAGCTCTTATCAGTGAGGTGTGGTAGTGTTATTTGGCCTATCAGCCACTTGCTATCCTAGGAAACACATGCCACCAAAGCAAGGCAAAACATCTTGTGAGCAGAGTTATTGTCCAAAGAAGAGGAAGGAAAACCTGGCAATTCTGTAACATAATCTGATTGGTTTATTATGTATCCTAAAACCTTCCTTTCTTGTTATTGCATTGGTTAATATCGGTGTTCTCATTTCCACTGAGGAGCTTCTTCCTCTCATGTTAAGCATGTATTTCACTAGATCTGTCTACCAAAGATTATTTTTGGAGGGATCAAGTTTCTTCTTTGTATGTAGTGGATTTCTTATCTGTATGATCATGAACAACTACAGTGTAACCGATCACATTTTGTGCTATATGATGCTATTTAACATCTAATATATTCCAAATAAATTATTTAAGAAACTAATCTTTGTCTTTTCAAGCTTCTCTAAAATTTCACTTTACATTTGCATAACAGTTGGTAGAGAAAACCAAAAAACAATGTAATTTCTAGTAGATGATCATTCTACTGTTTGACACTTAGGTAAGAATCTTGATGTTAAAAGCAACATTATCGCATGATGAAGAATGTCAGGAATTCTTTGTTTAATACGATTTTGTACATGTTTTGATTGAATTGTATTTCAGTCTACATACTAAAAATATTTTGACCAGCTCTTGAGAAAGACAGGTAAATAAAATTTCGTTGTGCAACACAGTTGTGTTTGTCTTCCAAATTTTCATAATTCAAAGTATCTTAGCCAACTCTACTTTAAAAAACAAAAGTCACCCTAAAGAATCAATTTTAACTCTGATTTGTGCCTATCATTATCTGGAGATGTTCATAATAGGCCCAACCTACAGATTCAGGCTGGAGTCCAGATCCAGATATAAAATTTCACCTGCAGTTGAGAGGAGTTTAGGACGTAAATCTGCTCTTCCTGGATCCCACCCGGTGGAAAGAATCTAACCCCCAATTGAATACGAGGCTAGGAGAGGGAGAGGAAGCACTCAGGTGACAGATGCAAAAGTTGTGAGGAAAAGATGGGAAACCACTGAGACACAGGGCCACTTTCCATTTCACACCTCACTGGATGTCTCACAGCCCTGACACTGCTCTATGATACACTGAGAGGGATTTCTGCATAATATGTGCCTGAGAAAGGTATCATCTCAAAGCTTACATATAAAAGTCATGAAATCAGCACATGTGAGGTTCAAAATATGTATTTATACTACGCAAAACAATGACACCTTAGAGAGGACCCTCTGCTCACAGCAGATAATGCTGAATTAGCTAGTATGCTCAGAATTGTGTGGCAGTGACTCCTCTGGAAGTGAGCCACGCAAACACAAGAACTGTAGAACGGCGATGTAGCAAGTCATTCACAGCTGGCTGAAAATGTCACTCCTGTGTTGCATCAGTGGCAAAACCTGAACATAAATGACAAAAGTGCCCCTAGTCTTAAGGCCCCTACTGAGTCTCGTAGTTGTAACTAGCAGTGCTAAATTGAGTTGTGTGAACAGTAGGTTTTCCTCTTTCATAACTGGGTGATGTTTGGGTTTTTTTGGTGAGGATATGGCTGCCAATGTTTCAAGGATAACCAACTAAGGTGGTATCTTCTAGAAGCATCTTTGCTGTCTCCTGATACTAAAAGGCATGATGCAAAGCTAAAAGAGTCATGGCTTCCTCCAACCCATGGTACTCCTAACCTGCACAGAGCGTGTTAGCTGTCCTCCTGTACTGCTGTAATGCAGAAATCCCAGTAAGACATTCCTTTATTTGGAATTTCCAGCAGGATCAATGGAAAAATATAGCTCCACATTTCAGGTTAAATGAGTATTACATTCTTCAGAGGTTAGGTGCTAGGAAACAAGTGCAGCTACCACAGAACTTAAGAGAACTGATGCCAGGAGAGTTCCAATGCACACTGTCCTTAAAAGCAATCTACACATCACCAAGGATGAGCCTGTTGTGCAGACTGATGTTCATCATATCCACTTTTCCAGCACCTCCTTTGTGCCTATGAAGTGTAACTGAAGTTGAACATTCAGATTGGGTAAGGAAAGAAATACATTACAATGGTGTCTTGCAAGGATGCTGTAGTCTTGTGCATGAATTCCAGTGATGGCCAGCCTGTGATTACAGGAAGGACATATCAGTTGTTCGTAGGGGTTTGGCTGGAAATTCAGTGGACTCAAATCCTGTCTGATGTGAACACACTGCACCTAGCGCTGGACACTGAACAGCAAAGCCATAGATCTGCATGGTGCCTTGTTTTTTCTGGAGTGTTGCCCATGCTGAGGAAGACTTGTGGTGAGGTATGAACTCAGCAGCTGTGTTAATTGTGCTGACTCTAAATCACCGAGGAGAAGGATACACTGAGCGTAGCACAGGGAGAATTTCTGAGCTGGCCAAATTACATGGCAGAATTGTGTTGCTTTAGATCCATCCTAGCGTCTTGCTCTAAGCAAGAAGCAGAAGCTGCAGGACTGATATGTTTCAGGGGCATACGATTCATGAACAACTTAGTAGTTTAACTTTCAGTATTTAACTGGCTTCCACAAATTTCTTTGCTGCTAGGGAATGATATGCAGTGAGCATGGCTGAAGTAATGTGAACAAGGCAGATCTGACTGTTGTTCTTTGAATGCTGAGTGATGAAAGGAGGTGGAGAGAATGGACGACTTAACTACTGACCTGTGGGGCAGAGGTCATTTGGAAGCCAGTCTTAAATCTAAAGGTCATGGACAAAACGACAAAGTCTAAATCCGTCCCTTTTCAGGGATGTAATTGTATTTTTAAAACAGCAGGTGCTGAGAGGATCAGAGAGGAGAAGGTGGGTGGAGGAAGCAGGTCAAACAAGCATTTGGGTTACAGAAGGTAGAGATTTCCCTGTGTCTGGTCAGTTCACGTACCTGGGTCTGTCATTATTGTTCTGTACATAAGCTACAGGTAGCACCTTAGCTGCACATTGCAAGAGTTGGTCCAGCTCTTCTCTATACGAAAAAGAGTTGGTTTTATCCCATAGTACTCTGCCCACACTCCCTTGCCACGTGCACAAATGCATGCACATCCCATCCCTCCACAGTTTTGCTGCCACAGATTGCAAACCCAACAGTGCACAACTGAGGACCCTGTGATAAGCCTCTTTCAGGAGTGTCTTTTGGAAAAGGGACCCCCCAAGCACTGAGAGTGAAAAAGAGAGGCAAAGAGCTACGCACCTTTCTGTGGGTACCTTTCTCCTGCTGAGTGTCAGTGCCCCAAAATAGCACTGAATTGGCACAGGATCAAGGGCAGAGTCAGTGAGACACTTGCAAATCTCAGCGTGGATTGTATTGGGCCTCTGATACATAGATGTACCACCAACCAAAACATAGCCTGTAGATTCCCCCAACTCAAGGTTACACAGTAATAAATTCAAGCTTTAGGAGCTTTACATTTACTGAAAAGACTCTTAAAACTGAAATGCCTAAAAGCACCTTGAGCGGAGGCTACTAGACCTAGTTAATCACAGAGGCTCAGGCCAGCTAACAGTGACTTGAAGTGTTTTGCTGCCTGTAGGTTTAAAGGTGCTTCAGAAGGAGGTATCTGGCCTTGCTAAGGCTCAGCAGGGATTTCTGTAGGACAGAATGGCAAAAAGTGGGTTGCCAGTTGAGAATTCCTGACAGAGCAAGTGAGCCTGGAGGGCTGAACTTGCCAAAGCCTCTCAATGCTGGCAGAGCCTGCTTGTGTGGGAAACTTTCCCACCACTTGAATGGGAACTGAAATAACTCAATGCTAAAGGGAACTGCACACTCTGGCTCTTCCTCCTGAGCTATGCTGCAAACGTTTTCCCTAAATTTTCAAGCACAGAAGAGTAGCCAGCTGCTGTCTGGTGAACATGCCAGTGTGTTTGGCACAAGAAAGCCCATTCTCAAAAGCCATATTTCTGCATAGACACATGGAATCCAGATGGGTGCTCACCATTTCAGATCTGGAAGTGAAGAGAGAAATTTATGGCAGGTAACTTCGGCATCGTAATTTTACCTGCCAATTTTGAACTGAACTGCTAGGCAGATTAGAAAACATATACACATATATATGCTTGTATATATCTGCATATCTATCTATCTATCTATCTATCTATCTATCTATCTATCTATCTATCTATTACCTACCTACCTACCTACCTACCTATCTATCTTACACTTATAATCTCCTTGAAGTCCATGTTGAAATTCACTGATGCAAAGGGAAAGCCATGACTTTTTACTTTAAAATCAACATTCTTCTTCTTTAGGACTAGGGGGAAAAAAAACCCCAAGAATGAAAAAAAAGACAAATTGTCAGTGGAAGTGAGAGAAAGCATGTAGGATAGTTCTCCCATGTCTGACATAGCTGGATTAAAGTGGGGTAGACTTCTTCTATATTACTTCTCTATATATCACCTACAAAATAATAGAACGCCATCACATTTTTTTTATTAAATCTGAAAAGAAAGACAAACGGACAGTTAGGTATTTCTGAAAGCTTTGATATAGTGGCTCCTATTAATTTCAAACATTTCCCAAGAGTACAGACTGCTGAACCAATACAGACAAGCACTGATTATGTGTTTTGCATTATCTAAATCTGTTTTATATTTCCCTTAACAATATATCGTTAGTTGCTTATTTCTAAAGTAAAAAAAAAAAAAAAAAGAAAAGAAAATGTTTTTACAATAACAGTAAAAAAAGAGAAAAAAAGGTTCTTTCCTTTTTATCACAACTTAATCAGTTAAGTACTTTCAGCAGTCCTTTGCCATGTGCTGTTAAGGTAAACCAAACCAAAGACAGTATTTCTTCTGGAAAACTGCAGGTTCAAGTTAGCCAAGGGCTTGTCATGAACAGTGCCTCAAGGCTTGACTTATCCTGACACTTATGTTTGCTTTTCACAGAATCACAAAATGTTAGGGATTGGAAGGGAGCTTGAAAGATCATCAAGTCCAATCCCCCTGCCAGAGCAGGAACGCCTAGATAATGCTACATAGGAACGTGTCCAGGCAGGTCTTGAATGTCTCCAGAGAAGGAGACTCCACAACCTCTCTGGGCAGCCTGTGCCAGTGTCCCGTCACCCTCACCGAGAAGAAGTTTCTTCTCGAGTTTAAGCGGAACCTCTTATGTTCCAGTTTCAGCCCATTACCCCTTGTCCTATCAGTGGTTGTCACCGAGAAGAGCCTGGTTCCATCCTCGTGACACTCACCCTTGATGTATTTGTAAACATTAATGAGGTCACCCCTCAGTCTCCTCTTCTCCAAACTAAAGAGCCCCAGCTCCTTCAGCCTTTCCTCATCAGGGAGATGCTCCACTCCCTTAATCATCCTAGTTGCCCTGTGCTGGACTCTCTCCAGCAGTTCCCTGTCTTTCTTGAACTGAGGGGCCCAGAACCGGACACAATATTCCAGATGGGGTCTCACCAGGGCAGAGTAGAGGGGAAGGAGGACCTGTCTTGACCTACTAACCACCCCTCTTCTAATACACCCCAGGATGCCATTGGCCTTCTTGGCCACAAGGTCACAGTGCTGGCTCATGGTCATCCTGCTGTCCACCAAGACTCCCAGGTCCCTTTCCCCTACACTACTCTCTAATAAGTCATTCCCCAACTTATACTGGAACCTGGCGTTGTTCCTACCCAGATGCAAGACTCTACTTACCCTTGTTATATTTCATTACATTTTTCCCCGCCCAACTCTCCAGCCTGTCCAGGTCTCGCTGAATGGCAGCACAGCCTTCTGGCGTGTCAGCCACCCCTCCCAGCTTGGTGTCATCAGCAAACTTGCTGATAGTACTCTCTAGTCCCTCATCTAAGTCATCGATGAATATATTGAATAATACTGGTCCCAGTACCGACCCTTGAGGGACTCCACTGGATACAGGCCTCCAACCAGACTCCGCCCCATTGACCACAACTCTTTGGTTTCTTCCCCTTAGCCAGTTCATAGTCCACCTCACTACCCGAGAGTCTAGACCACACTTCCTCAGTTTAGCAGCAAGGATGCTGTGGGAGACTGTGTCAAATGCTTTACTGAAGTCAAGGTAGACCACATCCACCGCTCTGCCATCATCTATCCACCTTGTTATATCCTCGTAAAAGGCTATGAGGTTAGTCAAGCACGACTTCCCCTTGGTGAAGCCATGTTGACTGTCTCTAATGACCCTCTTATCCCTGATATGCCTTGAGATGGCACCAAGGATAAGTCGTTCCATCACTTTCCCAGGGATGGAGGTGAGGCTGACCGGTCTATAGTTACCCGGGTCCTCCTTCTTGCCCTTTTTGAAGACTGGAGTGACATTTGCTTCCCTCCAGTCTTCAGGCACCTCTCCCGTCTCCCAAGACTTGGCAAAGATGATGGAGAGTGGTCTAGCAATGACATCAGCCAGCTCCCTCAGCACCCGTGGGTGCATCCCGTCTGGACCCATGGATTTATGGATGTCCAGATTGCTTAATTGGTCCCTAACCCAGTCCTCATCGACTAAAGCAAACTCCTCCACTGCCCTGACTTCCTCTGGGGCCTCAGGGGAACGGGGCTCCTCAGGACAGCCTCCGGCAGAGTAGACAGAGACAAAGAAGGCATTCAGTAACTCTGCCTTCTCTGTATCTTCTGTCACCAAGGCACCCACCTCATTCATCAGTGGGCCTACATTGCCTCTGGCGTTAGTTTTATCTGCCACGTATTTGAAAAAGCTCTTCCTGTTGTCCTTGACCCCTCTCGCCAGGTTCAATTCTAGGGAGGCCTTTGCTTTCCTAGTTGCCTCCCTACATCCTCGGACAACAGCCTTACATTCTTCCCAAGTGGCCAGCCCTGCCTTCCAAGATCTGTAAATTCTCCTCTTGCACTTGAGCTTACCCAGCAGATCCCTGTTTAGCCACGCAGGTCTCCTGGCTCCCTTCCTTGACTTCCTACGTGTCAGGATGCTCTGATCTTGAGCTTTGAAGCAGCAGTCCCTGAACGCTAACCAACTATCTTGGGCCCCTTTACCTTCAAACAGCCTTGCCCGTGGGATTTTCCCTATTAATTGTTTGAAAAATCCAAAGTTTGCCTTGGCGAAGTCCAGGGTTGCAATTCTGCTTGCTATTTTGTTTCTGCTACATGAGATCCTGAACTCCACCATTTCTTTTACCCTGGCTCTGTGAAGTACTGAAAAAGTCTACAGATGAGGCTGTCAGTAAGACTCTTGATCTTGAGGACTCAAAACATTTTAGGGTTGTCATGACTGCTTTTTGGGGTGCTTTTCTTGTAGTCTCTGTCCACACACACTTTTAAAACACCTTAGAAAGACAAGGGTGACTGGTCAGGGAATTCAGCTGGAAGAGCTGGAAGTGTGGAAGCAGCCTTAGAAGGTATCTGAAGATTTTTTTAAAAACAGGCACCTTCAAGTCATTTCATCTCATGTTCCTGAATACATAAGCATATAAAGCCCGTAGCTGCTTTTAAAACCCGTGGCTATAGATTTGAGTCTTGATTTCTCTGGGAGGGTTCTTTTCTCAACAAGGGTAGAAAAGAGAAAATTAGACCAGGCACTAAGGCAGATAGTTTACTACAACGCAAGCACACCACAGAAAATGCCCAGGGAAAAAAACAAAACAAAACACAAAACTCACAACCCACTCCTCTGCCCCTAGCTAGTCTGTTTTTTCTTATCAATCTCCTACAGAGACTCTAAAACTCTTATCTTGATAGGTCAGATTACAAAACTGATCTCTCCATGATGAATAAGAATGAAACTATGTTTTCCACCGTCAGCAAACCATACATTCCCAGTCCAGATAATTTAATTAATAGAATATCGCCTCTTCATCCCAGCTCCACTGTCATCCTTTCTCTGACTCCTTACCCTCCCCCCAATTAATTCCTGTGCTTTAATACCATCTAAGAGTCCTTAGTGAGAAGAGGATCTGCTTGCTGTGCAGGTGCAAGTTTTCAGCACCGCAGCACAACAGCAATACCACCCCCTTCTGCCCTTCTCAGGGCTTCTCTTTGTGAAACACTTTTTCTTTTTCTTCCTTTTCAGCTCCATGCTGAACAACCCCATGCAGCTAATCTGATTATGCTAATTTGTACTTCATGAACCCAAAGACTGTAAAGGGATCTGCAGAGGGTGAGCTGGGCTGAGGATGAGGGTGGTGAGGACAGGAGAGGGGGTATGGGGCAGGGGGAAAGAAGGGGGAGGGCACAAAATGTGGATTCAAGTCGGTTAACAAAAAAAGCCCTCTGTATTGCCAAACAAAGCACACTCCGGGTAACCCTTTGCTGCTCTTGACAATTTAGAGTGTCCCAAACTGGTCTGCACTACTGAGCCAAAAAGTGAGCATGGAGAATATACAATGAAGGGGCACAATGAGAAGTCTGTTTCTTGGTGAATGTTGCTTTTCTTTCTCCTTAACTTAATCCTTCTCAGAATCTAGTAGCTGAAGTATGGTCCACAAATTGTTCATCGGTTGGTAGCTATGGCACTAGACGGCTTCTGGGCACATACAACCTCATCTGTCCAACTAGACTGATGCTGCACTTGAAATTTATTGAATAATGGGCAGTGACCCTCCTTCTGCAGGAGCTGACAGCATTCACAGCCTGGTTTTACCAACATTACCTTTGCTACAGCTCGAATTAGTCTGGAAAGAGTCCTAAAATGAAATATATAAATGGTACAGAAAAAAAAATGTTTTCAAGGTTAAAGCAACTCTGTGGTAGAGTTTTGGCAATTGTGGAATTAGCTGCACTAGCAGGGACCACCTGGGATCATCTGGTCTCACCCTCCTGCTCAAGCCATGTCACCTCGAGCTGGCTGCCCAGGACTGCATGCGGCCATACTTTGAATATCTCCATAGACAAATAGTCCACAAGCTTTCTGGGAAACCCATTCTTGTGTTTTACCACCCTCATATTAAAAAAAGATTTTTCTTGTGTTCAGATGGATTTTCTTGGGGTTTAATTCATGTCCATTGCCTCTTGTCCAGTCAGTGGGCAACACTGAGAAGAGTCTGGCTCCCTGCACATCGTTCCCTCCCAGTACATATGGGTACACATTGAGAAGCTTCCCTTCAACCATCTCTTCTCCAGGCTGAATAGTCCCATGTCTCTCAGCCTTTCCTATGAAAGATGTTCCAGTACATTAACTGTCCCTATGGCACTCCACTGGACTTGCTCCAGTAAGCCCATGCCTTTCTTCTACTGGGAAGCCCAGAACTGGGCACAGCACTCCAGATGTGGCAGCACCAGAGCTGAAGAGAAGGGATGGATCACCTCCCTCAAGCTGCTTGCAGGACCCTGACTGTTCCTCAGGATGCTTGTATCAGTGCGGGATCAAGACTGAGTGTTGGTCTAAGCTGTTTCCCAGGGTGGTGTGAGCAAGCACAACTCTACCACTGCCTCTGCTAAGTGTATTTGTTACAAATCGAAAGCATATTTTGCCTTTCAAACTGAAAATCATTGGAGAGAGGCACCTTGTTTCCACACATAATAAAAGCATTGTCTACATACATGCCTGCAGAGATGACAAGAGAGAGAAGGGGGCATTACAACAATTCCAGGCAAAGATGGGCCTGAATTTGCTGTCCTTAAAACTGGTGAACATTGTTTAATAGCCAAAGGCATATGGGGAAATAACAACTCGTTCCTTAATGTCCATTTCCTGTTCTGTGCTCTTCTCCGGCAGAAGTTCAGAAGGTTAGTTTCTGAGAGACAATTTTTGCCTCTGGTGAAGGTAAACTTTTTGCTAGTGAGAGGTAAAACAGGAAATGGAGGGAAGGCATTTGCTCTTTACTCCATCTTAAATAGGATGGCTCCCCTTTCTCATGCAGAGTAGACTATTTGTTAAGTCCTGCAGCCCTAAGTAGAGTATTTCAGGACACCATTTTATGAAAGCAGATGGAGGATGAAAAATGTATGTCTTAAAGCTGTCATCCCAGGTCCAGTCTGAGGTTCAGCTGCATTTGCATTTTGTTTGAAAGAAAGGATTACACGTAGATTATATGATACAGTAGAAAATACGCAGAATGTTGCCAGCATTGCTCTCTATACTCGAGATTTCATTTGCTGAATGTGTAGTGCATAACAATGTATATATCAATATTAAACAAAACTGGCTTTAAACAACACTGTGAGTGGTGTGACTAAGCAAAGAGGCAGAAAAAAATATCAGAAATGTAAGATTAACCGGCTAAATTCAAATATAAAGAGTATGCTTTTAGAAATCACCTCATGCTGATTGCAGCCTCTTTGCTCATAATATGCATGGATATGTCCCTTGCGTTCCTTCTTTTCCCTGGGAAGCAGAGAAGTTTATCAGATGTGAGCCAAACTGAAGTGGGATTTTTAAGAACTCTTTTATATTATACATGAATACATATGATTAAACAAATAGCTTTAAATCTGAGACAATCAGTAATCCCAGTTCCTATGCTCCCTGAAAGCCAGATTCTTGAATGTACTGGAACACCTAAAATCAGTTGATATCTAATGACCTTTAAAGACCTGGGCTTTTGCCCTACTGAGGGCAAAACTCTCTAACAAAGAAAAACCAGTGCATGCCGCAGGACTTACTGAGTAGTTTGAGGCATGGTGATTTGTATCATAAGAGATCTCACTGTGTCCTTTTTTTCTCTTCTACAGCAGGTCTTGGGTGAGATCAGACCGGTGAGGATTTGCCAAAGGAGATAAGCAGAGTAAGTAGTATAATCTAGAGAAGGTCTTGCTCTGTTACATCCTGTCTTTCTCCTGACCTGGGGAAAGACCTTGCCCAGACCACTCCTTTTCCTAACATTTTGTTTACTGAGATAGTGAATTTAATAAGCAAGGATGTTTCTCTTGCTTTGTATACATAGGGAGTTTAATGCAATGGCCTTTGGCCTCTTTTGAAACCTCTAAGTAATACTGTGACATATAATACTAATAAAATAACAGTTACAGTATCAGGAATATATGAGGAATGTATTGCCAACCATTACTGGCAATAACCTTGAAATTAGCTAGCAGTGTTTTTTAATGACCTAGATTGTTTCAGAAAAAAAAAAAACACCAGACCCAAAACCACGAGAAATTGGTTGAAATAGGCCCACAATTTTCAGAGTCTCATGTGGATAGAGAAGGACTGCTCAGTTAACCACAATGACAATCACATAGAGATGAAAGGCACAGAAGGTGTATGAAGCACAAGCTCTTGGGAATCATGTGCATAGTGAGAGGAGAGAGAGGCTGCTCAGTGATTGTTGGAGCTGAACTACAATTCAATACAATGGCTAAAATTCAACCAGGGAACATTACAGGAGAGTGACACTGCAGCACTCCTGCACGCCATTGTCTCAGCCCATATGTCTGCCAAAGGCAAGTCACAGCTGTAAGGAAAGACATCTCTGAACCTTGATTGCATCAACAGAGTGCTGGAACCTGTTTCAGCCCTGTGAACAAAGCATCTAATTATATACATCTAATGAAATAGTAAGGAAATAAATAAGGTAAGTAAGAGTTCAAGCCCATTCTGGAAATCAGCTCCGTTCAAATAGCATACTGCTAAGGAACAAGATGTGCGAAGAAGAGGATTAACCTAACAATGAAACCTAAGCAGAGATGAAAAGAACTGAGCTCTCAGGAGTCTAGTGACCATTTCTAGAAGAGCTACTACATCCCTGCAGCCAAGATCATAACTTTTGTATGGTGCACCTCTAGCATCTCACTTCAGCTCTACATGAAGTCATGACTGAGCTTATTGCTGCAATAAAGATACAAGATATGTGGAATATGTAACTCAAGAGCCTGAAGCACATGTATTGCCTAACTGTGTGGACACGACCAATGGCATATGTTAGGGAGCTCCTGGGTAGAACGAGCAGCCGACAAGCTGCTCCAGTCCCCTGTCCAGGTTTCACCTAGGAACCTACACAAAACTGCTTCTTTAAAGGTTGTAGGAGGAGAAGTTTTGAACGGATTCTTAAGTATCTGTGAGTTTAATCTGGTGTGAGGGAGATCCAAGGCAGATGTACATCTAAGCAATGCTACTGCTCAGTTTAAGCAACACTTCCATCTCTCCACAAACTAGATCGGCATCAACCAGCGCATAAGGAAAATAAACCAAAGTAATGTTGTGTTAGTAGATGAATGGCCATGAGAACTTCCCGTGATTTATTTTCTCAACTAAGTTTTGCAAAGCACTTTGGCAAACAAGTTCATTGAAAAAAATGAAAGGACACAGGAGAAGGTGACCTGCTGGGGGAAGATTGTGCAAAGGAATGAGGGTAACAGTAGTGAAACACTAAGTTGAAAGGCATGAGGAGGTAAAGGTGAGACCTGAGTATGTTGGTGTTCATTGAGAACATGCATGAGTAAGGTGACAAAGATGGGATGAACAGGCAGATTCTCAGAGAGAGACTGAGAGGTGTACTAAGCCATGACTTAATGCTGAGGATGGTACAGAAAAAGCAGGGAAAATGGGAATGAGATAATAACTGTGAAGAGTGGCACTGAAATAAATAGGCAATGTTGATGGATATGCAGTGCTAATGAGAGAGGACAGAGAAGAAAATGTACTGGAATGTCAAAGTAAGCAGCTTCCAGAGGATAACACACTGTTGGAAAATGGGGAAATACTAACAAAGAAGAAAACAACGGAGCAGAGTGGGAACTGGATCAGAAGAAAACTGATGGCAGTATGCCAGATGACTACAAATTACGAACATGACAGGACAAGAGCAGAAAACGGGAATTGCCATTTTCATATACGGCAAAGATTACTATCTTCAACTGACTTGATTCTGATGCATACACTTGGAGAGATTTTATTGGAAAGATAAACAAATTTAATCTAATAATCAAAAAAATAGGAATATTTCTAATTTCCTAATTTGGGGAGATAGGGTACAGATATATGAGTTTTGAGGCATATTGGCAACTGAAGAAGTCCTTTTTTTGATAAGGCATTATTTTTAAATTACAGGTCAATGTCTGTAGGATTCCAGATATTACAAAATAAAACACTACATAAACATATTCCACATTTAGCAGCAACTTCACCAGCCATGCTTCCACGCTACTTACACAGACCCCCTTTTCAAACACTAAAGTAGCTTAATTGCCATACGAAATGGAGACAACAAATGCACCAGGTATGACAGCTCTAGTTCATGTTATCCACAGCTTCTGTAAGATCTAGGGAGTAAGGGGTTACTGAGGTCAAGCCCTGTGGAGATTAAAGATGTGGACATGCACTCACCTTGAAACCTACTCTCTTTGTTACTGTCAGGTGCTATGTGGTGGTTTCAGCTTTGCCTAGAATGGACAAAGAACATCTGTCCATCCAGGATCAGTTATGACTCACAGCAAGGCAGCCGTCAGGAATAGTTGTCAGGCGTGTAACATCCTCGACTTCCACAGCTGTCTCAGAAGTAAAAATGTGGTGATGTCATGAACAGCTGGAACGTTTTCTGAATTTCCTTCAGAACATATTTGTATTAATTTATCAGTGTCCTCCTGGAAAGGATAACCAATTCTGCAAAAAAGCTCTCTAGTGCATGTGGAAGCTGGGTAGCTAATCAGCAGGTGTCTACAATGGTGTGGTTTTTTAAGTCATGCTAACATTCCTTGGGCAAGAGAGTCAGTTTAAGTTTGTGCTTTGTTCTCAGGTTGAGGTTTATGCTCGTGCAATAGAGCAGAATACTAGTAAGTCCATCTTTGATTTTTTGTATGTGTAGCATGGTCAGCTGTTTTTATGAAATGAAGAATGGGGTATTCTTCCACTTTGAAATCAGCAACACAAAAAAACTTGTGTAAGACACACACTGACGTGTACCTAGCTCACACAGTAAAACCACCCTCTCACACTGCCACAGTTCTCTCAGTATCAGCATGCTTGGTCCAAGGATGAATGGGATTATTTCAGAGGTGCTTACCCTCTGTTATCTTTAAGTTACCCCTGAAATGTCTGGGACACCTACTCTACTTTTATTACACATACTGTGTTCCTTGATCTGATTTGTCTTTGATGGGTTCCTGTCCTGTGCGCTGCTAAGACGTCACCCTGAACGCACAGAAACCTCAAGAATCTCTCCTTGGTTATCAGCAAACTTAGAGAAACTGTTCTTATTTCCTGCTGGTGCAGGAGGCAGAAAACCAACCAGAACCTCTTTCTAGTGTAGCTGTGTCAGCTAACACACATTTCCCACGTAACTGCTGCAAAGGATGCTTGTGGAGATCCGCCTTCACACTAGCTCCCTCTGCTTTGGAAAACAGTGTGTCAGGTGCACTGAAGAGCCCCTGAAAGAGCGTGTGGTATGTATTTGAGAACCTGAATAAACATTCAGGTAGCTATTGCCAATCTGCTACAAGAGAGCACCCAGTATCAGTATCACTGCTGGTATTTAGAACTCGAGTCTATCTACGTGAGCTGTAGGTACAGCAGTAGCTGCAGTGCAGACATTGTCATTGGGTATAACACGTTGCTGGCCCAAATTAAGATTTTTTGTGTGTGTGTGTGTCACTATAGATTTGTTGTGGTCATTGTCATTTTTATTTCTTCCTTTCCCCGCGACCATACACAAGATAGCAACGAACCTGATGCCACTCCGTGGGAATAAAGCAGTACTGCAACGAGCATAAACGGTCCAGCTTCGCTACAGGCTATGGGTGCAGAGGATCACTACACCGTATAAAACTCTGTCAGCAACTCCTCTGCTGCTGCAGCTGCATAGACACATATCACTGTTCAGTGGGAGCAAAAATGATGCCGTACTTGATTTCTGCCACAGAACGCAGCTTAATATTTATTATGCCTTACTGGCTATGAGCTGTGGCAAAGCAGTATTCTGCTCTAGAAAACAAACTGTGACTCCCATGTCTGCATACAAGCACAACAGAAAATAAGAACTAGAAACATTATTAATGAGACTAGTAGGAGATCACTTCAGCAAAATGTTGAGCTCTTCATGTAAATGAAATGCAGGATGGAAATGTCCAGAAGATAGCAACCAGGTACATACAGCGCAAGCACGAGGAAGGAAATGAGCCACTGGACAAACAGAAAGGAAGAGGCATTGAGAATAAGGAGAACTTATTCTGTGAATATGGTGCTGATAAGAAGAAAATCAATTAAAAGAATGGCTTACTACCCATGGCAATGTATAATTATTCTGAGGAAAGTTCAAGTGTTTGCTATCATTCCCTGCATAAACCTCTATCCAAAAATGATCCTACACTTACTCCAGTTATTTCCTGAAACTCATTCTTGGTAGGCAAAGAACAAGTTTAAAAGCACACACAGAAATTGTATGTTTTCAGACTGCTTAGATTGATTAACTACACCACACAGTGTGCAAATCTTAGAGACATTATCAGCTCTCTTCACCAGCTTGTGGAAATTGAGTGTAAAAGGCAAACACAGTGCCTTTCTTTAGCAGAAAAAACAGCCAACCAAGTAAACTCAACTTCCACCCTCAGTGAAGAAAAAAAACCCAAAAACTGTACTGAAAAAATACGGACATGAACAACCCCTAACTTGGGTCCATGAAGAACTGTGTCAAATCAACATAATTTCAGGCTACCACAGTTTAGTCAGTCTGGTGGATAAAGAAAACCCAGATGTCGTGCATTTGGTAGTTTAATTATTTACAGTTAGATAATGTTTCCCTTGGGAAGCTTGTGAGTAAACTTGTGAAAATACTGTAAGTGATGGAAAACCAGTTAGGCATATACTTTTAGATGACAAAACAGTTAACAACAGCCTTCACTGCTAAAATGGATGTAAAGACGTATTAAAAGGGTTTCTGCTGAGGTCTGACCAGGATCTGGAATGCATTAACACCCCCTGTAATTATTAGGTAGGTGGTAAATAGATGACATCAACCTGGTAGAGATCACATCTTGGTAATCCTAAATACTCTTGATGAAGTCTTGATGTGTGCTTGCAGCTCAGAAGGCAAATCACACCCTGGGCTGCATCAAAAGAAGCATGACCAGCAGATCAAGGGACGTGACCCTGTCCCTCTACTCTGCTCTGGTGAGACCCCAACTTGAGCACTGCATTGAGCTCTGGAGCCCTCAACACGAGAATGTGGACTTGATGGAGCAGGTCCAGAGGAGGCCATAAAAATGATGAAACCACTGGAGCACATCTTCGATGAAGACAGGCTGAGAGAGTTGGGGTTATTGAGCCTGGAGAAGAGAAAGCTCCCGGGAGACCTTACAGTGGCTTTCCAATACCTGAAGGGGGCCTACAGGAAAGCTGGGGAGGGGCTGTTCACAAGGGTGTGTAGTGATAGGACGAGGGGCAACGGCTCCAAACTAGAGCAGGGCAGAGTTAGATTAGATGTTACGAAGAAGTTCTTTACTGTAAGAGTGGTGAAACACTGGCACAGGTTGCCCAGAGAGGTGGTGGAGGCTCCATCTCTGGAGACACTCAAGGTCAGGCTGGAAGGGGCTCTGAGCAACCTGACGAAGAGACGGCCCTGCTCACCGCAGGGGGGTTGTACCAGATGGCCTTTACAGGTCCCTCCCAGCTCAACTCACTCTATGATTCTATGAACTGAAAAAAGTTCTACACGGAAAAATATTTTTTTAAAAGAAAATAAATATAAGAAAAAAGGGATAAAGCTAAGGTACCATGCAAGTGTCGAGAAGGCTCTGGGAACCACACAGAATTCGAGCTGGTCGTGAACGGCTATGAGGATTTTATTTATTTTTTTTTTTTAAAAAAAAAAAAGACCCGGCAGAGCTGTTAAGTGTTCAGACAAAGCACTGGTCACCCAGTGCGGCCCCTGAGCAGCCGCCGGTAACGCCTCTCAGTGCCCGGGGCGGGCCCGGCTACACCAAAGACGGCCGCCACCTCCCACCGCCTCCTCTGCGGCTCCACCCGCCCCGCCCCGCCGGTGACGGCGGCTGGCAGGGGACAAGCTTCTTCTGACGAGCCGCCGCCGCGCTTCAGCGTTCGTTCCTCGCTCCTTCGTCCCGCCGCCGCCGGGCCATGGAGCTGTGGCAGGTGCCGCTGCTCTTCTCGCGTTTGCCCATGTTCCCTTTCTTCGACCTGGCGCACTACGTGGCCTCTGTCATGGCGCTGAAGGAGCAGCGGGGTGAGTGCGGGCGGTTGGCGAGGTGGGACGAGGCTCTCACCTCTACCCCCTCGCCGTGCTCCCTGTCTCCCCGCCGTGTCCCTCCGTGTCTCCCCCTGTGTTTCTGTGTGTGTGTGTCCTGTCGCCGTATCCGACACCTCCGAGCCGGGCCAGGCTAGAGGAGGGGGCCGGAGACCACCCCCTCCTGCCGCCGGGCGCCCCGTTCCCGGCCGGGCAAGGGTGGCGGCGCGCAAGATGGCGGGGAGCGCCTCAGGGGGAGCAGAGCTGGGCTGGGGCGGGTTGGGGGGCCGGCGGTCGCCTGGAGTGACCCCCGATTGCCACAGCTTTGCCGCTGGGTCTCTGCGGGAGCCGCAGGTGTCTGCGGTGGGTGTGTGTGTGTCCGTCAGTCGCTCCCTCTCCCCGCTCTGCCTTGCCGGGAGCCACCCCGCTGGCGTCGAAGCCCCGGCGTGCCCAGCCGGCCCCGACGGAGTTGCCCGGAGCACTCTGCAGCCCTCCTGCCCGTGTCTGAACTGACGGCAGAAACCGCGTAGGAAGCGGCCAGCCAAACTTCTCTCTCTTTCTCAGAACTAGAGGCGCTGATGACACAGTCGTTGAAAACTTTTTTTTTTTTTTTTCCTCGGCAGTTTAAGACTTTTTGTAAAGTCCCGAGAGCGGAAGGGCTGAGCCCCCCCGAGGGTGGGTTTATGCGGGCAGAGAAGGAGCGCAGGTGGCGGGCCGGGCTTTACTGGGCTGTGCTGTGGGTGCGATAGCCGGGAGGTGAGAGCAGAGCCGCTCCCAGCGCCCCTGGCTTCACATCCATCGCACGCCCTGGCCGTGCCGGCGGGACTTGCGGCAGTCCCGTCTTCCAGGGAACGCGGCTTGGGAAATGCCATGGGCAGGTGGGTCGGCTGTGGCGTGGCGCGCTGCTGACCCTTGTCGTTGTACGCGCTGATTTTGCAAAATTAAACTCGGAAAGCTCTTCACTCCCGGTGACAGGATTCCGGGGTTTGTGTGAGCGCACGTGGTGACGCTTTGATCCCTGCGTGCCCCTTTCTAGACAACCTTTTGCGCTGAGGTTGTTAACTCCACCCCTGCAGAGACTAGCCTTGTTGTAATGTTTAGAATAATCACTCCTGGTGTGGCTTTGGATGGTTATAGTAACTGTGCATCCCAGACGATAACTGTGTAGGAAACTAAGCTGGTTTTCAGGATTATAGAACACATGTGGGAGCTTCTGCTTGCTTCAGATTTTCAAGGCTCTGCAATGGTTTGTTTGGTGAGAGTGTGTTCGGTCCCTTGCTAAATGTGGCAAGGTGTATTTTTACTTAAGTACTTACTTACTTTACTTACTTAAGTAAAGTAACTAAGTGTGCTTAGCCGACTGTGAAGACTGATAAAAAATGCTTATATATGCTAGCATTTTCACCCATTTTTTTTACTACTGCTAAAATTATTTTTGGATGCTCACTTGTGGCATTGTGTAATATAGCTGTTATGTTCAAAAAGGGACTTTCTGTCTAAAGTTATTTGACATTATAATGCACGACCTTTAAACTATCATCTTGAAAGGCACATGCTTAAAGACCATAATGAGAAGAGTGTCTGCCAGGCTAGCATCAGCATAGCTTTAGTGAGACAGCACTTCTAGACACTGCTGGCAGAAGTGTGGTCAAATCTGTGCGGTTAGTATTTTTTTCTTCTTGGCTTAATAGGTGGAAAGTGCACAACTCATCAGTATCTTCTAATATGTTGAGTTAATAACCAATTCAGGTGACTGCATGCTGCTCTGTTGCTCACTTACAAGCAATTTGAACTGAATATTAAATCATAACTGAAACAGTAATCATTATGAAATAGTCAGGATGGATATGTTATCACTGATTAATATTCACTAGACATTACTATGTATTCTTTTTGGAAGCTTAATACAGTAGCTGTACTTCACGGGGGGATAACTGGGTAACTGTCAGTGGCTGGTGATGTAAGAAATGTGTGGTCAAGTCAGAGCCACAATTTGTTTTATCCTTGATTGCTCTTTCAATAAAATACCAACCTCCCCACTGCTTAAAATCAGATACAGTGTGGGTATTTGTGTCACAGATGGACATACACTGACACTTTTCCAGTCCTAGCTAGATTTTCTTGCTCATTTGCGAGTTCTGGCAAACTACAGCAGTGACAGCCAATGCATTACTTTCCACATGGTTTAAACTAAGAGTTTTTGGGTAGTACATTTGGGATGCTGTAAAAGCTGCACATTTGTAACTTTAGTCAGTTATAAACATGGTGATTTTTCTTTTTTGGGGAATGAAGGGACAGCAAAGGTGTTGAGGATGTGTCATATTTGGAAGGAGTGGGCTCATTTTGTTCTTTCATGTTCTCTATGACATGATTCTGGTGATTAAAAGATAATCATGGGGTGTTTGTTTTTCTTTGCATAGTTTTGCTAAATTAAAACTGACACCATAAATCCATTAGCTTGATTGATGCTATTATCTATATGATTGAGAATATCTATATGTTAGAAAAACTTTTGCGAGTCCTTCTGGTTTGCTCTTTAGATGTGTAGGTGGTATGTATTCCTGATTGTCTACTTGGAACATCTTGGAAAGTTAAAGCAGATCTTGTGCTACTGACAGAAATAGTTTGCTGACAAAGTGCTGTTTTTTTCTTTTTTATTGTTACTGTTTTCTAGAAACAACATTTAAAACTGTGTTCAACAATTGTCCTTGTGTTTTGAAACCCTGTTTTTTCGTTCTGAAATATACCATTTGCAGGACTAGTGGCCCTTTGGCAGATCGTATTTTGCATTGTTTTCATGATGCCTAGTTAGCTTTACAGGATGCATCAGAGGACAAATGTAAACTACCTTTTGTTTAAAAAACATGTGATCTGCTTAAAATTGAGTTTATTTTTTAAAAGGTTACATCCCAGTCATAATTTACATTGCAATTCTAAGGTAATCTTTAAATTAGTATCAGCATTTTTTGCCTCACTGCCTTCTATGTTGGATATAGTCCATGTTAGAAAGCAAGTATGTGTCATTAAATACTGGTGTTTGAGCCAAAAAAAAAATCTAATGTTGTCCAACAGAAAAATCTTGAAGTCCAATAGAGTTTCTAGTATCTTTTACACATAATAGCTTAATGAAGAAATTTACATGCTTTCTTGTGGAGCTTCCTTATAGAGGGCAGTCTGATAATAACAGTAATTCCTGTATTTGTCCTCAAAACTGGAAACCACTTGCTGCTAGTTTGGGGGAAAAGGAAGAGTGGAAAAAAAGCTGTGATTGCTGAAAGGCAGGAGAATGGGTTTGAAAAGAGAATTCATAGCTATCTAGTCTTAAACCAACTCCAACATTTGGGTTTTTTAATTATTTTTTTTAATCTGGCCTTTAGTATAGAAAGTGAAAAGACATGAAAATATATTCACAAAGTATGTAGGTGGGAAGGCAAACTGAACTAGAAATGATGTCAAAGGTGCGATAGAAATCAATTTAAACCTTTTCAAACCTGATACATGAGAATCTTCAATATTTTTTTTTCTCTTAAAAGTAGTTATTAGCAGTGTTTTATTAGTTGTGGTCAATGCCCATGTGTGTGGAAAAATAAAATACAGTATGTTAAATTGAAAGATACGGCACCTGGGATGGTTTTCTTTTGTTATGTTGGTAATTGGACTGAGCGCTCTAGTGAAGTGAGGAAGCAGCGAAGTTTCAGTTAGCTCATGCGACATTTTGCGGGAAGGGAGGGGGTGGTTGAATAGTCTGACGAACTCTGCCAGTAAGATGTTAAGATGATTACTTCTCCACTGATGCAAGGTGAGAGGTTGGTGCACAACTGCCTGACAATGGATGTCTGAAGTGTAAGATTTTATTTTTTTTTTAAAGCTGGAATGGAGGTTGACAGTTTTTGGATGTGGAACCTCCTGTCATGACCTTGTTACCAGTCTCGCTCCAAAACCAGATTTCTGTGCAGATTACATCCTGTTTGTGTCTTTCCTGGAGGTAGAGCTTGTGCCTAACACATCAGCCGATATATTCCCAGTACTCCCCAGTTCCAGCACATGTTCACTTGCGATTTGTGATTTACACTGGCTGCCTCTGTTCGCTGAGTTTTCCCGTTGTCCTGTAAAGTTTGGGATGTTTCTTCTCTATATGGGCATTTTGTGCTGTAATGCCACAGCAGCATTTAGCGGAGTTACTCAACAGAGGGAGTACTGCTAGACATGGGGGAAGGATACTCCATTGTTGTATGAAAAGGGATTCAGTCCTTTAATGCTGAAGTAGTTATACAGTAGTACTTGTAAAGCAGCTGTGTCATCTAGCAAGGGAATAATTCTATGTGAGAAGGAGGCTACTGTAGTTCTTTAGGACCAGTGAGTGTCTACTTAATATAATTATTTATGTTGTGTGTGTGTTGGTTTAGTTTTGTTTTTTCTGGATGCAATAGGTGTCAGCATTTTTAGATTATTATTTTTTTAATTAAGGAAACCTCATTGTTGGAAGCCATTAATATTCTTTAGGTGTCTTACCCTTTTCAAGTATGTTGGTGCAAATGGGTCTACATCCAGTTATGTGGGATCCAAATGTAATGTACCACTTTGTATTTTCACTTCTGCTGCTAAGCAACATTAGCAGGCTTTAGAATTTTCTCTTATTACTTTTATGTACACAATGGTAATTGACAGCTACTTCAGAGAAGTGGCAATACGCAGTAACAAAACTGAGTATAACTGACTTGGAGCACCAGTTACTGCGATATGGAAAATAAATTATGCAATAGTAAAAAAAAAAAATTTAATATTCAGATATTCCATAATACTTAGGAGTGCTCATTTTTATAAATTGGCTGTTACATTGGAGTTTACGTAGTGCTGCAATAAGTGATAGTTGTGCCAGCACTAAAACTGGAACAGTCTTGTTAATACTCTGGTATGAAGTGAATTGTATTGAGAGTGCTGTATTCTCCTTGATTTGCTTGAGCTTCTCTAAGCAGCTTCTTTTCCCACAGAAATGCCTGAAAAACCAAAAGCTTCTCTGAATTGGGAGCACATGTCAAATTCTATTTTGGGACAGACACTAAGTTTCTTCTGTGCTTTTGTGAATTTCAGCCTTTGGACTGTGGAAAGTTAAACTAATTCAGGCAAAGAAGAGCTCTGTGCCGGTGTAAAGGGGAAAGCTTTGGCAACATTGCACATTTGAAGTGGAAGGAAACAGTCCAAACAACTATTTGAGGATATTTCTGACTTTGATAAAGTGTCACTTCCCCCTGAAATTGGTTAAGGCTTCCCATTACTTCCCACATAATCTTTTGCATTGAACACTCTTTGGCATAATTCACTTGCAATTCAAAAGAAATTTAATTAGTTTTAAAGGTAACAAAATAAACCAAACTCTGAACCTTTTAATAATAAGGAAAAGTTAGATTTGTTATTATAGCTTCAGGTAACCTTTTTTCTCTGTTCAGGTTTGCAGGTGAAACTATTTAACAGTTGTTTTGGGTACTGATTTCATTTTGGTTAGCAAACAGAGTTAGCAGGGCATTATGAGGAAAAAGGAGAGAGCAGTGACCTTTAATTCATGAATGCTGAAAAGCAGAACCTGCCAAAAGTAGCCATAACCAATCCTGTCTAGGTTAGCAAAGCCGCTTGTGTATTTCTAATATAAATCTGCAAACAACTGTGTATCTATGCCAGATTATTAACAATGAGACCTCTCAGCCATCCCCTGAAAGCTTTCTCTTTTGGTAACCAAATAGTTATAACAGACCAACGCACAAAAGATGGTGTTCAGAGAACACAATGGAAGTCTTTCACTTTTACTTAGATGGCATGTGTTTAAGTCGGTGTACTTTCAAGTTTGTATTTCTCAAGACTATTCCTGTGAAAGCCTACAGATTTCTGCAGGATTTTTCATTACCTAAAGGAACAGTGTTGGACGGAATGATTTGAAGAATGCTGACTTCTAAAACATGCGAGTCTCAGATCTTTATTTCTGTGTCTTTTCCTTTCGTTTCAGGAGCTGTCGAAGTTTCAGTCCGAAGTCCCATTGCCTGCTGGTTTAGTGCTATGCTTTGTTGTTTTGGTGGATCAGTTTTGTCTTCATTGATGCTTGCAGAACCTCCAGTAGCGTTTCTGGCGAAGGGCACAAATATTCTACTGGCATCTTCGGTCTGGTAAGCAGCCACAATTGAGTTAGATGAGTAGTGTCTGAGGAAGCTTTACTTTGTGAACTGATATTATACCATCGAGCTTCCATGTAAATCAGAAGCTTAACTAAATGTTATGGATTTGGATGCTGTCTCTTGATCCAGAAAGTCACTGCAGCAAGATAGCTGTTATGATCCTGTTCTATAAGAGTAAAGTGTTCCTAAGAGAGCAACTGTTATGGACTGTTGTATAATGAAATGCTCAGTCATTAGGCTAAACTTGCTTTAGTTTTTTATAACATTCCTGGTCAAACAGCTGAAAACACTATTTTGGAATAAAATGGATTTCAGTTACTGCTTTTCTGGATACAGATAAATCATAAATGCAGTAGCAGCTCATGAAGACCAGAACCTGACTGTTGTAAAAAAAATTTTGGACTTTTCCGTAGTTAGGAATCTAAGACACAAATCTTCTTTCATCCTCTCTAGTTTCTTCTTCCTGACATAATTTTTTTTTCCTGTATTTTGCCCTTTCCCAAATGGTTGGACATTGTAGTGGAAAGTAGTAGAGAAAGTCAGGCATGTGAATAAGGCAGCAATTTGGCCTGTTTTGGAATTAAATAAAAAATTGCTGAAATATTTCTATGGCCTTCCTGTGGAGTTAATTTGTTCCAGAAAGTCATCTTTGAAGAAATCCTCAAACTTCACAAAATTTGTGAGCAGCAGTGGGTTTTCGGATTTAAAAATCTCAGTTCATATCTTAGAAGTATTGTCTGCTTTAAATCCTTTAATATCGTAGAATCATCATAGAATGGCCTAGGCTGGAAGGGACCTTAGAGATCATTTAATCCAACCTCCTTTTCATGGGCAGGGATGCCTCTCAACTAGATCAGGCAACACATGAGGACCAAATGGGAATCGAACCCGCAACCTTTGGTGTTTCAGCACCACGCTCAACCGAGTGAGCTATCATAGAATCATAGAATCATAGAATGTTAGGGATTGGAAGGGACCTCGAAAGATCATCAAGTCCAATCCCCCTGCCAGAGCAGGAACGCCTAGATAATGCTACACAGGAATGTGTCCAGGCAGGTCTTGAATGTCTCCAGAGAAGGAGACTCCACAACCTCTCTGGGCAGCCTATTCCAGTGTCCCGTCACCCTCACCGAGAAGAAGTTTCTTCTCGAGTTTAAGCGGAACCTCTTATGTTCCAGTTTCAGCCCATTACCCCTTGTCCTATCAGTGGTTGTCACCGAGAAGAGCCTGGCTCCATCCTTGTGACACTCACCCTTGATATATTTGTAAACATTAATGAGGTCACCCCTCAGTCTCCTCTTCTCCAAACTAAAGAGCCCCAGCTCCTTCAGTCTTTTCTCGTAAGGGAGATGCTCCACTCCCTTAATCATCCTAGTTGCCCTGTGCTGGACTCTCTCCAGCAGTTCCCTGTCTTTCTTGAACTGAGGGGCCCAGAACTGGACACAGTATTCCAGATGGGGTCTCACCAGGGCAGAGTAGAGGGGAAGGAGAACCTCTCTCGACCTACTAACCACCCCTCTTCTAATACACCCCAGGATGCCATTGGCCTTCCTGGCCACAAGGGCACAGTGCTGGCTCATGGTCATCCTGCCGTCCGCCAAGACTCCCAGGTCCCTTTCCCCTACACTGCTCTCTAATAAGTCATTCCCCAACTTATACTGGAACCTGGGTTTGTTCCTACCCAGATGCAAGACCCTACATTTACCCTTGTTATATTTCATTAAATTTTTCCCCGCCCAACCCTCCAGCCTGTCCAGGTCTCGCTGAATGGCAGCACAACCTTCTGGCGTGTCAGCCACCCCTCCCAGCTTGGTGTCATCAGCAAACTTGCTGATAGTACTCTCTAGTCCCTCATCCAAGTCATCGATGAATATATTGAATAATACTGGTCCCAGTACCGACCCTTGAGGCACTCCACTGGATACAGGCCTCCAACCAGACTCCGCCCCATTGACCACAACTCTTTGGCTTCTTCCCCTTAGCCAGTTCACAGTCCACCTCACTACCCGAGAGTCTAGACCACACTTCCTCAGTTTAGCAGCAAGGATGCTGTGGGAGACTGTGTCAAATGCTTTACTGAAGTCAAGGTAGACCACATCCACCGCTCGGCCATCATCTATCCACCTTGTTATGTCCTCGTAAAAGGCTATGAGGTTAGTCAAGCACGACTTCCCCTTGGTGAAGCCATGTTGACTGTCTCTAATGACCCTCTTATCCCTGATATGCCTTGAGATGGCACCAAGGATAAGTCGTTCCATCACTTTCCCAGGGATGGAGGTGAGGCTGACCGGTCTATAGTTACCCGGGTCCTCCTTCTTGCCCTTTTTGACGACTGGAGTGACATTTGCTTCCCTCCAGTCCTCAGGCACCTCTCCCGTCTCCCAAGACTTGGCAAAGATGATGGAGAGTGGTCTAGCAATGACATCAGCCAGCTCCCTCAGCACCCGTGGATGCATCCCGTCTGGACCCATGGATTTATGGATGTCCAGATTGCTTAATTGGTCCCTAACCCAGTCCTCATCGACTAAAGCAAACTCCTCCACTGCCCTGACTTCCTCTGGGGCCTCAGGGGAACGGGGCTCCTCAGGACAGCCTCCGGCAGAGTAGACAGAGGCAAAGAAGGCATTCAGTAACTCTGCCTTCTCTGTATCTTCTGTCACCAAGGCACCCACCTCATTCATCAGTGGGCCTACATCCTTTCCTTGTAGTCCCTTAGGTTTTATAATTAAAATGAAAGTAAGCATTTCTGTCTCTGTGTATCTCTGTGTTAGTCTTCTCGTCTTCATGTTGCAACAGAAGATGGTGGATTTCATTTAGGCAAATTGGTAAGTGGATAACATGCAATAAACCGTGCAGCATTAAAGCTTGTAGAAACTGCCTGTGGTTCATATTAGTCTGATGTGGGCAACCAACGTGACTGCTTGTTTTAATAAGTGACATGGGTTACAAGTACACATAAACAGAACATGATCTCTTTTGAACTCAACATGGTCAAATGTGATTTGCTTTGCGCAAACAGAATGAGGTTTTAATAGGGAGCTGTGAATGTTATGAAACTTTTTAAGCTTCCAGGTTTATAATGAGCGTAATGACTTTAATTCTCAGTCCCAAATCATGTGAAACTAAATTCCCCAAGCCATAAAACTGGGGATTAAAAGAGGTTCTGCTGCGCTTGAGCAGTGTTCCTTGATAGTCTGTAGGACAGCGACATCTGCTGTGAGCCCGTGTTGCCTGCGGTGGGTCTGCAGTGCTGGGTTCAGTCGTGCTACCTGTGCTGCAGGGTGGTAAACCCACATTATGCAGTTGTAAATTAATTCTCCTTGGTGTTTTCTGCTGAGTACGCGGCTTAAATGGCTGTTTGCAGTAGCCATTTTCTCTGTACATCTTCGACTTCGTATCATCTGAGGCTTGATTGCTTGCAAAGGCAATTGACTTTATAACGGGAGAAAAGGGAATACTATAGGAAGTTCAAAAATAAAGCTGGAACTGAACACCAGAGCAGTAGTTAGCTATTAACGTAAATTCCAATACTTTTCTTGTATGTGAGAAATAGGCATGTTCTGCTCCAGGAGATCTTGAAGAGAAGCTTTAGCAGTTTGCGTTGGCAAGGTACTATATCCACTGCAGAAAAAGAAAATATGTAATTGGGACAGGACTTCAGCTGAACTTTGGCTTTCTCGGTAGACAGCTTTCTGGCATTTGTCTGTAAAGGATAAGCTTTCTGGGTTTTTTTAAAAAAACCTTCCCAACTCCAAGTGGCATCCTGATTTATATTCTCTAAGCATGAAGCATGACTCTTCCTAGTTGTAGTTTCTTCTAGTACTTCTAATGAAGTAAATTATGTGAGAGATGCGTCTCTGCATTGCAGCCTGAGTAAACAGGAGAGGAATACAGCCTTAGAAGTTCTTGTTAGAAAGGATTGAACTCATAAACCTAAGCCAATAGTCAAGTATCTTTTTCTTTTTTTTTTAGAAAATAAAAAAGTACCCTTACTCTCTTTAAAAGGCTTTCTCTGCTTTTACTTGTTACTGTCTTATCCCCATGCTGAAATAATCTAGATCCTTAATCTTGATATTTTTTTTTAAGACCTTGAATGTCTCTGTAAAAAATGAATTTTGTTTCTCAATGAAGAGATAAAACACCACATAATCCGACTTTTAAAATTTACTCTCATCGTAAGATTTCATTGTTAGACACCTTTAACTTTACTTTGTTTTTAAAGCAAGTTGGTAAAAGATACTATTAAATTTTTGAGTACTGTACTTCCGGAGCTTTGAAAGAGACGTGCTTTTAATTGGCAAGCTGGAAAAGCTAGAATTGGTGGTTACTAGCATATGAAGTGTGCTTGAAAATAACTGTGCATTTCACCTGGTGTGACACTAACTCGTGGTGGCATTCTTGCTGAAGTTATAAAATTACATGTACCTATCAGTATGAAACCATGGTGTCAGCCTATAAATTACCACCGTGTTGTAATCCTATAAATGCCACCCCCCAAAACCCAACCGACAAAATGTAACCCAGAAAAACCCAAACCACACAGAATCAGTTAGACATTAATTTGAATTACAAAAACATGATATGTTAGCCATAGAAGAGTTGGTAGAATTTAATGCTGTTTCTTATGTACTTTAGTGAACTCTTCTCTGGGACAATGAGGCAATAAGAACAATTTCCAGAAATGCTTGATGATTTCGGTGCAAGAGCTCAAGCATGCTCAAGAGCATTTCAGATTTGTTCCAATGTGTCTACCACATGAGACAGTGTATTGCTAGTCATATGCCAAAACATCTTTAAAGGTTATTAGAAAGTTAATTCCTTAGCACAAAACTTTTGAGTGCTCCTAATATTTGGGTTTTTTTCTCATGATTTTCAGGTATTTTGTGTTTTACTCCCCACAAGACATGTTCTACCGATGCTTTACCTTTCTGCCCATTCGGCTTCTGGTTGCAGGAATGAAAGAAGTGACTAGGACTTGGAAGATAACTGCTGGCGTTGCACATGCAGACAGTCACTTCAAAGATGCCTGGCTTGTCATGGTAGCTGTAGGCTGGGCCAGAGGTAACATGCGTAACGTCTTTTTTCTGATGGATTGTGATGTTTTGGAGTGGTATTTAAATGGCTAGCCCTTCAGCACAACCGTAGCACCATTCCTTGCTCTACTGGGTATGATAGTCCTAATATAGCCTGTTATCCCCTCAAGGGAAAAGCCTGTGCAGCAGTTTTTCTGCCTGGATTAAGGGTGACATTGAATATCTTTGAGGGAAGTTCATCTTATTCCATCAGAAGGTCTTGTGAGGACTTGCAGGACGGGCAGTTGGTGGCAATAAAGAAGGAGATCTCCTGTTTAGCTTCAGTGCTATTACTAAACTTTACAGGGGTTCCTTAGAGCTGTTTTCCTTGTGTGTGGCTGAAGAAGCAAACTTATGTTCTCAGCTTTTTGGGTCCTAGCCTTTAGATTATTTTAAACACAGGAATGAACCTTCTTGCCTGCCTGCTGTTTAGAATATGACTCTGGAAGGTACTTTTCCTAGCAGCTGTAATGGTAGTCATAACATTACAGGCACTTCAGGAAGTAGTAGTGCAGCTCTTATTTCTGTTTGTTTGATTCTGTTCTGCTTTGGGAAACAACATATGTTAATGTGATGATCTAATATATTCTTTTCACAGGTTATAACACAATCAGTCTCATTGGCAAGAGTCTTAACACCTCCTTATGTCTTGTATTCTTTTAATGTAAAAATACACGTCCACTTTTCTTGCAGAGAGTCCTTGTAGTTTACAGATACGGTCTCTGTACTTAAATAATAATGTGAAGAACATAATGATATAAGCCTCTCTGGAGATTTATTTTCGCAATTCAGGCATTTGTTTGTAGTGATGGCTGCATTAGCTCAGATGCATCACATAAAGGTAAACCTGAGGTTCTTGTTAAGTAGCTAAACCTCTGAGGTTTCGTGTTGGTCACTCAAGTCATGCACGTGTAAAAGAGTGGATCAGTCTCTTTAAGTCTGAGCTTTGACTGCTTTATTTGGCACCTGGTGTAATGAGTTTTGCTGGCAGCAATAATAGGTCATGCAGTAGTGGTAGCAGTCCATGGAGGCTTATCGTAAATCTTTGCAATTTTAGGAGCTGGTGGTGGCCTAATTTCCAACTTTGAGCAGCTGGTGAGAGGAGTCTGGAAACCTGAAACCAATGAACTACTGAAGATGTCCTAGTAAGTTTTTTAAGAAGACTGCAACATGTTAACTGTTGCTTTGCTAACTCCCTGTGTTGGCACTCTTAGTGGTTCAGACTTGAAAAACACTAGGATGTGTTTTTACTCAGTGTTTTTGTGTGTATTTGTGAAAGATTGGTTACTGATCTTTGGCAATTTTAACAGATGTTTTAGTCATTTTAGGTTCACTGCACAAGAATGCTAAGTGGGAAAACAAGTCAACAAAAATTACTTGGAAGAAAGCAGTATTGAGGCAGTAGGAAGTTGCTGGGAAGCACTGTTGACTGAATTGGTCTTACAGGGGCATGGTCTTCTGTCCAAAATGAAAGGGGAGTGGTACCTGAGGTAAACCAGTGAAGTCTGCATTCTTGGTGCATGTTCTATGCCTCACTAAGGTGACTTCCTTCGAGTGTTGTCACTCTTTCTCTGCCAGAGCTTCTTCCTATTGTTCTCAAACAATAGATATCAATTGTTTGAGAAGGTGCAAACTGATTATTTTCTATAGCAAAAATGCATGGCAAGATAGGAGATCTTACTTCCCTTGCAGAAGCAAAGAATGGGAATATTACATGGCTCCTGGTTTAGTCTGTACAGTAAAATAAGATTTGAAACAGGCTAGAAAGCCATAAGCCATGATTGTAAAACAAGATTACCTCACTGTAGTAGTTTCCTAAAATTCATTTGAATTTTCTCATGTTACTCTTGGGTCTTTAGAAATAATACTTTATTTTTTTAAAAAGTTATCTTGCTTTTCTGCAGCCACTCTTAGCAACAGAATTACAGAAGAGAAATTTGTAGCCTTTCCCTTGGAAATATTTCAACTCTGTGTTGGCTTATGTTAGTTGTTGGCCTTCTCTGAAATTTGAGGTATTTAGAATTTCTCTCTCTCTGTCATTGCCTAAGTGACAGTCATGAAAGCAAACTTCCAGAAGGAACAGGTCACTGTCAATAATAGCACTGTAAGCTCAGATAACATGGTATTTATAAGTGCAACATTAGAGGAGTGCTTACTGTCTGTGGCAGTGCTTGCATATATTCTTCTTCTCCGTGGTTGTTGTGGCTCTAACTAACTAAAAAAGGGGTTGTTTTTTTTTTAATTTTGTTTAGTGTATAAAGCTTAAAAATATTAAAAATAAGTAAGATACAAAATTAAATGGATAAAACACTCTGCAAATGTGGATGAGGTGCCTGCATACACAGAGTTGTTTTTTGGACTTCCGTAGCAGGAAGTTGATGCAGTAAATCTCTGAGTTACTGAAAAGACAGTGAAGAATGTGACTACACTAGATGCTCTGTGATAACGGGAATGTCACCTGTACATGTCACATATAGATGCAGATTAAGAAATGCACAGTATTTTTCTGCCAGTTTATTAACACTCTCTCTTCAGATGACTTTAGATAACTGACCGAAGTTCTCTTGTTTTCTGGCTGCATACCTAGCAAGGGATTACCAGCACAATGAAGATAGCTAGAAGATGTAAATCTCTGCATCTCTCAAGTCAGCACAGCTATGTTGGCAAAAACTGGTAACAAAGGCCTGGCTCAAGTCAAGTATAAGCTCGCTTACAACCGTAGAACTGATGGAGTGTCACAGAGGACCAAGACTTGGACTATATTTTTCTTCAATACCTTAAGCAACTCCTTGGAGTAACTAACACCTGGAGTACAGGAGAGGAACCTATTTTTAAGTCTAGTTCAAGTAGTGAACTGGTGGAGTCACCATCCCTGGACATATTTAAAGGACGTGTAGATGTGGTGCTTAGAGGTGTGGTTTACTAGTGGATGTGGCTGTGCTAGGTTAATGGTCATACTTGATCTCAGAGGTCTTTTCCAGCATAAACGACTCTATATATTGGGAGAGGAAGAAGAGGAGCAAACTGCTATTTAGAGTCTGAAAAGAGAAATTGTTTTGAGCAGAGTTTGTCAAATATGATTTTGCTGGATGTGTAAAATAATGCTGAACTTTATACTTGTCCACATTGTGGACATAAAGCATAATAATAGTATAAAAAGTGGAAGTCTTAGTTTAAATGTAACTAGATTTTGAACCTTGTCACTGTTACCCCAAGTTTTCATTAGTTCTATTCAGAAATAATTCTTCCGCAAACAAAGTAAATATATTGCTTTCCTTGCCACGGCAGCTTTCACCAGAGTAGAGAGGAGGAATTAACATTGTTTGTTTGATTTCCAGCCCTGTGAAGGTAACTTTAGTAGGAGCAATTCTTTTCACCCTGCAACACAGCCAATATTTGCCAATAGCAAGACACAACCTCATGTTTTTATACACCATCTTTCTTGTTGTCTCCAAGGTAAGAATGTGAAAGTGTTGCAAATAACTGAATAACACAAAATATTTTATTTCATTATTTCAGAGCAAAAAATATGCTCGCAAACATTTTACCACAAGTTAGAATGCATGCTTCTGGTTGGGAAGGCCAATTCCTACTGAAGTCTTAAACCTGTGTTTGCTCTTCTGTACATGGGCAGAGCAGAAGACTTGTTTTGTTACTGATGCTGTTCAGCGTAGGGGAGGGAGGGGCAGAAAGGCAGGAATTTTAGCAGCCAACAGTTGATAAACCCGGCTTTTGTGTATCCATAATCTCAAACAAAGCTTATGCTTGTAGAAAGAAACTCTTGTTTTCTGCCTTTTGCTACCTGCTGAATGCTTTCCTTGTACCTGTGCAGTTGTGGGTTTGCAAAACAAGCCAGCTGGGCCCTCATCTAGCTTGAAGTGTTTAGGTGGGAAGAGCAAGTGTATCAAAACCACTTTAAAATAGCTGTAGCTACTGTTATAATAAACTAGATGCCACTTCTCTACTGAATCTTTTAATCGCTCCAGTCTTGTTCATTTCCAGGATGATGCCTGTCTTCTGGATTATTAGCTAATAAGAAAGTGTAGTCTCTATATGTTATCTACAAGTCTCACAATTTTAAGAGCTTCAGAGCTGTGGATGAACAGACTGGAGTTGTAATTTCCGGTCTTCTTTCTGTGAAGTAGCCAGTGAGTTTAGTTCTAGAGAAGTTGCTTTAGGGAGCCAAGACTTCAAACTGGTGTTAATTACTCTCCACCTAAAGCAGTAAAGGCATTGTTGAGCTGGGAGTGCTGGGAATGGAGAAGGAAAGGAATGTTATTCTGGAAGTGAGAAATTACAGCTGTCTTCAGAAGCTGGCTGTCAGCCTGCGCTGAAGTGAGTAAGTTCTTAAACTGATGGTCATACTGACAATCAAGAACTTGAGCATCCGCTTAGCTAATAAACAACAGCTGTGGATTTGGCATAATCCCAAAGTGGTGTCTTGGTTTAAAAACTTTTAATGTCTCTGAAAACTGTAGAAACTGTTGCAATGTAAATTTGTCCAGTACCTGATTACCTGGATCTACAAAACCTTTTTTTTTTTTCCTGTCCCAATTCCTAGTTACATATTCTAAGGAATTTCCACCTAAATCTCTTAACTTTGTGGAATGAGTATGGCTATCTAGAATTCTGACTAAAGTCTAGTTGTGCATGTGTATTTAGGTGCTTACACATTGCATTCTTTCAATTTAAATGGAAGTAGCCACTTCATTTACAGTTTTCTTGTTGGAACAACATACTTATGTATAAAAGTTGCTTTTCACCTTAGTTGTGTGACATTAAATGTGATTTACTCTTAGGATGAATTTAATAAACTTACATTGAAAGCTTTTTGTGCCCATTGATTGTGTATTGCTGTGTGAAAAGTGTAGGTCAGAAAGAAGAGCATTCTGTGATCAAGCCAAGCTAAAATGAGCATATTTATGTTCTTGGTGGCATGGTCCCGTGCTTGTTTAGAAAGTTAGAAGTGCCGTACATCCATTTAGCATTGAGCTTGTCTTCAGTTACTGTGAAGTCATTAAAACTTTTATTGTAACTTGGTCCTTGTTCTTCGTAGGTAACCATGACGTTGACAAGATCTGCAACTTCTCCACTTGCTCCCTTTGAGGCTGTGTTAGGCCGTATGTTCTTTGGCTTGCAAAAGACACTATCCAAAGCGAAGGGTGACGGTGCTGCCTCTTCCAACGGCTCTTCAGTCTGTGACCGGTCATCTTCTGAACAGCACCATGACAGTGTTAAGAAAAGACAGGCAAAGAAAACAGAATAAGTGGCTTAGAATCTTTAATGGTCATGAACTTTGAAGATATTTGTATTTCAGAATAGCTGGCTGAGAAATTTGTTTAAAGAATGTGAGGAGAGAACAGGCTGTAAACTACTGTGTTGTTGTTCGCCTTCAGAGTTTGTTTTGTAAGCTGCTGTTCAGATGCCTAAATGCACATGTTGTATTTACAAGTGAAAAACTGAAGATTTTTATAGTGGCTATAAGTACTAGATCTTGTATTTATGATAACTTTAAATGCTTACATGCTGAAAAGATTCAAAATGTGACAATCAGTTTTATTAATTTTTTCTTATATGTCACTTGTTTCACCTCTTTCTCTTCCAACCCCAGTTCTTGTATTCTATTTGGATAGCATGGGTTTGCACTGCCGAGTGTTTACAGTAGCATGTCCCAAAAAGTAAGTCATCAGCTGAGTAAGGCTTACTCACATTGCACTGTAAAACCATGAACATGTAATCAACTAATGCCTTTAACTAGAAAAATAACTGAATTACTCTTGTAATTCACATTGCACTGGTCTAGATTTTCTTCCTTTCTTTAGTAGATATTTTTAATGTTATTCTGTTTTTTAAAATAAGAGAGAATTATATGGCACTTTTAAAATCTTTACAGTTAGTAAGTAGAAAAATTTCAATATTTTCATTCTTGCCTTACTTTGACACTTTGTTTGCAAGCATTTAATATGTAGCTGTTTTTCTTGTTACATAGGTAACTTACATGGGGTTTGTAAATATATTTCAGTTTGACCAGAGCTAGGCATCTCCGCTTGCACTTTTATTCAAGCACATGCATTTTTTTCTTTTCAAAGCCAAACCTTCTTTTAAAAAAGGATAGTAGGCAGTACATTTACCTTGTTTCTCATGAGCTCACCCTATTATGCCTGCCGTTAATAAATACCAGCACTAGTTTGTAGCAATTATCTCTTGTGGTATAGGGGAAAAAGCTTGGTGTCACTGCTAGAATTTTGTCTCTTTTGATCATGGGTCAGTTTACATTACACTAGACTTGACGAGGGATCTTGCTAGAGATAAGCCTGGGGATGACATGCCAATATTTGAGGGATGGTGTGCTAGTGAGGTCCTTCAGGCTGTCATCTCAGTGGAGGTAAGAGACAGAGCCATGCAACAGCAAAGACACAGGGGTTATTGATGTGTTAGAAACAATGAAAGTGCCTGAGAATTCCACATAGAAATTACGGCTTTTCGCCTAAAAAGGCGGTTGGATCGAAAGCCAAGCTGAAGTGCCTCTACACCAATCACAGAACATGGGCAACGAGCCGGAGGAGCTGGAAGCCATTATGCAGCAGGAAAACTATGACATAGTTGCCATCACGGAAACGTGATGGGATGACTTGCACAACTGGAATGCTGCCATGGGTGGCTGTAGTCCCTTCTTCAGAAGGGATGTGTGAGGAAGGAGAAGTGGTAGGGCACCTGTGTGCGTTAGTGTTTTGCTTGTCTAGAGCTTGATGACGGTGACATAGAGTTGAGTGTTAATGGGTAGGAATTATGGGAAGGGCCAGCAGGGCAGCTGTCATGGTGAAAGTCTGTGGTAGACCACCTAACCAGCATGAAGAAGCAGATGAAATATTGTGTTAGCTGCTGGGAGAAGTCACAATTATGAGCTGTTGTTCTCATGGGGGACTCCCAACTTACCAGATGTCTGCTGAAAATACAGCACAGCAGATGAAACAGACCAGGAGCTTCCTGAAGTGTATGGAAGAGACCTTCCTGATAAAGCTGGTGAGGGAGCCAGCTGAATGGCGAAGGAGTCCAGGAAGACTGACCATTCTTCAAGAAGAAGATCTTCAGGGTGTGTGAGCAGGCCCTCCCCACATGCTGAAAGACAAACTGGTGAGGAAAACGACTGACCTGGCGATACAGAAAGCTTTGGCTGGAACCTCAGGGAAAAAAGAGAATTTATGACCTTTGGAAGAAGGGGCAGGTCCCTCAGGAGGACTTATGAGGATGTGAATTTATGCAAGAAGAAAATCAGAAGGGCCGAAGCCTGGCTAAAACTTAATCTGGCTACTGCCATAAAACACAACAAACAATATTAAAAAGTTAAAATGTTATAAAAAGTTAATAACAAAAGGAGGGCTAAGGAGAATCTCCATCTCTTATTTGCTGCGGGGGAAACATGGCAACAAAGGATGAGGAAAAGGCTGAGCTACTTAATGCATTCTTTGCTTCAGTCTTTAATAGTAAGACCAGTTTTTCTCTGGGTATGCTGCCCCCTGGGCTGAGGTAGACAGGAGCAGGGAGCAGAATGGAGACCCCACAATCTTAGGGGAAAGGGTTAGCAACCTGCTACAACACCTAGACACCAGTCTGTGGGGCTGGGTGGGATCCAGCCAGGGGTACTGAGGGAGCTGGCCAAGCCACTTTTCATCATTTGTCAGTAGTCCTGGCTAACCACAGAGGTCCCAGTGGACTGGAGGTTAGCAAATGTGATGCACATGTACAAGAAGGACCAGAAGGAGGTTCTGGGGAACTACAGGCCTGTCAGTCTGACCTTGGTGCCAAGGAAGATTATGGAGCAGATCATCTTGAGTGCCATTACATGGCATGTGCAGGACAATGAGGCGATCAGATCCAGTCAGCACAGGATTAATGAAAGGCAGGTCCTTCTTGACTAGCCTGATGTCCTTCTATGATAAGGTGACTCACTTAGGGGACGAGGGAAGCACTGTGGATGTTGTCTGCCTGGACTTTAGTAAGTCCTTTGACACTGTTTCCCACAGCATTCTCTTGGAGAAACTGGCTGCTCATGGCTTGGGTGGGTCTACCATTCACTGGGTGAAAAATTGACTAGCTGGCTGGGCCCAGAAGAGTGCTGGAGAATGGAGTTTAATCCAGTTGGCAGCTGGTCACAAGTGCTGTTTCCCAGGGCTCAGTGCTGGGGCCAGTTCTGTTTAATATTTTTATTGATGATCTGGACAAGCAGATTGAGTGCACCCTCAGTCATTTTGCAGATGACACAAAGCTGGATGGAAGTGTTGATCTGCTTGAGGATAGGAAGGCTCTGCAGAGGAATCTGGACAGGCTTGATCAATGGGCTGAGACCAATTGTATGAGGTATTCATCAAGGCCAAGTGCAGCTCACAACAACTCTACAAAATGCTACAGGCTTGGAGAAAAGTGGCTGAAAAGCTTCCTGGTAGAAAGGGACCTGAGAGTGTTGGTTGACAGCCAGCTGAATGTAAGCCAGCAGTGTGTCAAGGTGGCCAAGAAGGCCAACAGCATCCTGTATTAGAAATAGTGTGGCCAGCAGGACCATGGCAGTGATTGTCCCCCTGTACTCAGCATTGATGAGGCTGTACCTCAACTCCTGTGTTCAGTTTTGGGCCCCTCACTCCAAGGAACACGTGGAGTGCTGGAGTGTGTCCAGAGAAGGCCAACAAAGCTGGTGAAGGAACTAGAGCACAGGTCTTAGGATGAGCAGCTGAGGGAACTGTAGCTGTTCAACTTGGAAGCTGAGAGGAGACCTTACCACTTTCCACAACTCCCTGAAAGGAAGTTGTAGCGAGGTGGAGGTTGATCTCCCATGTAACTGATAGGACAAGAGGAAATGGCGTCAAGTTAAACAAGAGCGGCTTAGATTGGTTATTGGGAGAAATTTCTTCATGGAAAGGGTTGTCAGGCATTGAAACAGGCTGTCCAGTGAAGTGGTTGAGTCACCATCCCTGCAGGTATTTAAAAGACATATAGATGTGGTGCTTAGGGACATGGTTTAGACCTGGACTTGGCAGTGTTAGGTTAGTGGTTGGACTAGGTCTTAAAGGTCTTTTCCAACCTAGATGATTCTATGATTCTATAACATCAGACACATAGGAACTGCTGCACTCTGCTGCTTCCTGCTCATTGCATCTTTGCACATGCTATGGAGCAGTTCTAAGTGGCACTTCAGAACTGCAAGCTTTGATGTTTTAGAGGTACTAGATTTCTTTAGAATCTTTTCAGAGTATTCTTCCATCGATGTGCCATTTTTTAGAATAAAACTATTTTTACAGGATTAGATTATTTGTCTTCACGAGTACTGCTTTGAAGAGTATTCTTCAGCAAGAGGTGGTATGTTAATATTTGTGCAGGGATGCCAAAGAGAATGTGGTGGGAAGTCTGATTTGAAACGACAAAGTTCTAGTTCTGGGCACATAGCTAAATTTAGAAGTATTGTCACCAGTGCTGTGCTTAGAGAAAAGAAAAAAAAAAAAGTACTCAAGAAATTTCTTGTGCCTGTCTAGTCATATTTCCATGGTAATGACCAAAACTGTTGAGCTCCTGAGTTTGGAATCTAACTTTATAGCAAATGTTCTGTACCTGGAAAGCTAAAATGATTTTTTTCTTCAACAGAGACGAATAATTAAAAATCAAACCAACCAAAACAAAAACAACCCCCCCCACACACACACTCTTTAGACAAAGTGGCAATCATATTCCTGACATTTTAAGCTGAAACTCAGAGTACAGTTATAAATGCTTGGAGTATGCACCTGTGGAGTGTCTCAGGTTTTTGCCGCTCAGTATCATGGATATATGGGAGAGATGTGAAACTGCCAACTAACTTGTTAATGATCAACTAGTTCTTCAGCAACACCAGCAGAAGTTGTATGTTCACGTTTTTTAAAACTTCTGGATGTTTTTTTGAAAAGGTATAATTGTGTGTACTAGGTCACAAGAACCACAGAAAATTGGACTGTGGTATGGAACTGTGTTACACAACTGTGAAATAAATAAATAAATGATAAAATATGCTTAAACTTCATATATAATAAGTTTAAAATTTAAAGGAAAAGGTATGCTTTTGTATTAATTTTGGACTTAAAGATGACAATATTAAAATTTTTTAAAAACCCTTGTTTTTCTTGACTGAATAAGAAAAAAACACATCACACTAAAGATGTATATTGTTATAAAGCAGAAGTTATGCTGAAAGAAATCCTGATGTAAGCATCATGAAAAGAAACCTACACTGATGAAGCCATCGAAACAGACGATCTAACTATTAAATGTCATAGGCTTCTGAAGAATGGGTTCTCAAGATGAATTCCACACTGAATGGTTACATACAAGTGTTCTGAGAACTACTTTTTTACAATATAGAAAATGATAATCAGTTGCACAGGGTTTAACTTGAATTCTGTAGGAGACTTCAATACAGTCTGTCCAGGATGCCTTAAATAAACAGTTACTTCCCAGCTTTCATGCTTGGTAGTTCTGTATCTCTGCTAAACTCCTCTGTGTGAAATTAGTAAGAATTCTTTATAACTGTTCTGTTCGGGTAAAGTGTGTCAGATTTAGCAGAACTGCATACATAAACTAGTTGGCTGTATCTAATTTTGTCATCAGCCAGGTAAAATTAGAAGTAGTTCTCTTGTGCTAATTTAAACTAAGGTTTGAAGGAGTTTATCAGCTCAGTTCTTGGGCTGGACGGGCCCATTTGTGATTAATCCAATTGCTCTTCTGAGTCTTCGTTTCTTAATTAAGTATGCCCACTTTCTGTAAAAGAAATACCTCAAGATGGATTCATGAACAGAACCGAAATTGCTTTAGATGATGCATTTTGCTTTCCTCTTCTGTATTTTCTCCATTTTGTTTTATTGGAAAGAAGTGAAGATAGGAGGATGTCATACAGACAGTGCCTTCATTTCCAGCTTGATTCTTCAGTGTATTATTAGGCAAGACACAGTTGTTCAAGAACTCCAAACATTGTCTTTTTCAGGAATCTGAATTTGCTCAACACAAGGGGTGTGCTGAAATCTTCCAGTAATCTAGACAGTGAATGCAAGCTTTACTCAGAATGAATACTCTGTATAAGGTGAATCCTTATTTCTAAGCTCTAAATGAAGTCTTAAAAAGAGTAGCAACTGAGAAGCAGCAATTGACACTAAGATGAGAATCAAAAATGTGTTGTAAATAGTAATTTGCATTTGTTCAGATGAAACTGCCCTGTTAAGCAGTCAAATGCCTCTTGTGAAATGTGCGAAAATGTCCAGCAAGGAACAGATAGCAATATGAACACTGACAGAAATACACTGATATTCTCAGGCAAGAAACAGCCTACAGCATGTTCATCTGTAAGTGGGTTTTATCTGTGGTCAGGAAGTAGAATATGATGATCAAAATACCATACCCAATAAAACAACCAAACTTAGTAAGTTCGTTCATGGAGGAGGATGGCGATCAGTGATGAGCAGTGCCATCAGATGTCTGTATTATGACCCGTGTTTAATACCTTCTCCAACAACAATAGTGGGATAAGGTGCACCCTCAGCAGATTTGCAGATGACACCAAGCTGAGTGGTGTGGTTAATATGCCCTGGAGGACACAATGCCATCCAGAGGGATCTGGACAAGCTTGAGAAGTGGGCCCATGTGAACCTCATGAGGTTCAGCAAGGCCAAGTGCAAGGTCCTGCATGTGAATTAGGGCAATCCCTGGTATCAGGGATTGCTGATGATACGAAGTTGGGGGGAGTGGTTGACACACCAGAAGGCTGTGCAGCCATTCAGAGAGACCTAGACAGGCTGGAGGGCTGGGCGGGGAGAAATCTTATGAAGTTTAATAAGGGCAAGTGTAGAGTTTTGCACTTGGGAAAAAATAACCCCATGTACCAATATAGGTTGGGGACTGCCCTGCTGGAGAGCAGTGCAGGGGAAAGGGACCTGGGGGTTCTAGTGGACAGCAGGATGACCATGAGTCAGCAATGTGCCCTCGTGGCCAAGAAGGCCAATGGCATCCTGGGGTGTATTAGAAGGGGAGTAGCAAGTAGGCCGAGAAATGTTCTCCTGCCCCTCTACTCTGCCCTGGTGAGGCCACATCTGGAATATTGTGTCCAGTTCTGGGCCCCTCAGTTCAAGAAGGACAGGGAGCTGCTTGAGAGAGTCCAGCGTAGAGCCACAAAGATGGTGAAGGGAGTGGAGCATCTCCCTTATGAGGAAAGGCTGAAGGAGCTGGATCTCTTTAGCTTGGAGAAGAGGAGGCTGAGGGGTGACCTCATCAATGTTTATAAATATGTCAAGGGGGAATGTCAGGAGGATGGAGCCAGGCTCTTTTCAGCGGCGTCCACTGACAGGACAAGGGGCAATGGGTGGAAGCTGGAACACAGGAGGTTCCATAAAAATATGAGGAAAAACTTTTTTACTGTAAGGGTGACCGAGCACTGGAACAGGCTGCCCAGGGAGGTTGTGGAATCTCCTTCTCTTGAGACATTCAAAACCCGCCTGGACGCGTTCCTGTGCGCTCTAGTGTAGGTGGTCCTGCTCTGGCAGGGGGGTTGGACTAGATGATCTTTAAGGTCCCTTCCAACCTCTAACATTCTGTGATTCTGTGATTCTGTGATCAGTACAGACTAGGGGATGAAGGGATTGAGACCAGCCCTGGGAGAAGTACTTGGGGGTACTGGTGGATGAAAAGCTGGACATGAGCCAGCAATAAGGGGTAAATCATGTATCACTAATTTGGTGGCCTTCCATGACAAAGCTACAGTGGTGGTTGACATGGGAAAAGCAACTGATACCTTTTACCTGGACTTGTGCAGGGTATTTGACACTGTCCCACATGATATCCTTGTCTCTAAGATGGAGAAACATGGACTTGATGGATGGACCACCCAGTGGATAAAGAACTGGCTAAAAGGTTGCACTCAAAGAGATGTGGTCAATGGCTCAATGTCCACATGGAGACCAGTGACAAGTGGAGTTCCTCAGGGGTCTGTTCTGGGCCCAGTGCTGTTCAACATCTTTGTCAGTGACATGGACAGTGGCATCAAGTGCACCCTCAGCAAGTTGGCCGACGACATCAAGCTGTGGTGTGGTGTACTCTCTTGAGGAAAGGGATGCCATCCAGAGGGACGTTGACAGGCTTGAGAAATGGAGTCATAGAATTGTCAGGGTTGGAAGGGACCTTAAAGATCATCTAGATCCAACCCCCGTGCCATGGGCAGGGACATCCCCCACTAGATCAGGCTGCCCAGAGCCCCATCCAGCCTGGCCTTAAAAACTTCCAGGGATGGGGCTTCCACCACCTCTCTGGGCAACTTGTTCCAGTGTCTCACCACCCTCATGGTGAAGAACTTCTTCCTAATGTCCAATCTGAACTGATCCATCTCTAGCTTCAATCCATTCCCTCTAGTCCTATCATACCTGACATCTTAAAACGTCCCTCACCAGCTTTCTTGTAGGGCCCCTTGAGATACTGGAAGGCCACAATAAGGTCTCCTTGGAGCCTTCTTTTCCAATGCAAACTGTGTGAGGTACAACAAGTCAAAATGCAAGGTCCTTCACCTGGGTCGGGCCAGTCCCAGGCACAAATACAAACTGGGCACAGAGTGGGTTGAGAGTAGCCCTGAAGAGAAGGACTTGGGGGTGTTGATAAACGAGAAGCTCAACATGAGCCAGCAGTGCGCTCATGCAGCCCAAAAGGCCAACCGCATCCTGGGATGCATCAAGAGGAGTGTGGCCAGCTTATCAAGAGAGGTGAGTCTCCTCCTTTACTCTGCTCTTGTGAGACCCCACCTCGAATACTGTGTCCAGTTCTGGTGTCCCCACTGTAAAAGGGACATCTGTTGAAAGGAGTTCAGAGGAGGTCCACAAAGATGATCCAGGGACTGGAGCACCGCTGCTATGAGGAACTGGGAACAGGGATTGTTCAGTTTGAGAAGACTCCCAGGTGGACCATATACCTGCCTTCCAATACTTGAAGGGAACCTACAGGAAGGCTGGGAAGGGTCTTTTTACAAGAGCGTCCACTGATAGGACAAGGGGAAATGGATTTAAGTTAAAGGAAAACAGATTTAGATTGGATCTTAGGAAAAAATTCTTCAGTATGACGGTGGCAAGACTCTGGAATAAATTGTCCAGAGAAGCTGTGGATGCCCTCTCCCTTGAGGTGTTCAAGGCCAGTTTGGATGAGGCCTTGAGTAACCTGATCTAGTTGACAGGCATTCCTGCCCATGGCAGGGAGGCTGGATTAGATGAACTCTAAGGTCCCTTCCAACCTAGGCCATTCTATGATTCTATGATTCTATGATTCTGTGATTCTATGAGTATGCACTCACAGCTCAGAAAGTCAACTCTATCCTGGCCTGCACCATGAGAAGCATGGACAGCAGGTCAAGGGAGCTGATTGTGCCCCTCGACTCCGCTTTGGTGAGACCCCCCACCCGGAATGCTGCATTCAACCCTGGGATCCTCGGGACAAGAAGGACATGGACCTGTTGGAATGGGCCCAGAGGATGGCCACAAAAATGATCAAAGGGATAGAACCCCTCCTGTGAAGAAAGGCTGAGAGATTTGGTGTTGTTCAGCCTGATGAAGAGAAGGCTTCAGGGAGACTTTTGTGGCCTTTCAATGCTTAAAGAGGGCTTATGAGAAAGATGGGGACAGACTTTTTAGCAGGGCCTGTAGTGATAGGACAAGGGGTAATGGTTTTAAACTAAGAGAGTATTGATTCAGATTAAATTTAAGGAAGATATTTTTTACAATGAGGGTCGTGAAACACTAAACCAGGTTATTCAAAGAGGTGGTAGATGTCCCATTCCTGGAAGTGTTCAAGCTCAGGTTACATGAGGCTCAGAAACTTGACCTATCTGAAGATGTCCCTGCTTATTGCAGGGGGTTGGGACTAGATCGCCTTTAAAGGTCACTTACATCCAAAACATTCTGTAACTCTATGATAAAAGTTTCTTGAGAGTTTTTGGAACACGCTGTTCAGGTGGTTGAGACCCTTACTGACCCTGGAGGCTAACTGTGCCAGTGGCATGTAGTTCTTATGGAAGGACCCTAAAACCAAGAAACGTGCATCTACTTTGTTGTCTTTGGCTACAAGTTTATCAACTTTCTGGCATGGTTTTCCCACAAGTTATATACAAATTGTTCTTTGTGGTAGTCACCTCAATCAGACTCACCTTTGGTTTGGTCAGATTCTTTCCTTCCCTTGAAAGAATACCACTATCAAAAAGTCGAATAATGAGATTGGATTAGATACTATTGTGGATTTATTTTTTTACTTGGGCTTTTTTGGGGCCAAATTTGGAATAAAATCACTGAAAGGTTTTTTTGATCCAAAGCACTTAGGCACACTTCCTGTTTTCTGTAAATCACATTCATTTATGGTCCTGGGATGTTTACAGAATTATATGAAACTATTTGTGACTGCCTATCAGGGGGATTTGAGTATACCTTTAAGGCACTTAGCAAGAAGATTATGTTGAGCAAATTGAAAACATGAATTTCTATTTTTCTTCTCGTCTCTAGCAGAATCTCAGAAAAATCCAAGGTGAAGAAATTACTTCTGTATTGAAGAAAGTAGTTGTGTGGCAACTTCTTGCAGGAGTGACTTCTGTAGTTCAGACATCGTATGAAAACTCGTCTATCTCTACTTACAAGTCACCCATCATGCACCAAAGCTTGGTTTTGACTCTCCCGAAGTGAGCTGTTGTCCTGCAAAGGAGGTGATTTTGCATCGGTGTTTGCTTTCTAGGTCATGAAACCTTAAAACAGCAGAAGAGAGTCTTAGTGCTTTTCTTGGTATTTTTTAGTTGAGCCAGGGGAAAGAATGGCATGTGTGAGAGAGACCCATCTTTTGGAGCTGCTGCCTTTTTATTAGTTGGGTCATGTTCTTTAGTTTCAGTCCAATTATCTAATATATTTTTAGGCCCCTTTAATTCAGTACAGCACATGAAAACAGGGAGGGGTAGCTCATGTGATATGTGAGCTCATAGCAGACCCCACCAGCAGCACCAAGAATCAGCATGTCAGGAAGATGGATCAGCAGTGAATTACCCTGTTGACAACAGCCTCTTCTGTAGGGTTTGTGGATTTTTCTAAAATCAATTTAGACTGCAGTCTGATAATATGCAAAGGAGACCTGGTGCTCTTGTTGCCAAACTTGAATCCAAGTTTTGAAGCAACGTTGCACGGTTCCAAAATTATATCATGGTAATTTGGCTGTCCTCTCCTGTAACTGGTGCACTTGATTGTTATACTGAACTTTCTGGATTTAAAAGTTCAGAATTAGTGTGGATTCTTCTGAATCCATCTTTCCCAAGTGTAATCCAGATGTCTTGTAGCTGGCTTTTGTTTAGAGCCATCTTGCCAAAAGAATAGTTCCTTAGAAATCAAATGTGTTGATGATTTTTTCATTCCCTTACCTTTACGTAAATCTCCTGCTTATTTCAGATTGAAGCTTTATGAGAGCAAATTTGGCAGGAACTGGATCATAATTGAGTTTAGAAGCTGAAAAAAAAAATGTTTCAATGCTAGTATCTATTGTAAGAAAATACAGATGCCAAATGCTACAGATTTTACCAAAACCAACAAAAATGAGGTGCTAGGAGGCTATACTTAAGAAAACCAGAGAAATTTCAGAAAACAGATCCAAGCACTGCTGCTGAGAGGAGCTGCTCCATATGGATACAGGAAACAAGCTTCCAAATTGTGCATTGCTATGTGTGTGTTCTTGTCCTCAAATCCAAACTGACTGGAGCACAAGATGAATGAGCTTCAGACCAAGCTGAAGCAAGCACACGAGAAGCCAGGACAAAATGGAGAAACTCCTGGAGACATTATACAGCATGCCATTTCAACAGCAAGAGGAGGAAACCTGGACTGCTGTCATAAATGAACTAGGAATACGGTTCTAACACTAGTACAACCTTATTGTTGCTGACCTAGGAGGTGACATGCCGTGTTTCTCAGTCTGTAGCTGTCTGTTAATGACTGGATGTCTATGAAATTAAAGCATCAATGCTGTAAGGAAAAGCAATGATTAGGAAGGTCAAGCTGAGTAAGACCCCTGGGGATATGTTTGCAGTCTGAACTAGAAGAATGTGATCAGGCATTTCAATTTGTTAATGAGAGGTTCTTCTGATATCTCTAAACAGTGCTAATCTTTTATGTTTTTTTTCACCAAGTCTGAAATGATGTGGAGAAGAGTGGGATTATATTTGAGCAGGTCATCAACATCAGGAAAAAAATAAATGAGGGTGTTGAACACGATATGCCTAGTAAAATTCATAATTTCTTCTTGATACACGGTAAAATGGTCATGCAATACAGTACAGAATTTAGCCACCTCTAGTGTAGGCAATATGGACCTTCTCATTGCTCTTCCAGGGGCATCAGACTGGTATGGCTACTAGATCTTTTTTTATGGTGAAAGGAAAGAGCAAGAAAACTTTTAAAAATTATGAGTTATCTTCTGAATGACTTAGCAAATCAAGACTGGTAGAGAAGAGAGAGGAGAACACTGACTATCACGAAGGGCTGCACAATGAAAATTGAACCTGATGCACACGGAATCATTTTCATGGAATACAGCAACTTCAAGAGAAACTGGTAGCTAACAGACTCAGCAAAACAAAATAAAGCTATGACTTGAGTCGTGCAATGTACACTCATTGTGGAACTCATTGCCTATGCCTAAATGCTAGAAATGGAAAGCAATTAGATACCAGTTCTGACTCAGGCAGGCCTTTTCGTCAGATGAGTATTATGGATGAGTATTATGGGTACTCCATGCCTGACTTATTCTCATATTTTCTCTGGGCATGTACTCTTGGCATGTAGTCTTGGCAGACCCTGTTAACCAGAGAAAGGTGCAGACAGTCTCTTGCCACCAAAAATTACGCAGCTGAGCTTCCTGGGAAGTTACAGGGATCAGTGTCTCCCCTGTCAGGCAAACGAAAGGCTATTAGGCTAGAGAGATCATTGGGCTGATCCTGCATTTTAGCACTAATTTTTACATTTGCTTCTGAAATGTGGGCCCTTGCTTTCTTAGTGACTCCTCTCTTGTCAAATAGAAGTTATTCTTTTGCCTCTGTGCGGTTTGTTCTTGTTTTGGTAGAAGGTTTTCAGGAGCGCAGGTAAAAGGGTATTCTAGAGCATTATTACTATTAGTATTGAGCAGGGTTATTTTGTTGAGGGCTTTATTCCAGTTAAAAATGGGTTTGACTGAAAGGAAGCATATTTTTGCAAGGAAACTGTATTGGTGGAAATTATTTTTAACTCTGAGTAGCAAAGAAAGTCAATAAAACTATTTTTCTTTAAAAATAGACGTTGTTATGTGAAGATTATTTTCTCCTTTATTTTAATCAGAAGTATTATTATTTATAGAAAACATATTTCATTCATCATGGGGAAATGGTAAAAACCTTAAACAAAATACTTTGGGGGAAAAAAATGTTGTTTCCCTCTGTTGCTTTGTATCCATTTGATTAGGTATTGACAGAAAACTTTCTCTGAAGCTGTCATCTCATTCAGAAAGCAGACTTTGAGGTTAATGAAAACTTAGCAAATATCTGCCCTGCATGTAAAATGCCTCCTTTTTTTTTTTTTTTCCTAAACCAAATAGGTTTTTGAAAGAGTCATCATACTGCAGCTGGGAATTTTCTGTCATAATATAGTATTTTGAAATCTTGGGAAGTGGGGAGAAAAATTCTTAGCTTTTCAGGTTGTGGTTGTGTGGTAACACTGCTGATGACTTGCCTTGATTGTTTAGGTTGCAGATATAAGTTTTATTTAAATACTCTGAACATAAAATATGTTTTGTTATTTTCTGATGTAAAGCACATTAAAGTAAGCATTCTTCTCATGTTGGAGGGCCTGAAAAAACTTCAGGCTGAAAAAAGATAACAAAATAATGGTTTAGTTTTATTCACAACGGTCATGTCCCTTTTCCCTTCCAGTGTTGAACTGATGTTAAAAGTATCTGTTCAAGTCTATCACACAGTGCTTTTAACAGTGATTATTTTTTTAACTTGTATGAACTTGAGCCATTCTACTTCTCAATTTTTAACAACAAAGCATCTCAAAGAAGTGGGAAGCATTTGTTTACCTGCCTTGTGGTTGATGTATGAAAACATAAGCACTGGAAAGACAAAGTTAAATGGGAAAAGTGTTGAAAGTGGCATGAATGCAGTGCTAAGCTTCTGCCTTGGTAGTGAAGCCTCAGCAACCACGAGGAATGTCTGCAGCAGAGGAAGGTGAGTTTTCTTACTCTTCAGTCCACAGTGCCCCACCCAAGGGTACTACTAACTTCTGGTTGCCAGGACAGTGATTTATGTGATAAGAACAGCTATAAAGTCTGGGAGCTGTCTTCCCGTGGAGTCAGAGCTGGGAGCTGTGTTTAACATCTGAATGTGAAGTTCAGCCTGGATATGAACAGCAAAAAGCCACGGGTCAGCTTCCATGGCTCTCTTGGACTGAATCAGGGTGCCTTACCTCTCATCTTTTTACGTTTACCAAATCTGAAGAGTGGTACAAATCTCTCCTTTACTCACCTGGTAATATTTTGTCCTATATTATTATGACTGGTTAGTGGATGTGCAGAAGTTTTGATCCTTAGTGTGTTTCTTTTCACAGAAAAGTATACTCTTTCACACAGCCAATAACTACAGGACTGGTCAGCATGAAATGGGCAGGTCAGGCACCTCCAGTCTAACTGGTATTATAACCTGAATGCTGTTGAAGTTTCTGGAGAGTTTGATGTGAACGGTTTTGCTATTATTCCCAAAGCTCTTTGCCAAAGGAATTACAGATAAACCATGAGAAAGTTTGAGTCAAAATTTCCTTTGGTATGACTGTCACCAACTGTGATGGCATTCCCAAAGAAAAAAAACTGTTCCCATGTGCCCCCAAAACATTTGAGAGGTGTTATAACTAGCAAGATCAAAAAACGCAGATCCTGTTTCCAGCTCTGTGTGATTAGGCATTGGCAGTACATTGGAGGCTTTAGATACATCTATGCTCATTTAAAGCTTTAGCCTGAACACTTAACATAAGATGCTTGGAAAGATGCTGAATGTATTTAACGTTTTATTCCTCTTGGGTGTGAACATTTCCGAAGCGTCTTTGATAGTCTTTGCCTGGGGATCCAGCACTGAGCATACTGTCTGAGGGACTGTGTGTCCTTGGCTCGCAGTCAGGTGGGAAGAGGTGCGGAGTTCTGGGTCTGCATGTGCCTGCTCTGCTTTTAGAAGTAGTGTGGGAAAGTGGAAGGACAGTTCTTTGGAGCCGTTACAGTCTCCTCTATACATGGATGTTTGGGCAGATTTTAAAGCCTTTAGCCACAAAATCCCCTTGAGTGGCTGCATTCTGTCTTGTAAGCACTCTATTTAGGTCTTTTCCAACATGTATTTACAAGCCCATATGGGTGTGCCGAGGATCCAGCTGGAGAATAGGCCTTGCTGTAGCAATTCCTGGCTCCACTTTATAGTGAACATCTTGCTACTCATAGGGATTTGGAGAGGGAAGAAGCACAGTGGAAAACGACACACACAATTCCCAGTGGCATGAAGCAAAGCTGGATGCCTAAGTGTCCTTTAGAAAGTCTTCCTCCTTCTATGGAATGGGCATTCTTATTATTTTCTCTGCTGGTAATAAAGCCATGCTACTTCCATCAACACATAAAACTGTTCTCACTTACCCTTTCTCCCCACTCACTGTCATCACCTAGGCCAGTCCTGAACAAAAGACAGATGAAACTAACCTGTTCTTTTTTTGTGTGTTTGCAGCTTGCTTATTTAAATGGGTTTAAATGTGTTGTTAAGCCATTGCAACGCTTTGTCCACATTCTGACTGGTAAACTTTTAATTGCCTGCTAAATTAAACCCTTCTTTCCACCTTCCCATGGCTATTTTTCTTTATCTCCTTTGATATTCACTTTACAAAGTAACACTATCATAATTATTTTGTTGTATGGCATGCAATAATGTAATCCTGCAAAATACGGGAAAAAGGAACAAAAGGAATGTGAAAGTAAAGCCACAAGCCCATAAACACACAAGACGCTTGATTTAAGAACAGAGGAGTCACCTCAATGCCGACTGAGATGGATGTGAACTTGAAGAGCAGTGTGTAGAGTAGGAGTGTATAGGTTTTGTGTGTCATGACCAAGACTGATGAAAGAGACCATCTAAGTCAATTATGCAGCATGCAAAGTATTACACTAGCACAGATAGATGCTTGCGATCCTTAATTAGGACAACATGGACCAGGATGTGGGAATTGTTATCCATAGAGTAACATTCCATCTGCAGTGACAAATACCTGTCTTCTAGTGCCCACCTCCACAGTCAACCATTTGCATACCTCAGAAACTAAATTATGATTGCCAAAGTATTGATTTTGCCGAGCAGCATGGAAAGAGGTACACATACTTGTGTTAAGACCTGTGTAGAAGAAAGGCTGAGCTTGAGGAGATGGAGGATGCCAATAAGCCACTCTCTTCATTTAGGGAGGTAATCTCCATTCTTATGTCTGCAGTTATGGTAGTCCCAGTATTCTGATGCCTCAAGGGGAGGATGAGTCTGCAGCTTGGTTCCGTGTCTGAGCAGACTGTTTCTCCTTCTGAGCTCTGCATCACTGGGGTTTCTGCACAGACGGCCGTGATGAAGTTTTTTAATTTTCATAGTTTAAAATGTATTAGAAAATAAACCGCTGTCTGGATTTCTCCTAGATTCTCATCTGTTCCACCTCGTTACTGTGTTTTCTGCCACTGTCTTGGGTCTTCCCATGGCTCTCAAAATACATGTATTAGTCCAAGCGTTTCCAGCCTTTGCTGGCCTATGGGCAGTAGTGCTGACAAATCAATGTAGTCTGAACAACATTGAAGTATGCTCATCAGCCCTGAAAACAGAAGTGAAGAGCTCGATTTAGCTTTTTAAGTTGTCTGGCCACAAGCAGCGTGGAGGATGTTGCAGACAAGTGGTGCTGGATATTCACGGAGGAAAGGAACCCTTACGCTGAACAGCGGCAGTTCAAGATTTAACGTAGAACATGAGATGCATTAAACTAGGCTTGGTCATAATACTTCTTATATACAGCAGTCGTGATGCTGAAGCACATTCATTAAAATTTGTATGTCACATCCTGAAATTGTAAAAGGGTTTGTAGCTGCTGGGTTTCTTGACTGTCTCACCGCACATGATTTCAGGCTGCGATTCTGCACAGCCTGAGAGACATCTGCTGGTGAACCCTATAGTAGCATTCGGCACAAAGAACGAGTTTGAAACGCAGGCAGTCTAGACAGTTATGACAGAGCTGGCAGTAACATGACACGTCAAGCAATTTGGGGAGCAAAAGGTTAACAGAAAACTAGTCAGTACAGAGACAGATAACTAGTCCAAATTAACCGTGCACTTGTTGCATATACAACTTCTGCCTTGGTTTGAAAGCAAATAGGTATGTTCAGGCTCACGTTTACACAACTACAAGGTGCTTCTAGAGGCATCTGTCACGGGATCTATCAATATATTGTAGGATTTATTGCTTCTTTTGGTAGAAGTAGGGACTGACTTTTTATTTGCTTTCCAAAACAAACAACTCGTATTTGCTTTAAAGGAGCTATGGTAGTCCAAATTGGCTGATGATCTAATCCAAAAGCTGTCCAATTTTTTCTTTTCCAAAACCAGGAAAATATGATGACCAAACAGCACAGAGGCCCTGTTTTGTGGAACAGAAGTCTTGCATTTCACCTCCTGCATTTAAGTTGTTTGTTACATCAGTACAAAATAGGCTAGGTGAAAACGATCAAGGTGAAAATCATCAACAGTAACATATATCTGGTAATTAATCTGCGTCTTTGTTTAACTGGTACTGCCAAGGAAGAGGTTTGCATTAGAGTTGAGACTTATATATTATCTAAATTACATTTAAATTGCATATCATTTTAGTTGCTTATAAATTACAATTTATCTTTCACATAGCAGCTTTGCTAGTTAAAATACGGTCAACCTGTCTCCAATTGTGTACACATGCTAAAGTTGTTTCTGTCACTGAAGTTTGATAGATGGTAGAAATCTGCTCTATCAGAGCTAGCTGAAGCAGAATTGGAGACCAAAATTCTTGTAGAGAACAAGCATCAGATCACTGGAACAACCAGCACATCTTCAGGAAAAGTCTCCTGACAATGAGTATCTGGATGTGAAAATGGCCTTGTGAAAGCCTGTTGCCTGTTGCCATTGTGCATCCCTGAAACTGCCAATATTATGCAAGTAACAGCCACCTTCTCTGGTGCCTTCCTGTAGGTAGCAACAGGACAAGACCCAATGGTTTTAAACTAGAGTGGGACAGATTTATATTAGACATCAGGAAGAAATTCTTTACTATGAGGGTGGTGAGACACTGGAACAGGTTGCCCAGAGAAGTTGTGGAAGCCCCCTCCCTGGGAGCGGAGACCAGTGTTCAAGATCAGGTTAGACGGGGCTTTGAGCAACCTGGTCTTAGTTGGAGGTGTCCCTGCCCATGGCAGGGATGTTGGGACTAGGTGATCCTTAAGGTCCTTTCCAACTCTATTCTATGTTTCTGTGTGTATAAAATTTGCCATGGTTGAAGTCTGTCTTTTGGGAACTTCTAGAGGTGATTTTCTGGAGTTGACTTCCAGGGCTTCCGTCAAAAGGAATTAGTATTTCAGCAAGTCCTTGGCCAATTCCATAACTGTACTAAAATAGTTGAGTGCCTTACACATCAGCTGGACTTACTTAGGAGGAACAACTCAAAGGTTTTTAAAAACAAGGTAGTTATTCTTCCATTGCTTCCTGCCAGGAAGTTCTTACAGGAGAAGGTTTCAAGAGAATGAGTGTCTTTAGTTTTCTCTCTGTCACTATTTACAGCTTATGAGTACTGGAAAATATGTGACACGGAACTGGGAGAGAAATGAATTTTAGGACTTCAAACTCAAATATTTTGGTCAAGGGAAGTCTGAATTGTTCTTGATGAAAAGAACAGCCTCATAGCAAAGCCTTGAGAGAGAGGTGTATGCTGTGCTTAAGGTACACAGCTGAAAACGGCAAGTGATTAGTTTCAGGAATAAATCTACAGTGGACACAGAGGGTTCCCCATCACTTCCAAATACTCATCTGGAGTCCAGAAGCCTCTCCTGAAGCTCCCTTTTAGCTCCAATGAAATTCAGGAGCCTTTGTGTGTGACCAGATCAAGTGTTCTTTTTCCTCACTGCTCATGACAGTAATGCAGTGTGAGAAAATACTACTCAGCATCACTAAGAAATACTCAATTTAATTAAGTACAATTAAAACTGCATTCCATCATGAATTACTTTCCTCACAACACTTTTCCCCATGGTCATTTTATCCACTGGTGACTGAATCCACAGCTGGAGCAGGCTGGCAAAATTAATCTAAAGTCCTTGAAGTCAAGGTGATTTAAAAGGATGAGGGATCTGTTTCCAAGGTTATCAGTTGAAAGATACCTGGCACTTGGCCTTCAAACTCTGATCTGTATAAACCTTATCTTGATAAAGTCAGCAGTGATGTCTTCACCGACTCCAGCAGAAGTGGACCTCACGTCGCTACTGCTCAACTATGACCCTCTGAATCATTTCACCCTCTACAGCATACAGCTATGTGCAGATGTAAGTATTCCACTGCTTGTTATTCAGGTTTTCTCTCATTTCCTTCTGCTTTTCTATTGCAAATGATATTTCACCTTCACTGTTTCATATTCTAGCAGAATCTAATTTGAAATGCATTGGTCTTACTTACAATTTTTAACACTAGTCATTCCTGCTGCTCCTTGTAAATTGTGGTTCTACAGTCCGGGCCAGGAGGTAGAACCATCTTTCCTGAAAGGGGGGCGGTACTTCATCTGGGTACTCATTGGAGGCAATGCCCAGTCACAAAATCTCAGTCTAGGTCCAAAGCTGCTCAGAAATTTTATCTAGGAGCTTGATTCCTTATGGACTTTCATTAATAAAATAAATTAAAAGGAGCAAAATATTTAAGTTCAGATTATGTTTTACAAATTTTCCTGAGCTATTGTTTTTCAAGTTTGGGGTTTTGGTTTGAAATTATCTCTCTTATTGGGGGAGAATAGAAATAAAAAAAAGTAAATCAAGGTAAGCAAACTTTAAATATGTCTGTGTCACAAGGTTCATTTATAATTCAGCTGACAGAGCCGGCTGATCCCAGAGAAGATGGAGAATGGTGAAAGTTACTTTCTACTGCTGTTATGTCACTTTGATTTGCATGTGTTCATGAACACATTCACTTTAGGTACTGGTTATGTTTCCTTGTTAACTTTAATTGCAGGAGGCTTTGGCTCTGTGTCATTCTCTTTGTAATGGTTGTTCATGTTGTATCCTGCAAGAGTAAAGGTTGTGTGTGTAATATATATGTATTCAAAGAGTATTTGACTTAAAAATCGGAAAGAAATGCCCTGTACTCTTTGAAATACTTAAAAGAGAAGACTAAATGATGGTTTCAGCTGCAGTCAGCTGGGTAGATGGTGTCAGGAACAGAAAAATTTGGCCTAATGCCTGTATATTGTGATACTTGATATTTTTGGCAAACTACATAAACAAATATTGTGGTATTATTTTTGGCAAACCACATGAATACCACTCTTGCTTTATTCTCTTTGTCTCCACAAACACTTTATGGCAAGTACTCATCACCAAATAAAACATGAGACCATGTACACTGCTAAACCCATTAGGTCATCTATTTCGGCATTCTGCTAGGGTGCAAGATCTGCCACAAACTTGGCTGAGCTGTACATAATGCTGACAGTTATCTCCCATGCGGTGTAAGTCAGATATCCTTTTCCCTTTGTACACAGAGGTGTATATTTGACTTAGTGGGTAGTGGTGGTGTGATATGCTAATCCTAGACTCGTTTACCTAATCTAGACCTGCACATAAAATTGACACATCCAAAACACGCCTTTGTGAGGACTTCCACAGAGCATTCACACTACCATTCATGTGCTTTTCTTTCCCATCCTGCCTTTGCCCACTAGCCAATGCTTTCTACCTTTCACAGTGGACGTCTAACACCCAAGTGTCTCAAGAACATAAGGATCTCTGCTGTTACAGCAACGCTAGAACCTTACTGTAATATCTCTTCTACCAACCCTTTCTCTTCCGCTGTCTCCTCCTAGCCCACTGTTACTCCTAGCTCTGACCAGCTTGAAATACCATTGACTGCCATGAGTAACAGACTCTTCCTAGAAGATGTACCTGGGAATCAGCATTTCATTCTGCAGATGATGGCTCTGGCATGCATCCTTCAGTAATCAGAGCAGAAGTCAAGGATTTTTGTGCATGCTGAAGCTTCTTTTCTGGCAATGCCCTGGGAATGTGAATAGGAACCTGCCAGCAAGTCTCTCTGATCCTGAAACTCACACTCACTGACTGATAAATGGGAGGTAGCCACCTTAATATCTCTGTGGACATGACACTTGATTCATAGAAATTACTGTGTGCTAGAATTTCAGATGGGCTGCAGCACAATGAGTCTCAGCCTTGGCCTTCCCAGTATCAAGCTTAACAAACCCCTAGTGATCCAGATGATTATTATACTCTATATATGTACTTGATTGGTTTTTGGTGTTTCTCAGCAATGCTCAGATGTCAAATTTACTGAAATCAGTAAATCTAGCAGAATCTACTCTAAATCAGTGGTGAAATTAGGAAGTGTCTACAAGCAACCTGATGGCTAGATCAATTCTGCGGTCAGCTACTAACATGGTTTTTGGGGTTTACTAATGGGCTGAGACACTGTTCAAAAGAAGTTACAAAAGGTACTGTGAGAAGTACTTTGATAACATTTTCTGTTATTAAAATCTTCCTTGTAATTCACTTTTGTCTATGCTTTCCCTATCAAAAATCAGCATTTGCATCTTTATACCTTAGTCACTCCCTGCCCACGTAAGTCTGGAAAAACTAACTTCATTTAAGAAAGAGCTTTAAACATTTGTGAGGGGAACTGTAAGATGCAGTCGTCTACAATAATAAGGACTCTGAGAACTGAGGGGGCCTTTTTCAGTCCTATGTTTCCAAGACACTGTTGTGTTGATGCCATAAGAATTCAAAAGCTGCAAATCTGCACACACCTGCTGCCAGTACTTTCATGTATTTATAATGTTATTCTAGAGCAGCAGCAAGACTCCAGCAAATTCTTGCTGGTTTTGGTGGGTGCTGGCTGCACCTGGCCATAAACTTTCATCAGAAACCTTGGAGGATATGGAAGACGGAGGACAATATCGGAATGTCTTGTCCATGCTGCTGGTGTCCTTTGGTAACCACCTGGAATTGAGCATCAAAGGAACCCATCTGTTCTGTTGTGCCTGGAGGGGAATCAAGTACAGGTGGGTTATCAGCTCCTCCAGTGCAGGTGGTAACATGACAGAATTGTTTACACAAATCTTTCTGCCCTGGGATGTATTATGACTCGGTACAGAATTTTAAAAAGAAACCGTGTAATAAAGATCTCAAAAGATGGATACTATCAGAAATTATTACTGTAGTATCTCTTGATCCTAAAGTTATGCTCTAACATGGCAATTGATTGTTGATAGATACAAGTGTTACCCTGACTGAAAACTTGCGAGATGCTGGAGCACAGATACTTCCTTGTCAGTTCTATTTCTACAATTGTTCTGGATTAAATCTTAAAAGTTAGCTTTGTTTAACACCCCTCTAACAATTGGCAATAGAGTTGGTGAGAAGTAACCTACTTGGCCAAGTTTCCCTTGCTGATGTCTTGTCTACTTCAGCTTAATTTTGCAGGATTTGTTTTGATGAAGTTTGCACCCTCTCCTCCCAGCAGGAAGTCTTTTCTAGATGGCAAATAATCTGCCACAGAATCCCCTTGTGTCGCAGACGGTAGAGATGGCTTCAGGGCTTTTATTTATTTTGAAGCTCAGAGGCGTTGCTTCCGAAAGACAAACAAAAAAAGTACACCCCAAACCAATTAAAGGGAAGCATTTAGAGCACAACTGGCATGCCTTGGCCTCGGATTCTGTGTTGACCCGATTGTGGATACTGAGACGAAGGACCCCGTTTGAAGCCATTCTCAGCAGAACAGAGAAGCTGCAAACGTTTTGATAACCCTGGATGGCGGTGCTGACGTTCCTTTCAGATACACTGGCTAAACGGGACACCCGGGTGGCTAACATCGGAAAGGGACCGCGCGTTTCTGAGAGGAGGAGGAGAAGGAGCAGGAACAGGAGGAGGAGGACAGGCAGCGGGTTGGAACCGGGAGGGCCCTGGAAAAACTGGAAGCCCAGCACATGTGAAGGCTTACCCGCTCGGGCTGTAACAAAGATGCGAAGAGCGACACTTGGAAGTCGGGGGTGGGAAGAGAGGAAAACTTCTGGGCCAGCGGGGCGGAGCGGGTGTCTCCAGCCCTGCCCCCGGCCCCCTCCCCGCTCCCCCGCGGTCTTTCCGCTGCGGCATTTCCCTCCCCGCCGTGGGGGGGGGGGGGGGGGGGCGGGGGGGGTACGCCGAGGAGGGAAGGGATTTACCAGGGGGGTGTGGGTGGGGAGAGGCGGGGGAGGGGTGGGGGTGGCCTGGGGAAGGCGGGCGCGGGAAAGCGCGCGCGCGGGCTCGCCCCGGCGCGGGCGGCGCCACGTGGCCGCGCCGCCGCCACGCGCCCGCCGGCAGGTGGCGCGCGCCTGCCGCCGCCACCGCCACCGGGTCCGGTCCCGAGGGCAAAGAGAGGTCCCGGTCCCGGCCCGTCGGCTGCCTGGCGGGAGGCACCGGAGGCGGGGTCCGCAGTCGGGGGTCACTGCCGCCACCCACGTCCCCGCCGCGGTCAAGCACGGCCCCCCCCCCGGCTTTCCCCTTCCCCCCGCCCCGCCCGCTGCCACCGCCCCGCGTTGCGAGCGGGCGGAGCCGCCGGCGGCGGGAGCTGGTGCCCGTTTCCCTTCCCTCCCTCTTTCCCTAGCTCTCTCCCTTTGTGCGACCGCCGCGGCTCTGAGGTCGGGCGAAGCGCTGCTCGCCGTGCGGTGGGCGGGAGCACTTTGCGAGCATCGGGGGAGGTGTCTCCGCGCCGCGGGGAGTCCCACGTCCCTTCGTGGGGTGCTGGCGAAGGGTCACGTCCGCGCTGCTGGGAGCCCACCTGTGGGACACGTGCAGTGAAATATGAATTTTTGTTGTCACCCTTGAGGTTTTTTTTGTATTCAAATAATCACTTTATTTATTGTTTTTTAAACATACATTTGATTTCCTTACACTAAGTTGATTCCCGTTACCACATGACTCCAGATGCCTGGAGCTTTTTCATCAAGCTTGATGCTACTCTGCACAGTATTGCAAGATGCTGCATATTTTCGTTCAGTACTTTCTGAAGTCTTTCTTCTGGCTCTGCCAGTGGCCATGGCCAGTGGCTGGTGTATATGACCAAGCTTACAAACTGGGTAAAGTTACTCACACAATTAACCTTTTCTGCATACATTACAAAGGTGCACACACATGCTCTGCATGTCCTGGATGGGGTTTGTGCTGAATTACATAAAGTTCTTCCGCTGTTAACAAATGTTCACATGGATAGTTAGTGTTATCTACTGAGGTTTCTTCTCTGCTCTGAAGAGACGAGCCCAAACATCAAACAGCAGTCCAAGAGTCTTTATACTTCTTTTGTTTAGGGATGTGGTGTTTTTACATCTATCAATTAGCAGTGTCCCTGGGTTTCAGTTCTGCAGAATGAAGTTACATTGGTAATGCCACCTGTCACTCACAATGTAACCTTTTCATAGACATTGTCTAATAAATATGTACACAATAGTAGTACTTGTAAGTCACAGAATCACAAGTCAGCTAGGTTTAGTTGCTTGCATTAGCTGATCTTGGAAAAGTTCACGTCCCGTGCTGTGGACTTACTGAAGGGGATGTTCACTGCTAGGTTTGTGGTAGTCTGCTTATTCTTAATGACAAACTATTAATATAATATAAGCAAATGCATCATTTCAACAGCTCCTTGTTTTTTGCCATTCTTTCCGGTCTTGTCCTTGTAAATTCAATTTCACAGGCACAATCTGTAACGCAGCAGGTGCCAAGTGTAGCCTTCTTGTTTCATAGGATCCAACTAACTGTCTATGTGGGATTCATTTAAAGAGTAGCACAGGCAGCAATGAAAAAATTTGTGTTTCTGTTATATAAAAAAATACCTACCCAGTGTTTCTCAATTAGTCTGCCCTTGTAGCCGGTTCCTGGGTTGTTAAAGACCACCTACTACTGAGCTTCTATGTAAGCTGAAGTCTTTATGAACTCGACGGAGAAGACAGTTGGGTTATCCATGAGCGTGGCCTTGCTTTTGCAGGTGAAATTTTGTAGGTCAGGCCTGGATACTTAATGATGCTGAAACCAAAGGAACTTAGGTATCTGAATACCTTTGAGGATTTTGGAGTTTACTGCCGTCTGTTATTTAGACTCCAGAGCTTGGGCTTTTAATTACTGTCTTATGGATAGGTTCTCTATGACTTATGCCAAACTGATTGACCTATGTGCATGTCCTAGTCCTGTCATAGGGAAAGGAGCTACCTAACTTATTGCCTCTACACTTCCTTGTGATTTTTATAGCAGGTACAGGCTGGTAGTCATTCTATCCTGAATAAGCTCGTGGAGGTTTCCCAGGGGAAAGCCTTTGTGGAGACACACATGCGTGATACATCTGCATGACAGAAACTACCTTCACAGAAAATTCATTCTAATTGACGTTGCAGTAGTGATCAAGAAGGGCTGGATGACTGGTGGGACTGAACTTCATTTTGCCGGTGGGGTGAATGTGCAGCTGGAGTTCAAATCTGCAGAGCTCAGATACTGAGGTCTGTATATGAAGTTGGCAGAAGAAGGATGGGTGAGCACAGCTGATGGTGCCAACACAATTAAAGCTGACGAGAAGTGCATGGCCAAAGAGCTACGTGACTGTTTTCTATCAGAGCCCTGTGCTTTACACTTGAGCACCAGATAAAGCAGGATCTGCTCTGAGCAGAGGTTTGCACCAGAGCACAAGGGCTGCTTTATTTAGAAGCAGGATTTTGAGCTTCAGTGTGTTTGACTACCCTGATTCAGGTCTCGCAGCCAGACCTCTGGGCTCCAGTGTGCAACAAAGCATGAGCACCTTAAGGAAGCTGCATGCTGAATGAGGAACACCCAACCAAAGGCAGCCAGCTGGAAGCTTGCAAACGGAGGAGGTTGTTGCAATCTCTCCTAATTTCAGGAGTATTGCTGATGGACACAGGGCTTTGGACAGGTGCTTCTAAAATTGTCTCCCAAGAAGAAATGTTTGTGGTTATTTTGAAATGAGCAAACAGAAAGCATCCTCCTGAAGTCAGCACAGTAGCAGGAGATGAGAAGCTGCTCTGCTGCAGCTCAGAGCCTTTTATTCAGCAGGGTAATGGCCAATGCACTCATCTTGGAGACCCACGCAGGGAATGCAGAAGGCTCTTAGACCGTATAAACTAGGATATATGCCAGCCTTGCATGTGGGTGGATGTGCTGATGAGGTCACTGGCTATGGTCACACACATTTTAGTGTGCATATTTAGTGACATATAAGGTAGAAAAGAGACAGTGAGATGTCTAAAAAGCCAGGTTTATAGGTGCTGGGCTGTCAGACTGGCTCACTGATTTGTGATGGGCAAAGACTGCAGGGAGCGGGCTGCACTAATGGCTACAGGGCATGGCTGTAATGGTGAAAAGTATTTGGCTGCTGGGCTGGCAAAGGGGTCTGGTCTCCAGTCTCTGCTCTTGTATTTGAAAAATCATGACAGTCAGGTGAAGTCCCTGGTGACTGGAAGAAGGGAAACATTACACCCATCTTTAAAAAGGGTAGACAGGAAGACACCTGGAAACTACCAACCTGTCAGCCTCACCCCTGTGCCTGGGAAGATCAAGAAACACATCCCCCCAGAGGCTCTGCTAAGGCACATGAAGGAGAAGGCGGTGATTCAGGACAGCCAGCATGGCTTCACCAAGGGCAGGTCCTGCCTTACCAACTTAGTGGCTTTCTATAGTGGGGTGACTGCATCAGTTGACAGGGAAAGAGCAATGGATGTCATCTCTCTGGACTTATGCAAGGCCTCTGGCACAATCCCCCACAACATCCAGTGGCATGATAGGGAGCAGCCCTGGAGAGAGGACCTTAGGGGTGTTGGTGAGTGAAAAGCTGGACCTGAGTCACTACTGTGTGCTTGTAGCTTGGAAGACCAATCTCATCCTGGGCTGCATCAAAAGAAGTGTGGCCAGCAGGTCGAGAGACGTGATCCTGCCCCTCTATTCTGCTCTGGTGAGACACCACCAGGAGGGCTGAGGACTTCTTGGAGTGGACTTGTTGAAGTGGGTCTGGAGGAGGGCCACAAAAATGATCAAGTGGCTAGAGCACCGCTCCTATGAGGACGGGCTGAGAGAGTTGGTGTTGCTGAGCCTGAAGAAGAGAAGGCCTAGGGGAGACCTTATGGTGGCCTTCCCATACCTGAAAGAGGCCTACAGGAAAGCTGGGGAGGCACGCCTTACAAGGGCATGTAGCGATAGGATGAGGGCAGTGGTTTTAAACTAGAGCAGGGTAGAATTAAGTTAGATGTTAGAAAAAAGTTCTTTGCAATGATAGTGATGATACACTGGCACAGGTTGCCCAGAGAGGTGGTGGAAGCTCCATCCCTGGAGATATTCAAGGTCAGACTTGATGGGGCTCTGAGCAACCTGATCTAGTTACAGATGTCTCTGCTCACTGCAGGGGGTTTCAACTAGATGACCTTTAAATGTCCCTTTCATCCCAACGTGTTCTACGTTTCTGTGATTCTATGATTCCATGATTCCATGATTCTATGATGATTCTATGATTCTATTGCTTCCTGTGCTGTGAACCACATTTCTAAGGGCCCCAGAGACCCCTGAGGCTTCACCTTTTACTCTTTAGAGACTTTAGTGGTAATGTTAGAAAAGTAGTGTGGTACAAGTGTTCCTCTGTCAATGTTTCTTGGGAGTATACTAGGTTCAAGCATCAGGTATTGATGGAGATGGGCTACAAGTAAGTGGTAAAGTATTGGCTGCCTCTTAGGTACCTCGTTATGCACAAGACTTGACTGTTTTAGGATAAGTGGGAGGAGAATTGTTTTATGACCTTATAGTTAACAGTTGAGTGAAATTAACAGCAAGACTTATTAAGTGATTTCTGATAGCACAGTTTCCTTTTTTTTTTTACTTAGCTTAATTAAAAAAAGAACACTTCAGCATGTTTTATACAACAACTTTAAATGAACAAACAGACAAACCTTATTTCAAGGGATAGTCCAGCGGTCTCTGCTACTGGGAGTCATAGTATCTGAAACGTGTCTGAGAAACTAAAGAGGGTTAGTGGTCTGGCAAAGAATGAATTGGGCAGAGGACACGGAGGCGAGAGTTAGGAGCATCTTGGGTTGCTGATTAGAGAAACTTGGAAGATGTGAGAAAGATGAATGAGTGACCAAACTGGTAATGCTATGCTAACATGCTACAGTATATCCTTGTTGTCAGTTTTTCCAATGACCGTGCGGTACAGCTCCATTCATATCTACGGACTGAGTTCATGATGTGTTTACTCCCTGCATATCATAGAATCATAGAATTGGCAGGGTTGGAAGGGACCTTAAAGATCATCTAGATCCAAACCCCCACCATGGGCAGGGACATCCCCCACTAGATCAGGCTGCCCAGAGCCCCATCCAGCCTGGCCTTAAAAACTTCCAGGAACGGGGCTTCCACCACCTCTCTGGGCAACTTGTTCCACTGTCTCACCAGACTTATGGTGAAGAACTTCTTCCTAATATCCAGTATGAACCGATGCATCTCTAGCTTCAATCCATTCCCTCTAGTCCTATCACTACCCGACATCCTAAAAAGTTCCTCACCAGCTTTCTTGTAGGGCCCCTTAAGAAACTGGAAGGCCACAATAAGGTCTCCTTGGAGCCTTCTTTTCTGCAAACTGAACAGCCCCAACTCTCTCAGTCTGTCTTCATAGGAGAGGTGCTCCAGCCCTCCGAGTATCCTTGTGGCCCTTCTCTGGACACGCTCCAGCACGTCCGTATCTTTCTTGTACTGTGGACTCCAGAACTGGACGCAGTACTCCAGGTGGGGTCTCACGAGAGTGGAGTAGAGGGGGAGAATCACCTCCCTCGACCTGTTGGCCATGCACCTCTTGATGCAGCCCAGGACACGATTGGCTTTCTGGGCTGCAAGTGCACACTGATGGCTCGTGTTGAGCTTCTCAACCACCAGTACCCCCAAGTCCTTTTCTTCAGGGCTGCTCTCAAGCCAATCACTGCCCAGCCTACATCGGTGCTTGGGATTGCCCCGACCCAGGTGGAGGACCTTGCACTTGGTCTTGTTGAATTTCCTGAGGTTGGCCTGGGCCCATCTCTCCAGCCTATTGAGGTCCCTCTGGATGGCATCCCTACCCTCCAGGGTGTCAGCCACCCCACACAGCTTGGTATCATTGGCAAACCTGCTGAGGATGCACTCAATGCCACTGTCCTTGTCGCTGATGAAGATGTTAAACAACATTGGTCCCAGTACTAATCCTTGACGGTCTCCACTTGTCACTGGCTTCCACTTGGACATTGACAGCCACTCTTTGGGTGTGGCCGTTAAGTCAGTTCTTTACCCACCTAGTTGTCCATCCATCAAATCCATAATTTATCAGCCTGGAGACCAGGATGTCATGCGGGACAGTGTCAAGGGCTTTGCTCAGGTCTAAGTAAATGGCATCAGTTGCTCTTCCCCTGTCTATTGATGTTGTGACCTTCTCATAGAAGTCCACCAGGTTTGTCAGGCACAATTTGCCCTTGGTGAAACCATGTTGACTGTACCCGATCACATCTTCCTTATTATTCTGCCTCAGCAGTGCCACCAGGAGGATCTGTTCCATAATCTTACCAGGCACAGAGGTGAGACTGACCGGCCTATAGTTCCCTGGATCCTCCTTTTTTTCTCTTTTTGAAAATGGGGATTATGTTTCCCCTTTTCCAGCCAGTGGGGACTTCACCTGACTTCCATGTCTTTTGGAATATAATAGAGAGCAGTTTAGCAACCGCATCCACCAGTTCCCTCAGTACCTGTAGGTGTATCCCATTGAGTCCCACAGACTTGTACACCTTCAGGTGCATCAGATGGTCATGAACCTGATCTTCGGTTACAATGGGCAGTTCTTTCATCCAACTCCTGCCATTGTCTTCTGTGACTTTAGGAGTGTGGCTGGAGCCGTTGCCAGTGAAGACAGAGGAAAGGAAGTCTTTGAGAACCTCAGCCTTCTCCAAATGACTTGTCACCAGTTCACCCATTTCCTTTCTGAAGGGTCCCAGAGCTTCCCTGGTCTTTTTCTCACTGTTAATATGCCTGTAGAAAGTTTCGCTGTTTCTCTTGATCTCCCTGGCTAGATTTAATTCTAAATGAGCTTTAGCTTTTCTAACCATGTTGCTTGCAGTTCGGGCAGCTCCCTTATATGGCCCCCACTCTAGCTGACCTGTCTTCCACTCCTTGTGTATCCCTTACATATCTTCTGTTTCTACTCCACTTCCAACTCCTTCTACAATGTCCTTATAACAAAGTTCTCCCCAATCATTTTCCCAAAGACAGGATTTTCAGGAAGTGGAAAGATGTTACTTGTCCAGCTACCAGTGAATTCCAGATTACATGACAATCCCATCCTCGCTTTGTTAGAGCAGCTGAGTGCTATTACTGTATCATCAGTTTCACTTTCAGGGTCTGTTAGCAATTTCTCCCATGTGACTTTCGTCACTGGTTGCTGCAGCAGCCCCAGATAGAAGTGTGGATGACAATAGACTCCATACTGGTGTTGTGCTTACATCTAAAATTCCTAGCAGGAGGAGAGCTCAGACAGGGCCTGAAGAAACTGCTGGGGGACCTCACATTTGTGTTTTTGAGATACACTTGAGAAGCTGGGGGCTGAAGGAAAGATGCGTCTGCCGAGTCCTGAACATTTCTCTGAAACGAATTAGAGGAAGTCTTCTGTCATTCCTGTTGGAGTTTTTATCTCCTGATCGCTGGTGCGTCCAAAGCACCTGATTTATTTGGATTTCTGAGGAGAGAGGCTTGTCTCTTGCTTGGATCATAGCAAAAGAACTGCACTCAGAAGGTGGCTGTCAGCCGTTGCTTGGGACACCAGAGCTCCATAGTGCTTCATAAACAATAAGAACTATGCCTCACACTGAAGTTTACATACTTCATGTTTCTTATTGCTTTCTTTTGCGGGGGAATCACCTCCCCTTGCTGCAGCACCCCAGCTACCTGGTGGTCATATTATCAGCTGGCATAAGTCATTATTTGTCACTAGAAAAATGTTGAAAAGAGTAATGTCTGAATCATGCTCATTTTCCATATGTCTCCTTTGTTTTCTGCATAAGTCTCTCAGGAAGGGGCTGCACATCTGCTGAGGAAAATGAGCCTGAACTGGGTGGTGCTTGGGCACCTACAGGTTGTGAGTACTCTTCCTCCTTGATTCTGTCTACCCTTTTACCATCACTTTCACATGGTTTGAGATGCTGGAGTTTTCGCTGCATCCGACATGCCAGTGTGCAGCCTGCATCTGAAATGAAGTGAGAAGCACTGTGGTGACCTTTGAGGCTGAAACTTTGTTGTGCTGTCTTGTGAGATGGAGGTCTGGAAGATACACTCTTGTTCTGGAAATAAAGGGTCCTGCTATTCTCAGTGTCTTCTCTGGGGATGATGGGCTTTACAATCTGTGCGCTTGTTAGATTAGTAACCCTCCTGGTCATTCTATGTTTAGGGAGATGAAAAGGTGAGCATTTTTGATAGACTGCAGCATGGCTGTGTGGTAGATGGGAAGCTCATCTCACGTGGAAGCTCATCTCACGTGGATTGCACTGCCATCATGCGTGCCAGGCAGAGTGCAGAGAAGCACGGGTATCGAAAAAAGCAGACCTGAGTAACTGGAATCTGTTCCTTTGTCTACATGGAATAGAAGATTGCCCAGTGCAGAGTGCACCCATGGTCATGGCTCACGACTTTTACATTCAGTCTGACCAGGGACAGGCACAGATAATAGTTACTCAATAGTCTTGGCTGTGGCAGCAGACCACATAATTTCTCGCATCCACCAAGCAAAGGAGACCACAGATTTTTCCATTTGCCTTTTGACTTCCCTGCCACACTTCTTATCAGTGGATCATTTTGGAAGCACTACAAGAAGTCTTCAGCACCAGAGAGAGGTAAATAGAGGCATTCGGGTTTGCTCTGGACAGCATGTGGCAATTCTCCCTGGAGGCTGCAGGACTCCCTGATGCAAGCCATCAAGTCTTTTTTGACATTTAAAGCTTTAAGTGGCTTGGGATCTGGCTGCCATGGAGACATGATCTCAGCCATCTGACTCACAGTATTTGAGCTCAGACAGGGACTTGAATCAATGGCTCCAGAAAGGAGGCAGCAGGGCATTATCAATGAGATGCTTTCAACTGTAATGCCTCCTGGTTGGCTTACAGACCATGCTTTCTTTCCAGCTACCTGGAGAGACTGTAGTTCTGTAGGTTCTGTCTGGATAGAGTGTCACTGCATTTCTATTTTTGCATCAGCTTCAACTGTAACTGAAGTTTCAGCAGGATGCATTATTTATACATGGGGACACCAACACAAAATGGAGGGAGGGAGGTATGGGTTTTTTCAGAAGTTGCAGCAGGGGATTTTCAAACTATTAAGAGAGCTGGAGGCTCAGCTTCCACTGGGGCTGCGGTAAGATGTGGGCACCAAAATTTATTTGTTCTTTGGGGAAGAAGTCTCCACTGCAAACTAAATTATCTTTGAAGAAAATTCTCCACTGACTGCAGCAGCTGTATGGACTGAAGACACTTCTTTTTGCACTGAATAACAAATGAAATGTTGCTGATGGTGTGAGCCAGCAGCTGGAATGCAGAATGCATGGGTCGTGGCGTACTGGAGAAACAGCCAAAGTGTATCCAGTGCCACACATCTCTAAGGCAGCTTTGCTGTCTTGGTGAAGTCTCCAGATTTTAGGATAAGGTCTCAAGTCTAAAATTTTAGAGTTTTTCTGAAGACAAGTCCTTGTATTTCCATCTAAAAATTTTCACGATGCTTAGAGACAGATCAAGGTTCTAACAGGTGAAGCACGTTTTGCTTCTAAGAACTTCCAGCACTTTCCAAAGATGTATTTTAGGCACGTCAGCTTTTTTGTTGGGACAGATGACATGGAAATCATGATTTTTTTTCCCCGCTTGTGTATGCTCAGAAGACATAGCTACTCAGACTCTTGCAGTCCGCTCTTCTCTTAGTGATACTCATGGGAGGCGTGTGAGTAAGATTTGGGAAAGCTGTTTGATGTAGTAATTTGTAATGGTAGTCACAGCAGAGATCTTAAAACAAAGGACCCTGTGTGTTTTACCAAGAGAAGCCACAGTAACAGGTTTCAGTGTAAATGAGAGTTGTATTGCCTTCCATCAGAGATGACTTGAAAATAAAGTACTTTGATGGTAATACTGCAGATGTCTGCAGGAAACCCAGCACAGCCTTGAACACTGTAGTTAGATAGCTGTGCAAAAGAAGTACATGAAGGGAAGAGCTAATGTGCAATACTTCTATTTAAGATAGAGGGAGGAAATAGAAATTGTGATAGCATGCTATTTCAAGTAATAATAGAAAGTACTTGATGTTTACATGGTGAATGGATCAATACTAATTCTGTAGTCAGGGCACATACAGTAGTTTGGATTATTCAAGTGATAGATGCACTTGGTATAGCTGAAATTTCCACCCTGCAACATTTATTTCTTACTGCTTGTTAGATGGAATTTTCCACCCAACTATCTGAAAGGATTTGCATAAGAATGGTGATAGAGCAGTATTCTTTAATGATGTGCTTTTCTTTGTTAAACTTCAAAAATGTCTACGATGCATGATGAGGTTCGGATGAATTGCCGAGCTAATGCTTTTATATTTTCTTTAAAGAGCTTATCTTCACTGTGTTGTGGGAGTTACTTTATATTGTTGTCATAAAGGCAGTAGCAGTAAAGCCGACTTTGTAGCAACCCTGGTAAATGTCCCCTCCTTCTTTACCTTCAGGTCTTCAGTGCTGCTGAAATAGACAGATCACTACACCCCTTACCCAGCACCTGTTTGCCCTACTGTTATCTCATTTGTACTGCTTCCATGGTGCTATATGTGGATTACTTACAATTGGACTGTGTCATTTTACTTTTAAAACAATGACCCCCTTGGCATTTAACCTAGATCAGCCTAGGCTTCTGTAATGTTTGTTGAAACTGGGTCATAACCAGGATCTTCTCAGAATGACATCTCAATTTAAAAGAAACTCAGGATTAAACGAAATGTGAAAATTTTCTGTCAGTGGTGATTTTAACAAAACGATGGAGAAGAACTTTTGTTTTGTTCTCAACTCTTTCCAACAAAAGTCTGATTTTAAAACATGAGAGAAAAGCTGCTTGAAATTTTAGGAATGCTACGCAATGAGAAGCAGTATTTCCTTCCTTGGCCATTGGCCCAGTGAGTCACCTTCTAACCTGCACTGTAGTGAAGCTATTCAGAAACCAACACCAGCAGGAAAAATCAGGAAAAAAGTGACTGCAAGGTTTGTCATGAAATCCAATTGCATGTAAGGTGCAATGATTATGCTTTTACAACAGCTATTAGACAGAGTGGGGCTAGTTCTGCCCTGAATCAAGACTTCCGTGGCACAGCATGAGTGTAAGTGAGAAGCAATTTGGATTTTGTTGAGTTTACTTTTGTATTTTATTTTTTGGCTCTCCTCATAATAGACAGTAACTGGAAAGAAATTTTAACAGACGTAACTTTTTCCCTTATGATCTGAGGCTTTGCTCTGATATTGGACCTCACATATCAAATTAACTTGCATTTTATTTTGCTTGTGCTTCTGAAAGGAGAGTAGTAGCTGTATAACCTGTACATGAACTTTCTAGCTATGTACAAGAGCCCAGCAGGTCACATATATGTGCCTTGGTAGTTACGCTGACAGGACAATCACCCACCTTCCTGTGCTCCTCTCACTTCCTCAGCCCATCTTCCTTCGCCCCCTGAAACTCTACGATAACTTCAGGTAGCAAGAGAAGAGCGTGTGTATCTGAGCGGAAAGAAGGGAGAAAATCTTTTATATCAAAGGTCTTTCAAAACCTACATCCATTGAAATGTCTGCAAAACTAAGAAGCTAAAAACGAAAATCTACACAGTGACCGCCTGGGTGATAGTGGGCGAAGGAGTTTTACTACAGTACGGTACTGCACACATACACCTGGACATAAGTATTTGTGTGTCCATCTGCAGCTGTACATGTGTGTGTGCGTATATATATATTTGTACTGGCATTTTAATGTAAGATCACATGACAATTCAGGTTGGAAGGGGCCTTGGGAGGTCTTTAGTCCAACTCCCTGCTCAAAGCAGGCTCACCCACATTGGACCATGGTGGTTTGGTTTGAAAACCTCTAAGGATGGAAGCAGCTCAGCCTCTCTGGGAAATCTCCTTCCCTACCTGCCTGTCCTCAGGGGAAGAAGTGTGTCCTTACCTCCACTCTGAGTCTCTCTAGTTTCAGCTGATGCCTCTGTCTCTTACCCTCCCAAGAGGCAAGAACCTTCTGCGAAGAACCCATACTTGTTTCATTGATCCTTTTCCAGTAGGCACTGTGGTGCTGTCAGGTGTCCCAAAGCCATCTCTCCTTTTCACCGAACCAGCCCTGGCCACATATCTTGCCCCAGGAGGGCAGTGCTCCAGGCCCACTTATCTTAGCGGCATCCTCTGGTCTCAATCAGTTTGTTGACATCACTGCCATCATGGCCCTGAAGAAGAACTCAGTCACCTGCTACTGGGGCAGGGCTGCCTTTTGGTCTTGCTCTAGTTGCATGGGGTCCCTGCTGGCCTCTTCCTCCAACATGTTCCATGTTTATATAGAAATGTTTTTAAAATGTGTTTATTCTGATATTTAAACCAGTGTGCTTAACACGGCATGCGTAAATTCAAGATTGTATTTTTAGTGTTTTGTTGAATTTTTGAGGAGTGACAGATCTCACATCTCAGAGTTGGTACTATTTTGTTGTGTTTAGATCCCCTTACTGCAACATGACCCTTGTCCAGCCTCTGGAAAAGCTTTATGAAGATGGTACAGTACATTTAGACTTGGCATCCATGACATGGATGTCAGTAGGACTGGCGCAGTGGCACACACAAAGACAACTTGATGGACTAGCCAGCTTGGAGGAGGAGATTCTAGCACAGTCACTGTACTGATGCTAAGAGCTGAGTACATGTGGAAAGAATCAAGAAGGTCAGCTTTAAAACACAGGCACTTTTGCGTGCATAAGTGCTATTTCACTTTTTTTTTTTTCTTTTTTCCTGAAAACATACAGCGCTGGTTTCTGCAAAGCTCTTTCATTCATGACAAATAAATGCCTCTGTGATGTGGTTCATTCATCACTGCCCACTTCATGCATCCCTGTCCCATGGTGTTGCTCTGTAGTGTTGGGTGAGGTGTGCAGGTACTGGGACAGCTGCGTCTTGGAGTAGCGTGTCCCAGGGTCTTGTCTTGTCAGATATCACAGGTCATGGATAACTGGTTTTGCTAGTTCTGTCTGCTAAAACAGCAGTATCCTTAAAAACACATACCTAGCTTCAAAGAGCAGCTAGCACGAGAACATGAGACGAAGATGCACGTGCTTTTTTTGCTATGTTTTACACTCCATTCTTAGTTGCTGTTCTGCTAGAGCCTTGTCTGACACTTCAGCATGCCAGCTGTACTCATTTTATACAACAGCCAAATCCCCAATTAGTGCGATTGATGTTATTTTGCCTTTTACACCTGTTTCCTAGATAGTGACTTGCAGGTGTCCCACTTTCCCCAGTATGAGCCTGATGACCTGGGGCCAGAATACTTTTTGGTGACTGGAGAGCCCTAGTCTCCAGTATTTGTTTTGTGGTCTTAGCTGCAGGTGAGTTGTTGCCTGTTTTGTGTCATGCGAGAGGACATTAGGTCCCATCCTGACAGGCATTTGCTTCAAATCTGACCGGTATAATGGAAAGCAGTGTATTGGCTGGGTAAGTTTATGTGGCATTGGGCATGACAACCTCAACTTGGTGTCCCTTTGCTTTCTGGATTTTATGTCCACTCTACATAAGTTATTTTAACTTAGGGCTTGTGTTTAATTAACCTCTGTGGTGGAACTGAGAAATAACTGCTGTCTTTGTATAGGCAGAAGATGTGGTATTTGTAAAGCTATTACACTGAAGATAAAGCTTTATAACAGTGCAGAAAGTAAAGCCCACAAAATTGTTTGAGAAGCCACACTATCCAGGATAAATGTTACAGGAAGCATTAACCTTCCATAAAAATTCCTTTGCCAGTGAGGAATTTAATATGCAGCCTTTGTGAAAGAAGATATTATACCTCAATCATGTTCGGAAATGCTTTGTTTAAGAATTAGACATGAGGAAACCCTCATTTTTCTGCAGTTTAGACTATTTGCATTTAGATATTTTAAACTTTTTTTTTTAAATGTTGATGCTTAGTAGCTCATAGATATGTAAATAACATTTGTATATAAGCGATGTGTCCTGTGTTTTATACACATACATGATTTTTTTACTTTCTCTCCATCTTTCTGTGTGTGCGGCAATCTCCTGTGTATTTTTTCTCTAATAGGCACCTAGAAGAGGATATGATCACAGGTGAATTGTACAAGCCTGCTTCTAACTATATTAAATGACACTGAGTTTTTTATCATGGCAATTTGGAACCATAATTCTTTCTAAACTGAAAAAAAATTCTTCAATTTTTTCTCCTGATGTGAGGCATTAGCTGGGCAGTGCTGGAGATCTAACCTGTCTTCTGTTTCATTGAAGAGATGTGGTTCAGGCAGGGATGCTGCCACTGCCTTCCCGTCACCTCCTTATGGCACTTTCCGTCAGTCTGTTCAGCAGAGTCTTAGCACTTGCACCACTCTTCTCTGGGATGGGAACCTCATGATAGAGCACAACAAAGGGATTGAGATGGAATCCAAACAGTTAATGAATACTACAGCTCATTAACCAGTTGCAGAACCGATGTTTAAGGTGTGAGGTTTTCTTTGTCTCATGTCTAACCATCAGAGTGGAGCAGTTTTAGACTCCAGTTGCTTGTGTCTCATGAAAACAAACTTGACATGGTGTTTTTCTTTCCTTTTGGATGGGTAGACCTTGATATCCAACCCAGTGGCTTCTCTTGCTACATTTAGCTTGGTTTGTAGCTACATTAGTGTCTTGTGAAGCCTTCACAGATGAACATGTGTTTTGGATCAATGCAATTTGAAGAAAGAATTTTGTTGCTAATTTTTTTCACTAGTCCTGATATGATGTATAGAAAAACTTAAGTATCACTCGTAGTCTCTTGAATGGTATTGAGCTAATTAGTTTGCACTCCTTCATAGGACTTACCAGGTCGTATTGTCCCATGATTTTAGACTCATGTTTGATTCACAAACGGCTGATGAAGAGTGTAGCTTTTGGGAGGACCTTCATGTAATGACTCAGATGTTGGAGTCTCTTTTGTGGGAGATTTCGGTATACTCCTTTCATAAAACATTTCCATGGCACACCAATTCTACCCTTCTGCTTTTGCCCAGAAGAAAGAATACACCTCTCCATGATTTCCAGCCCACACTCCATCAGAGGTTGTGTCCTCAGCTACACCTTATGAAGGTTTCTGCAACTTTTGATAGCAAAACAGTTCTTTCTTTGGTGAATAGTAAGAGCTGTCTGTCCTTGATACGTATTGGAACAAAGTACAGATAAATACTTACAAATAATGGTCTGCCCTGACTATTGCAAGAAGCTTTCAAAAAATAGTGGTCTATAAGTAAAAATAAACCTGAGGTTGTATATTAATAGACTGATTCTTCAAGTCTTCCACTTACTGCTGGTGCACTAGAAGAACTAAAAATGAGATGTCTGAAATACTTTCAACAGAGACTACTGATGTGAAGGGATCTTGGTCTAAAAATACTCAAAGTCTTTTGAAGGGACCTACTTTCTGAAAGAGTGATGAGTACTTGGCCAGTTTCTGTATTAGTGAATTATCTCATGAGCTGTGCACCCATCTAGTTGTTTTTCCAATTCATTTCAATGTTTTTAAAGTGAAGATAGTTTTCAGTAGGTGAGTTATTAACATCAAGGACTGAAAGCATATGGTGCTTTCATAGTATCCCCACCTTCTCCCATGAGATTTCTGTAGCAGTAGTAGTAAATGTATTTATCATTTGATATGAACTTCTTGCCTTACTTGAATACCTAGAGGCTCTGATTGAAATTTCACTCTATTGTGCAAGGTGCTCTACAGCTGGAGACTGTTAGACATCCTCTGTACCTAAGAGCTTGCATTCAACAGAGACAAGACAGATGAAGGACAGGATGAAGAAGCACAAGAAAGGTTTGCCTTACTCTGTTTTTTTCTCTGTTGCCCTTTATCACTCTGCTATCTTCCAGAAGTACATTAAGTGATGTGATTAGTGCTCATTGTGTTCAGTTATCTATCTTTCCTTCAAAGAGAAAAATTCACAAGCTTCTTGGTCTAGAGTTTTAAACACAATTCCATATTGATCCCTGGACTGTTTGTGTGTGCCGGCGGTGGCAAGGTCAGAGGAGGGTTCTTGGCACAGGGAGGCTGAGACAGGGGTTTTGCCCATCTACTTATTTGATCTGCAGGTGTTTCTGCATTACAGGTGAGAAATGTTTCTGGGGGTGTGGATGACTCACTGGAGACAGGAAATTTTGGAGCACCTGGGGCTGTGGAGACCAAGGATGCAGTCTCTGGACTCTGCTCCTAATCTTGACTCCGCTGTGTGAGAAGTCATGCATACTGGTGAAAACAGGGGAAAGTAGGTATGCTGTGTTTGTGGGAGACTACATGGCAGAGGATCTTGTGCTGAGTGTGCTGAGGTGCTAGGTTCTGAGCTGCTGCTGAGGGTAGAGTGTTCCACTCATGCCAGCCTGTTGTTGCTCAGCCTCTTGGCCCTCCCGGAGCCCTCCTACAGCCACTAGTTGCAAAATGACTGTGCGGTCTTTTGACACAACCAGCTTGGTACACTGTTTTAGGAAGGTCTTCGCACTTTCAGTAAGTTGTAGACACTATCTTCTACTTTCTTCATACAAGCGATCAATCACCTGTTCACTCAAATACAGGGCCAAGACCTCAGCTGCCTTTGGACTGGGGCTGTCATCTGGAGGCAGCCACACCACTTAAGCATGTTCTCTCCCAGTGCTCTGCCTTTCCGTACAGCTTTGATTTACTGTTTACTTTTCAGTCTTGTAACAAGTAGGTATCCCAAAGCCTTTTAGACACACTTACTCTCTGTGTCAAATAGTCCAAAAGGTCGTACGTAGATTGAGACTGAACAGTGAAACATCTGCATTTCCTTAACCTTGCTTCACTTTTGGCATTGCTCTTGAGTGTTCTCTGGGCTTTGATCAGACCTTTTTAATCAGACCAGGATCTTTCTTCTTCCTCAATATTCTTGCACATGCCTGCTTCTCTAGAGTACAGAATCTTCTCATATTCCTGAAGACAGTTTTTCGTTCTACCTTTTCAAGCTTAAACTAAAATTGCCAGTGAGACCCAGCATGTTTTTATAGCTATAGGTCCTCTTATCAAGGGGTCTCTTTGTTAGTAAACAAGGCAATCCATATAACCTCAGGAGCTGATCTGTTTGTTAGGCTTGAAAAACTGGTTCACCACAACAATAGCCATTTCTTTGTGCAAGGAAGTCTGTCTGAATAACATGGCTAATTAGAGAGATTACAGTATGCAAAACCTATCCACAGTACATGGATTCACAGATCATGACACTGTGTTTTTGAGTTTCCAAACACTGCCCTATTAACTGTTTCCCAGCATCTTTATCTCATGAGGTATGGAATTTTCTGTCCTCTGTGGGCTGAAAAACAGCACAAGCTTCAGGCTCCTGAGAAGTTTCTAAATTGAGCATTAGATATTTTTATAAAAGACTAGAGTCAAACGTAAATCTTTCATTGGTAGAAAGCAGCCTCTTAGGAATGAAATTTACAGTATTAAGACACCTCTATATGCATGTATCCTTTACTGTAGTGTCCTAACTAGAATCTCCTATAGTTCATTTTATTTCATAGAGCTTTCTGGTGAATTATTTTCTTTCTCAGTAATTTCTCCGTTTAGGAATCCTCCTGAGAAAACTTTACTGTATTAACTTCAGCTTTGCTGCATCTTTATCTTTAAATAGCTCTTTTAAATTTGCTTAGGCAAAGCTGGGGTTTCGTCTGTCTTCAATGGTATTAAAATAGTATCTGAAGGGAGTGTCACCTGGGTAAGAAGACACACTATACTATAAATGAGAGACAGATGGACTGCTGCTCAGAGACAACAAGATTATGGGTAGAAACCTGTTTACCTTTTGCAATACAACTGCTGAGCTGAACGAGTCATCAGAACAGAACTGAGCTGAATAATGCATATCTCTACCAGTCTAATTCTCTGAGCTGGAGAAGAGTTTCCTACACCAAAACTCCTCTTCAACACACTTGCAGAGTTATCTATCCAGCTTTGAATGCTGAAAAGCACCTTTGGTTTTGAATTTTCCTCTGACGTTTTTTTGTAAGTGCAGATGTTTTGCTGGCTAGCTAATAGAAGAATTCCAGTCCTCTTACAAAGGCTACCCTTTTCCTGAATCAGCTGAACATACATAGGTATTTACTTGGAGTGGATGGTCTCTCCCTTGGCTGGTTCCTCTCCTCAGCTTTTCTGTGCCAAAGGGAGGAGCCAGGAGGACTTGCAAACCACAAAGGGGAAATTAACTTGCATGACATTTTATATCAAGGCCTGACACAGCTACTGAGTTGCACCAGGCCACCACAGAACAAAAAACAGCAAAAGCAACAGCTGGTAGGGCTGCTGTAGTGGAGGCTGCAGAGCTGATAATGTTTCCTTTTTTTCTTACTTCGAAGCTGACTTTTGAGCTCTATAACATTCTGGACTGCATGTTCCTGCATGGTTTTTTCTTTCTACAGGTGAAGAAAATGGAAGATCATAGTTGTATAGGCTGTTTTGAGGACTAGATTTTTCCAGTTATGTACTGAGTGGTAGCCTTTACCCAAGGCTAGGCCTGTTTTTTTTAAAATTTGAGCAGAAGAGGGAGAGGGAGGAAGATGTACATGAGCTGGAGGATTTTGTGCACTTGCCTTTTTGAAAACACCACTGAGATAAGAAGTTCAGATCTTGGCATAGATAACACTCATGGTAAAGTGGTAAAGTGATAAAGAACAGCCTTCCAATAGCTTAGCAGGCTTGTAGGTACCTATGTGACTACAAAGCTAAGGATCAGGACAGTCTGCATGCTTGTGAGCATCTCGTTCTTTCTTGGCAGGAACTGCCATTGCAGTGGTCCCCACCAGACAGGTCCTCACATGGAGAAGGAGTACTATGGGATAGAAAGCTGTCCCAGATTTTGGTCTGTTCACATGTTAACTGAGGGAGAGACAAGTGGAAAGGGAAGTCTGTGACTTAATAATAAAGAAGAACTCTGTTTTACATCTCTTTAAATATGAGAGATCAGTGCTGGGCCTTAGTTACAGGTGGATAAATTATGTGGATCCTGGTCCGCAGGGTAAGAAAACACACAAGGCTTGGCATTTCTGCTTTGTGTAACCCATCTCAACATAATCAGTGTTAATCAGAGAAAGACAATTAATTGCATTGAATTTTTAACTGGTCTTCCCTCTGTTTTGTCCGTGTGTGACTCCACAGTGTATGACATCTAGGGACGTTTTTTCAGAATTAAATGCTGGGAGGAAATCTGTGTGGAAATACATCGTAGATCTCAAAGTGACAATGCTGAAGAAGAGTGTGCGGCATCACTCTTGACACTTTCCCCAAGTAATACTCACATTTTGCTTGGGATGGAGTAGTCCTTCTGGGCATGTGGGCTCTGATATGACAGGAGTTGTCCTAAGAGCTTCTCACATGCACAAACTGAGACAGTACACAAACTGACTGTACTTTGGGACAGTGAACAAGTATTGCTAGTGCTCTTTGAGTGGAGGAAGAGCTCAGAAAGTGGGTATGGTTATTTACATTTTCTCTTCTGGTTCATGAAGCCAAACAGTTCAAACAAGACAACTTCCCTAGTAGAGCACATTCTTCTCAGTATTGCAGTCTATCCATACACAAAGTCATAGAATGGTTTGGGTTGGAAGGGACCTTAAAGATCTTCTAGTTCCAGCCCCCCTCCTAGGGGCAGGGACATCTCCCACTAGACCAGATTGCTCAAAGCCTCATCCAGCCTGGTCTTGGACACTTCCAGGGATGAGGTATCCACAACTTCCCTGGGCAACCAGTTCTAGTGTATCACCACCCTCATAGTAAGGAACTTCTTCCTAATGTCCAACTTAAATCTACCTTGTTCTAGTTTAAAACCATTGCCCCTTCATTTAAGTTTGTTGTCCCATTGACATTCAGTTCTGACATCTTGGAACTGAACCCCTTTCTAGCAAAATCCCCAAATGTTGTGATGGGTTAAGATTAAATCCCAACATGCTATTGGCATCTCAGAAGTGCTATGAAAAGTCAAAGCCTATGTGTCTTTTGCTGTAGGTACAGGCCCTGATCCCAGCATTTGGTAGCTGGGAATATTTGTAGAGAGCAGTGGAATCTAAAAATAGGCGTAGAGCAGCGTCCTCCTGATGTAAAAGCGAAGTAAATACTCTAGCTCTTCCAGGCAAGGAAGAAAGCAGAAACTGGGAGCAATGGGACAGAGTAATGAAATAATTCTCCTTTTAATGAGGTATTTTCCAAAGTATTCGTCAAAGAACCCAGCTGACTTTTGGTGCAACCAAGTATTTCTTGGGCAGTTTGACAAGCAAACAGTTGTCTTGTCAGAGGGTAGTATGGTGCTCCTTTACGTCATCCTGTGGTTCTCCCTGTCCTCTTGGCTGGTGACGACTGGTTGGAATAATTCCCTTCATAAGCAGCAATACCACACAGAGCAGCCGTTACGGCTCAGAGGTGCCCCTAGCATGCCATCATGCTGGGAACACATTGCGCTCCTTCCAGGATGCACCGAACCTCACTCCTCACGAGAGAGGATGTTACTGTCCTGACTGATCCTCCAGTTGAGAAAGGTGTTCTGCCATATAGAAGCGTGTTTTCTCTGCATTGCAGTCACAGGAGTGACACAAGGCTGGTGACACAACCACTCTCAGCCTGGTGAGAAAGGCTGGGTGAAGCCTCGCTTTTCCCTGCCCTGTGGGGCAGTGCGGATCCAAGGTCCCAGATGGGGCTGCCACCCCACCATTAGGGTCAAGATGCATCTGTGCCCCCACTGCCAGCTGTGGGATTGTCCAGGGACAGGTTTTGTTGGAGAGCACACATCTCCAACTGACATCACTGAGGCCTTTCTCTCAAAGTGAACATTAGGCGGCTATCAAAGCGCCGTTTATGAGCAAGATTCATGAACTAATTAGTCACCGGGCCCATTAATCAGAAAGACTAGAAATAATTCAGCAGAACTCATGCTGTCAGCAAGGATGAGAAGAGCCCTCTCTATGACAGCTTACCTTGCATTTTGATCATTAGGCGATTCAGAGTTTAGCCCATCCGTCTTGTTTATCTGCCCTCAGGGGAAAATAATCCCTGCATCCTAGCCATCTCGACAAGTTTGAAATTCAAACATATTTTCAGTTCTGTCAGTAAAATATCAAATGGGCACATTCAGATGAGTATTGACACACAACAGTGCTGGTGCCTTTTCTTCAAATGTATTGTCAACAAATCCCTTCTTTCTCTGCTGCTTCTTTTTCTGCGTGCAGTAGCACTTACACCATCTTAGGGAAAGTGAAGGGTGGGGTGCATGCACGGGTCGTTAAAAGATGGTTAAATTGAAACATTCTAATTATTCTCAGCAGCCTTCCCAAGACAAGCCAAAGTCATTCTCCAGTGTAACTCCACCTTCTTGTGTCTTGGATGAGATTTATTTACATGTGCTTGAGCAAGAGATACATCTTAAAATAATCAAGCCAGTGTTTACTTTGGCTTTCTTTGCATCTTTTCCCCACATCAGAAATCCGTCCAGATTCTGTTCAGTAAAATATTTCTTTAACAGATGCATACCACAGTGTTAGTATGAAGGAGACTGGTCACTCTAGAAAGCGTACGCTAAAAGACAGTAACAGATGGTCTCAAATCTTGGTACGGAGTTGTTGTGGCTACTGTTTTCACATTAAGCATTAATTGCTGGAGGTGGAAATTGTGCTTCTCATTGTGCCAAAAGCCCTGAGACAGGTCTCACTGTGTAACTCAGATACAAGGAGTGGAGCAGAAAGGCAAGGAGTCTGGCTGGAAACCTGGGATGCTGTGAATTTCTGCCCTTGGCCTGAAGGACTGCCTGTCATCTCCACTTTAGGAGTCACTGGCTGGGATGCAAACGAATTTCAATGTGGAGCAGGGAAGGCTTACTGGGAATGGAAGCAATCTGGGAGGTAAAATGAATTGTCTCTCAAAAGAAAATCTGCCTAAGAGGAGCTATTGGCCTGCCTGAGGTGAAATGAACATGCAGTTGAAACTGAGGAGAGGTGATGTAATGGGAATGTGGACTAGGCCAGGACCATGTTCAGCTGTGCTCTTTATATTCTGTGTTTTGTATTTTTAATATTATCAGGTGAAGCACTGAATTCTGGAGTTATGGCTACCGAGTTCCTATTGTCCTGTGGAATTTTTCTCCACAAATATTCTTTTTAATACCTTTTTTCACCCATAGAAATTGTTCTTTTTTTCATATTATTAAAAAAAAAGGTATTTTTCCCTCTGGAGTTATCTAAGAAAGCTACTGTATGAAAATTGTGAAAGAACTACTATCACTTGCTAAAGAAGGAAACAACACCATTAACCCTGTACCCCAACTGCCATTTATTGGTGGTACTAGTTTTTCTCAATATCGTTTCCGATTCTGCTCTTTTTTGTGCTGTTCTAATCACTTGACATACTTTCTTCATCCATTCTCCTATTAAATCTGTGGTGTATCAGAAGATGATATTCCTTAGGCTAAGCCTACCTACATAATTTAACCTGGTGCTTTGTTATGGGACATGCAACTTAGGGGTGGTACCTCTTTGTTGCATATACACATGAAGTATACGGTTTCATTGCTGTGGTGCTGCTTTAACTTTATTGTAACTCTGGGTAGTGCTTTGAGGCTCTTCTGCCCTAAAAAGACTTCAAGCTTTAGCTGGAGCACAATCTTCTTTACCAGTAACTTTGTTTGATTTTTTGTATGAAACCACCTGACTCCATGCAGTACATATAAATGTGGTCAATGTGATATATCTAATAAGGTTCAGATCACTTGTTAAACTGATCCATAGCAGAGCTTAGAAAGCCACACTTGGTATCCTGGCTATGTGCCTATTTCTGCTGGTATGTACTGCCTTCATCAGCTGCCTGTGCTGTATCACTTTTGGAGAACTTATTGTAACATCATTACATTTTTCATCTGTCTTGAAGTCTTGATAGGTTCATGCAGTTTCATTTTGAGATGGTGGAAGAAGAACAAATCAAAAACTCCTGACAAATATCAAAATGTCCTCATGTTGTCAGAATGAAATGTATCAGTGCTTCAAAAGGCAGGATAAAAATTTTATGTTTTGACTTTTTAATTTCATATTATGTATTATAATGCAAAATATAAAACTAGGTCAAAATTAATTTCATACTAGCACAAGCTAGTGGAGTTTTACCTGTAGACTGTAATTTTTTTCAAAGTGAAAGGTTTCATATATGCGTAAGAAGACACTGTTCTCTCTTTCTGTGATTCCTCTTATCAGTCTCATTGTGCCTTTGTGTGATCCTTCTTTGTGTTGTATCTTATATTTTGTTAGCATTTATTCCTTGTAATGCACAGATTCTGATAATTAGAAGTTCCCAAAGTATATTCCATTTTTAGGATTATTTTTTATCCCCGATTTAAAAACCTCACTCGAAATTACAGATTAGGTAAAACTAGGAAGGTTCTCATGGCTTTGAAGCTTTAAGCAATGCTGTTTGATTAGTTTGGGGCTGTCAGAGTGCAAACTGTCCAAACCAATGTGATGACTGAGCTTTCCTGATGATATTGTAAATATGCACCAGTTCCCAGAGGTGCATAGCTCAGACCTCTTCACTGATGGAATAGGAAAACCCTGCTGCTGCTTCTGTTACAGTAAATTAGGAGGAGAAGGAAATGTGGTGAGGTAAAAGGAGAAAGAGAGAATGACCTGTGATACTGATGATGGTGGGGAAGAAGAAGGAGAAAGTAGGCACAAATGGTTTTAATTTAAAAAAAATATTTTGAGCACTGCTTAAGAATTTATTTTTTTTTACAGTGGAAGGTTGTTCAGCATCACTTATAGCAGAAGTGGATGTGAGTTATTTGGATTTTTTGCTGGTTTTTTTTTCTTCCTTTCTAATTTCACTGTTTGTTTAAGGTAACTTATAATATTGCTTTTATTCCGTTAGTAGTCAGTCTTTCTACCTAGGTGCAATATTCAATTGTTAGTGCACATTTTGGCCATCCATCTTCAATTATCCATTAGTGCTTTCTCACATAGTGCATGGAAGACATGCACTGATGGCTAATGCACATTACGTTGGCACTTCTGTGACCCTTCATCTTTCCCTGTTAAAGCAGTGGTCACCTACTCACCTGAAATGCAAGTGTGCACTGAAGTCAGTGGAAGAAGACTGATACGTGCAGTCAGTTCCAGCCCTGCCACTGATGTTCTGGATGCCCTTGAGTGTCTCACAGCCTCTGTGTACATCGGTCCCTATCTACTCAAAATGGGATGATAGCATTTCCTTTGTCTACTCATCGTGCAAACTACGCTTTTGCAAGGCATGCCTCTAAGAGTTGTGACCTTCATGGAGCCTTAAAATGTTACACCATAAATAAGATTAGAAGAAAAAATTTGGTGAAGTAACAAAAATTTCTCCTTGGAATAGCAGCTATACATTTCCCAGGGAAAAGAAAGGTAGTAATTTATTTGATTTTTAACTGAAGTTTTTTTAATTCAGTTTGAAATGTGAAGATTTTTGTCATCCTATGAAAATCTATTAAGATGACCAAATGACCAGGATATTTGGGTGACACATATTAGTTGGTCCAAAATGTATTCTGACTTTCCAGACTAAAAGTTGATGACCTTTGTCTTACCCGTGGACGTTTTTAGAGCAATCCTCATACTTTTCTTATTGCAAAACATACCAAACATTATTTAAAGCTCTTAAGGAGATGAACAGTGTATTGGGACCATATTGCTCTCCTATCATCTGGCATAATGGTTTTCTTTTTTGCCATTTAAGATTAAAACACATATGGAACTTGCTTTAATTTGTCACTTTTATTTTCTGAGTTACTGAGTTCCAGCTTCAGCTGGGATGTCACATTAATTCTGTTTAAATCTTGGGGAGCAAGCAGGTTGATTTGAGTTAACTGTGTACTGTATAATGAATCTGAGCTTAAGCAGTGTTATCTCCAGCAAATGTCTTTGCTACAATAGTCATCTGTGTGGAGCCCTGAAGCAATTCTTGGCTTTTTCACTCATATCACTTCACTATCAAAGCTGAAATGATTAATATTCACAGAAGAAAAATAGAGTTTCTCACAGCAAATCTTCCTTTCTATTTCTATTTGGTTAGAACTAAGATTTGTGCATACGTTATATGGATCAGCTAGAACCAATCTGAGGAGTGAGGACATGTATCTGTGAAAGCGATACACATACATCACTGCGATTATCAGAAAGGAATTGTAAACATGCCCGTATTCCTAGCACACTCACCTTTTATTTGCTGAGACAAAATCCCACCTGGCTTTTTGTCCTGATTCTCCTGTTAGCTATGGTAATGCAAAATCAAGACTGGTACCTTTGAGCAGGAAGGGTTTCTGTGGTGTGGAAGTGGGGCAAGTGGAAATGTAATTACTGTCCTTTGTCACTGCGAGATCAATGCTGCTCTACACAGTACTTTCTGTCAGACAACAGCCACTATGCTGCGAGCCCTCTTAGCAGCATCCTCAGGGCTGGTGATGCCTGTGGTGTGACCTTGGCCCACACACATGCAGAACAAGTCAAATCTTGGACCATTTATAAGGACTACTGTTTCCAAGGGCAGATACTGACCGAATTGCTTCTAACTGCTCCCTAGCCCTGAAAGTGCTCAGGACTTCTAAAGTAAGATTGGTCTAAAACAAGTGCCCAGGTTCCTATCTAGGAGTCTAAGATCCCTGTTACATAAAAAACAGAAACAAAGCAGCCAAAACTTGGTTGAGGTGTGTGAGCTGTTTTCCAAAAGCTGGTTTTAAGAGAGGCTTGGACTGCTTTCAGATACTGCTGAAGTCTGTGGTAATGTTTGCACTGGTGAGGTGGGCCTTAGGTGATGTCCCAGAAGCTGGTTCTTCATGGGAAGAGAGTGTTCATTTGAATTTTCTGTCATGAAAATGGTGAGTGCTCATACATTTAATCATGGCACACTTCACCCTACAAAAGAAAATAACCTCTTTGCTTTTGAGAGCCCTCTGTTATCCAGTCAGGTCTGCCTAAAATCTATATATGTGTACGAAGTATCATGTCTATGTATAAATGCATCCCAATATGTGTATTTTTGGTGGATTTTATCTGATATCAGTTAATTATTAACTCTGTTGAATGGGTGAACTGAGTTCTAACGCTTCTTTGAAGTACTTTGAGATATCCTGACAGAATAGAGTCTGGAAGTTTCAGATGCTATAATTCTTCTAAATACAAGTCTACTATGAGAGATGCCCAGAGTGTAGTGTGGAATGGAAATGTAGTTCCAGCCTGCTACATGCAGAAATGCTGTAAAAACAGCAGTGTTGGTCTGCACAAGGCAGACATTTGGAAGATTTAAGTCTAACTCTGGCCTGACTGTAAGACAGAAGAAAGACTTACCTGCTGATGAACAAAACACAGTCCATTTCTGAAGAAAAGGAGGGGATAGGCCAGACTCGGTCTGCTAACCTGAGCATTATAAAATCGTAGAATGTATTGGGCTGGAAGGGACATTTAAAGCTCATCTGGTCCAACCCCCTGTCATGGGGAGCAAGGACATCTTTAGCTAGATCAGGTTGCTCAGAGTCCCATCAATACTGACCTTGAATATCTTCAGGGATGGAGCCTCCACCACCTCTCTGGGTGACCTCTTCCAGTATTTCACCACTGTCATGGTAAAGAACTTCTTACTAATATCTAAATCTAAATCTACCCTACTGTACTTTAAAACCATTACCCGTCATCCCTGTTGCTACACACTCTTATGAACAGTCGCTCCCCTGCTTTTCTGTAGCACCCCTTCAGATATGGGAAGGCCGCTATAAGGCCTCCCTGGAGCTTTCTCTCCTTCAGGCTGAACAGCCTCAGCTCACTCAGCCTTGTCTTTGTAGGAGAGGTGCTCCAGTGCTTTCATAATTTTTGTGGCCTCCTCTGGACCCACTCCAACAAGTTCACATCCTTCTTGTGTTGAGGGCTCCAGAACTGGATGCAGTGCTCCAGGTGGAGTCTCACCAGAGCAGAGTAGAGGGACAGAATCACCTCTCTTGACCTGGTGGCCACACTTCTTTTGATGAAGCCAAGGATGCGATTGGCCTTCTTGGCTGCAAGTGTGCAGTGGTGGCCCATGTACAATTTTTTGTCCAAAAAACACCCCCCCCAAATCCCTCTCTGTGAGGCGACTCTCTAGTGCTTTATCCCTCAGCCTGTATTGATAATGAGGATTGCTCTGACCCAGGTGCAGAACCTTGCACTTGGCCTTGCTGGACCCCATGAAGTTCAGATGTCACCTGCAAACTTGATGAAGGCACCGGTCCCAGCACAGGCCCCTGAGGGACACCACTTGTCACCAATCTCCACCTGGACATTGAGTCATTGATCTCCACCCTCTGAGTGCAACCATCCCACCAATTCCTTATCCTCCAAACAGCCCACCCATCAGATCCGTGTTTCTAACTTAGGGAGAAGGATGTTGTGGGAGACTGTGTCAAAGGCCTTGCAGAAGTCCAGATAGATGATATCATTGCATTGGATGGTGACACAAAAATGAAGCCAAGGTATTGCTGCCTGTGCAAGGCTGCTGGAGGAACTGAGGACACTGTTCCTCCTGTAGGGTGTTTCACACCTTTGTGCTGTAGGATCCTGCTAAGCTGCTGCCCAACATGGGGAGTTTGTGCATACTGAGTTCCTCCTACCTGGAGCAGCCCTTTGTCAAAATTGGTGTACACCATACAAAGTAAGTCTCTTCTGGAAGGAGGCATCTCCAGGGGGCCTCGAACATTCAGATTTCCCGGGGAGCTTATAGTGTGTCTACATGATCTATCTGTGTGAGGACTTGGTACTGTCAGCCTTCATCCCAAAGAAAGAAAAATCCTCAGGTTTCACTATAAAAGGGTAACTAAGAAGCTGTGGTTAGCTTTGCAAGCTGGATTTCTTTCCTCTTCATGAAGTGAAACCTTTTTGACTCTGTGTGAACATCAGAGGAGGCCTCCTGCTACGGCTTCCCATCAAACAATGATTTGGTTTTGGGTGATGACAGCCTCTGAGGCCAAAGCATTTTTGACTCAAACACTACTGTGCTGTGTCCCTCTCCAGCCACACCTTCAGCTTGAATGTGATTCTAACCAATTTAATTGACACCAGTAAAAAGAAAGAACTGCTTCCGCTGATGCTAGTATTTTTTTTTGTAGCAGCAGTATAAAGAGAACCCAGCATGCATTTGACCCTCTCTGTTGGTGAGCCAACAAATAACCCGACCAGAAAATGCAGACAAATATAAATCAATAAAAGCTGTGATCAATAAAAAGAACATTCTGTGTGGGGTGGAACACATTTGACAGAGATCTAGAAAAACAACGGCCAAGGATGCCTTCCAAGTCATCACCATGTCTGGTGGAAAAGGCAGGCTGAGTGTTGGGATGTATCACTACAAGGGATAAAACACAAAGTGAGAAGCACTGCTTTGCACCTCATCAAGAATTTTATGTTGTGTTCTGATCCCTCTCTTTGGGGCTGTTGCAGAAGAAACACGAGTGCTTTGGAGAAGCCACGGAGTGTGAGAATCAAACTCAGGAGCATTTCTTTCAAAAGATACTCACATGGTTGTGCACAAAGCAGTATCAGGCAACCTATGTTATGTCCTGCTGAACCCATTAAGCCTGTATGTGGAGTGAAAAGCTGCAGTTTGGCATTTTATGCTGTAAAGCATGAAAACACTCTCTGCTGATAGTGGTGGGTCCATTACTGTGAGCCCAAAGCTAGCTGGGACGTTGTAAAGGTCACCAGACCACCTGACATTATGCAGAAAGAGGATTTTCAGGGTGTTTAGAGAGGTGAGGATGGGACCTTGAGTTGTGTGAAATTACTGCAAACGGGTGTGTGGCCTTTTCTGTGCTGTGTGCCTCTGGCATTCCTGTGAGACAGCAAGGAGATGAGAATGCTAAGGAACTGATTCCCATCTTCACTGAGGAGCTCTCCTTTGGCTTTGGCAGCATAATTACTATTTATTCTCTCCCTGAGGACATTTTTTACTTTTGAAAGGTGGAGGAAAAATGAGGTTTTACATCAGAAACTATTTGGGTCTATAACCTTTCTTTAGGTGTTTGTTCTGTGGCATAAAAGCATAGGAAGTCTAATGGACTTTCTAGGGAAGTAATTACCTGGTGTACATCCTTAAAGCTTTTATTGATATTTAAACATGTAGCTAAAGAAAATACAGTGACAAAGTGTTAATCTACCATATTTTTTTACTTTGATACAGAACAGCAGTTAATGCCACTCTCAAGCAAACTTCATAAACTATTATTTCTTATACCCACAATGGTAAAGGGGGAGGAAAACTGAGGGGGAATTTGTCCTAATGTAACTAGGGTTGTTGTTTAACCATACCTCTCTCTTGATAACAGTGCTTGATCAGGAACATTTTATTTTCATTCATTATAATGGTATTTTACTCCCCCTCATTTTAACTTATCAATTTAATTTTTTAAGTCCAGAGAGTAGAAGCTGTGCTCCCGGTGTAATTCCTGCACAGAAGTAAAATCTAGCAGGCTGATATGATTGCAGACCGTGACCTGTAGCACTGCTTCCACATTTTGTCTGTGGTGCTGGCTGCTGCTCTTCTTTCTTCCTTCTCATATTCCTTTCCCCCTAACTGAGGCCTCCATGCTTTCCACCTCTCTGCGGCTGCCTCTTCACGTAACACAACTTGTCCACCCTTAATGTATTTGTTCTTGTTGAAGCCTATCCAGGAATATCTTCCAGATGCTGTCATAGATGTCCATTACATTATTTCTGGTGAAGGGATTTCACTTAAACACAGCTCCACCAAGAACAGCAAGAGTTTATGCCTGGTCTACATCTGCTCATCTAGTTCATCCTTACAATCCCCTTGGCCAGAAGCAGTCTTCAAGCTGGACTTGAAGAAGTCCAGCTTTTTTCCCCTGCTCATGACAAATTTTTGGAAGTGAGTGGATATGTTCCCAGACACCCAAAGTTCATGGTTCTTAGCAAATTTTAGTTTCTAAAAGTGGTATAACAATTCCAATACCATACTTCAAAGAAGTCGCTAAACCTGTTCTTCATGTCAGAGCTCTTGAAGTTCCCACGAGACGGATATTTGCTCATCTAGAAGGCTTCAAAGGGGGTGCGAGTAGGGTAAGAGGGAGTCTTCGGGTTATAAAGAGCAAACACTAGTAGATGTCCAGTCCAAAAATGTACTTGGGCACATAACTTTATTTCTCTCTTGATCTAACCCTCACAGCATTAACTCTCTCGAACTCTTTCACTCCTTGTCATCCTTGTAGTCTAAAGATCAGAGCACCCAAGGGAGTGGAGCCCAAGGGAAAGAGGGTGGAGAAATATGCCAGCTTATTCTTGTAGGTCAAGAAGCAGAGAAAATAGAAGAAGATTAGTCAGGAAAGTCAGACACTTTAGGTCATAGAGAGCTGAAGAGAAAGAACTGTGAGCTGAGGGTGGAGAGCTGTGTCAGCTGTGGTGATATGACCAGGAGATCCAATTTGTGTTGAAATATGGATCTGGTCACAAAGCAGAAAACACCCAACTGCAGTGAAATCTGGGACTGAACAAGATATGGAGGATATCTGAGGCTGTAAGAAGTAGAAGCAGGGACAGTCCAGAATGTGAGGGGAGAGGGCTGGGGGGGTGGTTCAGGGTGAAGGGGCTCTACTTTGTGGGCACATGAGGTGGTGGTAGAGAAAGTGCCTGGTGAATGGTCCCACCACTCAAATAGCTAGCAGGGAAGGATTGGTCCTGCAGGGCCAAATAGCCTGAATGCAGTCTGAGCACAGGCTGGGTCTGTCAGCCCAGAGAGAACATAGTTTCTGTGAGTCATGATGACCACAAGAAAAGGTGGTCTATCACAGTCAGAACATGGCTTTTGGATTTGACTTTACAATAACTTCTGTAAGTAAGAAGTCCTCTCTGGCTTATGCAGCTGCACTCAGCTCAGAGAGGAGACTAACCCCAAGTGCTCAGTGTGCAGTTGTGCTTTGGGTGTGTGATATTTTGGCTTGAGGGTTTCAGACTTGCTGAACGCAGGGGTTCGCTTATCTGTTGTGCAGACCCAGAGAACAGAGGAAAACAAGGCCTACACAGTGAGAGCCAGCCAAAGGAGGGAGTCTTGTGACGACAGGATGGTCCTGTTTTGGCTAAGGAGCAAGGCCGCACGGAAGACTAACGATGTGAACCATCCTGCACATAGATAAGTTTTTGCAAAATAAAATCCTGAAGGCCACAGGGGCCAGAGTGGAAATTTTTACCCTAATATCCCTATATGACTATAGTCACCCACTCTTCGCTCAAATCATGCTGAATGCCACCCCGGGGTGGGGGGCAGGGGGTGTGAAAAATAGTATATAAGGAGCATAGAGGGTATGTGTCGTTGGGAGGAGAAGACCCCAGAAGAGGAAGAGGCAGTCGACGGGCTGTGCTCCTTCTCCTTCACCCAAGACAGGGACGCCTTCTTGGTAAGAATTGCGCTTCCACCTTTTGGTGTGTAATACCCGGGATAGTATTTTGCTAGCATTAGTATCGTATATTAGCGCTATTGCAGAGAGTGAATTTATCAACGGCAACTCCGAATCTTCTATCTGTCGCTTCAATAAATCACTTATTGTTAGTTACCTTGCAAATTGTCTCAGTGCAAGTCCTTAAACGGGGCTCTGAAAATTCAGTGCAAGCCCTTAGTGGGGCTCTGAAAACTCAGTGCAAGTCCCTAACGGGGCTCTGAAACAAGCAAGTGCTTAGCTGGGGTACGTGCCTCTCACAGCCACAGACCTTTCACGCGACAGGGTGCTTGTGGCAATCCTCTTAGAGCATGGAGGACCTGACCTCCTTACCATAAAAGTGCCGTCATCCCATAGCACAGCAGTGGTGCTGCCCAGCCTGAGCAGGTGCTCGGCTGTCTCTCAGTTGTGGTTCTCTTCACCATGTAGCTTCAGGAGTCACGCAGAGTTTTTGTGAGAGTTTGTTCACCAGCCTCCTGCAGAACCAGCTGCACTCTGCCTTGTGGAGTGGTGGTTTATGGTTTTACTTACCAGTTAAAAACCACTGGAGAATCTGTTGTGGGTAAGGGAAGGCCCTAAAGTACAGCAATAGTCTTAATGTCACCCATTTCCTTTTTTTCTTCTCCTTACTTTGCTGTTCCATGCTACCTTGGTTCAGCATCTGTATCTCCAAAGGCCAGTAAAGGCTCAGTTCCATAAAGACCTGGTCTTTACTATGGTAAATGCGTGTCTGCACCTCTTCGTGTAAAATCCCCAGCATTTACTTGAAGGTTCTTCATTCCACAGATGATTTGTCATTCTCTCTGATGAATGGATGTTTTCCTATCCTCCTGCACTGCAAGGTTTTTTTGCAGTTCCCTAGGGCTTGTTACATTTAATTCATAATTATACCGCTAGATGTTCAAGGATCTCTGATTCTGGTTTTGAGCATGGTAGAACACGAAGTCTCGATGTGATTATGTGGTCTGTAGTACCTTATGGCTCTGTTGTGTGATAGCTTTGTAGTGGTTTTAAATTGCTCCGTTTCAGTTTACACTCATTCTTCTCTTATACTGTGAGAAAAGGTGATGAGAAGTTCCTATGTTATTTCTTCTACACCATTAATTATTGTATATACACACACACACACACATAAATATAAATATAAATATAAACACAGCTTTACTGTGTCTGCCCTCAGTTGAGTAATTTCTGTGGCTTTCATTTTGCTTTCAGTTCCTCTCATAAGCAGCTTACTTGCTATGCTTATTGTCAGTCCCCTTTTGATTTGGGTGCCTTGAGAAGGGTGTCTGGGATGGGACACAGGTTTGGCACTGGAGATGTGGTTTATTTCCCTCCAGCACTGGCTAGAGCCCCTCTTTGGATCTGGAGGATTTACAGTCTCTGGCAAGAAATTAGCATATCTATTACATCTTCCCTGAAGTAACATTTACAGATCAGCTGATGCTTTCTGGCAAGAAGGGGAAGGACCCGGAAGACTCACCAGATCGTGTTCTGGGTGAGGGTTTGGCCACTGGCGGTACAGCCAGGGCAGCAGCAGCACTGAGCGAACGGCGGCCAGCGAGGAGCTGGGGGTTTCGTTCTCCCCTTAGTCGAAAGCTGTGCCTTCCCGTGGAAAGCAAATTACGGGAAGATGTCAGTGAGTCTTTCAGTGCCACATGTTCCTCACAGGCTGGGGACCGCTGGAGGCAGTTCAGCGTAGCTGGGGTTGAACTGTCCTTTTAAAATCAGCCTTCGGTGCGCCGCCTCGCTCTCCTCATAGGCTGTGGCATCCTCTGCTGAAAGCCCCTGAGGCTCTGCTGAGCTTGATGGACAATCTCTTTTCTTTCTTTCCCCTTTGTGTTCTCTCACAAAGAGAAACCGCTTCTCTTCCAGGGAGAGAGAGGGAGGGAGGCAGGGAGGGAGAGAGAGAAAGAGGGAGGGAGGGACAGAGAAGAGGATTTTTTTTTTTTCCTTGGCCTGGGATGCCTGCACCTCCACACTTCCAGCCCTGTCCTACCTCCAGGATGGAGTGCTGTTGGTATGGCAACACATCCCTCCACTAACCAAACCGTGAAAGGTGAGGCAACATAATTATTCATCTCTTTTTAACTAATGAAAAGCAGAGTCCCAGAGGTTCAGATTTCTTAAAGGAATTTTGGTATGGATGTGACCTGATGGTGTTTTAAGGTATCCACAATACCTGGGTCCTCCAGGAATTGGGGTACAACTATCCTTGATCAGAATCTTTAGTTGGCTTTGACAAATGTATCCCATGAAAAATCAAACCTAGGTTTTCAAGAAGCATTTAACATAGTTCTTGCTCTGCAGTCATTAAAGGGCCTGTCCCAGCTGAGCAGATCACGGTCACAGAGGTTACCAGTGCAGAGATGGGACGAGGACACATCTCTGGAATTTGAGTTGACTATCTTCTGATGCTTTCCTCCCTGGCACTTTTTTCAGAAACAAAATAAAATCCAGTTCCTCATCCTGAGCTTCTCTTTGTACTTGAGTAGACAGTCTGCGTCCTCTGACAGATGAGAAGCAACTGGGACAAAACCTGCAAGTGAGTGAAAATCGCCTAAATTTGCAATACTGTCTGTGAAAATGTAGAAACCAATGGAGGACATCATGTCTGTCCTGAATGTTGTTGGTCTCCACGCCCAACGGTTTAGCTATGTTTGTGTGCTTTGAAAAAGAATTTCATATGCAGGAGCCAGTTGCCTTGACCTGAACTTAGCAGAGGGGCATCTTGAGTCATTGTCACATCTTGGGAATGTGGCCTAGCTTTGCATCATTTATAGAGTATGCATTATTCTGGGCTAATGTGAAAGTAAGCCTTTGATCTCATTGCATTGCACCAAGCGAAATAGATGTAACTGTTGAATTCCTTCCTCTTTTATCATTCCTCAGTCAATAATACTACAGCTTACCATTCCTCCATCCCCCTCCTCCTTTGTGCAGCTTCTGGGGCAGTGTTGCTTTCCTTCTGGCTTTCAATTCTGCTGCATTCCCCATGCTTTCAAGACAGGTTTTGTACAGGAAAAAGGAAAATACATTTCATAATGCAAACATGCCCTGCTCAGCACTTTCAGTTATCTTATTTATACGCTGCAGTACAGCTTTCTATGACCCAGTGATTATCATTTCCCAGAGCTATCATCATTTTAAAGCTACCTCTGAATTGTGTTCCAGCAGATGGTACAACCCTATGAATACTGCGTGAAAGCCTGAAAGGGAGGGGATCAAGCAAGCTCCACGTACACACAAACCAGGCTGTTGCCCCAACAGCCAAGAAAGCTCTAACTTGCATTGTTTTTCACAGTGTTCAACTTCAGCAAGTCTTGTTGAGTACCATCAGGCTTTTAACCACCAGGGAAATCAAGGTGGTTGTTTTTCTTGTTTGGGGGCCTGTCTACCCAACTGATTATTTTTTTCCCTGATTTTTTTTTTTCTGATTTTTTTTTTCCTGCATAACAACTGAGCTGATTAATTCCAAGAGAGAATACCAAATAAGTAAGTCATTCATTATATGCAGTATTCTAATAGATTTCAGTGTGATCTAAACTTGGATTGAATACTAACCCATTGATTGCTATTCAGTTGTTTAAGCAGCTGTGCTACTAAGCTGAGCAATTGCACTGTGGCATCCTTGCCTTTCTTCCTTCAATTTCTACCTCCCTTTCTCCACTCTTGAAATGGCTAACCCCTTGTCTATGCATTTTCCTTCAGTGGATCGTGTCCTTTGTTACTGACTACCAAATATACAATGGAAATGGTAGACGACCAGCTAAGTCATGAAAGATATGTTATCCTCATGCAATCGGGTGAAGTTCCCATGGGTATTTCACCAAGCAGAGGAGGTTGTTATCATTCTTGTTGAGATGATAATAAAGAGGTGTGATTTACTGCTTCAGTTGTTTCAAAGGTGTCATTTGAACCTAGAGGAGTGTAGTGCTGTTAAACAGACCTGGACAAAGCTTAACAAAATCACAGAATCACAGAATCACAGAATGTTAGAGGTTGGAAGGGACCTTAAAGATCACCTAGTCCAACCCCCCTGCCGGAGCAGGATCACCTACAGTAGAGCGCACAGGAATGCGTCCAGGTGGGTTTTGAATGTCTCCAAAGAAGGAGACTCCACAACCTCCCTGGGCAGCCTGTTCCAGTGCTCGGTCACCCTCACAGTAAAAAAGTTTTTCCTCATATTTTTATGGAACCTCCTGTGTTCCAGCTTACATCCATTGCCCCTTGTCTTGTCAGTGGACACCGCTGAAAAGAGCCTGGCTCCATCCTCCTGACATTCCCCCTTGACATATTTATAAACATTAATGAGGTCACCCCTCAGCCTCCTCTTCTCCAAGCTAAAGAGACCCAGCTCCTTCAGTCTTTCCTCATAAGGGAGATGCTCCACTCCCTTCGCCATCTTTGTGGCTCTACGCTGGACTCTCTCAAGCAGCTCCCTGTCCTTCTTGAACTGAGGGGCCCATCTGTATCTGCACATCTATATCTGCACATCTGTATCTGCAGAGAGGAGCATTAAACAATGGCTTGATAATTTTCATACTCTTGCACTTTTCTTTGACTCAAGTTGAAGATGTGAGGGCATACCCACAGTGCAGATTAGGCTCTTTGAGTCTTGACAAAGCAGTGTGCTTAAGCATGTATACACACGTGTATGTATATATATTTAGTAACTGAATGTGTATATGCATTCTTATGCATGTTAATATACACATTTAGCCACGTTTATGGATATCTAAGTATTTTCTTCAGTAGTGAATGAACTATGTTTGCTTTCAAAGTTAAATACCTACTCAAAGTATCTTGTGGAAAATGTCGTTACATTGGATATCTAAGCCTGAGTTACATACCTATCTTTAGGCTACTAGGTTTACACTTTCTGGCTTCTACCACTAACAGTAATCTACCCTGAACCTGATTTTTTGGAAAACATTGGGTAAAGCCCTGCATCATTCACTTGTTGCTGCTTATGCCCGCAGCCCTCTAATAATTCGACAGGTCCACCTCCTTAGCTGCCTGAAGTTGGGAACTAGATCTGATGTAATAGTATGAGAGAAATTCTCATTATAGAAATAAAAAGGACTTAGTAGCAGGCTTTTTATTAGACTTTGTGACTCAGATTGTATTGAATATGTTATGAATTCTGCTGACACTTCTGCAAAGAGTTGAAGTGGGGTTGCATTGTGGTGGTGAAAAAAAATGCAGGTCTCTTTCATATCCACTACTTGGATGCCAAAAATGGTTAGTACCGATGGCCATTCTTGCTTTAACATGTTACGGAGAGGAAATAGCTGCAGGGAGAATTAGAGGAGAGAGAAAAATAGGCAGCTGACTTATGGGTTAACTGTGAGATTCAAGCTAGAAGAGAATTTCTTTCTTCTTTCTGTATTGAAGCCCATGGATGATAAAGCTAAAGTTCTACATCATAAATTCCCATTTGGACATTCAGTTTTGAGAACCTACATCCAGCATCCTTATCATTTTGAAGTTAAAGTCACAATCAGTAATGAAATCTACTTGCTTTTCACACACTGAAATTAGCTTTGATTCTTTGCCTGAAACATATGTTTAAAAGGCAACATGCACATACTGTGCACTGACCCTATCAAAGCAATAAATACCATTGAAGTAATTTTCCGAAGCTGCCTACAGCATTAGTTTATTTTTAATATGGTCCCTCTGAAGGAGTGGTGTAGAAAATACCTATGGGAGCTATTTCAGTTGTCTGTCTGGGGTGAAGTCCCTACCTTGCCCTGTTGAAGAAGAAAGTAAGAGGGGATACTAATTTCCCTTTGTTGTTGTGAAAGATAATGTTTAATTCATTGGATTTATTTCCTTTCTGAGGAAAATGTATTCTGTTTGGGTGAGAAAAATGTTTCTTTGATACTTAGCATGATTTGAAGTGAGGGATGAAGGAGAGGGATATTGCTATAACTGAGAACGGGGTTTAGTCTATGACAATTTTCCTGATTCTTTTTGATAGCTGTTTTAGTCTTTTTGCTTTCTTTTACTTGTCCTGCAGTGTTACCTGGAGAATCTCACTGTCTCTGGGGGTTCCCTTCACAGAATAAAGAGGCTACAGGCATGCACCAAATGACCGTTTCCAAACTGAACCCACTCACCCAGGTTGTTGTCCCTAATGTAGACAAAGACCCAGAGTATTTAGAGATCAGGGGATTACACCAGGGTCACAGAGGAGTTTGGTGGCAGAGATAGTGCGTGGGGAAGACCATAGTTTGGTTTCACATGCTGGTACCACATTTACTCTCATTTTAGCACCTTAAGAAGACTGTCCCTTTCTTCCATGATTTACCATGCCAGAGCCACTGCAGGCTCAAACAAAGCTCGCACCTAACTGCATGAATTTTCTCTCCCTTGAATTTCAAGTGACATGAGCACAGTTTAAATTTTACAAATCTGCAAGATTGGTCTGCTGGCAAAAGGAACACATTTGTTGTCACTCATGGTCACAATTAGAATGACAAGGCCAGACGCCTCCATCATTGCTCTTTAACACTGTCAGCACCAGCTTTACCAGAATTATCCTGTCCGAAGCATGAATGGACCTATTCATTTCTCGCTTTGTTTGACCTAGGACTTTAGGAACTGTTTAATAGCATATAGGCTGCTTTCTCCAGTAAAGAAATGACTAAGAAATGATTAAGTAAGACTAGGCTAAAAAATGTGCTTCCTTAGCCATGAAAGGTTGATTTTATGTTTGTTTAGACACATTTGTAGAGTAGCTGGTTTATGCACTGTGCTTCTAAATATTGTTTCATGCCATATAATGAGTTTGAAATCTGTCATCTTACAGGGATTGTATTCGTGTAGGAAAGAGACAGAAGCATGCAGGAGAAGTGTATAGTTTTAGGAATACACTTTGATTCAATTTCTTACGTTTTTGTGTCCAAGACAGAAAATTCTCATATCCCATGCTGAAGACACATTTTCAGAACGCAGTGGTTTTATTTTAAATGGGTCCCCAGAGAAGATGATCTCAGGCAGACAAATGCATGCAGTTTTCCAGAGACATAAGAATAATCATTGCATTTCTACTGTGCATTTCTGTAACACTGTAAATACTATGTAAATTGCAAGGTGGAGATCATGTTCCATTGCTGACAGTGGAAGTCCGGCCACCAGCGTGGTGGAACAGTCTGACACAGGAATTCACTTGCAAGCTAACCAAAAGCCATCTCATTTTCTTACCTATAAATGAAGCAGATGCTCATGGGTATCAGAAGTCTTGTAAGCTGAAATGAATCCTGCCTTGTAAGTGTTTTTCAGGAAACCATAAAAGGCAGATAAAAAACATCTGAAGTATAAATCTGAGACTAGGCTGTGAGCTCCCTGTTCACGTAGCAGAGCCTTGTCCAGCTGAAACTAATGTGACCGTTGTGAGACCAGTGGAATTGCTGGGATCACTGATGAAGTTATTCAGATGCTTCGTGGTGGCAGGGACCAGCTTGTCAGCTTGATTCAGAGTTCTAGCTTGAGACTCCTGCCTATGAGCGGCTTTCCTGGCAGAACTGGTGGCATCAGTCATGCAGAATAATCCTGCTAGCCTGTGGAGGAAGGTTATCATTAGCTTGTCCTTAGTGTAAAAATGGCCTTAGAGACTCCTTTCATTAATTCCTCTGTCAGGCAGCTGTGTTGTTCCACTTCAAGGTAGGCTTACCTAGCAAAGGTAGGTTTTGATCTCTCATTGTATTTTTGCCTAAGCCACCCTGGTCCTGAGGTTCACATGAATACTTGCGGAAATTTTAGAAATTGCCAAAAGTACCCAAGTCATCAAGGATTCTTGCAGAGTTGGAAGAAGTTTTGGGCATCGCTAGGTAACCATCAATTACAACATATGAGAACTGAGTGTCGTTTCACATTTCTTTGGAAGAGCTTTTTGAGTCATCATGTGGGAATTGCGCAATGATGTACCAGCTCCTCATTCCCAGCTGCTGGTCCTGTGGTGGTGCAGTGCTCATTGTGTTTGATGCACCAACAGACTCACAAGCAATCTGAAAACAGACTACACAACACTGATAGTATCTCCTCTTAACTGGGGACAGGAGGACTATTTTTGTGCGACATTTAAAGAAAACAAAAATTAGAAAATACCTTGGTTTATGTATCCGCTAGATATTTCCTCTGAAAAGTTTTTGGTTTTTTTTTTTCAGTAGATGCTCAAACCAGGACAACAGACTACCATTTTTAAAAATGTGTTTTGAAAATTGCTGAGGTCAAAACAGTTCATTGTGCAGGAAATTCTCTGTAATTTTTCAATGAAAACTAATGGAAAACTAGGTTAATTTTTTATCTTGAAAACCAAGCCTATGGTAAAGATATTTTTAATGAGATTTAAAAAATCAATGCTTAATATAAATTCAATAGAAAGTATTAAAAAAATTATTTTATGGAAAATTTGGAAGACAAGATGGTTAATTGAAAAGCCAGCAAAATGAAAATGTCTCCTGTTTCGCTAAAGGCTGATTCCTCCTGCTAACTAACGCTCAAGTCCCACATGGATTGGGTACATGATATGAGTGGTTTTTTTTGCTTGTTTGTTTTGTTGCAGCTGGATTTATAGGCAGCTCTTTCAGAGGTAGACCTTTTTCCTAGGGCTAGAGGTCTTAACATTCTGTTGCAAATTATTTTGATTACATAATTTATAACGTTACTTGATTTACTGTTAAGCAGAGTAGTAGTTACCAGGTTAATGCTGGCATTTTCTTTCTTCCTACAGAGTTTACTCTTTATAGCATCCTTAATCAGAAAGCTGCTGCTTATTCCAGGACAGGTCTCTTACTAAATGGGCATAGTGTATCAAATCCAACTCTCACGGAAATTACAAAAGCCCAGAAAGTTATTCAGCCATTCCCAAAGTTGACCAAGTGCTCATTCCTTTCCCAGTCCTCCTTCCACCATCTCACTGCAAAAATCCTTCCACCATCTCGCAGCTTTTGGAAATTCTCTTTGCTGTCATTTAGGTTTGCAAAAACTCTATCGGCAGCCATCATTTGACGATGGTTGCTGCTGAAACCGATGACAAACACTCATGCTTTCTCTCCTGGCTTCTCAAACAGAGCTGCTGTTCTAACTCTCCCCTCACATGGTTGCTTTTTGGGGCTCAGTCATTTGTTAGAGGGATACCTGTACCCTAAGCAGAAGAGGAGAACCATGTCCAAACAAAACGAAAAAATTGAAAAGCATAATGGAAAAAGGAAAGGGAGAAAATTCAAAGAAATCATGCCTAGACTGTCTAGTTTCTCTTTTGTCAGGATTAGAAGAGTGCTATCTTTAGGAAAATAGCACTTGTTGGGATAATGAAGATTGGGCATTTAACAGCCTAAGTAAAATCAGGTTCCTTTTCCCACAGATGCATTTTTGTCTAGCGTCTGAGGTTTAGAAAAGGAGTGTTGCAGATTTTCCTCACCCATTCATAGCAGGCATCTAAACACTGATCTTTTTGAAAAAATAAAAAAAAAAGGAAAAAAAAAAGAAGAAACAGGAAAATTAATCTCTTGTCAGTTGGACCCACTGTGTGGGTTTGTTTTTTTTTTTTGCATTATTGATATATCTGTAATTTTCATCTGCCCTTTCTTCAGCATGTATATTTATATATGTGTGGGGTTTTTTTTTTCTACAAACCTGCAGTGCAGTGCAAAGCTAGATTTAAATATTTTCAGACTGACTGTACCCATCATTTGCATTCCACTGACTCATTCAGAGCAAAGACATCTGAGCAGAAATACAGCAGATAAAAGAGAAACCATTAATCCAGGGAAGATTACTGGCACAGAATCTTTATCCTGTATCCTCCCTGAAATGAGACAAAGATCTTACTATGTACATCCCTCTGGCTTAGCTTCAGAAAGTAAGCAATACAGTAGTGTAGACATGGTACTTTTTAAAGGCACATTACATTGGACCTAAACTTCAGCCTTCTGACAGAGCTTATCACTGCTGAGGTGTTTTTCAGTAGTTGCTTTCTCAGAAGACTCTTCAGCACCCCAAAACTGCTATTTGGCTCATGTAATGGGTAAAACAACTTAACTACCCCTAAAAAGACAGCGTATGTCTCCTGGAGAATGGAGACTGTTCTGTAGCACATTCGTTACATGCATATTTTACCGGGTTCTCGCTCCTGCTGACACCTCATCTTGACGTGAGCTGTAAATGCCAGTTAGCTTTTAATGAGTCTAATAAGGCTAAAACATTCCAGATACTGGTGCTACAGTTCTGGAAGGGGGGTGGGCAGAGGATGTTGAACAGGCTTGCCCTTTTCAGGAGACACTCATTCCAGGTGACTTGGCATATTAGATTTCAGAGTGCGGCAGGCTTTTATCTCCCTTCACTGCGAATGTGGCAGGCTGCAGTTGCTTTTCCGTTTCTGGTTGTTTGTCTCTCTGTCTCTGTCTTTGTGATATTGATCCTCAGTTAAAAGAGCTGAGATAGATAGAGCTTAGGAAGCATCCCTTTCTTCCCTGGCAATAGATGGAAAACCCAGTTGCCATGTGGTTACCACACTGTGTCCGCTGCTAGTAGTCGTTGACCAGCTCTTGCAGGAGTATTTCTATGCCACAATAATAACAAAGCCTATGCTAGTCAGCTAGGAGTTCCACTTGAGGCAGCCCAGAGAGTCAGATGGCTTTCTGGAGGTAGCTCTATGTGTTTGTAACCTTATCTTGCTATAGTTTGTCTTGAGCTATGAAATTAAATTGCAGGAAATGATTCAGTTTCGAATCATTCTATTTAGACTGGCAGAAGCCAAAAACCCTCTTGTGAGCTACAACAATGTGCACTGTTATTCAGATGGGAAATGTAAATACTTAAGCATGCCTGATGAATTGGACCAGAAGCGTAAACTGTTCTGAAGCTTGGATTCTCAGCTTTTATTCCAGACAGGTTTTTGTTCCTCCAGAGCCTCTTGTTCAGGTGAAAAATGTCCTCCTTTTGTTGTCTTTGTGTAGGGTGAATGTACATTAAGACCTCTGGAAAATAGCTAAGCACAACGGGAATCAAGACCTGGAGGAAGCTCATTTCTAAACAATCCAGCATCCTCTTCCAGTTGAGAGGAGAAGAATATTTAAGTACATGGAAAAACACTTGCTGTTGTGGAAAGCTAAGCTTACCAAGAGTAATCCATGATCTCTGTGTTGTTTTAAAGTGAAAAAAAAGTGAGGTTAGAAGCAAATCTTGTGTCTTCCATAACCCAGAGCCTAAGAGCTACAATGTTTTGGGTTTTTTTTTCCGTTCATACTATCTGTTAAGGGTGATTTGATTTCAGGTGTCAGCCTGGAGGTCTGGGTTCATTCTTGCTCAGTATGAACCTCTTATGGAGTAGTCTTTGCTTGTTTTTAACTGCACTTTCTTCTTCTGTACATATCAATTACCTCTACTGCTCCTTTTTAGACTCTTGTCTCCTTGCCAAATCTTGAAATAGGAAGGTTTATTTATTGCAAAGGATATGCAAAAAAAAAAATAAAAATTCTTTCAGTGTGCTCTTTTGCTCTTTATTGTTCCTTAGATTTGAAAGGCAAAAGTGCAGTTCTTGTAATCCTGTGAGTTCTTCACACTTCCTGCTAGGAGTGGCCCTTTTCTGCCTCTCCTCTGGGCATCGCCGTGGGGGCCCATGCCTTGCATGCTCCCTTTGAACCACAGCTGTTTGTTTTGCATTGTGCCACATTTGTTTAGAATTTGACCAAATGACATTATGGATGAGCAACGTGGGGAACAGCTTGCAAGGGAACTTCAAGTAATCTTAGATCAGCTAGTTGTCAGCTGCATTGTGTTACTATGCAGCATACTCATTCTTCTTTTGATGTCTTTGCAGATGTTTTAAGCCTCTTGTAAAGAAAAGAAAGTATTTATACAGATACATTACCTCACCTGAGATGGAGTCATTGTGCTGTACGCTCTACATACAGTAAAAAATTCTTCTCTACGAACTTAGCATCTAAACGATCAAGACAGATAAAGCTTTGGAAGTGAAAGAGGCGTCCAAGGTCACCCCTGCAGGAAAGCAACAGAACACATCTCCCATTCTGCAGTCAGGTGACAGTCTGTCCTGTCTCTTTTTTAACAGCTTTGATAAGATGACATTTCACAAATCTGAGAAACAGACACTGCCCATTTCCATACTTGCAGGCAGCGTGTCTTCTCGTGAGGAAGCATGATTACAAAGTCTGCTGAATATGCGAGGGAAAGAATGAAATATTGCACTTGCCACAGTCCTGACTTTTGTTCTTCACTTCCATTATCTAAAAGATATATAGTAGGATCCTTGTTCCAGTCATTGCAAATGGTTTTCAAACTGGTGAAAGAGAAGATGTGTGCAGTGGTACCAGAACTTTTTCTTTTCTTTGTGTGCATGCACATGCCTGTGAAATAACTGATTTCTAGAAATCATCACATGCATAAAGTTAAAGCTAAGGACAAATCTTTGCACATTGCAGGATTTGGGTTCTTCATCACTTGCCATAGAAAAGAAAGTTTTCAAGGACTTACAGAAACCATCTTCTGGAATTTCTGTTATCTGGTAAGGCACGACAGAACAGTTTTGCGAAGCCATGTAACCCTCTCAGCCCCACTCAAGAGGACAGATAAGGCTGAGGAGAGAGCTGCAACTTGGCAGCTTGCAGAGAAAGAGAAGCAAAGACGCTTCCTGCCTCATGGCATAGAGATCACATCAATGCCAGTAGCTGCACTGGAGAATAAATGGAAGGATAGCAGATCCTTGCATGTTGCCATGGAGCTTCTCTGTCTGGGCTTCAGGCATGCTGTAAAATATGATCCTTCTCTTTGTCCCTGTTTTAGGCAGTCCTAGTTAGTCTTGACAGCATTTTTGTACTCAGCAATCAGTATCATCCTCATAAAACAACTAGGCTAGTGTCAGCAGAGACATCTCTAGGGCGTGGATCCCCCGACTCCTTGCTTGTACACAGGTTTCCAGACCTCTGTGCTTCACTGCTTCCCCCACCCAATCCTCAGAAGCACTCCTCCGCCACCACAGACCTTAACATAAAGAGAAAAGTTCTTTAAAAAATATGAATAAAATCTCTATATATTTGTCTTAGAGATAGCTGAGATTTTTTTTTTTAATTTGTTGTTTTACCAATTATACTTTACCAGGCTTCCCTCTCGCAGTGTCTGTAACTTGACATTATGAACCTTCTTATTAAATCAAGTGCTTCCTGAACATTAGGTGGTAGAGTGGAGGAAGAACCAAACATGTTTTCAAGGAAAGTTAATACTGATAAGATGTCGGCCACTGGCTGTCCTGTTATTGTTAGAATGCACATTGTCTCCCTTGAGTATAGAGCACCTTCTGATGGAGCACTTCTTATACTGAAAAACGACAAGCTTTAAGAAGCCCATGACACTTCATTGCTAAAATATTTACTAGAGCATGCTTGCTTCCTCCCTCTGAAAGTGCAATGTATTTATAGGAGCATCCTGTAATGGAGCATCATGCTCTGAGCAGTATTTTTGAAGAATAAGGCAATACTATGTGTAAAGGGGTGGGGCAGTGCTTTTCTGTTGTCCCCTCCTGTTAGCAGGTGTTGGAAGCCTGCAGGGAGCTGAAAGAGTTGATTGACTGGAGCAGATTCACTCTGGTATGTGAAGTGCTTTAAGTCCCTGCAGGGGATGGGAAAGTCTCACTGGGCTGAGGAATTTGGGGTCTAGGCTCTCTGCAGGAAATTGCTAGGAAGGACCAACCTTGGGTGAAAGGGGACATTTAGGTACTTTTTTGTTATGATTAAAATGCCAAGTCCCGGGAATGCATCGGCATGTAAATACTATAGGTCGGATCCTTAACTGCTGTGCAGTGGCAGGTTCATAGTATGCTCACTGTAGCAGCTGGGAATCCGAGGCTGTTGGATATGGGAAGATTCCTTCCCTACATCGTCGCTGTGAGCATTAGAAATAAGGTCCCTTAGCTCCCTTCCAGAAAGCAAGAACAATGGAAGATGGAGGTCACAGAAATGATAAGAGCAAATCTAGTAATCTGGTGTTGTCAGCACAAGTGCAACAATTGATTGAAAGGTGTCTGCTAACCAGGCAGAAAAGAATGCAATTAGAACTGAAACAGAAAGATGGTCTGTTTCGGAGTTTTATGATACCAGTTTGCACCACCCCACTAATTGTAACTCCTGATGATTCTTCTGTCTGGGATGAAGTCAGCTGGGGACCAAGAGCAATACTGGAGTGAAAGAAACCGTGCACCCAATGCAGGATTTCTCAGAGTTTCACCTGTTAAGAGGTACCATCATAAACACACCCCAAAACTGAAAGACAGTCCTCTGATCTACCTCGGGGATGAACAAGAACTGCCACAGAGTGTGGCTGAAGACTGCTTCAGCTTTACCAGAGATTACGAGGTCTGCTGGAGTCGCTAGATCTCCTGCACCACAAATCCACGATGGAATTGTCCCGACTGAAAGAGTGTATCACAGGGCTCAAGTTGGACAGTGTTTTAGGAAGGCATGATTAAAACTGGATGCAGGATAACCTGTGAAGGCCTGTCAAATGTGTGGAGAATCTGGGACAGCTTGCCAATGTTGAAGGTTGTATACTTGAGCTCTGACTGGGGAAACAAAAGCTGTGCTCTCTGAGGATCGTCATATGAGAGAAACACGTCAAAAGTTAGTAGACTTAGTGGTCTGGTAGAGTTAATAGCACTTAAAGATTTGGACTGCAAAACAGGACAAGCAGGCACAGGGGACCTGCTAAGGAAGCCAAACAAGGGCACTATCCAGGAACAGTGGACAGGAGATGTTGGCAGACAGGGGCAAAAGTTACTCATCAACACTGATGAGTCTAAGTAGGAGAGAATGGTGTCAAGAGAAGACAGCTCTTCCCAGACAGACTTCTGTTCTGTGTGTGCTAAGATTAGCTGTTTCAGGAACAGCTAATAGTCCTCAGGAATGGGTAAATTCAACATGTCAAGCTCCGTGGCTTGGAGCACCAATGATCAGACTACACAGCAGTTGTTTCTGCTTTCACATGGATCTAGTCTGAGTCAAAATGTTCAACAAACTGTTCAGTAAGGGGCATTATGATCTCTTAATAAATATTAGCAGTGCAGTAATCGCAATGCAGGGCAATGTTCTACAGTCAGTTACTGGAAGGGTTGCTTTATAAACTAAGGAAGTATAAAAGGGGTTCTTGATTTCTTGTGTCATTGTTGAGTCTGAAATATTTGCTGCAAGAATCACAGTGTTAACCTGGATATATTCGAAGTTGAGTAAACAATAATTTTTGACCAACTGTGTTGGGAATTGTATTTTCAGAATGCTTCTCTACATGGTGCTGAGAGTGACATAAAAAAATTGTATCTGTGCCCATGGCATTGACAATCTACATTGATTTTATGGGGAAATACAGACACATATTGCCCCAGATAATGGGATGATGAACAGAACTACATCTTCATGTTCTTCTATTATCCTCTCAGTCCCACCTAGAACTGTTTTTTCTCTGTTAAAAGGTAAAACTATGCACTATTTTTCCTGTTGTGAAAGACTGTTGTATTTCAAGAAATGTTCTGAAATCTTCTATTGATGCACTTGAATGTGACATTCTTTTGAAAATCAGTCCAGGTTCACTGCCTCTTACAGTCAGGTGAATGAGTAAGTGCGCTACTTAGTTTGCACAAGGGTGGCAGAAAGTAGACATGGATTTGAGCACTACTAACTCATTCTATGTAGCCCTGCACCTTGTAACATGAGAAGTGCTAAGGAACTTCCAGGAACTGCTTGTGAATGAAACCATTGCTTGCTGTGAGCAGAGGTGACTGACTGCACCCCTCATATTGTTGAGTGTTTTGGTGCTGAACATGCAATATAAATGCAAACAATTATCACTATTATGCCGTTGTTGCTGCAGACATCTTTGCTTGGCAACAGCACTTATTACTGGTTAACATGTTTGGAGATTCCTCAAGGTGTAATGCAGTAGTGTTGTGAGTGAAATCCATGTATATCCATTTGAAATTAAATAACCCAATTTAAGAATTAAATTTCTCGTTCAGAAATCATTACTACAGTGGCATAGAGTTGTACTAAAAGCAGTTTAGTCTTCAGAAAAGGTCACATAAAATGTTCTTCAGTGCCGCAAAATAGGTAGGCAATACCATCTTACAATACTCAGTTCTCGAGTGGGTACTTTAGGAGGTTGCATTGCCTGGCTTATTCTACATAATGAAAAAAAAAAAAAAGAAGATCCAGTTATGTTATTCTGGAAAGCATTTTTCTTATCTCTTTGGCTGTCATATGTATTTAACTGTAGTGTGCTCAAGGACAATGTGGTGGATCAGCATGCTAAGGGCTACAGTCTACAGCCTGTAGTTTTTCATTTCACATTGCCTAAGAATGGTCCTCTTTGTTTCCATTTTGAGCCACGGCTGAATTCTTACATGTTGTCTGATCTTCAGGCTCAAATACCCAAGAGAATAGGCAGCTGTGAATCAGCCCTCTGTGTGTTTTCTAGCAGGTAGTCTAGCATAGAAGGCAGTATACTTCATCTTATTTCTTTAAATTGATAGGGATTTGGAGGAAAAGACTTTAATAAAAGTCTCATGAATGATTATTTTCTTCCTGCTGGTGATTCTGAATTGCATACAGAAATATAAGAACCTTTTAAGAGAGCTCTATGGGTTTAAACCCAGTCCTTTAGATTTATAATTAAAGCTCGTTGTCTTTATGCTATCCTACACCTTATGGGAAGGATCACCTTTCTAATTACATGGTACCAAGAGGTCTGTCACATGCTTTCACTTAGTAGTATGGTACACAGTTGCTCTCTTTTTTCTTTTCCTTCTCCTTGTTCCACAGATTCTGTATTATATTTTGGAAATTTGACATCATGGTTTTTTTTTAATTTTTTTTTTGGGGGGGGGCAGATGTTTCACCCTGCTGTCTTAAGCCATCTTGACATACTGCCATGAAATGGAAACAACTGCTAGTTTCAGCGTTGCTCCATATCTTTATTAAAAAGTACATCTCATGCATCTTAATTCCCCATGTACATGCTATCTTTCTCTCTCCCCCCCTCTCCCCCATTACACTTCTTTCTTTTCCTCCCTAAAGAAGGAGGCATATTAAAATTTCCTTGCTGTTCTGCCTGAGTGGTTAATGAGGTTCTAGATAGCATAATGAATATGCAGAGCTATTGATTCTCTGTGTGTGTGTGTGTGCGCGTGTGTGTGTTTGTGTGTGCATGTCTTTAATCACAGCTGGAATGCAAAATCAGGCTCCACCTTTCAACTCTATCTCCATCATGCTGAGAGAGTGAGAGAGAGCGAGACTGAGACTGCTAGACAGCTCGAAAGAGATTGCAGCTCAGATGTCCTGGAAAACAGCAAATCCCTCAGACCTGGCAGATTCCGTTACCATGAGAACTGCAGATATTTCCATTGTGATGGCTTGCTCTAGCAGCCATCTGTTACACCCATTTGATTAGGAAGTACAGTTCAGCTTGTATGGGATTTTCACTGCACCTTATCCCATGGCAATGTAGAGAAACTCTCTCTTTTTATATGCTAAACTCAATGTTTTTAAAGTGCTGTAATTTACTGAGGCTGAAGGCATTTAATGAAATGCTAGGAGGAGGTCACTGAGGGACAGTATCTCTGAGAAGAAGGAAGCACATGAGATATATGAAGGGGATTAGCGTCCAGTATATAAATAAGATCAACCCAGAAATTAACTGTATTTAGCAATTCCTCAGCCTTGCCAGGGAGAGGAGCTTGATATACAGACCTCATGAAGCCATAATAAAATTAGTAATTGCCTCCTTTTAGTTAATCTTACTCCATATATATTTATTGTATGCATGCAATAAGTACATGAAGCAAATACATTTCAGGTCCTCTGGAAAAAGGGGGAAAGTGATGACTCTCCTCTGATGCCTGAAGTGGTGCAGTGACTGCACTGTACAATGATTAGATTAGCTTTAAAAATTTAATGGTGCTATCTGACTTCTCCTAGACACAGAGCAACCTTAAACTTTCTTGAAGGTTTTCTGTAATTTGCCGATTAAAACAATTGTTTGGACTAGTTGAGTCCCTTGGTGTAAATTTGTGGTGAAGGAAATGGTAATGACATATCAAATGGATATAAAAACAAAGGAGTCCCTTCAATTAAAACTCTCTAGACATTCTTCCTAAGTGGCTGGCATTCCAGATTCAGGGTAATCTTATGCGTGGGGTAGTTGCCTGGAGTATCTTAAAATGACTGAAGGTCTTGTAAACTCAGTGAAGCTAATTAAATGCTCACACACTGAAATGAATTTCTGATTGCTGCTAAGGAGGCATTGAGGTCAGCTCCTCTTTTCATTGCCCACACTTTATGGCCAATGCCAGATACTAAATAAATCAGATCCTCAGAATCAGGGACTCTGTGGTTTTGTTCCTCTTATATATTCTCCCACCCGGCTGAACATAATTCCTTATCCGTCTTCATCTCGGCATGAAAAGTTTTCTCTTCCATTGTTTTTCCTCACATAGCACCAGATTACCATGGAGAAGACTATGATATCATAAGAAATGAATGAGCATGTTTCACACCATGGGTGAAATATACATTCCAGACCTAATAAAGTCAGAAATCATGCAATGGGTCTGGTAAAATGAGCTGCTTAGTTAGTGTAAATATAAGTGGTACTTCCTTAGTGCTCTGCTTCAGCTAAGTAAGTTCTTACGCACTTTGCTGCGTGTGGGGAGGTATAAGAACGTGCTTAAGACCTTTTCTGAATAAGGATAGTTCTAAAACTGCTTTGCTGAGTCGAGGACTCCAAATGTAAAAAAGAAAGTCAAATTTCCCTTCCCTCATATAATAAAAGATTTTCTTGTTGAGCATTTTTATAGCAAATAAGAACATTCACTTCCTGCAGCTTCACATAAGCCTGGAGACTGAGCCACAGAGAAGAGAGTCCTTTTTTTTTTCTTCTCTTTTTTTTTCAGACAGGGCACTTGTTTTATGAATGTGGTATCTGCCTTTGACAGGCAGCAGATGTATGGAAGCCCTGAAATCTGAAACAATAAATACCATTCAGAGTCTCACCACTGAACCTTCTTATAGTACTGCCTTTGTTAAATGAAACATTTACAGGAATACCATCCCCCCCCTTCCCACCCACCTTCAAGGCTAGGATCTGAACCATGTTTTTAAAGTAAAGGTTAAGTACCTGAGGCATGAACAGTTGACATACAAAAGAAACTAAAGTAAATTTATCATTCGTTTGCCAGCTACGAGGTGTGTCGAGGGCTTTTTCTTTTTCTTTGTAATGCATGAGAAAACAAACCTGGGAAGTGTATGCAAGGAATATTTCTTTTCTACACTGGAATGTTAACATTTGCACCTTCTGACTTAATGCTGTGTATTTCTTCGGAGTCATCAATCTCGTGAGAGTCATCTTGCCATCTGTACCAGCATTGCTCCAGGCTTCCATATGAAAGTCCAATCTGGCGGTATAAATACTGGATAATGAAGAGTAGGTGTTAAAGTTTCTGACTGGTTGGAAGATGAGTCTGTGTCTAGGAAGGATCTGAATTCGTGTGTGAAACAAACAAACAGAATCCACGTTAACATGGAAGTTGACCCAGAAAGAGCATGCATGTTTGTCCTCGTGTCCTCTCCCACTCTCTGTATTGCTTCCCAATTTTGTCTTTGTCTTTCTCTATTTAATAGAGTTCACCCAAGATCCAACTGAAAAATGTTCTTTGACCAACATGTTACGCTTTGGAGATTACAAATAGGGGCAAGACGTTGACTTGCTGTAATGTCGGTTTCGTCTTTTCCTCCCTCTCCTTTTGCTTCAGGAAAGCTATAACTACATAGATTAGCAAAACTTTTGCAAGAAGGATGTAAAACAGATTTATCTCAGTGTCAGCTTTATCTGATCCATTTGGTCTTGCAGAGTTTGGATGGCTTCCTTTGTTACAATAACCAGCTTTCAGACATCTATATCCTTAGGGTATTAAATGTCAGCCTCTAGTGTACCGTTCAAGGATGAAAGATTGACAATACTGAAGTACTTTTTTTCTCCTTTTTTTTCTCTTCTTCTACAGCACTGGCAGAGTCTTTACTCTGCACACCACTGTTGACCCCGGGAATGACCCACAGGAACTACTGGCAAAAGGAACGAAAAAGTATTTCAGTTTATAGGCACTAGAAACTCTCTTCATTAATAGCTTTTTTGCAGACTTTTCAGATAGATTTCCTGTCATTGTGATGAGGATATATTTGTAACAAGGTCCCTTAAGTAAATGGCGACTGGATAATTAATTGAACTAACTAGGATTTTCCGGACTGTATTTCCTTATTTTTTTTTTTTAATTTTTTTTTTCTTCTGGGGGAGGGGGTACGTCTGATGGTCCTGACGGTCCTGTCCTCCATGCAGGATGTACGGTCCTTTGCCACCTGCTGGCCAAACCTTTTAGCCCGCATTCAAAAAAAAGCTCTTAGGCACTCTATTGAGAGGAGAGGTATATTTTTTGTTTTGATTGGCATCAGAACTGAAGAAAAACACACGAGAAGATCAGGGACCAGCTGACAGGCGCTTTAAATGCAGCCAGCAGAACTGGTGTGCTCTGGATACAGCTAAAAATACAAGAGACCCGAAGTGTGACACTTGCTTTTCCTTCTCTTGCTGGCCAAGTGGCTGGGACTGCATTGCTCCCCTTCTCTGTGCAAATGGATACATACCCTAAGCTTCTGTCTCCACAAATTAGGAAGATACCATGTCCTCTTATATCCAAAGCTGCCAAACCTACCATATCCCAGGTTCACCACCTCACTGATGTGTTGCTGAGCCTGGCCTTACAGGAAGGAGCAGCTCAGAAGACAACATTTGGGCCACATCAGGGTTGCACTGTTGGCAGTGAGTAAGGCAGTTAGAAGAAAAATTGCTATATTCAAATCCAGATGTGTTTCACTGTGTCCAAAACTGATATGCATGCTATTGATAATATGACCATAATTCTGATTGTAATACAGTTCACCTTGGCACTCCTGTTGTGCATATTCCAGTTTCCAAATAAGTTGCACCAGTGGAAATCCACAGTGAGGATAAATTAGGCTTATTATTACATTTCACTCTTTGACGGCCCTCCTAGCACACTGGCCTCCAGGCCCTTTAATTAAGAGCTTGCAAACACACATTCCATAAATAATTTCTGACCTTCACAGCTGGTTTTGAGGCAGTTATCATTGATGACTTTGAGCAAAATCTTTTTCCCCCTTTCAGGAGTCTTCACTTTTTCAGTTTTGGAAATGCAATCATAACTTATTAACTTTGCAGTCATTGGGACATTTCTCAAAATGTAAGGAAAGTTTCCCGATGAATTTTTTTTTGCACACTGAAGAGTTTAAATTTTTACTGCAGATGTCAAAGAACACTGATAATTACTTTTATTAACCACTTTGCAAAAAACTTAGCAAAAGTATGAAGAGAATAAAGTCTTATTTGAACACTATGAATTCTTATGTTCAAAAATTCTTTTAAGGGTAACTATCAGTGTTGGCTAAGGAGACACAATCTTTTCCACAAAACAATATCCTTTAAGGGAGCAAGAGAAGAATATCAAGGTGCTGGCCAAATGCTTCTAAGATTTTGTTCTGACAATTCTTTGCAAGTATATTTAAATTTACTTGTCTCTGCATGAAGCTGAGTGTGTTCACATATCAGCAGCTTTGAGGAAAAAAATGTACTTTATTGCACCTCTCATTATTTTCTGTCAGAAAGGGTATACCAAACAAAGGTCTCATTTCAGGCAGCTTGGTCAGATAGAGGTAATTCTCCCTCTCCACTCTGCTTTGGTGAGGTGATGTGGTTTAAGCCGAGTGACCGGCCGGGAGAGACAAAGAGCCACGTGGCCGCTCTTTCACTCGCTCACCCCTGCCGAGAGTGAGGGGAAGAGACCGGAGAGAGCAGGAGGCGGAGGCTCGTAGAGGTGAGATAAAAACAGTTTGTTTTAATGGTGAACATAAATGATAACAATAACAGTGAAATAACAGTAACGTGTAACCAGGTATAACGCGAGTAACATGTAACGCGGATCTCCCCACCCGGAACCCAGCGACGCGGCGCTGCCCGGCCCAAGCACCGGGAAGAGAGAGAGCGCCCCAACCCCGACCAGCTCCATATGTATACACCCCAGCATGACGTCACGATGGTATCGAATATCCCTTTGACTAGCGACTAGTTTGGTTGAGCTATTGCCGACTAGCTCCTTTACTGAGAATTAACCCTATCCTAGCTGAACCCAGTACATGAGGCCTCACTTGGAGTACTGCATCCAGTTCTGGAGCCCACAGCACAAGACAGGCATGGATCTGCTGAAGCAGGTCCAGAAGAGGACCACGAAGATGGATATAGGGCTGGAGAACCTCTACCATGAGGACAGTCTGAGAGAGCTGGGGTTATTCAACTTGGAGAAGAGAAGGCTCCGGGGTGACCTAAGAGTGGTCTTCCAATACATGAAAGGGGCCTACAGGAAAGCTGGAGAAGGGCTTTTTACAAGGGCCTGTAGTGACAGGACAAGGGACAATGGTCTGAATCTGCAAGAGGGTAAATTTAGGTTAGATGTAGAATCATAGAATCACAGAATCATAGAATCATAGAACAGTTTTGGCTGGAAGAGACCTCCAGGATCATCGAGTCCAACCCTTTCCTAACTCTAAGAGCACCAGTAAACCATGTCCTTCAACATAACATCTACCCTTCTCTTAAACACCTCCAGGAATGGTGACTCAACCACCTCCCCTAGCAGCCTGTTCCAATGCCTGACAACCCTTTCAGTAAAGAAATTTTTCCTCATATCCAACCTGAACCTCCCCTGGTACAACTTAAGGCCATTTTCCGTTGTCCTATCACTCGCTGCTAGGGAGAACACACCAACCCCCACGTCTCTACAACCTCCTTTCAAGAATTTTTAGAGAATGTTAAGGTCTCCCGTCAATTTCCTCTTCTCTAGACTAAACAGCCCCAGATGCCTCAGCCTTTCCTCATAAGACTTATGTTCTAAGCCCTTTACCAGCTTGGTAGCCCATCTCTGTACCCTCTCCAGCACCTCAGTGTCCCTCTTGCAGTGAGTGGCACAAAACTGCATGTAGTACTCAAGGTGAGGACTCACCAAAGCTGAGTATAGGGGAATGATCACCTCCCTGCTCCTGCTGGTGACACTGTTCCTGATACAGGCCAGAATGCTCTTGGCCTTCTTCATGTTCAGCTGAATGTCCATCAACACCTCCAGGTCCCTCTCTGCCTGGCAGCTCTCCAGCCACTCCTCCCCAAGCCTGTAGTGCTGCTGGGGGTTGTTGTGGCTGAAGTGCAGGACCCGGCATTTGGCCTTGTTGAAACTCATGTGATTGGCCTTGGCTCAGCAATCCAGCCTATCCAGATCCCTCTGTAGAGCCTTCCTACCCTCAAGCAGATTGACACTTCCACCCAGCTTGGTGTCATCTGCAAACTTACTAAGGGTGCATTCTGTCCCCTTCTCCAAATCACTGATAAAAATATTAAACAGGAGTGGCCCCAGCACTTAGTCCTGGGGGACACCACTTGTGACCAGCTGCAAACTGAATTTAACTTCATTGACCACAACTCTTTGGACTCAGCTATCCAATCAGTTTTTCACCCAGCAAAGCGTATGCCCGTCCAAGCCAAGAGCAGTCAATTTCTCTAGGAGAATTCTGTGGGCAACAGCTTCACAGTGCTTCACCAAGAGAGCGGTGAAGCACTGGAACAGGTTGCCCGAACAGGTTACCCAAACAGGTTGTGGATGCCCCAATTCTGGAAGTGTTCAAGGTCCGGCTGGATGAGGCTTTGAGCAATGTGGTCTGGTGGGAGAGAGGTGTCCCTGCCCACAGCAGCGGTTTTGGGACTAGGTGATCTTCAAGGTCCATTCCAACCTTAACCATCCTATGATAGTGTGGTTTTACAGATGTATTTTCTTTGTCTTCACAGTTAAGGGACATAAAGCATAAACAACGTGATCTTCGACTCTCTTATGCTTTTCTAAATCAGGATGAAATAAGTGGAGTTAGCCCACCACTTAGATCAAACTTAGGAGAACCAGATATCTGAGTACTACTTTCATTTGGCATTGCTCTGGACCAAGCCAACAAAAGAAAAAAATCCACTAAAATAAATGTCATGTAGGTATCTCAGTGGTTTCCTCTGTATTTCAGCTGTAGAAAGTTGTGACCCTCTGTAATTACTGCTCTAGTCAAGATCTTTAGACACCAAGTGTCCTTACTCGCACAGCAGCAGAACAACACACAGCATGCCTCCTCACCTCCCATCCATCCCTGCTGAAAACGTGGCTGCTCTGATATTTCACACTCTGTTAGAGCTGTAGGTGCAGCTGGTACAACTCAAGAGTCCTTTGTACAAATTCCTGGTTCATCAGTGACTATTATTTTAAGCATTTCCTCCAAGGCAAATGTGAAAGAGGCTTTAGTATGTAATGTGTGTTTAAGCCTGTCTCTCCCTTTAAGTCTTGAGATCAGTTATTTATGGGAAGTAGACATGTAGACAATCTTACCTTTCTCTTGCGTGCATTGAAGGCAGTGAAGGTTGCAATATTAATTGCTGCATCAGCAGCACTTTAAGATTTAATGTTTTTCCCCATTCTATAGGCAATGTATCTCTTGCATGATTTCCCACATAGTCTTCACTTTCACAGTCGTCTGAATGATAACCAACAATAATGTCTCTGGAAGTGATCCATAAATCATATTCAAATCCACGCATCCAAATGATCCTATTTTTAATCTCTAAACTACTGTAGTGTGTGCTTGCTTGTGCTGTTCAATTGGAAGCATTATGTTCCCCACCTACGTATTTCTTTCAAATTTGTGCTAATGCACGCCCAAAAATAAATAAATAAACTCAACCTGGAGCTGGAATAACAACAGACAGAAAAATTATGGGCAGTGAAGACCTCTTCAAATAAGATAAATTACTTATATACAATGCAAATAGCATAATGTTTTATTAGGATCTATAGAGGGAGTATGAATGGTCTTGGGTTTAGGTCAACACATCAGAGTGGAGAGCATTGCTTTCCCAACGAGCTGCTGCATGACCTTGGGCACATTGTCCACAGCTAAAATATATCTATGATCATATACATGAAATTTAAATATGTGTTAATTATCCGCGTGAACATGCCATCTCCACCTCTCCATTTCACTCTTGATTCAAAGCTGGAAATGGTAGAAAAATCCAAAAATTCTAAATGAAGTTAACTGAAGATAGTGTTGAGATATGATCCATGGTTTAGCAGCATCTATGGATTGATTAGGACTAGACTAGACAGAGCTAGTCTCTCTAGTCTGATAGCCCTCCATAATTTCTTGCGTTGCAAGAAGTTCCAAGATTTAGGAATTTCTGAAGAAGGTAGATAAGCAATGACCTGTTTCTGAGGAAAGTGGTTTTTAGCATCCTCAGACTAGTTTTCAGGTGGGAAGGGAGGAGGTTCTGAGTTGCATAGTTTTTTAGACTACTGTGATCCTGCTCTTACCATTGAGGTCAATGACAGTGACTGGTGACTTCAGCATAAGGAGTGGTGAACATTTACTCATCAAGGAACTGGCATCTCACTGATGAAGAAATTTGAACTCTATTTTCTCAGGGAAGCAAGACTGGGCTGATGGTTGGGTAGTATTGTTCTCCTGCAAGATTATATCTGGGGTCTCCTTCCTCAATCCACAGGTCTGCTGTGCTGCTCCTGTAGACGGAAGCACACTTCCACAGAGGTGGCAAGTTCAGAGTGCTATCTGGTGTCTGAGTGATGTCTGGAAACTCTTGCAGACAAGAAGTTTCAGCTTTGGCTGCCAGTCAGAGTCTGAAGTAGTTTCCATTTTACCAGCTTGGAAATGAGTTGGTGTGATCTGATTTCATTCAGTGTAGACCAGATTATAGATCCATTGACTAATGAATTTTTGGGGAAGTGAATAGCCCCCAGCCCTTTTAAGCAGCAGGAAAGAATACGGTACGTTTGTGTAAACTGTGAAAAATTACTTCTGCTCGGAATGTTTACATGAAAGAAGTGCATTTTGGAGGTACGTAGCCATGAAAATGGAAAGACTTTTGACCAGTGAGAAATGAAATTTCTGAAAAAGTCATGTCCTCTTTGGGCAGCTCTGCCAATGCAGGTTTTGAAGGGGAAAGAGCAGCAGTGTTAACATCGTGCTTCCCCACAGTGCAGCTCCTTGAATAGCACAGCCAGTGACTCCTGCTGAGTCTCCGCTTTGTTGCTGCTTCCCTGCATTAACTTCGGTCTCTTACTCATGGGGCTACGTGGTAGGGGAGAAAGAACAGAATTCCTTATCCACATCCATTTGCTGGCTACTCATACAGGATATGTTAGTAAACAGATTTGACCTTATCTTGTTTTGTATCTAAGGGCATAAATAACTCCAGGACACTGTGTGCTTTTCCCCGCAGACATCATTTGCTGTTCTTGTCTTTATGGAGGTATTCCTGGGACAAACGCTTCTCCTTCATTGTGGTTACAGCTGAAACTTCCTTTCCTTCCTTAGCTACCCTCAGCCAGTCCACTGGGATCTTCTGAAGATGAAATCTGAAGTGGCGCCAAGCTTCACCAAACTGATGGCTGGTATCCCATAAACACTAATGTTTATGTCCCTTATGGAGTTCTTTAGGGAACCCTTGCAACCCTTGCATGTTCCTCCTCTCATGTGTCCCTAAATCCACAAACTGAGATTTGTGCCTGGCCATTTCCTTGTGGTTGGATACCAAAGGAGAAGGGAGAAAAGATGTTTTTCATTCTCCTCGCCCTCATGTGGGTTAAAGCAGACTGTTCATCCTTTGCCTACATTTTGGGTGTTGCTTGCATCTCCAGGGGAGGATGGGTTGTAGATAGTTCTGATTCTGTCACTACCACATATGCCCATCACGTGGGCCGAAGTAGCAGGTGCACATCTCCTCCACTGCTGGGGCACCTCATTATGTAGATATCCCCTGAGGCACACAGCCTCCATAGCGCTACCCAGGCTGGAGTGCTGCCTAATAACCTCGATCCTGAGCTGAATGCTAATGGACCTGTGACTTCAAAACGTTCTGTGCCCACTGCATGTTTCTCTTGAGATGATTACTGTGGTTACTGGAGAGTGGTGTTTTTCTTTCTCCCAGTGACTGGAAGCAGCCATAAGAAAATTTTTAGGTATAAATGGCATTTTCAGAACATCTGACTTGGGGTGTTTTCAACTATGTCATAGTTTTGGATCAGCAGGAATTGTACGATATCAGAAAGGATGTTGGTATTAGGCTGTATATCAGGCTTCTGTACACAGTCCTGGACTTCCAGGCAAGCATGTGACAAGAGCTGAGCCTCCATGTTCGATATATGCCTGAACTGAATATGGATCCACACTAGTGGAGAAATGGAAGCTATCCCCTTCAAAAAAAGTTCCTCCTCCTACATTGTCAGACTTGGCAATATTGCAGACTTTAATTGTTTGCTCTGTTGAAGGCAATGTTTCAGTATGAAAGTTTTTTAATGTGAGAAGCTCTCTTAGTAGTGTAAGAAGTCAGTTACCATTAAGGGTTAGAAAGGGGGAAATACTCCTTGATCAGGTAGTGCATACATTGCTTGACAATATCTAAATTATTTATTTTGGCTTTTTATATGGGTTTCATCCAACGTTAGCTGAAGCAGAGATTCTCAGCTGAATTCACATCGAAGTTGCACCTTTCTCTAGCTTTCGTTTTTAAGCAAAGTCAGAATCGCAATGGGTGAGGGATCAAATTTTAATGCAAATACGGCTTCATTTAGCAGCGTGATCCCAAACCTGATGCAATTTGGTAGCTGTCTACTCATCAGAAATAGATGTCTGATGGTAGAGAGAACAAAAAATTTTGGTTGACCACGCTGTAGAAGTAAAGACAATTAGGTTCAAAGTCCAGATGGAGATTCAAATTTCTCTAGGATACACCTTTTTACAGGCCCGGAACGTCTCAACAGGCCCAGAACATCATCAGTGCTAAGAGCACTGATGTGAATTTTCTGTGTATGTGCAAAGGGCAGTGTTTCAATGTTTCTCATCTTATGCGGGTCCAGACAAAATCTTTCTTTTGCCAGTTTGCTTTTGACTCAGTGTTGGCAGCTCTCTTCTTCATCAGATGACACCATAAAGACATGTGAGAAATGGGAGGTATCCTACACAGAGCTTCCGTCCTGAAAGTGATTTGCTGGAGTTCCCTTCCACAGTATTTATGGGTGGCAATATTTTCTTTCATCCCTGCTCCCTTAGGGTAAATAAAAGCAACACTAACTGTTGCAGAAAAACACATTCACCTCTAAATTGTATATTTTTTTCAGCTTAAAAGTATGTAATTTCGCAAGGAACACTCTGGGACTCATCCTGCTGTGAAACCATTGCTCAATTTCTCTCAGCACTAGTAAGGTGCCTACAATTCCTAAACTGCTGAATAGCTCCTGTGAAAGTCAGGGCACTGGTATTGCAGATGACAGCTGACACCGGGATATTGGCACACTGCTCAGAATGCTGTAACAGCGTGAGATTTTGCTCCAGGGTTCCCAGTGCTTGCGTAGTTCATATATGTCAGGCTCTTGGTTAATCATAGCTCACCGCACAGTGAATGCACCCTATTGACTTGACCAGTACCAACCACTTAATTTAAAAGAGATGACAGTGCCTGTCTTTTGCCATCTTTCCCACCCTAAAATAACAAACTAAACACCAGGGATTTGAACCCAGTGTCTGCTGTATTAGGCAAGAAAGCAGGGAAGAAAGTGAATGAGAAACCTATTTGTTTTAGAAATGAGAACCTGTCTAACAACAGTGAGAAATCTGCTTTCATGAGTGAAAAAGAGTGAGGAAGAACTGGAAAGATGGCCAGGATAACTTCGAAGAATATACAGTGAAAATAAATGCAGTCTAATAAATTCAAAGTCTGGCTTGTCTTTGGAGTTGAAGGTTTGGAAAGCAAACACTGATTTTTGTGGAAGATTTATAAGAAGAACATGCTGCCGGTCAAAAGCAGAATACTTGGAAGGAGGAAGATGTTGTTAAGTCAAAGTAAGGAACTCCGGCTCTGTTAGTTGTCCTGGAAAAAGTAAGGGATAGAGAGAGAAAGGAAGAAATTGGCTGAACAGTTCATTTGGCTCTAGTGTCTTTTTTTTTTTTTTTTGGGGGGGGGGGTGGATCTTTTTGTCTTTTTTTTCTTTTTCCCAAGAAAAGTTATTCAAACGTTGAAGGAAAGTCACAGATTGCCAGGAAACAGACAGGCTGGTGGAAGGATTATGCAAAACAACATCATAAACCAAACTGTCTCCAGAAGACAGTTTCTTGTATTAATTACAGGTGTGCAGCCGAGCTAGTGCAAAGCTGTGAGTGGAAATGAACAATCCAAAAGAGTATTTTTATTGCCCCCTCCCAGCCCTTTCTCCCAGCTCCAATACAGATTCATCTGAACTATACAGTGCTGACTTTGAAAGTCTTCCTCTACTCTTACTCCAGTTGTTACTTCCACCCCTAACCTGGCTCAGCCACCTTGTTATTATTAATCATGTTTGCCTGAGTGTTTGGAGATACCCAAGCAAGTGTAGGCTTCAGCAATCTGAAACCTAAAGGCTCTTCTTACTCTGGAGCAATGCTAGCTGCTCTTCTCTGACGACCAGTCCAGATGGACATCATCCAACTCAACCAGAAGGAAGCTTTTGCAAGCATGGTGCTGCCCTTTTATGATGACGGACATCTTTCTGCTGAGGGGAGACCAATTACATGAACAGTGGACCAGAATGTGATAAAGTTACCTTGGAAAATCTAATCTTTTAAGAGCAAACTGAAGTTTGAATATCAGCCTTTGATTAGAGATGACTAGTAATGCTCCATGAATGTTTTTTTTTGGGGAGAAAATGTGCATGTGTGGGGGAACATGTTGGGGTGGGAAGGATGTGTGTGTGTAAGATTTGGTGAGTTCTTTTCTTGAGAAAAATTGTATTTTCTTTACAAAATGTTCCTTTTTTTTTTTTCCCCCTCAATCAATTATTTTGCCCCCTTCCATGACCAAAATACATGTATAAGACGAGGAGGAGCAAGTGAGTTGTTAACACTTATTTTGAAATTTTCCAAGAAAAATGCCATTTTTTTGTTTACTACCTTTGAAATAAATCTACAGACACAGTCAAGTTTCCCACCCACCTAGGAATACTGTGGCATTGTCATGTCCTTCCTCCCCTTGCCCTTTCCTTTCCTCCATCTTTTAGCTATGTTCAGTAAGTTAGGTTCCCTTACCTTTAATTCATACATCATCCCGTCCAACCTGCTTATCTTTATCACTGTTCATTGTATTCACTCTATTTTATTGCCATCCTCTTTATATTGAGTTGCACAAAACTGATCACAGTTTTCCAAGAGGGACCTCACCAAGGCTGTGTACGGAGGAATTATTACCTCTGTAGTCTTGCAAATAATTCTGCTCCACATCCCAGTATGGTGTTTGCCTCTTTGTGCTACAGTCTCTCACTGTGAGCTCATATTTAATCTGTCATCCACTATCACTCCCTAAATAAGTCCTGCAGCACTTCCCCTTTAGTAATAAAAACACAGAAAAATGTTTGAAGAAAAATTAAGTTATCCCCTTGGGTGGCTCTTTGAGAAAACCAGGGTTTTCGTACAGCTGCAAAGACACTGAAACAGCCTTGCACTCTGCTTCCACATATCTGGATTTTGCAGCTCTAATGCCAAGAATACAAACAGATCTGGTATTTCCTATTTGTACATATTTTCTTAGGGTTTGCTGGTTGCAGTCCTGGACTATGCAGAGCATTGATACAGCAGAGGAATGCCACATCTACTTTTAGAGTTCCTATCTACTAGATTTAGAGCTCAGAAATCCTTCTGTGCTTTGAGTAGTTTGGAGGTATGTGCTCTGAATGTTTCTTCAGTTACTTGATATGTTATGGAAATTGAGTGAATGCTATTGTATATGGGCAAAACTAGGACATGCCTTGAGTCACAATTTACCACCTCTAGGTTTGAAGAGATCTGCACTCTGCAGAGTGGATTCCTTTCAAGCACTTTTTAGAGTGCACATTTGCTCAAAACTGCCTCTTTCTTTTCTGCTGCTGAATTTATTTAGAAGATCTTTGTTGATGCTCGGAGTTGAAAAGCCTGCACAGTATTTAATCTTCTTCTTTTGGGCCTTCCAGAATCAAAATCCTTTCCTTTTTAGTGCATCTGATTACTCAACCTAATTAATCACTGTGAAAAATACCAGTGAGGATTTGTAAACATTAAGTGGGAAAGTATGATGGGCACATATTTACCTTCTGAGAGCTACACGAATTATGGTATGTCAAATCATAGTGTGTTGCATATGTGCATAGTCTGTTATTTTGGTCCTCAGCCATTAACTTTTTCTTTATTTACTGTGAATGAGTCTAAGACTGTTAAACCCCAGCAACACAGATCTCCTTCCCATGTTCCTAACTAAGATCTCCCCACTAGTTTCTCTTTTGCTCTCCCTGAAGGAAACCAAGCAGCACAAACTGTAGATGAGCTGTTCTTGGAATTGCCTGAACAGCCAAGTGTAAGAACTGAATGATGCAGGAAGAAAGACCCTATAAATATTGCAGAGCACCAGCGTTTTTAAAGTGGTCCCTCATTCCTGATTGCAGCATGAGAGCATGCATTCATAAGGCATGCCACCCTGAAATTAATGGGAACCTTTCTGTGGGCTGCACACTTTGTGTACTAAGTCCCCAGGTTCTTGAAGTGAACTCTTGCTGCTACAAAGAGCTCTTAAAATTACATTTAAATTGGAAATAGAAATCTCCTCAACTCTGACATTGGAGCAGGGTTATTATTTCCCATGTCTGTCTTCTCTCACTCAGGAAGCCGCTGCAACATGAAACCCTCTTCTGATTGTTCCTCCTCCAAATGCCTCTCTCAACTGCCTGAGCTCCACTATTGCCTTGTGAAAGGAGGAAAAATATGGGAGTTTAGGCAAGCAGAACAGTCCTTACACTCAGACTGAAAAAACAAGGTCAAGAGGGGGCTGGTTTTCCCAGCCACTGAAATGTGTTTACCTTCTTCCTTCGTCTTGGCACAGGAACCTGTAAAGTGCAATTCCCAGTTCAGTAAACTGCTGCAGCATAACCAAGGATTAAAGAGAGCCCTTAGGTGTGCTTTAAGGCTCATAAGAAGATACATCTCCAGCAGTTTAGCACTGCAGAACAAGGTGGGGGTGAGACCACATCTATATACACCCGTGTACAGCTCTAGACATGCAGTTTGTTCTAAGACCAGAAACTTAGGAAACTAAATCTCCCCAGTTTAAGAGGATGATAAATGAGAGGGATCATGACTGCTGGATTGTAAATATAATAGGGTGAGAGGAAAGAGTTGGAGGAGAAAATTTTTGGTAGAGAACAAAGCTGTGATCAGAAAAAAAAAATGTTACATGCTCTCTGTAGAGATTTGTTTCTTTTTCTGGAAATTAGGTGAAGATCCTTAACCACTTGAAGGATGTTCTGGAGCTGCCTCACAACAAGAAGAAGTGTTCAAGGGAAAGCTAAGGTTAAGGCATATCCATTTGCAAGAGACATAAGGCAATGTGATTGCATGCAGGCACTCACAAGGGCTCCAGAAATGTCCCTTTGGGGGATGTTCAGTGGCTTAGCTGCTTATCTTGGGAACTAAGAAGTGGGCTGAAGAAATGTGAATTGGAATGTATGGGTCAGTTGCTAACATTGTCCATCTGCATTAATTCACTGGTTGTGAATTTAAGGCTGTTTTAAAGAATGGGAAATTTATCTCCTAAGGTGTCCACAGAAAGGAGCTATGATGACAGTTGCAGAATTATTTGTGTTCATATTACTTATTTGAGAGCCTTGTTTGGTTTCTGCTTGGAAGGGGAAGGAGTGCTGGCATTTCGGTCTGACTTGAAATGGGAAATATAAAATGTTGAGAGGTCCACCACAAAGGCAAGAAATCTGGACAAGATGGTTGCTTGGCTTCACTTCATTCTTTCAAGTTCGATTTAAAGGTTTTCTTACATGAATCAAAACATCAGAATGGTTCATAACTTTAAGCCTTAAAAGGAGAGTGGTGAAGTGGAGAACTTCCACTGTTGTCAAGCAGGTGCCAAAAGCAAGTTTTGTGCTTTTTTGTGCTTTCTTGATTGAGTTGTTTGTCTTCTATAATTGAAATCCAGCAAGTAAGCTTTAATGGCAAAAGAACATGAGCAAGGAAGAGCTAACTGGCTCTGTTGAAAATTTCACACTCATCACCATACAGAGTTCTGTCCTTCTTCCAAATTGCAGGTCTTTCCATTCTGCCTGAATTTTGTTGTGAGGATTTTCTTCCCAAAATTGACCTTGCTCTGGGAAACTCCTTGCAAGTATCTGGAAGAACTTTTTCTTGGTCATATACAGAGCAGTGCAGGTGATCTGGAGCAACATGGAGTTGCTTTGATTTTTCCTTTGTCTGGCGCTATACCAGGACTCAAAAATAGAGCAGTTCTATTGTCTGGTGTTATACTGCAGGCATCCAGTGCTGTCTGCCTAAGGCTGCATTCCACTGCAGAGGTCTGTGGCTCACCAGCACCAATCAGAGGATGAGGTGATACGTGCCTGTGCAGTGATCTTCTTTGCACTTCAAACACAGCTACTGTCAGGAACTGAACAATGTGAAAAGCTTGATTCAGTCTCTGGTCACTTCTCTCACCACCATTCCTCTCCTAGTTTGGAGGTAGATTGGAGCACTTCCTTCTTCTGTTTATTTCACATGGGAACAAATAGTTCATTTCCCTTTGTCCCAGCTGCTCTGAAAGGTTTTCTAGTTTCTCCAGAATATATTACGCAATGCTGCAGAGCAAGTACTTTTTTCTTTTCAACTCCATGCAGTTACCATGTATTGTAATCTGTCTGCTCTGATTAGGTTCATCCTATAGAATCACTGCCAAATTCTGTTTTACGCAGCAATGTTTAGTCTTCGGCCTGGGAGCTATGTACAGTCCTTTTAAGATATTCATACATCAATATCAGTCCTGACTAATCCCAAGAAACTTTAGATGGCAGAACAAAGAAAAGCTTGAGTTTTGCTGTGCAAGTTACAGGACAAACACTGTACTCTCTACTCCGGCCAAACTTCCACTGCCATCAATGAAAGCTGGGTTTGAGGCTAGGGCTGCATGTTTGGTTTCTGATAGAGTTGCACCAAGGACTGGGTTCTGCTTCTGTTAAAGAACTTCACTGCTGTTTTCAGAAGGGATCCAGTGGGACCCCACATTTCCGGTATATATGTTGCTTGGGCAAAAATAGATTTAACCCATCTAATGCTTCTTTGTAAGAAAACCGAAATGTTCCAATATTTTCTCACATTTTCCTTAAGTACAGGTGGATTCCAGACAGGATGATTGCTGACTCCAATGACTATAGTAACTTGTTACTCTTTGATTAATGCATATGTTACAGGGTTATGCGAAAACCAGGCAGGCTGGAGCATTCCCATACACACATGCAGTTACAGAGATCCCTAGAGAGCCCTGGAAAAATTAGGAGCACTGAGACTTCTAAAAACTGTATTCTGTATCCTTACCAAGGCATGTTTAAAATTTCAGGGGAGTGGAGAAATGGCAAACATTTTAACATGAGAAATGGTCATGACTTTGTGGCTGGGTATAACGACAGGGTCTTGGCTGGTTGTGATGCCCTGCAATAAGAAAGATTGGGTAATCCTGGTGCCGAGGGTGTAGGGAATTAAGAGGCCACTGTTAACATGGGAGTTGTGTTGGCTGAGGAGGCCACTTAGCAAATTCCTTACTTGAGCATTCAAGGGCACTCTCTCGCAACTCGATCCTCACTTTTCCAAGTGCAGGGAGGAGAAGAATGTTTCACTGTCCAGAAAGCACCCGGGCCTTGAGATAAATGAGGATCGAAACAAACGTTTCCATTCATATCAGGGGCCCCTCCTCACTAGTGTCCTCACTGATCTGTAAAAACCTTCTTTGTAAGTGGTTTCTAAAGCATAATCTGTGCCTTTAATACTGTTTGATTGAATAATTCCAATGCAAGGTTTGTTTTTTAAAGGTTTTGAGAAGTGTTGCAAGTAGCAAAAGTTTTTAATAGAAACCTGAAGCCACTGACTGAGGAAAATTTTCTCAGAACTGCTGCTGTTGTGGAGAAAACTGGAGAAAAATCGAGTCCAAAGCACTGAGGGTCATGTGAGCAGCTACAGAGTGGAATTCAGGGGCTTCGTTTTAGTAATTGCAGTTGAAATTGCTCCCAGCAGAGGCAAGGAGCAGACGAGAAATTTTAAAGGTCCAAGCAGGCAATAGCAGAGCTCTACCTGCCTTTGCAGAGCACTGAAGGACTCCTGAGCACAGAATTAGCTTAAAGAGTGGGGCTTTTCTTTCCAGAGAAGATTTCTCTTTTCCTTTCACCACCCGCAAGTCCACAACAGATACTGAGTGAGATTTACAGGGAACTGGATTTGTTTTGTCTAGAGCCCAGGAAAAAAAACAATGGCTCTGAAATAGTAAAAAGTGGAATAAAACTAAAGTGCATGTGTGTGTGTAAAGATGGGGGTTTTTTGGTCTTCTTTTTTCTTTTAAAGAGAGCTGAAATCGGTTTAGTAAAAAGTCACATTCACTGTTCGGTGAAATTGCAGACCAAGGTTATGTTGCAGCTACAAAGAATCTGGAAAACAACATGTAGACTTGAAAAATGAACCATTCCTTCACATATATAACTTAGTATATCATCCTCGATCATAATTATAGACAGATTTGGATTGAAGCGATTATTGAATGCATTGTCCTTAAAGATGATCAGGGACATGACCACTAGTGACACTGTGATGGAAAGGACTAAACAGTGCAGTTCATCATCTCAGCCCTTGAAATGGCTGAGATATGCAAAACTGCACATTTTATCCAAGAAGTATAAATAGCACAAAGGGAGGAAGAAGAAAAAAAACATATAAGAAGAGGAATCAGGTGGCTTTGCAGACTGCTGTGTTTGAGGAACAATTTGACAGAGACAGAGAAGGATGATGATAACTTGAAAAAAGTATAATTTGTTATGATTACCTCCTTTTTTTCATTCCTCTCAAAGCAATACAGTTTGCACCCATTGCAATTTATACCTGGGTAAAAAAATGACTTGGGTAAAAGATGTTTACTTGAGAACATACTTGGCTAAAAGATAGCTTAGCGAACGAAAGTATAATTTAGTCCCTTCACTTACCTGGACCAGAGCTAAGTATTTTAGATGTCTTGAAACCTCAGTTAATGAAGCCCTTTGCAAAAGTGCATTAAATGCCTTGTGGGTGGGATTCACTTCTTGAAGGACACCAAATAGCATGGAGGGCTGATTTCCAAGTGCAGCACGATTCAGACAATGCTATACTTCCTCATCCTGAGGCAGATGCCTGGTATACATATTTCTTCTGCACTTTCATTAGTCAGCCCTGCCCACCTCTATAATTTTTCTATAGGCAAAACCCATACATTCTATAAGAAATGTAAACAGCTGATTATGTTGCTTTTGGCTACCAATGCTTTCTATCTATGCTATTCCATCCAAAGGTAATGGCACTCATGTGGCTGTCATTGTATATAAAGAAGCATCTGTCAAAGAGGTCAGAGAAAATAGGGAACTTGGGCAGGCTAACTATCAGCTGGGGGATATGGTAACAGCCAGCTACTCTGCATTACTATACAAAGGGAACAGAAAAAACTCCTCAAAGAATATGGGTGATTAAAATGAGCATTTTCTTCCTCTCACTTTGGGAGAGCAGCATGCAATATCTGACTTCAGTAGAGTAATACATTGGAAATGCCATTCCATACTCTTAAAGCTTTGAGTGATGTTATGTTGTTTAAAGGGTTTCAGGAGCCATAATAAGCTTTTCAAAAGGTTGCAGCATGTGCAACACACTGAAATCACCCTGATCTATAGAGTACCTTTTCTGCTTGTCAGTCAAGGCTTCTTTCCTTTTACTGGCTCTCTGTATTTTGCCTGTTCTGCTTCCATACCTCTTCCACTAGCATGATTAGTTTTGGCACTAGCAGCCATCCAAATGCATGACAGACTTTTAAAATAAATACTTGAAGTGTCCTGTTTCCTCCTTCCTCCATGCCTACACAAAGCAGTGAGCCTCCCATGTTTAGCAGACCTCTTTGTAATGGCTCTGTGAACAATCCAGGCAGAAAAAACGCGGGGAAATTTCGGACCCTGTGTCCTGACACTCTGCAGAAACATGCATTTTGCTTAAACACTGGATCTTTTCTTGGGAACTCTTTGTGGATGTCCTCAGTAAGGCTCCATCGCACAGATGTGGGCTGCTGGTGCATCTCCAAATGGCTGGCTCAGAGTTGGACCAGTGCCTTCATCTAATTTAGAGCTGCCTGGAGGCTGTGAAGCAGGTCTCTCTGTGCCTTTTTCCTTCCCACGTATTTGTCTTGCACTCTAAACCTCAGCTCCACAGAGGTATTTTATGCTCCTCACTCCTTTATATCAGTGGGAGCTATGTGACTACACAGGAAATAGATAAGAAACATCTGCTACAGATCCAGGCCTGAGAGTTTGGATCTCTAGTTTACCATGTGTTGGTGATGACAGGATTGAAAAGGGACTACTGTGAAGAAATGTTCTGGTAGCCTGAAATTGATGAGATTTTACCTGCTCTGGAGGCTTAAAAATGGTGAGGTGGATTATGTTATACAGAGTGAATTACAATGGTTCCAGTCCTCCCTGCTAAAATCCGGCTGCTGTCTGGCTGGACTACAGTGGAGAGAGTGACTTTCCAAGCCTTGCAGTCACACACAGAGCTTCCCTGGTGCTGGGGTCCTAAATTTTTCTTCCTTGTACACCAAGAGTCTTCACTATCAGCAGCACATGCTCACACTCCTTAGGCAAGACACCAGTTTGGGGTAAAGTGCTTTTTGTGGTGTGCCTGTTCACATTATTTATTCTTCTTTTGCTTATTGTCCATCTCTCTCATCTCTTCTTCTTTGGTATCTGTTCAGTCTCCTTCTTTTCCTCTGTTCATTCTTTGTTGAGGAAAAAAGAAAGCAATGGACCTTTTCACTCACTGGCTTATGAATTCATTCTCCTATCACCCAGTTACACATCCCATGAAATAAGGCACTCTCAGGAAGGGGTTATTGACAATAACCTCTCCATGTTAGGCCTCTGATTAGTGTTTGAAATTAGTTCCAGAACAACAGAAGGAAACTTATGGCCTTGAACTGTGATGTCCTTTGTGCTGAAAGAGAGATTTTATTTGCACAGTCCTTTTAACCTTCTGCTAGCTCATGGCCTCATTCCCTGGTCCTCCATGGCTTATTCAATCACTTGTACTAAAGCAGTGCTAGAAAGATGCTTGAGTAATGTTCCACCAGGATGTACCTTTTACATTGGTGAAAAGGAAAGGGACTAAGCCAGATTTTTTTTTTTTGCTAGGAACTCCACTTATACCCCATTTGTTTCTGTGAATGCCATTTCTGTAACAGACTTTGCCTTCAGCTCTTGGCTTCCCTTGTAAATGCAATGATCTCCTTGTCTTTATAACCCCTAGTTAGGAAACTGCAGTAAACAATGGAAAAGCAGGCCTGCAGCTTCTGTTGGTGTGTCTCATTTACATACCCTGAGGATTTCAACTGGGTTCATCGGCCTTAAGAGCCCTCCAAGCAGGTGGATATTTGCAGGGTTAGCTTGGCAAGCACAAAATAGGACTCCTGCTTAGTGATAGTTGGTTGCTTTGCTGCCTTCTCTGCTTTAGACAATAGTCACTTCAAGAAGTTTGAAGGTGTAGTATTTCCAGGAAGCGATGAAGTGGCAAGGCATAGCCATATAGTCACCTTTAACTTAACTGCTTGAGGAGCTGCTCTTTTGAGTTTTCTCTGTGGTTCAGTCTTGTGAGTAACCTCTGTAACCTGAACCTGATCATTACTCTTTCTCTAGAGAGGGAGACGTCACTAATTCTTACGACTGAGAAATTTATACAGGGCCACTGGAGTAAAATCCCAATAGCTTTTTGGATGAAGGGAGGTAAAACAGTAAAACATGAGATCTGTAACCAAACAAGAAAAGCTATTGTTTAAATGTCAAGTAACCTCAACACCAGATATGGCAATGGTTGCTCAGCTGGGCTGGAGCAAAGTGTGTGGTGTAAACACATACTGTTGCCTGCAGTCCTTGCTTAGGATTCAGGCTGGTCCGTGCTTAAGAGAATATGTCCCACAGTTCAAGTGATATGCAGACCAATAAGACCTCTCTGGCCAGTGGTGCTATAAACACCATATTGAATATGGATGAACCTGGAACATGTGTGTCAGCCACTCAAGTCTGGGGTTAACCTGACCTATTTATCTATTAATTATTTGCATGAAAGCTGGTCCAAGTGCTAATTGAGATCAGTGTCTCATTCTACCAATCCCATCATAGCAGGTACTGTACAAACACAGTAATAAAAGCTCTATCTTGAAGAACTTATGATCTAAATGCCCAAGGAAGATAATAGGTGGGAAAGGAAAAAGCAGCAAAATAGCTTGGAAGCTGTCAGTGGAAAGACCTGCAGAGTTAAGTGTTGTCATACAAGTTTATTTAAGTGGGATGGAAACTCTGCCGTGTCTGATTACATATGATCTGTCCAGACACAGGAGGTTCCTTCCACTCATCTTCTGCAGCTCAGTCTTGGACAGTGCCTCTTCACACTTTCAGCAGGTACTGGAGGAATGCAACTCATGCTAAATGTACAAATAAAAGGGAGACTGGAAGAATTATCATCTGCTGTGGAATGCTGTCTGGCATGCTGACTCCTGTGCATGGACACACACACACACACATTCATTTATGTACATACAAAGAGAATCAGAAGGAGGTGAGGAGAGAAAGTTTTTCAGCTTCACACTAAGCTCCATGAAGGGAGTGTGTGAATTCCCTGAGAGAGCAGTAAAGATTTGGAGGAGAATCCAACTGCAGCTTGTGTTTCGTATTTGTATTGGACGCTCAGGTTTCCAAATTAAATCTGCAAGTTAGACAGGAGTCCATGTTGTCTGCTGATCATCTGTTTAGGGGGAGAGGGAGAACAGAAATGACAGAAGAAAAATACTTGCAAACAACAGTAGCAATTAAAATCAAGGATTTAAGCATTACCACCCCTCCCCCCAGCCAGATTCGTCTGGGGAGAAGATAAATAACTTCAACTGCAGGCTCCATGCTTGCTCAAGATCTGAAATACTTAAACCAGGTCCCAAAAGCCCATACACATTTTTAATCAAAACCTGCTCTTTTTGGTTCCTTTTTCTACATAAATGCCCTGACTTGATAGAACAAAAAAAGCTCCTTAAACTGTGATCAGTACAATGAAAAGATGGAAAATGAGCAATGCTGTTTAAATGGTTGCAACTGTACACATACCATGTTAGACAATTCATTCTCGGGTTCAAGGTTACACATGGCATCATAAAGAGTTCACCTCCCCCCTCTCCCTTCCAGTGCTAAACAGGATTGGATTCTTGCCAGCACAAAAGAATCTGCAGTCAGCTCCTTCAAGATTGAAAAATAAAGTTTTTGGTTTTTTTTCCCTGCAGGGAAAAAAAAAAAAAACCTGAAGAAAAGCAGACAGCTGCTAACTAGTTGTCTAGCTGTCTATTTGTGGACATTTTCTTTCATCTTGTCATACCTTTTGTGCTGTTTGAAATGTTTGGAGCTTAGGCTTGAAGAACACTCAGTGGATTCCAGACTTGTATTAAAAGAAAGAAAAAGAAAGGCAGAAAAGTTCTGACAACAGATGTGTGTATTTGTGTGTTGGGGCCACATCATTCCAAGCATCAGCTAGAGCATTGATTTTATTTTCATCTGAGTGAAGGAGATTTTTCAGACAAGAAAATACACAGTAATAATGCAATTTGTAAGAAAAGCATATATATCTAGAATGCAGAACTAGCAGAGGCCATTTGGTCAGTCACATATACTGCTTTTGCTGTTCTGCTCTTCTCTTTTCACAAAATGGGTAAAGTCAAACTCTTTCTAGATAGCTTTCACTTGCTTTGCCATCTAAGTTATTGTAAAGGAGCAAGACAAAAGTCTAATTAATGGCAGCGATCTTCATTGAGCTTTATATCACACTGTGGTGTGCAGAATGTGCTCATTTTACTTCTGCTGATTTTGTTGCCTTCTACTATGCAGACAGTGAGCACAGGAGCGGACTGGCTTTCACTGTGGCTTCCAGATATGCCTCTGGAGCTTCTCATTTCCTCAAGCTTACCTCCTCTTCTGGCATAAAGGAGGAAGCAAGAACAACTGACAAGTGAGGTAAGGCCGGAAAGAAACCACTGAAATCTTTGCCCTGTGGCAAGGAACCCTCCTTATCCAGTCCTATTTCAACTGCCCTTTCTGTCACCCTGAAGACAAAGAACTGTCTTAAGGCCTCCTTTTCCCCCAGGAAGAGCAAGGCTTTGTGGTCATTGGCAGGGTCTGAGGAAGCAGTGTCCCAGAAGTGGAGTTTACATAGAGGGATCAAAGAATCTCTAGCCCATTCCCACCTGTCGGATTAGTGTTAGACAAGGAACAGCAGCTCTGCCCTTCCTCTCCACTCCAAGAGGTTGCTCTAGCAGAAGAGTTCCAGGTGCTGTGTGGCTGCCTTTGCATACTGAAACATACCTGGACATATTTATTAGCCAGCGGGGCAGGCTGGACAGGCAGCACCATCACGATTAGCAATAACCTTGTTGCCTCTCTGGCAATGACCCTGGCTGTTGGAGGTAGAGTGAGCCTGGTGGTTCACTTCTCGGATCAGGATTGTCCAAGAGGAAGTTGTCATCAACTCAGTGATTTGCTGTCTTCCCACCAGCAGCCTTTTCTGCTTTTTCTAGCATTCTCAAAAACACCAAAGCTGTGAGGTCAGCACCTGGGAAACCTGTCAGCTTGGTATCTCAGGTAATTCTTCTTGGTCCTGCAACAGAGATGGCTAGCTGCCAAAGCAAGACTATGAGACCTTCATTTAAAACAATTTCTGCTGAATTCTCTCTCTTCAGGCAGATGAAGGTGCTCAAAAGTAACTAACTTCCTGAAGCAATCCCATGAGATCTCTTGTAATCTTCATCTTTGCCTTTCTAGCCACTGTGCCTGCCATGGCCCATGGACCGATGGGCAGAGGTCCTCTTGTCTGCACTGAGACCCAACCACCTGTGCCAGAGGATGTCCATGTCAGCATGAACCTTTGAGACTAAAGTGGCATGAGGAGAGTCACAGCTTCAAACCTTGCGTGAGAGAGAAGAGCTTTAACGAAGAGGATGGCTTTTCCTACTGACAGCAGATGTCTTTTTGGAAACTCCTTGGTTAGACCCTGAATGATCAAGAGGTTGAAGAGAGATGAGATATTTACATATAAAAAGCGACTCTACTTTTGGGATCAATTAGACTATTCAGGGTTCACACTATACCCCCTTTTTTTCCCAGACTTCATAGAGCCCTTGCTAGGATTAAGCCCCCATCGAGTAGATTATCTTTACATAGAGGCTGGATCTAGTGTTACAGGCTCTTTATTATCTCTTCTTTGAGACTGTGCAGGCTATCCCCTTGAAGTTCTTAACCCTTAAATCACTTTATCTAGTATTTATTGTTTCTTCTCCACAGGCATCTGAGATGGAAGCACTGGTATACAGACCCCACCTGTCCTTGTTCTCCATAAGAGCACCATCTCTCCTCCCTCCTTCTGTACACAAGGGGCCCACTGAGCCACATCAGTATCAGGCCCTCTGTGTCCTAATCCTTTTCATCTCCAAGAAGTGTGCACCATTGCTGTTTGACTCCGGTGGGCTGCAAAGTTCCGGTGAACTGCAAACATATTCCAGCTGGTGGGAGTTTGATGCATTCATTTTGAGGTATGTAAGAAAGGCTATCAGTGGACTGAGTGATGAAAAGGTCGGGACTGACCACCTGAGGAAAGGAAAGATAAGAGGAACATGGAGTAGACTGTTACAAATTAGTGAGTAGCTTAATGATGATTCCTGCAGCAATGCTGTTGTCCTGATGTTACCATTGCTGCAGGATGTGTTAGGATCTACATGTGAAATGAAGAAATTCCCTTAGCAAGACAATCTAGGCTGTGCTGACCTTTTCTTCTCACTATTCTTTCTCAGTATTCCTTCTCACTATTCCCATAACTGAGCAAAGATACACATTTCTCTTTGCCAGCCTCCTGTTCACCAGAATGTCAGACTTTTGTGAATTGTTTTTCTTGCCATTTTTTAGCTCCTTTCTGTGGATTTTGGAGTCTGCTCCAGTGCTATCACACTGACTTCTATCTCTTTCAGCAGAAGAAAGTGCTCAAAAGTAACATCTTGAAGTTATCCCCAGATTGTCTTGTGCCCTCAGCTTGTAAGACTGTGAGATTTTAAATGACCTAAGCAGCATTGTCCTGGTCCTACCACCAGACAAGATCCTCGAATGTTGTTAACTAAAGCATGTTCACTATTCCTGTCTACCTGTGCCAGTCGCTTGCTGTCTTTGCTCCCTAACTGGGCATGACAGGACTGAAATAAATGGAGCTGCATTGATTTTCATGGCTCACCCTCATCTGAGAAGGATGAGATGGCCTTACTTTTTACCTATCAGCTACTTGCATGTCTGCTGGCAAGCAAATGAAGCATATACTTTTTTTCTCCATGCACCAGATATACTTCCTCTGCAGTCATGCTATCAAAGTCTGAACAGGAGTAGTCACAGCCCTTCCTTCACTGACAGTGGCCACTTATGTGAAAAATGCAGAACTGAGCAGACTAGGACTAAATGTGCTGGAAATATGAAGAGGAGAATGATCTTTGGCTGTGCATCAAAGAGAATTAAGGCATTCTGAAGCAGATTCCTCTTGCTCTCTGGGTTTAATTCAGAGGGGATTTTCTAGCCACAGAATCAAGCTCTTTACTGTGTAATTTCCGTCCTGCAGGAGCTAGGAAGTCTCAGGTTCTGTACAGGACACAAAAGCTGTAAATGGGTCCAGAGTGCAGATGAGTTTCTGTGGAGATGACAGCAGATCTTTCTGCTGTTCCAAATATTCAATGCTGTTGGACCTGAGAGGCATCACTCCTAGTGAATTCCAACATGGAGACTTGATCTCCTTTTCTAGATATTCACATTGCCTGTTCTTAATCAACTCACGCTTTTCTAAATATTTTTCCTCTTGATCTCTTAAAATAGTTTCCCAGGCTGTCTCTACTGCTGACATTAACATGCTCCAGTCTGTATTCCTTTTTTATTACATCTCTTTGTCTTCTTTTTTTTTTTTTTTTCACAAGAAACGCATAACTGCCTTATATAATTCACTTTTGAGTCCATAAGCTATTTCTCCCAAACACAGTCTTTGTGTGGGAACATCCAAGGATACTTCTTTGACTTCCAATTTCTATTATTTTTTTTTTACTTCTGAAATCATTGTATCACCTAAACACGTGGCCATAATTCATTGCTAAAAATTCAGTGTTCCTTCTGTGTGTTCCCTGATACATTTATCCAAAATTATCGGTTTAGCTGAAATGCAGCACAGCTTCCTTTGTATGAGCTAAATCATACTTACTCTCAAAAAGATCGGCATTTACAAATAATTACCTGATGATTTTGTATTCTTCTAGTCTAAACCATTCATTCTTTATTAGTGATCAAAGTATTTAATGTGGTTGTTCCTTCCTTATGTGCATTTATTTATTGTTCGTATTTCATTTGCCTGCTAAGACCCCAAGATTATTAGATCCGATGTTACAAGTTGTTGGACATTTCTTCCTTTCAAGTCTCATGGTGTTTGCTTGATATGATTAAGTGGTTATTATATCTAACTCTTCCTTTTCTAGTTCTGTTTACACCTACAAATACGCCTAGTTTATCATTTTATATTGTCCCCTATTCCTTTGCCAAAGAAGAACTGGCTTTTATCTTATGTTTTAAACTAGTGTATATGAGTGTTCATGAAAGATGAGGTAGATAACAAACTTGTCTCTAGTTGTGCAATCAAGTGCAAGTGTGACTACCGTTAAACAGAATGTGTCGGTTCTGTGATCTCTGGGATTTCCTTTAATAGGGCTGTTGTAGCTTGTCTCCCGTTACACCGAAATACACATTTGGTGTATTCTTAGTAATAAGACCACTGTTCATGAATATACACTAGTAGTTCTGTAGCACAGGTGGGAAATGACAGCCTTGGCGCTCTGTAGGCAGGATTAAATTGATAGGCTTTTCTGGGAAAGCTGGTTTAACTGAAGCGGAAAGCTTTAACTGGTCTGAAATATACCATGTTCTGCTTATAATGCAATGGTTGGTGTCAGCCCATACTACTGACCTGTGGGATATCTGGCTAAACTACTCATTGGCATAAAACAGCTTGTGCATTTCTGAAAATGCTTTTTCTTGCCTTATGGCTACTCGCCTATTTGTTCTTTAGTGTTCTTCGGTGTTTTTTTTGCATCCTGAAACACCTTTTGGTTCAGCTGCCACTGGGCATGCACGTGCACGTATATACGACCCCTCCCTGCACGTCTCCACATGGATGCCTCTCCCTAATTCACTCTTGACTGCCCATGCTGTAACACCAGTCATGAGAACCAGTGTTCATGCACGTGGCAATGCTGGCTACATTCTCCTGTGTGACACTTGTGAGGGACAGTGGTAGTGCTCTGCATGCCGTCAGTCTCAGGGACACAGCACTGTGTCTTTCTGCAGGTGCAGGAGCAGCGCTGTCTCACTCCATCCATGCAAATCCATGCCCACTGGGTCCTGCTTTTAGAACTGGATTGAAAATTTGGTGTTGCTTCTATATTCACCTGTTTGGCTTTTCCTTTAGAGTATGAAAGTTAACACATCAGGCGATAGGATTAGAGATAATGTTGATCACTCAGACACATGGGACCTAAGTTGTGTTCATGGAAATGAAGAGACAGGATTCTGCTGGCTTCAGCAGGGGGCTGCATCAGGCTGGAGGGTACATGTAACACCAACACTGGAAAGTGTCTTCAAAGTGTTTGTTAAAGCACTGAAGTGTTATCATCTCATGAAAAGTTTTAATCTCATTTTCAGTTTGCCTTGCAATCATTTCTTCTGGGCTATTTAGTAGAAAAAAACAGCAGCATGCAGTCACAGCAGGTATTTTCTGATACACACACATACAGGAGAGTATCTGTGAATGTGGCTGTTTGTATTTTGTTGACAGAGCCTGCTCACTCTATACCTTATGTTCGCCATATTCTGTCATGTGTCTGAGCTGAGGCTCCTCACTCAGTGAAATAGACTAAGATAGAATCATCTGGAAATGCTTGATTACTCCAGTGGGGCCATGCAAGTAAGTGAAGAATATATCCTTACTCTGTATTTGCGTAGCAGTATTGCAGCATTCCAAGAAGATAATAGGTGAATGGGTATACAGTGAGCAGAGCAGGGGATCCATCAGGCCACACCTGCATAAAATGTGGAGAAAACTTCTTCATCAAAAGGCTGGTTTAGGCTGTCTCTGACTTGCTTGTTCCTCTGGACAAAAGTTATAAATATCATATTAAGCAGCTCACTCTAGTTGTGGAAATCAGGTGGAGTAATTTCTCTCTCTTCTTTCCTGCCAGAAGGAGGCAAAATGATTCTTGGATGAGGTTTGGCTCCACTGAAGCTTTCCAGTAGAGGCCACCAGTAGCAATGCCACGTCATAAAAACAAGTGATGGACAAGCTTCCTTCCTTCTTGCTCACTTAAATTTTGCAACTGTTAATCTGGATAAATGCTTTTATAACAAATGAATGTGAGGAGTGATATTATTTAAATTATTTCAGAACACATAATATATCCCCCCCCATCCTCAACACAACTGTTTGAAAGCTGTTTTTCATCTGTTCCTTTGCGATGAAATGAAAAAGATATCTGTTAAGTGCATATGTGGAGAGAAGAAATCCCATCTTAAAATTTACTGCGTTAGTGACAGATCCAAAGACCACTGGAAACAACAGGAAGGCTCTTGGTGAGTTTAGCGGGCTTTCAGTTCAAAGCCTAAATGTCTGATACTCTGAATAATGTCTATGATTATTTGTGTATCTCTCTTCTCTGATAATAATCTCTGCCTTTTGCTGTTGAGACAGGAGGACCAATGCAGCAATTTGAAGGACTTGCCTAGCAAGATAGTAGCTTTACTGTAAAGCTATATGTCTTGCTGTCTACAATGCTCAAATCAGCCTCAAGTGACCATGTGGAGTAAACGTACTGAAGAGTTCCATCAGATTTCCAATTTGTTTCAGTGTTTGCTACAGACCTTTAAACAATTTTTGCTCTTTCCTACAACCCTGTGGTTTTGCTGCCATGTGGAAAGAATAGATCTGGTGGCCTTTCTCCCTTTTGTCTGCAACTTACTTGCTGCTATCTTTGTGCCCTAGTTTGCAGCAATGGAAAGCAGATGAAAAACCAATCATGCTCCAACTGATAGCAGCTTTGACTTGTTTTTCTTGGGTGTAAATTGCTGAAGTAACCTCTAAGCAAAGGAGAGTCAGACCCCATTGTGAGTTATTGCTAAATCACTGTTTAATGCTGTTTTGGAAAAATCTATTTTACACAGTTTGCATCTACTTTTGAATGCTTACATCATACCATATTTAATTTGGAAACTGTTTTCTCTGGTCATGAATTTCTCCCTGGAGTGTCTCCCCAGGTAATCAAATGTTAGTGTCTTTTTGCACTTCAGAGATGCTAGTCTTCCTTTTATTAAGTGCTTTGCATTCCTAACATGATGCTTCTCCTCAGTGATTGGGTGCTTGCCTCCTACCGAGACACCAGTGACTGAACACTGGAAAGTGTTCAGTTAAAACAGTAGCTGAAAGATGTTGTCATTTTTCTTCCTACTTTGAGCCAGATATATTCTTTTCTCCACTGCTTGAAGCAGTGTATTGACTATAATAACAGGAGAGTTTATGAAATCATTGCAATCTAAGGAGCAATTACTGCATGCTGTTTAGAATTTTTCACTTGAGTCTCATGGGTTTGAATCCAACACCCGGGGAGCCCAGTAAGAGTCTTAGTATGATCAGTAAAGACAGTTTGATCAGGTTCACCATAAAGACAGTGTTTTGGAGTTGAATGATAACATAGTATATCCAGAGTGGAGTATGATTGTTCATGTTTATATTAATACCCATGCCATTAAGATTTCATACGTTGCACCTCTTTCTATAAGGACAATAATGAATCAGATAGCATTAATGGAAAAAAATGCAGAAAAGTGCCATTGGTGCCTCAATCAGAATCCCTCTCATGCCAAAGTCATCATTTATCCCCAGATGAAAACAAAACCAGGAGCGAGTGTATGGCACCACAAACTTGTTTCCTGTGGGCACTCTTTGAATAAGAGTGATAATTGATAATTTCAGGGTGGTCAGAAACTCACTTTTAGAAACATTTAATTGTGGTATTTGAATACCTGTAAACCTTGAAGTGTCAGGTTCTGCCTCTTTGCCTGTGTAGCTGGTGACCATAGGAACTCCTTGCCCTTCCCCCAGCAGTCTCTGTCATGAGGCTAAGGAAGAAACAACAATAAAAGGGTGATGGCAATTTGTTTCTTATCAGAGGAAGTCTACCTGATGATTGACTCACGGGAGTAATTATCTGTCAAATTGTCTGTGTAGGAACAGTCCACATTTCCTTTCCTCAGCCTGAATTCATTACGGTTTTTACCAAGCTGATCATTACCTGAAGAGGATTTCTTTGTTATTTGGTGAGTTCTCAGTGCTTAGGACAGGATCTGATTCTTGGAGTGAGTTTTAAATCCCAGTAACCTGCAAGGCCCAGTGTCTTACAAAATCTCACCAGGAACACTGTAGCCGTACTAGATCAGACCACTGGTTATTTTCACGATGTTTTTAATGGAGTCCAACTGCAAATGAATAAGTGGAGCGCAAAATCTCCAAAATGCAGTTGGGCAGTTGGACCAAACCGTAGCACAAGACAGAACGTTTTCTTCCTAATCCATGTGAACTGTCCCTATACACAGTAAATATTGAGGTCTGCCTACAGGTTTCCTAAAGCTGTTTTGGGATGTGGTTGAAAAAAAAGGAGGAAAAAAATGCTGATAATTTTCACCTTCTTCCATCCTTGAAAAGAGTATTTGACAAAATTATTCTTAAAATGAGTTTTGAAAAAAATTAGCTCTGATCTTTGTTGTTAATGTGGCCAAGAGCATTGTTTATAGCCATCAAGGCATTATTGTTGTAGAAAACTTACAAATGACATGCAGATGGCCTCCGCAAATGGTGTTGATGGGTGTCATTAAAAACATTACCTTTCTTCCCTTTAACATTTTGACTTGAAGATTTGTCTCCATCCTACATCAAACAACAGGCTAGAAAAGAGGACCTTAACATTAGCCAGCTCACTTCCATCTTTTTATCTGATTCTTCTTTAAAGAACTCTTGGATGGGTGATCTGTCATTTGTCATTCACCACTTGTAGTTTTCTTTTTTATTTTCTTCCAAGATAAGTCATCAAAGAGAGATGGGGTTTAAAATGTGATGTTTAAAATGTGATGTGGAATAACATCACAGATTGCAAGGCCAATGTTGCCTGCATTCCCACGTGACATAGGCAAGAGAGTAGCCTCCAGGAATCTGTGCTCCAAGCCTGTATTTATCTTCACTCTGTGGTAGAGAATTACAGTGGCTAGAGACAACAATCGAAGGTGAAGAGAATCATCTTTTTTATGCATTGCTCCACAGGGTGGAATCCAGAAAAGTTTCTCTTTGCCACAGAAGAACTTTCTACCAGGTACTTTGTATGTTTAAGTAAATAGAAGGAGGTTTTCCTCATGCAAAATCATTCAAACCTGAGATCATTCCAAGTCATGGCATGTAAAAAGGTTGCATACATTGTGCCGTGGAAGGGAATGTGGCTGATTAATCAACCATAAGCTGACCGTAGCATGTCAGGAATCCCAGAGCCATGGAAATGACTATGAGTAGCCAAACACTTGCCTCTTTATTTGGCAAATCTGAAGTGCAAGCTGTACGAAGTGTAACAGGCTTTCTTGCACCAGATCTGGTTAAAATAGAGTTGTTCCAGAGAGCTAACAGTAATGGAAGAGAGCAGCAGATTATACTACCTGCAGGATAAAACAATACTTTGAGTTAAAATGTATGGTATTTTTATGGTGTCTGGGGATGGTCCTCAGGTGCTAATCTCATCTCTACAGTGTAGTTCTGAGGTGAATAGTCTACTTATGTGATGACAAAATCATGTAAGAAGTCTTTCTTTTCCTCCTAAGATTGATGTTGCTAGCTGCAAACATGGAGGACTTTACACTTAGAGCAAAGTTGTATTTGGAGGTCTGTCTTTACAAATAAGTCACTTTATTCAGGATTCCTTCAAAAGTGTAATGGCATTGGGAAGTGTTTAAAAAACAGAGGACATACAAGCCAAACCTTACATTGGCGGTGCTCAAATGATGTGTTGTGGCTACTGCTTTTACCTCAAAAGAAGACAGGCTGTTTAGCACAGAAAGGTATGAAAGAAAACCTGCATCATTGTCAAGGCAGGCCATTATCAAGGCAGGTCATTAGCAAGGCAGGATATAGCTACTTAAGCTGGAGTCGGAGTGGGACACAGGAGGTGGTGATACACATAAGAAAAATGCTATGGGATCTGAAGGCCCATATATATATTTATGTATATATATCTACACTTCCGTGTGCACTTACTACCTCAGTGTGAACAGTGTACCTGTGTGAGAAATAGAAGTGGGGCTGAGATGAACGGAAATGCATCAAAAAGAGGTCTGATTGGGTTTTAGATTTGTTTCTGTTTGCTAGCTGTTATTCATAAAAGAGAGTGTTTATGTGTCAGCAGTATGTTTAAAGTATTTGCTAACACGGCATGCCCTTTGCACATCCTCAGAACATCTGAGTGCATGAGTGCAGGATTGCATTTTGCGGGCATCATTTGGTGTTTTCTGCTCTTCTTTTCTTCAAATCCCGTCCAGAGGTTCAGACAGCATTTTTAGAATTCCCCTCAACATCTTGTTTATGATGGCAGCCCAAAAAATCAGCACTATCTTGACTCCACTGTAGGGGAGAAAGCAACTTATTATTTAGCATACACAAAGTAATAGATAAGTCAGATCTTTCTGTTCATGTTTGTCCAGCAGCCGAGTCACAGCAGTGAGGGCCTGGCCAGAAGTAGCCCTGTTGTGCTAAGACCAGTAAAGCAGTGTTAGTTTACATCAGCTGCAGATTTGACCACCTGCTCCTAATACCATGGCTGTACCCTTAAAAATAACCCAAACAAACAACAGAGAGTCTGCTTGAGCCCCAGTGTGCTTTGTCAGACAGTTCATAAATTTATTTTACTGTTTGCCCAACATAGATCAGCTCCTTTGTTGAAAGAACAAAGAAATGAGCTTGAAGACCGCTGAAAAACATGAAGGAAGGAAGAAAGCCTAGCATCTGACTGACATCCTTGGTAAGGGACAACTTTGCCATATAAACAGCGGAAGCAACCATTTTTGATAACTTTTTATTCGGATAAAGAATCACATCACCACCTGGCCTGCCATGCTTGCATTCTGCCTGACTAAAGAAAGGCAAACTCGTGCCATCATCAGAGGAACTGGAATGAGTAGTGAGTTTGGTTCTCCAGACAGCCCCTAAATTGTTCGTGGCAGATTTTGTTATTTGATTCTCTGGAATAAATTCAGAGTTTTTGTATTGCTGATATGATACTTCTGTGTGAAATGCACATTCCTGACCTTCAATACTCTCTTAATGAGATAGTCATTCCCTCAGAGATGGACCGCAACCACGACTTTCTCTTAGGTCCATACTGCCTCTGCCTGTTCATGGTAAAAGTTCCATGGTTCTGTGAGTAGGGAACACATTGAAGAATACACCTTGAAATATAACTTGAAGAAAATTACTCACACAGAAATAATTTCATTAGGTTTTGGTTGTTATCTCTGATTAAAGCAAAGCTGTTAAGTAAAAAACAGAATCAGCCAGCTCAGAGGTCTCAGTACAGCAGCTAAATAAAAGTTGATCAAAATTTTTGTGAATTGAAAGATGAGATGTATCCTGCATAAACTGGGAGAAGACTGGTCCAATTCTCACCCCAGGCCAGGTTAAGGAGTTTTCTCATAGAGTACCGAGGATGTGTGATCTCACAAGATATCTCTTGGCTTTCAGCTTAACAGGGAAACTGCAGGAACATACCAACATATGTTAGTATATATGTCAACATGGTTAGTATGTTCAGCATACTAAAAAATGAGCCCCTGACTTTCATATTCCATTTGAAGTTTGTCACTGCAGCCAGTGAACAGACCCCTTCACATCTCCAGTGTGCAGATGCATGTTCAACACATGTTTTGGAGGCACCTTTTTTTGTACACATCACTACTATAAACACCAGCATAACTCCAAGAGGGGAGCTTGGTTTTGAAATGTGCCTAGTGTCAACAAGAATGAGACTTGACACTTCCTTCTTTCTGATATCTTATTCTACATTGCTGAAAAAGATGTTCATCAACGTGTGCTGAAGATGACCATTTTTTTGGCAGTTCTTGATCAAGGCAAGGAGAGTACAACTTCACCTCTGGAACCAAATCAAAACTTGGCAACACACTGACATTGGTGCGGCTAGCTCTGCCAATAGCATAGGGTACATCTGTTGCTGATATGTATTTTTAGGTTTTCTATGATCTTTGTCATCACATAGTGCATTAGAAGAAGAAGCTGAGGAGGAGGTGCTTGTAAATAAAGGCCAGAGGTGTCTTGTTATCACCTACAGTCCCATTGGTTTAGAAAACATAAAGCCTGCTTTGGTCATAGAAAACAGATAGAATGATTTTAAAGGCTGTGAATTACTTGTGCTTTTATTTCAGCAGCATTAATGGCAGCCTTTTTTCTCAGGTAATGCTAAAAACCAGGTTCTCTCTTTCTATGGCAGAACATATTTTTGTCAAATTTTGCTTTTTTGCATGTTGGAATAAGCTTGGTCTGCTTCTGGAGTGCAGGAATCATTGTATTTATCACAAATCTGTGCTGAAATTGAGCATAATTTCTTTATTTTCCCCTGTTCTTGGTCGTGCTGGAACTATCCTTGGACTCAAATGCAGCTCAGTTTCCAAGTCTCACTCCTTATAAATGGAAATGAATTTTAAATATGGGTCAGATATGAATGTGCTCTTCTACTGTTGCCCATGCCATGTTCCCTCATGCAAAAGCATCTTTGGAGCTTACTGTCAGTTTATGTCTGTGATATTTGGCTGCAAATAAACATTTTGGGGATTTACTCCTTTCTGGAATGGAAGTGTCTTATAGCTAAGAAAAATGAGGCCTTTCTCTACAGCACCATTACATCTTAGAGAGCACTCCTTCAGGCTCTCCTATTTGTAAAAGCCAGTCCTAGACTGGATGGATCATTGTGGGAATGAGAGAAGAGTTTAACACCATTAAAGTGCTTTTCTCTCTGCCAAGATTCCTCACAAAAGCTCTTGTTACTGTCAGTGGTTCTGGTGGTATCATGTCAGGACTGGCAAGATTAAGTTTTGGCACTCTGTACCAGTTCTATGTAAGTCTCTGTATCATCCATTGGCATTTACGCTATTATCCTACCCATTTATCCTACCCTATTATCCTACCCATTTTCCTCCTTCATTTTCTTTTTATGGGATATCGTCCACAGGTCTCTAGTCTTGCATTTCAGTCTCTCTGCAGGATTGTTTCTGACTAATCCTGGTGCAATAGTAACTGACCTGTAGTAAGTGAGACCTGAAGAAATGGGCTGACGGGAATCTCACAAGTTCTGCAAAAGCAAAAGCAAAAGTCTGTTCCATGGGTGGGATGGATCGACAGGCTGGGTGTAGAGAAAACTGCATGGGCAAGAAGGATCAGTAGCTGGGCTCTCCTGGGAAGTGCACACTGACAGGGTACAGGTGGCCAACCTTCTCAGCCTGGTGACAGAGCTGAGAGTAAAATTTAAATGGCTAAGGAGCATTATGGAAGCAGAACAAGAGATAGATTAGTGGAGCCAGACTCTGTCGCCTTTGAAACAGAAATGGGAGCACCCATTGGAAAGTACCCTGGATCAGGATGCCTCAGTATCCCTCACCTGTCAGGCCAAAGGCAAAAGTCTAAAAAATAAAAATGAGAAGAATGAATGGAGGCAAGTTCATGCTTGAGGCAGCAGGCAAACTCCCTCCTTGCCCACCTTGCTCCATCAGGTGCCTCTCTACAACAGGTATGAGGCTCTGGCTGAGGAAGGCAAGTCAAAGATGTGGATGATGGACAGTCTGCACCAGAGGTGTCTCACTGATCAGCTAAGCCCACCATCCCTATTGCAAACACATCCATAAGGAAGAAAAGAAGGGTTATGGTAGTAGGTGACTTCCTCCTGAGGGGAACTGAGGGTCCAACATGCTGGGTACACTCTCAGCAAAGGGAAGTATGCTGTCTCCCCGAAGCGTGGGTTAGGGACATCACTAGGAAGCTTCCTAGTCTGGTAAAGTCCTCAGACTATTACCCGTTAGTAGTCTTCCATGCAGGTGGAGATGAAACTGCAACCTGTAGTCCAAGAGCCATTAAAAGGGACTTCAGGGCCCTGGGATAGTCAGTGAGGGAAACAGGGGCACAGATTATATTTTTCATCTCTCCTTCCAATTGTGGGCAGTGACACTAGGATATTAAGGTGAAACCAGTCTATTAATACATGGCTTCGTGGCTGGTGTCACCACCATAACTTTGGGTTCTTTGACAGTGGTATGGCCTACACAGCACCAGGCTTCCTAGCCTCAAATGGGAGTCACTTTTCCCGAAGAGGGAAGAGGATCTTTTCCCAGGGCCGATAAACACAGCTTTAAACTATACGTGAAGGGGGAGATGGATAACAATATCAGGCTTGTCTGTGACAAGCTGTGGGATGACACACCATGGTTAGAGAGACAGGATGCTACTAAAGGCCTTCAACCAGTTACTCTGAGATGAGTTGAGGATGTGGTAGCACAGTTAAAGTCTTACAGAGATGAGCCAGGGGCTCCTGAGACAGTTAGAAATCTGTGTGAGGTCAAGGGGGTATGATCTGGTGGCAATTACAGAGACATGGTGTGACAACTCACATCAATGTGATCACGGATGGCTGTGTCCTCCTTAGGAAAGATATCTGCTGGTGAGTAGAAAGGCACTGCGGAGGGACCTGGACAGGCTGGGTTGATGGGCTGAGACCAACAGTGTGAAGTTCAATAAGACCAAATGTAGGGTCCTACACTTTGGCCACAATAATCCCCTGCAGCACTGCCGACTGGGGCAGGAGTGGCTGGAGAGCGGCCCGGCAGAAAGGGACCTGGGAGTACTGGTTGACAACCAGCTGAACATGAGCCAGCAGGGTGCCCAGGTGGCCCAGAAGTCCAATGGCATCCTGGCCTGTATTGGGAACAGTGTGACCAGCAGGAGCAGGGATGTAATTCTGCCCCTGTGCTCAGCACCTCAATAATTCTGTGATTTTGTGTGACATGGTGGAACAGCTCACAAGACTGGAATGTGGGTGTGAATGGCTATGTCCTCTTTAAGAAAGACAGGCCAACAAGGCGAGGTAGTGGAGTTGCTCTTTACATGGCAGAGCAACTGGAATGTATCAAGTTCTGCCCCGGGGTGGAGTAGGAGCAAATAGAGTGTTTGTTGGGTGAGAATGAAGGGGCAGGCTAGCATGGGTGATACGGTGGGGGGTGTCTATTACAGCCCACCTGATCAGGATGAGGAAGTTGATAAGACCTTCTACAGACAGCTGATGGCAACCTCGCAATCACAGGCTCTAGTTCTCCTGTGAGATTTTAACTACCCAGGTATTTTCTGAAAAGCCTGCACAGCCAGCCAGCCATCCACAGTCCAAGAGGTTCCTCTAGTGCATCGATGATAACTTCTTGATGCAAATGGTGGATGAGCTGACTAGGAGTGGAGCTTTGCTGGATCTTACACTCACCAGCAAGGAGGGTCTGGTTGAAGCGGTGAAGGTTGAGGGCCGCCGTGGCTGCAGTGACCATAGAGTTCAGGATCTTGTGTGGTAGGAACAGAATACCAAGCAGGGTCGCAACCCTGGACTTCAACAGGGTCAACTTGGGCCTTTTCAAGCAGTTGTTAGGGGAAACCCCATGGGACAGGGAAAGTAACTTTACTAGAAGGTAAAGGGGCCCAAGACAGATGGTTAGTGTTCAAGGACCACTTCTTCCAAGCTTAAGATCAATGCACCTCAACAGGTAAGAAATCAAGACAGAGAACCATGAGACCTGCATGTTTAACCAGGGAACTGCTGGGCAAACTCAAGCGAAAGAAGAGAGTCTATACATCATGGAAGGAGGGGCTGGCCACTTGGGTGAAGTATAAGACTATTGTCAGAGGATGTAGGGAGGCAGCTAGGAAGGCTAAGGCCTCCTGAGAATTAAACCTTGCAAGGGAGGTCAAGGAAAACAGAGAGGGCCTCTTCAAATACATTGCAGACAAAACTAACTCTAGAGGAAATGTAGGCCCGCTGGTGAAGGAGGTGGGTGCCCTGGAGACAGAGGATGTAAAGAAGGCAGAATTACTGAATGCCTTCTTTGCCTCTGTCTATACTGGTGGAGACTGTCCTCAGGAGCCTCAGTCCCCTGAGGCCCCAGAGGAAGTCAGGATAAAGGAAGAGTTTGCCCTGGTTGATGAGAACTGTGTTAGGAATTAGTTAGGCAATCTCAACATCCACAAATCCATGGGCCCTGATGGGATGCACCCACTGGTGCTGAGGAAGCTGGCGGAAGTCATTGCCAGGCCACTGTCCATCATCTTTGGTAAATCATGGGGAAGAGGAGAGGCACCTGAGGGCTGGAGGAACGCAAATGTCACTCCAGTCTTCAAAAAGGACAGGAAGGAGGACCCAGGTAACTACAGACTGGTCAGCCTCACCTCCATCCCTGGAAAGGTGATGGAACAACTTATCCTCCGTGATGTCACCAGGCATACCAAGGATAAGAAGGTTATTAGGAGCAGTCAGCATGGCTTTGCCAAGGGGAAGTCATGTTTGACCAACCTGATAGCCTTTTATGAAGACATAACCAGGTGGATGGATGGTGGCCGTGCAGTGGATGTGGTCTATCTGGATTTCAGTAAAGCATTTGACACCATCTCCCACGGCATTCTCATAGCTAAACTGAGGAAGTGTCGTCTGGATGACCGAGTAGTGGGGTAGGTTGCTGATTTGTTGAAGGGAAGAAGTCAGAGTTGTGGTCAATGGGGCAGAGTCTAATTGGAGGCCTGTGTCTAGTGGAGTCCCTCAGGGGTCAGTACTGGGGCCAGTGCTGTTCAATACATTCATCAATGACCTGGATGAGGGATTAGAGAACATTGTCAGCAAGTTTGCTGATAACACAAAACTGGGAAGAGTGGTTGACACACCAGAAGGCTGTGCTGCCCTTCGTTGAGACCTAGACAGGCTGGAGAATTGAGTGGTAGAGTCTTGCGTCTGGGAAAGAACAACCCCGTGTACCAGTATAGGTTGGGGATTGACCTGTTGGAGAGAAGCGCAGGGGAAAGGGACCTGGGGGTTCTGGTGGACAGAAGGGTGCCCATGAGCCAGCAATGTGCCCCCATGGCCAAGAAGGCCAATGGCATCCTGGGGTATATTAGAAGTGGGGTGGTTAGTGGCTCGAAAGAGAGTTTCTCCTCCCCCTCTACTCTCCCCTGGTGAGGGCACATCTGGAATATTGGGCCACTCAGTTCAAGAGGGACAGGGAACTGCTTGAAAGAGTCCAGTGCAGAGCCACAGAGATGATGGAGTGGAACATCTCCCTTATGAGGAAAGTCTGAAGGAACTGGGTCTCTTTAGCTTGGAGAAGAGGAGACTGAGGGGTGACCTCACTAATGTATAAAGGTCGAGTGTCAGGAGGACGGAGCCAGGCCTTTATCGGTGATGTCCAATGACAGGACAAGGTGCAAGCTGGAGCATAGGAGGTTCCACAAAAACATTATGAAAAACTTTTTCACCGTGATGGAGCACTGGAACAGGCTGTTCAGAGAGGTTGTGGAGTTTCCTTCTCTGGAGACATTCAAAACGCATCTGGACGCGTTCCTGTGTGACCTACTGTAGGTGATCCTGTTTTGCTGGGGAGGTTGGACTAGGTGATTTTTGAAGTCCCTTCCCATAACGTTCTATAATTCTGTGGCACAGCTTGCCAAAGGGGATCCTGCAAAAAGGGTACATTTAGTCCCTAGGACAGTGGTCCAGGATCAGGTTGCCCGGAGAGGCCATGGGATCTCCAGCCTGGGTTAGAGTCTTCCCCTCCTAGCCCTTGCTTTGTCTGGGATGGACTGGAGATTCCTAAGGTCCAGTCTGATGCATTCAGCAATGACTGGCTGAAGTACAGGGTTTATTGATGGCACCACTGGTTATTTCTTAAAATTTTTAATCTCAGAGACATTTTTTCCCCTAATTTATTTCTTGATACGGGGTATCATATAATACTTTTCTCTGAAAAGCCTTTAACTTAGTGATGCTTTCCTTGAGTGTAAAAACAATGGGAGAATTGTATTCTTTGAGGAATCCCCACTTGAGTTACAGATGATATGCTTGCATGCTTGTGAAATGTGGTTGCTCAAAGTTCCTTCATTTGTTGCCGCCAGCTGCCAGCCCTGTGGTAGTCTTGTCCTCACGTGGCTTCCCAGTGGCTTCCCTGAGGCTTCCCCCAGCACGCGCAGCATTGACTACCACAAAATTCACAGTGGGATTGGAGTAAGGATAATTTTATAACCTATCAATAGTTTGAAAGATGGATTCCTGATTGTAAGAAAGGCCATTTCGGTGTCCAAGGTGTATCCTTTGTGTTAATCGACAGGTAAGGAAACAAAAGTTTCTTCACACCCTCCTTGCTGCAGATTCCATTCAACTAAGCCATTTTACTTTTGTTTCTGATGGACAGAGAGAGGATGCTGTATCTTTTGTTTCAAGGCCTTAGGGTTAGAACTTCATATTTGACTGTCTTTAGGTTGCTACATCAAAGTAGGCAGTAAGAAATTAAAACCACCAAGATAACATAACAAAAAGAGCAAACCATTTAGGGAAAAAAAAAAAAAAAATCAATATTTTCTTTTCTATATCCCCAGTGAGAAATACTTGTGTAGAAAAGACAGAGGGTAAAGCATGAACAGTAGGCTTCTCCTGCCCTAACTGCAAGTACAGCAAGTATGTCAAGTGTGCATTTGAGAGACAGAGGTAAGGACTCCTCTATAAACAGGAGCAGAGCTGGGAAAAAGAAGGATTTAGCTCTTCATACCTTGAAGAATCCTTATTTAAGGAAGCCAACTGGTATAGCTCAGTAATTCTAGATCAGCATATTTTTGTTTTATCTCCTGCTCGGATTCTTTGTTTAATTTTATATGAAACCTGATGATATGAGTGCATTGCATGTTTTGGAAATGCTTCCAAGTTTGGGAAAAATGGGTGGAGAAACAGCTGATGTCTGTATTTCTTTCAGATGAAGTAAAAAACACTTACTATAGTTCTGAGCTGCTCCAACTAAAGCTGCCCTGGACCTGCCATAAAACAAGTTTTAAGGGCATGAGGGGTTGCCGAAGTCTTAACTAGTCTTCTTGTGCACCAGTGTCTACAGAGTGCCTCTCTAGAGGCAGAGCAGCAGGTACTGTTTGAAACAGCATATGTTTGAATTTAGGGACATTTTTCCTATCCATTTAGTGGATGTAGCCACTCTTCTTTACTGCCATTGTGGACTGAAAGGCAACTGCCTTAACAGCTAATATAAATTAAAACTACAGAATTAGGAATATTGCCTCTGAGAGTTAAAAATGTATAACACACATTGGCCAGCAAGTTGTTTGATATAGAGGAAAAATGTGCACAAGTTAAAGAATATTCAAATAAGTTAGATATATTCAAGTCAGCAGGGCCTGATGAAATTTACCCTGGAGTACTTCAGGAACTAGCTGAAGAGATCTCCGAACTATTAGCAATTATCTCTGAGAGCTCGTGGAGGATGGGTGAAGTCCTCGAGGATGGGAAAAAAGGCAAATACAGTACCTATCTTTAAAAAGGGGAAATAGGAAGACTCAGGGAATTATAAGCCAGTCAGCTTGACTTTGATACTGAGAAAAATGCAGGAGCAAATTATTGAACAATCAATTTGTAAACACCTGGAAGAAAATAAGGTGATAAGAAACAGCCAGCATGGGCTTGTCAAGAACAAATCACATCAAAGCAATCTCATTTCCTTCTTTGACAGGGTAACTGGCCCAGTGGATAAGGGGGAACCAGCAGATGTGATAGATCTTGACTTTAGTGAGGCTTTTGACACACATCCGCATGACATTTTCATAAGTAAACAGGAAAAATATGGTTTAGATGAAGTTATTATATGATGGGTGCAAAACTGTTTGAAAAATTGGGCTTATCGGTAAAGCAGTTATCAATGGTTTGTTTTCAAACTGGGAAAACATATCAAATAAGATACTGCAAAATCTGCCTTAGGTCCAGTATTATTCAATATTTTCACCTTTCATTATGGAATATGTAGAAAACTTTTCGACATTGCTTATGATACGTTGCTTATGAAGTAAGAGGGACTGCAAACACTTCAGAGAACAGGATTTGAATACAAAATGAGCTTGATAAGTTGAAGAAAGGATCTGAAATTGATAGGATGAAATTTAATACAGACAAGTGTAAAATATTATCGTTGAGTAAGAAAAAATCAAATGCACAAATATTAAATAGGAAACAACTGGTCTGAGAGCAGTTTTCAGAAAAGAGGTTTACCACAAAGCACAAACAAAATGACATCCAGAAATGTGAAGATGGGTGAAGAGTCAATTCCATGATAGTATGAATTAGTAGTGATATTGTGAATAACTGTGAACTAACTACTGAGTTCTGCCCTGGTTAGTGGGGTCTGACCTAGGACTGCTATGTTGATGTCCAAAGGCAAAGACTCATTTTAAAGCACAGACAACACAAAAATCATTCTTCTTTTGAAAAGAGAAAGAACAAAGCTTAGAGAACATCTTCTGTGAAGAAAAGCTGAATTAACTGAGTTCTTTTTTTTGCCAGAAAAGGAAAGCGGCATAATGCACACAAAGTATGCAAAAACATTATAAAAATATTATGAAGAAAAGGACACTTAACTGCTCTTCCTGTAAAAATAAAAAAGTGTAAAAAGAAATTAGTGGAGTAAGCTCAAGCAAGATATACTCAAATTAGACAGAATTCAGAAAGATGCTCTGGCTATGGGAATGGTACAGCACTGGACCAGGGTTTCTAAGGATATTCTGGAATCCTTGTTTCAAATTCTGAAAATGGGTCAGATAGACATCTGTCAGTGATGTGAAACAGATGTCCTCTTGAGAGCACTTCTACTTTTACATTCCTACAGTAGTTCATACATCTCAGTCAAGAGAAAAAAATCATGAGCAAAATAAACAAGAATTGCATGCATATACAGACATGCACTTCCCCCCTAAACTCCCACCTTATCCCTGAAAACCTCCTTTAAAATTTATGTACACTTGTCACAGAATCTTCTACTCTCTTTTCACCTTTCTTTGCCTTGAAACAGGGAGAAGAGTCACTAGTCATTCCATCCTTGTATGAAAGGTTATGGAGCTAGACAGGACTGCCTTCTATCCAATCATGAAATCCAGCATGTTTTTTTTTTCTGCACTGGCCTTATAATTGTGCAGAAAGCAAGACCCAAAGCCACAGAAAAAAAAAAGTCTTCTTGAAAATATCTGCTGTTAAGAAGTGCTTTGCTGTTTTTGTATTTATGATGAAGCTACACAGTCTGAGAATAAAGCTTTGTAAATACACCTGCTCCCTTTTACTAATAAACACGGGACAAACTGGATGGTACTTTTATGAGGTTATATTAACTGATTTTGAACTGGTGTATTATTTATGGGACCATCCTAGTCAAGAGTGCAGCGAACTCTTAGTATCTTCTTGTTATATTTTCTGTGTGAGCCACATGCATCTCAAAACCTAGCCTTGAAATATATAGTGAGAAGGGGGAGTTTCTTTCAGGGCTGTAGGGCCAGAAATTTTAGTCATCAATTGTTGATTTATGTGAAGACTATGATAAGAAAAAGCAGTTTTAAATTACTGGTCTAAACTAACTGAGGATTTGCACACTGCATTGCTGGGGATGTTACCTCAAAGTGACACTCATGGAGCACAATATTTTCTCCTCCTTGATGTACTTGCCCTTGTGATTATGCCAGTGTAAAACAAATTTGAGAAACTCTTTTTTAAAAGCTGTGAGACCACACTTACTATTAGAGAGTTACTTGGTTTGCTGTGTAACTGGGATCCTTCCTTTCACATCCCTGTGAAATCCTCTTTGGTAAAGGTAGCAAGGACATGGTGGAATGAATGTATTTGCTTTCAAGTTTGGGACTTGGACTTCCTCCCAAATCTGGGGACCTAAGAAAATGAATTTATGTGTATGGAAAAGGGACATTTTCCAGGTAAACTGGTTGGTAAGTAACTGTGTTTGTATGCAACCAGCTCTCAGTTCCTTGGGAACTGCTTCATCCAGGTTGTGTGCTAAGTGTTCCTGTGCCTTCAAAGACACCCAAGTTAGCTTGACCCAGATTCATTCATGGTGCTAAGGCTGCATTCATGTGGTGCCATGCTTTATGGATGTCTATATCCAATGTTAATAGTGTTACTGGCCTTCCTTTCTCAGTTTTCTCTGGCCCTGTTCTTTTTCACATATGTTTTTAGCATACATGCTTTAAATTTACCAGAGTGTTAAGTCTCCCATTACCCTTTGCAGCTGAGAGTTTGTCAAAATTGAGCCCCCTTAGGCTCTATTAAAGTGCCAGCAAGATTTTATGCACCAGTTAAGTCTCACTTAAAGACTATTCTGAGACTATACTGACACTACGTAGAAAAATAAACCTGCAATTAGTGACCCCTCCATGTAGTATACTTGGGCAGGTAGGAAGATATACTGCAACTCACATATATAATTAGGTCTACAGTACATAAATTTTAAGAGGGAATTTTGGGGTAGAAGGTTTTAGGAGGTCACTGCTAATACTGCCATTAACTTGCCAGTGAGGAGGTAGGACCATATTTAGAGTCACTTTTAACCCCACTTTCTGTAATCCAATAGGTTTTAAAATCTCATTAGCTACCACAAATGAAAGATTTGTGGTAGTATGGAACCAAGAGTGTTCTTTTCATCACTTGCAAAGGCTACTATTAAGGATAAAGTAAGATAAAACTTCCTGGATCTAAATATAGGATGGACTAAATTGGAAGATTTCAGTAAGCATGACTGCTTAATAATGAAGACAATGCTGAGTGAACTCCACAGAAGAGGAAAAAACCTAACTAAATAAAAAATCTTGTCGGAAATGCTGCCAAAAATTAATGCATTTTTTCCCCTCTATGAGACAAGGTTGTCCTTGCTTTCCCTTGCAACCAACTAGAGACATCTTCATGGAGGACATTTTTCCCTATCTGAAACATATCTACAGCTGGTTCCATGCTAAAAATATCAGCCACAGAATCTGTGTCATGACAGAAAGGGGAAAAAAAACCAGTCCAAAGAGCCCAATACTGGCTTGTTTCCTGACAAGATTTCTATGTTTTAAAGAATTAAAGCTGTGTTCATAGCATAACTCAGGTAGGAAGGAATAACCTATGGGAAATCATCTGGTCAGATGATCCTCACAGAGTAGATCCAGCACAGAGTTCCCCCATGATGATAGATACTACTCATCTTAAATTGTAAGGGTGACATTGGCTAAGATCAAATGTCTCTTCTTATCACCAGTACTGGCCAGAAGAGGTTAAGTCCTTTTCTGAAGTCTCTGAGATGATCTCACTGATGCGGAATCTCCCCTCATATCAAGCCTTCACTTTGAGTTTGCATTATGCCAAAGAGGAAACCAGAGAAGAGCCTGGATGAGAAAAACCACCCTGCAAGTGGGACATGATGTGGCTCTTCCTTTCCCATTTCCTTCCCAAGGCTCTGAAGGGACAGATAGTGTCCTCTGTAAGTTTCTGGGGTTTCCACAGTGGACTCAATTACTGCAACACAAAGAACGAGCAACGATACTCATGCAGATGTTGCAAGACTGTGCACAAAAAAAGGCAGCACGAGTGTGCATGCAGCAGACCAGGTTGTGGCTTCCTTGGCAGTATCGCTGAACTCAAGCACATCCACTCAAATGATTGTAATAGTAAAAGCAGAATTTGTTTAGAGGTACAGCCCACCTGTGATATATATATATATATATGTATATACACACTGTCATGGTGATATGTTATAGTAAGAACTTCATCATGACCAGCTGGTGTTGTTTGAAATAAATTACATTAATAATGGAGCTGAATTTTGAGTATAAGACCAAATAATGAGAGTTGTAAAGCTGCAACATAATGAAGAGTCAACAGTTTGGTGGGCTGACACTCCCACCTCAGCCACGTCTCTCAATCTGCCTCGTGCATCACCCACTGTGTAAAATGAGGTTTAACTCTCCCCCCTCCACACTCCACTGGGATATCACAAGGGTGTAGTCCTCTAGCACTGAGGAGAAACACTGAGACATCTAACAGTGAGGTCTGTATTAACACTTCAGGTTGCACTTCTATTTTGGGGCCAGCAGGCTGACAGCTCCTTGCTGCGTGATAGTTCTGTGCTCTGTCTCCCTGTTTTGGTATGTGCTGGATCCTGCTTGTGCTACACTGCAGCACATGGGAGAGGTGGTGGAAGTCAGAGCACTTCTCTCCTTCTTCTGCCGGCCTGCAATAGTGGAAGGGGAGAGGCAGGGTATGGTTTCATTGTGGTGCAGAGCACAAAGTCCAAGAGCTGGGGTGAGGTACTCAGACAGATATTTGCATCAGGCTGGTAGTGCTGCCAGACTCCTTTGTGGAAAGGTTCAGTGCCTGGTAATGTAAAGCACAGGGTACTTCCCACAGGACTAGAAGAAGGCGAGCCTGCTGTGACAGCGTAGCACCTCTGCTCTTCATGCTTCTCACCCAGCATCAAAGCAAACCTTCATGAGGATGGAAAGATTTCACCACTTTTCTTGATAAATATTCCCAGTACATGTACTTCGAGTGTGCGAGACCTTGCTTCTCTCTGACGTCTGCGTCTCAGCTCTAATAAAGTCAGCACGGACGCACTGGTGCTCCATTCTGCTCCTTAATGCAGGCAGGCAGCTACCCTAGCTAGCCTCCCTTTTTTCCTAACAACTCAGATCCTTCCACAGGAATATGTGATTAATGGCATATGTGTGTCTGAGTGTGTGCACAAACACACAGATGACCATGCAAGGGACTAAGTACCTTCTTCTATGTGTGGACTTTCTCCATACATATTGTAATAACCATGACTTAACTCTTTCTCTCGATATTATATCACTCTTCTTTGTCTTGACGATCAACTGTATGAATGTTTTCTTTATCTTTTTAAATAATGATTAATTAAAGGATTTCTTACTTTCCTCACAATGCTTTTTCTTTTTCCTGTGGCTAATTAGCAATTAATAAGGAATGGGAACATATGAATATAAAATGTCTGCTGTGTGTTTTTCTTGCAATAAATCTGATATTTCTTTATACTGCTGCTCAGTATATCTCCCCTAAGGTATGCTGAATTTGATCAAATCACTACATCACTGGAATCTTCAGTGTTACTCATTTGTGTGCTAATTATTCTTAATCTGGGTCCTTTTAAAAAGGTCCTCAACTAGATTTTATCGGATTTTCAGTGTTCATAGAAGCAAAGGGAATCTGGTAGCTGGTGTAAACATGTCACAGATGGCTAAATACCCTGTAGTCTGAAGGGAAAAATTAATTAAATATAGGTTCAAGTTACTGAATGTGGTGTGAAAATGTTGGAGCCAGGATTTTGCAGAGGAAACCACTGTTCACAGTTGATTGAAGCTGACTCTAAAGACCTCTTTTACAGCACGCTTTGGAAAGAGCTGTGAATAGGTGATCCTTTCTCATCTAATTCCCAAGGCTGACCTTGAAATAGGTCTCTAGATGGTGCAGGTCTTCTCTCTTCTTAAGATCATCTCAAGACCACATTGCTTCTGTTTGTTTTTCTCTGTTATAGATTCAGGACCACTGCTTTCTGGAGCAAATTCGTTGCCAAAAGGCTACCAGGTGGCATGTCTTGTGCCTTCCACCCTTTTTACCCTTTATGGATGTTACCAAATTGATAATGATAGTGTCCTTTCCTTATGTATTTTGGGCTGGAAACTACACAGTGGGCAAAAAGATGAAAGCTAGCAGCATGAGTAATTCAACACCAAGCATTTTTAATCTTTAACCTTGTCTCAGCCAAAAATTTTACAGGTATATTGAGGACCTGGAGTAAGTTAATAGGCACCTTGTAAGTCAACTTTGCCGTGAATTTGCTGCACAGAACTGCAGGCAGTAGGTCACAAGGAAGAATATGCAAGTAATTTTGTGTTTTTGAAGATTTTTTTTCTGATATAAGATGAATTTTGAATTAAGAACATTGCAGCCAGAAGATATCTGACGATCAATACTTTGTTGCAACATAATGCATGTCTGAATTGTACTTAGCTATACATTAGTGCAATAATGTTCAAAACACTGATATTAATAAAGAGTTTTAAAGTTTCTGTTAGTGAGTTTCTTAGTTATTTGACCTCATTTATCATTGGATATACGATTGCCACGGAACACATGCTCATGATTCTTATCCAGTTAAGCAACGGAAATTCATGTCCCTATTATTTGTAGTATTACACATTTAGAGAGTGTTGAGGAAGAGTCATAGAAAGAAGATGTAGTTATTATCCTGATCAGAAAACAGGACAAAGTCAACAGTGTATGATATGTGTACCGTACCGAGCTCATTAATGGATGCAATTTAGTTAGCCCTCATATAAGGATTCTTTAGGTTATTCTTGCTGCTTGGGAAGAGAAAGCAAAGCTAATTTTAAAAGGTTATATACTTTTCTAAAGTAGATTCAAGTATATGAGATCTGAGAAATTTGAATAAAGGGAAGGGTTCTTTGTTACTGTGCTTTTTAATTATTATTGTCCTTCTCATAATGAAGTCTCTGTTTCCTTAAAACAAAGGCTGTTCAGGTTTAGAGAAGAGCCAGAACCTGTTTTCAGAAAAGTTTTCAAATAATCATATTAAACTAGTGGAGAACAACACACAGCACTTCTTTTAACTTTCAGTCACTCTCTTAGCAGGAAGAAGAAGCAGCAATGGTATTGGTAACCTGTTCAGATGAAACTTCAAGGGTGTCTTCAGGAGCATGTCCATTAAATTGTTGTATGGTTAGTCTTTTGGTAAGTTAATCTGCCACAGAAGTCATTAGTTCAGCTAAACATTTAATATAAAAGAAGTTTCTTGAAGGTGTGGTGAAGAAAGGACTCGTGGTAAGAGCTGATGTTAGTGGCAAGGTTGATGGTGGTGAGTGTCAACATATAGTCACAAAACAGAGAACGAAAACGCAGAATCACGGAATCATGGAATTGTAGGGGTTGGAAGGGGTCTCTGGTCCAACGCACCTGCCAGACCAGGTTCACCTAGAGTAGAACACAAAGAAACATGTCCGGGCAAGTTTTGCAAGTCTCTAGAGATGGAGTCTCCACAACCTCTCTGGACAACCTGTTTCAATGCTCTGTTACCCTCATAGTAAAGAAATATGTTTAGATTGAACATTCTGTTTTCCTGTTGTGACCATTACCTCTTGTCCTGGCATTGGACACCCCTGAGAAGAGTCTGGCCCCACCTTCCCGACACCCATCCTTTAGATATTTATAAGCATTGATGAGACTTCCCCCTCAACCTCATCTTCTCCAGGGTAAACAGACCCAGCTCTCTCAGCTTTTCCTCGAATGGGAGATGCTCCAGTTCCCTCACCACTTTAGTAGCCCTGTGTTGGACTCTCTCCAGTAGTTCTTTGTCCTTCTTGAGCTGGTGAGCCCAGAACTGAACTCCAGGTGAGGCCTCATCAGTACAGAGTAGAGGGGGAGGATAATCTCCCTCGACCTGCTGACCACACTCTTCTTAATGCACCCCAGGATGCCATTGGACTTCTTGGCCACGAGAGCACATTGCTGGCTTATGGACGGCCTGCTGTTCACTGGCACTCCTGGGTCCTTCTCCCCAGAGCTGCTCTCTATCAAGTCAGACCCCAACCTATACAGGCACATGGGGTTGTTCTTCCCCAGATACACTACTTTACACTTGCTCTTGTTGAGTTTCAGTAGGCTCCTTTCTGCCCAGCTCTCCAGCCTGTCCAGGCTACACTGGATGGCAGCACGGCCTTCTGGTGTGTCAACCACTCCTCTCAGTTTTGTATCTTTGTCAGTCTTGCTGAGGGTATACTCTATCCCTTCGCCCAGGTCATTGATGAATATATGGAATAGGGCTGGATGTAGTGCCACCCTTTAGTCACAGATCTTCAGCTAAACTCTGCCCCACTGACCACAGCTCTCTGAGCCCTGTCCCTCAGCCAGTTCCCAATCCATCTCACTGCCCAATCATCCAATCCACACTTTTAAGCTTGGGCGTGAGGATGCCATGGCAGATGGTGTCAAAAGCCTTACTGAAGTCGAGGTAGACCACATTCACTGTCCTCCCCTCATCTATCCATCTAGTTATGCCATTGCAGAAGGCTATCTGATTGGTCAAGCATGGCTTCCCCTTGGTGAATCCATGCTGACTACTCATGACAACTTTCTTTTCCTCAACATGCTTTGAGATGGTGCCAAGAAAGAGATGTTCCACTACCTTTCATGCTTAATGTTTTACAGCAAGTAGCTATGGTGGACTGTGTTTGTGAGGCCAGAGAATAATGCTCCTTATGTCTTGGTATGAGATTAAAATAACTAAAGAACAGAAAGGAGGATCAGACGTAGCTGTGAGCTGCCCTGTGAGGTTTACAACGGGGCATCTCTGAGAGACTATGCTATGGTGCTTGGATCAAACAGGAAAGTGTTCACAGTCCTTTTGCTCTGGTGCTTCTCAATACTAGTGGCAGGAGATGATTCTCATAGTTCCTATTCTGGTGAGAAGAAAAAGGACTCCCAGTCTTCTACTCTCACCAAAAAAGCCTGGTACACCTGAAGTCAAGCCCTCTAGCAAAGTTTAAAATCTGTAGTGACACACTTCTGTCTCCCTAAGAAGGAAGAATCTAAACATTTGACAGATTTTGGTAGGAAGAGGATGCTCTGTTGTTGTCTGGAGTCTGGCATTGTGCATGATTCATGGTACTGTCACTGTCCTATGCAGAGAACACTACAAAGAGTATGGAATGGTGGTCATCTGTTTCTCAGTCCATGGTACATCCTTTGGCTGTCACTGCACATGGGAGGGTACCATCTTTGTTTTTCAGGTACAACATGGGTTTTTCAGGAAGGCCTTGTGGGGCACTATCTAAACCTTACTTTACATAAAGGATTTTCAACTGCTTTTACAGCACATCAGGTAGACAACAACCCAGCAATGGAACACCTGTGTAGTGGGACCTCAGCAACACCCTTTACATCAGTAATGGGAACTACTGTTAAATTTAAGCTTAGTGAAAGGTAATGTTACTGGCATCTGTGGTCAAACAGGTAAACTTGTCACGGATTTTTGTCTATCTATATCTATCCATACTTGTGTTAACTGATGGCAAGAGGCAGAAGTTTGTTTTACTGTTTCTTTTTCCTTCTACCGAGGAAAGAATTGCCAGTAAAAATGGGAATTAAATTAATTTTATTTATAGAATTAGTCTTAATTATTTTTTACTTTCCTCCTTACTATCAACAATCTGTTGTTTCCTTGTATCTCAAATGTGCTGTCTCACTGATCTTATATTCCTCATTTTCTCTTGGTACCTGTAATTGCTTTCAGGAGTTGGTTCACTGACACTGATTTTTCCTGGGTGAGAAGATACTGTGTTTAACTCTCTACAACTGTAGTACAACCTTCTTCTGAAGCTTTTAACTACTACTTAGTTAATTACAATCAGTTTGATGTACTCCATGAAGAGAAGCAAGTTTACTAGCTCAGAGAGATTCTTCCAGTTTCAGCATTCTCTTTGCTTAAAATGTGCAAGTCAAATGTCTCATGCTAATTTGTAATTAATATACATTCTAGGATTTTAGTAAGATTTGTACACAAGTAGCATAATTGAATAACTTCAGTTCCTCTGCTGTCTTTTTTACAATGTTGAATTCTCTTGCAATTTTACCAAAAAAAGATGTCCTATACCATCAAACTTATTCCAAGAAGATGTGAGGCGAAGGGTTATCTCCTCAGGTAATATTTTGTTTTCACAGTGCATAACTGACCAGCGAGGGAAAGGACACTTGACCCTGTAGGTTAGTCCCTTGTATTTTAGTCTGCTCCACACTTTTATGCAACCATGCGTTCTCTCAACCATGCAGTAATTTATGCCATTGTTTTCTATCTTAGTCTGGTTTGACGTTACAATTTCATGTGTTGTATCCTTGAACATAAACCTGATACCACGACACCTACAAGCTAGGCAGCCACCTCGCAGAGTCAAATCCACTAGACATCCATCAAGCAACAACTGTGAAACACTTCTACATGTAAAGGGTCTTTAAACAAAAAACTTGCAATGCCAAGGCCTGAGGAATACCTAATGAGCCAGATGATTCCCCACTGATCATCTGGCAATATGTGTACAGTGCCTGTGAAGCACTGTAGTAGTGGTTGTCACATAAGGTATGCGCTGGTGACGGGAAGAGTTAGACACTGCATTAGCTCTGAAGATTTTGATTCTAGCTCCACTACTATGCTGTATACAACCATGTTGCTTAGCCACGTGGTTTGCAAGCACATTTGTCTGGCAATGCTACCTGATCATAACCTCCTTGGAGCAGGCACAATGTAGTATTACATACCTGCACAGCAGTCGCTGTTCTCTGTGGAGTTCTCTAATCAAAACCCATACACAAATACATAGTGAAGATGATTTGCTAACAGTCATATGTGATATCACTGTTATTTTCTGGTGTGGGGGGATGGCTGCAGTGTCTTAGTATATGAACCAGTGGAGAATGATGACTCTTTTTTCATGCTGAATACTGTGAGATATACTGCTGGAATTTCCTGTTTACTTTAAACTTTGAGCTGGATTCTGATTCCTTTCACTTTACTCCTGAGCTGAATAGTACCTTGTTCCACAAATAGTCTCATTGGTTCAGTGGGGTCATTCATGGATAGCAAGGTACCATTCAATATGACTAAAAGCCTTGGTATCTAGTCCTTAAATCATATTTGCTAGTTGGAGTGTATGTGTGTATTTGTGCCTGTGCCTGGGTTTTAAGCTTTTTTTTTACAAGTGACTATAGTTTAACCTGTTAGACTTCACTGAAACCTTTCATTATTAGTACTATTGTTGGGTCACAAAGCTTCATAATGTTCTTCATTGTTGTTTGTTTCCAGCACTGAATTAGAAATTAACTCTCTCTCAGATTCACTGGCATATGCTTCTAAGCTTAAATTCTCAATTTAATGTATCCCATGGTACGTGTGTCTCATCAAATGTGACAGATTGGGGTGATTCTGTCAATAATTCATATCTGATATAGAGTAGAACAAAGTTAAGAGGGAATTACAAAGTAATATAATCCCTGTCCCTTTTAAAACAGGTGAAGTTGAACTAAAATTGATGCCTTCGACCAGGACACTTAACATTCAAAAGCTAAATGTACCAGCACAGGGAGTGATAGATGCTTGTTTAGAAATAATATGGCAAGTCAGGGTAGAGGATAGCGACTGACGTCTTCAAAAGAAGTCCTCTGGGCCTCACTTTTCAGAGGTGAGGAAGCTGCCACAGCTCTCATTAAATTCCACCGTAGTCCCAGGTGCTCAATACCTCTGAATTTCAAGCAATTAAGTAGGGCATGCAAACTGGGATGCTGTAAGCTGACAACAGTTGAGGCTGATCCACTTGAAGGTACTGCCAAAGCAGTTGCTGAGAAACCAGAGGCTGAAAAGCAAAATAGTGAAGTCAATTCTGTGTGTGCCAAAGACCCTGCAAGTCTTTTTGACTTCTTTGATATAGACTTGGATGCTTTGATTAGCATAGATAAATAGCAGTCAAGGAGGTTTTTTTTTGAAGCAGGTCTAAATGGTTGGAAGACATGAGGACTAGAGGCTGTTTCTGCCTGTACGTGGGAGAGGAAGTTTCCCTGCTGTATGCCAAGAGCTTGCTCCATGATCCTCGATGGATAGCAGGGACTCCTGCTGAGCTATACAGGCTTTTAGTGAAGCAACGACAGGGGGGACAGCTGCAATTTCACATGTGTGTTGTGCATGCAGATTGACCGCCTGTGCTTCACCAGGCATCTTCTTCCTGCTACGAATGTTTTTCTAAGGGCATTTGCAAGAGCTATTGTCTCACTGGTTTGGTCAATGGCTGATATATCAAGGGAACCCTTAGATGTTCCATAGAATTAGAAATAATTTGTGACCCACTGGAGAGCTGGGAAAATATGGTTTTACTACAGTGGAAGTAGTAGCAAAATCTCCTTCAAATCCCAGGAGATCAGTGTCTGCCTGTGAGGAACTGTCTGATACTGCATGTTTCTTCCTTGTACAGTCATAGAATCATAGAATCATAGAATCATAGAATGTTAGGGATTGGAAGGGACCTCGAAAGATCATCAAGTCCAATCCCCCTGCCAGAGCAGGAATGCCTAGATTATGCTACACAGGAACGTGTCCAGGTAGGTCTTGAATGTCTCCAGAGAAGGAGACTCCACAACCTCTCTGGGCAGCCTGTTCCAGTGTTCCGTCACCCTCACTGAGAAGAAGTTTCTTCTCGAGTTTAAGCTCCTATGGGATTCTTCTGTTGCATCTGCAATGTTCTGCAGTGCGTGATGCCTAACTTTTGCAGTGAGATAATACACCCCTGAAAATGTTCTATAATTTCCTGTGGAACTGTCTGTTGCAGAAGTTGCATTATCACAAAAAGCACCTTGAAAGTTTTAAAACTGTAAAGTTCTGAGCTCCTGGGCTTTCCCCAGCTCCTTGTTTTTTCTCAGCCAGACTTGGAACAGTTGGCCTCTACTATCCGACCCAGGGACTCCCCCCTGGATCAACACAGCTTCCCTGAGGCCTCTCGGGGACTGATTTATGTGCTGACAAAAGCAACCACGTGTAAGGAAGCAGTCTGTCTTCCCAAGCCTTTCTGGAGGCTGAAGATTTCTGCTGCACATATGTTGCTCAAGAAAACATTGTGTGATTCAACTGCAAGAGTCTCAGAGGGTTGGGAAAGCAAAAATCTGGCTAGAACAATCAAGTGTGGTACTGTGTGACCACACGGAGGAGGCTCTACGCTTTCATGTCTTTGTGTCGTGTTAATACGATATGGCAGTACAGGGAAAAGCACTATGTCAAGAATACGGTAACTGTCTCCTCCTTCAATTAAAATAGGTCTGATCCAAAACTAAGCATTCATCACCTGTTAAAGATAAATTTACCCTGCTGTTTATGTGATATTCCCTTGCTAAGTGTGTCACAAAGGTTGTGCTGAAGTCACACGCTGCAGCAAGGCTAGTGTTGATTGACGTTTTTCTCCTTAAAGGTGCTGAATGCACAAAGAGAGCATGTTAACAAGCGATGATGGTAACGGATGCTTAGGATGGGTGGGGACACTAGGAGTGCGGAGGGTGCTGCACACACATGGTGTCTAAGACTGCCAGAATCTCTTGCTCATATTGGAGAATCAGCACACCCCCACCCCCTCAAATGTAATATCTTGTATCTCAGAATCCCCAGTCTTAGAAGACACACATTGGACTGAGAACTGCAACTTGGTGCTCAGTCTGTATTATTGACATCCTGGATTTAATTAATAGCTGACAGTTCAATGGGCCTGATACTTTCTTTCACACAGCTTTAGACTGGCAGTAATAAGAATACTTTAAATGAGGTTAAACTGCATAGATGCAGTAAAGCAACTATTGGGGTTTTGATTTCTGTTTTGAAGTGGAGTCTGATGGAAGTTACTCCTAGCTGTTATTCACACCAGTCTCACTTAGGTCAAAAATTGAAGTGAAGTTATGGGGAGAAAAGGACTTGACTGCAATAACGGAAAACAAACGTTTCACTTTGAGTGATCTGGAATGGGAAAAAAAAAAAAGGGAAAATCCTGAGTGAGGGCCCTAGTCACCAGGTAACAGAAATGTCTGAGAGCAGGCATTTACAGGCTTTCATGAAAACATTCTCTTGGTGTCCCAGCGTAGAAAAAGATTAATTTGAAACACAAGAAGTTGCCATGGAACAGAATTATCACCCACTGATGAGCTTTATTGCCTCATGATGTGTCAGCCTACAAAAAGTCACAGCAAATGGTCGAGATACTTTCTGTGGTGACAGACCAAGATCATGGCACTGTCTTGTGACTTTCTCAAAAGGTGCAATAATAAGCATCTCCCCTGCCTGTCATTTTCTGTTTCATTGTGTTTTCCCTGGAAAGGAGGTTAACTTTTCACAAAAGAGTGAAAAGTCACAAACATGAAGAACAAAAAATATTTTCCCAGGGTAGAATATTCTGTTATATAACCAAGCAGAAAGATTACTGTGTACTAGAAGGGAAAAATATACTTGAAGAACAAGATGAAAACAAAACTCAAAGAAGTGAATTTTGAATGTATTCTTAATGTAAACTGAGAAGACTGAAGTCAGAGGTTGTAAATGATACACTAGTTACAGCACTCTGCTTACAGACTGCAATTCTGAGCACCACATGTTCCTTCTTGCACCCCCATTCCGTATGAGAAACTCATTCCTCTCCACCCCTTGACCATGAATATTAGTCTGCAGCCTGTATCCAAACCAAACTGCTCTGGTTTCCATTTTAACCATTTTAATTATTCAGTGGTTTCAGACCAACTAAACAGACTCTCTGCAATCTGGAAATCCAGAAATCTCAGCCTAATCTTTCTGCTTCTGATACCTTCCAAGTTTTGATGAGGTTGTTTCATCTCTCACTGCTATTAGAGACCAGGTCAATACTGCTCCACTTATTCTGTAGATTTTTACCACTCTATGAATGTCAGGAATATTCTTTTTATCTTCTCTTTTGAATCCCCTGTTAATCATATCATGATGCACCTTTTCAATTCTATAGTTTTATTGAATGGGGTTTTTAATCTTTGCAGAACTCCTAACTAGTCATGTCCATAAAGAAATGGAAAAAAAAATGGTATTCTCCTCACTTGATATGGTTGGATTTTTGGGCTCTGCAAAGATTAAAAACACAGTAAGACTTGATAGCATCCTAGAGGGAATATAGAGGTTGCTATTAATATGTTCTTCCTTTGAACAGAACTGATCTGAGGGTTTGGAAATAGAGGAAAAGTGACTGTTTAAAGCAACGGACAAGATTGAGATTTTGGTTATATGCTGCAGAATATTACTGTAAGAAGAAACTGGGAAAATGATGAGGATCAATGCTGAAACTACTCCTAGGTTCATCCTCATTTCCTCATGCTCAGACAGACACCTCCCAGCCATAGGATTACAGTAAAATGATTCAACTGGTGTCAGTGGTGGGATGACTTCTCATGTGGTAGTGGAGAGTGCTCCACGGCAGCTAGGTAGATGGCCAAAGAGGTTTTAAATACTTTTTCATGGCAGACATTGTTCCCTGTGTCGCTCACCTGGAGTAGCAGGTCTGTGCTGCTGTTACTGATGCTGCTGCTGGCTGAGTACTGCTCTCAGGGACAGCTGCTGATGGGGAGGGACTGCAGCCCCCAGCCTCCCTGGTGTAGCCACTTGGTCCCACTTTCTGACCTTCGGGCCAGGAGTAGGCTTCTTTTTCCGGTGCCTTTTGCACCTGATCTTTACCAGCCATGGGTGTTTCCTGGAAAATGTAGTCAACAGCACTGTATCCTGGCTAGGACATGCGTGAGCCCAATCCTTCTGCAGAAGACATCAGTGCAACATTTGAGAGGCTCCACAGAAAAGAGGAAGAAAGGGGAGGAGGGGTAGAGACAGGCCAGATAGGGATGGGACCTAGTGTCAAGCACAGAGGAGCATGGAAAGGGAGGGGTTGAGAGAAGGAGGAAAGGGAGGGATGGAAGCAGAGCAAAGACAAAGGACATTCCTGTCGGGAATCCTGGGGTCTCTTTTAAGGTCTGGGCATAGATTTGACATGCAGCCTTTGGAAAGTCATGTCACGTTCCTGCCTGCAATGTGTCCTCAGGAGCCTGGAATGTGAGCTTAGCTGCTTATTATTGGACTCCTTATTTACAAAGCTAGGAGGCCCTGTTTTGATCTTTTATTCTGATTCCTTTTGCAACACATGTGGTTGAACTTCCTAAAATTAATTCCTGCTTAAGCTGCAGCCTACCTTCTTGTGGGAAAAAATCCAATATTTGTGGGGGAAATTCAGTGCAAATCTTTAAATCCGAATTTGGTGTGTTTGTCTGGCAGTTAATTGCCCTGCCTTCTTTCTGCTCTAAATTGTTTTACCTTCACCTTCACTAGATGTTAAACCTTGATGTGTCTTTGTCTCCAGACCAAAAACTCCTTGATTATCAAATTTTTATTCCTCATAGGTGGCTTTAATCTCTAATTAATTCATCCTCTTAATGTGTTTTCCACAGAAAAAAAAGAACTTGATTTATTTAAGCTACCAGTCACATTTCCTGATGCTTTAATCGTTCTCACGTTTCTCCTCTGATTCACCTCCAGCTCACTACCAGCTCCCGGGTTGCAGGTCCTGGGGTCCACTTCCAGAGCTGCTTCCAGTGGGAGACATCCACAGAGAGGACAGGGGCAGGGAGACCAAAAAGCGACGCACCTCACAAAGAGCACAAAGACCTGCTTGTGGGCAGGCAGCAGGAAATCCTTTGTGACCAGCTTTCCTGTCTTTGTCAGGCAGGCATTACGCTGGCTGCACGCAGCAGGAATGCTTTTTCTTCCCAGCCCTGGCTGCAGGTGCCTGCTGTCTCCATGTCTCCCCAGCGCCTGGGCAGGTGGCAGAGACTGAGAGCATCCCTGGCACTGCGCCGCAGAATACGCTGTTGTCCTGGGATGGTTTCAGGAAGCACTTTGCTGCCCTGAGGATGGAAACTCGCTCTTCATTACAATGTCTGACTGCTTTTGTTTGGCCCTGTGTATTTAAACATTGCTCTGCAGCTGTTTCCCACCCACTTTTTTTTATCTGTCGTCTTCCAACAAATGTCTGCTGATGTTGGAATAAATATGTGAAGATTTGTTTGACTCCCTCTCTTGTGTGTTTTTTTTCCCAAATACATTTCTGAATTCCGAAATGAGAGACAAAGAAATAAAAATAGAAGATTAGCAGGATATTTAACAGCACAAATTACAAGGAGCCTGGAACCAAACCCCTAGATCAGAAGAATCCCAGACACCAGGGGAGTTGAGGCTGGACCTGTGTCCAAATCCGCATGCTGTGGTTTGCTCTCAATTATACGATGGGCCAAGCCAGAAGTCTTGTTCAGGGTAGAATGGAATATGAGCTGAATTTGAGTCTGGATCTGAATTTTGTGGTGCATGCCTGTTGACAACTGGCAATGACAAAAGGCATAAAGGCACAAATTAAGCGGATGCAACTTATTACTGATGGAAAAAAAATTACAAGGCTGCAGAAGGAAAATGCAATTGCAGCCTAACTCACAATGTCAATCTGCAGTAGCTGACTGACAGGATTGATTTTACTCACCTGTCTCAGTTGTTTCAAACACCTTGGACACTATTGTCTTCTTGCTGTTTTTACATCACTGTGATTCTGCTGACTTTGATGAAGGTATTCCAAATTTACACAGTTTTAAGTGGCCAGAGAGTAGGTCCACTAACAGTATCGGTGTCTGATCCACGTCTAATAAAAAAGCCTTACTAAAATAAAAAATTATTTACATATTTATTTTGTCAGAAGCATACATAAAAATCTGCCTATATAAATCTCATATCTTTTCAACACTTAATTAAAAAAGAGAAGTGTTCACACTCCTTATTACGAAAGGCAAGAAAAAGTTAGATTATTTTAACTTTTTCAGAATGATCCAGAAGTATCTGTTCAAAAACCGAAATATTAACATCTGTGATGCATTTAGAAGGAATATAATTGGTATTTTAATTAATTACCATTCCATATCAGAACAATAAGTTTTTAATGTGATTTATTTTTACTATATGTTACCATTTTGGTCTTACTGGCTGTTTTGTTTGAAAGGAAAGAAAAATGCATTAAAACCCAGTGTCCACTATTAAGTTAAAGGACAAATATTAGTTTGTAAAAAAAGTAGACATTGACCTACATTAGAAATAGAAAAATTATTCGTTGCAAAAAAAGGACTTACTGCTTTTCTATTCACAACTGACTTGTGAGATGATCAATGTTTCTGAGAACATATTTTACTCTCAAGTTTGCCAGAATGCTTGTGAGAACAAACTTCTAAGAGAGTTTTCTCTCTGTGTATCTGCTGCATGTGGTTACATACTTGGTCTATTAATTCAGGAGGTTCTGTGGTTTTTGTTCCATGTTTTGAACTTGAATCTTTCATACTATAAGAAACATTAACTGTGTCATAAATATTGTTCAGTCATTTTCAGCAGTGGGTTACAATGTCTAAAGCCTCTGTATTGTGAAGTTCTGATATGATTCATCTTAGTGCCTACCTCAAACACCAACAGAAATTGAGAGAGAACAAGGTGTGTTAATTTTTGCACGAGACGGGTTTTTGTATTAAGAGGAAATTTGCCTATGTTCAGGTGTTTGTATGGATGGCAACGAGCATAGCAAAACTGAAGACATTATATGAAGTGTTCAGATGGTCATGTCAGGGGACTGTTACATATCTGGCTTCTCTCCATCCCATCGGACGGTGTATGAACTGGAGCAGCAATCATTATTTCTCTGTGCTTTTATTGTGCAAGGTGTGGAAGCACTGGTTATGCACAAAGTTGGGCCCTGTATGGTACAAGACACCTTGTATTCTTCAATCTATGTACACTTTGTGCATCCTCTACTGTTTGTTAGACAATGCCGCAAACAAAATACCGACTCCAATGAAATTTTTTTAGAGACATATAATAATTACAGAAATGAGTGAATATTTACAAATGGAGCTGCTGGAGTATTTGAGCAGCTGAAGGTGTCTGTAGCCATCAGGACTGCACAGGAGTTTTTATGGAAGACCAGTCTATTAGACTATTGCAACTGCACTCATATATGATACAAAGCAAGGTGGATCTTCTAATTAGCTGAGTCTCCCCAGTTTCAGGGAAACTGACAGATTCATTGTGGGGTAATTTAACAGAGGTATGCTGAAGTCAATAGAGGTGCACCGAATTGCAACAGCCAGACATCTGAAATTACAATAGTTGCACAGGATAATTTTTCTGATCCCAGATGCTTTAGTCATGCAAAGTCAATGAGATCAAAATTTCAGCTTTTGGCACAATTTACATAGTAAGTTCTAATGGTGCTTTCAGAGTTAGACTTATGCTTGCAGGGGTTTCAGACATGATATCCTTCACTGAATGAAAGCTGCATTGAGGTAACTATGTTCTTCATGGCAACTTTCTGTAAGGAAACTACCTTTTTGACATTATAACATTTACAAGTTGGAAAGTGATTCTTAGCACAAGTATAACAGTTTTATTCTTTGTTTAAATAACTAAGCAAATAGTTGTATTCTTACAAAGAAAGTATCTTAGCTCACTTAGTTCTTGATATATAAATCTGAGCTAATCATCTAGGTTGCTTTTTATAGACAATGGAAAGGAATAAATCTTTCTAGGGCACAATCCGGTGACCTACTTGAGATGTCTATCTTAGGATGAGGTGTTTTGTGGGTTAGAAATGCCTGTTGAGGGAGACTGTGTTAGTGCCTCTGGTCGTGATGTCTTTTAGATGTCTGCATCAGATAATGTCTACACTAGCTCTATTTGTCAAACCCTGCGATCATTTTCCTTCTTCTCAAAATCTCCGTGGAACAGGCTCACACTCTTCTCCCCCTCCTTCTCAGACTTTCTGACTGTATAGATCTACAGCTGCTACAGCCTGTTGCGATTGTGAATCTATAGCAGACGCATAAACCCACCGTGATGTGACAGGCACAGGCATAGTGACATTTCATAAGCCTGGAGACAGCTTTGGGCACTGCTGATAGTCATTCCTTTGTATTTCCAAAATATCTTTGGTGCTAGCTATCCGCTCACAACTCCTGACCCAGCAGGTTGGGTTTACATCTCAAAATACCTCTGTGTGACTGCATTTGCTTAAGACTGGGATGGCTTCACAAAGAAAAAATAAAAAATGGGGGTATTAAGAGTCTGAATTTTGTCTTTTTGGTGTAGAAAGCTGATAACAGCAGTCACTGGTATCTGTTGTTACACTTCAGGGACATCCAGATGGTATGTTAACTTCTGCAGCTTCTGAAGGATCTGAGAGACAGCTTCTAGGTTTGTCCAAATAATAAAAAAAAAAAAAATTAATAGTTGTGTGAGTCTTATAGTCCTGTGCTCTCTTGCCACACTACTAATAGGGTGCCACTTCAAAAAGATGCAGAGGTTAGTTTGTACACTGCATGCATCGAGCCCAAGCGAGTGTGTTATGCCATATTATTAAAGTCAGTGAATCTTACGAGTCTGATTCAGGAGTTCCATTTTTCTCACACAATCAGCAATATGTCAGCTTCCCAGAGCCTGCTGGGTGTTCAGCAGAGATTATGACAGATTACTATCCTATATTTCAAGCACAGAATGCAGGAGATGATTTTAAATGTTTGATTTCTTCATCAAGGTCTTTGGTGAACTTGAAGGTGAGCAACTCACACATGATGTTCAGAGAACACTGTAATATAATTTAGTTTTGCAATCTGCTATTTATTCTGTTTTTCAAGAAAGAAGAAATGTGATTTCTTCTTGTGGCTATGCAAAATTGTTGTCTTTTATTGGACTGTGTTACGTGGAGCTCTGTCCTGGAAATGAATGCTTGTGTCTCCTCTCTTTCCCATCTGAGAACCTTTTAACTTTGAGGAACTTGACACTACTTCAGTTCTGTGAATTTCTGCAACTTCATTTCCTACTAAGGATCATCAGATTTTATAAGGTCTGCAGGTGCCTTGTAAACAACTTTCCTGCTGTGGACAAAGCCTGTTCTATCAATAAAGCAAACAAGTGTCCTGGAGATGGCTTCAGTAGGGTGTACATGCAGTGATATTTTTCTAGTTGTAGTTGCCTTTCTTCTTTGTCATGATCATTCCATTGCTGCCAACATGCAGAAAATAGAGCTTAGTGTCTTAGTTCTCTAGTCTAAGTCACAGATAACCTAGTTCCAAGTTGTTTCCCACTTCCTTTGGATCTGGTATCCTCATCATCCCCTTTTTTCCTAGCTGATGTGTGCAAATATTTTCAAAGTTGCTGTTTGGATATCAATTCATGAAATGTTTATGCAGGAAGATCACTTCTGACATCATAATTCCTGCAATCATCTTATGCTGACTTCAGTGCTCTTTTTTCTTCCACAGGTCATCAGCAACATTAGTCAGTAAGCACTAGATTTTTCTAGTTGCTTTCAATCTATTTGAGCAAGGCTTCAGCATCCATGTATATGTTCAAATCTTAGATCTTGCAGATCTGGAGACAGCTGAACTGGAATGATTCATCTGTAATAAGATTTCATACAAGAACTTTGGAGATGATTGGTATTAAAGTAGGCAGTAGCAGCCCAAGGTTTGAGGCTAAATCTCTCTTACTGTCCCCTAAGTGCTACTATTTACTCACCTACCAGGATCCTCCCAGAGGTTTAGAGATTCAAGAACTGAGAACATTTTCTTTCTAAGGTTGATGTTGACATTATATTCAAGAAGAATCACCAGCATCATATAAATAAAGGCAGTAATGGAAAACGAGCACACAGAACTAGTAGGTGTCATCTGATTGTCATCTCACTGAGCATTGTGGATAAATGACCTGTCTGGCACATTTATCATGTGTGAAACAATGTCTATGAAAATGCATAAAGAAAATACCCAGCTCAAACTTTTCACCTCAGCTTAGTGCTTAAGCTACTCTCTTCCTATAGTTTATAGTTCTGATTAAAAAAAAAAAAAAAAAAGCCAGAGCAGTGTAAGGCACTCAGTGGTGTCAGTGTTACACTTGTGCTACAGCAGATGAAGGTTTAAGTCTGTTACCTGAATTGTCATTTGACTACAGAAGCTCTTGTGTCTAGCTGCCTGTAGGACAGCCCAGGGCTACCTCTACATCTTTGGCTGTCCTCAGGGGCACTGGTTCTACCTTCTGTTAAGCATCTCTCTCAGCTATACCAAGAGTCACAATTTACATCCACATGACAGAACATAAGGATGGCAGATCATACCAAAGGCAAACATAATCCCTTATCTTGCCTCTGACAGCTACCACATTCCTGGGGACAGAGGCAGGACACAGGGTTTACACAGGATGATTATTTTACCCATTCTGTTCACCTGGCTTCTGACAAAACCTAAACTTCCTAAACTTGTCTCTTTGGATGTTGAGCATACGTTTGGGCTCAATGCAGTGTAATAGATGCTCTACCAAAAAAGTGCACAAAGACACCTCATGTCTCTGTAAGAATTCATGGCTCCTGGGGCATCTTTCTCAAAATTCTTATCTTATGCAGGGGTATCAAACCAGAAGTTTTCTGAAGACCTAAAATTTATATACAGTCCTTCAAGAATCATCTATGGGCTTGATATCTAATATATAGGTTGCAAGTAGTTTATGGCAGTTAATCCTGGAAGTAAACAAAAAGCTGCAGCTAAAAACCTACCTGTATATTGTAAAAGTCAAAGCAAAATTTTAGTTGTTAACTTCATCAACTCAGTGCTTGTCAGTTAGGTCATAACTACTTGATTGCCTTCAAACCTCTGCAGACATTGCTGTGTTTTTGTGTATATAACTGGATTGGCTTCACCAGATTTAACTTCATGTGACTGGATCTATTCATGGAAGATTAGATGACAAATCCTATTGGGTCAATCTAAACCAGATCTGATATAATCATCATTGTGAATGCATCTCTCGATTGACTGTAATGGAGATGACCAGAGTCCTGTTCTCTCAGAAGATATGTATGACAAGTCCAAGAAGATCCAATTAGTTTTAATTGCATTTCAACACTAGAAAACATCCTGACTGATCAAACTCATGTATCTTTTACGTTGCTATCTTCCTATGCATATTTTTGAAACATTTGCTCCTGTTTTTAATGAACCTGAAGAAGGATATTGATTAAACTGTTAAAACATCTAAAGAACTCAATGTCCTTAGCTCAATAGAATGCAACAATTTGCTGAGTTTAATTTAAAAATGCAGCTCTTCCTCGGTTTTTTTTATGTTGGTTTTTGTGTGTATGCATGTGTGAGTTTTTTCTTATCTTTATTCCTAGCCTGATAATTGACTAAATACATAGGTGCTTCAAGTTTTCTGTGTTGTTTGATGTACTGTACAGAAGTTATGATTTTCAGAAAGCACTCTTTCCTGTCAGATCTATTTGAAAGATCTCAGATTTAATATCACAGTCTCTGAACCTTTCATGCTCGGCCCTAAATCTGTTGCCTGCCAAATAATGGTTCCTGCTTTTGGCTCTTTCCTTGCCAAAAATTTTACACATCTTCTGGAGAAATTGTGCACAGAGATAAGTGAGAGGGCCAGCCTCTCACTAATGGTCTTACACACTACTTATTTGTATTCTTTGAGAGGGTCCCACTCTCTTTAATAGGCATCAGTCTAAAACCCTGGGCCTCTTGTTTATTTATAAGGGGTCTATTTCGCAAATGTTCTTCTGATGTGGACGTAGAGGCATCCACCAACTCTGTTCACATGAACCATGACTAGGAACTGCTCTCAGTCTGCAGATCAGGGAAAAAATTAAACCATGGGCGAAAAGGTGAAAAGCTCTCTGACTTCTTTTCATGTCTTCCTATGGCTCTGGGCCCATGGTGATCACCTGCAGTCACTTTCAACTCCAACTGTAGATGTATTTCTCACCACCTGAAATAAAGAATAGAAAGGAAAGAAGCCACAGCTTTGCCAAAATTTTCCTTTATTTTTTTTTCCCCAAACAAAATACGGCTTACATGTTTTATGAGATTAATGTCCATTGTTTCTGATTACATGAATCTGATCAGCATATTAATAAGTTAAGAATAAAAAAACATCCCTTAAACTATGCAACAGCTGCTATTTTGCTTCTGAGTCCATTCAGGGTACGTAAGTTTTAATGAGATATTTATTGTAATAGAGAGAGGGATTTATCTGAGAATGTGTGTGTGCAAGTGTATGTGACTTTGAGCTAGCATGAATACCAGTCATTTATCTTCTACATAATGCATGGGGGCAGACAGAAGAGGATATCGTTTGTGTTGCCTGGCGGAAATCATGTAGAGAAAACTGTAGATATTCTGATGGGACAGCATGTGGGTGGAGACAGGTCTGTCAAGGACTGGATGTGGCAGTGTGTGGCAGTAGAGGAAGACCAATAGACTAAAGTCTTGTTCTAGGAGATGTACCATTATGTTCTTTGGTTTTGTGAGAAGCCCATAACTCTTGTTAGATTGTGTGTGAGACTCAGGATAAATATTGCAAAGATCTGAGGGAAGCCTATTCAGTTAGATTTGGGGGATCAGCTCAGCAGACCTCAGAAACACTGTGTCAATGTGATAGCCATTTTATATGAATGTATTTATGTGGTCTGCATATTTACAACAGGGACTCGATACACTAGGAAAAAAAATTTAAGTCCCATTTTGGTAAAAAAGTGCAAAAAATACCAGAGTTTTAAATGTGACCTGAAGGTCAAAATACTTTTTCTTTTTTTTTTCCCCCACAAATCCTGATCCTGGAATGGAGGAAGAGTGCTGAAGATGTTGGAGTTCCCTTTGAAGCCAGCAGGACTCTGAAGTGCTCAGCATCTCTCAAGCTCATTGTGTAGCATCTGATTCATCTTTAGAAGATGATAGTGGTGCTGCAAATGCAGTGAAGTGGTCACTCCATACATGTGCAATTTAGCAGCAACATTGTCAAGCTGAATGAATGGTTGTGGCTCCTTCGTTTGCTTTTTTTTCTCCTGAAGAAAAGTCAAGGAGAATGGAGAAACTGGAGAGTGGAAGACACATAAATTCAGTTCCTATACACAGTTAAAATAGAAGACTATTTCATTATGATTGAAAGTTAATTCACTGCGTTGCTGTAGAAACCCTGGCAAATGCATTAACCTCAATGCCCAACCATTGCATTCTTCTAACAGCTTTATTTTTAATAGCTATTTACTTAAGAACATGTATCAGCTGTGTTGCTATATACTTTTTATACTTCTGCACAAAGAAATGTATTATTCTTTCTCAGGTAGATTGTGTGAATAGCTCAACTCACTTCTGCCAGTAACTTTTTCGTAAGTGGCATATTCTGTGGATGTGTGTACTGTCTCTGCTGTGTGATAAAAATAACCATTCCTGCACAACCATGGCAAGCATTCTTTTCTGCAGTATTCAGAACAAATCAGGACAGAGATCTGCAAGAATCTGAGATTTCAGAGAATCCTCCTTGGTGGGATTTCCACCTGTACAGAAGACCAATAAATGTGGAGACTGGAGAGAAGCCAGAAAGTTCTGCTGTTTTGTTTTGGAGAGCTATTCATACCACCACTTGTCTACCTCCTTTCACCAACCACTCCCACCCGGGAATGTTGATGCTGGTTTGGTGCCCAGAATACACAGTCCCTCCACAGAATGTTAAGAGACAATCTGGAATAAGGGCTTGTGTCAGCTGTTGCTTAAAGGAATGAAAAACAAACTTGGATTTTGAATACTATGTTGTTCCTCACACAAATGGATTGTGACCTGGATATACTTAAGAGGGTGTGAATTAGAGCAGGATTAATTGTTGACAGTAAACAAAACTAAATATAGACTTGGGAGATGGCATTGTCCTTTTCCTCTTCAGACCATTCACAACCCTTGCACAGGTTTGCCCATTGTTTTATATTGCCTGATGGAGTGATTGCACGTTACTGGCATCCGATTCCTGAATTCCTGTAAGGTTTCAGTCTAGGGGAGCAACCCCTGGAAGTACACCCTGGTCTCGCCCTATGCTGAGACCATGCGAATGCTCATCATTGTGCTGGTTTACTGGGTAATTGCCAAAGACAGAGAAGATGCGATCAAGTCCTTTAACCTTAGATTCTCTGGATGGCAGCAGCAGATGGAATTAGGAGGTAGACAGACAAGATTAGGGAATTACTGGGATATTTTAACTCTTTCTAGTGTCTACCTGAAGAATTGTCACTAAAATTAGAGCTTTATAATGTTGTCTAGACATGAATTTCCTTAATACATCTTTTCCCATCATTGCATGTGTGCTGTGGAATGATGAGTGGTGTTTGTGGCCCCACATGTGAAGAACATACCATATTTCTGTTTGAATTATTTAATAACTTCTGCTTCAGGGCTCTGCTGAGGGGCTTTACAGGATCCAAGCTCTGAACGGTTCAGTCATGATCCTCTGTCAGTCATGCTTCAACTCCCTTGTCAGAGGTCTAATATAGGGCTGAGGAACCTAATCCCAATGGTCCTTTCTTAATTGTTGTGCTTGCCCCATATGTTTGCCAACTGTATTTACCAGGTCTCTATTAGTTCTCTGTTTTCTGTAACCTTTCACCCTAGTTGTAAGTGAAAAACAAGCTGGTAATTTTGATAACCCAAGTTCTAATTGTAAAACATATGATTGGATTTCCGTAATAACCTCAATGTCAGGGCTACTGGCAAAGTGCCAGAAGGTCTATTCCTCTGCTGGGTCAGTCAAGAATTGATTTGGGTTTTTTTCCTACATTTTCTGGTCACCAGCTTGATATAGAAGGGGAAAAGGCAGCTTTAGAAGAAGGAAGGTTTGCATGAAGAACAGCGTGAAAAACGGCATGAAAAGGCCGTAGGTGCCTTGGGACTGTGTCCTGGGATTTGAACAGCAAGAGGTTATGTATTACACCCTCATACCTCGGTTAGCAACAGCCCACATTGTTCTGCAGTAAAGCAATGCTAAACACTTTCTTGATAAGCTGAAGAGTAGGGAAACACTTCTTTAAAAAGGATTTAATTTTGTTTTGTGACAAAGTAAATTTCAGATGCAGATCTGAATTTTTTTTCTGGTCCCCTAGCCAAACTTATCCTCTTGCAGTTTTTCAGCTCTAGTGAGTACCTCTGAAAGAAAACTGAAGTGAAGTTCATGTATCACGGATGTTGAAATCAGTGAGCTGAGAGAGACTGGAGAAAAATATTAAAAGTGGCAGAAAAATAAATAGTTTTATAATGTATTATGCTTTTCTTCCACAGTAAAAATTTTAATAGATACATGATATTGTATAATCAAGAAATAATACTGTCCTCTGCAGTCTTTATGATACATTCCTAAATATGTAACACAGACAGAAAGGAAATTCTGTACTTTTTCACAATGTTATCTTTGCTTATCATCTGCTCCCTGAAGACTTTATCAAATGACCATTGAAGTTATTGGGGATTTGTTCTTTCATATAGTTTTAGTTAATATCTGTAACTTCTCAGTTTTTGCCGCCCTCTCATGTCCCCAGCAATCCGAGATGGGCGCTAGGAAGACCTTCTGTTTATGCTTTGCTTTTCTTGGACTTTGTAGAATATCCTTAGAAATGAGACACTGCACTGTATCTGGCTGTATTTTCTGCACTATTGACTTGGACAGAGTTCCTAGTTTCCACACAAATATACACAAATATGCACTTAGATATCTGTATCAAGAAAATCACTCTGCTGTTAGGAGCAATTTGCAACAGGTTCCTACTTAATGCAAAATTTTTACAGGCAAGGTACTCATCTACCTCCCATCTGCCAAGGTCTTGCCCAAGAACACAAACAGATGCTTGGTGATGTAAGCTCACTGTTCAGCAGTGTAGACAACCTCTTTTTGAAAAGAGAATCTCATTCTCCAAGTTCTACAAATAAACTGTTGTGATTCCTTGGGGGTGGGGGGTACAGGATGACAAAAAAAAATATTATTATGACTGGTCAAATGACAAGAGCAATGGTTTCGGTTCATGGTCAATGTATTGTATTTGTGTTAACAGACAAAAACACAACTGGGAGACCACACACTGGGAAGACAACTGCCTGGGAAAAATTTATAGACATACTCTACAGCTGATGAGTAACAGAGTCCCTTTATTATGAAGAATCACAGAATCACAGAATCACAGAATGTTAGAGGTTGGAAGGGACCTTAAAGATCATCTAGTCCAACCCCCCTGCCAGAGCAGGACCACCTACACTAGAGCGCACAGGAACGCGTCCAGGCGGGTTTTGAATGTCTCAAGAGAAGGAGATTCCACAACCTCCCTGGGCAGCCTGTTCCAGTGCTCGGTCACCCTTACAGTAAAAAAGTTTTTCCTCATATTTTTATGGAACCTCCTGTGTTCCAGCTTCCACCCATTGCCCCTTGTCCTGTCAGTGGACGCCGCTGAAAAGAGCCTGGCTCCATCCTCCTGACATTCCCCCTTGACATATTTATAAACATTGATGAGGTCACCCCTCAGCCTCCTCTTCTCCAAGCTAAAGAGATCCAGCTCCTTCAGCCTTTCCTCAGAAGGGAGATGCTCCACTCCCTTCACCATCTTTGTGGCTCTACGCTGGACTCTCTCAAGCAGCTCCCTGTCCTTCTTGAACTGAGAGGCCCAGAACTGGACACAATATTCCAGATGTGGCCTCACAAGGGCAGAGTAGAGGGGCAGGAGAACATTTCTCGGCCTACTTGCTACTCCCCTTCTAATACACCCCAGGATGCCATTGGCCTTCTTGGCCACGAGGGCACATTGCTGGCTCATGGTCATCCTGCTGTCCACTAGAACCCCCAGGTCCCTTTCCCCTGCACTGCTCTCCAGCAGGGCAGTCCCCAACCTATATTGGTACATGGGGTTATTTTTTCCCAAGTGCAAAACTCTACACTTGCCCTTATTAAACTTCATAAGATTTCTCCCCGCCCAGCCCTCCAGCCTGTCTAGGTCTCTCTGAATGGCTGCACAGCCTTCTGGTGTGTCAACCACTCCCCCCAACTTCGTATCATCAGCAAACTTGCTGACAACATTCTCTAATCCCTCATCCAGATCATTGATGAATATATTAAACAGCACCGGCCCAAGCACTGACCCCTGAGGGACCCCACTAGACACAGGCAACCAGCCAGACTCAGCCCCATTGACCACAACCCTCTGACTTCTTCTCTTCAACCAGTTCTCGACCCACCTCACTACTTGGTCATCCAGACCACACTTCCTCAGTTTACCTATGAGGATGCTGTGGGAGACGGTGTCAAAGGCCTTGCTGATGTCCAGGTAGACCACGTCCACTGCATGGCCACCATCCATCCACCTGGTTATGTCTTCATAAAAGGCTATCAGGTTGGTCAAACATGACTTCCCCTTGGCAAAGCCATGCTGACTGCTCCTAATAACCTTCTTATCCTTGATATGCCTAGAGACAGCGTCAAGGATAAGATGTTCCATCATCTTTCCAGGGATGGAGGTGAGGCTGACCGGTCTGTAGTTACTCGGGTCATCCTTCCTGCCCTTCTTATAGACTGGAGTGACATTCGCTTTCCTCCAGTCTTCAGGCACCTCACCTGTTACGCATGACTTACCAAAGATGATGGAGAGTGGCCTAGCAATGACTCCCGCCAGCTCCCTCAGCACCCGTGGGTGCATCCCATCAGGGCCCATGGATTTATGAATGTCCAAGTGTTCAAACTGATCCTTAACCCACTCCTCATCAATCAGGGCAGACTCCTCCTTTGTCATGACTTCCTCTGGGACCTCAGGGGACTGAGGCTCCTGAGGACGGTCTCCAACAGTGTAGACAGAGGCAAAGAAGGCATTCAGCAACTCTGCCTTCTTTCTGTCCTCTGTCTCCAGGACACCCACCTCATTCAACAGAGGGCCTACATTGCCTCTAGTGTTAGTTTTGTCAGCAATGTATTTGAAGAAGCCCTTTCTGTTGTCTTTGACCTCCCTTGCAAGTTTTAACTCCAAGGAGGCCTTAGCTTTTCTGATTGCCTCCCTGCACTCCCTGACAGCTGCCCTGTACTCCACCAAAGTGGCCAGCCCTTCCTTCCACAATTTAAACACCCTCCCTTTCCACCTGAGTCTGCCCAGCACATCCCTGGATAACCAAGCAGGTCTCCTGGATCTCTTTCTTGATTTCCTACCTGATGGGATGCACTGATCCTGAGCCTCAAAGAAGTGGTCTTTGAATGCCAACCAACTCTCTTGGGCCCCTTTACCTTGCAGCTCCCTGTCCCAAGGGGTATCCCCCAGTAATTGCTTGAAGAGGCCAAAGTTGGCCCTTCTGAAGTCCAGAGTTGCGATCCTGCTTGGTATTCTGTTTTTACCGCACAGGATCCTGAACTCCACTATCTCATGGTCACTGCAGCCAAGGTTGCCCTCAACCTTCACTGCTTCAACCAGACCTTCCTTGTTGGTGAACACAAGGTCCAGCAGCGCTCCTCTCCTGGTTGGCTCATCCACCATTTGCATCAAAAAGTTATCATCGATGCACTGGAGGAACCTCCTGGACTGAGGATGGCTGGCTGTGTGGGACTTCCAGCAAACATCTGGGTAGTTGAAATCCCCCATGAGAACCAGGGCCTGGGACTGAGAGGCTGCTGTCATCTGCCTGTAAAAGGCCTCATCAACTTCTACCTCCTGATCAGGTGGTCTATGGTAGACACCCACCACAGTATCACCTAAGCTAGCCTGCCCCTTAATTCTTACCCATAAACTCTCTACTTGCTCCTCATCTGCCCCTGGATGGGTCTCAATACACTCCAGTTGCTCTCTCACGTACAGAGCAACTCCCCCACCTCGCCTCATCAACCTGTCTTTCCTAAAAAGAACATAACCATCAAGGCCCACATTCCAGTTATGTGAGCTGTCCCACCACGTCTCTGTAATTGCAATAAGATCATAGTTCTCCAGCCGAACATAGACTTCTAATTCTCCCTGCTTATTCCCCATGCTTCTTGCATTGGTATACAGACACTTCAGAGATTTAATGGAGCATCTGTTACCGTTGCTTGTGCATTTTATGCCTAACCCTGGGATACTTCCCCTTGGTTCATGTGTAGAGGCTCGGGTTTTATCCCCTTCCCCCTTCCAACTTAGTTTAAAGCCCTATCTATTAATCCCGCCAACTCTCCAGCAAGTATTCTCCTCCCTCTCTTAGACAGCTCTACACCATCTATATCTCTCATGCCCAGTACTGCATAAACTTCCCCGTGATCATAATACCCAAAACGTTGCTGGAGGCACCAGTCTTTGAGCCATGCATTAACTGCATGTACTTTTCTTTTCCTTTCACTATTCCTGTCACCTACTAAAGGGATAGATGAGAAAACTACCTGTGCCCCCGATCCTTTGATCGCCTGGCCTAACAACTTAAAGTCCTTTTTAATTCTCTGAGTACTTCTATGATTGATCTCATCACTCCCAACCTGGACAATCAACAATGGGTAATAATCAGTGGGACTCACCAGCCTGGGAAGAAGAAAATGTGTACATTCTTTTTGATCATGGCTGAAGAAATTATTTCTTGTATTTAATCTAAAAAATGTAAAAACCTTTTGAAAAAAAAAGTACAGGAGAAAGAATGGACTTATAATTTAAGAACAGGGCAGAGAAACACTGGTATGCACTTCAGTTTCTGCTAGTGATTATTTGATTTTCGTGTCTCAGTTGCCCAGCTGCAAAACGAGAATATGTATTCCTTCTGTTTATTTGGTTTGAAAGCATCTAAAGAAGGAACTAATGTGATTTCTAATCACAAGGTGTGTTCAGTTCCTGGCATCATAGGTACCTGGCCTCAGCTGGAGCATTCAGGTGTGCTTATGACAATGCCATACTAACATGGATATGCTAAAGAAATTAATCAAGAGAAAATTATTTCCCTGCGTGTACTAGATCTGAAATGTATTCTATATTTTGTATTCCAGTTCTACATGATGCCATCTTTTACTTCTACAATCCTATAAAATTAATGGCAGAAAATATTCTTTTCCACAGAAAATTATTGTAAGAAAGGTTACTTGTGTTAGGTACTTACATGCCATGTTGATACAGACTTTCATGACACAGAAGTTCGCCTCTAGGTTTCTGAATGTCCCCTCTCCTCATCAGATGGGGAACTGCTGACACTACCAGCATTTTACAGAAGGAGAAATAAAGGCTCAGACATGCCAGAAAGTTTGTCCAATGCCATAGGAGAAAACAGGTCAGAAGCATAATCCTATCCCTCTCCATTCCAGGCTCACTCCAGCAGTGGACAGACTCTGACCTAGTGACTCACAGTCAAGAGCCAATGGACACCTGCAAGAGCTGGGATGTCTGCAGGCAGGTGATGGGAAAGTGGTGGCAGTGGCTCTATGGCAGAGTGTGCAGCGTTTTCTGACTGCAAGCTGACAGCACTGGTCTCAGAGGCTCACTTACCACCCAAAAATGGAATTCTTGTAGCTTGGGAGCCTGAACTGCTGCATAGCCTTTACACGTGGCAAGGCCTTGGCAGAGAATCCATCATGAGGTTGTCTGCCAGAGTAACAGGGGTCAAGAGGTATGAGTTGACCCTGTGTTTGTCCATCTTCCCTGCATTGGGAAATCTGCAACGATATCATTCATCATTTTTACCCAAACCTCTGCCAGGCAATCTAAACCCTATATAGACTTCACATCAGTACCTCCCTTGAAAAGAGCAACTTGTATCCCATATTCTTTCATGGTTTAGTATGAGCCTGAAGACTCTTGTGCTAATTTGATACAGAGGGGATCACCTCTGTCACTATGTGACTGGGGCTGCATCTGCAGCCGTCTCATCCTGAGCATACAGAAACCATAGAATTTCTCAACAGAGTTGCTTTTGTTACAGATGTGTCATTCATGGGACCACATTTGCTCTTCTGAGTTGGTGGTGTGACCACGGTTTGCTTATAGCCATGGGCAGAGTTCTTCCTCATGGTTTCTCAATGAGACAGAGCCACGTGAAAATACCAGCTGTTTCCTGAACAAATGGTGCCACAGGTAAATCTTATCCCTCACAAAGGAAAAGCAGCAGCTGTATGAATTTCAAGCTGTCAGACAAAGCAATTGCAAGTAAATCACACATTTTCTTTTTGATAATTTCTTGTGTCTGTAATTCCTACCTTTCCATGCCCTGTCAACCTATGCCCTTATGTCACCACTGGGTCTCAGGTCCCCCTTTTCTCCTTTTCTCTTAAATTTTTCCTATTGCTTGGCTGGTACTTCCCCTAGTCCAGTCAAACAGACACATTGAGATGGAGATATTGAATGACCAAGGTCACGTGTAACTGGGAACCTGAAGTCAGATAACCCATGTCCTCTGTCAATTCGTGAACCCCTGCTCAGGGTTTCCCTTTCTAACTCAGCCTGTCCTCTTTCATGCTATCACGTTTAGCTGTAGAGAAGGATTCACACGATTCAGCCATGTCCAGTTGTGCATAGTTACTCACACGTCAGTCTCCACTGAATAAAAAGATGAAACAAAAAAAGAAATAAAGACGATCACTTTTGCATTTTGGGAGAATCTGCCTGTGTGACACGCTTATGAAATTCTCTGTAGCTTTATGAACTCTCTGGTTTTACGTTTAATCACTATCTTTGTCTGCGTACTGCTTGTGCTTCATGTGCCATGAAGTAGGGGAGCGGTGCCTTCGACTCTGCAGTTGAAAGAAGCAGTCGTTAAGGACTATTAGGCAATGAATAGGCAAGGTCCAGGCAGAACAAAAGGGTGACTGAAACCTAGGGAAAAGCCACTTTTCTCCCAAGTGCCCCGCAGGAGGCCAAGAACGGAGGAATTTTCCCAGCTGCAGAACAAAGAAACCAGGTGTTAGTGTTCGGGCTTACAGCCTGAGAGGGGCCTTGGAGGAAAGATAGATGCAGAAGGAGGGAGAGGGAGCCGGGGGACGAGGGCGGGGGAAGGAAGCAACAACGTCGGATGCTCCGCTTGTGCGGGAGCTGGGTTGAACTCCCGCCAAGTTCAAACAAAAGTCGGCGAGGCTTGGCGAGGGAAAGCTGCACACACAGGCATGCACACCCGCATACACAGGTGCAGTGTGGTCTGGAAGAGCTGTGGGGAAAAGCTCATGGTCATGTTGTTGTTCTCAAACCTCAAGTCACCCAGGAATGAAGGAACACCAGAGGCAGGTGTGGATCTGCGTCTGCCACTTTATGTAGCTCTTGTTCTGCTGGCTTGGAGGATTAACTGACTTTAGGTAGGTCCATGCATCATCCACACACTAGTCTTCAGATAGCATGTCCCCCCAAACTGGAAGTGCTCATCCTGAGCTCCCCGAGTCTGCATCCCCAGGAAAGGGAGCTGTGTTTGACTGGATTTGTGCCAGGGAGCCACTGGAAAAAAAAGCCAGGACAGCATGCACTTTGCTGCCTGTAAAACCCATGAGAATGTTAGGATGATAGAAAAATGTTTGATTTGGGCCATGCAGCTCATCACTAGCAAGCCAAATTCTGCATCATGTAGTAGTACTTCTGGTCCTAAGGGGCTGGAGGCAGCTCAGCTTCTGCTCACCAGTGAAGTGCAGTGAAACTTTCTCCTGGCCTGACCTGCTAATTGCAGGGATGTCCTCCTTCCCACCAAGCAGATTAGGATCATGTGAAAGGTGTTATGTTTAATGGACTTAACAATGGACTTAGGCAAGGGAATTGTCCCCTGACTTGGAGTTAGGCTAATTGGAACAAAAGTGAACACAGGCACACACCATGAAAAATTCAGTGAGTTTGCTAGTGATGAGAAGTAGCAGTGAGACCTTTGGTTTCTGCCTTATTTGAATGACTTTGTCTCAAGCAACCCCATAATATGCAGTGGGACCATGATTCAAATGTGACTCTGCCTCAGAGGTGTGCCTAATGGGTGATATCTGGCAAGATAAGGCTGATATGTACCGTAGCTTCAGACTTTTAATCATTTCTGGGTAAGCATTTTAGCTTGGGACTGTATTCGTTTAAATGTTTTAAATGGGCTCCAGATGTTGTAAAATCACTATAAAAAAAGATAAAAATTGTCTACAAATTTTAAGAAAGGCCACAAAAGGGTAGAAGAGAAAGGTCAGATATTGGGCCTCTTATCGGTTACATGCAGTATCTAAGTGCCTGTGAATGGCAAAGGAACATGATTTCCAGTCTACCTGAAATCAACAGAAGTACTGTGCTCTGGATGTGGCAATAAGTCCCTCCTCTAGCTCCCTAACTCCTCTATTTACTGCTTCCATCTCTCTTAGAGAATGCTGAATCATAATAATCAGCTTTTTTTTTTTTTTTTTTTTTGCATTCTATATAAAATAAAAGCAATAACTCAATAACAGAAAACCTTGAGCTAAGGGTGTTGTTTTTGGGACTGTGTCCATTTTCCTTCAATGCACGAGTTGTGTGTTAGAAACTATTCCCTCTGGCAACCCATAAAACAGAAACTTCTCCATTTTTTCCACCCCAGGAAACACTCTGTCAGCAATTCACTTGCAGCACTCATCTATGAATATTGAGATGGTATTTTTTTGTGTCTTATTCCTAATATATTAACACAAGGTGCAGTGAGTATCTATAGTATACTACAAACTGCATGGATAATTACAGCCTGAACAATGGTAAGCTCAATCAGGAAAATACAGAAGGCTGGAACGAAATTTTCAATGCACATCGGGGCCTGTGACATTCTGAATTTATTCTACTTCTGTTCTACTGCTGTCGGAAAGCCCATTAGTTTTAAGGCCGTGGCCTTGTATACTTCAGTATTTCTGCATATTCTTCAAGAAGCAGGTGGTGCTCTAGGTTTCAGTGAAGGTGCTCATAGCAGAGCGACATGGGCACACGTGGTTTGTTACTGTGGTATTGCATATGTATGAGGACATATTAGTCAGGAGTGGAAACAAGTTTTATGCAGAGGTCAGCAGTGCCCTAAAGTTTGCTGCTGAAGGTTATGGGTGACAACTGCAAGAAGTCATGACACAGTTTCACCTGCCAGCTAAACGAGCTTAAGGTAATGTTTTATTGCAGTTTCCATATGGGAAGACTGTGTGCACCATTGGTGTCTCGCTTAATAAGTGATAACCCCTTGAGCTGCGATAACTTGTCTGTGATTTTTTTATCCATAGCCCAAGTATAACATAGGGGAGGATTAGGAGGGAGACAGGAGAATACAAGGTATCAGTGCATCCTTAAAGCAGACCAGACAAAGCATCAATAGCTTGGACAGCTTTTGTGTTCTCCAGGCTAAGTTTTAAGGAGACATATGAGAAGGTATGATGTATTGGCTCTATGGACTTCAATGCTGAGTAACTTTAACACATTAAAATGGGGATTAGATATTGCAAGAAGTTACTTGTGGGAACATGAGAGATAGATGATGACAGATAATATTTTTGATGGAGTCAAACAAGTGACCAATCACCTGAGAAGGTATAAAAGCAGGGATATAGATGTTAGGACTAGATGGTTGTTCTCCCAACAGCTAATGGAATGCTGCCAGGAGAGGACTTCAAAGACATAAATCGGATCTCAAAAATCACACCACCACTGTAAAAATTAAGTTACCTGCTTTTTCTTATTTTTTAATAGTGGAACAACATTCTTTTATTTGGTTTCTCATTTCTTGAGTCTGTAAGAGTATATTCTATTTGTATTTTCATTATTTTTTCATCATGGCAAAACTAGAAAGATTCTTTTAATGAAAAATGAAAACTATTTTATTCCTTCTTGGACTAGGGCTTCAAGGAAATGTCAAGTGTCATGAGCTTTGGCAAAACTTACAAACTTTTTTTTTTTTTAACATCGAGCAAATAGTTTTGCTTTGTTTCTAGGTTTTGTTGACTTCCATGGAAATATTGTTTGATAACTATTTAGTATCAGGGTTGTTGTCCTTCTGATGAAAGGGTGTGTTACTTTCAGGATCCTGCTGTTGAAGGACACTGTCTATTCAAGCACAGACACGTTTTGGAAATGGCTGGTCTCTTGGCCATTGTAACATACTCAGGCAAAAGTGCCCACCTCTGCTTTGGAAGTGTTTGGTGCCATAAGCTTTGCATTGATGTACAGATTTTGTTGCAGAGTAAGGACTCCATTCTGGAGGGGAATTTTGAAATTCTGCACCCTGGTGAGAAATTGAATTTCAGCCTCTGTAGCTGTTTAGGTGACAGCAAAATTTTCAGAAACAGAGGAGGAGGGAAAGAAATCAATGAGTAGAAATGATTAAGCACAAGCATGTAATACCAGGAAATGCTTGCTTTATCCATCTGCATTTTTAACCATCATTCATCACAATTAGTTACTGTGCAGTACCTGCAACTATAAATAGTTTTCATTTGACCTTTTCTGCATCTGTCAAGCACAGAGTACACAGATACACTTTGAATGCTTCCGCGTGTTTCAAGTGTGGATCAGTACACACCCTTGCACCAGACTAGCAGAAGACAGCAGAAATCACTCGTGCGGATAGCCAGTGAACGCTGGTGGAGAGAGATAAGGCACTACGAGCTCCACCAGTGCTTTCTGGGCAACACATCCATAGCGTGTGCAGATCAGCAGAATTACCACCTTGGAGAAGGTGTATGACTGGGCTCTGCAATACTGCTTTTGCCTTTTCCTCCTTGCAGACACCTGCATTTTAATACTTGCTCTCTGCTCAACACAAGCATGGTTCCTCAGGGTCAGGGCTGCCTTCCTGCCACTGAACCTCAGGCCTTGCAGTTGCATCTAATCCTCTCACTCACATAGCACTCTGTCTTGGAAGAGCCACAGGAGCACTCTCAAAAGACCTAGGTTTTAGGGCTTCCAGACATTAACTCAACATAAATTTTATATGTTTTATTTTGTCCTGGACTCAGTCCTGTTGGATGAGGGTTACTTCAATGAACTCAGGTTGAAGTTACAACATGGCACAAGGAAGTAAAAAGTACTTCACATCTGTACATGGCAGATTTGCAGTTCAGTTTATTCGGTTTATCCAGTGCATAAAACAACAAAAAGAGTCTCACTTAGGATTAATTAATCGGGATTCCTGCACATGTTCCTGTGCATTCCCCTCCACATTCCTTCTCTGAATCAAAAATTGCAGTTTAATGCTTTACACTTGTAAGGACTCACAGAAACTGGAAAGTTTTTGACCAGTACAAGGTTATTTATGTAGGATGAAATGTCAATTTTGTCAATCTTGTACTGTGGTCTGACACCATGGTCAGTTTATCCATATGATCTTTTTCCCTCTTGATTTTTAAACAAATGAAATGGATAGCCAAACAGAACGTTCTCCTGCCTACAGACATTGTCTAAATCCAAGCCAGTGTTGGCGTATATCTTGGTTAAGTTTTGTATCTCTTCTGCCTTTTTATTTCCCAGATGCCCCTACTCTCTATCATGGTGCATATTTTATCTGCAGCTTGTGTGAATAACTGCTCTAATAATATGTTGTGCAAACATTTGCCATCACAAGAGTGCTCTAAAGCTATTTTTAAACTCCACCAGATGAAGGGACATCTTATTTCTAGCACTTGTGCTGCAGTTCACTGGTACAAAAATATGTGCACAGTTAATTGTTGGTATTAAGTTGCACCTTGCAATTTAGCTGGGCCTGCACTTAATACATTCTTTGAAATAGATATGCATGTGTGTGCACACCATGTGTTTGTCTTAAACATGAATGGCTAGGACCATTACAGTATATAATGCGTGCAGCAGTAAAAAAAGACATAGACCTGGCCAAAGCCTGTGACTTAGAGCAGCCTTGCAATGCAGAGCAAATGGGCAAACCTCAGCGAGGTGTGCTGCAGGTGCTGAGTTGAGGTGGAAGCTGAATGTAAGCCATAGAAGAAGAAAACTCAGTGGCAGGTGTGGGATCACGGAAAGATGAGTTCCTTTCCTGTCCTTTTTGCTGTAAGGCCTTCAGAGTGGTGTAACTGTAAATTTAAATGTTAAGATGGTTTCATTCTGCACACAGTGAAAGAAAACTAAAGAATCCCAGAACTAATGTGAAAGCTCAACTACCTTAGCAACCACATAAATTTTATTAAAATGCTTTTCTGCTTTCTGCTTCCTCTACTGTTGCCTGTTTCTGGGTTTGGGTTTTTATTTTGTTTGTTTGTTTGGGGTTTTTTATGTGTATTTGCTTCAAATCTTTCCTTAAACTATAGGAAGATAGTAAGTCTGGGGCCTTTTGGCTCAGTCTGCAGATGTGGCTCACGTGACACAGATATTTATCCACTATGAATGGAGGAGAGATCACTCAATCTATTTGTGTAGGCCTTCAAGTAGCCAGTGATTTAATGCAGTTGTTGCCATTACTTATTTGAGTGCCTGGTTTGCCAGGTTCTGCATGAACTTCATTTTTCCAAGAAAAGACCATATTTGTCTTTGCTGGTTATCACCATGAAGTCTTTTAAGGGATTCTTACCATTTTACTTGATTGTGTTTTGTACCAATGCTATTTTTGTTTTGTTTGTGTCACCCCAGCTTCCTTTTGCGGATTTGTCCATAAAGTGTTTTGCCAGGGCCTTTCACCATAATATGTTAGAATATTTCCTCTTAGTGATGAAATATTCACTGTAATTGCTTTTTTTTTTTTTTTTCCTAGCTACCAAGGGTGATGCTCAACTTTTATGTAGCTTTAGAGAAGGAGGGCAGTGAATCCATCCAAACAGTTTGCATCCAAATGTCAGGCTTTCCCATGTGATTGTTCTGATGTTATCACATGAGAGCCTGGCAGCCTCTGTCACTGATCAGGGCCCCATTGCATCTGTGCTCTGACTACATCAAAAAGACAGTCCTTGCCCCAAAGTACTCAGATGGTTGGTGTCCTTCAGGTAATGTTTCCACACTACTGCTCTAGCTGGTTGGGGTCCAGCTGCAGGGACACAGGCTCCCAGAAGCTGACCCTACGTTTGGCACTGTGCGGAGAATTCTTTCACCTGTGGAAGCCAATGGAGTCTTGTGCAGGTACAAGGACAACCTTCTGTTTCGATGGAGGGCCATGGCAGAAGTGTAGTTGAACCTCTTCAATCAGTAGTCTGTTTTCTTCTTCCAGAGGCAACCAGTTGGTTTGGTTTCATTTTAAACTTGGTTTACTCTTCCATTTACCCTTCAATAACAGAAAATTAGCTGAATGATCCATTGTGATGTGCTACAGTGCACTGGATACAATGGGGTGAAATGGTCTGGAGCACCCCAACTCTATTTCTCTGTGCTGAAATTTCTGACTAATGGTAGTGTCATGAAGCTGACTCCCTGAGAAGCAAAGATCGATTTCCTCTTTGAGTAGTCATACTCTCCACAGAAGTATCCTTTCCAGTTACGTTTTGAAAGCCATCAGACATGTTGTTATAAATGATCACTGAAGATTACTGGAGATGCTGCAAAATAATAGTGAACTGAGCAGCATCTGTAATTTCCACCACTGGTTTGCAATCATCACTTAAAATGAACCCTGTCTCAGTTGTAGGGCTAAACTTTTTTTCCTCCTTTATTGCTGTATAAGACAGTTGAAATAGATGGTGTCTCATGAATTTTTATGCAAAAATCTGAGCAGCAATCCACTGTAGCAAGAGCTAGCATTCTTTGTGAAGATCAAGACTAGCTCAGAAAATACTAGAGGGAAGTCTACATTTCTAGTTATTCTAAGACTCTGTTGCAGCTCAAGTAATAATGACCTGAGATGTATACAGATGTATACAGAATAATACAGCTCAATAATACTCTGAAATGTGTATCTCTGATGTTGTTTCTCCTTAATTCCCCCAATATAAATCAGATCCTGCTTAGGCACAGTATTTATCACCACTCCTGTTTGTTAGTAGAGGTTTTACTGTTTTATGATCATGATCACCTCCACAGCCTTTGTTTTCTTGTGAGTCACTGGTGTCATAAATGCCCTCAGTGCAGAAGAAGAGACATGAATCAATTTTAATAGAAAACTAGTTGTGATACCTGCATTCTTCTATACCTTTAGCACGTTGAATTGTCTCACAATAATGCCTCAAGCCTTGCTCTGGTAACATACACAAGCAGGTGTATAACTTAAGGCATGAGTGTAAGCCCGGTGGCTATGAAGCTGTGTAAGCTTCAATGCTTCATTAGAGGACACAGTAAATCTTCCATCTGACTTGCAGGTATCCCAATGTTCCTGGTACAAATTCTTGTGTGTGCTTCTTCTTCCCATGTTGAGATCTGCACTTGCTACAGAGTTTTGAGTAAGAAACCCAATCTCATCTGACTATCTAAGAAGGAAAGACACTTGACAAAACTCCAAAGCTTGTTCCTAAATACCCCCATTGAAAACTCAGGTGTTGCCAACCAAAGACAAAACTGGGGAGGAATGCCAGTCCTAGAGAGGTTGCCTTTTGATTTTGTTTTTCATCCATAGGAAAGGCATTCTTTTACACTTCTTTGTTTTCCCTTAATAGAAATTTCTGTGGTTTCAATCCTCTCTTTTAAGAGTTCATGCATTTCATATAAGATTTAAGGGCCATTGGGAAGAGAAAAAGACTGCACCAAACTGTATTTGTGGCATAGAACTTTCTGAAGCCTGTGTTGTGCTAATTCATTTTTTTTTGAAAGTTTAGAGGAACTCATCACTACCTGAAATAGCTACCTCACCTCCTGAAGTGGGACATAAACTTCACCTTCTTTTGAAATAGCTGGGGCAGTCAGTGTTCAAGTCAAGAGGCACAAATAGATTTTATTCCTGACTTTGATGAAGAGAGAAAGGAAAAAGCATAGGAATGGGAGCAATCATCTGAGTCTATCAGACACTCTGACATCTGATCTTCCAATGGCTTTTTTTAATGTTTATCTAGGAAATGATAGAATTATAGGATGCATCGGGCCAGAAGGGACCTTTAAAAGTCATCTAACCCATAAAAATATTGTTATTTTCAATTGTAAAATTTGCTTTTAATCATGATTAACACTTTCAAGTGGATCAACTTTAATGATACCTCATTCACAGCTCATTTTTGGAAGCATCAGTAGACTCCTTTCTGACCAGCCATGTCTTCTCAATAATTTCTGTAAGTGTGTTGGTTTTGTTAAGCTGCAAAGCTTGTAATATTTCCTACGAAAATTAAAACATGAATTTCTGGCTGCATCTGACAAATCACACATGGTACCAAAGCAAAATGATTTATACTCTCTATTCTCAAAAGTTATTCTCTCTTTTTATTTTTAATGTTCCATAGAAACTTTTTTTGTGAATTCTGAACCACAGATTCTTTAAATGGGCTTGTAATGAGATGGCTCTTTTATATGAATTTGTGAACTTCACTGTCAATTCAGATCAATAAATCCTGAACCAATTGAGTTTTTTAATATAACTTACTGAAGAAGAAGAAAGTACTATGGATTTGATTGCTTCCTCCAGCTTTTGAAATGTGAAGAACAAACACAATATCAGAATAAAGATTTTTTTTCCTCTCCAGGTTAGGCTTGTACAGTATGTATTTAGTCATTCTGGCTGATTCATAGCCAGCGGTTTGCATCTTCAAGAGCAAGTACAGGGTGTTCCTTCTGAGATACAATGATCAGTTCTGCAAACACTGCTTTAAATGATATCTCACCAGCACCTCTGTAAGTTAGAGGTTGTATCAGCATTTCCATTACAAATACAACGTTTACACTACTACCACCTTCCTTGATTTATATCATACTCCTACACTATAACACGGAATCACAATTGCTTTGTTCGCTGCAGCTATACAGTGCTGTATATAGGGCTGAGGGCTCACGGGATTTTTCTTCAAGTGCTCCCGAATTTCTCTCCTAGACTATAAAGGTAGCATTGCCTTTTCAGCAAATATTGATGCTTTTTATTCTTTGCTTCAAGACATTATTCTGTTTATATGCTGTGTACCTGGACTAAGGTGCATTTACAATTTACTGGTGCATGTACTGCAGTTGCTTTAAATCCTTCTGTTTATTATCGGCTTGGTCAGTCGGAACGAACAGATGTCTTTCTGCATCAAAGACCTCGTTTTCATTCTCCATGTCTGTGGTTTTGCCACTGAGTCAGGGTGCAGGTCTTGAAACATAGGATGTTGAGAAGCGACAGAAAGGGAAACCAAGTATGAGAATTATTAAATTCATACATAATAAGCACCCACTGTATCCATAGTCCATTTACGTATTGTTACAGACAGTTAGTAAATCATTAATACATGATGTTACAGACTCAAATAACAATCTGTTATGAATTGCATCATTATTCTGTTAGCAGGTGGTCTTGAAAATTACATTTATAAGCACAGAGTTGGGTCCTGTAGCTTTCTGTGACAACTGGCTTTTCAGTTCTTCTATTTAAAGTCATTAAAATGTCTAATTCATCACTTATACGCTATTTAGAAATGAACACTGTAATATGCAGTGCATCCCCCTATGAATTTACTGAAATTTTTCACTGGTCTCTGTTTTCCTTTTGGCTTCATGCGATTTTGTACCTTCAACATTTCTTCTGAAGAAGAGCATCTATGAACTGCTTGTTTGTTCAAACTGAGAGTGGTGATTGTTTACTATTTTTTGATTTGAGGTACAAAGTGCTTAGGAACAACCCTATTTTTAAGTATAAACTTTAAAAAAAAAAACCCCAAAAGTAATAAAAATTTTAAGCAAGGAAGCGGATCATCAGGGAGCCAGTCTGCCTAAATGTCCCTCTTTGTCTTGTGACACAGTGTGAAAGATCTTGAGCTTTGCAGCACACATACCAAACTACAAGTATCACCTCCATTTCTTGGAGGACATGACTGAGCTGGGCAAGCATGTCAGTCCTTCTGGCTACTGTGCTAATCAGGGTTTGGTACCAGCACCTCAGGCAGTGTATGGAATAGGGGAGGTAAGGGCAGAGTGAGGCATGGGTAGTCAGACAGCCTGCTCAGCTTTTCTCCTGTCTGCTCCAGGTCAGATCATGAGGGGAACCTCATTTTTGCAGGTATATAAGTTCCATCTGCTCAGTGGATTAAAAGAACGATTCTGTGGAGTTTGGGCTATGAATTCAGTACCTTTTAAATATTCAGTTGGACTAAGAGAAGGAAGAAAAGAAGAACAAATAATTTGAAGTCTTTTATTACAAAAATTATCAAGCAGTGCCCCTACATTTCTTCACCTGCTAAGGTACTGGCAACTTTCTTCCCACCTCACAAATTATATTTACAGTTTCCTTGTGGTTTTTGCCCTGAAGTCAATTTTCACTCCAGCAACTTTTCTTCTACTCTGTGCCTTGGCTCCTTAGGTCATTAACCTCAAGCAAGGAACTTTGTCAAATACTTTGAAAAAACGAAGTCCACTCTATTTCTCTTGTCTGTCCTGGTGGCAATACAGCACATTCAAAGAATTCCAGCAATTTTCTGAGGCATGACCTGCCTCTCCTGAAACATGCTGGTATCTTTGCAATCTTTCAGCAAGCTGTGCTGTACCAAATGTTCCTCCATTTGATCTTCTTAAATATTTACTCAACTGTTTCCAGTGACTCTCATTCAGCTAACTGGTCTCCAGTAACTTGACAAACTCAACCAGCTTGATGACTTGCTTGTTTGTTTTTAATAAAAATCTAAAGTAAACAAAAAATATTTTATTCTCACAGTTTACACTCACTCCTAATGTAAAAAATCACTAATCATTCTGCTGCTTTAGAGAAATCTGTTTGGTTGTGTGGTAATCTCTTAATATCCTATCCAAGAGAGCTAACCTCATAAGTAGCCACTGCTCTTGTCTGCTCTTATGTGCAATGAAAATACTGGCTTACTAACAAATGCAGTAGAGTTGGTGTTACCTGTGGAAATATAGTGATTATTACAAAATTATAGTGTATTTGGCTTTCTTAGCAATAAAATGTTTCAGGCAGTGGAAATTTAGGAAGAAGTGGAATGGCTTACGTCAAATTTAGCATACTAAGGGGGACTATGATGTTAATTGACTGGCTCAAGTTTGAATGAACATGGTGGGTGTGGGAAGGCAGCGAGTACTTCTGGGCTTTCTTTGCATAGACCAACACATCAAATATCTTGTGTCTGTGCTGCAGTGCTCAGGAATTATTCTCAAAATGAACAAACAGTGTTTCTTAATATATTTCTGAGCCAGATCCTCTATTGTTTCCTTCTCATATCATATCATTGGCTTCAGTGCAAGCCTCCTTTCATTTCTGCAGGGCCTGCCCCTGCCTCACCAGGAGAGATCATTTTAAGTTATGAATGGAGGAAATTTTTAGACAGCTCTGTGCCTCCCCATGTTCCCATCTCTCCAAAGCTCACAGGCAGTGAAGATTCTCCTTTTACTTGAGTTTAGGAAAGTTTGAGTGTTTAGATGAGAAAATCCAAACTTTCTCTCTGCTGTTACTGAGAAGCTATGAATGGCTGCACTGTGGTGTACTAACCATGATGTTCTAACTGGTCATCAATCTTTTCAGACACATTCTTCTAACTGGGGCATCCTCATGGCATGACGAACAGAATAATAATTTAGGAAGAAAACATACTATATCAATCAAAGGCAGTTACTTTAGTCTCCAAGCTGGTTAGAGCAGGTTGCCTCTGCCCTGTGAAGCTTCCTGAGAGGAACAGGTGAATGAAGGATGCAGTAGAAAAGTAATGGAAGGGAACAGTACACATTTCGTACTTCTGTTACTTTTTACTTGGACTCTGAAGGGTGACTTGTAAGGAAAGCAAATTTTTTCCTGGTGTTCAGCTTTTCAGCATTTTATTTACTCCGTTTTCCCCAGTCTCTGTCACTGTTGTGCCATAGCGTTTACTGGCTTGCAAACCCAGTAGTGTTTTTCTTCCAAAAATAAAAAGACTGACGTCCATTGCCTTTACATCGACCCCAGGGGCAAGCCTTCTCTTCCTATTCTGCTGCAATGGGTATAATTTCACACCTCAAAGCACTACTCTGCTATTTAGTGATAGCTAAATGCATTTCTCTAGAGCTTACCTCTAGTTCTCTTCTGCATAAGTAGCAGTCACTCTTGTTTGTTTGACCAAGTTGGTTCTCCAGGAGTTACCCCAATAAAGCAGATGGCACAATTAAACATATACAGATTAGGCAGAACATAATTTGTGTTGATCAAAAATGTTTTTATTGAATTTCTTTTTTGACAGAGAATGGCATTTCCAACAGATTTTTTTCACATATATAAATGTCAACCTTTTGCTACTTAATTTTTCAGACACTGAGAAACATTTTTTTCTTCAGCCACTGGAAGGTTGAATTTTAAGTTTTCATGGATTTTTTTTTAAGAAAACTTTAAAAGGAAATATTGATATGATTGAAGAGAAATTTACTTTTTGAATTACTTCTAGGGAAACACTTTTCTTAAGTACCTTTTAATATGCTGCAGCTGTAAGATAGAATTTGAGATCTGATTTGTCAGTTTATAAACAGCAAAGAAATTCTCTGTATACAAGATAGCTATGCTTAAATTGCCCGTTTTAATATTGATTTTTTATTTGTTGATGAATCTAACAGTGTCAATTCACTTCAGATAATACGCATAAAGACATAGTAGTATTGCTAATCAGTTTTCTGATGTAAAACTCTGCTAATGACTACAGAAAAGGCATCTACAAGAAAAACACTGCTCCCAGGAGCCTGGAGGAAAGAGTTAAACTGAAGTAAATATTGCTTTGTGGACATTACAAATATACACTTTAGATATGCATTAGAAGTTATTGCTTTTTTATCCATAATTGGGATGTATTTTGGTCCTGTTCCTGTGTTTTAGTTACAAATGTGTAATCAATTTACATACCTGAATTGGGATGCATTTTGGTCCTGTTCCTGTGTTTTAGTTAAAAATGTGTAATCAATTTACATACCTGTAATCTTTCATTCCAGTGTTCAACACATACGTACTTAAAACCTTTCATTTCACTGCTCAACACATACCTGTAATAGCCCAACCTGCATTTTCAATAATTGAAACCACCTTATGATGTAACCATCAGCTTTCTAATCAAAAGCTTCAAGTGATGGAGGCTCAGAGACTGCCCACTGATACTGACCAATGGTGGTTATGTTTGTTGGATGCTAAATCTGATGCAAATCTCTCCCTCCTTGGTGTTGATGTGGCATATGTTTGGTTTCAGCTAACAACTGATAATCCCCACAATTCCTGTTGCTGATGCCCGTTCTCTCTGTCACTGTCAATTAATGAGGATCCTCTGAAATCATATATTTCCTGAAGCTTTCTATGTAGTTTGTTAGGTTGTGATTAGAACTCTTGTAAAGTCACAGCTGTGCTTGGTGGATTTTACAGCAAAAGTAAAGAAAGAACTCATAGGTGGTATTGTTGCTCTATATTTCAATCTGTCAAAAGTTGTGGATGTATACTTTTCAGTGGAAATGGCACAAGAGGAGTGCTTACATATGAAACGCATTGCTGTTGTCTGCTGCCATCTTCCCTCTCCCATTTCTAATTTATGTATACAATTTTTTAAGAAATTCATGTTCATAATTCCGTCAAAAGTTAGTTTTGTTTGAGGCAAGCAGATATTAAGATGCTCCCTGCTCCTATACACTTCACTTTTGTTCCTGCTCCATGAAACTTGTATTTGCTCTTCTCTAAGAATTCAGCAACTCTTTTTGTTCGTTACAATGCCTTTTATTTGTGTCTAATGCTGCTCCATCTCTCTCCCTACATAAGTTGTCATTTTCACCTCCTGACACTGAAGAAGTTTCTTGGAAATACAGGTAGAAATAGTTAGGAAAGGATGCAAAGTAAGTGGAAGGTTTCAGTCTGCTAGCCCTCTCCCTGCCCAGTGTGTGGGGACCTGATGCACTTTGTTCTTCACGGTGTATTAGGGTGTCCATTACCAACAATGGAAGCTTGTTAACACGGCAGCGTGGAGACTATCCATTATTCCTCCTGCTCCTTTATAAAGAGGCCATTAAAATAGAGCCAAGCTCCTTTCCCTACAGGTTGAAATTTGAACAAATTTAATTTCTATTTGTTAGGGAAACTCGTGCAGCTGGGGAGAGAAAAGCCAGATTGACAGTTTTGGAATATAAAGTTCTTTATTCATCAACAGTGCAGGTAGAGGAAGTAGCTGTTTCTCTTACTTTGCCAATTTTTGCTAATCTCTGACCTAGAGGTATCACCTCAAGCTTGGAGTTCATTCTCCATGTCTTTCTAATCATTGGGCTCTCTGCTGAGGTAGGTACCAATTAGCAAAGGTTATGTGATGTGATGTGGACAGCTGACCATCACAAGAGAACGGAAACCATGAATTTTTACTTCGTGCAATGACAGTTCATCACCATGTCTATGTTGGACAGATTTGTATTGCTGCCTTGAAAGTTTGTCCGGGTTTGTGCTGCTTTACCAAGTCCTTTCAGGCAACTTAGCCCCACAAGCTGGGCTAGTTTTCACACAGAAAAAGACTATGTAACCTACTGTCAGTGAACCAGCCACCAAAAATCCAAGCTTTTTCTCTGGCCATTTTCTACCTGAGGGTCTGTGTCATTCTAGTCTGGCCAGGCAGTGACATGTTAACTGACTGGGCGGCATTCCCAGTGCCTAGGGTTTTCTGGAAAGAAAGCTAAAAGACCCCAAATATCCAGCAGTGGATGAAACCTGAAAACCTCATTTTAGGTTCATGAGAGAGCTCTACTTAAAAGATTGTCCTGGTGTTTCCTGCTAGGGGGTGGTGATGACCGTTTATTTGCAATCAGGCTGAGAACTGCTAATGGCAAGAAACCCGATTGGAAGGGAAGTATCTCAGGGATCTTGGGCAGGGGCTGAACTTGAGCAGAGCCTGGACTGCTATCCAAGTAAGAGTGAATGAGCTTGAGGTGATCCCTCTCTTTGACATACTGACTGTTTCTAAGTTTAGGCTGAAGTTAATAAATGCAGACGAATCTACTATGATTATGGGTCCTGCATCACTTGTTTGCACAGCAAGGGGCCAAGCAACCCAAGCAGACTTTGAAATGTGCTTCTAAACCAGCAAAGGAGGGGGTGGAGGATGCTGGCACTCTTGGGCAGCGTTACTGACATGCACACCCAGTTGTTCAGTCAAAGGAATTTGCAACCGAAGGCTCCTCATTGAGTGTGGCAGGCAGTGGAAGTCCCACCTTATTTGAAAACTTGAAAACATCCCAGGCTATAAATCTCATTCATTAGCATTTCTTTTCAGAGGATGAGGTGGAGCGTGGAGGATAGCAGTATTGATGAGGATTAAACTAGCAGATGGGATGAGCTTGTGGAATACCTAGTGTTATGCTCTCCTTCTGATACATTTACCAAGTGAGACAAGGAGGCTCCACAAGGCACTGCTCAGTTCATACTGAGTTGTGTAATTGTTTTCACAAAGATGAAGAGAAGCTGGATCACAATCCAAAATGTTAAGACTTTTCTTTTTTTTCTTTTTTTTTGAGCTCATATTTTCTGAGTTTTTATCTTTTTTTTCTTTTTTTTTTTTTAATGAGGGGGTTGTTTGTTGTTATTTTGGTGGGGTTTTTGTTAAGGAAAAACTCTTGAATTTGGAAATTTCCCAACATCTTATCTATTCTTATCATTCACATCCCATTACATGACAATGGTGATGTAAAATGGACTGATGGAACTGGGTGGGACATGTCACGATGTGGAGCTCCATATGTCAATCTGACAAGTGTAAAAGACATTGTTTCCTATAACCTGGTTTATTTAGTTTTTTAAAAACTGCTTTTCAGAAAACCAAAAATGTCAGGCCAGCCTAGCATTAAAGGAGAGAATTAAAATAGAGTCAATAGTTTGCCTGAAAGGGAAGCAAACAGAAAATTGTCCTTGAGAGCACGGTGCAGCATTCTCCTGCATTAAGAAGGCAAGAGATATTCGATCTGAATCATTGGGTAGAGACACAGATGTAGCAGGGCGGACAGGACTAGGAACACCGTGCATCTAGATGCACACAGCTGGGGAGAAAACTTACTGTGTCAGCCACACTGCATAATCTCTTCTGCAGATTACAAATTACTCCACAGAGGTTGCAGAGGTATCTGTGCAGGCTGTTTTATGTTCCAGTGCTTGATTTTCAGTATGAAACACTAGGATTAATCAAGGGTGTACCTAGCAAATTGGAGCTGGTTCTCTCAGTGGTGGATGGAGCTGTTATCTCCCCTTGGTTGCGAGATCTCCGTGCGGACGTGCTGTTCCATGTGCTGTCATCACTAACACAGCATGAGCAGTTCCATGGCTTGATCAGGGAGCACTCCTCTTCCTCCCCAAGCCCTCACAGAACTGAACAAAAATGCCTTCCACTCTGCTGTTGTCTCTGATGTAAAAAATTTCTTCTATGATGACAAAATGCAAATCAGACATGGTTTCCCTGAGTCAGGGGAGACCCCCATTCAAGTTGCAAACAAAACATACTTCAGCCTTTGAATGAACCGTCAGGCTATATCTACAGCCAACGTGGAAATCCGGCAGGACTTTGAGAGATATATACATACTGCATAGCAAGAGCCCGACAGAGTCACCTTTATACATGTTGCAATGTACAAGAAATGGAATGTTCTCAGAATATTAAGTCATGCAGAGATCTATCTCCCTGTCTTCTGTGCTTCACTTAAGCTTGATCTGCAACTTCTCCAGTGAGTCTTAAAGGTGGACGATTTAATTTCAGGAGACTGCAGATTTCACACAAAACAAGGACTTTTGAAACTGCTTGTTTATGAGCTGAATTCTGTTTTCTATTCATGATCTGTTTTTCTGCTGAAATATCTTGCCATGGGAAGACTTCTTTTGGCAGCCACTAAAATCACTTGATTGTGAACTATCCAGATTTTATTAGACAATTAGCAAATCAGCTCAGTGTTTGTGTGTGTGCATATGTGTGTCTGTTTGCATGTGCGTGTGTGGTAATTGATGTTCATGATGTATGGCTGGCTGGCTGGAATGTCTCACTACCCACACAACATGATTGCTGATAGGAAGGCCTTTTCCAGCTCAGTATTAGTATGCTTCATCCGAAATTGACTTTGCTGACAAACCTTTGCTTCTGATGCAAAACGTATCATTGTGCCTAATTTCAAGCATAATAGTTCTGTAATCATCTCCCGAGGAGATGTTAAGTTATATTTATTTGTGCTGTCTTGAGTGATTGTGCAAGTTGTTAGCATGGCAGAACTAGCAAGACCTGGATACGAAACCAACAAAGAAATGGCTTGCCAAGGCCACAAATGTGGGCTCCAGTTGTGGTGGTATACGTGGGGTATGTAAGACATCTCTTTAGGAGTGCCATGTTGCCAGCCTCTGCAGGTTAAATAATCCCCTCCATCTCACGTCAGCTGAACTGGTGCTTTTGCCGCCCAGCAGCCCCAGAAAGATAACTGTCAGTCACCAGCAATGTGCACTGCATTTATAGTACAAATAGGACACTATTTTGGAGAGAAGATGATACTCATATAAATATGTGATAAGTGACCACATATTGTTGCAACAGTTGTCCTCCTTCTGTGCACGTATGTGTGTTCAGATGCATGAGACAAGTAAGCGTGTGTTAAACATCCACCATTCAAACCTGGATGTGGGCTTTAACAAAGGCATTGTAGTGAAGTAATTTCTTCACCTGCCTTGATGAAGAATCTGATGTGGATGCGGAATTCCTGCAAAGAAGCGTATTATGAGATTTCTTTCTTGCCGGTTCAGCCCTATTAATCTGTTCAGCATGAGCTTGGGTATTTTAATAACGGACATGGAATATTATGCCTGCTCTAAAATAGCTTGGTTTTAAGCATTACTTGGGCCGTGTTGGCGTTAACTTAGTAGGGGGAAAAAACAGGTTTTAAGCTTATCCTTCTTTTCTTTCCATAATCACAGCTACAGGGCAAAATACACTGTCTAATAAGAGAAATAGCATTATCATGTGCTAATTTACAGTAACATTAAGAATAGCACAAGGAACAAGACCCTGACTGTATGTACATGCTGGAGTCCATGCTTTGGATAGAACTGCAACTGTGAAATGACTGGTTGTCCTTTTGCGGACAGAATTTGACTTCTTCTGGCCACTGCAGCTCACAAAATGGTGCTGATAGCTTTCATTCAGGAGCAAATTTTATTCTGGTATTACCTGTGTTCATTTCCTGCTGAATATTAGTGCAGGAAAAGGTAATCAGCTTGCAAACAAAGGCTCTCTTAGCTCAAGAACAACCTCTCCATCTCTTACAGGAATAGACACTGACAGCTTCCAAAAGAGTATCTGCCTACTTCTCTCCCTCTGGAAAGCTAAGAGTTGCACCAGAGAAGTCCAAGGGTGAGGGAAACTGCAAAAGAGAAGGGACATCTGAGAGTCTTCACTGAATAATCAGAGGATTGATTGATTTCAGACAAAGACAGGAGTTATATAATACATTCTTGTTCTGTGAGTAATTATATGCAAAGATTGACATGTTTGTGAATGTTCTGAAAACTGATCCTGGGCTTACTGCGGCCATTCCTGCATGCAAAAAAAAAATACAAAAAAAATCAAAAACCCAAACAGTTAAAGGCGAAGGAAAAAAAAAAAAGAGAGAAATTTAGGAATAAAAATAAAGGAAAAAAAGTGTGTGCTCCTAGAACAACATCCTGAATTTTTCCCTGGTGGACCCTTGCCATTACCATGGCAAAATGCCTGGAAACTGCTGTTCTTTTCCACAAAAAATGTTTTGAAGAAAGAACAAAAGAAGTTTGAGCTTTTGGCAGATCATTGGAGATCCGTTATGTTCAGATCCTCAGCTGGTGTAAATCAAGATAACTGCAGTATTGCTACAGTAGTTAAAAACTGACTGACTCCCCCATCCATCATGGCTGGCTGCTATGGGGGATATTTCTTCACAGCTTAGATGGAGATGTTGAAGGAACTGTTTCTACTGCATGGTCGTGTTTTCTTGTTAAGAAAACATTGATTATTCTTAATTGTTTAAACTCCCTTGTATACAACTTGGTGGTGACTTCTATCACATAGGTATTTGTTGTGTGTGGCACTGTGCTTTCTTTCTTTGGTTCAGTAGTTGAATGACATGCTAATCTGCTATGAAGACGTGTAATAGGATGAATGGAAATCAGGCTGAATGTTTTAAGCTTAAAAGGTCCTTTATTTCTCTAATCCACATTTCTGTATCATATCACAGCATACAAGTGGTAAAAAGAGTCCCCTCACTAGGCCAGGATAGTTAACCAGTAAATGATAAACTTTAAAACCAAAAGGTGTTACATTTAAAAGTGAAAGAATGTTTTAGTAGGTAATGGTGGTCAACAGGTAAGGACCTTGGGACCTCCATAAAACTAAAGACTTTATGACCATTTAAATACAAAGGCTTGCAAATTCAATTGTACAATTGTAGAAGGGTGAAAGATATAAACCTTTCTCTGCACATGAACTCAGGTGCAGTCCATCTGACTAATGTCCAGCATTGAGATCTTTTTTTTTCCTCTTTCACATAGATAAAAATGTAGTGAGAAAATTAAACTTATCAGAGCTACGTAAGAAATTGTGTGCGCCCACATCATGACTTAAATAAGCCTAGAAAATTCCATTATCATTTCATACTCTTCAGTATTTAATGGCCAAATCTAGATTTGTAATGCTGTTGAGGTTTGAGCACAAAGTCACCAAAGCAGGGAAGGCAGGTATGCATCTCCACATGCCTGTGTGGTGGGTGGTAGGTGGGTGAATCAGCAGCAGCATTTCACATTCAGGTGATCACAAGGAAGGCACAGGAGTGGAGAGTCAGTCTCAGGGTTCCCACATTTCCTTACACTCCAAATTCACTCAGCTCTGGCCACCCTTTGCAACACAAGCTTCTCTCCTTAGGCTTTCCATAGCATGGAAAGACTTACGGAAGTCAGATTTTTGTTTATATTGAAACATGTAATTCCTAATATGCAGCCCAAGTGTTTACATGTGCATTCACTTGTTTGTCTTCTGTTGGTAAAAGATGTTATTTCAGGATCACCTAACAGTTGATTTGATTAGCTGTGTTATCTTCTGGAGGACTCTACTGCTGCTTTGCCCATAGACCAAGGAAATATGTGATTACCATGGCAAGAAATAAAGGTCACAAATAAAATATTGATAAGACTGAGAAGATCAAACTGAGGTAAGGAATAACAGCTCTCTGAACTTCCACATTTCCCCAGAAATGTTCCAGATGGCAGCGCGCTGACAAAAGAGACAAGGTGGTTCCCTCAGTTAAGCCCAAAGTGTCACTTTCTCCCTAGTGAAGTGGCAGGTCAGGCTTCAACGAACTCTATGGCCATGCAGTGGTGTCGGTTATTGGCCCAGAGTTTACCCAAAAGTCATCTGTGCGGTAAGGGTCTTTGTGAAGAACATTGCGTGGCCTCTTCTAAATGCTTTGTGCTGGCAGAAGGTTGCAAGGTTGGGAGAAATTTTCTGTGTCTCGTGGTTTTAATACATTTGGAATTTAACAAAATTACTCTGTCACACACTCTTGCTTAATTGTAGGTTACAAAATAGTGTTGCTCGTGCACTCTTCCTGTATTTGTGTGTTCTTTCTCAGAAACACTGTGCACCAGTAAGTAGACAGAACATGGGGCTATTTATGGGGAGATTTGAATTCTCTTTCTTACTCTACCTATTCTTTGCTCTGTTACCTGAAGAATATTACATCACCTCTTTCTGCCTGGACTTCCATTTTGTAAAACATTAGCTACCTTTTCAGTAAAATGCTACAGCCTCTTCAAGTGCAAACTGTGGTAATGGAACATTTCTATTAATGCTCCCAGTTGCCATTGGACTTCTGACGAAAACGGGGAAAACTCATTGATTAGGGATTTCTGATCATAGTGTTTAGGAAACTGTGAGAGTCCACTGAGGCAAGACATGGGTCTTGCTAGCAGTATAATACTAACATGGTTAAAATCTTTCCGAGCATATGACCAAGAGAGACCAACCTTGGAGAACGTGCACATGGTCAAACTCTTCTATGATCTGTGTCGTTGCTTAGTGATGAACAGTAATGAGCTTGTGCATTGTTCTGGATGGCTGCACCTCTCTTGGGGTACCATACCTGTTACTGTCATTTTCTTTCACTCTCCTTTTGGCTCTAAGTCTGCCCATCATAAAACCAGAGCCCGGCCTCTGAGTCAGACCTCCTTACTGAATCCACTCATGACCTCCTCCATGAGGTCATTACTCCTAAGGTTCTTCCCACTTGGATCTTGCACTCATTTTTTCCCATGTTTTCTATAACTTTCTCTCCTTGGTGTTTGTAGTCAGGACCAAGGAGAAAGGAGCTTAACTATAATTTATATCTTTTGTCTTTATATTGTAACTGACTCAAAACCTTCCTTTGTTTAGGCCTTGCCTGGTGAGTAACAACAGCATTAAACCTTTTCTGCTGGTTAGCCTGCATAACTTAGTCTTCACATCTACAGCTGCTGTGTGCCACAAACTCTCCTCTTCCCATGCATTGAGGTCTCCTGCATGTGCCTACAAATTTTGATCTACCAGTTACATTCAATGCATGACAGCTCTGGGTGCACCACATCACACATGCTACATTTGATCACTCTGCTTCTGAGCTATTTCTTCATTCCTTCACAAAGGTTTCCTGTGATCAGACACTGTCTACATCCAACTTGCTCTCAAACCAGACAGTGTTTGGGGGTGGGTGTCACTGATACAAGAGCATGTCTTGCCTAAGTTCGCTCCTGAGGACCCATACTGTGCAGGATAGCAAGAGCATTCTTTCCTAGCCCCTTCTCTGTGGGAGCAGTCACTGGACATTTTCAATTTTGGAGTGAGGTACTGCAAGAGGAAATTGAGAACAAGAACATGGTATAAGCAGGCTGAATCATCTTTACAAGGTATCTGCACTATCTGCCTTACCTGCAGGCTTCTCTGGTGTCTCCAAAATACCAGGGATTTCCGAGAGTCAGCCTGTTCTGTGAGACTCCTCATTAACAATAAGTGCCTGCCACCTTCGGTGCGGACTGACTACACTGCTGTCTATACTAGTGCCTTCCACGATCAGTCTGACTGCTGTTAAGTCAGGAATTATTTCTTCAATACCTTTCTCAGGCCAGGGTCTCACACTATAGGCTCATGCTGGGGATTTTCCCATGTCTTGAATGCTGTACCTGTTATAAGCAATCCCTTGATCTTCCAGGGAGAGAGCTGCAATGAGCTGTGAGGGCTGAGGAGATGAGTTGTGGAGTAAGTGTACTAGAGGGTTTGTTGGTATTTCTTGCAGGTTAATGCAATTGCTAACAATAAAACCTCCCCAAAAGAAAGATAATGCAGTTTCCCTTTCTCTTCCTACATATTAATAGTTCTTCTTACACATACATAATAGATACTAGAGAAACATTGGAGATGAGTCAGCTCAAACTTACATTAATGGCTGCAGAGAATAGTAATAGGTTACTATTTCAATTAAGAGGTCTTGAAAATGCAATAGGGCAGCTAACATTTCAAGAAGACAGTTATGTTTGTCTTTGTCCTTATGACCTTTTCCCTGTCCCTTTCTGTACATAGGACCTATATGAAACATCTGAAGACATTTTATTGTTTTGTCTGTGTGAGAAGAGGAATTACGTTGTGGTGGAAGAGTTAGAGTGGGGCTTGAAGGATCTGGCATAATTTTCATTTTTACTATATTCTTAATTCCTAGTGTTTGGCTTTGTCACTCGGCTATGTCTTCCTGCCAAAGGCAATGGCAGGTGATGGTAGGTATGCTACCTTTCCTTCCAGAAAAGTGTAATCATTTTAGTATGCATACTACTTAGCTGATTTGCTAAATATGAAGAACTGTTAGAATATTTGCTTTGAGTGAGCACACATTAACATAGCTACATTTCTCTGTACTTCTAAGATGATTTGTTCAACGCTATGTGTGTGATGTACTGCCATGGGCTTACACCCTTCCTGTCTGAAAGCATCTCCTTCCCACCCAGATATAGTAGCGGTGGCATGACTCTTTTCCCAACCTATGTCTCTTTTACTCATTTTCATTAGAAGTTTTTTTTTGCAGTGACTTTCTCATCCTCTGTCTTTTTTCAGTCTATATTTCTAAAATGTCTTGCATGAGGGGTGGAGGATGAACAAAGAATGGTTGTGACTTAAAAAAAAAAAAAAGTATATCTATATTTATCTGCCGGGTGATGCAGCTATTAATTTGAAAGCTGTTTGTGAGAAAAAAAAAGGTTTGTGATGCAAAACCAACATGCAATGGATACCAAAGACATGATACCCACTTTGGAAATGAACTACCCTGAAATGAACTAATAAATAACCAACACACCTGCCTAATGCGCATTGGGTCTCATGCATAGTACAAGTAGACCATGGTAGCGTGCTGTTAGAAAGGGAGTTGCTGGGGTTATTTTTGCCCCTACCGTCCGGAAAAAGATCTACAGCTGTGGTAACTCTGGCAGACAAGCCATTTCAGCCCTCTCATAAATGGATCAGAGAAGCCAGAATGCTCCTTTGCCTTGACAAAGGTAAGGTATGTTCTCCTTCCAACACTGAATTGATGCATCTTTGCTGTGACTGAATTCAAGAGAATATGAACAATTCTCCTATCCCAATATCCTTTTTGTGACCCTTAGCTAGTGGGAAACATCGCCGTCATTTACCTATGCAGCCACTCTCTATCTTATTGCTACCCCATAAAACATACCCTTAGAAAGGATGAAGAGTTGTTGGTTTGTTTTCTGCACTATCACTTTGCAAACTCTAAATAATAGTCAGACTGTGGCATGCTATAGAAGTACCTTGAGATAAGCCTGTCTGAGTTCAAGACTGATATTTGTTTCTAGATAAAATTTCAGTATATTTTCTTTTTCTTTTTTTTATTAATTTTTAGTTCTCATAGAAATCCAAAAAATGGCATTCAAAGTGAACCCACTGAACACATTGTTAAACCAGAAATGGAAGACTGAATAAATTTATTTTCAGCTGATTTGCTTGTATTTGTAGCTGAGTTAGACCTTCATATAGTTCGCCCATGCAAGTATTAATCTGATTCACTGGCTTTACAGATCTTAAAGGATCCTAGCACAAGTCCGAACAGAATACACGTAGTGTCTTGACAGAGTGCTTAATTCTCACTCAGACTGCAAAAAACACTGTAAAGTTCTTGGCTTTTGTGTTTGATAGACTGAGCTTGCTTAAAAATCGAGTTCTAGAGTTTGAGCTCTGGTCTTCTGTGATTAGTATGCTGTGCTTATCAAAGCAGAAAAAATGGTGCTTGGAGTATGACTTGGGCAAGAAATGCCCTAATCATGATACACTAATTGAAGGTCAGGCCCTGGAAGATAAACAAAAATAAACAAACTATATGTCAGTGTTCTTTCCCTTCTTTTCTAGCCTGTCTAATTTCACTTTCAGAGCTGTTCTAGAAGCTGCTGGTGGTTCTTGTTATGTGTGTGCCTGGTTTTACATCTGTTGATGACTGGCTTCTTTTGCATCTATTTTTTTTTTAAGTGGAACCTAAAACAGCAAAGACTGTTCTCCTGCAGAGACACTGTCCTCCTTCAGGACAGGCTGAAGGGCCCCAGAGAGATGCTTGCCTGCTCTCCTTAGACAGGTGAATTAATCTACAAAGGATGGCAAAGAAGGGTGAATGAGCTTGATCAGACTTTCTCATCAAGAAGCATAAGAAAAGTAATTTCTTGAAGCATCTTCCAAGCAGTGTGGCAAGGTCACTTATGGCTGTGGACCGCATCGGAAGTTTATCTGGAGAATCCAATGTTTAGTTCCATGGTGAAACATGTTGTTCTCCAATCCCTATTCTCAGATGCCACTGACAAGAGTCTTGTGTATTTTCTAAATGCTGTGAGTTCTACTAATGAAACTGTGATGCTTTTGCAGATGAAAAGTAAAAGAAAGCATGATTTTGGCAAGTTGAGGTTGGGAGCTCAGTGTTGGAATTAGCTCTGGAAACTGGAATGACCTTTCAACTTTCTTGCACATAGTTTCTAATTACCTTCACAAAATTATGGTGAGAACCAGTATCCATGAGCAAGAACAACTGGAGGTGCCTCATCAGTTTAGGCAAGGGTTGCCCTGGTATTGCAATTGGTTATTACATCAGCTATCTTGATTTGTTTTGCTAAACCTGTCCACAAGAGACTAATGTGCAAAAAATCTCAAGACATTTCATGTTGTCTGACAAGCAACCATGCAGGAATTGTGGCTTTCATTACTTATAAAGCTGAAATGGCTGTGAATTGACCACATAGAGGTATAAGGCTTTGTATCACACTGTCAATCTCTTGGGCTGCCGAGCATACCTAAATATATTTTAGTGTTCAGAACAAAGCACTTCACTGAGATCCACTGCTAATCCTCTACCACCACCTCCATCACATCATTAGCTGAAAAGTCAGGCTCTCATCAAATTGAGGGAAAAACAAATAAGAAACACGAGAGCACAGAATATGGGTGAACCTGAAGGGTTGCTCAATAATTATTGTCTCAGTTGAAGAATAGGAGCAGTTCTTTGGAAATGAAACCACATCTCTCTTGACTATTTGACTACCTTGTCCTAGGGGCCTCGGCTGAAGCTGTGACATCATTGTCAGCACTTTTCTTGTTTCAGACTTGCCAAGTTTCCTGCTGTGGAAGAAAAACTGGCTAAAAAAAGAAAACTGCTAGAGCTTAAAAGCACTCTGTTAGCAAAAGCCAGCAGTGGAGGCCTTGGCTGATGAGTCATTTCACACAAATAAGTGCTACACTAATCAATAAGAAATACTATAAGGGGCATTCACGGGCAGGAAGAAGCAAAATCAAAGCCATGGGAGTGCTAAGGATGAGAAAAACGGGGAGGTCTGCGTGTGTGTGTATGTTTGTGTGTTAGTGTGTGGGTACTTGTGTGTGTGAGATCAGAAAACTGGCAGAAGTTGGAAAGAGGGGTAGTTTATTGGAGTATGCTGTTCTAGGGGGTAAGAAAAGGTCTCCAACAACTCTGTGGCTTCAACCTTCTTTGTGATAATAACTTTTCTAACGGTTTCAGAATGAGGAAGTGTGTGACGTTTTCATCACATATTTATGACTTGCTGTAGAGATCAACGTTTCATAGGCTTTTGGAAATCCAGTCACTAACACAACTGGCTTTGTTATTCTTAGTATGAATTCTGTCATTATATATCTGTTAAGTATGTATTGGCAATTTATTGACATTGCTATTCAAATTAAATTCTTGAGTAATTAGTCACCAGTGGATTTGCTTTCCCAAGTTGCAGCAATATGTCTCAAAATCTTTTCAAGCTTCTTGCAAGCTTCTCTCATTGGCATTTTTCCAAGATGTTTCTTAAGAACAGGCACTGAAGCTGATATTTGGAACATATGGTGATGATGTGTTTGTATGTTCATTAAATCAAGATACCAGTGAAAGAAAAGTGTAAGGCTTTAAGTTCCTTTTAAATGAAATTGTCAACCTAGATATCTATTGCCTTTGCTGAAATCCAGCCTGAAATGACTTGTAAGCAGTGCTCTGTTATGATGACAAATTAATTCACATCAGACTTTGATCACTGCTTGAAAAGTTTTCAGACATCAATTTCCAGCAGTTGCATTTAGAAAATAAGAATTCAGTTCGGAGCCTCAGATTCAGAACAACAAAAGCAGAAGTGCCTTCATGTAGCTGGTATGCAAACCTCTAGAAAAATGCAGGGAATTCAGCAGAAGTTTCTTCCATATGTAAGTTAAAGAATTTCAGCAGCACTGGATGATATGTACAATTAACATTCTACATATCACTCACTTTACACAAAGCCTGATGTGTTACTATTGCCCGTGTGCACAAATGGATGCAGTCACAGAGAATATTTCTGTCTGTCTGTCTGTCTTTCTGTCTTTTACCATTGGTCTGTCTTCTTGCCATGTAACATGTCAAAAAGGAAATGAAAAAGGGAGGGGGAATCAATCTGGCTTAAAATAGAATAGCATTATGTTAGCCAGCCTAATAGTGAAGGTGCATTTTGGAAATACAGTTCTGTGTATCTGATGTTTACCACTTGACTACTCATGCCTCAGGCTCAAAATGCATAATAATGCAAATTAAAACACAGCAAATGGAAGAGCTAGAATCTCAAAGATAACCATACCTAATGCAAAGTATGACAGAACATCTGCTCTTTAATTAATCTTACGTAAAGACTGAAGCTGTGCATTAAGATGCAGAGCATTTATGACAACTGTTTTGTGTAGTTAACATGCTCCTGGCCTCCCTCATGTAATTGTTTCTGCTTTGTAACACACATAAAGCTCTGATAAACAACAACAGCCACCTAGAAATAAAAATGTTGGGAAGAGAATGGTTCAGAAATACAAAGTCAGGATGTTTCCAGGGAAGCATAGGTATAGTATTTAAGTATGTGGAAGTGGATTTTGATAATTATGAGAAGAATCTAACATCTGGTTTTGAGAGTACGCTAACGACAACCGAAATCCTGTGTTAAAATTAAAAACAAAGAAAAGCGAGAAAGCCCCTATCCTTTAATGAGTCCTCAATTTTTAGGTGGTTAATTCGAGATATTTTGGGAATCAGATTTTTAGAAAGCATGCAGACCTCTTTTCCACTGCCTTTCAGCAAAGCAGGGCTACTTGGCAGTATTTTTGTTTAGCTACTCCAAACCACAAGTGATTTCTGAAGCTCTTTACCATTTATTCAGTTTCCTCTTCATCAGGAATGCCTGCAGGTGTCTGTGTGAATACAGTTGCTACAAACAGAGAAAAGTCTATCTGGAACCTGTGCATTCATCTTGCTAAAATGGTTTCCATGTTCCAGGATCATAGAATCATAGAATTATAGAATGGCCTAGGCTGGAAGGGACGTTAGGGATCATCTAATCCAACCTCCCTATCATGGGCAGGGACACCTCTCTACTAGATCAGGCTACTCAAGGCTCTGTCCAACCTGGCCTTGAACACCTCCAGGGAGGGGGCAGCCACAACATCTCTAGGTAATTTATTCCAAAGTCTTGCCACCCTCGTACTGAAGAATTTCTTCCTAAGATCTAATCTAAATCTATTCTCCTTCAACTGAAACCCATTTCTCCTCGTCCTATCAGTGGACACTCTTGTAAAAAGTCCCTCCCCAGCCTTCCAGTAGGATCCCTTCAGGTATTGGAAGGCAGCTATTAGGTCCCCCCGGAGTCTTCTCTTTTCAGGACTGAACAATCCCAGTTCCCTCAGCCCGTCCTCATCGCAGAGGTGCTCCAGCCCCTGGATCATCTCTGGGGCCCTCCCCTGGGGACACCAGAACTGGACACAGTACTTGAGGTGGGGTCTCACAAGAGCAGAGCAAAGGAGGAGAATCACCTCTCTTGACCTGCTGGCTACACTTCTCTTGATACATCCCAGGATGTAGTTGGCCTTCTGGGCTGCATGAGCGCACTGCCGGCTCATGTTCAACTTCTCATCAATCAACACCCCCAAGTCCTTCTCTTCAGGACTACTCTCAACCCACTCTGTGCCCAGTTTGTATTTGTGCCTAGGATTGGCCCCACCCAGGTGCAGGACCTTGCACTTAGATTTGTTGAAGCTCATGTAGTTTGCACTGGCCCATTTCTCAAGTCTGTCAAGGTCCCTCTGGATGGCATCTCTTCCCTCAAGTGAGTCCACGGCACCACACAGTTTGTTGTTGTCGTCAAACTTGCTGAGGGTGCACTCAGTGGCGTCCTCCATGTCGCTGACAAAGATGTTGAACAGCACTGGGCCCAGAGCAGACCCCCGAGGAACACGGCTTGTCACTGGTCTCCATGTGGACATTGAGCCATTGACCACAACTCTTTGAGTGCGACCATCCAGCCAGTTCTTTATGCACAGAGTGGTCCATCTGTCAAACCCGTGTCTCTCCATTTTAGAGACAAGGATGTCACGTGGGACAATGTCAAATGCCTTGCACAAGTCCAGGAATATGACATCCGTTGCTTTTCCTGTGTCAACCAGCGCTGTAGCTTTATTGTAGAAGGCCACTAAATTAGTCAGGCACGACTTGCCCCGGTGAAGCTGTGCTGGCTGTCACCAACCACTTGATTATCTTTTATGTGCCTTAGTACAGCTATCAGGAGAATCTCTTCCATGATTTTACCTGGCACAGAGGTGAGGCTGACTGGTCTGTAGTTCCCCGGGTTGTCTTTGGTTCCTTTTGTAAAGATGGGGGTTATGTTCCCCCTTTTCCAATCTGTGGGAACCTCACCACACTGCCAGGACCTCACCAGACTGCCAGATGATTTATTTTACTTTATTTTATTGAAAGAATAGTTATCTGGTTATCAACATGGATAGGGTTGCACTGTGATGGACAAACTGAATGGAGACCAATTTGGAGACATTTGACAAACTAATTTGTCTAAATGAAGATAACTGTAAAAAGATTTAGGTAACTATGAAAAACCTTTTTGTCTTCTGTCTGTGTTGATCTGGGTATGAAACTGCTCTTGGCCTCAATACAAAGGCAAGATCTTCATTCCCCTTGGCTGCAATGCAAAGCATCATCACCATCATGGCCCTCATCAAGAACATGGAAGTTAACAGGTTGACTGTTAGTATGGCTTAGACCTCTGGGGAGAAGAAAAACTTCCTTCATCTTTATTCCCTTACACAGAGTGGTGCAGGCTTGGACACAATCTGACACTCAAGTGTCAGATACTTCCTGTGCATCCATCTGGAGCAAAGATGTTCCCATCTAGATCTGTGAATCCAAATCTCATCCTATATAAATTCAATCCAAGTCTGGATGAGAAGCTCAGCTTTGTGTTATTAGGAGATGTCTAGTGGAAAGGCATATGTCAGTTGTATAATCTGTGAATAAAAGGAGAGGAAAGGAGGCAAAGGACCTGTAGAAATATCAATAGGAAACTTAAAGTTGCGTTTTCCATATCAAGCTAGTTTTTACCACCTATTTTGTGGCTTGCTTGTGTTTTCCTATGGTAGTGTTTGGGGCCCTCCATATGGACCCTAAGGACAGAGAGCTATATAAGGCATATTTAAAATGTTTTCATGTGGTATAAATAGCTGGAACCCTGAATAAAAATTATAGGGTGCCCTTTAAGATGAATGGAAATAGGTTACCTGCAGAAAATTTAAAGTTGGCATGTGGGCTACGTCTGTAAAAAATCATTTTTATTAGCCTAAATATGTACAAGGGACAGATAAATTGAGAGAAAAATGCCATAACAGTAATGTTCACTCTGGCAAACAGTTTGCAAACAATATGAAATACCTGCCTCTTTGAAGTGATGGGTTTACTCAAAGTACGTCCACTACATATGTGTATGTATATATACATGCATATGCCAAACGTAGCTGTGTTGCTATGGGAGTTGTCAGTGATTATTTTCCCTCTACACTCTGTATTGTAATTAGTGATTCCTGTTTTGTCATGGGATGATGCAATGTAAATGCAAGCTTTCTGCTCATCCACTTCTTGCCATGTGTAGCTTTATTCCTCCAGCTGAGCCTGTGCAGCAGATGCCAACGTGTTCACTGTAATGAGGGACTGAAGAAGGACCTAAACTTTACTGGCATTTGAATTTCTCTGGACTGCTCATCACTCCTTTAATTTATACCCTTAGAGAGATGGCAACAGGTTGTATGTCTCCCGTGGAAGTGATTTGAAAGCTTGCCAAGAAAGGGCCTCAGTCCCTTCCTCCTTATAGTCCTGGCACGTAAAAGCACAGAAGAAAACAAAAAGCATTTGTGAGGAGTCATCCAGGAAGAAAGATTAACAATATAAACCGAAAGAGGAGGGAGAAAAGACCCTTTCCTCATTGAAAGTGGGTCTATGCTTATTCTAATGGAACTTTTACAGACCCTGAATGTCCTCTAATCTGAACTTAATGCTCGTTGCTGTTTCTGCTGCTTCTTTGTTTGACATCCTGCCTGTTCTGCTTGTGGTTGGGCAAGGGGAGGGGGAAGCGCAGTCACTGGCCAGCTTTATCTTTGTATGAGGAACAAATGTTGTTGTCATCCTCAAGGTTGTGGAGCATGTCTGCTTTGCAAAACAAAGGGGTAGGCAGGGCCTTGTTTGTCCACCTTGTTCTCAGCGCACCCTGGACCTCTCCTGAAAAACCAGGAAGGTTTCTAATTTTTCCCTTTCCTGAAACATCAAAGACCGTGAGTAGAGGAGGGAGATGCTTCCTCCACTTTCTATACACCCCTTCCTCCCCCAGCCATCTTTTTTGGTTCAGAAAATTGCGTGGCTTTAACTTTGCTTGTCTAATAATGTGTGACCTTGACTTTACATGGGTTGGAAGGATTTCAGAGTTGGTTTTATCAGGATTAGCTTTTTATCTGCACAGAAGTATCGAAGTAAGTAAGTCATCTCATCTCCTTTCACCTTAGACTCCCAGTTTCTCCTCTATTTCTTAGAATGGTGAGGAGAAAAATAGATTGCGACAAAAAATATTATTGTGATGGGTATGGCAGTATCACATTCTCTGCAAGACAAGAAAGATGAAACTATCGCTTGGTGCTGGGCTCAGGCTCAGTGCAGTAGGCTGCATTCGGCTGCGTCATGCAGGAGTTCAGAGCTCTCCTCTTCCGACACCATGTACTTCTTTTCATGTGCTCTCTGCACAGGCATCGCTGCAGCCTGTTCTTGGAGAAGAGCAGAGGAAGAGGGTTGTGCAAACTGAGTGTAGGGGATTTATACCTCTTCATGTCTTCTCTTCTTCTTGCAGCACAAACTGACTTTGAAAGATTGGCTCAGAAAATGAATACCCAGGACACTGCTCTCTGTTACTTTGCTATGAAATTACTTTTGTGAATGAAAATATTGAATTCCTTTGAAAGCAAGTGCATAACATCTCTGGAAATGAAAATCCCGTGGAAATCACAAAGGAAAGAAGACTAAGGGATATAAAAGCTTTATATCTCTAAATGTTAGTCAGGCTCAGCTTCTTTTACTTTGTTTTTTTGTGTGTGTTTGTGTGACAACAATCATAAATACTCTTTCTGATGTTGATAGAGTGAGTGCTGGAATATCCTTGTTGGTTATGCTAGATTTGTTTTATCTAAAATAAACAGCCAATAACATGTTCTTTAATTTATTGCAAAGCTTGTGAACACTCTTGAGATAACACAGACCAGTGGTTTAGCAACATCAACCTGCTGGCGTCGTACCTTGTTGAAATTATTGACTTCCATATAGGACTAACCCATCCTTGTAAGATAGCATAACATAATAGTTACTTTCAGTGAGCTAGCTCCTCAAGCGCCTATTCTCACCTGAATCAGCCTCACCTGATTCCTTGCATGTTCTCATGGTTTCCCTGCAACTTCCATCAGAATAAGGTGCTATTCAATATGGGAGATCTGGCAAGGTGTATAAAACTCAGTGAAGACTGCTAAAATGTATCAGACAGATTTTTGGATGTAACTGGCACCTTCCTTCTTCTATGTTTCTCCTGCATACCCAGGCATTAAGGGATGAGGTTGTTGCCCGTGATAAAAGCATACAGCCAGCCCTAGAAATCGGAGCAGTTTGTACTTCTAAGAGGACACAGGATTGTACACCTTGGTGACTGTGGCCATCAGTTGTCTCTTCACTGTTTGACTCACCAGACTGGAAACAAGCAGTCTCTTGTTGGAGGCAGCCACAGCCCTTTGTTGTTTAACACAGCTCCCCCCCTAAAGTCTGGTATGTGTAACATACAGAGAGCTCTGACGTGATTTAAATCAAAATGTCCAAACAACTTCTGGATATCCCTGAATGGAATCTTAGAGTTTTTGTTATGTGGGAAAGGGAAGTAAAGGGACACTGAAAGAGAGTGAGGGGTCATGCAAATTTTGATCCAATTTTCTCTAATAAAATGCTGCAGTCTCCACAGAAGTAAGTGAAATCCATGCAGAAAAATGATTTTTCAATGTGGCTCCAAAACACACTTCTCATAAATTTTCAGAGGAAGGTAAGCAGGTTCTACAGTACAAGGTATGGATTAATTACTTCTGTATTGCATGCTTCTCTTACTAATTTGCATAATTCTGCTGGACTTGCTCATGTTCCTGATTTACTTCAGTACACCTAAAAAGAACAAGTCGTTGATGTGTCTTGTTACCATTTTAATCCCCACAATTCTCTTTCACACCGAGTAACATTCAATCTGCTGTAATTCTGCTCCTGCTGAAATCAATCAGAGATTCACTTTGTAGAATTAAATCAACATTGTATATTACATGACTATGTCTTTTGCTTGCATCATCTATGGTGGGTCAGGCTCCTCACACTTGATGCCATGACACAATTATTTTGACCTTCGGTAGAGACTAAGGCCACCTTGTCTCATCCTTAGAAATCTTTTCAAGCTGTCATTTTGACTGTAACTCCCTTCAGTTAGTATCTCTCTCCTTATTTTTCCTTCTTCAGATTTGGGATACAACCTTTTTACCTTTACTGACAAGACCCCTCAAACTTGTTCTGCTTATCACCTCTCATTCACTGGAAGATGCTTCATTAAGGTAACATATCCCACATATCAGCCCATTGTGCCAGCTTCTACCTTTGGTGTTTTAAATCTCCGAAGGGAAACATTTGTGCTTTCTCTATGTTGCTGTATAAAATTGAAATGAGGTCACCATTAGCATCTGCCTCATCATTACCACAAATCTTTGCTCAAAACCCTTCTTTATCACAGTACTTACAGTAGGTGGGAATAGCTTCCCCACATACCTGATGCCTTTCCATCCTTTCTTTTTCCTTCACCACTGTGGCTGTCTTCATCTGTTGGCTTTCTAAGGATTTAATGTATTTTTGTGCAGAGTTTGGACAGAACCTACCACAATGAATTCTTAGACCAGACTGGGATCTCCTCTGAGGTACTGGAATACAAATAAAGAGTACACATTTAGAGGAAAACCACCTGTTATATTCAGGTCTTGCAAATAGAAAATATAATACTATCACAAAAACTTTGACCAGGAACTCCAGGGATCTGTACTCAGTTTTAGCTGACACAGCCCTCTTGTGTGACAATTAGAGAGCCACTTAACCTCACAGTTTTCCAGTGCCTCCATCAAGACTGATAAAATTAATATTTCCTTATGGTTTAAAGTTATAAAGTCCTGCACTAAGACAAGCCATAGCAGTATTTAGATTAAAATGCAGGGAAAATTCTTGATTATCTGGGCATGCAGTGGAGAAAACAAGCTTGTTACAAGTAACAATATCTACAATAGCTAATGTCCATGCAGAATGATGATGATGGCAGAACTAGTTTTCCAGTGTCTCAGCAATATTTTGTTTGCAATGAAGAAATTAAAGTTGAGATACAAACATTTTTCTTGCACTGTGGATGAATATTTCCTCCGAGGATCTCTTCAAATCTAAGATGTGCAATAACTCTAACATTCCCTTTCCCATACAGAATTATTTTGGTAAGCAAGAAATAAAATTAAACACAGGCATAGCAGTATTTTAAAGGGTGAAGGCAAGTAGCCTTGAATTATCCATGTTGATTTGACAAAGCCAGTGATGCTGCAGCTATAATACACGGCACTGCTGTCACATCAGCAAGTGACATCTTTTTATCCAAAGTGAAAATGAAATGTCAAAGTGAAGGAGTTCTGCAAGTCTTCTTGTGCTGTTCATGATACATGTAAAACTCATTTTTGCGCAGTAATGTAGGTGTTTATCAGAACTTTACTATAAATTAGAGGTCATTCCACTACCAATGTCTAGTTACAATTGCCTAACATTGTTCTTACCTAGGACCCCATTGTCAGTTGCTTTTAACTTTGCCAGACATCACTTGTTTGGCTTGAAATTTTCAGTGCTTCATATATTTCTTTCTTGTTTTTGTTTCAGAGGAAGTTTTTTTCCATGTAAACTTTTTTGAAGGGTACAAGAGTTTCTGAGAATGTTAGCAGAAGGAATACATCCATAAGAAACATTTTACAAATGTTTTTGTGGTATTGCTGTGCCTTCTCATCTTGGAAAGGTTCTTTTCATTTGCCAGGAGTGCTTTCTTGTAGGATTCTGTTGCTACCCAAACGAAAACTTCCTCCAAAGGTCATGCTGAAATAATTTCCAGTTTCTATGTGCTCAAAAGAAACTTCTTGACTTACGACAAATCTTCTCTGGAGGTTTTGGCTGCATTTAGAGATGGCTGCCAATAACAAGGGTATGCGCAAGCCTTTGCCAAGGAGAAGTTGACCAAGGTCCAATTGGCATTGCTGTGCTTTCCTGGCAATTGCTACCATAAGCTTCTGAAATGGAAATAAAATTTAAAAAAGCAACCAAAACCAAAACAAATCAGAAAGCTGCCCTTAACTGAGCCAGCTTCAAAGGGAGAAGAGCTGGTAGCTCCCTAGTCAAGATGCAGAAAGATGGGACACCAGGAAGAAAATAGGATTTGCTTGTTAAGCTAAAGCAGGCATCATAACGTGTATTCAGATACTATTCTGAGATGTTGTTTCTAAGACCTGATTTTAGACTATCTTAACTCCTGTGAGTGTGACCTTGCAATCTTAAACACTTCCTTTAACACTGCTCTTGAAATGGTCAGAGATCAACACGTGCAATATGTAAATAAATTCATTTCAGTGTTTCCTCTCTGGAGCTTCTATAAACTTTTATGTTAGATGCAGAAAAAGGAAAGCTAGAAAATTTCCTCAGCTGGTATAACTTCATTGGCATGAGAGGAAAGAACACACGTATCTGTGTACACACTCATGTAAATATAAATAGGAAAATATTGGAAAGAATTTATTTTGTCCATCTATTTATCATCAACTTTTCAAAAGCTAGACTGTACCAAGTAGTAGTCAGAAATAGTCAGAAAGAAAGGCCATTTAAGAGAAGTCCTAGGGTTTATGAGATTGACAACATTTGGTTGACATCACTGAGTGCTTTTCTTTGCTCCCTTGTTCTCTGGAAATTCTAAACCTGTTCATTTTACTGTAACTTACAGGAGGAGGACAGAGGGTGCAAGAGGTTTTAGCTGTTTTTCTACAGCTTGTGTCAATCAGGTCACTCTACAGTCAAGCGGCAAACAGAAAGCAATCAGGCAAGAAGCAGTTTCTGGGGTAGGGGCTTCATTAGGTCTAACCCTGCCTAACATTTTAACTGCTAGCTGGACAACTGTAAGCTGTAGTTTACTACCATGAACTCTTGCTGAGCAAGATGATCTTCTCTGAGAACAGAATGCTGAATACTAAATCCAGGATCCCAAATCCATACTTATTATTCATACGTTTCCAAAAATATGGAGGTCCAGGCTTATTTTGTTCAAAAATAAATCTTCCCTTAACTAAGCTCATCTTCTTTGTGAAGGCAAATTTGCTATAGCTCTGTTTATGCAAGATACAGATGAGTCTTATTAGAAATATTGGATTACAGTAGTCATGACAGTTTAAAAGTATTGCAGGACAGAAATGGGCCTATTTACACTCTGGAATGCACAAGACTATGTCATGACATAGTGATTGCTGTTAGGAAAAAAGTCAACATTTAACATATAGTGATATTTGACACATCTTTTTTCTGGAAGTTTTAGGAAAGTATTGAGTATTAAACCAAAAATTGTTGTATTGAACAACAAAATTTACTGAAATGCAAAGCCTTTAATAGCATATTATAATACAGATTTAGAAGCTAAGTTATTTAACTCTTCAGAGAGAGGAAAAAGAACTGTTTATAGCACATACACAGTGTAGCTTTATTAAATTATTTGATCATCAGATGATCCTGTTCCACATCTTACTGAAAGATGGTAAAATCTGTGTTTCTCTCACCAGGTAGCCATTCTGATTAAATGTATTATACTTTTTGTGATGAACTAGAGAAGTTAGTGTAAGACTGATAGTTTGTATTTGGCCACAATTTATTAATTTTTCTAAATCTGAAATAGATACTAATAAGCCTGTAATTTTATTTATCCTCTCATTACATGCCTTAACACAGACAAAATATCACACATGTATTGGCCAATTAAAAAAATATAGATGCCTCAAACAAGTAGATTTAAGAACCGGAACCTGTGTTCTGAGAAATCTTTCCTCTCTCGCATGAACAAAAATATGGAAATATGCTCCACTCTTACTAATTCAAAGACTCTTAAGCCACTTTAGTAAACACTTTTAATACGCACTTTTAAAGGACCTCTATCTGAGTTAATGCCAATGTTAGTGAAGTAAGCTTCAGATTACCTTAGGTAATGCTCAAGAACCACTAAAACCACAGTAACTGATTACTCCTGTACTTCTTTTAAACTGTATGTGTGTGCTTCCTTTTTATCTGAAAAACTCATTTGAATTTGAATGGGCATAGTCACAAACATCTCACACCTCAAAGCAGAGAATTGTACTCAAGAGTCCTGTGAAAAGACAAGGTGTTGATTAAGAGATATCCAATAAGGTGCTGCAGGATATGAACATTGTTTCTCGTTCTTCCTAGGTATCTTTTTCAAAAATCTAACATCAGAAATAAATAGTGTACTGATGTAGTCATGCCCATGTTTGGCATATGCAGTGCCTTATACCACCAATAGCTTGACTAACTTTGGTGACTAATCTATTCATGTCTGGACTGAACTTGGTGAAACCGCTTGTGAAATGAATTGCTGACAGATATGGGCAAGGATGTCAGAAATTTGTCCATATAGATTGTGATGGGGGAATTTCAGCAGTGGTGACTCAGTCTGATCCAGCCATTTCCTGTGAATGGAGAGCTTTCTCTGTGAACACATCTCTAGGAGAAGACCAGATAAGATGTTGTGTGACTGATCAGTGAGACGGGATTTCATCCACCCCCTTGGTCAGCACCCAGAGCAGAAGTCATTCAGCAATTGTGGTTGGCAGCCTGGGCATAGGTGCTGAGTCTGAACACCTCCGAATCTTGATGAGAACAGGCTTAGACCTGGCAGTCAGACTCTAGTCTGCAACTTAGCCTCCTGTGTGACTGTGGTTTCAAAATTTGGAGCCTGAGTTTAACCTCACCATGGCAATTTTGGGGACAGACATAGTTGCATGAGCTCCTGTCCCTGCTCAGGTCATTCATGTTGTCCACTATGGAGACTGCAGACCTTGCAGTTCACCCAGGTCAACATCCCCAGAGGAAACCCTGTGTTCATTCTCTAGTTTCAATTATCTAGCACATAGCTGAGTTTAGAGAGAGACTCCAAGTCCTGTCTGGTTTATAAAGCTGATTTCTCTTGGTGGAGGTGAATGGGAAACAAAACCCATTAGACCCCCTAGAATTGGTAGAAACACCACGAGATGCTCAGTGAACTTTTGAAATATATACAAACTCCTGCCAGGACTGAGGAAGTGTCACCACTGCAAACAGCCACCACTTAAAATACCAGCACTTGCAAAAGGTGAGGTATCATGGCATCAGCATCAAGCCATGTCTCCCATATTCAGAAAGGGAGAAAGTTCGGGGTTTACTCCTGGTAAATGTTGGGCCCCGAGAAATCTCTCACATTGTATGTGCTGTGTACAGAGCTGTAGCTTTCAATGGTTTTCCTTCCCAAAACTGGATTAGGGAGGAGAACTTGTCTTCATTGTTCGATGTCTGAGATAATGGGGGAATGTGATGCTCCTCCCCTGCTATCTCCCCACAGACTTTGAACAGGTAACTACCTGGAAAAGTCTTTGAATATCTTAGAGGGAATTCATGGGTCTCCTTTGTCAAGCTGAAAAAAGTGTGTCTGCTCTTGCCAATGCTGAGCCCTGGGAGGCCTGCTACTAAATCTGCTTTTAGCTCCTTCAGAGATACGTGAAGCAAGGAAGAAAGCAAAGCACCTGTGGGTGAGCTTTTAATGGAGTGGGAGACAGACTGCTGCTCTTTTCTCCATCATTCTGGAGACCATCACAAAAATTTTTTCTATTTCCTCCTCTCTCCTGAGATTTTGCACTTTTATTGTACCTTCACTCAGAACTGTCATTCTCCAGGTGTGCCACACTGAGTGATCCCTCAGGTGTGTGTATGCCTTTGCAAGTAGGTGCAACACCCAATACTTTCATCTTCAGTGTGATGTGAATAGAACAAATGCAACATCCTAGAAGTCTAAAGCAAGTCTGCTGTGTTTTCCGCCTTTAGTTTCCGCCTTTAGATCAGATTTCTAAATATGGCGACAGGGAGAAACTAAGAGTCACTAGACATATATTTCTTGGTTGCAGTTTGGAACTTTTTCTGTTTAAAACAGAGGCATAGTCCAGCCCTACATTAACATTGGGTGTTCCATCAGTCCTTCAACATACACTCTCCGAACACATTTGTTTGATGCCCCTAAAATCATGTGGGGGTAAAAGATTGCCTTTTAAAAGGAGACTAGTTCAATGTGTACCTGTTGTCTGTACCTAAGTGACTATTTCAAAGACATGTATTAAAAAATATTTCTTGCCACATGTGTCATATTGATTATGTTTAGTTCATTTCTCATTGCTTTGCACAGTTAGATAGAAGTAGTTTTTACTTCCTACTAGACTCCAAATTTTGTATTTTTCTTCCTAGAAGTGGTCTAGAAGGTTGTACTTGTACTCTTATTTCAGAGCTTAATTTTTTTTGTGAGTCATTAAGACTGCTTTACTTAGAGCTTGTTCATTGCAATATGGAACAATTTTAGCCCATTAACTAAGTCTTTATCTCCCCATTCTGCACAGACAGTGCTGAGCTAGATTTACAGCAATTGAAAACCATTCCCCAGCTCTGGCCCATTTGACCCGGACATAAACTGAGATCAGAGAAGATGATTCCCCATTTCAGTGTCTGGGATGGTCGTAGATGAGGAAATGTGGTGGCATCTACTGTGTTACACAGATATTTCTTGTCTGTAAGCACCACATGCTAGCTCAGGAATACATTGCTCAGTTGTTCTGCATTTTATTTTTTTTTTCAATCCCAGCTGGACCTAATTTGTTTCTTTCAACGGCATCTTTGCTTTCCATCAGAAGTGCTAATGAAATTGTGGTCAGTGAGGAAGAGTCCAGTTGAAGGTTTGTGGCTAGTGGTGTCCCCCACTGGTCGGTACTACATCCAGCCCTATACAATATATTCATCAATGACCTGGACGAAGGGATATAGTGCATCCTTAACAAGGATACAAAACTAGGAGGAGCGGTTGACACACCAGAAGGCCATGCTGCCATCCAGTGTAGCCTGGACAGGTTGGAGAGCTGGGCAGAAAGGAGCCTACTGAAACTCAACAAGAGCAAGTGTAAAGTAGTGTATCTGGGGAAGAACAATCCCATGTATCAGTACAGGTTGGGGGCTGACTTGATAGAGAGCAGCTCTGGGGAGAAGGACCTGGGAGTGCCAGTGAACAGCAGGCTGACCATAAGCCAGCAATGTGCTCTCGTGGCCAAGAAGTCCAAGGGCATCCTGGGGTTCATTAAGAAGAGTGTGGTCAGCAGGTCGAGGGAGATTATCCTTCCCCTCTACTCTGCACTGATGAGGCCTCACCTGGAATATTGTGTCCAGTTCTGGGCTTCCCAGCTCAAGAAGGACAAGGAACTACTGGAGAGAGTCCAACACAGGGCTACTAAAGTGGTGAGGGAACTGGAGCATCTCCCATTCGAGGAAAAGTTGAGATAGTTGGGTCTGTTTACCCTGGAGAAGATGAGGTTGAGGGGGTAGTCTCATCAATGCTTATAAATATCTAAAGGATGGGTGTCGGGAAGGTGGGGCCAGACTCTTCTCAGGGGTGTCTAATGTCAGGACAGGAGGTAATGGTCACAACAGGAAAACAGAATGTTCAATCTAAACATATTTCTTTACTATGAGGGTAACAGAGCATTGGAACGGGCTGCCCAGGGAGGTTGTGGAGACTCCATCTCTGGAGATGTGTTCCTCTGTGATCTACTGTAGGTGATCCTGCTCTGGCAGAGCTTGGATAGATGATCTTCAGAGGTCCCTTCCAACCACTGCCGTTCCGTGATTCTGTGATTCTCTGAATGAAAGCCTGTAACATGAGGTTTCCGTTAGAGATAATATTTTTGCCTCATTGTACAGCTCCTTGATGATGTGAAGTCTTTTTAGGAATGTTAATTTGCTCCTCTTTTCAGGTCTTTTATGCTCATTGAGCATTCAGTGGATAGAGCTCTGGAGTGTAGTAATCATGGAGACTCCTAGTTTTCCAGGTTGTTGCTGGTTATGGCTACCATCTAAATAAAATGTGGGCTTGATACCCGGCAGCAGAACAAAGTTGAACTGTAGCTTATACTGAAGAAAATATAATTGATTGCAGTGAGGTTTCTGTCACAATAAGGGACTGCTTAGCATGGTAGTATCTGCTCTTCTGCTTTGTAAACTTCCATTCTCACTGAAAGGTAGCAATCTTTGCCAGCATGGGAATGAGGAAACAGATTGCTTAAAAAAGTCCTTGCATTCATGATTGAAGAGAGTAGCTTATAACAGAGCTCTGACCACACAATTGAATCCCAAGAACAGAAATAAATCATTCTGCAGTCCTCAAGTCCAATCCCATCAAACTTTTTGTACCAGTACACCTTCTTTTCCATAACATCATGTGGAAGCAACATCACAGGATGTGTATGTGAGAACTGAATATGACACATGCTTTATAATCCCTTAAAGATTAGTTTTTACGGAAAATGAGATGGGAATTGAGTATCGCTTCCTCCACAAGACCATTTTTAAAGAACACACTCTAATTTTTAGTCTGTTTTTAGTGTTAGAAAAAGTAGGACTCAAATACTTGTAAAAATGTAGATACTCACAGTAAGGTGTACTCAAGAATTTAGGTTGCTCCTTTTCGTGAGAGGAAGACATGCTTAAGTCTAGTAATCACAGTTATGGAAATTAATTTTTTTAAAATAAGAAAAAGAAAATCAATGAATACAAACATCCATATCCTTTTACTAATCCTGCACTTAATCTGACTAAGCGCTGCTGATTTTGCATGTGAGAGATGTGTCTTTGACGGGGAGTTTGAGAAAGTGACAATTTAACTGGCAATTCCCTTGTTGCTACAGAGATCAAAGGCACACTGAAGCTGCTAACCTGGAATATGAAGTGTGCTAAGAAAGTGTGAAAAGAAGCAACAGATACTTCAAGAAAACAGCTACTTTACAGTATTGCTGTAAGAACCGTATTTGTTCACTTGTTTATGGTATCTCTCCCTGTATCTGACTCAATGATATTTTCCTTGCTACCCTGACAGTATTTTTCATACTTACTCCTAAGAATCAGTTTCGGTAATAATGGCCCAGTAATGGATGTCATGCTTGCCTGGTATTTGTCATATAATCTTGAGTTCTCCCATACAGTATGGCTCAGTCACCATGTTTTGACAGTCTAAATGGGCCTTAAAAAGGAGTGCTGGTGCAATATCCTTCCTCTTTCAGCCTGCTGATGGGAAGTTGGACCAAGTCCTTGAAAGTTCACCAGTAGTTATGGGCCTACTGATGTAAATGGTACAGTTGTGGATTTATATGGAACTGATAATCTTGCCTTCAACTGAGTGCTCTGGAAGTGTCTCTTTGTTGTAGAAGAAATATTTGCTCTCGGCTGGCAAGGCAAAACTGTAGAAAGAGGAAGTGAATCTGTTCCCCTTATTTAAATGTTTCTCCTTTCTTGAAGTTATTAGCTGGTTAGGTTTTTCATTTGATTATTCATCAGGCCTTGATGAGCTGCCTACACGCAGAGCAGCAAGCCAGTCGGGGTTTTCAGAATTGTGGCTCTACCTTGGCAATTCAGACACATGGAAACGCTTTCACTGTTACCTAACTAAGGGGCAGGCTCGAACCCAGCAGTGTTTTGAAGTGTACTTTTTTCTAGCAGTCAAGTGCAGGGCAGCCCCTTCTGCACATGAGCTGGGCTGCATGCGGCCGTTGCTCTTTGCCCGCGACTCCCCCTGCTGCCCCAGAATTTGGAGTTGCCCGTGGAGAGAATTCAGGCTTTTCCCACAAAACAAATGGTAGAAGAGAAAACAAATCTGTTGGGAAGAACAGAGTGGCTTAAACTTTTATTGTGCTCTTTCAAAGAGAAACCCACACTATGAAAAAACAGTGAAGATTCGGTAATATGACCAAATGAATTTAACTTGCACTGTTGAGGCTATCAAACCACAGTGTCAGGAATTGCATTGCCTGCATCTCTTTAAAAGTATAGTTTGTGCCTAAGCCACAAATGCTCTAAAACTTCAGCCATTTTCTGGAAATCAATGAGTATCATTTTAGTCATGAATTATGCACCTGATGAATTCTACCCTATGGTCACAGTAGATTACAGAAGGCCACAGAAATGTAATAACCTCATTGCTCTTATTTCCATTCTACATGCTACTTCTAGTGATGGTGAAATGGAGTAAAACATTAGCTATGAACCTCTTGTTTCTGGCAAATAGGCAACGTTCTTAGTGATACAGTTGAAAAAATGCTTTCAGATGAATTATATACAGCATATAATTCAGCATATAATTTATCTTCCAAGTGTTCTGTCAATTTTTCCATTGAACCAGCTCCTTAGGTTTTCCAAAGCTCTTCTTCCCTCCTGTGAGCTCTGTCCTTTTCCCAGCAGTGGCCTATAATGCTTCTTGCAGCCATGAGAAGGTGATTAATCAGTTTAACCTGACAACTCTTAAAACAAGTCAGCAAACTGGTAACATCACGGAGAACTCCAGCAGACCTCCAACAATCTTTTCATATAATCTGATCCTCCAGTTCTTGCAGGTCACTGGCAATTCTGCTTGAACATGAGGATTGTATGGTGTATCCCTATACAAAGAAATTAAAATTTCAACTGATTCTCTAGCTGAATAAGACAAAAATTTGTGCATAAATTTGTTTTCAGATGAAGAAGGAGAAAAATCCTTATTAATTTACCATTGAAGAGATTCAGAGGACACCAAATTAAATCACATGATTTTCTTTCTTGCTGAACTTGTTCATAAAATTTCTTTCAGCTGTGTTTTCCTTTCTTTTTGAACTTGTTTTAGTGGCTTCATTACTGTCTTGCTCTGAAGGTCACCTAAACCCTTCCATATGGCATGACGAGTGTGCACTCCTCTGTGTGACCAGTTGTCCTATTTATGCTTGTCTATCACATGGTAAGGGACACCCAGATGACATGTGACGATATTTACTTATGTGACAGGTCTGTGCCAAGCCATTAGATGTCCAGTCTTTCTCTGTGCTTGTCCTGTCATTTGGTGTATCCTTCTCATATGACTCTAGGCCTGTGTTTTGGTCATGTTATGCTGCAACTCAAGACACACAGCAAAAAGATTATGTCCTCCCTCTGCACAAGCCTATGAGGTCTGCATGCTCCATGAGAAAGCTGAGTCAATATGTAACGTGAGACTACACGAGTTGTGTGAACATAGCCATGTCCTTTTCTCCCTGTGGAGACATACCCAAGTCTTGAGCTTGAGTAGATGTAAGAAGTTCATCCGTCCCCTGCATTCTTCTGTCACTGTAGCAGTTAAATAGCAGTTGAACTTTGCTGCTGGGAAAGGTGGTAATTTACTGCTGAATTTTGTGAGTGATGTCCTCAAGGAGGAAGTGAAAAGAGGCCTATCTGAAGCCTAGTGTGTCTACGCATGCATGGAACAGAGAAATCTTAATTTTCCCCAGAGCAGGAGGCCTGGGCAAGTCCAGTGAAGAACTTAGTTTAGGGGCAAAACCCTGGGCCTCCTGTGCTCATTGCTACTTAGGAAGAAGATCAGCAGGAGACACAAGATGCAAATGACCACACAGAAATGTAGATGAAAGCAATTAAAATAAAAAGAAGAAAGCTAAAAATGATCTTACACCAGAGATTTTCTCCAAAGTCTGCCACTGCTTTTCACACTGGAACGAAAGAAGGAATGGAGGCTTTCCAGCACCTTCTTGACAAGTCCTGCAGATAGTGTGCACTACACTTTCATCTGCAAGGAGGTCCTAAAGCCCATGAAAATACAGAGAAAGACATATCCATGACAAAGTTTCACAGTACTCCACTCTTATAGCAATCAGTACTGGCAAAAATACATCTTACACACGTATAGATGAGGTTGAAACCAAGGCAAGTTTCTTCCTTAATACTTTTTGAATCTTAGCACATATTTCTCATTTTTTGCATAAAACCTGTTGAACTATTGCTGTGACCATTTGCTTCTTCATTTGAGGCATCTCTTTTCAATACACAAAACAGATGGTGGCTGTTCTTAATGAAAAGGTCTATTGTTTTACACTTTTTTTTTGTCAGTAAATGTGGTTTTAATGACTTGGAAAAAAATATATATGATTTTTTCAATTGAAAAATTTGCGTCTCTCAACTACCTGCTTTTACAAACAACAAAAAAATTATTCACCATTTTAAACTGCCAAACCATCAGGATTTTGCTTCATAACAAAATTATACTGAAGTTTTTAGCAGCCATTTTGGTGTTTTCTAGTGGTTTTCAATGATAAAATGTACAAACAAAGAAAAAAAGTCTTTGCTTGTTTGTTTTAAAGCCATTACTCTAAAGCTTTTGAAGCAAAAAGAACTTTAAACCTTTTTGTAGAAAATAGTTTTCATTTTCAACCAGCCCCAGTTTATACTAATGCATGCAACAGCATATTCAGATACGTGAGTTATGAAACTTGGGTGAGATTATATTAACATGGTATGGTTGCAACTCCAGCACACTATTTTTTAATTTTCTTTTTTTTTCTAGTGCTTTACTTGAGTGTCTGCAGAATCTTAAAAAACAACCTCTTACTGCTACTGTAGACTGCTAGGTATAGATTATAACTCTTGGGGAGTCTCCATCACTGGAAGGTCTTACAAAAAAGATTTAATGAACCTCTGACAGGAATAGTTTTGGTTTTCCTGACCCAGTTTTAGGGTAGTGGGGTAAGACAGATAATGGCTTAGTATCCCTGACAGTTCTGCTTTCAAAAAGGATGGTCTTACAGCTCATTTGTAAAAGTCAGTAGGCTCCAGTTATTCAGAAGTTACAGAACTCTAAATCTCAGTGGAGACTGCAAAACACGTGGAGCGCTGTGGTTAAGCACTTAGAAAGCTAACCCACTCTGACACCAGAGCTGATCTGATACATATAGCGATCAGTATCCCAGATTGTTACTTTCAAGAGCTTATTGTTTCCTGGATTACCTAAAACGGTGAAGGCTGAACAAAGGAGAGATATGAAGTCAAGGTGCAATAGCTTAATACAGAAACGAGTTAGCAGATGAGTTCTCAATGAGGACACAATATCTTTTGTCTTCCTCACTGACAGGGCTGCAACACATGAGGCGGTACTGCCTTGCTTCTTTTTGTGCTTTTTGCAAAGCTTAGTGCCCTCAGTGCATGTAAACTTCCTGAACAGAAAGACGAAACTGACGTCTGAATAAGAGCTTTGCTGTTCCCATTTGTACAGGCAGAAGCTCTGCTCTTCAGGGGACATATATGGCCAAGAGAACAATTTGTCCCTGTGGTAGGGCAGCAGTATCATGTCTTGTCTCTTGTTGTCTTCATAACACCTTTGTGCACATCCAGAGCAGGTTTACTTTATATTTCAATTGCAATTTACTGAACAGGTGCACAAATAGTAATTGCTGAGTTTTTCAATATCATTGAGAAGGGATTTAGAAAGATATTCTCAACGGAAAATATTCACTATGTTTTGAAATTAAGCCTCCAAATTCATTACAGTCAAACCTCAGTCAAAACCAGACTACACTGCATCCTCCCATCAACAAACTCCTTTTTCCAAATTTAAATATCTAAATGGAAGCAATAGGTGAGATTTCCCACTACACACTGAAACTTGATGTCTATCACAATCAACCCTACTGCGTCCTTCTAGCCTTTCAGAGATTGTTAGGGGTTTTTGACATTATCTATTGCTGATATGCTGACCTATTCCTTCGTTTTTTAACTTCCATTATTTAAAGTACTGCACTGGACAGGATAGTTTAAGTACATATGCAAAAATCTCTGCATTTCTACTAATTTCTACTAATGTTGAAACTCAGTGTGATAACTCACTTACAGTCCCAAAGAAAACAAATTTGTCATTAAACACAGACTTCTTCACTGATGACTAGGAGCAGGAAAAGTCTGTTCTAAGTCTGTTACAAGAGGACTCTTCAGAAATTCGGATGTGCATGTACATAATCGAGCAATACTGCTTCAGAAACACATCTTGTTGGACAGCCGCGTGCCACACAGAATGAAATATTTTGGCATAGCTAACAATATTAAGTATGATCTAAGGGTTTCTTGGTGTAATCACCTTTTATATACAGACTTCAAGTAAATATCAAGCAGTTTATTCTGATCTTAAATCTTTGTGGATTTCTCATTTTCTTTACAGGTTTTTCATTTTCACTAGTGCAGAGAACTACTAGTTAGGAAACCACAAAAAAAGATGTTTTGAATTGGGACTGAATGGACTTAATATCTTAAAAATATATTTAAGTTAATTTCTAAGGTAGGCGGCTCATTCTTGTGTGTGCATAGGGGCTATTTCTTTCTCAGCAAATCTTCTGGAAAGGTATAAACACTTGAAGAGCTATAGCTCAACATTTTTGAAATCATAGTCATTTTTGGTTATTCATGGCCTAAGCTATAATTTAGAAAGATTCAAAGACCAACCATGATTAGTAGTCACCATGTCTAATGTGTTCAGCTCTACAGTTCTGAGCCAAGAATGAGTGGTATGTGCATAGCACAGCAAATGGAGAAAAAGGTCTGTGAGTATTCAGAAGTCAGTTTTAATTCAATGCTACTCGTGGAATGTTCCATTTCACTTCCTACAATCAGATTTTGGGCATTTGTGCAAGAAATCAACAAGTGCAAAATTTTGCCCTGGGTTTTTATTGCAAGTTAGTTTTATATGTAATATTTGAGAGCCCGTTATTAAAAATATTTTCCGGCTGGGTTTGGTTAGTTAGCTGATCTTATGATACTCTTGCCAATTCCCTCTCTGATGCGTTTTATATATGACCAAGTGTCTGCAAATCAAACTATACAGACAGATCTGCCTACTCTATTTTCTTGTTGACTGCATGCTCCTCCCAGTTTGGAGTAATAGTCTTAGGGCTGGGTCACCATAAATATGCTATGGAAACTAAGTAGCTTTAAATTTAAAGAAATCAGGAATCAAGAGAGTGTGTTTGATCCTAGTTTTTTCCTAACTGGTTTGATTCAGGAATTATGGTCTTGGTATAAGTAGAGAAGCTGCTTGGCAAATGAAGAAGAGAGTTGGTAAATGAGGTGTGATTCAGACCAATGGCATACATATACAGGATGCTCCTATGGCATAAAGCTCAGATTCTTTTAAATCTGAAAGGCTTTTTTTTTTTAAAAAAAAAAAAAAAAAACCATGCCTCAGCAAAGCCATTGTTTTGCATTTACCAGTGGCAAACAGGTAAGTCTGGAACTACAGTGGTGGAAGGAAGTGCTGAACTTCAGCTGTGGTTTCTAGAGTTCATAAGTCACAATAGTGTTTCCTGAGTTACAAATACCCATGTAGACTCTATGCATCTGTCAAGGACCAAAAGAAGGATGAAAGGAGCTTGGTTGGTGATGATATATGTGACAAATGTTCTCTTTGGTAGAGAAAAAAGTGCTCTATTAAAGAAAAAGGAAGATATCATTTCATAAGGAACTGTGAAGAAATTAATTTTTCAAGGTGTTCATTTAAACTTTGAAAGTTTTTGACATGTGAACGGCTTAGCAGCTCCATGAAATAGCGTAATCTTTTGGTTATGCTGTTACTGTCCATGTCAGTCTTTATGTATCTGCCTAGGGTTAAGATCAAGGGCATTTTTCAAAATCTTCTTTTAATTCCTGGATTGCAATTCAAGTGAAAATCAAAGATACATAAGAACATTTTGTGACTTGAAAAGTTTTCTCTTCTTGATGTTAAAAATGCTGTTGGAGGTCTCTCATCCTTATCTTATGGTCAGAGCTACCCAGTGTGATCTGGATTATTCAATTCTCACTAAAGATTCTTTGACAGAGAAGATTCTTTTTTATTTTCTATTTATTTTTAATTGCATATGAAATTTCAGAACTTGTGTTTAATATGTTTCTTCTAAGATCTGCTGATGAGTTGTAGAAGACAGAGAAATGTAATTATTTGTTTTTAAAGAATATAAATGTGTAGTAACGAGGTTCAATGAATAAGGCTGCAATTGCTGAGAAGAAGAGTACAACTGACAGCAAACTAAAGAGTCATGGAGTGTCACATGAGAAGTTTATCAACTATAGTCTTTCAGGGTGTTTCTCAAGGAATGACAATTTGCAGTCCTGTGGCATTTGTAAGAGTGAGGACTGAGCTTTTTTTGTGATTGCGTGGCTATGAGGACAGGGAGGCAGGGACTTTCTGCATGTGTAGGAAATATGCATGTGAACGTGTTGTGCATACTCCTGTTGTGCTCCCTGTGTAATGGTCAACATCTGTCTACTGCAATGTCACAAGCTGACTGCATTTTTTGGAAGTACATTAAAGCAGATTGTACAGCACCAGCCTTTGTTAGTTACTTCCACAGGTTAGATGTGAAATGCAACCTGAAGTTAGTGCATAAAAAGATCATTCTGTTGGAAAAATCTGGGGGAGATCCCTAATGATGATTACAACTTCTCAGCTGTCATCTCAGTTTTTTCTGAGTTAGAAAACTAGCTTCGCTATGGTTTTCATGTGGTGCACACATGGAAGACATTCCAAACCTTGCAGAGGCTTTGTTGCAATATGGAGAAACAGTGGCAAATATAACAGCACCCTGAGTGGAGAATCCAAACCATAGTTTTATGTTAATCCATGACAGCAGACTCATCAAGTCGTCCAAACTGGGCAAGGTTACAGGATACTAGCTAGAGAGCCAAGAGCTATGTCGTGCTTTTAGGATGCAGATGTGCTTAAGCCAACCAGCCTGCAACACTCAGAAGCACGTGCAAGCCAAGTTATGCCTCACACATCCCCCATGTGTCTGCCTGTTCAAGAACAATTTGGCATTTGTGCTATTGCACTGGTGGTGATCAGCCAGTTAAATTGGCTAGACTTTTGTCCAAACTCTGGTCTCCCTGCAACCTGCATGCTTACTGCTTCTGCATGGGTGCAAGGCATTGGAGGATTTGGTTTTGCATGTTGCATTTTAAGCAACAAATGTTTTGAAAACCTAGGAAAAGTTGAAGCTACCTACTGTGTTTCACAGAACAGATGCCAATCAAATTATAAACTGATGATTTTACCTTATTAAGTTTCCTGATATAAGAAATGAAGATGAAGGAACATTTCTAGTAGGCAGAATGCCTCTTTTATCCTCTTTTTAACTTGTTTGCCTTAATTAATAATTGAAGCAGAAATGAAACTGTTCTGCTGTGCTTTATGGAAATGAAGGATTTGTGCTACGTGAGAGGATACTTTAGGAGAAGTGGCCAGCAAGATGCTTGCCAATTCCTCTACATTGCTATGTGCTATACTGATATATATTGCTCTAGGCCATTGATTATGGCAGCTTAAATGTTATACTAAGAGTACGTGTAACCTTCACATGCTTATGTTCCAGTAGCTTTTGGTGACCTTTGTAGTATGGGAGTCATCTACATCTGGAAAATATGGTTCGGCATCTCTAGTTCTGCCAAGCAGAGGTCAACTTGCAGATCTCCAGTTCACGCTGAACTTCACTGACAGCCCCTATACCTTATACTGAAGGTCAGCACAACTCTGGTGTCTGCCTGCTTGTGAAGGTCATCTCTACAGGTCTTAGTACTCTCCTAATTTTTGGTACCTTAAGTGCAGTTAATGCATATTTTGCAAGGGGATTATGTTTTCAGAAATAATATGGCTTAGGGTGCTTTTAATGATGACACAGGATTTTGTGACACATTCCCTCTGACACTGCTACTTCCCATTTCCAACAGTGCCTTAGAAAAAATACAATGAGCCAGGAGAATGGGAGAAGTTGTTCAATTCTCCCCACATATCTATTTAATTCATAGCAGTTTGAGATATGTAGAATCTGATGCTGACAGGTATGACAACAGGAATGGACACTGTGCATGGCTGTGTAGAGGTCAGTGTTCACTTGTGCTGAAGATCTGGGAAAGTGATGGCATCCAAGAGAAGAAAGGAAATTTACAGGGAGATGGGCTTTATTTTAGAGATGTATCTTCTTATTTTTCTAACCTCTGATTCTTTTTATTGCTTAATGAGGTCCAAATGCTCCTTATTTTTACTCCTGCTCCTCAGGCCTTGAAATACAATGCCATCAACTGGCAGTGTGTCTCCTCTCGTGACCTTTGCACTTCCTGACTGCTGCTGGCTGCTGTTGACTACCTTCAAGTCACAAACAATTCCAACTGTCACAAACACTTACATTTGACTTTGTCACTCCCTTCACATGTCTGGTGATCTGCTTGCCACATTTCCTGTTGGTCTGAGCAGGTGGAAACTTGCTCACACCAAGGAGAGGAGAGAGAGAGAAGAAAGCAGATGTTGGCCCTGAGGTAGCAGCCAGCCTTCCCGTTTTGCCTCTGGGTGCTCGTTGTTCGGACTGCTACTTACACGGAGATGAGGAAATACATTGCACTTGGCTGTGCGATTTACCGTGGCACGGAACAGAAACAAGAGGAAACTTTGCCTTTTCATTGGAAGGCAGACCTCTATCTCGTTGTTTATCTTTGGGTGATGAGAGTTGGACTGGACAGAGTTGCACATAAAAAGCCAGCATCTTGGCCAGCATAGTGGCTAGGACAAGACATTTTAAAACAATTCATGCTACACGGTTGGCTTATTAACATAGCAGCTGCAGGGGAAAGAGGGAGACAGAGGATGTGTGGAGCTGTAAGTTTCCTTCACAAAGGTTTCTTCAGAATTACAAGCAGCACTATTTTGTTGAATATTACGTGCTGATGCCAGTGTAACCTCCCAGCAGATTCTGTGCCAAGGATTTGGTTGTGTCAGAAGAAAATGTCTGCCAGGCTCTATAGAGTTTAGTTGGTGTTACAGGAACGCATGTGGGACCACTCACAATAAACCACAGGGCTATGCACCTCACTATAGCATTTTAGTGTCTTGAATTTTAGATCTCTTAACACCGAAAGGTTTTTGGTGTGTTTGTCCATATTATTTTAAGTCATAAACCTGACAGGACATGAATTCCTCTTTTGCAATTGGTTGTTCCCTTGGGATAGACCATCTGTAATGTTCCTGTGAACTGTTCTGATTCCTGTACAAAGAAATGGGATGGAAACCTCGTAAGTGACATTGTACAGAGCATTAAGCTGAAGTAGTCCTGATCACCATTCTGCAATTCTTAGACTTTCTGTGTAGGGTTTTCTGAGTGGCTCTAAGGACATGCTTACATATTCTGGTTCTCATTCATGTAGGTGTTACCTATCAAGCCTGTGCTAAGGTCTAAAGTAAGGCTAAGAATAACAATCTGCCTTAGTTCTTTTAATGTGGTAAGGAAGTCTGTAACTCTGCGTAATTGTGTGACAATTACAGCACAACTATTTTCTACTTGCAAACCACTTCCCTGTGGCATTTTACTGATATGACCACACTGATGTTCTTGCAAACAGAAGAGAAACAAATGAAAGTTCTATCTATGTCTCTCTAGTTTTGATTTATGTCTTACTCTCTTACTAATTTTCACCTGTGTATGCCAATTCTGCCTGACTCTTTAAGAGGGCCTTGACAGAAAAATATATTCTTTCTTCCATAGTGTACAGTCTGGACTGCTTCCCAGGACCACACAGAGGCTCTTATTTGATGAATTCCCTTCTTGTACACGTAAATAAAATAGTTGCAATGTCGCTTTTCTGTCCTCATCTTTCCCTGTGCCAACCTGTATGTTCTGGAGGTTTGGCTGTTTTGACTGCTGTGGGTAGTTCTGTGATTCACAGAGCAGCCTGGAGCTGCTGCTCTTTTGAGCTCTTCAGCTTTTCTGATTTAACAGTGATGACCAGCATGGACCCCGTGAGCTTCATGGCACCATGCCAATTTCATACTCTGATGGGTCAAAATTAAAAATAGAGCCCTTGGATACACACATGAGCTTCTGCCTGGGTTTGGTGGCCTTTTAATATCATTTACCCAAGTTACACTGCACTGGGCAGCTGCTCTTGAGTTGTCACAGTTCAAACAAAACTTGCATACAGGATCCTTCAGCAGAAGTATGCCACCAGGTTGAAGCACATTTGCCTCGTGTTATCTGGAATTTACACACATCACTGAGGTCAGAGAAAAACCTGTTGTAAACCCAGCTAAAAGTACTAGTTCATCCTAGTCAGCAGTCCTAATTCCTAGCTGGTGTGTGAAGAAGGACTTTGCAGAAAACCATTTATCAGCTCGACTTTTTATTGGAAAGGAGGCTTTCCAGTCACAACAGCTGTTGTTGGCAGGCTTTGTCCAGGTGCAAGTACCCTTTTTTTCAGTTTTACTTTATGACCTGATACTAGTCAACATTTTCAAGTCTCAAATATGTGCAGTATATATATTCAGTTGTTCAAATTGTTATAATTGTTATAAAAATGTAATAAACATTCAATATTCACATATATATAAATTCAATTGTTCTATTGCTTAGTTATTCCACACACAGTAAAAAGAAATGTTGTTTTGTTTATGAACAACTACTCCCAATAAGTAAATGCACACTCTGTTTTAAATGCCCACCATAATGGTTAAAAGATAACCAGAATTTTTTTGAAGTTAACAATGAGTGTGTTTTCTGGAACCTTATGTTTGGAAATGACTGAGCTGGTTTTGCATTCAATAGAGAATAAAAATCAAATAAATTAACTTGAGCCAGATAATCATCAGAGAAAATTACAGAACAAGTGGTTTTGGTTTGGCAATGTTATGAACAACAAGATTTAATGACACAACTTTAGTGGTATGGGGTTCCACTAATCATGCCTATTGCCTGTCCACACACACGGTGTTGAATGGATATATGAAATGGTATAGAACAATATTACATAAAAATACACCACTTACACACATGTTAAAAGACATAATAATTTCAAGTATTTGCTCCATCAGCACTTTTCAGTTGTAAAGAGACATCTGTAGTAGTCTAGTCTTCTCAGGGACCATCTTTCTGGAAATAATCTGGTAATCTGGTACAAATAACATTATATTCTTATGCAAAAATATCCCCCGTGCACAAGGATAGTTGCATTTTGCAAGGTAGTAATGGAGACTCAAGTCTGATTTTCCTTCTTCAGAACTCTTATTGCTCTCTCCTGCTGCTGTGACTGCTTTGGACTGACTCCAAACCACTGACTCTTCTTTCAAATGTACTGTTAATATGCTATTATGTTAAACAGGCTGATAGAGTAAAATGGAAAAGAACATGTGCAAAAGTCATTTAGGTCAAATGAAGTAACATGCTTTCAAAATATTAGCCAAAATTTTAGCATAAAACTTTGATGAGGCTGAGAAATCCTCTACTGAGCGGGAGCACAGAATTAGCCCTTGTACAGACCGTGTTTAGAACCTTATGATACTGTTTAATTCTATGGTTCCCCAAGGGCTACTTATAACCGAATTAAAGGGCGTCTTGTGCATGTTCTGGACACTGATTACGGGACCACAGACTGAAGCCGAAGACAGCTCAACAGCCACTAAGTATGCAAGTAGAGACACCCCTTAATTCAATTATATGTACCCTCTGGGATCTTGGTAATTATAATAAGAAGACATTTTGCAGTTTATCAAAGGCCAGAGTTAGAGCTGGGTTGTTTCTTTTTTTTTTTTTTTTTTCTTGGTGTGTGCCTGCTAAGAAGTTATTTTCGCAGCCTCAGAAGATTCAGGAAGTCACCTGTGTCTGCTTTGCCTTGAGATATTCATGGAATTGTGGATGCCCTACAGAAATGCCTTGAAATGCCTATGGTTGCTAGAGTGCTACACTGAGAGCATTCATGAGTTCAGGTCTTCGTTCTGTCAGGTTTATGTGGACACGTTTCTGAGATTGCAGCCATGCTGCACAGACCTATTGTTTAAAGTGTGCTGTAGGTTGTCAGCAAGTCTCTGCCAGCCTTAAGATCTTGGCACGCATTAGCTGAAAAGGCATTCTAGTAGCCTGAACATCACCAAGCAGTTTGTCAGACGATAAACAACACAGTCTGTAGGGGATATAAGAGAAGGAGGCTTCTGTCCGTATTTCTCTACGACAGATTACACGCTTTGTGAGTATAAATCAGTACAACTTCGTTGACTTTGGCAGAAGTTTGCCATGCACACCATCTGAAGATTTGGCTCAGTCAGTAAATCTGCTTTTTGAAACAAATATGTACATTTTAGTGCAGTTCCTGGACATAGTGATGCATTTTTTTCCCCGAGATGAAATAGCAGATGTTCTTTCAGATGATTATCGCTACCCCTAGGACCAGAGACACTGTCATGCATTTCCGATGGTTACATCTGGTAGACTACGGTACAACCAACGTTTCCACTCTCTTTTTATTGTCCATGAAGGATGTATATTTGGTATATATAGATAGATATTCGGTGTCCAGTTGATGCTAAGTGAAAGAAATCCACTTTGCACACCATCATGTTTATGCTGGTGTCACTGGTTTCAAGACAGTAAATTTGTCCCCTTTTTGGTTTAATATTGTTATGGCTGCCTTGTTTCCAAGTGAACTAAGAACACAAACTTCCAGGGTGAGCTAAAAAATATTTTCACTTTCTATTCCTCAAGCTGGTCTAATAGAAGTGGAAACACCAATCTCACTGTTACTTGCAATGGCTTTATGCCAGCTGAAGGTCTGTTCCTGCTTGGTTTCATCTAAGCTGTAGGACCAGTACCAGCGAAGTATGTGTACTCTTGGTGCTATCACCACCTCCCACAAATTCATGTTGCTCAAATCATGGGTGGTGTACAAAGCAGAGAAAGCTGGTCAAATGCATGGATGTAACAACTATACGCAGTTTACAGAAGGGTGGCACTGGGTGACATTGTAACGTACATCTCAGGAACATCTTGATGGAACATGATCACCTAATTGTACTGTTGGGCCATTTGGTCTGGGTCCTGCACACTGGTACTTTTGAGTGCTCCCATCTTACGTGTTAAGAGTGAAAGTGCAAAGAGCTAAGTGAGAGACAAGTTGTGAGGGTACAGAAGGGCCCTGGAGACTTGTTTCTGTCGTCCTTGATTTCAGTGCGATTACAGAAACAGTAAAGTACTACTCAACCTAAGTAAAACTGGCAGACCATGTGTTAAGAGCTGTGCAGAAGTCTGAAGTACTTGTTGTACTTTAGAGGCTAGTGCTGAAGAAGCTCTGTAAGCTACAGTGCTCTGCAACAAGCATCACAAATTATAATAATAATAAAAGCAAGCATGCTGCTTACCAGTAATTCAGGCTTGAAGGAAGTTTCTAAATAGCTTTCTTTTCTTTAGTTCTCCTTAGACTTGTGGAACACGTCATCTATACGGAAAATGGCTTTCACCAGAAGAAATGTTTGGAGGAGCGATAGACTGTCAGTGCTGTCAGAGTTAATGACAGCCTACGAGGACAGGATGAGTGAAATTCTTGAGGAGAGATAATCTATGGAGAATGACCAAAGGATAAACAGTTCAAACAAATTCAGAAAATTTCAAAGATTTATGTAAACCAAGAGCAATGTTCAACTATTACTAACTGAGAAACTATCCCTTTAGCTGTTCAAGGCATTCTGTGTGAGCTTCTGTTTGTAATGATGGTTGACTAGCTAGGGTTTTCATCCAGGTCACTGGAGTCTGCTAAATGCATGGACATTCAACGTTGTGTCCAAGGTGAACATACTGCTTGGGAGTATTAAATGTTGAGATCTGAATGCATCCTTCCCACATGAATACATTTTCTTTGTGAAGAAGCATCTAGACTTTTCATCACACATATTGTCCTAGGGACATGTGATCTTCTTGTATTTTCCTCCTCCCCCACCTCTGAATCAAGCTTTTAAAAGCAGCTGCTGTTGAGGTGAAACATGTCATAGGCATAAACAGAGGTAGATTGGTCGCTGTGGTTCACGAGTTCTGCCTTCTCATCTGCGGTTGTCCATTTTGCATGCAGAGAAATCCAAATGTGCAGTGGTACTAAAGCACACAGAACAAGCTTTGTGTTGCAGAACAAGCTTTGTGTTGGACCTGGGAAGGTGTAGTTTGAGAAATTTCAATACATGCTTTCCTTGCTCTTACATCCTGCCTTAGGCAACTGCTACTGGTTCCTCTCATGGACACACTACTGATATATGGGGATTTGCAGCCTAATCTAGTACAGCTGTTCTTGCACAGCCACAAAACCTATAAGAGTGGTTTAAAAATCTTGTCTTCTGAGTGGAACAAATCAAGATTTTTCTAAAAAAAAATTTATATCTTTGGATTGAAAGCATTAGAGCTGTAGCCTGGAGAAATGAAAAGACCAATATGAAGATTAGGTCCTACCAAAATACTTTGCAAGCCCTCAGGCAGCTCATGGCTTTTTCTGGCATTCAGTCCAAAAATGCATCTCACACACTGGGAGTTTATTGTGCCGTATGTTCCCCCTGGCACTTTTCTCCCTGTCTCTCTGAACAAAATTAACTTCTGAAGCTGGCAACTGATAAACTCTGGTGAACGCTCCAGGCCTCCTCTCAGTAAAGCCCACCTGGTAAACATCAGGTTGCCATCCTCAAATCCACATATTTCCTGTTTGCTACTGTTAACCGAAGCAGATCCTTCCTCTCTTTCTATCTCCCCATCACCTACACTGACCACAGGGCATCCTTCCTCATGGGGATGTGGAGGTTGATCAAATACACAGCATATGAAGCATACACTAGTCGCACCATCTTCCAGTAAAAACAAATCAATGTTCATTTTATGACAGAATAACATTTCTGGAAGAGCCTATGTATATTCAAGAAGACAAGAATAAAATTCAACCCAATGTGAGGATTCTCCTGCAGCAGTTGTGTATATTGCTTTGGCATGAAAGCAGGATGGGTTTCTTTCTACTATTAGAGACCTTTAGAAAAGAGAGGAAGTTCTCAGTCCTTCTGCAAAGTTCACTGCAAAGTCTGCTGACAACGAAATGTCTTTCAATGATATTTTAGTGGCTGCTTATCCTATAGAGAGTGAAGCAGGAGTAGGCTTTGCTACTGAAGACAGGATTGTCTCTGCTTGCAAGGAAAAGAAAAAAAAAAAAGAATCTGTTTCTAGTCCTAATGATTGTAAAGAACTCAAAAAATTGACCTTTTCAGACCTTCATGCTGGAAAGCAAACCAAGAATGAAAAATATGTGCTTAAAATTATTCAGGCTCTTAGGTGGGCTTACTCATGAATTTCAGATACCTCAAAGATGATGACATATTTTCGTTTTCTTGTCCCCTGCTGAGTAAGCATAGCTCAACTCAGTTGCAGGCTGATTACTTGGCAGTATTCATAGCACTCAGTTTGGTGACCAGTCAGGTGGGCAGAGACAAGTCACAACCAATAAAACAGGATTTTCTCTGTCAGGGTGGCAATTACTTTGGCACAATTTGTCACAGCCGGCATATTTTCTCTTGCTGTGGACTCTACTACATTGAACTAGCTTTCCCCTGGTGTGGACTAAAACCAAGTTCAGAGACAGTTACCATAGCTCAGCACATGAACAGTCATCTACTAAAGCGTGGCGGCTTGAGGGTAGACCAACACTTTCAGGTAATACCTGTGTCTCAGGCAAGATATCTTACACTGAGGGTATTGTATTGGAGGAAATAACATTGGAGATCATTTTTCGTAGGAGACAGGATAGGGAGAGGAGAGGAGAGGAGAGGAGAGGAGAGGAGAGGAGAGGAGAGGAGAGGAGAGGAGAGGAGAGGAGAGGAGAGGAGAGGAGAGGAGAGGAGAGGAGAGGAGAGGAGAGGAGAGGAGAGGAGAGGAGAGGAGAGGAGAGGAGAGGAGAGGAGAGGAGAGGAGGAACATTCTCATTACTTTGTTTTATAGAATTTCAAGGGCAACCTAGATTTGAAATAATTTTGATTCCAACATTTTTTTTCTCCTATGGCACAGTGAGACTGTTTGGCCTTCCTATTGATTGGAGGTCATCCATTTCAGCTTTCTTCTCAGTAGAAACCCATAATATTGGTAATGCTACATCTGCACTCTTTCATCATAACAGTATGTTAATCCTTATAATAAACAAGGAGAAGCAATGCAGATTGGAACATAATTGTCTATATCTCACATAATCATAAAAAATTAATGTTATTTTGATTCCACTGATTGATGGATCATTTTGGCACCCGCTATAGACATTGTAACACTATCTCTTGATGGCTATCTAGAAGGCTTCAGAGGAATTACCCTCACCTTGAATATGAGGCCAGGTCCTCAGCTGACAGATGTCAGCCAGAGGTTCACATAAGTTAATGCAACAGCCAAGTCATAGCTATGTGTCTGCTAGTAGCATGTATTTTTTTCCTACTCCTTTCCAGTAACACAGAAAGAATTGCAAAGCATGGAGTACAAAGTGGTCTGTGAGAACTCTGAAGAACTGATAGATCGTGGGAGACTGTGAAAGCTTGTGCATTTCCTTATTACGCATGTTTGAAGGATTTTGAGAGGAGAAAAGTACGTAGGCTTAATATTAAGGGGGTGTAGGTCACCTGTGCATATCTGCTGAAAGCTGGTACCAAGTAACTTTAAGCAAGATTTTGCAGGAGAGGCCATCATGAATAATCCTGTATTTCCTAAGTAGGTTTCGCTAGGAAACATGTGAGATAATTTCTGTTATTTCTCTATAAAAAGATTAATGGCAATCTTTCACTGGCAGTTACTGAGGGTAATGCAAGAAAAATCAAGTTTCCGAGAATACTTTTTCTCCTCAGACTGGAAGCAAGAGGCTCTTCGTGAATCACAGAATCACAGAATCACAGAACGTTAGAGGTTGGAAGGGACCTTAAAGATCATCTAGTCCAACCCCCCTGCCAGAGCAGGACCACCTACACTAGAGCGCACAGGAACGCGTCCAGGCGGGTTTTGAATGTCTCAAGAGAAGGAGATTCCACAACCTCCCTGGGCAGCCTGTTCCAGTGCTCGGTCACCCTCACAGTAAAAAAGTTTTTCCTCATATTTTTCTGGAACCTCCTGTGTTCCAGCTTCCACCCATTGCCCCTTGTCCTGTCAGTGGACGCCGCTGAAAAGAGCCTGGCTCCATCCTCCTGACATAAAAAAAAAAAGAAAATTTCGTTTTCCCCACATTTATTGGGAAAAAATAAAAATAAAAATAAAGCAGCAGACTCAGAGCGCTCCTCGGGGCGTTTTGAAGTTCATCCCCACCGTGGGCTGCGTCACTTGCAGGTTGGACAGGCTGCCGAAGTCCAGGAGCTTCAGCATCTCCTTGGTGTCTGGGTCCACTTCGATGATCTCCTGGTCAAGGGCAGAGACCTCAGGGACATAGTTGTCCCTCCTCTCCCTCTCCTCCTCCTGCAGTTTGATGGAGATGCCTCGGACAGGACCTCTCTGAATACGCTTCATCAGGTGGGTGACATACCCCGCGATCTTGTTCCGCAGCTTCTTGCTGGGGATGATGGCGATCTCCTCGCACACCCGCTTGTTGGTGTGGAAGTCGTTCCCCAGGTGGGTGTAGTACTTCTCGATGATCACCCGGGCGGCCTTCTTCACCGTCTTCGTCCGGACGCGGCCCATGAACCTGAGATGTTGCAAATGCAAAAGAAATGACTGAATATGAATGACCTCAAATGTGAACATTTGCAGAGGGTGAGGGCCAGGGTGACAGAAAATTAAATAAAGTGAATTTTGGCCATCCCAGCATATCACACTCGCTACTGCTTGTGCTTATGTCAGAGGAGGAGATCAGAAATATGCTGACTCTCACATTGTCTTCCTTCATCCTATTTACGTAAAAATTGCTCTTGTCTCTTTCAGAAGTACAATCAATCCTTGAAACCCATTGGAGCAGGAAATTAGGCAAATTAATTTTCAAGTTGGAAAAAAGGATCAAGAATTGCGAGGAGTAAAAGTAAAGGACTAAATCTTGGTCTTTCACATTACACTTTTTTCTTACTGTGTCTCAGACAAACAGGTGACTCTGACTTGCAAAACTTATATGTTTGAAAAGGATCTTTTTAAATGAATTTATGTCTCCTGTATGACAGTAACAGAGGTATTCATAGAGCTTATACTAGTTCTTTTTTTTCTGGAACTCTCTCTTCACAGCATAGATTGCTGTGACTTTCCTAATTAATTAGGTATTTGAGATAGTTTGCAGTTGGTTTAAAAATGTGAGTGTCACAGTGGTAAAGCAAAGCTATTTCTGCTCCCTCACCAAATATCTTGGAACTGGTGTCTGCTGGTCTGCTGTGACCACTTCCGTTCTACCGCTAGGGTTAAAATCATAACAACATTATAAATTAGTCATGGACAGTCTCAAAGGCATTTTATTTGTGGGAAAGGTCTTTTACTATGAATTTAAATGATGTAAACAGTGGATGGTGACATATTAGGCTGCTTCTCCTTTCTTTCTCTTTTTTCTTTTTTTTTTTGAGTACCCGTTGACGTCACAGGCCATGGGTTTAAAAGTATATATTATTTTTTCTTCTTTTTCTTCCTCCTGGTCTAACAGTTTGTATGTTTCTGTTTGTCTCTGGATTTTAGGAACAAAAGAGTACCTATTTTATTTGTGGACTCCAAGCCTGTTCACAGAGTGCTCCTTTCCCCTGCCTTGGGAGTCAGTCATCATGCCATGTATGTGTTGGTTTGTTATGGTACTGGACCTCACCTGTCACTTTCATCTGATAACAAAGTTTCCATAACAAGCAATGGTGTTCTATGCAAGATGCATATATTACCTGCTTTCATTGTCATTGCTTCTTCTAACTGCTCATATCAGGTAGAGCACTCATCCTGGCTATCCTCCTCCCCCAATCCTTCTAATTTTTCACCTACCCAGCTAGAGCACTTTCAGCCACAGAACAGAAGCAGGAGTCTGCACTGATGAGTGATAATGGGATTCATCTGCTTTCAATAGATGTGGTAGACTGCTGCTCCCAAACAGCCCTTTTAACTCTTTCAAGTACTCAATTGGATTCCCAAATATTATCATATGCCTTTGAATGACTGAGAGGAGAACTGTGAAGGGAACAAAAAAATTACAGAAAGAATTAAGCATGGTTGAACACAGTTTATTTCAGTCTGAAGTAACCAACATTTCGACACTGACCAGCTCTTCTTCAGAGAAACTGGAGAAGAGCTGCCATTGCACTGCTCATTGGGATCTCTATTTAGATCTCTGATCACTCTTCTAGATTATCTCTCACAATCTCTCTAGAAGATGTAGCCTTTCCTAAAGGTGTCAGACCAAGCCACTCAGAAAATTTGCTGTGGTATGTCTACTCATGGGTCCTTTCATCAAGCAATTGTTTCAATTAATTCTTGCATTTGCACTACGATGAAAACTTCAGTGACTGTATTCATTTGAGATGATGTCATAAACACAAGAAATTCATAGTTTTGAAATCAGAAACTGGTAAAAGTCACTTGCACTATTTCTGAACTTTATTAGGGTGTATAATTTTCAGTACTACTGGTGAATGAAAATTCTGTTCACTGCTTAAATAGAACACCAAGATGATTATGAGGGCTTCATTTTGAGAAAGTGAACTATCAGTGAAGAAAAAAAAAAACAACCCCAAAAGTGATAAATATGTGGTTTTTATGTTCCTATGTCTCTTAGAATCTATTTGCAGAAAACTTTTTACTGCAAGGGAGACTATGCAAACAACAGGTAAATGTTAGTGTTGCCTGCTAGTGTTTAAGATAAGGTGTATGTGCATCAGTCATCTTTAAATTCATCTGCTTCATACTTAGCTGTCATCTATGCTGAAATTTTAGGCAAAGTGCTGCTAAACCAAAATATGATACCATGTTCTGCCAGGTCAGCTTAATATTTCCCAATCTGCCAGATAGATACAGCGACAATACTTACTTGTGATACCAATGCCATACAGTGTTATATAGATCAGAGAGACTTCTGCTTTGTTATGCTTCTCCAAGTCCAAAAACAATAAGCAGTTTTACTAGAAGAAATAGCATCCTACTTGTGAACACAGAGTCAGTTAGTGAGATTAAGTAGTCTCTTTTACTTGAGATAAAGAAATGGTAAATCATGTTAACACAATCTATGTTTTCATGTCCAACAACAGTTAAAAGTCAGACTCCAGAAAGTCTAATGTTAGTGATTCTATATGCTCAAAAGCTGGTCTCCATCGGTTGGGCTAGGTTAGTACATCTGAGATGAAGTGTGAAAAGCATTCACTTACTTTGGAACCTTTTAAAAAAGCTTAGGGTACGATTCATTAAAAATTTGGGCTTGGTGAGATGTGAACTCAGATATGCTGCTTTGAACCTCAGCCATCTTGCTACCGTGATTGGATTTTATATGCAAGATTTAATCATAGGTGAAGGATTTGGTTGGAGGGTGAGATCCAATGTCATGTATTTTGCGGATTCCTTCAATCTTGGGGTCGAAATCAGGAAAACGCAGTCACTCTCCAAAGGTATTTGGAGAGAAAGTACACTTAGACAGAAATTCAGAAAACTGAACAATTGTCTTCCTCCTAGCCTTGGAAAATTAACTGGAGTAGATTTTCTTCTTTTTCCTCTTTCCACCCAAGCAGTTCCTCTGCTCAAAACAAGGCTTTATTTTGTATTTTCTTACTCTTACAATTTTGACTATTTTAGTTTATGTGTTTTTAGCTAGTGGGTTGTTGTTCTGGTTGGGGATGAAGCATCTAGTCACAGCCTGTAAAGAGGAAGGTTATAGAGTGCTTTCCAAGGATGGACTAAAGAAAATCAGTCTGAAATTTTTCATCTCCATCACTCAGGAGACAATGATTTTCCTTGTAGTTTGCAGTTGTGATTCAGATAACATCTAGTTTGAATTTAGATCTACTGACATAATGATTACATAAGGTGATGTTCTCCTTCCAGATTAGGTTTTTGCCCATCTTCAGTCTGCTTTTGGTTAAAAGGTATCACTTGTATCAATAAAATGATTCAAAGAAGCTTTCTTTGCATGTATGTTTGTGAGACAACAAACAAACAATCTTGAGTATCAGGTAGAAGGAAATAAGTATCTTGAAAGTGAGAATCATTATAGCTGTGTTTATCTGCAAAACAGTGGTGGCCATTCAAAAAATATAAAGTGGAGATAGCTCATAATGTTCTTCAAAAAATATCTATTCCGTTTCCCTGCTTTCATCCTTCCTCTTCTCTTTCATCCACTTGAAAAGTCTCCAGTTGTTTCCATTTCTCCCTGTATCACCACTGATTGAGTTTTCTATCATTTCTTTTCTATTCTCCTTATTCCCCTTTTGTCTCCTTGGATTGCCTTTGGCATTTTTAGCTGTCACTCTAGTTTTTCATTTGTGTGCTTGAGCGCAGAAACACAGGCGCCTGTGTGGGCACACGCACACACACATTCACACACTCATTCACTTGCTCCCACTCTCACTAGTAGCACTGTCTAGGAGGCCACCAATAACTCTCTTGGTTCCTCCCTGATTATACAAGTGATTCACACAGAGTCTGGGAGCTTAATTTGACATCACTGCTTTTCATTTTGTACTATTTGACTGTAATTGTGGCCTTCAAGGGGTTTTGGTTCTGTTCTTGTTTTCTTCAGCCGAAGCTGATTTTCCCCTCATTTTTCACTCTGGTATTCTATTTGTTATTTCATTAAATTGCTTAAAATGAGAGATATTTTGATGGGCCATTGAAGAATGTAGATGGTGTAAAGGCTTAAAGGAACACTGTTGCTCTGAAATTGCAGGTCAGCACCTGCTCCCTCACCCTCTTTTCGACTGAGGGTGAGCAGGCAAGAGATGTAGAATAAAGACATATGCCTGCTCATTCACACTCCTTTCTCTCAGAAGATACAGCTTACTATTACCTCTGTGTCACTGGAAAGAGGAGGGGGTAATATCTGCAAATTGCTATAAGTGTGATTACTTCTAAATAACCATGACTGTGTCATACCTGATTGCTCAAATAATCCTGATACCTGGGTTTCCTCATGGCTTTGTAACTGTGGATACTATCTTGAATTAAGCTTTGAAGGAATATAGGCATGCTCCACAGTCTGGGCAGGCTAGCTCTTCAGAGAAAGAGTGGGATTCAATTTGATTTTTATACATATGTGTGAGACAATGGAACATGTTGCCCAGAGAAGTTGTGGAAGCCCCCTCCCTGGAAATGTTCAAGGCCACGTTGGACAGGGCTTTGAGCAACTTAATCTCACAAGAGATGTCCCTGCCCACAGAAGGGGATTTGGAAATAGATGATTTTTAAGGTCTCTTCCAACACAAGTCGCTCTATGACTCTATGATTCTATGATTCTATGATTCTATGATGATTTTATACATATACATATGCGTATACGTATATGTACACCACATACATATTTATGTACACATACACATACACACTGAATCTTTTGGCAACTAGTGCAGTTCTTCAGCAGATTACATAGCATTTGGCTTGAAGGCTGCCCCAAAGCCTGAATTGCAATATTATTATTTCTCCAAGGTACACACTCACTGAGTGTTCTCCTGTTTCTACAAAGAACTTCTCCTTTGCTTTAAACTGTTCTCCCCAAACCCCCTCCCCACCTCGCTTCCAAAAGAAGCTGCGCGTTATTGTGCTTTCTGGCTGGGTGACTTCAGAAATAGAAGATGTCCTTAGGAAATGTTTCAGATAGTATACTTGTGTGAAATTCTTTTGCAAAAATGTGTAGGTCTGGCTGACCTGGTTCACTAGGCTAGTTCTGTTCCTGCACTGAAGGAAGAATGGAAAGGCCATAAGTTTCCTTGTTACCTCTGTAAAGTATATTTTATTGTTCCATGTTATCTTCTTATTATGCATTTATAAACCTCTTCGGTGACTAAGTTGTTTGTGTAAGATGGTATATTTTTGGCAATAATTCTTCCTGCAAAAGGGATGCATATGAGAGTGTGCTTGTGGTTGCCAGTATACAGCATACATGTACATTGAGAATGTACAAGGAGAATGAATATGTTAGCCAGGTAAAAAAATTTACAACATAGTCTCTACTGGCAGTTGTTCTTAATGCGAGTGAACTGCTAGAGGACTGCATGGCTTTTGTGTACTCCCAGACATGCTGTGTCTGCAGGGTTTGTAGTGCCGAAGGCTGAAGGAGTACAGCCTCAGTATCCAAGGGCTTTCGCAAACAGTGCTTAAAGCAGCATAAATTCCTCATCAAACGAAGCAAAATCCCAACTCCTCCCTGAACCATAGTGGCTGCTGGATCAGGAATCTTGTTAGGTTTGTAGCTTTTGGATTAGCGAGGCCCTTTATTAACTGGGACCAAAAAACTTCTCTGAATGGCTAAATCCTGAATTACTGAGCCTTATTCTCCTGGTCTCCAGGAAAGGTCACTGGTGTAGGCCTCCTTGCATCTTCAGTGTAAAAATGTGTCACTGTGGGTGGTCACTCCCTCAGCTACTGTGCACGCACTTTGTGGAAGTCCTGGCCTATTGACACTGAGAACGCCTTTACCTTCCCTTTGTAGGAGTCTGAATTTAAGCCATGCGGTATTTGTATAGACAGTTAACAGTTTAACTAGTTATTTGCCCTGTGGGATGAACTAAGTTTAAAATTAGAAGTTTGCAGGGAACATATTGAAATACTTTAACTTGAGAAATCACTGTCAAGGTTAGGATCTCTCCACTGTACATTGATATATTTATTAACAAGAATATACAAGATAGTAGATCTAAAACCCAAACATTTTGATCATGATAATAGCATATAACACGTAGCGCAATGGTGGTGTGCAAATAAATTAAAGTTTTTTCACAGTTATTTTAAAGCTTAGGCAAATCAAAAGATCAAATATTTTATAATTAACTTCGTAAGACAGGTAAACTTCCAACAACTTGTTTTGTGTGTGTGCATACAATGTGATTCTTCTATACCTCAACAAGGAAAGTAGATAAACATCAACAAGCACATATAGACAAGAGTAATGGAATTTCACATACTAAAAATAATTAATTTCACATCACATTATACCCCATAAGCTTTGAATCTTCATTGAATTGTGAGAGAAGTAGGCATGTTTTTGTTCATCACACCATAAACCCGAGTTTTGTGCAAATATAGGTGAATGCAAAATTGAGATTTTGAAAATGGCCGTGTTTGCATTTTTCCGGTTTTGTTGACCGTTGGGAAGAGCACACAATTCAGGGTATGTGGCATAAAGTAAACTTGGGTTGAACACAAGAGATTTAGATCAGCATTCTTCCTGCAGCTGTGTATGTCAGCCATGTACTACGTGCTGCTACTTTAACGCACAAGGCACAGAGGAGTCACAGGTACTGCATAACCTTATGCAGGAATCACTGGTACACCGAAAGGAGTACTAATAAAATAAAGGAGTTGTCTTCACAACCTTGTTTAGACAATGGGAGAAAAACCACAACAACTCACTGACATGCTATAGCTCCTCTATCATCAGAACCAGAAGTACTTCTATTTTATTGGGAAGAATTGATTGCATCCAACCTATGCACAATGTTGTGCTGGAAAGCACATTCCTATTAGCTCTGGTCTTTCTGGTGAAGCGTACATCTCCTTTGAAACTTAAACTGCTAAAGAACAACCAAAGGTGTGCACAGAGTCCCAGGAGGCCAGCAGGTCTTGCAGGGAACCAGCAGAACATAGGAAGATGGAAAATTGCAGTGTCAGAGCCTGCTGCACACATTCCTGCACACACGCTAATGTGCGGATCAGAACAGCCCCTCTGACACTGCAGATATACACAAATAATTGGAGACACCATCTAGCTAAAGCATCAAAGACTTCAGTGAGAGGGCTGGTTTCGTGAGCTAGGGACTGAAGTGGTGCATTACTGGTGCCAGTAGCCACTTGTCTTGATGGAGACAAAGGTCTGCACAGAGCATGAACTGATCAAGGGGAGGTGATGTGCCAACAGGAGGAGCTGTCACCCATGTTTGCTACGGTAATGTTTGCCTGTTTCTTCCAAATACAAGCCTCTTTCTTGTTTTCTTCTTTGTCCTCTTATGATACCCTTCTTCCTTCTTCATCCTGCTTCTTTTGTCCCTTCAATGCACAATGTTCTTTCCTGCTCCTACCCTTGCTCTTTGTTAGCTGACTTTCCTATTATGCTGTGAATACATGCAAACATCCAGGGATTTTGAGTGGATTCAGACTGGTACTTCTCACTAGCCTCAGAACCAAGCTGAGTTTTGTGTATACTCTTCCACTTTATTCTGGTTTATTGCACCTCTTCCTTCTGCATTGCTTTAAATCGTGCACTGAGGAATTCCAAGTCTTTATTTAATGATTTAGCAGAGCTGCTTTCTGAACTCACAATAAATTTCACTGAGCATCTGTTTGTGAGTTTGAATTTTGTCTTGCTCTGAATTCTTTCACTTGCAGTGCATGGTTTTATAGCACTCTCAGATTCATTTAATCTTGTGTAACACATGAATGATCCCACTCATTCTAAAGGCCACATGCTTGATTTGGTAATTACTATGGGTCTGTCTCTGACTAGTTTGGTTTTGTCTCTTTGTCTCTTGTCTGTTATTTAATTATTTCATGAGATCTTGCTGTATCTTATCTGTCATCTTCAGTTCATACTGTTATTTACTGTTCTCCTTTTACACCAGAAGTCTGAATTCTGTAAAAGCAGTTCTGCTTCAAATTTTTTTCTCTTTTAAAGCTGAACCCATGTTTAGCTTATCAGTTTTGATCCCTAAGAGGCCATGAGACATATTACTTATAACCTCTCATTCACAATGTCCTTGCTCTTCTAACAGTCTTTAGGATCTAGTAGCCAAAAACTAAGGCAATGACCAGGCAGGTGTTAGACAAACTTAGAAGAAAACATGATTTTTACTGGTTCAAATTCTTCAGAAATGTTCTCTTCAATCTCTCTGTCCTCTACAAAATAAAAATCCACACACATACCCTGTGATTGCCTTCAAAATCATTTGACCTGTTTTTTTGGGTGCACATACGTGTGTGTGTGTAGAAATAAGTTAGAATGTTCCATCTACGGCCATTTAGCAGACCTACAGGCTGGAAATACAGAGCCATCTTCAAAAGTCCTAAATTCCCTCTGTGTCCCAGCCTCTGGCAATAAAGCTAAACATTTCTGAAAAGTGACTCAGAAGGTATTCTAATCTACTGCAAAGGTCTCTTCTCTTCTCTTCTCTTCTCTTCTCTTCTCTTCTCTTCTCTTCTCTTCTCTTCTCTTCTCTTCTCTTCTCTTCTCTTCTCTTCTCTTCTCTTCTCTTCTCTTCTCTTCTCTTCTCTTCTCTTCTCTTCTCTTCTCTTCTCTTCTCTTCTCTTCTCTTCTCTTCTCTTCTCTTCTCTTCTCTTCTCTTCCCTTCTCTTCTCTTCCCTTCTCTTCCCTTCCCTTCCCTTCCCTTCCCTTCCCTTCCTTCCCTTCCCTTCCCTTCCCTTCCCTTCCCTTCCCTTCCCTTCCCTTCCCTTCCCTTCCCTTCCCTTCCCTTCCCTTCCTTCCCTTCCCTTCCCTTCCCTTCCCTTCCCTTCCCTTCCCTTCCCTTCCCTTCCCTTCCCTTCCCTTCCCTTCCCTTCCCTTCCCTTCCCTTCCCTTCCCTTCCCTTCCCTTCCCTTCCCTTCCCTTCCCTTCCCTTCCCTTCCCTTCCCTTCCCTTCCCTTCCTTCCCTTCCCTTCCCTTCCCTTCCCTTCCCTTCCCTTCCCTTCCCTTCCCTTCCCTTCCCTTCCCTTCCCTTCCCTTCCCTTCCCTTCCCTTCCCTTCCCTTCCTTCCCTTCCCTTCCCTTCCCTTCCCTTCCCTTCCCTTCCCTTCCCTTCCCTTCCCTTCCCTTCCCTTCCTTCCCTTCCCTTCCCTTCCCTTCCCTTCCCTTCCCTTCCCTTCCCTTCCCTTCCTTCCCTTCCCTTCCCTTCCCTTCCCTTCCCTTCCCTTCCCTTCCCTTCCCTTCCCTTCCCTTCCCTTCCCTTCCCTTCCCTTCCCTTCCCTTCCCTTCCCTTCCCTTCTCCTTCCTTCCTTCCTTCCTTCCTTCCTTCCTTCCTTCCTTCCTTCCTTCCTTCCTTCCTTCCTTCCTTCCTTCCTTCCTTCCTTCCTTCCTTCCTTCCTTCCTTCCTTCCTTCCTTCCTTCCTTCCTTCCTTCCTTCCTTCCTTCCTTCCTTCCTTCCTTCCTTCCTTCCTTCCTTCCTTCCTTCCTTCCTTCCCTCCTTCCCTCCTTCCCTCCTTCCCTCCTTCCCTCCTTCCCTCCTTCCTTCCTGCCCTCCCTCCCCTCCCCTCCCCTCCCCCCCTCCCCTCCCCTCCCCTCCATCCCTCCTTCCTTCCTTCCTTCCCTCCCTCCCTCTCTTCCTTCCCTCCTTCCCTCCCTCCCTTCACTTCTTTTCTCCCTCCCTTCACTTTATTCCCTCCTTCCCTCTCTCCCTTCATTTCCTCCCTCCCTCCCTTCACTTCCTCCTTTTACTTCCTTCCCTCCCTCCCTCCACTTCCTCCACTTCCTCCACTTCCTCCATCCCTCTTGCTCTCCCCCCACCTCTATTCCTTTTCAAATGAAACCTGAGACTTGAAAGCACTCAGGTTATGTCAGAAGTTAAGAGTTTGCAGAAGAGCTCTGTATGTGGCCAGAAAGAAAATAAGCTTGTTGACTTGGCAGCACTGTACTGGTGGAAAGGCAGATCAGATTTTGTAAATCAACAAAGCCTACAGTGATAACCAACGTAGTAGAGACAGTGTAATATTCCTGAAGAGCTCATTCTGATCCCTGCTCCACCCTTCAGGAGATGCATCCCTGAATTCTGGGTTATTCTGCTTTGTGTCTCCACTGTGTGTGTCCAGGTGTGCGATATTCAGGGCAGTGAAATAGACTATCATTTCTAAAAGATGAAATGTCTGCTGTGGCAGAATGAGTGTTGCAGTCTCGAGCATGTAATTTTGTCTTGAGCAAAGTGATCTTTAAAATGTACAAGCATAGCATGAACTACATGACAACTAGGACAAAAGGACCCTATTTTGAAAATGAAAAAGTTTTCCATCCAGAGGCTGTGAGAGAGTATGGTTTGTGATATGGTGCAATGGAATAACTGGACCATCCTCTAACAAAGATCTTGATTTGAGATACGTTAAATCTCCAAAATTAAGATCCAAAGAACATAACAAATAAAAGAAAATTCTACCTGTCAACATTTTTGATCAAACTGACAGCCCTTCTTTTTTGCTGGGAATAGTGCAATTTTCCGATATGCTTAATAAAATTATTTTAATTAAAAAAAAATTTCTTGGTTCAAAACAAAATAGAGCTGCAAATAAAATTGTTTTTCTCTCTGTTTTTCTCCTCATTTCTTCCACTCCCTCTTCCCCCTCCTTGACTGAGGAGATAAACACGAAAGCCAAATTATTTTTATTTTAATTTCTTCTGATTTGAAAGGAAGTGAATATTGTTTCCAATTGATGAGAAATACCTTTTAGCATGAATCATTTAATCGGAAAAATCAGTACATTAAAATATTAATATATTTGCATATTTTCACATGCAGATTTTCCCACTGAACATCTTTCAAGAGCTCTGCTCAGATTATAACTTTTCCAATGCCTTCAGAATTTTGGGAAGAATTGGGGGCACAGCTGCTCACACTGACCAACTCCATAGTCAAATATTCTGAAGTCAAATATGAGATCTGTCTCTAAAACTCAAATTGAAATATGTGGATTTGAAGACATTAACTGCCAGGTGATAAAGCAGTTGCTCAAATCATTGCAAATCACTGAACTTCTGAGGTAGAGGAGCAGCTTGCTCAGAGCAAAGGAAAGCTCTAACCCCCTCTCATTCTCTTGCTGCACTGTCTTCCATAGGTTTTGCAAACCTCTAGAGGAACAGTTCCAAGGCTGGTCAATCCCATCTCTTGTGACCTACCTGAAAACTGAACTCCTGATGTTGGCTTGGCTGCTCTGTGGGTTGGTCTATTTATGATAAAGCCTGACACATAATAATGTGCTGAGACAAACTCTTCTATTAAGCCAAGTCTTCACCAAAGCAGCATTCAGGGATGCTAGTAGTGGTTTTAGGAAATTATCTGAAACAGTACACATGCAGGGAAAAAAAGAGGCAGGAAAAAAAAAAACAGGTCTGTTATCAAACTAGCTGTCTTGAATGAAGGTTGTTTCTCTTGTGCTGATCTCTTTCTCCAGAGTAGTAACATCTCAGTGTTCCAGCATGTCCTGTGGTCTGTATCAGAATTTAGAAAGTCCTTCAAGAATTTTCCTGGTCATTTGGAAAGACTGTAGAGTTTTCAAGGCTCTTGTCAGCCTCCAGTTATGGCTGGTCTGAGTGTTTTCATCTTTCTGCCCAAAGTGATGGACTACTAAAACGGCTTTTTATGTATCTCTTAAGTGTTAGCAAGGAAGTTCGAAATACCTCTTGCCACAGCTTTAAAACTGTGGCAGGAGTTCCTAGGTAGGAAAGCAACTAGGTAGGGGGTTGTATTTGGGATTTATCTTGCTCTTCTTCTTTTTGTTTGCTTCAGTACATTTGTTCCCCTTTCAATGTGGCCAGATACACTGAGAACTAGAAAAAAATTCCTATATTCTCTCTACTCCTTGCTGTGTGTGTAAACTCCTCTAAGAGTATTTTCCCAAAGAAGCAGTCTGGCAGCCTGTGAGAAGAGAACAAGTCCTGCTCCCTCCTCCTGCACTCTTACCTCACTTCAGGTCATGTGAGACACTTCCCTCCAGCAGTACATCGTGTTCTTGGAGAAAACAAGTCCTCAGCTTCTCAAGGTCACTGGTATTGTTTTGTTTCTTGCATAGGGAGCTTGTTCTTGCAACCAGACTTCCTTGATGTCCTTCTCTCATTGAGAGAATCAAAGAACTCCATTTGTGAAAGGCTGACAAGCCCTGGCATACTTTGAGAGACCAAACAAAGGTTAGTGTGGGTGGATATCATGAGTCATTTCTATGACTAAGAGACTGGTATAAACTACCCCTTCCTGGTAATCTAAATTTATTAAGGTCATAGGCCGCCTAATGAATCAGTGTGTCTAAATGAATCCAAGTGTGAGGCTCGTGATGTTAAACATACACAAAAAAAAATTCAGGTGGAGGTAAAGATTTAGTTCTCTGTGATCTAATTAAGGATGAGGTCTTTATTTCTGCATGTGCTATCAAAATGTGGTTAGCTGGTACTGCTGACATGGTGCTTCTGCTTCCTGCTATTTCCTGTTATTGATGCCGGACTTTGACAGTCAGCAGTTATTAGAAGCCACTAAAATGCCTTGTATGGTCTTTGAAAAGACTCCTCTGGCCAAAGTGAGAATAGAGGAGATTCCTCCATTTTTGTGGTTCGAAAGAGCATGGACTCGCTAACCTCCAAACTACTATTGGGCTATTTCTGTCCTTATTAGTAGAATTTTAATTAACAGCAGGGAATTTAGAAAGTGGTTTAACTTCAAAGGCCATGCCTGAGTTGCGGGCAATGAATATTGCATCTGAATGCAAAAGGAAGCTCCACACACAAGCACTGGTACTGTGGACACAGCTTGCATTTAGGAAATTGCAGATTCTGAATCTTTAGGAGAGGTTGATTGCTGTCCTTAAGAACTGATGACTTTGGCAGTAGTAACTGATGAAGCAAGGAGAGGGAATTCCTACAAAGTATGTCCTGCAGACCCTTCTTTTGCTGTTGACCAAGTCACAGCTCATTCCTGACCTCTGTCAGCTCTTTTAAAATGACAGCTCTAAGTACACTACCACCATGGAAGTGCTGAACTTGCTGTTCAGCTGCTCCTCAGCTTTCAAGCACATTTTCCTCTTTCTTGCATGCCTTACACTTGCTGGCAACCAGGTGATGCAAACATACTCTTCATTCATGTGTGGTCACCAAATGAAGTCAACAGGTCATTTAGGGAGATGAAGTAGCTGCCTCTGAGTGACAGCAGAGCCAACAGCAGCAACCCATATCCTTCCAGTTATCACATAGGAGTGGTGGGGCCAGTCTTTTGGGAGTCACCTGAAAGTCCTTGTGTAGAAGATGAAAACCATCTTGTTCTGAGTGTCTGGTATCCAGGAGAGGAAATGAACTTGAGTTTATGACATGGGTAGCAAAACAACGGGAGGTTGGATTATGGAAATGCCTTTTAAGTGATGTTTGGTCTCTTGCAACTTTCAAAGCAGCTGATAGATCTTTCTTTAGAAAGGACTCAGCTGACTAACTTGGCAGAGGACCCCACAGTTTCTCACTTAGCTCCCACCAATAGTGAGGAGTATGTATTGGATGTCAGGCTGCAGGCTTAACTTTTAAAGAGCAGGAAGGCTTGACTGCTCTCCAGGAGCCAGCTTCAGACTCCCAGACTGTCAATATTTTCAGATACATGGGAACTATAAATTCTGTGTAGAAAGAGTTTCATGTAAAGGACTTTCAAGGATGCAATAAAAATAAACAATAACGTACTACCTATCAACTCTATCTATTGTGTGTATGACAAGGTTTTCTTTCTTTATACGTGCATGGCACTCTTGTGTTCCTTGTGATCTTCAGGCTGGGTTCACATCTATACAGGTATGCTTTGATTAATGTCCTTATTGTTAGTCAACAGAATGCGGCTCTGAGTATTTTAAACATCCATTCTGTTTGGTACACAATTTTGCTTATTGTATACATTATTGGGCAGAATATATTTGTTGGTTTGCTTACAATGGTAAGTGCTCTTCTTTCCAGGGTCACCAGCAATGCTTTTACATTCTGATAGCATCAGTGTTGCTGCTGGCACAGTTCATTGTGACTTCATGTCCAAAAACGTATGCCCTATTGGGCATGCTGAAAAGATGTTTCATTATTGCTATGGTAGGGAGCACACATAACTTATCTTTGATTGAAACATAAAGGGATTTTGAAGTGAATTTTTTACCTTTCTCCTATCACCAGTTCTCTCTTTCTGCATGTGTGAGCGTGTGTGTTTGTGTGTGTGTGTGTGTGTGTGTGTGTGTGTGTGTGCAAGAAGTGAGAAACTGAGGCACAGGAAAATTAGAAACTAGATTTTTTCCATTTTGAGACATAATGTCTGAATGAGGAACTGATACACAGAAGTCTACTGCATAGCACTTTTTGTAGGGTATCTCGACCCAAGAACAGCACAGCACACAGTAGAAGGAATAGAAGTTGCATCAAGCTGTCCTGTTTTGTGATACCCTGTTGCTTAGACATCTGTGACATGTACTTATATATCTTTATGTGTGAGAGCGCAAGAGAAGGCGGTGCTAATTCTAACTGGGTATCTAGCCTGAAATGGCTTGTTCCCAGTTTCTGACTCTTAGCATTTTTCTTCTGACTTCTCCTTAACCTTCAGAAACTCAAAATATTCAGACTTCTAAGTTAGCTGCTTATTGTTGTCTAGCCTAACATTGAAGGATCACCCTTGGCATCCTCATTGAGTGGGATTGGATGTCAGTATGCTACCCAAATGTTCATCAGATCTTGCATGCTGAGATTGAGTAGTGACTATAAACCAGACACAGAGATTTTGTGTGTCACTGGTCCACAGTATTTGACTCTTTTGTTTGCATTCAATAATTAGATTAGTCCTAAACTTGTGTGTATGGGGTAGAAAGACATCTGCAGATAAGACTTGTGCCATCCTTTTCCATGTGTTCATCGAAAAATCTAGTCTGTATTTATGGAAGCACTTTTGTTGAACTTAGAAGACCAGGAAACACAAACCCAGAAAAAAGGATAAAAAATGCTCCAAAGTAGCTATGCTCCAGTTGTTCTTTGACCTGGTAACATGGTGTGGGGCAGTCTGAATCAAACCTCAGCAGTGAGTTGATGGCTACTTGATGGCAGTCTGACTTCACAGATGAGAGAGTTCAGTGATAGAATCACCAAGTGATTTTTTTTTAAATGAACATAAATTAATAAGTACCTTTTACAACAGCTCTGGCACAAGTTAGTCTGCAGACTGGCTGTGGAGCAGACAGAAAGCAGATATAAGAGAAATGAAAATACTGTTGGGCAACACCGAAATGTTGACTACCAGGGTTCCTCCAGTGCAGAATGTTCTAGGATATTAATAAAAATAAATAAATCCTTCCATTGAGCCAACTTAAATATCCCTTGCCATAAAGAATTTAGATTCACTATTTTTAAACACTGAAGAAAAAAATTATCACTTGTGTAATGTTGTTACAAGATTCCTCCCATAGCCCTTAACTCAGGCATATTTTATAGTGTGCATTAATACATGAGGAATCACACAAAGTGGTTTATATATAATAAGAAAACAGGAATAAAAAATGCAATATGTACATAGTAAGAGAGGACTGAACTTTTTCTGGGCCATTGGATGTTAAAACCTTCTGTCTCCATGGTTGTTTGCCAGAATTCCTCCTTGCTCCAACAGCAGACAATGAACTAGATTGTGACTCCATGTAGCTGAATTCCTCCAAGCAAATAGCTGGAATGGATAACATGCTCCAGCAACTGGTGCAGTGCTTGCTACTCAGAATTTTCTAGCTCATAGACATGACCCCTTTTTTGTTGCATTAAACTATTCAGGGATTCAAGAAAAATATACAGACTAGAGAGGCACATTTGTGTCAGGAAGGGCATGAGGCATGAAGAAAGAAGGACACCATTGCTCACTAAAGACCACTGAAATAAAAGACAGAAACATGCAACAGAGATTTCATATTTCTGTGTGCTGTGAGCCAACAAGAGTTGCTGCTTTGAAGGAGCTGTTCTCCACAATGGGCAAGGACAGGACAGCTGGAGGGCCAGCACTACAGATAAGTTCATCTGCATTTCTGGGTATGTCTCCTGCTGCCCTGCATCTCTGTGGCAAAAGTCTGAGAGAAGACTCTCACAGATGAGACAGTCTCTGCAAAGAATGGGAGATCTTCTCAAGGCTTGGTAAAAAATCATATTTATCTAAAGAAGGAACTTGCAAGAATTGAAAGAAGTAAACTGCACTCCTGACATGTCATACGATCTACTGGCTGTCATCTGAATACATCTCGTGCTGAGGAAACAAATGTGAAGAGCAATATGAAGCACTGAGGCATGGAAAACTTGATCTCACAGCACTGGCAAGGTGGCCACACAGAGAGAATTACTATGTACGAGGTCACCTCTCCTTTTCCTGCTGTGTACACAGTGTGCATGAATGTTAGATGTCATGCATACCCTCCTGGTTTTTATTTGCTGGGGACCCAGCAGAACTTGTCAACAACATGGAAGACTGATCACAGGCCTTCCAGAAAATGGCTCAAAATATACTTTTTTTTTTGTTGTTGTGCAGTTGTTTTCAGTGCAGCCAGAGTGTTTGACAATAATTCACAAGGACTGGAAAGGAACCAGTCAGAAAAGCAATAAGTGATCAAGGAAAAAATTTTTCCTTATGGCTGGTGGCTGACTCTGTACTAATCTGAAAAATATTTGGCATGTCCAAAGATTAGCCAGACACCCAGTCAGACTCTGACATCCATGTCAGGGACAGCTGCTGCTTTGTGTTTCAGCTGTGCAAGTCATCCCATGGAGAAGTGGCACAGATGTTGCCTCTGCTGCTTGTACCTGATAAAGACACATGCTTTGAGAGTTTTCAGCTTTCTGTGGTCACAATTTATAATGCCACCCTAAATGGGTTGTAGTAATGTAGCAAATTACTCCTTCTGTTGGCAACCAAACCTCGTATATCTCCCCACAAGCTAACATTTTGGATGCTCTACCTCTCAGGGTGGGCACTGGAGACACCTGAAAATACAGCTGCTCTATGGAAGATCATCTCCTCTAAGACCTGGGTCCACACCTCTGTGTGACTGTGACCATATTATGAATTGCAAACTTAAGAGCTGGCTCATGTGGGGTAAGCATCATGATCACTCCCTTTTTGGGAGCGCTGCTGCTGTCAGGCCTTCTGTAGTCTGAAGCATCCTCACCATGCTCGGAAGGACATGAGTAAAGGATGGCTCCCTAGGAATTTGGATGTGGTGCAGTTAATCCCCTCCCCAGGCCTGGCCGTCCCTTCAAGTCAAGGGACGTTGGCCTTGGGGCTGTATTGAGGTGGCAAATCAGACACTGCTTCCTTCTCCAGCAGCCTCTGAGTTCTGACTCCATCTCAGCCTGGAAACACCTTGGGCAGGATGTGAACCTGGAGAACAGAAAGAGCCCAGCTCTGTCTTAATGGACAGTTTGGGTCTCCAGGGGGCTGCTGGCCTTCAGCCATGAGTCATGCTCTTGTTGTGTCTAGATGGCCTGTCTGGGGTGAAAAGCTTCAGTGAAAAACTGGGTTCCCCTATGTTGAGCACAGCTAAAACCTTTGCTAAAAGGGTAATTCTTGGACGATAGTTGCAAAGTTATGCTCCTATTCTCCTCTGGTCTAAAGCAAGAGGGCTGGCACAGAAGTGGAAGAGTTGGGATTGAAGAGCCTAGCTTAGCTACAGTGCAGTCTGATTATTCTTTTTTTTTCCATACATGCGCTCCATTATGTCTTTTAATACTTTAGGCTGAACTTCAAGCAGAATTCTTTGGTCCTCAGAGTAAGGGGCTGCTGTTGTGTTTGGGCACTGAAGGTTGGCAGTCTCCTACAGCAATGCAAACCATGGAGGCAAGCCCGTGATGACTAGAGACCAAGGAAGGTTGCCAGGTGGCTGTTCATTGCACGAGGAGGTTCAACCCACTGCCTTAAGACTGGTCCTGTTCTGCTGGAATGAGTGCAAGGCTGCTCATTGATTAAGTGAGGGCTAGGTCAGAGAAGGGTCTGAGACAAAGGAAACATTAATTAGGACAGGGATACGAGAGAAGCTGCAGATTTCAGAATGAATGGGAGGGGACAATATTTTTTACAAAGCACTAGAGAACTAAATGTGGGAAATGGTAGACAGGCCAATCCTCGGTCTCCAAGCCCATGCAGGTCCATCCCACTCCTACATACCCACAGGAGACGTGGGAAAGTGCAGGTCTCTGTGGGTGAGAAAAGGACATGCATGACTAGCACAGAGTAGGTTTTGCAGGGCCCCGTCATGGTCAGCCTACAGAGGCTGCTGCCAGGGATGGGATACAATGATCTGCAGTTGTGTGGCTCCTTGCTGTATCTGTCCTCAGCAGGGCAGTCGCGTCCTAGTACCCAGGCAGATTGTCTGGTCCAGCCCTATGTACACCAGCTGCTACTTTCTACCTGCCTGGTGCTAGGATAAACCACTGCAGCAGGGTGCTGGCGTAAGACTTTGGATGTGGCTTTCATCTTGATTGATTTTCCTTAATCTGAGACTTGATCTGACCTCTGCTTGTGAGCCATCCTTGAGCCTAGCAAGTAGACAGGGAACAGAAGATGAAGCAGTGGCCAAGTGAGAGGTTTTTCAATGCAAATTTACTTCCTGGCATTCTATTAAACTCTCAGGTTTTGTTTATGTATTTTGCAATGAACCTACTGAGTCATGATGTTACATTAATTCCTACAGCTACAACAAGATATTTAAAGGCTGAGTATTCAGTTGATTTCACTTGTCCATTGACTTCTTGTCCATTGACTTCAGAAGGTGTGGCCGGTTTCCAATAGCTGTAAGCTCAGCTCAGACCTGTGTTATAGCTAAGTCTCACAAGAAGGATGGAGTATTCCTGTAAAAGCTGCACTCAGGACAATCTGAATGGAGAGGATCACTCAGGTCCAAAAATTGTATTGTCATATGTTTGAAAATGTGGTGTTTGTCAGCGCAACAGTCTTGTTTTTCTGAAGTACCGAAGAGCAGAAGGAAGGTTTATACAAGAGAAACTCAAATTTAAGCAAAATTGCATTTAATTAACATCAATCACAGTGAAGAAAACTTCCAGAAACATGTGAAATGGAGCTAATATAACATTAAAAATAATACTGAAAGTATAAAACAAATTAACTTTGCACTGTATCTTTGCACTAGGTTCACCATTAAAATTTATGCCATAGCTGATGACATCCACAAGTATCTTCCTGGCAACACATTTAATTTTGCCTGCTACATGGATCTCACTGTGCCATAGGACGTTAGAGAGTTTGGCTCAAACTCATGGTCAGTTTTCACCTATTTATTACTTTCATGGTTGGAGCATGATTTTATATATCATTGTTGAGAAAGAGAGCTTCATGCTAGCTGCCAGGCACCAGAAAAGCTCCTTAATTGCTCTCCACAGAATCTGCTAACCAGAGAGAGCTCTTGTTATCTTTAAGCAGTCCCGTTTGTGTTGAAGAATCAAAATCACTCACAAAGAAAACAAAACCATCTCCTCTTCTCCTACCCCCATGATGTTTCCAATTAACCTAGATTGCTGTCTCTCTCATTGACTAATAGGTCATCCCAAAGCTAGGACATATTATAGAAATAGCCTGTTAGCCCCTTCCCTGGAGTCTACTCCTGTCACTCCTGAGGCTGTCTCCTCTGGCTGCAGGAAAGCAGCAACAGCCCAAGGAGGTAAAGAGGGGAACCATTCCCGAAGAGAGGAAGTATGCTGGAGATTCTCCATGTGTGATTCACAGGAGAGCACAGGTCCTGCTTCAAAGCCAGCAGGAAGGGTGGCATATTCCTGCTGGGTGACAGATGAGAGCTGTGACTGCTACGAGGAACCCAGGTCTCTGTCTCCTAATACCTCAGAAACCAGCTGAAGATCAGAGGTAAAGCATTGCGACCTAAGATTCATTGAACTCCCTGTGGCTGCGTCAAACCAAAAAAAAGCTCCGGGACTTTCCCCAGTAGCACACAGCAAGCGAGTGGTTTATCACAGATTAGAATCAGACCTCTCACTCTAACCATAAGGCTTCACCACATCCTCTTCTTTGCCACTGTTCAGCTGCACACTGACAGGCACTGAAAGGAAACAGTGAAAAGAGATGTGCTTATGTCACACCTGGCAAATGTCTGCAGGGGCAGAAACCCCTACAAATGCTGTACATACTTATAAATGTTTCTGAGAGCACCATGGTCTTGTTTGTGTTCATGTCTGGAAAGTCACACGGCTTTTTCCTGTGCACATTACTTTGTGTGTTTTAATGATATGCCATTGTAAATAAAATGCTACTTGAGTACTTGTAAAAAAAAAAAAAAGTTTTTCAGAACAAGCAAATTACCCCAACTCATAATTTCATCGAAAACACTGTAAAAATAGCCATACCCTTTATATCCCAAGGAGAAAAAGGTGATGGAGATTTATGCTTTTCCTTGAACACACAGATTTATAACAGTGTGTAATGTACATTCATTTCATCCATATTTATAACTGCATTGATGCACAGTCTGGTATCCATTACTTTAATCTATGTAACTTGATCATCAGAAATTTAAACCATAATTTTTAACACATATCACCAAGAATTTCAGTTTGATTCAAGAAAGAAGAGTGTATTAAATCCCCAGCTGCAATTAGTTATTAAAACTGAACTTCTTTACTTAAATACATCTGTTTGTTCATAAAGACTTTGTTGCATTCTGCCTTGTGCTGGGTATTTTACTTCAGGTTAGTCCTACAACAACTCACTACAAAATACCTTGAGGGTAGAAGAAAAAAAAAAAGCAGTTAAGGATCATATTTGGAAGAATTCCTGTAAATAAATCTTTTACATCTTGGCAAAGTGAAATCAGAAATTGAAGAGTCAGTGACAGCAGTAGCCCCTAGTTACTTAGAGTGAAGTGGGAAAAATAATTCCAGGCCAAGATCAAAGGCTCCAATTGACAGACAGCAGAAATTAAACCCAGATACCATTTCATAAACACGGAGCGATTGACGCTCACCACATGGTTATTGTCCAGCACTGGAAAATAAAACATCTGTACTCCTTGAAGTCCTGAATGGATGACCCAGAATTTAAATTACTCGATTTCTTGATCCTAGGAAGATGTTCTATTGGTTTTCTTCTCTCATTTTGATTTTATTCATTCAGCAGCACAAAAAGGTGAAATACATAGATTGTTAGAAAATAGTACATTAAAGTGAATGTCCATTCATTTTGTAACTGAAAACAACCTTAATTTTTCTCATCTTTAGGCCTACATTTTGATATTCATACTGCAGATAAATGTGAGTAATTCTACAGATTTCAATGTATTTAGTTTGGATATAGCCAGGAACACAATCTTACATAAAACTGATAGTAAGAGGATGCTATGATGTTATAGGAGCATTGTTTAAATATATGCACATCATGCGTTCTATGGGATGTAAATGACGTCTTTCAGAACAGTTTTTCACAGCTTCTTTTTCTTCCTCTGCCTTCCTCGCTGTTTTTCTCCTTTCAGCGCCATTAAGTTGTACAAATAAAAACAATGGAAACGAGGAGACCATATGGGAGCTTGCTGGTGAAATCTTCGTATCATTGGGATCAGCTAGGTGATCTTTGTCATTGAAAGCTACAAAATATGAAAATGATCACCTAAAATGGAGAAATCATTTGCCATTTAGAAAGAATTTTTGATTGAAAACTTGGATAGTGCTGTTTTACTGTCCTCAGTCGTCACCCAATTGCATTTTCTCTTGAATAAAGTCTACAAAATTTGCCTGCTGTGCTGGCTGATGAATTATTTTCTTTAGGTAAGAAGTAGAAAAAGAAAGACAAAGAACTTGGAATGTGTGACATGAACTCCAAAAAAAAAGAGAGTGCCCTGCTGCAAAATACTATTTTTGTTACAATAATTGCTTTTTTTTTACAATAACCTCCTTGCTTAGGTGTGGTACATGTGGAAATAGCTTATTAAATCAGGAGTACAAGAAACGTCTTTTTTAGAATTTTTCAAAGTTTATCGCTGTAAGGGAAAGGTCTTGACCACCATAACCAAAACAAAAGAGTGTGTTCTATGTCCACATTAGTCCCATTGCATGAGGTCTAAACTAAACATGGATCACTGAAGGGAAACTGAAAATTAGAAGATACAGAAAAAAATCAGGCCTTCTCTGTTAAAACTTCAAAGCATTTCCTCCACTGTTCATTAAATGCAGTGGCTTGCTGGATTCAGAGCTAGGGATGCCCAAAATAATGTTTTACGAAGGTCCTGTTGTTCTGCTTCAGATTTGACTTCAGCTGCAATGCAACTGTCCTCCTCGGCTGCAGATACAGAATAAAACACCGACAGGGAAGAAAAAGGCATGTCTGGTCACTTTCAGAAATTGGGAGGTATGCTGGGCCTCTAAAAGTTCCCATTTCATGTTTTATTTGGAGAAGGTCCAAGAAATTCAGCTACTCACCAGAAACCTATCTAAAACTGTAACTCAACAGCAGTTAGCAGAACATCTCAAAACCACAGTGTCACTCATGAGTTTCTTCCTTTGTTTTTTCTGGAACTATAATGAAAACAGTCTCTTTTCCAGAGCTAGACAAATAATTTCAACAACAACAGTGAAAAACAGTGAAATCCCAGATAACAGGGATGTGCCATGTGTTGTTGTTTTTGTAGTTTTGGTGGGGTTTTTTGCTTCCTATATCTTCTGTTTCCTAGCAGGCCATCATCCAGAGACCCCCAAATGCCTTCTCTCTTAAGCTACTTTCTGTTGTATCCTACTGCTGTAATATCATTGCAGCCCACACAAAATAGATGCAGCGGAAGAACAAAGAAATCACTTGCATGTTTCAGTACCTACAGAGACTTCATTTTAGATGCTGTTCTAGGAGCGGGCAGAGGTCTACAGATTCATTATGCTGTGAGCCAGTTCAGCCCTCCCCAGACAGCACACTTCAAGACTTGTTACCATAAGAGCCTGTGTTGTCCATGTTGAGCAACTCCTACCACTGAAAATACATAAAGTACACCTCCGTTGTGCTATCTTTGCTGAAGAAGCTGCTTGCTGTTTTGCCTGCATCTACATGGTGGAGTTGAGATACAGCTGCTGGGTTTTTAAAGACATCTACATTTTTCGGCTGGTGAGAGGAACAGCAATTTTCTGTCAGTCATCACGTTTCCCACAGCTGCCATCACACCACTTGAAAACAGACCCCAGGTGACCTGAATCCCAGATCCCCTCAGCCTAGGCAATATGTGAGTTGCCATATGTCGCTATGGGTAATAGCTGACGCTGAACAGGTGTATGTCATCACAGTAGACCATCTGGAGGACAGAAGACGTAAAAAAATAAAAAAGAAATAAAGGTACATTTCCAATACACAAAGCCTTTGGATGACTTTTTCAGGCAAACCCAGACATCTGATGACTGTCCTTTTTTTTTGGTTTCTTTCATGCAAGTATATTTCAATGACATTACCTAAACTGAAGGACACCATTACACATGTTTTACTGGACCCGATTCTGATTTTGTTTATCAGTGGTCTACCTTGAAACTTGATTTGATGAAATGTGTCCAATAACCGTACTGAAAAATGCGAAGATTGCACTTAGGATTCATTGCTTTAGTCTTTCTCCATTACTCTCAACAGTGGACTGAATGTAACAGCAAGATACTGCAAAACTAGGTGTTGTACACAGAGCAATAGCTGACCGAGCAGTAGCCATGCTGAAGAGACTTTCTGAAACATCGCCCTCCACTCACATTTAACTTTGGTTAGTCCAAGTGGACTGAGAAAGTTGTTGAAAATATTCTGATCATCCCACTTAACCTCTGGGAGCGGAATCAGAGCAACAGCATCTGTTGTCTGGTTAAGTCTGCAATTTTGAATGGTTCTTAAATGTTGTATCAGAAAATTTGGATCTAGATGCTTTGGTGTTTCTCTAGGGCTTTCTTTCCCCCTCTAGGCGGATATCCAGTATCAAGAGAGGTGAGCCTCTTCACGGAATAAGCCCTTTCTATAAGATCTCTGAAGTGAAGTAAAAATAAGTCCTCTCTCAGTTTGGCATATAATGTCAAAAGAAAATGGGTGATGGCAAGCTTTGATTTGACAGCACAAACCCAAGGCTGGAGTTTGTAGGACTCATCACTGACAACATCTCAGGGTGCTGTGTCATAAAGCTGTGCTGCCTCTAAAGCCTGGGACATTCAGATTTATCATCCTGGCTGAGGCTGTGCTATTAAGTTTGGATGTACCTAGAAACTTCACAAGCAGTATTTTTTACCTAAGTTAAATTTACACTCCATACATAGTAGCACTATGGTACATTAAAAATAAATAATTTGTAAAAATAAAAGCTGGGTGGCACTATTTATATATGTTTTTAAACTTCAGGGTAACTGACACTTTTTTACCACTTGTTAGTTACAGGGTTTGAACTGTTCAGGGATTTTTTGGGGGGGGGGGGGGGGGAGGGTGGTGTTTGATTTTTTTTAACATCTCTTTAAAAAAATAACCCTAACAAAAGCAACCAAGTGCTTTGCATGCCTGTTTCAGTCTCATTTGATTGTCTCTTTTTTTTTTTATGAGATTTTACAATGTCAATTAATTTCATGTTCTAATTATTAAACTTTTGTTCATTCTTGATCCAAAGATTGCAAAAGTCAGTGAAAACCAATCCAGCATTTTTATGGGCCTTCTTTGCTCTTTTAGAGTTTTATAAATCAGTTTAATTTTCTAGGTTGATATTTTATGTTCATAAAATGACAATACCATGTAATATTTAAAGTAGCCTTTTGTTTTAAACAAAAGAGAACTTAGTGCTTCTGATACTCAGAATCATGATTTCACTCTTCTTATTATTACCACGGTTTCTAGATGAATAAGACATACCAAATGTGGCTTCAGAACTTACGAGCAAAACAATGAATTCCCGGTGTAACTCCATTGAATTTAATAGAGTTTACATCAGGGAGTAATTTTGCCCAGCAGGATTAGACAAGTCATTTACATAAAATTGGTACTGTACATCATGTGTCGAATTGATGAATTTGCTGAGAGATTGACTTTATAACAGTGGGTTCACATCACAGGTTATAATTATTTGTATCATCCTCAGCTCCTTATTGTGATGTGCATTACACATCCCAAAGGATTCTTATAAAGGACATACAGTGCAACAACATGCCACTGAAACATGCAGCAACTGGAGGAACAACACATAGACTTTCTTTTTGGAGATTGCAAATTTATCTAGAATTATTATTTTTACAAAAGAGGAAATTAGGTGGAGTGAATTGCTTGACAGAAAATCACACTTCATCTCCATCCTCTTGGTTTTTATTGCTTGTCATTTTTTTTATGTAATTAAAATTAATTGGATATTTGGCAGTATAGGGAACCTTGAACCCTAAGTCAAATCACACTTACATGTTGCTCAGCACCCTAAATACAATTAAGTTTATTTTTTACTAGGGGCTGTTTTATCTCATTTTATTACAGATCCATAAATGTCTCCAGAAATTCAAAGAAAAAGAAAAAAAAAAGTGAAAATTGTGCCAGCTGAAATTAGAAAACACAGTTACCTTCCCTGCACCCGCAGCAGAGTCTCAGAAGACAGTGAATGGCATGCAGAGGAAACCAGGCTGGATAAATATGCAGCTGAGGAAAACAGATCCCATTGTCTGGAAGAGCAAACCTGTCCAGTTTGGCCTTCCTGTGTTTCTAAATAGGTCTTTACGTAGCGTTAGGAAGAACTTGATGAGTAAAATCTGGAGTACTGTGAGCAGGTGTGAAGGGAATGCACAAACAAAAGGAAGGAAGTAGAAAAGAAATCAAAGAGACTTGAAGGAAGAGAAAGAACGGCCTAAGGCTCAGCTCATATCAAATAACCAGGGACATGCAATGGGTCTCTAACCATCACCATCTTGAATACTTGTCTTTATGCAGAAGTTTCCAGCCTTTTTTTTTTTTTCCATGCTAACCTCAGAAACAGTGTGGTCCAAGCTATTCCGTTGTCCAAAACTCAGTAGTATCAGTTTATATGCACAGCTCTGCTCAAAAGGGATCAAGTTTCATTGTAAATCTGCAGGGTCATTTGGTCCTGAACTCTGCTGAGGAAACTCATCAGCTCAGTGGCTGCCTCAGATGTTGCTGTAGGAGAGACTTGGTACCTCATTAAAATGGTACATCTGAAATTGTTCCACTGCTTTGTTAGGTACCATTTTGACCAAGAAGAACCTTCCTTGCCAGGAAGAATCCTCTCCTGGAGGTCCTCAGGGCCCCCAGGGAGGTCACCATCTTGGTGCACAGGCCCCAGGAACAGCCAGCAGCTGCCAGGGCTCTCATGCTGGGATGAGAGAGCATCTAGGCATCTGAGGATTGTGCCTGCCAGAGTGCCTGGGCCCCATAGGTCATACCCAGACAGTGTTACTAGAGCTTAGCAAATCAGGGCGGGGGGGGGGGGGGGGGGGGGGGGGGGGGGGGGGGGGCGGGGAGGACTTAACTTTTGCATCTTCCCATATGCCTGTTGTTTTGACATGTGCCGCTTCCACAAAAGTACTCCCATATTAGACTTTGTGTTAACTTGGGATGTTGGCCTTGCTGATTTCATTGTTGCAACCCAAAATAAGTAAATATATATATATATATACACATATATACATATATATATACATATATATATATATATATATATAGGTGGTGCAGTCTATTCTTCTATCCAACCTGTTTCCAGAGTAACCTTCTAAAGTATAAGACAAGAGAGTGCTGAGCTTCTGAAGGAAAATGTGATTCCTCAAGCTCAGGACTACAATTGTAGCAACAAATGCAACCAAGAAAAATCTATTTCATTCCCCTTAGAATCTATTTAATGTAGTACCACTTCAGAGTTTGTAATAGGTGATAGGGATGCTCCATTTTTGTGTAAAGCATGCTTACTACACAGTGCTTTGTGTCTATTCAGGGCAAGCAGCCACAGATGCACTGTGCCACTGAATACTTCCAAAAATAGACTATAGATACTGCAAGGTGACTGCTTTCTTTTGAAAAACACTGTGACCTCAACATAATCATAACATGTCCAACAGTCATGCTAAGTCAGCTGCAGTTATAGTGCCCAAAGGGAAGTGAATCTGGGCACATCACTGTTATAATTGTGGGAAAGAGTTCAAGGAGGGTACCTGGATAATTTACAAGTCATTACTTTTAGTCTCTGACTTCTCTGATTGTCTCTAAATCCAGAAGAGAACAAGAGCTGCCTAAAGAAAAGTGAGGGTTTTTTTTCATATCTGCACGTGCTACATTGCCTCATAGCTAATCAATACATGGAAGGCAACTTCAGATATACTGCAAAATAAATGTGCTTCAGCTGCAAGAATAACAGTAGATGAGCTCAATATATCTTCAGCAATGTGAAGGCAAAATAAACATGTAAATGGAATAAAAACAAACACAAAAAGAAAGAAGGAATCACAGACAGCAAAATGTGAAGTCACACAGAGGCTTTTGGGCAGCTGTTACATGGCCAATCTTACGTTTTATTTCACATGTAAAAATTAGGAAAAAAAAACCATGTACATTCACCATCACATACACCCTCAAGACATTGTCGAGACTAACGAGGGCCAAATGAACACACACTGGCAGAGGGATCAGCCACAGAGCAGCCAAGAATTAGGCATCCTAATGTCAAAAAGACAGCCCCAGATTGTTTCAAAATTATCAGCATTGCTAACTTTGGAAAAGTTTTACTAACAGATGTGAACAGCCACGTTCACCTGAACTTATTTGACTTGTGGGCCATGAGAGGTCCTATTTTTCCTTCTCACGTGAGAAAAGGCATAGGAGTACCAGGAATCTCCTTAGGGATGTTATGGAACCCAGCTCAAAAAAAAACTCAAACACACAAATGCCCTTTTCTGGTAAGGTAGCTGCAAAATGGGCAAGTATCTGACTCTCCTGAAGACATTTCAAATCAAAGAATGATGCCTATGATATAAGCTGGAATAACTTTTTTGTGATGATGACTGCAGATCATGATTTGAAGTTGGCATGATTCAGAAACCCTGATGATCTGCCATAAGGACACACTCAGGCTTAAAGTGAATTGGGGTAGATTCAGATTACTGTGTATTTTACACAGTGGAACAACTGCTTGTATTCAGCATTCATCATGTTTATGACGAACATTTAATTGTGTGGTTAGATGCATGAAATGATATATCCTGAAAGTGTGCTTCTCTCTTCCTTCTCACTTTCTCCATCTTAACACTGAGTCTTTGAGGTCTTTGACAGTTTATAATAGATCTAATTTTCTTTTGTTGCACAATCAAGCCCTGGAAAGAGTGAAATCAGTCTTTGGCAATCAGTGTGAAACCCTTCATGCTGGCATCTACCCAACTGGAAAACTAGGTAAGAGGTATAGTCTAGCTAACAGTCAGAATCAGAGAAGTACAGCATGGTTGAGTTTGAAGGCATCTTTGGACATTGTCCAGCTAACGCCCTTCTTAAAGCAGGGTCAATTAGAGAAGATTTCTCAGTATTTCTTCAGTCCAATTTTTAGTGTCTCCAGGAAAGAAGACTCTATAATCTCTCTGGGCAACCCGCTTCAGTGTTTCACCATTTTTCCAGTAAACAAGGTTTTTTTATGACATTTAGATGGAATTTCCTCTGTTTCATTGTGTCCATTGCCTCTTGTTCTTTCATGAGGGGCTATGAGAATGTGTTGGCTCTGTCTTCTTTGCAGCCTCTGGTCAGTTATTTATGCACATTGACAAGGTCCCCACTTAGCTCCCCACCAAGCCTTCTCTTCTTCAGACCGAATAGTCCCAGGTCTCTTTGCCTCTAGCCATGTGACAGATGCCTCAGTCTTGTAATCATCTTCGTGACCCTTTACTGGACTTTCGTCAGTATGTGCATGTATCTCTTGTCACGTGGAGTCCACCACTAGACTTGCTCCACTAGTTCCATATCTTTCTTATATTGAAGAGCCCAGCACTCTAGATGTGTTTCCACGGGGTTGAGTAGAGGGGAAGGATCACCTTTCTCAAGCTACCAACAATGACTCTATTAAAGCAGCTCAGGATCCCACCAGCCTTCTTTGCACAAGAGCACGTTACTGGCCCACAGTCAGCTTGGCATCTGCCAGAATCTACAGATCCTTCTTTGCCAAGCTGTTTTTAAGCCAGTTAGCCCTTAGCGTGCAGGGGGAGTGGTTCCTGCCCAGATGAAGGACTTGTCTCTTCCCCTTGCTGAACATGATATTCCTATCGGTCCATTTCTCCAGCTTGTTAAGGTTCCTCTGGATGGCAGCACACCCATCTGGTGTATCATTCATTCTTCCCAGTTTAGTATAATTTGTAAATGTGCTGAGAGTACACTCTACCCAACCATCCAGGTTATTAATTAAGGTGTTATTCAGTATTGGCTGCAACATAAACCCATGCGGTGGACCACGAGTGGCTGGGCTCCAGATGGATTTTGTGCTGCTTCCTACAACCCTCTCAACCCAGCAGCTCAGCCAGGATTCAATCCACCTCACTGGCCACTTATCTATCCTGTACTACATGACTTTGTCAATGAGGATGCTATGGGAGACAGTGCTGGAATCCTTGTAAAAGTCAAGATAAGCAACACCCACTGCTTCCCTTTTATCCACTGAGCTAATAATTTCATTACTTGTTGGTCAGACAAGATATTCACTTTACAAATCCTTGCTGCCTATTCATAACCTCCTTCTTGTCCTTACTGTGTTTGGAAACAGTTTCCAGAGGGATTTGCTCCATTGTCTTCCCAGGGATGCAGCTGAGGGTGATTGGTTTGTGACTCCCTAGATTCTCCTTCTTGCCCTTCTAGAAGACAGGAGTGACATTTGCTTCCTTACAGTCTTTGGGAACTTCCCTCAGTCTCTATGACCTTTCAGAGATAATTGTGGATAGCCTTACAATGACATTGTATACTTTCTCAGCACTTGTGGGCACGTCATCAAGTCCCATGGACTTATGTACATTTCATCTGTTTATACGTTGTTTAACCTGATCCCTCTACCCTGAGGTTAAGTGTTCATTATTCCAGAGTTTCTCACTAGAAAATACAGATACGGTGGTTAAAGTGAGCTTCCTTCAGTATACAGGTAAAAAGAAGGAGTAGAGGTTTTGTTTTGTTTTGTTTTTTTCATAGGAATGGGAAGATTTCCTCCAATGTCTTGCTTTAAGACAGTTGTCTACTGGTTTAGGACTTTTCACACTTTAAAAGGAAAAAAAATGACAAGAAGATTGCCGTGAACATGTGCTATGGTCACACGTTTAGCCTAGTTTGGACTGAAAAATAACTGCCAAAAAGAGTAATATCTAAACCATAAAGAGACTAAACAGGTTCTGATGGTAGCTACTGATGGACAGAATTCCTAAAGATCAGTCTAATGATATAGCCTCCTTCTAAAAATCCAAGAAGCCTAATATAAACTCCTGCTTGTTATTCACATTTTTTTACCAAGCTTGACTCTGTGAATCAACACCAGGAAAATGTGGCATAAAATAACCATCTAAATATTCCACATCTAAACTGTAAGTAACACAGCAATAAAATGAAAGATTTTATGATTACAAAATCGGTATGCTAAGTTGCATGACTGAAGCATCAGTAAACAGACATAGAACATACTAGTGACACAGTCTACTGGTGTTTTGTTTCCTTAATAATGCTAGTAGACAGCAGGTTGGTGTCTACAAGTTGAAGCTCTGTTTTTGTGAGTTCTCTTGCAGATGTTTTTTTTGAATTTTCAATTCTGTTCTTGGGACTGAGCTGTGTCACCATTTCACCAGCTGTAAGCCACTGCAAGGAGTAGGAAGTGCAAGGCTAGCAATTTCTCCTTGCTGCTAATGTGGTAAGATCTAGTGGATACTCTGGTGTCCAGAAGACTTGGACATGGCTAATGTAATATAACACTAGTATTATATTGTGCACTCAATAACCGGACAGTGAAGACAACAACTTCCTGCATCATCAGAAACGCTCTTGATGGGACGTCCTAGACATGTTACTTGTTAGGTTGATTTATTGATGAAAGCTGTTGGTTTTGCAATTATAATGGAGCTGTTGCCAAGCCCAGGAATCTCACTAGGCTTATTGATCCTGAAGTGTAGAGAGCTGTTGGCACAAGCAACTTACCTGAATGCCTGAGCTCCAGAAAAGACTCCAGACATTATCCTTGTTCTGTCAAAACCCAGAGTCCACTGGCAGCTCCTTGTAGGAAATACGACTAAGGTTTCAGAGCAACAACTCTCTAAAATGCATAGTATTCTGCTTTTTTGGAGTAAGTTGAAGCTCCTTGCTCTAATGAGATAGTAGCGACAGCCCAGGCCAGACATAGGACAGGACACTAAGGATCTTGATTTATATTTCGTTCCCACATCTAATGGTCCATACTGGCTCACATATTTGCTTGTAATTTGTCAGGTTATTTTCAAATACAATCTTCTATTTCTTCTGTATCATGTCGAATGTCAGATCCTTTACTCAGCCCTGCTGGGCTTGAAACCCCCCTTTGTGACACGTTGCATTTGCAAAACTTCTCACTGCCTCTGGCTGTCCCAAAACCACAATGAGCTTTGTGCACAACAGCATAAACCGTGTCCCATTATTCTTTTGGAGTTACTGGTGATGGTCATTCTTTCATAGCAATTCCTTTATCATTTTGGATAGAGTCTACTGTGATGCAGCTGTGTCCTGGAATCCACATGTTAACAAAATAGCATATTCTTCCTTAGTGGCTTGGTGTTCTCTCTCAAGACATCACTGAGAGAGACACTGATGGGGTAGGCTTGTTTAGCAGTGTTGATGCATCTGCTGAACCAGGAATGCCATGCAAGAAGAAAAGAGTTCAGTTGTTCAGGATGGGGAGAAAATGTTGGAGCAGATAAATGATGAGATGGCATCTGTGTGGAAGCAGCTGAAGGTGGAAGAACCCAAGAGGATAATTAATGTGCTGAAACAGGAGCCAGATGTCAATAGAGTCAGCTTTCCTGGTCATTTGAATGCTGATTCTGTAGTCTGTGTTGATGGGGAAGACTTGTCAGGCAGCCTGTTTGTGAAGTGCAGTACTGCCTGTCTTAATCGCTTGTTAGGGGTACTTGACACTTTCCACTGCAAGTACTGTCAGCCAGAGAAAAAATAAAATTTGAGGAACTGGGTAGAATGAGCCAAAGTTTCTTCTTCTTTTTTTTTTTTTTCATGGAGAGACCTTCTGCTGCATGGTATCCTACCTGAAGTGAAACAATGTGCCATCATTACATCTTCTGTTTAAAAAGTGAACAGGCAAAGCAGGAGCCCGCAAGGGTCTTTGGAGCTCTGCTACCCATGGCCCAGGAAGGATGGAAGGAATGAAGTCAGGAAGGCTGTTGGCTAGGCTCATGCTGGGCCTGATTGATCCCCACCAAGTCAGCAGTTTTGTTTGGGATGAAAGGAACAGGAGTACATGTGAGGATTTACCTATGCTCACCCTGGGTCAGGCAGAGCCAGAGCCCACCTGCCTCACACAGCTCAGTCCAGTCCTTGCTGCTGAAAATGCCTGTGTCCAGTTACTTTGTTTTCTCATGGGAGACCAATTCTCAGATCACCAGAAAGGCAGTCTGGGGACAAGAAAGGATGTTCGCTCCTTGTGACACTCAGGACTTTTGTCCTGCGCATGCAGGGTGGCAGGTCAACATCAAAGTGAAGGAACTTTGACAGGCAAGGTGCTTTACACACAGGTTCTATTTCAGAAAGCTCCTAAGGATGCTGGGAAAGCTACTTGTCTGCCATTCCTATATCATTTGCAGTCTTACCTAACTTTAATATATGCAATTATTTAATATGTCATTGATAAACGAGGTGCCACCCAACACCCCTGATAGGACAGAACAGGTACAAGGGACTGCATCTCCAGCCTCTGAGGCTCATTTCAGTAGTCATAAGACAAACAGAAAAGGTGAAATCATAAGTTTTTTATCTACTGGGTATTCGTTAGTTTTGCGACCATGCATTGGAGGAGGACGGACGCGTGTTTCAGGATAAGTGGTTCTTAAAAGTCATAAAAGTATTGCTTCTGTTCATTTGTACCCTATGGTGAGTTGTTTCATATGCCTCCATCTCTATTGTCTCTGCAGGGCATGCCTGTTCCAAATATTCTTGCCCTGAAAGTCAGACCATCCAGGGGGAAGGTACTTTATCATTTACATGGAATTTATTACTTCTTTTAGAAAGACCAGGGGACAAATTCTTGTTTTGAATCTACTGGTATGAGTTAGAACCACAAAAGATCCTGGGTTAGTTTATATATGTGATGGCAGCCACCAACCATATCCTGTGCTGCATCAGAAGTGTGGTCAGCAGGTGAAAGGAGGTGATTTTCCCCCTCTACTCTTGTGAGACCTCACCTGCAGTACTGTGTCCAGCTCTGGGGCCCCAAACACAAGAAGGACATGGACCTGTTGGAGCAGGTCCAGATGAAGGCCACAAAATTGATCATGGGGCTGCATCTCTCCTAAAAGGGCAGGCTGAGACAATTGGGCCTGCTCAGGCTGGCAAAGAGAAGGCTCCAAGAAGACGATGTAGTGGCCTGCCAGTAGGCAAAGGGAGCCTACAGGAAAGCTGAGGAGGGACTGTTTACAAGGGCAATAGTGATAGGACAGGGGGTAATGATTTTAAACTTTAAGCAAGTAGATTTGGATTAGATATTAGAAATAAATTATTTTCTGTGAGGGTGCTGAGACACCAGAACAGGTTGCCCAGAGAGGCTGTGGATGTCCCCTCCCTGCAAGTGTTCAAGGTCATGTTGGATGCAGCTTTAAGCAACTTGTTCTTAGTGGGAAGTCACCCTGCCCATGGCAGGGGGGTTGAAACAAGATGATGTTTTAGGTCCTTTCCAACTCAAACTATTCTATGATTCTATAATTCTGTGAAAATCAGATGTGCCTGATGGGAGGGGGTTAATGGCTCACGCCTTCATCTGTTGTAAATCAAAATAGTTCCACAGAAGTTGGTGGAAATTTTTTACACCTGTTAAAGACCTGGCCTTGCAAACTAGAAGTTTGTCATCTAGTTTGCATTGATGTTTTTATTGGCCTTGCTGTGGGACAAGAAAGCACATACCTGCTGTTTCCACACGTCACCTGCTTCTGTCCAGTCAGGCCAGGGAGCATGTCTTTTCTGGTAGACTTGTTCAAGTTGAGTGCTTGGGAACATGGATAGATTTCCACTTCCACTGTTTAACTGGAAAAGCACAACTTGGGATGCACACAGTAAATAAGCAATCAGGCCAACACAAGTGAGTTGTAGACAGAAGACATCTTTGCAAAGACTTGAAAAAATTCAAATAATCATTTCCCAGCAATTCGTCTAAAATCTCTTAGAGTGCGTAGTAGTGATAGGTCCCATATAATTTTCTAAAAGTTTGAGCAGGAGTGAATATTAATGAAGAAATGTAGAATGGAATTTTTAAATCCACTAGAATTTATCTTCTTTCCCAAGAGAAGGCACTGTTTTACCATCTCTACTAAAAAAAATGTAGCTCCGTGTGTATGTGAGAGCGTGTGTTATTTAGACATTCAGAGATATATTTATTTTAAATGTATGTGGCATCATCTGTTGATATATTATTCAACTGTTACTTGATTAGCATTATCTGAATGGCTTTCACCCACTCCCATGTAGGTCACAGGCACGATTACAAAAGTAGGATTATACCTGCATGAAATAAGAGTAAGATCTGAACCAGGGCTGCTTGGCCTGTTACCCACATAAAACTCGCATCCTGCTGCAATGGAGAGACCTTGCAGTAGCATCTCACAGCTTCTCACTGGCATTCTGCCATCTTTAAGAAATGCCGATGGATAGACAATGCCTTCTGTTGCACCCTTCACCACTGAGCAGCACTTGATGTTTTGGAAGAAACTGTGGCCCTCCTGTAACGATTCATATCTGCAATTTATGAGGACTTCCAATAAAGCGCCTGAAGTTGTGCAATTAACAAGAAATTACTCCTGAGGGAATTCTGTTCCTCATCTCAGCTGGTGTTCAACTTATCTGTGAAGAATATACACATTCAAAATATATTCCTTTTTTATCTTAGTTCAGTTTGACAGTAATTAAAATCTTTCCTGAGCCTGAAGAACTGTATATATTTATTTTTGGTCTCCGTGAGACTGGAATATAGACCTACTGTGTGCTCTCTGGCAAGACAGTTCAACTGCCTGTGTCTTGGTTTTCCTTCTGACTCCTACTCTGCATTGTTTATCAGTGAGCCTGCTTGACGTCCCCACTGTGTGCACACCCTGCCCGAGAACAACAGGACCTCAATGTTGGCTGGATCCTACAGGCCCCATTAGAATACAAATTGCTAATCATTAGTGAGAAGATTAATGTGCTAAGAGTGTTCTTCAGTCGCAGAGTGTATAGTTTGGGACCATTCGCTAATCCCAGAGGTAATATTAATTTTAAAAAATCTTAACGTGCAGCATTGTTGGCACTAGTGATTTTATCATGAGTCTCCTGGTATTTTGTGTTTCTCATCGAGATCCACTTCCTGGAAACCTGAGCATCTTGGCTTGCATTTTGAAACAGACAAGTTTTAGCGCCTACTGTAGCAGTGAGACTGGGAAACACTTCCCAAGTATGCTCTAGAGACTCAGGAAGGCAAAGAAAAAGACATTAAAATGTGTTAATTAAAAAGAAATACTAGGATTCTGCAAGAAAATCTCTTCTATTGTTTCCATGATTTGTGTGGCTGGCACTGCCTTCATTGTGCACAAATATATAACTTCAAGTACGATAGGAATCCCCCAGTGGTTCTGAGGGGAAAAAAAAGATAAAAGTAAACTGATTTTAATATCATAGCTATGGCTACATTGGCACTGTCCTTCTTATTGTATCCATGTCATTCATTTTTTTTATCCTGTTTAATTTTTCACAGCCTCAAATTTAATATTTTTCCCTTGTAGTTCTCTTTCTGAATACTCTTGGTGTTTACTCTTTCTTCACTCTTTCTTCTTGCCTTTGCTTGGTTTATTTTTTTCTTCAGTCTTGATGATGTCCTCAGACTTGATCCAGGTTGAATTTACATCAAGGAAAAGCATGAAATGCATGAAAGAGACATCAGTGGTACAGAGAGCACTTTTCTCTTACTGTTCTCTGCTGTGATCGAAAAAGAGCCTGGAATAGTTAAGAAAATGTCCTGGACTTATTTACACTCTGCTATAAGTGTCACTGGTTGAAGATTTCCCATTAGTTGAAGGGAGATGTTCCACAGGCCACCGTGCTGTTTTAGTAACTAATCCATCTCAATACTTCTTATGTAGACAGGCCAACAAATTTCCAAACAACCAGAAACCTTTGGCAAATAATGTTGAAAGCAGAGTACTGGATTTACACAAAGCAGTCTGTGTTTCTCCAGTACCTTCTTTCAGGACTGGACTCTGATAATCAGGTCAACTGACTACTGCAGAGAAGTAGTAAGACAGCTGTCTGCCAAAGAGCAAAATCTGTTCGGGGGGGAGAGGAGAGCCCTGATGGGGCCTTGAAGCATGGAAGGCTCTCCAAGTGGGCTGGGGGCTTGGATTCTTGGTTTTTATGTGGACTCTTTCATCAAAAGACTTTGAAATACTTTACAGAAGCAGTGAATATAACCTGCATTTTATGGGGATGGGGGGGAAACCGAGGATCAGAAAAGCATCTTAATTTGCTCAAGTTCACAGCAGTCTCACCACATTGCTCTTCTCCTGTCTGGCTGCCAGCAGATGGAGGGGTGTGGGGGAACTAGTAGTGTGGGCTACAAGCATGCTGTGAGGTCAGGAATATGGTGGAGAAGAGAGGGAAGGAAAGGAGAGAAGAAGAATTGAAGGCAAACAATCATGAAGGATGCCCAGGAGAGTGAGGTGGGGTGTTGCACATGTCACGGATGTGGCTGGATGGCTTCATGAGCCAAGCGGGCAGCAGCTGAGGTAGGAGGGAGAGTGGAAGCAGCATCATGCAGATGGCCAGTTTTTGTCCTCATCCACCCATGCAAGATTCCGTGTTGGTCGGAAATGTTTCTGCAAGCATCAATGAGAATGTTCTGTGGAAACACTCCAATCTATTGACATGAGGCTCCATTTCCTTAGTCTTTGAAGAAAGAAAACTTCTGTGTTGGTAGGATGTGATTTATTTCCCCTTAACTTTGCTAGCATTTTTCCTGTTTCTCTATTTCTTTTTCTTTTCTTTTAAACTGCTTTCCCTGTCCCCTGCCAGATCTTTCAAAGGGAAAGCAAGCTCTGCATTTAGTTTCTCGTTCCTCTGCTCTAGATAGCTTATCATTTCAGCCTGTCTGGAAATCTGGAAATCCTTATGCTTGGAACCTTATCATAGACATTTCCGCTGCAGGAAGAGTGATCAGACCAACAATAGTATCTTGAATTCAAGGCAGAGGAAATGGATGACTGCATAGCTTGAGTCTGCTGTTTAGGTATTCAGCACTTAATGGGCTGATTCTCATCTATTTGTCGTCTCCTTGGACAAGAACCACAAACTGCCCTGAGAATTTTGCACTGTGTGTTATGCTGCCTGACCTGTCTGCTGCCTGCTCCTCTTTCAGTCCTCTAGAAAAGGTGCATGTTCTAGGTTCCTTCCCACAAGAAAGAGGTCGAGTTTTAATTTGGGTCTATTATTTTTGCCACTGCCAATTCCTGCATGGGACAGAGCAGCCATAGGCACCAAAGCAGTTTTCCTTCTGGCTCGCAAGCTATTTGAACTTCAGGTGATCAATCCAACGCTTAGCAAGCACAGGGTCATCAGCAGTCACAAATGCACAGTGGTGACTGAGCGAGAGATGTTTTCTTGGGTTATGAAATGTGGTGGAGTGAGAATAAACACTGGGGATTTGTTCATTTTAGCAAACCTGGCAGAACCTTCCTGTGACCTAAATAGAATACCTTGCTCTACATAAAGCATGCATCAGGGTATTTCCTGATTTATTCATGAAAGGTTTGCTTTACAAAGGCATTTGGAACTGTGTAATCTCAGAATACATGATACATGTAGCTGGCTGCTCAGCTGGCATTTGCACAAATTGCTTTGATATATGGCTGTAACGTATGAAAGCACAGTGAGGCCAATTTAAATACTTGATACTGGAGTAAACTGGTTAAAAAAGTAAAATAGATACAACCTAGAGATTTTCTTGCTACTGCATAGAAAAAGGTTGCTCTCCAGAATGAATAATTCATAAAGGAATGGGAGACTATACTCTAGTAAGGAATAAAATCCTCCTATATTAAATGGGCAGGGTTAAGGGCAGATCCATCAGTAGCGTGCACTGGTGTCATGTCTTTCACTTTAAGGGCCCTTTGCTGATTTACATCGAATCGAGATCCAACACATTGAGCTAACCAGATCGATAGCTTGAGAACTCTGCTGCCATTTACTCGGGACACTTTGTGCCTCTGGTTGCTCCTTCCCAGTGGCAGAAAATAAGGTCTATGGTAATACTTCATCAAATCTGTGCATTTATTAGGGCATATCCAATGCATATCTTTAATGATTTGTGTATGTATCACTCGTACATGTTTCCTGCTGTAATATATCCAGCAGCAAGGTAGATGGGGCTGGTCGCTTGCAAGCAAGCCTTATTTTGGATCTTTGGAAGAAATTGGGGTCAATTTACAATAGAATGAAAGTGACATTTGTAAAGATGGTAAGAGGGGAATGCCAGAATCCATTACACTGATGATCCTATGAATGCACTGGCATTGTCTATTGGTGAGTTAATGTTCAAATCCTATCAGCATTACTTGCTGAACTTATTGCAACTTAATGGCAAACTTCCAGATTTTTATCATGCCAAACATCTTATAATACATGAGACTTCACTTTTTTTTTGGAGAAAATTTTTTTTCTGTTAAGCTCACTGCCATAGCACAGTAAAAATTTGATTTCTTTTGTATAATAGTCGTTGTATCACTAGCGAGACCATTCTCTGTGTTTTCCTTGATGGGACTCATGGAAGGCCTGCAGTGACTTAGGTAGTCAGTGGGATGCTTGCTCTCATTTTTGTGTCAAATTACGTCCTATTGTATGTCTTTAGTGTAGTGTGGTATTAATTCAACCAAAAAATTTATATCCTGGCAGAAAGTAGGTACAGAGCTGACAGTTCCTGATGCTGCCTTCTGGAGAATTCTGTGAACTCTCGACCTGAGCTATCAACAGGAGGCAAAAAAACCCTCTCAGTAGAGAAATCTGCAACTTTCGTGCTATCCTTCAGAATGTCCAGATGTGTTAGATGATCACATAGAAAACAGGGTCTTGTCTCTGAAACGTCAAGTAGTCTGTCTGATACTGAAATGGAAACTTCGATTGCTACCCTGAAAATAATCTTACTAAGCCTCCTATGAAATGAACTTTCTCAATTCTCAGTCTTATGGTCTTGTTTAAGAAGAAGCTTTGTCTTGCACAGCTTTGGAAGTAAGCTGAAATAAGACTTGTCTGATTACCGTGGTTCTGAAAATTACCCAAGCTGCTTCCTAGGAGGTTACCTGATCGAGCAGTGATTCAAAATTAACCCAATGGCATTTGTCAGTACACCCAGCAAACACAAGGGGCAGCAGAAACCTTGGTTCTCTGTCCTCCAGATAGTAGAAAAGTAATTTTTAAAAACTCGCTGCTGACACCATCGGCTGCCGAAAACAATTGGGAATTGTCAGACTGATTCTGTACTTCATATATTTCATACAGCATGCTTTATACAATCAAGTGATGTTTCATCTGTATGCACAGAAGACATCAAATGAAACACAATTCTTTCTGTATTTTTACTTATAATTTTATCAGTTCCAAACAGTAAACAATTCCAGGTCTGTCTTTCTTTCTCTCTCTCTCTGCCCCCTCTCCCTTCCCCATAGCAGAAATATCCTTCTGTGTTTCTCCACCAGCTTTGTATGTCTGGGCATTTTAGAGTTAATCAAGACCTGAAAAGAGCAGGATGACATGAGGTTTGCATTAAAGAGTGGTATGTGGACAAGTGGCAAAGGCATGGATTATGTGGTAATAAAAACACACTGGGTGATATTTTTGTCAGAGGGCCTCACTTCACCGCCTCCAAAATGCAAAAGCAACAGGAACTCAGATTGCTCTTCCTGAGCCATGATTGCAGAAGCAGATCAGTATGCACCTTACTCCCAATTCACTGAACTGAGTTTAGCTTTCTTCTGCCATATCAAAAACTATTTGGCTGCAGCACAGATGACAAGAAAACGGGGTTCAATGTTGATTCTCTATCAGCAGAGCACCCCTAAACTGAAACTGAGCTTTTCACTAAAGAAGGAGATTTGGCTTGCCAATGGTTTGACTAGCCGAGCCAGAGAGAAAATGATGATGCTGAGCCAGTCTGGTTTCATGTGGAGATTTTTTCCCCATGTGCAAAAGCTTTTGTCATTTTTGTTGCTTACTTGGATTCTATTACTTCAAATTCAGTGAAACCTCATAAGACTTTTCAGACTGAAGCATCAGTTGGCATAAACCAGTGTGTCCTCTCAATTTAACATTGCTAGACAACTGTGTGAAGATCCTGTAGTTTGAAAATGTAGACATTTTCAAAGTCAGAAGATCTGGCTGCAATTCTCTCAGCTGATGTGCATAACGCATGGCACATGTACATCACCGCTTGTTTGGGGTACGGACTTCCTGGCTTCCCTTGTATTCCCACGTCCCATGTCCCAGCATTCTGCAGAGGCAAAAGACTGTCTCTTTGACCCATCCATCCAACTAAAGCCAGCTGCTGGCAGTAGCATTTTTTTTCTCTTTTGGAGACAGTGTAATGTTATTACGCTGCCACTGTACTCTGCTTCCCTTGTCTAAACCTGGAACTGGATGCAGAAGAGTCAAAGAGCAAGAGATGAGTAGAAGAGAGACAGTGTAATGGCAGAATGTTTCACATGCCTTTGAATTTCTAAGGGGATTAGGCGATCCCCTGGTGCTTTGACATGGAGCCTGTGGCAGCTGCTTTGGCAAAGCCTGTCAGCAGTTACACAAATACGCTATTTTCCCCTTGTCTTCCCAAGGTGCAGAGGACACAACAACCTCTCTTATGGAGCAGCAACAAAGAGCATTTAGAGCTCTTAGAGTCTGTACACTTGTGCTCCACAGTCCTTGTCCTCCAACTCATATGCAGGGGTGCCTCTGAGAACTTGTGCACCCATTTATGTTGCAGTCACATAGCTACCACTTCTCTTGTTGAAGCATATTTCTGCAATACTTACCAAGTGCCAGAGTCATGCAAGCTAGTCTTCACCCCCAGCCTCTACACCTCCTGCAAGAGCTTCCCTGGGTCAACCTTTTTCCCAAGCATCAGCTGAAACAAAATCCTCTAAGTTGCTGTAACTTTATCTGCCCCACATACTCCAGAGAGCTCTTTGCACAGCAGAAGTCCTTTTCCTGAAAGCAGGACAGGGACAGCAGGTGTTGTGCTGGTGTCCCTTCAGTGGAATCTGATTACCAGTTTGGTTGCTTTTCTCTGTCTATTCGATATGGTTGTTTAGGAAGCCGTGGCTGATGGTGCGTTTTTAAGCCAAGGACTGACAGAAATCAGGTGTCTTCACTTTGTAAAAGAAACATGAACCCACTGGTTGAGATCTGCCTGCAGCATCATTGACAAACACGAAACTTCCACAAAATTATTTAACTTCTTTTCTCATTTTAAAGCATTATATGGATGTTTCAGATACAAGCTTTAAACATTTACGAATAATGCTTGTGGAGGTATGGCAAAGAAAGGATTTCCTGAATAAGAAAGAGCAAGAGATGGAAGAAAAGGAGGTGATCCCCCATGGCTGTAGAAATGGGCAAAGAAAACTACCACAAGGGAGAAGCATCGGTATTCATAGCTGCAGTGAGAGTTGAAATGATGGTCAGGGCTTGTCAGTCCCAATACTGCATCCTTGAGTCACATGCACTGATTCAGACATTAATTTGGACCTCAGATGTGCACATCTGACTCCCAGTGAGCCCTCCTGGAGGGCAGAGTGTGGTGTCCTGAACACAGTGGGTGAGGGTATAAAGCCCCAGAAAAAAGCCTTCCCTGCGAAGGCTGTGAATGCAAAACCTCCCTCATTGGCATCCGCAGGAGACAACAGTGTTTCTGTCTTTGGGCAGCACTTGGTTTACTGATCTCAGTGCAAGCCACACACACACTCACTTGCATAGAAGGATCACTCTAGCACCAGGATGCTGTTAATGTAAATGAACACCCTGACGGCCAGAGTGGCTGGGTTTTTGTTGGGGTTCTCCCCCTCCCGCACACCACCATTCCTCCCGCCCCCGCCCTCCTCCCCTCTCTGAAACAACCAGCCAATTTAAAAGCACAGTTCAGAGGGAAGGGATTCTTGTTATGCTCATGAATCTCAAAGATTTCCTAAAGGAAGAACAAAGAGAGAGGCAGAAAGACAGAGAGAGCTGGAAAACCAGGAGCAGGCAGCAGACTTGGAAAGAAATGTCCTCCTTCTCCCCAGCCCTGGAATGCAAACAGGAAGCCGCCAGCAGAATGTTTGGAGTGTGTGCAGCTGCAGTTGGGTCTGAAGACACTGAAAGCTGTGCCGAAAGTATTCAGCTTGCCTCTTACAATGGAGGGGGAACACTTGCTTTGACACTGCGTTTGATAACCATTTTGTAGCAGGAGTGCAGACCCTTTCATTTGCAGGGAAAGGGAAGACAGCTGTGGCTGTCTTCAGCGAAACTTGCTATTCTATACGTGAGAGAGTGTGCTTGTTAAAGGAGGACAAAAGGGTGCTTACTGAAGTTCTGCAGGTGGCTTTTGGTTATTAACCAGAGGAGCTCGGGTAGTCCAGAATGTGTTGGGCTGCCTAAAGGAATCTCAGTTGCTGCTTAGGATAAATGGTGCCCTTTTGGAGGCTGCACTGCATATCGCCTGAAACACTAAGCTACTCTCCTGGAAACAGAAGTTTCATATCTGCTAGATCATTCTTCCATAGCACATGTTTTCCATGTGTGAGTTCTGATTTGGGGAGTTTTGGGGAGAAAATTGTCTGTAACAGTATAATTCATATGTAGATCAACCTCTTCAAGGTACCAGGGAAAAAACACTTGAATTATGTAAATTGAGATAATTTCTTATAAATTACCTTTTAAACAGGTTGGATCTGTCTCTTAATTCAAACAGTTTTAAAATTATCTCACCTAGTTTTCCTCCATTGTTCTTGATCAGCAATTGACCTTGAGCTGACTTTGTTCTTAAAATAGATCAAATAAATGTATCACTTCTTTTTATTATAATACAGGTTGTGTTTTTAAAAAGGCTTGCTGAAATGAGTCTTGCAGGTTCTTTGGTTGCTAACATTTTATTACTACACTTTGAAGCTGCCTAAGATTGTGTATGTGACAGAAAATCCATATTCCCAACTAACCAATTGTTTTAACATGTATTTCTGAAAAATGTGAATGGTGCTGTGTATCAGCACTTGGGCACTGGTTATATGTATTAATTTATCTTCTTATGGAGTTAATAATCTGGATTATCTCCTCAAGCTCCTGTCTTCTGATGCATCAGATGCTGAGGTTTGCACCTGCAACACCACTTGAGAGTTTGCTAAAGACAAGACTTTGGTTATGAGATGCTTTTGTAAAAGAACCCTGGGGGACAGCATTAACTTTACTAGGACTAATTGCACTATGTGTTTCTCTGTATCTAACGTGACTGAATTTTAATAAATGGGAAATTCTTGTTCCTTGTTAAGTAAGTAGGTAGAGTAGCTAAATATAGAGGAAGTCAAACTACGGGGGCGGTGGGAGCTCTAGTTTCAATGGCTACAGAGGAGGAACATGCGACAGCAGCACTGCAAAAAGCACGCCCAAGCTGTTTCCCTGGTCCGACTCCTTATATTCCCCATCCATCACCCAGCATGGTCTTCACCCTCACTCCTCACCAGAGCTTCCCACAATACATCCCACCGGCAACCTCGATGCCGGCTGTTACTCTTTCTCTTGTGCTGCCTCAGAATTTGTGGTATCACCTTGAGCACCTGGCAGAGACCCATGCTCTGCTCTTTAGGCCTCAGAATTTAACTCAGCCCTGCTACTGTGGTGTTATTTATGGAGAGAACCAGATGTGGCTTTAGTGGTTGGTAGTTCCACTGCACACCTACATGTTTCAAAAGCAGCAATGAATAAGCCTCTATTATTTCTTTGAGTAACAGGTTAGTAACCTCAGATTAAGGAAGGGATCTGTAAGGTAAGGCTCAATCACGCATCTGGGGTCGGGCAGGAAGCTGAGAATGGAAACCAGCTCATGTGATTCCCAGATCCATGTAGCCTGGATCTATGAGTACGAGGTCACCCTTTTCACCAGGAACGATATCAAATTTGGGGGTAGACCTGCAGCAAAAATTGTTAAGAGCAGGAAGAAATCCCTGATTTCTGGTTGTGGAGGGAAAGATGGGAGTCAGAAGAGGGGGAGACAGAAGAGAAGCTGAATGAGATTGCATTTTAATCAGCCTTTAGGGAAGGTTAGTAGGGAAGGCTACTGGACGCACAGAATGAGACAAGACTACAGAACACCTTGATAAGAGAAGAAAGCCCTGTGTCAGCACAGTTGCCCACAAGGCAAGAGCTGTCAAATCACTGTTTTCTGACACCTTCTGTCTCTTCAACACCTTTTGTGCTGTTTTTCCCTTCTCATCAGGGTTCAGCTGACAGGGTGAAAAAAAAGGGTTTTCAGAGCAAATCACAGCCTGAGGAGTTTCCCCAGTTGCAGATTGTTACCCAAGGGAACTCCAGACCTAGATCTCAACCTATTCCTTAGTAAACAGCAAGGGTCTCATGAGATAGAGATTGCCGTTGCCACATCTTATGCAACAGCACAGATGTTGATTCATAGCTCCTATCTGTGCTCCAGTGCAAAGCTCACTCGTCAGCAGCTAGATGTTTGGAGAAGGGAATTTGTCTGGGGCTCTCAGTAACCACAGCCATGAGCTATCACCGTTGCAATCACAGGTTAAGGAAAAAGTGCTTGCAGTTACTGTACGGAAAACAGCAAATTTTGCCAATTTAGAGACTGAACTGAAAAAGGTTGTTAAGGCAGGCTCCGAGAAGCTGATTTTAACACGTAGATTATTTTTTGAGAATCTTTGAAGGAAATCTGATTTTGAAAACAAATAGTACTGCACTCTGTAAAACTGATGGAAACCGCTTTCCTATTTTTCTCACCGGTGTGGATTGTCTTATGATCAACCTGCAATTTTTCCTCATAGGGCCACACATCTGGGTCTGTCTCTTACCTTGTGATCTATTTTCTTTAAATGTGTGTAAGATCTGCAAAACCTTTACCCCTCCCCCTGACAATGTGATTGATATCGATTGACTGATTCAAAAGCAATTAGGTGAGGCTGACAGACAGACAACACACAAGTTTTCATCTGTAATAAATGAGGGGAAAGCCCTTCACGGCCCTTTGAGATATCCTAGGGCCAGTATCAATAAAATTATATTTCCGATGTGAAGAAGGGCTTGCATGTCTGATATCTTGCCATTTTTATCCCTCAGATCTATCAGGTGGTCTAATAAAAGTCTCTTCCACATACCTTTCCTCTCTCTATAAAAAGGGGCACACAAAATCTCTTGTCCCCTGGGAGTATTTAGGATGGGTATCCCTGTTTTCTGTTACAGAGGGTTTATTTTCCTCTGGTTTCAGTGCAGTACCTTGGCTGCCCTGAGTGCTGGAACTACTAGGGATATACCAAACTGGCCATGTGCTTTTTTGTTATTCTCAGCCTCATCAAGAGCACTACATTCCCCACAAGGTAGTGGGCAACACTGAATTTTCTCCGGGGGGGGAGGGGGGGGGGGGATGTTTCTTTTGTTTCTTTTCCTTATAAACAAATGTAGTCTAAGAGCCTGGCTTTCTGTCTTGGAACATTGCCAGGATAAGGTGATGCGCACAGTGTTATATGGGGATAACCATGTTTTGCTGGTCGACAGCACTTGCAACCACAGCATCTGAAACAGAGGGCCAGAATAATTCCCTCCATGGCAGGAGTTGCTGGGTGATGTTCTCTGACCTGTGTTATGCAGGAAGTCAGAAGAGCAGTCCCTTCTGGCCTCAAAATCTATGAATCTATGTTCTGATTACACATTTGAGAATGAGCAACCAAAGTTGAAAGTGGTGATTTATTGAACACTAGCTACAGGTAGCTTCTTGTTTCTGAGTAAGCAACAGCTTTTAAGAGGGTCCCTGTAGCTCAGTGGGGCACAGACAGCTGCCAGTTCTTTTGGGGGAAAGTACTCGCTGGTCTATTTCTCTAAAACACATTTTAAATTTACAACTCTGTGCAAGTGGTGTTTTATAATAAGGATTGACCCTTTCTGGAGATGGCTTTGTGGTTGATTTATAGATACATCCCCAGTAAGACTGCTTTGGGATGAAGCCAAGGTGGGTGAGATCCATCTTTTTTCTCCTGGCTTGTGGATCCACTCACATACGAAAGCATCTTGGTTTGGCGGTCTGAGTTTTGTTGTTATATCCTGCTGTGGACTATTTGAACCTTAGTGAAACAGATGATGTGTCAACAGCTCTTAGGAGGCTTGTCTTCAGACTGTTGTTTCATTTGCTTCCAAAGACATCACATGTAGAGCAGAAGATGCCTGCAGCTGCTCTGAATCACTTTAAAGATACCAGGCTCCAATATCTTGGAATAAGGGAGCCCCAGTAGTATCCTCAGATGGCTGGAAGGATCGTGACGCATCTTAGATGTGCCCTGAGAGCGGTGGTCCTTTAAAATGCTGTGGAAGGGAGAATAGAAAAATGCCTTGCTCTGCTGGTGGACCAGCAGTGATACAAAAGGTCAGGGGGCTGGGAGGGATGGCTTCACAAATGGCCAGATTTTTAACTCCAGAACACTGTTACGATTTCCAACAGGGTCTGTTGGTCATGTTACTGACTTTAAAGTAATAGAAGAGGTATTGGCCAAGTTTGGAGCAAAAAAGACTATCAGAAGGATTTGTAAAACCGATAATGGACCGAGGAATCAGCATTAATAGTATGTTTCCCTCTCAAATATGCAGTCTATGGTAATGTATCACTTTTAATGGTGGAAGTCCAAGACTGTATTATTACTATTACATAAAATACATGATGACAGTAAGCAAACATCATTGACTAGAGAACTCTGCATATTCAAGAGTGATAGGCCCCAGTCCTGGAAACTTCTCTTAAATCAATTACGACATTACTACACTTGATTCAAATGGTTAAATCTACTCTAACAATGAAACCGTCACTTTGAATTAGAAGAGCAACCCATTAAAATGTAAAACATGCAAATATTAAAGCAACAGTATTTCTAGGTATATACATTATCTTTATTTACAGTAGTCCCTTAATTGAGAGGATTAACTGAGTAGAGATTGCACTCTAAACTGTTCCACAATTATTGAAATGCATGTTTACATTTTCCTAAATTGTGCAAAAGTAATTTAGAAGATGAATTTCGAGAAATATTGAGGAAATCTGCATACAGATAATGTAATTATTAGTGATATTTGCATACCTTCCCTTTCTACTTTCACACGCTGTGACAAACCACACAGAACATGACTAAAGAAATTAATAGAGAGGCTGCTGTAAGTACAAATATGGATTCACCAATAAATGTTCAGGCTTCCAGGCGAAAAACAAATGGCATGGCTATGGGGAAGAAATACTACGTTTTATTTAGATAGTTATTTCGAATGCGCAGATAAATCCATACATAGAATATAGCAGTCTGTTGAGACAAAAATGAATGTTGTGGAGAAGATTAAGTAAAACGCAGAAAAAATTGCAAGTGCCAAGGGAAGCCAGTACAAGGGCTAGCAGGTACAGTAGGTAGATGTGCTCCAAATGACAGGGGAGAGAAATGGCTAAGAGTGAGATAAGCTTTCACTCCAGCACTGATGAAGAAGACTTGATTCAGAGGTACTCATATACCAGTGTTAAGCTAAGTAGAAGAAGATTCCAAGTGCAATAGCAAAAATCTACATCAGGATTTCCTTCCTTGCTTGGAAACGGCAGGACAAATCCTGATGCACAACTATGTGTTTCCTGCAGTCAAGCAAATGCTTTGTGTTTCAGTGAAAAGCAGTTTGCAGCTGACATCCAAGCGCAGGTGGAACATGGAATTTTACTCAATTGTGAAAAAAAAGGAGGAAAAAAAAAAGGATCTGGAAGTGAAGTGGACCAAGAATGAAATGCCAAAAACAATTAGTGGTGCACTCTCTGGAAGAAGCAGCTATGCCCTATATTAGGTTTCCAAAAGAGGCCAGTGATTAGCGACTGAATTGCCCTTCAGCTTCTGCAAATCAGGACACTTGAAAAGATGTATGGAGAGGGCATCCAAATTCAGCAGGCGCTTTTGGGAACCTTGTCTGACACATTCCTACCTGAGCTACAAAAAAGAGACGAGAATCCCACAAGACCTTGCAGTTGCAGCTGATATGGGCCTGTGCACAGAGGAGGATCATGTGTGTGTCTATTTGTATTTATGTGCTGTATCTAGTGAGACAAGCAATAGAAAAGAGGAGTCTTGTCAAGATTATCTGTCATGAGATAGGAGAAACCCATGTATCACTCATCCTGAAGGCTGTGCACCAAGAAGTAAAAGAACCTCACACTCCCCTGACAATGAAAATAATGAAGTCAGATTATCCAAGGAAACTGTGAGTTTGCCTTACCCACAAACCTCAGCCCCAGGGAGGGAAGAAGAATTATCAGAAAGGTCATTCCGAGCAGTCAGAGTCAGGGACAGAGCTGAACAACCACTGAAACCCATAAGGAGCAAACACAGAGTTCACAAGGAGGGAGAAATCAGTAAGAGTTCAAGGGAAATAAATAACAATACAGAAAAAATTCAACACTACAGAGGAAACGTAGGAGACGTTTCTCTCCATGTTGTGAAGACCTACACTGGCATGCTGATAGGATCCCCAGAGAGAGCACATCATCTATAACTATGCAGCACTGCACATGCTGATACTACTAATAAAAGAGAATGATTCAGATCACAGAAATTAATTAGTTTAGAACTACAACCACCAGGAAGAGAGCATGCACACAGCAGCATCCCAAAGTGTGTTGGTATTAACGATTCTCTGTCTGGTGTGCTGTTGACAGAATCCTGTCTGTCTCAACAAAACTCTGGAAGCAGCTTTAAACTTCAGGCCCCCATCAAACAGCAAGTGGTCTCCCGGCAGCGTGCTGGCATGGAAGCTAGTAAATCCGGCAAATAAGGACTCGACAGCATCTCCTGCTGTCACAAGGAAAACTTTAGCTGCTGTACTGGAAATGTCCCTTCTCCTTGAGGGGCCATCTCTTTCCATGCACTTACCATGCCTGAAAAGCAGAGCTGTGCTGCTGGTTCTCAAGTCACCAAGTGTCCTGCCCTCCTAACAAAATCCATCTGTAAGGGGAAAGGGGCAGAGCTCTCAGGAGTCTCCAGCACCCCACAGGATCAATCCATGCTCCTCACAGGCTTTCTCACTGCAGGGAGCATTTTTTTCCTGTGCCAAGAAGCAGAACAAGGGCTTGTGTGCATTTTTCTGCTTACTCTTCATGCAAGAGAGGGCTCAGCACTCTGGAGTCCGGAGCTCATTTAGAGGCACCTCGGTAGTTCAGAGTTCCCATGTCCGTTACTTCATCAGCCACAATTTACTGCAGTGCGATGTGATATACAGCAGGGCCATTTCATCTCCCAGAACTTGAGAGAGGTGGTCTGCGTTTTAGCATCTACCAGTTTTATCTCTGCCATCTGAATCTCATTTCCAGGATAACCAAGGGTCCTTCTAATTACTGCTCTGTTGAATGTATGTTGCTCCAAGCCCCTGTGATTTGGCTGAAATCTGGGGAAATGTGAAACAATGTCATTAGTCATTTCTTCAGGGAAACCCACTGACACTCAGCAAAAAAAAAAAAAAAAAAAAAGTATCAGTCTGACTACCTATCTGGCTACCTTGTACAAGTATATTGTTTGAAGGATATTTCACAGAAATTCAAGCACAGCAAGCACCGTTGTAAGATCCTGATGATGTCTGGCAGCATGTTCTTATTCAGATACCAGAAAAGACAACAGTATTTTATGTAGCTAACCATGGCTTCTCTCTGTGCCAGAACACACACTACAGGTCAGGATGCAGGGACTCTGATGTTCCAGGCATTTGCCGCTGTGGTTCAGTGACCACAAAATACATGGGGTCTGCTCCCAGCTGTGCCAATTATTTGCCATGTGACTTTGGGCATGTTGTGTCCCCTGCCTCAGTTTCCACATCTAACATGTAACATTTTCAAATCAATTATCCATGACAATGAGACTAGAAAGAGCAAAGCATTGATTTTTTTTTTCTTCTTCTCCCCATTGGACGTAAGGATTGTGGTTTGTGCATTACATTGGAGTACATATCTATGCAGCACTCAGTGTCTTGTAAATACTCATTAATGGTCCTTGGAAAGCCCCCATGAGGTTGGTAAGCAATATCGTTCTCATTTTGCATTTGAATCACAGCAATATGAAAGACAAAAGGACACATTTCGAAAGCAATCTTTTATCTTTGAATCTACCTTTATTTGCATCAATCTGTTCTTTTAAAAGCTAGGAAGATGAACATTCCACAACCTCCATGGATACATCCCCAGTCCTTAACTATTCTCACCATCAGAAGGTTTCCCTTCATGTATGCCTGATCTAGATCTTCCTTGCCGTGTTTGAGTGTGGAGAAGCATTTGTATCTTCCCTTTCAGCAGCAGCTCAACTGTATGTATTACATGACTTACCACAGTTTTCAGTTTTCAGAACAATCCTATATGATTTGGTCTTTCCTTCTTAGCCATGTTTTTAAAATATTTGATAATCTTACCATTTCTCCAGGGAGGTCTATGTCTCTCTTCAAGTGTAGTGTCTAAAGCCAGACACTGTGTTCCGGCTGAGAGACTGCACAGAGGAGAATTACTTCATGTGCCTGCTAGATGGACACTGCTATTCATACATGTGGGTATGATGTCAACCCTTCTCAGCAGCGTGACATCGTTGACTCATTTTCAGCTTGTAACTGACAGTCATCCCCAGATGCTTCTCTACATAACTGCTGATGAGCCAGTTCTTTCTCCATCATGTATCTGTGTGGTTGGTTATCCCTTTTTTATTATATCCTGGCAATTTCAGGCCGGTTCTATTAGCTGCCAAAACAACTTTTCATTATCAAACTTTTAGCCCTTCTGACCTCAGTGTTTTCTGCAGATGCATGTCCATTGATCATCTAAGTCACTGACGAAAAGGGTAAATCACAGAGTCATAGAAACAGAGAGTCATTTAGGTAGTGAAAGACCTTTAAGAGTGTTGAGTCCAACCATTTACCTAGCAATACCAGCTCCACCACTAAATTATGTCCCTAAGCACCACATCTACATGTCTTTCAAATACCTCCAGGGGTGGTGACTCAACCACTTCCTTGGGCAGCCTGTTCCAATGCTTAACAGCCCTTTCAGTGAACAATTTTTTTTTTCAAATATCCAATCAAAATCTCCCCTGGTACAACTTGAGGCCATTTCTTCTTGTCCTATCACTTGTTACATGGGAGAAGAGATCGACCCCCACCTCACTACAACTTCCTTTCCGGTAGCTGCAGAGAGCAATGTCCCCTCAGCCTCCTTTTCTCCAGGCTAAACAACCCCAGTTCCCTCAGCTGACTCCTCATAAGACTTCTTCTCTGGACCCTTCTCCAGCTTCATTGACCTTCTCTGGACATGCTCCAGCACTCAATGTTCCTCCTGGAGTGAGGGACCCAAAACTGAACACAGGATTTGAGGTGCAGCCTCATCAGTTCCAAATGCAAGGGCACAACCACTTCCCTGGCCACCCTATTTCTGAAACAAACCAGGAGGCCATTGGCCTTCACAGCCACCTGGGCACACTGTTGACTTACGTTGAGGTGGCTCTCAGCCAGCACCCTCAGGTCAGGTCCCTTTCTGCTGGGCAGCTTTCCAGCCACTCCTCCCCAAGCCTGTAGCATTTTGTAGGGTTGTTGTGATCCAAGTGCAGGACCCAGCACTTGTCCTTGATGAGCGTCCTACAGTCGGTCTTGGCACGTTGATTCAGCCTGTCCAGGTGCCTCTGTAGAGCCTTTCTGCCCGCAAGCAGATCAACCCAGCCTGGTGTCATCTGCAGAATGACTGATCATCCAGATCATTGATAAAGATATTAAACAGAACTGTTCCCAATACTGAGCCCTGGGGAGCAGAACTTGTGACTGGCTGCCAACTGGATTGAACTCCATTTACCACCACTCTCTGAGCCCAGCCATACATCCAGTTTTACAGTCAGCAAAGAGTACACTTGTCCAAGCCATGAGCAGCCGTTTTCTCCAGGAGAGTGCTGTGGGAAATGGTGTCAAAGACTGTACTAAAGTCCAGGTAGACAACATCCACAGCCTTTCCCTGATCCACTAATGGGTCACTTTGTCATAGAAAGAGATTGGGTTAGTCAAGCAGGACCTACCTGCCTTTCATTCAACCTGTGCTGACTGGATCTGATTGCCTGGTTGCCGTGTGATGGCACTCAAAATGATCTGCTCCATAAACTTGCCCAGCATTGCGGTCATACTGGTAGGCCTGTAGTTCCTTAGATCCTCCTTCTGGTCCTTCCTGCAGATGGGTGTCACTAGATTTCCTAACCTCCAGTTTTCTGGGACCTCCACAGTTATCCATGAGTGTTGATAAATAATTGGAAATAGCTTGGTGAGCTGTTCCACCAGCTCCCACAGTACCCTTGGGTGGATCACATCCAGTCCCATAGACTTGTGCTTGTCTAGGTGGTGTAGCAGGTCACTGATCATTTTACCTTGGGTTATGGGGCCTTCATTCTGCTCCCTGACTCTGTCTACCAGCTCAGGGGGCTGGGTACCCAGAGAACAACTGGTCTTACTATTAAAGACTGAGACAAAGGAGGCATTAAGCAGCTCAGCCTTTTCCTCATCCTTTGTCACTGTGTTTCCCCCTCCATCTGATAAAGGATGGAGATTCTCCTTAGCCGTCCTTTTGTTGCTAATGTATTCACAGAAATGTTTTTGGTTGTCTTTCACAGTAGTAACCAGATTAATTTCTAGCCAGGCTTTGGCCTTTCTAATTTCCTCCTCCTAATTTTTTACCTCACAACATCCTTATAGTCCTCCTGAATGGTTTGCCCCTTCTTCTGAAGGTCAAAAACTCTCTTCTTTTCCCTGGGTTTCACCAAAGTTTTCTGTTCAACCAGGCCAGTTGTCTTGCCCTCTGGCTCATCTTTCAGGACATGTTTACAGCCTGCTCATACACCTTTAATGTTTTCTTCCTGAAGAATATCCAGTCTTCTTGGACTCCTTTGCCTTTCAGGACTGCCTCACAAGGCAACCAGGCTCCTACACAGGGTGAAGTCTGCCCTCCAGAAGTCAAAGACAGCAGTTGTGCTGAGCCCCTTCCTTACTTCTCCAGGAACTGAAAACTAGTATTTTGTGATCGCTATGCCCGAGATGGCCTTCAACTATCACATCGCTCACAAGTCCGTCTTTGTTCACAAACAGCAGGTCCAGCAGGGTGCCTTCCCTAGTCAGCTCCCTCACCAGCTGTGTGAGGAAGTTATCTTCTACACACTCCAGGAACCTCCTGGACTGTTTCCTCTGCCATGCTGTATTTCCAGCAGAAACCTGGTAAGTTGAAGTGCCCAATGAAAATGAGGGCTAGCAATTGTGAGAGTTCTCCCAGCTGATTATATTTTGTCTGCCTCTTCATCCTGGGTGGATGGTCTACCACAGACTCCTATCATGATATGTACGTTATTGGTCTTCCCTCTAATTCTTTCCAATAAACACTCAACTCTAGAAAGTCAAAACATGCCCTAACATACAGGGCTACCCCACCACCATCCCTTCCTTGCCCATCCCTTCTGAAAACGAGACTATAGCCACCCACAGTAGCCCTCCAGTTGTGCGAGTCATCCCACCATGTCTCCGTGATGGCAAATATGTCATAGGTTGCACAATGGCTTCCAACTCTTCCTGTTTATTGCCCATGCTGCGTGCATTGGTGTAGAGGCACTTCACTTCAGCTGTTGATCCCACCACCTTTTTGAGGACAAAAGCCCTAATTCCTGTGTGATCATTCTCAGGCACTTCCATTTTCTTTAAACATCAATAATCTTTGTGTCTTTGCTGCTGCATGAATCTTCATCCCCTACCTTCACTAGGGCAGCAGACCAAAGGACCTCTGTAGCAAAACAAGACACCTCTGGAGACAGAACCCTGCAGAATCCCTTTTGAAACACCTTTAGATTTTGACAGTCAACCATTAATAATTATTGCTTAATTATGATTTCCAACCACCTCGCACCCACATAATTTAATTTTATTTAGATATCCTTAACTTATTTGTGAGAATTTCTTCTTAAATAAAGTCAAAACCCTTACAAAATTTGAGGTAGATGAGACCTACAATCTCCATTGGCACAAGGTCTGTTTCTTTGTCAGAGAAAGAAATAAGGTTGCTTTGACATGATTTGTGCTTCATAAACGCATGTTGGCTGCTGCTCATCTTTTTTTTTCTCTCAGTGCTTACAGATAAATTTATCTGGGACAACTGCTCAAAATACTAGCACATCTAGCAGGAATAGAGGTTAAACTGACTGGCCTACAACTCCAGCTCCCTCTTCTCGTTTTTAAAGCTACAAAAGATTTGTTCTTCCTCAGTTTTTTTAGGACATAAGTCTTTCTTCTAGCTTCTCAGAGAAAACTACTAACACCTATGAAATTGCTTCAGCCTGTAAGTATTGGTGAATAAAGTTCATCAGGTGGAGATGATTTGATAAGACTAACTTATCAGGCTGTTGTCTAACACATTCTCTTCTTTTTTTGGCCTGACATTACATCTTTGTTGCTGGCATTCATTGGATTTGCCACCTGGCTGCATATGACATCTTTACTAAAAAGTGAAGCAGAAAGATATCAAATGCTTCCATCTTTTTGACATCATCTGTCAGTGCTGTTCTCTCCCCATTGAGCAGCAGACTAAGACCCCTTTTGGTTGGGGTTCAGGAGGATTTTTGTTTGATTGGGTTGCTTTTAATTCACTGAGAAATTTTGTCATTTCAGTTATTCTTCTATTTGCATCACTGTTCTGGGGTTTTTTTTGGTGCCATGTTTTCTTGCTATTCTTTTGTATTTGTCTTTATGACTGGACCTACTTTTTATCTCCTGCATGCTTTTTGCTTGTTCTTCAGCAAAATCCAGCAGTTGTGCTGCAGGCTGATTTGTGTCTCCAACGTTTTCTCTCCCTTCTCAGTTCTGGGATAAGTTATTCTTGTGTTCTTAGTGTTGTTTGGTCTCCCTTTTTCTGTGGATTTGTCACCCATGGGGTATTAACCACCCTTGAGTTTACTGATGGTTGTCTTCTTGAATTCCTGGGGGCTTTGTCTGGTGTTCTCCTTACTCCTTCTCAGGGTTACAATTGCTTTCACTAGAATTCTTCCCTGTAAGCAAAGAATGAAGTACATTGTTTTCAACAGTGTGACTAATTCATCATCAAACAGACTGACTCTTCTCATGATCAGAACTTTCTGTCTTTTCCAAACAATGTTTTAATGGAGTGATGTAGGCCAAATGTAAAAAATATTAGGTGGCACTTCCTCACCTTTAAAACTCTGTGTTTCTAAAAAGTTTGCACAGGTATGCGATGACTGTTTCACAGGAAACCTGCACCAGAACCAGTGGTAGAACCAAATCCCTGTGGCATGCTGCAGTGTCAAAACCATGGATTCATTCATTGTTGCTCTCTAAATGACATATTTGGCACTTAAAGAGTTTAAGCTTCCCTGTGTTTGGAGGAATTTGCTGATTCTTTGAAAAATCACCCCAAACCACACAGTCCCCAGACTGTCCATAAAGGGCATTTTGATGGACTACTTTGTAGAGATTCTTCTTTGGAACCTGATACAGCAAAATCCACTTTCAGAAAATCCACTATTCAGAATTCACTTTAAAATTTGCAGGTAAATCATAACTTCTGGAGTGAGGTGAATTTCCAAATCCTTTTTAAAACCTTTACAAAGAACACAAATGATTGTTTGTTAAATCTGTACTGTATGTTTAATATATGTGTTCCTTTGTTTGGGGAGGGAAATGCCATGTGCTTCATTTTATGGGGTTGTATGGATCTATCTCTTTGTTTTTCCTCCCTTACCTGTATTAAAATCAAAAGACAGAACTAATACATCAAATAGATGATAATTTATTTCTTCATGTTGAAAGTATGAGGATTCTATGGTTGTTCTTGCACTGATCAATTCAATGATATTAATTAAAAATTGGATGTTTTAAACAAAAGACATAATTAAATAGATGCCTGCTATATTTACCTCATTGGTATGCTCCTTTTTTTTCTGGTTTAAGCATGTATTTCCTCCACTGTACTGCCCATACAAATTGATTTCTACACCTCTTCCTACATTCTGTGAGTGTCTGCAGAATCTGGGCCTATGTCCCCTTTCTGATCTCATGCGAATGTAATTCTGCTGATTTTCAATGGAATTACATTGGTGTTAAATCTCTGGCTTTATTTGAGTTGTTCACCGAGATCCGTGTAGAATGGGTTATTTAAAAGGTCATGCATTCTTCTTGTATGAAAACACAGAGTGATTTTGGGCAAGGAATCTCTCTTTTCTTCCACATTTTGTGGGTCTAACACGTTGTTTGTAGGTACTACCACAATATAAATACAATTACTCTTAAGAATAGCCACTACACAAACTAAATTCCATCTGTGAATTCTTGGAACTTTGTGTGTTGCTACGAGTTGCTTCCAAACAAGGGAGAGGATTTGACATATTTGTGGTAGAGAGAACATTCTGAAGTGTTCATCATTGATCTTCATCTCTCCTCTTTGAAACAAAGATTAAACTCTCATGGGCTTCAGTGGGACCTGGTAGGCTGTGCTTCCTCTTCCAATCATTGTGACTGAAGGAACATGTATTCATGCTATGAAGCATGACATACATCATCAGCTTGTTCACTTGCAGACTTCTCTTGAGGAGTGCAACTTGGATGACTATATTCACCTTAGTGCAGCTACAGTCATTTTTGAGGATGCAGTTGTGGCTTAAACTTGTCTGGTTTAACACTGACTCCTCCTAGACGGAGCTGCACCATGCAAAACATGTTTTACATCAGTGGGGCTATATTTTTGCAGGAGATTTTGCTTGTGTGATTGGGTTGATGCCAGTGTCCCAAGTAGATACAGGATCTTTGCAGTACATTAGCCCTCTGAGAATGAAACTGTGTGGCAAAATCTGAAAACCACAATCTGAAAGTGCTGTTATGTATTAGTAATCAATCTTCTGTGTTATTTTAAAACTATGCCATTTTGTCAGTTCTTCCAAGTCAGTGAATGGGCAGAGTAAACTGCTATGCTTTCCAACACCTCATTACAGAGGCGTGTCAAGTAACAGAAACCTTTCCTACGCTTGTATTGCTGCTGTTGATGACTTACCTCTGCTCTTACAACACAGCTTCAGGTTTTGCTTCTCTTTCCTGATTCCCTGCCTCATTTCTGGGCCAAGCTTGGCAGAATGAATTGACTTAGTGTGAAAAAACAAAAGTAAACAACAAACCCAAGCTAGGCAGAAGAATACGCCCAAAGAAAAGAATTATCTGTGCATCACCTTCACACCAAGTACTGAAATGTAGGTAAAGGGTCATTATGCTGTGCTGGGCTGAGACACTACAATACTCTTTTCCACTTTCGCCACATTCTGTCCTTCCCGTAGATGGTCAAAATAACAAGGACAATCTGCTCAGATCAGGAAACTTATGCTCTCTGATGTATTTAGGTTTCCTCAGGGGTTGTATCTACAAGACAATGTCACTGGAATGTAGGGACTCTGTAGCATTGCATTAGGGACGTACGTAAACAAATGAGCTGTATGAACTGAAATGACCAGAATGAGAACAAATGGTTTCAATTCAGTTAAAGCATAAATCAGTGAGTTAATTTTGTTTAGTTGTAGGTGGACACAGTTAATTGAGATATACAGTTGCAAGAAAAAGTATGTGAACCTTTTGTAATTTCATGGTGTTCTGCATTAATTTGTCATAAAATGTGATCTAACTGTCATCTAAGTCAAGAGTATTGACAAATATAATGTGCCTAAAATAATAACACAAAATAACACAAAACCAATTCTGATCCTCCAATATCCTTCAATATCTTTATTTGACACACTCATTCAACATTCAAAATGCTAGTGGAAGAAGTAAGCCCTTGTAATCTATAACTGGTTGGCCCCGACTTGGCAGCAATAACCTTGGACACGTGCTTCCTGTGGCTGTAGATCGGACCTGCACATTGTTCAAGAGGGATTTTGGCTCATTCTTACTGGCAGAACTGCTTCAGCTCTGTCACATTCTTTGGATGTCTCATGTGTGTGGCTCTCTTCAAGTCACTCCAGAGCATCTCTGTTGGGTTGAAGGTTGGGCTCTGATTTGGCCACTCCAACAGGCAGATTTTGTTTTTCTGAAGATATTCGGTTGTGGACTTGCTCTGGTGTTTTGGGTCCTGTTGAATTACTCGATGTCTACAGAGTTTCAGCTGAGGTACAGACATTCTTACATTATCCTGAAGAATTTTTTTATGCACTTGGGAACTCATCTTCCCTCAAAGACTGCAAGCTGGCCAGGCCCTGATGCAGCAAAACAGGCCCAAATCATGTTTCCTCCACCATACTTTACAGTTGGGGTGATGTTTTCATGACGACATGCAGTGCCCTTTCTAAGCCAGATGTAGTGCTGTGTGTTTTTCCAAATACTTCAGTCTTTGTTTCATCAGTCCATAAAACATTTTGCCAATACCACTGTGGAATGTCAATGTGCTCTTTTGCAAACTACAGGCCTGCAGCAATGCTCTTTGTAGTAAGCAGTGTCTTCCTTCGTGGTGTCCTGCCATAGACACCTAGCTTGTGCAATGTTTTATATACTACAGACTCATGAACACAGATGTCAGCCAGTTCCAATGATGCCTTGAACCCTCTGACTGTCACTCGGGGTTGTTTCTTTACCTCATTGATGAGTCTTGTTGTGCTCTTGGGGTCATTTTGACGGGGCACCCATTTCTTGGTAGAGTAGCCACAGTCCCAAAGTGTCTCCATTAGTAGATCATTTGCCTAACTGCAGGCTGGTGAATTTATAAGCCCTTTGAAATCCCTTTGTAACCCTTTCCAGCTTTATGTAAATCAACAATTCTTGATCGTAGATCCTCTGAAAGCTCTTTCTGACAAGGCATGGCCCACATAAGCATATATCTTGTGGGGAGCAAACTCAGAAAGTCTGAGTGGTTTTTATCAGTCAGTGTAGCTCTAGTCCACACCTCCAAACTCATTTTCTTAACAAGACTCCAGGTTACCCTGACTCCGATTAGATTTTTTGATGTCAACTCAAGGGTTCAGTTACTTTGAATGTTGAATGAGTGTGTTCAATAAAGTCATGGAGGATCAGAATTTGTTTTGTGTCATTTTAGGCACATTATATTTGTCAATATTCTTGACTTAGATGATAGTTAGATCAATTTTTATGACAAATAAATGCAGAACGTCATGAAATTCCAAAAGGTTCACATACTTTTTCTTGCAACTGTACTACTGCAGATGTCAGCAGAGCATTTGGCCCTTCCTATTAATGCTCACAGATTGTTCTTTGTTTGATTGATTACAGTGCTGCTGATCTTGCATGAGGAAAGTGGACCAGAAGGAAATGTCCAGAAGATTTACACTTTTATAAAGAAACAATCCTAAATAAGGAGGGTAAAACTGGCCAGATCCTGGCTGAGTTGCTTCACAGTCTACCTCCCAGAATGACTACTTTCAGGAACATAGCACGCCCCTGCAAGCATAGCTTGGTGCCTTTTGGAAGGGCATTTGCCTGATGTAGCTGTGAGACCTGTGCAGCTCTTTCAGCCACCTGATTTCTAAAAGGTGAGGTAGATACTCTGATTCTCAGAGATGAAGGTCTGGCTGACCTAAGTTGAGGCTCATCCTAGAGGTGAGGTAGCAGCAATGTGTCCTTGACAGTGGCTTGACTGGATCAAGGAAGTGCTCAAATGCAGGCATGGCCTTCCCAGCCTAGCAAGTTTGTTGGTGTCTCATGTGGGTTTCATGGAGATCATCTACCTCTTGATTTTGCTGCTTGGTGAATGATTGCTTTCTGTTGTACAAGGCATTCAAATTCTTTGTGGTGATCACAGGATCAAAGGCTAATTTAGGGTGGAGCAGACCTCAGGAGATCATCTAGTCCAATCTCCTGCTCTGATGTCTCAGAAACCTGATCAGAGAGTTTAACCCCAGTTTTCTAAGTACAAGAAGACAGATTCTTTATCCACAGATAAATTTGAAGTTCATAGAATTAACTACTTTAAAGGATTTTCCAGTGCACCTATTGTCATGATACTTGACAAGTCATTATATATATGTAACTCATTGTTAGAGCATCTTGTCCTTTAGTAATTTTCTTTTTTCTTCAGAGTGCCCTCTGGAAAGAAATTACACTCTTAAAATTCTTTGCTGTTAAATACAAAACTACTTTAACCTGGAGCTGTCTGCCACTCACTGCCATGGTTTAGTGCTTTTAGAAGCTGCTGTATGACAGTGTCTCTCTACTGAGTTCATTGTGTGGTCTGCTCTAGCTGGACCCCATAAAGCTATGTAGTTGACTTCTTTGCCTTACTTCATCTGCTCTTCCAAAATGTTGGGATAACTTCAGGAGAACTAACGACCATTTTACATGTGAATGTCTCACTCAGGGAGATAATGATGAAACTTCCTTGATTAAAACAGCATATGTACGTAATTAGGATTTTACTCTTGGATGGGGTTTTGTGCTTCTACTGAGCTTGAAAATTCATTAGAGCAAGGATTGTCTCTTTCAAGTGTATTAGCATTGTGAAGACATGCTTTATGAATAGAAACAGATGTAGTGTCTCACATGGCATGCCCCAGTATGCTGCTCATCACTGCATCTAACTGCAAGGTGGTTGCTTGCTGGATTGATGTTCTGACCATAAGGACATGAAAGAGTTTTGTGCTGTTGACCTCTGTGAGGATTTTTTGTTGTGGTAGTTGTAAATTTCATCTCAAGTATCAATGGGCTGTTCAGAAAGATTTAGAATTAGGTAACCATGTAGACTTCAATCAGTTCTTACCCTGGCTCTTTTAGGATCTGCCATAAAGCTTCCAATAATCTTGTGTTCTCTATTTAAAAAAAAAATGCTGTGTTCAATAGTCCTTACACTTGACTGTCATGATCCTTTCATATGAAAGAATGTGCTACAACTACTTCTTCTCCATTTTTTTTTTGTCTTCTCTCTTGATTAAACTTGATGTTACCTGCTTATGCTCATCTTGTGACCTCTCCTGGTTTCTGATCATGGCCCTGCTGAGCATATGCCTCTATTATCATAGTGTCTGCAATGCTGTGGACACCTGCTAAGACTGAAAAAAAAGCACCATTTTTCAGCTGAAACAATTCTCTAGCAGACTCTGATTCCAAGAGTTAAGCTGTGGAATATGAATTTTTGCCACTGAGTGTTTAAAGTGCTCAGCACAAGTAACTTGCTGTCTAAGCTAGCTTGTCAGTACTGAGGTATGTCAGCTGACATTTGAGCAATTTTGTCTCCAACTGGTTTGTTAGGTTTAAAATAATGCTGTCTTTCTCCAGAGTTGTAGGATCCAGGCAGACCCACATTTGATCATATTCCTTCTTGTTAACTTCCTAAAATTTGAACCTGGGATGTCTCTCACTAAAGGTGGGATGGACATTTCTTGGAAATTATTTAGGTGTGTCAGTCCTATATTCTCTTTTATTTCAGATTATTTGAATGCTTTTCCGTTTTTTCAGTGCTTTTTTATCAAAAGACCTGCATCTGTGTGTATATAAAATGTGTTTCCCCTTTCATTTATACTCATTTGATCTTCAAATATATGTTGATACATTCTTACTGTCTCATTTGTGACTCTTTACATTCAGCTGTCCCCAAATCAATTTCTCTTTCAAGAATTAGTCCTATGGGTAAGGTACTAAGCCCAGTTTTCAGGTGGTTTTCTGATTAATTGTTAGTAATTTTTCTTCTACAACTCTTCACTTCCACAAATCATTTAGATGAACTACACAGGCACAGCATTTTTATACGGAAGGTGCAACTCTAACTGCAAGATTTGCTCAAACAAAAGAATTGTGAGGTTAAATTTGAGTATTTCTCTCACCAGGTATCTAAATCAGGTGAAGTTTGTTTAGAAATATGTCTGCTACTCATCTGCAAATTCATCTTCAGTGTGGAAAATACCAACCTATTTCTTCGTGTTTTGTACTGTAGTACAAAGTCTGTGTCCTGAGTGAAAAACTCCAAGCAAACAAACAAAAAAACCTCCATTTCAAAACAACAAAAAAAACCCCCACCTATTCTGCATCTGGAAATATGACCCATACTTCACCACTTCACATGTATTTGTCAGGATCATTGTGCAAGAGGCACCTCCTGTTGTACAGGTTCATTTGTTCTCCCTGATGATGTTACTGATGGAACGACAGGATTTCTTTACAAGGCAACTACAGCCCATGATTGCATTTGATGCTCTCAACCTGCATGGTATTTCATGGCATTTGCTGTACCAAGTATAGTGAAGTTGAAGGGGAACACAGCAAAGAAGAAATAATCATATCAGTTTGCATTAAAGCATATTGATGAAAATATTAATTTTCCATTTTCTATGCAACTTGTCATGTGTTCCAGCCACTGAAAGTGTTTTTAATGCAGTGAAATCAGAATTTCTAAAGCAGAGCAGATGATGTCCAGAATCTAATTTCCTATTAAGTACTGTGATACCCTGACGATATTGGCACTGTGTAATGATTTCATCATATTTTGATATCAAAAGATGGATCCCTTTTCTAGAAACTGGAATTATCTAGAATATTACTTGCAGAGGCAAGCTTTCTTCCACCTCCTAAACCAGATTGGTTTTCCTCTTGTCAGTTTCAGTGTGATCTTGTTCATTATTTATTATTTAGAATTTATTTTCTTTATCTTATTACCTTTGGGGGAAGCATTTAATAGTGTTGAATGGCACATAGAGATTGAATCAAAAAGAGAAAAATCATCAATTAAATGACAAAATATGGAATGGCATTGTAACTAAGCATTGTAACAATGTTGTTGCCAATATAGGCAACACTGGGCATAATAGCAGTGATCCTCTGCTTATGTGACCTTTATACACACTTTTTATTTTCCCTTAACAAATGCTGAGAATGAAACCCACAGAAACACAATTAACTTATCACCTGTAAGTAGTGATGGCTTATAATATGTTTAACCATTTGGTAAAATTTTACTCTGGTACGTATTGTATAATCTTACATGGGAATTGCTAAACTGAACAGCATGCCCATGCTGAGCTTCCTGCTGAAGATAGTCTATTCAATTTTTAAATATCATTATCACTGAATATTTCTGTACGTCTTATCTACACCGAATTCTTGAAATTATAGATGTCCTCTGGGATGGGGACATGTTGGATTGACTTTAAATACCCTCTTGCAAAACCTCAGTGGTTAAAATACATTGAAGCAGGTGGCAGAGCTCTTACTACACTCAAACAGAAAACATGGCATTTTTTTTTCTGCTTTAAAAAGAGTAGAGAAGATCCTCTTTTCCCCATTAATACTCTTTCTGACTTTAAAGCCCTGTATGATTTCTCCATTCCTCAGAAGCCTGAATTACGTCATTTCTTATTGGGTATTATCATCACTAATTTGAGATCATAATTGAACAATGTGCTTTGAGATCTGACCTAAAACATTTGGAGTCCATATGGGAGAGATTGTCTTCCTTCACAGTGCTGTATAAAAGCCAATACAAGCTTTCTTAAACAGCATAACTGAAGGCTGGGGATATAACACACCATTTTCACTACTTGGAGCTAGTCAATTTACCACGAAGATGCTGCCCACTTCTCATCCATGCTAGTCTGTCCTTTGCTGAGTTCATGGATTATCTCTGCCTATGTTAGCTGTTACTGGCTCCCAAAGATGTATCACTTAGGGATATCAATAGTGACTGTATATTGACCAATAGAAACCAAATGTTCTGCGCATTGTCCTTCTCTACAGCTCTTTTTTTTTTACTATTGTAACTAAAATTTATTAATATTTTTGTTCACAAATATAACCTTCCAATAAAATAAAACCTATGTATTGATTCGATTTTTTTTTCCTGGGGAAAATAGTTCTTTTTTGATCATGGCAGCAAACCAAAAATAACGGCAATTAAACAAAATGTGTAAAATATTTTTCTGTCCTTCTTCAGAAAGAAAAATGGAACTGTATTTCGGTTTTCATACATTTGGGGTAGAAATTTGGATGAAATTTAAACATGAAATTTTACATGACCTTTTTTTTTGGCATCTTACATTCAGCATTAGATAGCCAACTATATTTCCCTTACTAAACAAAATACTGACTTCCCTTTCACAATTAATTTAATTTTTCCACAGAGTTAGTTGATAGAATGGAAAAAAAAAAACAAGGCACCTGCACACTTGTAACATGAGATAAAGCAAGCTAGTGAGTAAAATTTGGTAGTCTAGGCTCTACATCCTGCATTACCTTTAGCTCTTTCATCAGCTGCCTTTACGAATTTAAGGAGAAAACTCTGCCATCCTGACACACAGATGTTTTTGCACTCGCTTTGCAAAAGCGTAGGTAACAGTGGGTACACAGCAATGGGGAATCATGGTTGCATGATTTCTGTATGTAAATGTGTTTTGCTGAAGTATGAGAGTCAATGGACATGTTAAAATAAAACACAACTCATATTTATATTAAATTTGTTTCTGTCATGAGCCCCAGTCCTGCTGTTACTGCATTCCAGAAGCGTGTTGTTTTAGCAGTCTCTCATAAAAACTGAACTGCTATTTTATGTCTCCCCCTCACTGCCTACGTTTTAATTTTCCATATTCCCCTTGCAATGCAGACAACTTGTGGGCCCAATACATGGTGGCAATTTCTACTCAACAGCCTGATCTGCTAGTCCATGGAGCATCACTCGATACTGTGACAGAATGTTTTCTCCAACCTCAGTCATTCTTTCTATTTGGAGATGAGGACAATGATTTCATGCAACTAAAAGGAGTTCCACCAGGGACACATTTACCCCAACAAGCCATGGGTATAATAACAGTCGACCCCTCCGTGTTGCAGGAGACCTCCCCTTGGATGAATCGTGTTCTCTGGATTGGTAATTTTCCTTCTTTGGCATGAAGAGTCGGCATACAGGATTCACTATCGTGCTGATAATTCAGTAAACAGTGAAATTAAATCTTCTGACAGGCTCCTACAGGAATTTCACTAACTGCTGGCCCAATTATAGAACTTCATTGCAACTATGGCACAGGGATGCTATTTCGCTGCCTTGTGGAAAATATGTTCTCCACTTCCTTTGCTGGTAGGATGATCTGTTCTCCATAGGTTTACATGTGCTTTCCATCTATTGGCAGGGGGGATGTTTGTTCTTCCTGGGTCTTTGAACTCATAAGTGCTTTTGAACAGATAACAAGAGTCAGATATTTATCCTCCATATGTGTAGTAGAAGGACACAGTTCACTATCATCGTACACTGAAATGTGTCCAGGAAGTTCAGATGTGTTTGACTATCTAAGAGCAAGTCATGTTTTGCAAACCATGACTAGTTTGATACAAGCAAAAGGGTTTCAGAAGTCTTAGATCCACCAAGGGGAAAAGTCCAGCTATGAGGAATCATTTGAAAATGTCAGCAGTAAAGGGAAAAATGGAAAGAAAAGAAAAAGAAGAAAGTCAGCAGTCAGTTTCACAGCACTGCTAAAATGCTTCAACCTATGTACCAAGGTGTCACAGGCCCCCAGAAGAAAGAGAGTTTGGGAGCGAGGCAAGGTGATCTTGCACCTGTGTTATATCTGCCTTGTATTTGGGCTGCAAAACTTAGGCTGCAGCTCTAAGCCATAGTTGTGTCAATGGCTAACAGAAAAAGTATTCGGAAAGCACCAATGGTATAGGCGAGCTAGGATCATCTCACCTCTAGCTCCTTTCAGGAATGCTACACAGAAGCAAACAGTTGAATCCTTACAGATATTGATCTATCTGTTATGCATGGTGTGGAAAAAGCTATGAAAGAGTAAGGACATGGTTAGGTTTGTAAGAAAGACATAGAGCTAGAAGATGGATATTTCTTACATCCTGGAAATGAAGGGTATTGTCAATGATGGTTTCAGAGTGGCTAGACTTTGCATGGTGGTAGAATATTCAGGAAATGTTCCAAGAGGTATTTTAAGATTAGAGAGAAGAGAGCAATCAATGTGGTTAATGCAGGAATGATCCACATGGAGGCTGTGGTTTATAATATGGAGATTGCCAAGAATAAGAATATAAAATTTGAAAACTGCAGCAGTGGAGAAAGTAGCCTCACCTCTTAGAGGGGGTGCATAATTTAGGGTGTGTCTTTAAGAAGCTGAGAAGAAAGAGGGAAGAGTGAGGAATGTAATAAGTCTTTATGATGCCACCAATTACTGTATGGGAAAAGTCAAGGAAACAGTAAATGAAAGCGTCACTTGCCTGAGGTATAAAAAAAATAACGTATCAGGAAAAGAATCAGCTTTGTTGAGAATTGGTCACATATCAAAGAAAATAAAAATCTAGAGAAGGCTCTTTGGCGAAAAAAAATACAAAATAGTAACAAAAAATGGTTAAAATTTCTCCTTTTAAATACATTTGAAGGAATGAACAGTGATTGAAATTAATTTCTTTCAGGCCTGCAGATTAATGTCTTTGCAGTATTATTTTATTGTGGTTCTTCAGCCTGTTGCTGCTTTGATCACACTGGCTGGAGTGAGTTGTGTTTCCCTCCCTTACAGTCACTGCTTTCAAAGACCAGAAAGGTCTAAGAGGCCAGAGCTGAGCAGAGGCAAGCTGCCCAGTGCAGCAGCCTTTCTACTTCATCTCTCCCATAAAATGAATAAGCGAGACATCTGAACATTCCCTATTATGGGATTCTACCAAGCAGCCCTTTGGCAAAGCACTAGCTGGCCTTGTATTCCATCTCTTCTGGCAGAGGAGATGACAGTATGATGTGGCAGTTTGCAAGTCAGCTTGATGTCTTTCAAAGAGAGAGGTCTTCAGTTCCCTTCTGACTTCAAGGCTGCAAACATGCCAAGAAAGAATTTACATGCTTAAAATAAATAAGTCATTTTACTGTGCAAGTAAGACATGAGTGAGATAGCTACATGTCTAAAGCATGTTTGTGTGGGTCAAAGAGGCATGAAGTTAAGTTTTGCTACAGACTCATGCTGAGAACTTTGCTGAACTGATTCACCTACAAATACATAGACATGAATTCCACTTGTGGACATCAAAGCATGACTGTGATTGTATCAATCTCTTGGGCTGTGGGACTGGAAAACCTTCTTCAGCCATGTGGTTGAGTGGGCCAAGGATGTTCCAGAGTGCCTTTGATACCTCTCCCTCCCACAACCTCCTCCAAGTGCAATGCCATCAAGGAATAGGAAAAATATTTTGTTCATGGCTCAGTCAGTGTTCACGACTACACCCTGAAGCTGCTGCATTGTGCTGGAGTTATTTCTGTGCCAGGGTTCGTTTGTTGACCTGGATTCACTAGGTATTTTGAAACCAAAACTACTAGCCCATACCAAAGCAACAAAGTGAACAGGCGTTTTGTCTAAAACACCGCTGAACGAATCTGCACTGGTAATCATAGAGGCTGACCAAGTTCTTCCTCTTTTTTTTTTTTTCTACCAAGACTGCCTAGTCCCTTTCAAACCTAGCTGAAAGACAGATTTCCTGAAATTATGGGTTAACGAAGCTTAATATTCCAAAGGACAAATCAAATGAGATATATTTGAAAAAAAAACCCCAAAAACAACACTAAAACCCCAAACCAACTCCACAAGTAAATATTTTTTTTTTTTTTAATCTAACTTCTAAGAGGTTTGTACAAGTTCAAAAGGATATGCCTGGAATTAGAATTTGGTGTTTGTACCAAACTGTTTATTTGCAATGTATTATACCATTTCTTTCACTGTGAGCTTTGTAAAAAATCTATGCTGTGTGTGGTCCGTGGTACATATGGGAGACAGAGCTGGCACTTAAATTGACTATGTCTGTAGCTGTATTTGCTGTCTTTAATGGACGTTTGCATTATGTTACCAATTCCATTAAGTCTTCTCCCAGTCCTGCTACACCTAGCTGCATTAATAGTACATTGTGAACAGAAGATTATAGTCAGTTACAGAAGTTCTCATAGATACTGCTAGAGCCCAACTTGTTGATCTCTCCTTCCTAGCCCCCTCTACCAATTTATCTCTTACAGAATAAATTCTTGCTCACAAATGGAGTCTGGAGTTGAATCAGATGACATAGTATCATCAAAGATTGAATGTTACCTTTTATCAATTTCTGTTGCTTAGTTTTGCCTGGTCAGTCCTTGCTACTACTGCCCACAGGTCCTATTGTTCATTTTGTAAGCCTTGGTTTATCAGTAATGACTAAACCATTTCTAACTATCTGTATGATCTCCTTATTTATAGACTTCTGAAACCAGTTGAAGGAATCCACCTAGGTAGTTCTTAACTATTTCTTGGTCCTATCTGACATTTTCTTCAGTGATTTTTTTTTTTTTAAAAAAAAAGTCCTTTTTCTTGGAATAATGACACTGATAAAACCACCTCTAAAACACCTGCTGCTATGTAGAATCAGGCGTCAGTCTCTATGAAACACCTAGGAAAAAAATGTCCTTGCTAAACTGTACCTCTTCCTCTGCTCAACTACTCTCTCAGTTCCTGTGAGACTGTGCCTGAATTTTCAGGGCACTGTTTCTCAGTTACCTACTGACACCGTGGAAGTTCTCATGCATAGGCTAGATTTGTGCCATATAGAATTTTGCTTCAGTCTCTCTGTTGCTGTCAAAACTATGGTGATAAACTGGTGATGATAAACCGTTGTGATACACTAGAGCTACTACTGTTTTCACATGTATTTGAAGGATCAACACTAGGCACTTACGAAGTAGGTTTTGTCTATAACAAGATGAGGCAGGAATTTCTGGGATGCCTCAGCTTTTTGTTTGAAAGGTTTCTTGACAAGTGATTAAGCTGCACCTTGACGTTTAGGATCCCTCCCTTTATAATATATAGTCCACAGTGTGTTTGATAACAGTACAGTGAGGAGACGATGCAAAGGAGATGATCAACAGGAAAGGGAAAGGATAAAAAATCTCCCTTTGTTTACCAGACAACAATCCATGTTCTCCCATTCTGACATGTTTTGATGGTAGATAGCTTAAGAGGAAGGCAGGAAGCCAACTGTTGACTTACAGTACCTAGCAACGGGTTAGTGCTTCGAGGGAATGTGTCCTTCCTTTGGAGCAGCTGACTTAGTTGGGAGTTTTGAAAAGTGTGTCTGCATTATAGCTAGACTATGGGTACTTGGCGGTGACAGTGTGATGAAATTGTTGGCATCCTTTGTGACTTATGTATGTCCTATGCATTGACTTTTTAAATTTCACTCTATGAGGGGTCTGTAGGGATAAAAGGGAGCAGTCAATAGTTATGGAGGGGGATCTGTCAGGGCATGAAGATGCTTGCTAAGGAAAGAGTGGGAAGGTTGTTGCTCTCTGCAGGAAGCTCATTAGCCTCTGAAAATGTGCTTTTGGTCCTTCTCACTGTTCTTCCTGTTTCAGCCAACAGTTTAGGTTTCTCTGTGGTCAGTGACCAAGAAAGCACTACAGTTACTGCTTGGCAAGGTGAAAAGGCCTGGTTTCTTTCTGGCTCTCCAAAAATTGTTCTTATCTGGAGGTACAACATGGTGACCATATGTTCCTAGCTCTTACATTTTTGAGAGATGTCAAAGATCTTCCCTGCTGCCATTTTACTGTTACACTTCTCAGTGGTGACTGTGGCAAGCAACAGAATGGTTCTTTCTGAATAAAAAAAAAAGGGCCTATAGTGAACAGGACAGTGACTTATGAATGAGGAGATCCAGTACAATTTTTCTTGATCTTCCAGCATCTATAGGATATGTCTTCCAGCATCTATAGGATATGTCTTTTATTCAGAGTTTATCCAGGCCCTTGGAAGATTAGTCGAACCTAGTCATGATTGCCAAAATGATGAATGGCCCTTCAGCCATGGCCATGCAAGCTGTGTCTAGATCTGAGCATACCCCAGCAGTCGAAGGGCTGCAGCTGGTAGAAAATCATGAAAATATTGCCTCTGGCACACTGGACAAAAGCGTACTAAAGAATTGCCTACATCCAGATTCAAAACCCATACACAGACTAAAGTGAAGGAAGGAGCAGAAGGCATGTAAAAGCCTGGATGAGCCCTTCACTGAAGTTGTATTTATACTCTCTTGGATTGGTATTCACATGACACTGGGAGTTCCCATACATCCTCCACCAGGGACTTAAAAAAATTTGTCCCTAGGCTTGACAAGTACCCATCCCAACCCTGCTCCAAGTAAGATCTTTTGTACCTTTCACGATCCACAGAGGTTCCTGTGCCAATGTGATTGATGCTAAGGTGCCTTTCCAAAAAGAGGGTGAGTGAGTGAGAGGCCTATTCAACGTGAAATCCCAGGCCACTCTTGTTTGGAAATGAGGCACCAGAGGACCTGCCAGCATCTGGAGTGAGTGCCAGCACCTGGTAACTGGTGAGAGATGGTGGCAAGAGGAGACAGAAGACATGCCGTGATGGCAATAAGCCTACTGCTGCAAAACAACACATGTGATGGTCAGGAGGCTGGTACAAAAGCACTGGGACATTTCTGCATTTTTCTTGACTGACAAAGAGGCTTCTCTGGGTCTGATGTGTCTCTTGAGTCACTGTTGTTGCTACCACTCCTTCTTTCCCAATTACTACCACCACAGGTAGTCCCTGTGACACCTTAAATCTCCATATGTTTCAGTGAACGGGCCTTGAAACCATGTCCACTCAGACATCATTAGATACAGAAACACTTTTAAGTTAATTTATTTGTAAAATCGCAGTTTCAAGTTACTAGAAGATTTGTGTCTCCAGCCCACTGCTATTCCCAAGACAAGAAAAGGAGTGGAGAATTGAGAAAAAGTCCAAATATTTTGTTTCAACATTTATATAATTAAGCATTTTGGGGTAATGTTCTGCTTCAGCGCGTAACTAAATTTAAGTTTCTGAAACAGAAACTCCACTTTACCCCTAACTTAAAACATCTAATCCTGAATAAAACTCTACAGATATCCAGGGTTAGTAGAGGAGTGAAGAAAAGAGGAGGAAGTAGAATTTTAGAGAAAACAAGGTATCTTAGCATGTTTATTGAAAGGAAAGATAAAAGAATGCTAGCTACTGCTAAGCTCTAGGTGTAACTCTGCCTGTTGATAGCTGCTTCATTCTTGAGCAGCTTTTGTCTAGGGTCTTCAGAGTGCAGCTTCTGAATTTTCCATGGAGGGGAACTGGCATTACCTCTGTTCAGCTTGCTGCTGGAAAATAGGACACAAAAGTCCTGTCTCACACCACAAGACAGATGAACAAGGTCACTGAAGCATCATTTTCTTCTCTGACCACTGGCCACATTTCATCCATGGGTGACATTGACTCTGAAAACATCTGGCCACACAGCTCTTGGGACAACTCCTTGAGGCAGTATATTCCAGTCCCTTACAGTATGTCCATGCCTTTGTAACCCTGATGAGTTTTCATATTCACCAGCTCTTCAGTGTCAGACAGCAGAAGTTGCACTCTTAAATAAATGTAAAGGCCTTTATTGTGAAATCTCTGCTGCAGCCTCTGCAATGTGGAGAGTTGCTCTATTTGGCGTTACTAGGGCTCTCACTGTGATATACTTTAGATTAATGAGACACCAATTCACAGTCAAGAGGCTATTTAAAAACACTCCTAATTTGATGGGTTGTGCAGATGAATTAGTTTATTCAATGTAACTCTTGCCATTTATGCGGGTGGTGGAATGGGTGATGTGTGTCCTGTCTTTGAGATTCTCCCACTCTTTGTTCAAACTGTTTTAACCACACCCAGAAATAACTTGCATGGTAGACATTTTTTTTAATCAACTGGGCTCCAGTACTGAGAATCAGACTGCATGGCTGAGTGTCCATAAAAGAGAAGTGATTGTTTGGAAATTAGGTGATCAAAATAAACGTTGAACATTGGATGTTTCAAAAATGTTGGGTCCCTTTGTCTTTATCCAGAGTGACAGGGACCTAAGCCCTCTGGTATTCAGTAATGCCTGTGGGTCATATCTTTGTCACTAAAACTTGTGCTCTAGTTGTCTTTCTGTGTGGATCAGACTACATGGAAGAAACTTTCCTTCACTCCTACTCCATCCAGGCCTGCAGTTAGAGATAGTCTGGCCATTGTTTCTGTGGGAAAGGGCAGAGATACTACCTGGATCCTGGGTGATGGCCAGGAGAACCCAGAGCAACAGAGGCTCTGTACAGCCAAGAAACTGAGCTCCTCCATAAACAGAAAAGTAACTGTTCATGAAACAGCAGGCATTTTGTTCCCACATAGGGCTGTCCAGTTGTCTGTGCAAAGTATAAATATGATGGCCACCATCCAGAGCTGAATCAAAAAGTGTCCACAACAAAGCTGACAGCATCCCCAAAGATACCTACCAGTGGCTGAACGGGTAAGGAAAGCAACCGTATCTGGAACTGCAGGCGAAACACTGATGAGAAGTGGTCATAGTCACTGTCAATTTGTATCTGCACTCCTGCTTTAATCTCTATAGACAGTGGCCAGAAAAGAAGGAGCTTCATTGCTTTTAAAGCCAGCAGGATCACCTGCTGTGGTCTCATGTGAAACAATAGTAGATATGACAGATTTTACTGTTTATTTTGAAAAACTAAATTCCTGTAAGTGGGTTATTTTGGTATGTTCTAATTTTGTAAGCAGTTTTCTGTCTCAGTGTCTTGTGTGCTTTAGCAGACACTGATGAACAAACAAGAGTGACTCAATTTTATATATGATGAATTGAATTCCAACATATTTTACAAAATTTTCCCTTATGCAAAGCTTGTGTGGTGGTGTTCGAATAACAAGGTTTTTGAGATATGTTGGAGGTTACAAAGTGTATGAGATCTGTTAAGCCTTGGAGAAGTTCATGACATAAGACAAACTACTGAGCTACAAAAGCTGAGAACTTGGGGTGGAAGAGAAGTTAATTTAGGTGCATTCAGATGAGCCATTGTGTCCTTGCAGACGGCCCTGAAAATTGAGGATATGGGAGAACAACCTCATGGAGAAGGGCACAAACATTCCAGATATACAGAGATCATGAAGTTGTAGGAGATACAAGGAATTCAAATTATGGAGTGAGGGAAAAAAACATGCTCCTGTTTGATCTGTCTGGGAATTCCTTGGGTGAATTTCATTGTAGGAGAACTCTCAAGAAATCCCTTGGTGACGGGACCAGAAGAGATGAGAACCTCCAAATAGAAGGACAGATCTCCTATAGAGTCATCAAGCAGAGCAGGAGAGCAGTCAGATGGAGCATTTTGTGGACAATTGGTTCCTCTAGAGAAGCAGAATCAGCTGTCACCTAGCTAAGTGGTTCCTCAAAGAGATACATGGAGTGGCTCTTGATGTCACTACTGGGACAAAAAAAAAATCACAAAGAGTCCAGACTGGTGGATATGTACTTAAGTAGAGATGTCCTGTTCCTGCTGCAAGTCATTCAGTTGAGGGCTCTATTCTTGACCTTGACCTCGCATGGTCATCTCAAGCAACTTGGGTTTAGGAAACAACTTGGTTTTGTGGTCCTTCATTTCTGAGTGCTCATATCTGGACATAACAGAAAAGAGAAAAGCCCACCTGTAGATGGCCCAGAAATATGTAAAAAACCAGATACCAGTGCTTTAGTATGTTGCTCTGAATTTGGAAACATCCTAAACAACAAGCCACCTCTGAAATGCTGGCCTTTATTGGGTAAGGGTCTCATTTGTTCTGCCTCAAGTGGACAAAAGGACATCTGTGAACTTCAGTAGGACTCTAAGTTCTGCACAAGAAAATGGAGATGCAGAACAGAGGCTGTTCTGCTGCAAATTCATATTATGCTTTTGTTCCACCTAAGCCCCTGGGAACACAAGCGAGTTCACACTGTTCTGTCATGAGTCTGCGACTCAGTGAACAACAACAGCTGGACATGTTGAGGCTGATGTCAGTTTCTGGATTCCCTCCGATGACAGTCTGAGTCATTGGTCTCGATTTGATCCTGTGCAACATTTGGGTGGAGTACAGGACATTCAGGATTGCAAGGTAAAATTATTCATAGATGATCCTGATTCTGTGTCAGAGAGGACCTTGCTGCTACGTAAAGACTTGTCTACCTGCACGTCTGGGTGGTAAACACTGAAGGTTTTTCTCATCTCAACAATCATTTATATCTTTGCCCTATCAATATATCATGTCTCAACACCTGCTTAGCTCCTTAGACAACCCAAATCATTACAGATTTCAATCCACCTTCAGATTTGGCCCCCTGCCAGCTTTAAGAAGGGGTGGGGAAAAATAAGGCATGGCGTGGATTAAATGATGTACAATGAGACTCAAACGGTCACCTTTGCCTGGGCTGGGGCCTGTGCTGGAGTCTTGGCCTCTGGTTCAGAATTTCCTGAACAGCTTTTACGCTCTGGAGTGAAGATGGACCACACTAAAAACACCCACATTACAAGTGCGTGACATCTTCTGGAGACTTCTTTCTGATGAGGAAGGTGCTAGGCTATTGTTTATATTTCCAAGGGCCATAACCTTGCAGTCCCTGATGTATGCCATGTATGGAATTGCAAGCTTCTCTCCTCAGCTTATATTCAGTTTTGAAGAAGAACATGATCTAAACTGCTTAGTGAATGCACTTGCGACTTGCTTTTTAGTTGTAAGGTTCAAAAGAGGCCCCCAAAGCTACTCACAAAAAAGGAAGGAGCTCAGGAGAGAGAGGGATGGGCACTGCGGCTCAACAGAAGTTCAGAAGGCTCTGTATAGTTTCATTGTGTGTGGGTCTGAAACAGACTCTGCTCTCCTGTCAGAAGTGTAATGGGCCAATGGCTATAGCAGGTAGTGCCAGCTGATATGTGCACAGGCTGTAAAAACATCTTTAAGGCATCGCACTCTTTGCCATAAAAAAAAAATAAAATTCTTCTTGTAGTTGGTAAAGAACAAGAACAAATTGTGACATCTTTATCACCGGGGGAAAGTTGGTTCTCTACTAATGTTCTTCCAGTGCAAATCTTTCTTCTGTTATTTTATTTTTTTTAAAAAAAGGTGGAAAAAAAGGAAAAATATCAACAAAACACTTGGGTTTCTGCAGACTGCTTTGCCTTCACAAGTCTGAGCACCTGAGATTCAAAAAGCCCTGCATTTGAGAAGGACCCTTAGCAAGTATTTATTTACCATGTAAAAATGGTAAAAGGCTGCTTTTTCCCCTGCTTCCTCCCCCTCCCCCTCACTCTGTAGCATATATTGTGTATCAATTGGTTATTCTTCTTACCTTTTCATTTTCTCTCATATTTTATTGGGGAGTGATGAAGGAGGGGGAGTTGTTGCTATTGTTGTAAGGAAGATTCTGGAATATGTGAACACAAAGTAACAGTATTTTAAATAATGAGAAAAAATTCCACATGGAAAGCTCATCTGGCTGTGGCAGTTTGTGACTGAATGAGAGAAAAGTGCCCTAGAAGCTATTCATTAGGAATTCACTGGAAGCTCTCAAACAAGCCTGGCAGAAGCTGAAATTGAAGTGGTCTCTGACCTAATTTTCTTCTGCATGAAACATCTGCATCAAGGCACTCTTTGATGTATTCCACTTGGCTCTGTCTACAGTATTGTATCACATGGCTTCAGCGTTGCCTCAGTTTTAAAAGACATTTCCAGCCTGTAGAAGGTAATGTGATGTTACTGTTACCCAAACTAATCACTCAATGTGCTCCCGAAATAGAAACAATAGAGGTTCAGACAACTATGTCTGCTTTGCAGTCGTTGTTGCTGCCTAAGCTCACGGTTTAAAAAACCCAGATCTGTGATATTCATCTCATGTAATTCATCAATACCAGGAAGGGGAGGGAGAGGGGGGAACTGTGAGCCTTCTGTGTAATAGTATGTCAGAGGACACAATGCTTTACATGTGTGAGCTTTGCATTCTTTGCCACTCCAGCCATACAGTTAGTTTAGCACATTGAAAACAAAAACAGGGAAATGTTGGAGGACATTATCATAAAACCTCAACAGAAGGAGCTCCTGGTTTTCATTTTGCTGTTTGTTCTTTGCCGATTGACACCCAAAGCTCACGGTGAAAGAAATGCGAGCATGTTTGTGTAGATGCGTGGATGATGTGTGATGTATTTTGAATATATATATATATATTCCCCCCTCCTTTTCTTTTCTGCACTACAGTACACATTTAAGATCCTTTCTCAAGCTCTTCTCCAACTGATGTAGAAATCATAGCTACACAAAGGTATCTCTATATGTGCACATACACTTACACATATATACACAGATAAATGCATAAATAAGAAACGGTTAGGGTAATTTCTTTGCTTTGAATGAATAGATCTCAGTCTTCTCCAGAAAGATTTTCTGCTCAGTCTTACCTAATGGCATGCTGCTGTTTCTCCAACCTTGCTTGTATTATGTGAATAACTGTGGTGTCTTTTGTATTCCACCCCCTGAAGAAGAATCCTTTGAAATTCTAAATGACTGTGCTGTGGATTTTAATGTCTGTCTCTTAGAAATAGTCAAGCAATACCCACTCATGGAGCAAGATGCAGCAAGCCTTTTGAAAGTTATTCAGCCTGCTTCCTCAGCCTCATGAGTGTGTGCGTGTGTGTGTATACATGTGCTGTTTAATTCTCTGAATGTATGGCAGGAATACGTTATTTCCCTGTGAATCACTTGTTCTCTCCTCTTGTCCATCTACTCCACCCCACAAATCTCTCCTACTTCTGTCGACATGGGAAAAATAAAGCTAACTGGCTAAGGAACTTGTATAGGTCTTGTGAGTACAGCATGAGACGAGTTGGTAGCTTCTCAGTACAGCTCTGGGCAGAGATCAGAAAGAAAAGGCAGCCCTACTGCTACTAATTAGATGCCTCGAGGGTAATCAAGGCAGAAAAGCCACAGCTCAGGAGCCTCAAAATAGCCAGCTCCCTGGAGTCATTTTCCCAAGTTTGGGCTGAAGCATGTTGGAAAGGCAAAGTGGAAGAAAACAGACTGACTCCTGTGTGACTTCACAGCTGGCAGATACTTATGTCCTCTCCCTGGTGTTTCTCCTTTAAGTCCCTGTTTCTTTGCTTCACTGATCAGTGGAGGACTTGTATCTGGTAGTCATGGTATAATTAATTCCTTATACAAACAGCTGCTCCATCCCTTGTTGAAGTGATGCATTTTGCTGTGCTAGGAGCTGTACGCACTGTGACAGCCGGCTCCAGCTCTGGAGGACTGTCTTAGAAGTGCACGGTCAGGAGACAAGTGGGGCAGGCAGGGAGTGGTGAAGGGATGCACCCAAGGTCACATAGTAGCCAGGAAGTAAACTCCACCTCATCTTCTGACAGCCAAACTGCAGCACTTTGCGGTGGGAACACCCTGTCTCATCTTCTGCAGACAAGCACCAGGCCAGCCCTCAGTGCCTGTTGCCAGCAATAAATCTCCTTGAACTAATTTTGTAAAGGACAAAACCAACACTGCAAAAAAAAAAAAAAAAATGCCCCACAGCATGTTTGCACGTCTGTTTGTTTCTGGAAGGGCAGTGAGGAGCAGGAAACCCCTCTCCCACCACATTCAGAAACAGCCTTAAAGAGTTATTTCGGAGAACATATTTAAATAAGAAAAGGCAAGGTCTCCCAGCGACCGCTGAGGTTGATTTACACTTCTGGATGGACTTGGTTGGCTGCAGATGGTGCCTGGCAGAAGCTTATCATGCCCACTCTAAAAATAACGATGTCCAATGGGCAGATCTGCTCACTCAGACCCAGCCTTGGTTCTCAAATGGTGACATGACATTCAAAAGTGGCTGAGACACCCTTTGGGAGGTCTCTGATGCTGAAGAATCCAGAGAGGTCACAGCAGGAGGGCTTGAAGCAAATGGCTGCTGCCCAGGGAGAAGCCAGTTTCCTCCCCAAGGCTGGGAGATACCAAAGCCTGGGATTTGCTTTCTGTTTTGTTGTTTTATTTTTTTCCCCACAGAACACTGCTGTCTTCCCCCTTTCTCCATCCTCTGTCCCTGCCTTTTCTCTGAGTTTATGGTGGTGTCAGAGATCTGCCTGCTATGGGGGATGGTCTTGCCTTTCAAGTGTTCCCCACCCAGCCCCTGGTCCTCGGGTAAATTAAAGCCATTGTTGTTTTTCACTGGTTGTCCTGAGCTCTGGAGACCCCTGTTTTGCAGTGCAGAAAGCTACAGCCTCTTCACCAGCGTGATGCTTCCTCTTTATCCACCCCCTTACATCGGAACCCTGGAAGACAAGCTGGGTTTTGTCTATTCATTTGGCAGATGGTTAGATTCAGATCTTACAGGAACATAATGTTAGAAATCAAGTGTGTGTATGTTTGTGTTTGTGTGTGATGAGGAAAGGATCCCAGATCATTTTCTTCCTCTGTGGTCTTATAACTGCTACCAGTTTAACACGATCTCCTGTAGGTAACAGGAATAAAAAAGCTGCCTTCCCCCCCTCCCCGTTTTTTTCTCCCCCAAGTCTGTACTGTATATACCAGCAGTGTGGTCTAGGCCAATGCTGAACATTTGTGCCTTGGACAATAGCGCAGCCTGGCCTGACTATTATCAGCTGCTGTTTTCTGGTTAGCTTTCCTTTTATTCAAGTGCACAATGCAAGCCTTTATCACCCTTCAGTCATAGTGACTCTTGAGGAATACATCTGGTTTTCTCTTTCAGCAGCTCTGAAAAGGTCAGTCTGTTCATTTCTTATTCGCAGGACACCACATTTTTTTCTGAGCTGGAAAGACAGGCCTACACCTTTTCATTTCATCTTGTACATAATTAGACATGGTGTCGCTCTAGAAACCTACCCTTGAAATCCTCCCAAGTAACTCTTTCAGAGACAGGAGACGTGGCAAGGGAGCGAGTGAGCGGGGGGACCACTTCCATCCGATCTTAAATCTCATTGTGTGGTCACAAAAGCACTTCCCCAGTGTTGCCAGCCTGCTTTTTTTTTTTCCCTTCTCCTTATCCTTCTTCTCCCTGTCCTTTTCTCCCCCGTGTCCCCTCCCCCTTTTCCCTTCTAACTCTGGCTATTGCTTTACAAACACATCATGCGTAGTAGAGGCTTTCACATAAAGAAGTCCTCAGATTATTTGTGCAAATGAGATTGCAATCGTTTTCCCTTCTGCAACATCCCACATTCTTCAGGCAGGCTGTAAGACAATAACAAGTGTGCCCAAGAGGACAGAGCTCACAGCAGCTGGCGTCTGACAAATTATCCTGCTCCAGACAGGCAAATGGTGACTTGAGCTTCAGCCATCCAAAGGATATGTGTTTTGGTTTCTCCCTCCACGCTGGTTAGGGTGGGCCAAATCCTCCTGTGGTGGAAATCAGTGCTGTCCACTTGGAGCCAGAGGGTCTCACCTCTGCTGGAGGTCATCTTCCTCTCCCAGCTGCTGCTTGTGTCTTTCAGTATGAGAAGCACCAGGCAAGGCTGTCACAACTGCCTGCGCGATGGCTGCTTCTGTCACCTCTGTGCTGCGGGGGAAGACAGTCTGAGAATTTGGATGGTCCTATGCTTCTCCTGAGGAGTGACTGCCAATATGGTCTGACAGGGAGAAAGGGGAGGATGTTTCATAAAGTTAATTACTGACCAGTATGGAACAAGCTAGGAACATCAAATTAATTTCTGCCAGGTGGACAAGCTTCGAGTTGCTGACCCTTAGTCAAGGGACACTTCATCTAAAACTGCTGGTTTATTGACTTATCCTATCAGGACCATGAAGTTCTGGGAGTATGACTCTTAAACTCTCAAAACATACCCAGATTGCAGAGTTTCCATTTGGTTTTCTCTCCATATTTCAGCTTTTCCTTTCTTTTGTATCATCATTTCTCTCATTTGGTAGAAAAAAGCAATCGTAGTCTAAAACCTGAGAGAAAAAGATATGATTTTTCTTTGTGTCCACCCCAATTTTACATGTGTTCATGGTGAGATGGTTGCAGCCCACCCAGCCAGCTTTCCTGGGATGAAATCTTCTCCTCTTTTACCATTTGCAAACACCATAGGACTTCAGTACAAGGTGCAGGGCTTTTTCCCAAGCAGGGACGATCACTACAGTTGAAATCTCCTAACATTAAACATACATCTCCAAAAATCACAGTCACGAGGGGTTTTTTTCTATTAGCAATTTCCACCCCCAAGCCAGATATGGGCATGCCTCATGTCCCCACCACCACCACCTTGCTCACAAGGAAGCCAGAAAAGTAGGAGGAGGGAAGTGCACAGTGGGAGAGCGGTACCAAAGTGGTTGATGCAGCTGAGAGCAGAGACCTCCCACTTCTACTCCAGCATTTTCAGGGAGCTGATAGGTATCTTCCTTCACATCTGAGCCCAGAGACATTGCCTTGCTCTGAGGAGTTCATAGCAGAGTGGAAGGAGAAAAATAAGCTTGAAGAGGAAAATCAATTCGCTACCACACTACACTACTCCATGAGCTATCCACGAGACTAGAAACAGAACCTCCTCCTCCTGCATCTATTTGTTGAGTCACTGGACCATACCTTCTCTAACGGACAGCCCTTCTTGGCTGTTTTGCATAGAGCGCTTGATCTACTGCTCCAGTATAGTAGATTTCTACCACATTTCTACATTTCTATTTAAGTAAGTTTTGTATTTTAAAGCAAGAGGCAGGCTAAAGACAGGGGGAATTCAATTTCTAGTATTACATTTCTTGATTGTTTTAGAGCTATACACGTTTTATGTATATATATTTCAAATTAAAGCCTTCCGAGACCTTTTGTGATTTACCGTCCCTTAGCAGTGTATAATGGCTTTAGGACACAGAAGGAACATTTGAAATCTTTATTAAATTGTCTATATGATAGCAGCTCTTACTAATACAGTCAGATTTTTGGGTTTATCACAGTTGCTATCAAGGATCCTGATATTCAGGGGTTTAGAACAATATGGTCTTAAAACCCGCCCACAGCTAACGTACATCTTATCACACCAGACTTACAGTAAATTGGAATAGAAATTAGAAAAGCGCAAGAACAGTTATGTGGTTTCTGGTTACTTCTTGTAGAAAGGCATAAAACTGCAAAGTCTTGGCTTGCTGTAAAAGATAATATTCCTTTCATCCCAGCACTGCCTATCTAACAATTTACGTATTTTCATGATGTTGAAGTATCACACCTTGTTTCACACAATTTGCCTACACATAAGTTACCACAGTGTGGAAAGAAAGCTCTGGACCCTGATTGAAAGCTTGAGGTGTAGTCATCCTCATTATGCTCTTCTGTCCTGAATAAGGATGAAGACAGATCTTCCTTGAAAGGACACTTCTCTCTTTAACATCCTATGGCAATGAGTTTGATATGTTCTTCACAGAACAGAGCCATTTAATTGTTTGCTGTATGTTACTGCTTTACAAGGACTGATTTCTATTGATTTGTAGTTTGGGGATGAAGTAAGCCAAGAAGGTGATACCCTCTCTCACTCTTTCAGAATACAAAACTGACTTTTTTTTTTTAGGACCAATGGAGACATCTATCTCCAAGTGCAGCTGTAACAGCAATAACAATGAATGTGATAAATGAGAAGTATGAGATACACTAGTAGAAACTGATTTAATAACCCATTTTTTTTAAAGTAATACATTATTATGCATCTGCCTAGCCATAGATTTCAATGTATTGATATAATAATTTAATCCTTTATTAAAAACACCAACAAAAAACATAATCTGTTGGTGATTTTGTATTAGAATGATTTTCAACGTGTAAGACAGTGCTGTGATGAGCTTGAAAGGTTTCATTAAGATTCTTGAAAAAAGTTAGCTGTCTTTGTAGTAGTCAAGGCCATAGGACCAAAAAGAAGCATTCCCATAGGGAGGAGTAGCTTTACTACAGCTGTGATAGTCTGAGGACATAACCAAGAGAAAGTTTATAGTTTCCAATTAACTTTTCTGTCAGAGATGATCTAACAGCTACATATCTGATTTGGCTCAGAGAAGTTGCCTTTAGCTTTGAAGTATTTCAAACCTTAAGAAAAGTTTTTAAGAGTGGAAATCTTTTCTGCTTTTTCCAACTACACCTGGCTTGTCTATGTAAACATATGACTTCAACTGGCAAATGCTGTTTTCAGCAAGGTCATATTGATATTTCTGGAATACTTTATTCAAAAAACTTTATTTCATAGGTAATTTCCACATTTGATTACAACTGGAAGTGGGTGACATCAAATCTCCAGCATTTCATAGCATATTTACAGTTCCAGTTTTCCACCAGCTCTTCTACAAAGACAGACAAGTTTATGCACACACAGGCACTGTATTTCATCTGGCAACCTTAAAAAGTTATAAGCCCTTCTGACTTGGGAGGTGCCTGAGCAAGCCTGATTTCTCAAGGTGTAGTCACAGTTACAAGCCAGAGCTGCGCACCTGACTGCAGTACTATAGGTTTCAGGGCATCCTCTCTTTCTGTGATAAACCTTGAAGAGCTTTCAAGCATCCTTTCTGCTAACATTTCTGGGTGGGAAAGGCAAGAAATCCTCAGATGAGATTTTTCTTGGCCTATGTCTCTTCAGCTGTGTATCTCTCCACATGCATGTGCTGGGAAAATGCATGTAAAAGTGGGTAAAGGCATTTACATGTGCAGTGTGTAAATAGGACAGCCATTGTCTAGCTGAGCACCTCTCATCTTCTTGAAATGGAGTCTGACTTCAAGCAGGGATAGTGAAATTCTTCCTTTGCTGGAGGCCAAACAAACCTTTTGCTTCTGCTATTTGTTGACTACCGTACATCCCTCAGTAGAAGTCCAGACTTATGCTTCCCACCTCCTTCATATCCATCCCCCAAAATAATATGTGCATGGACATGTGAAATGAGGTTACAAGCTATATCCAGCCCACCAGCTGTAAATCCCACAACGTGACATGACAGCTTCATAAGGGTTTTCCATTGTTTTATCTTATTTTTCTTCTCAATCTACAAATCCTACTGAGACAGATGCTGAAATTATATTTTTCCCCTACAGAATTATTTATATGTTACAGTTGCAAATCCTGCTGGATTGCTATTTAACACTATTGAGTTAAAGATGTTTGAGATTTTTGTGCTATTTTTTGTTTTAAACACATCAGGAAAAATTGCATGGCTAGCATTTTTTTAATATGTTCACAATCAGACATATATCTTCATAATTTGATTTAGAGGAAATAGCACCACATTATCTATAGAGTACTTTTCAATAATTCATCATTCTATAAGGGTGCAAACCCATCACCTATGTTTAGAGATAAAATTTGTGCCCTTTTGTTGGAAATCACATATATGCTTAAAAATGTTCCTACGTTGTTCAACCTGTATACACAAGTTTTCTGTGACACTTACATCACCAGGTGAAGTTTAAGGTGCATACATACATGCAGTTTTAGAAAAGGTGCCTGGTTTTCTTTGTCCACCAAAGGCTGTAGAGTTCAATATGCAACAAAACCACAAGAAAGCCCTATTTTTCTGTAGGACTGCAAAATATTAGGTCCAGTTCTGACATGTCTTGAAGTGCCTTGCACTGTCCAAATGAATGGGACAGCAGAGATTACACTTTGTGGTGTAACATCAAGAAAAGCAAGCTGTGTTTTGGGACTGAACTCATGGGCTCCTCTTTGCTCCAGAAGACCATGATACCAGGTGTCCACTAGTCTTTCTAGCTCTCCTCAGTTACCATACTCGAAATTTGAATAAAGACTATCACAACATATGGGCCTTTTCCCAGAAAATCTCCAGCTCCATAGCTGCATGGCTAGAGGTGATGAAGTAGTCCTAACTGTTGTGATCATGGAGAAGAGGGCTTGAAGATTGAAGATGTGAACCAAAACCAACTAATATATTTCACTAGCACTGAAGGCTTGATTCATGACATTGTACCACTTGGTGAAAACAGTGGTGGCCTCTTCTACTCCTCTATGTGTATCATCCCTGTGCTGCATTTTACTGCTAGCTGAAATCCTCAAACTTGTCAGGGCAGAGATATCTCTTGTGTACACATGTGTGCAGTGCCTAGCAAACAGGACTCCTGCGGAGAGCTCCAGCAGCACTGTTATGCAGATGTTATTAACATTTTACTGTGATGAAACGTAAAGGACTCAGATCTAGGGATGAGCTCAGATCATGCTTCTGGACTCAAAAGCCCTAAAGCTCAAGGGTGTTGAAACTGCAAGCTCAACTATACATAGGATGTCTCTTACACTTGGAAAATCTCAGGCTGATGCTGAAACATGTCTTACCTTGCTGGTGTTTCCACAAAGTGCAGGTGACAATTCTGAAGTCTGTGAAGTTCTCAGCAAGAAGCAACTGGGAACTCAGAGTGTGGATTTCTATACTCTGATAGTATAAATTAAGCACTTATTGTTCCTTTTTAGCAGTTTCTTGTGTGTTAATTCAGCCATACTCTATCTGCGAGGGGGGCTACTCACTCTCTTAGCACTCAGCATCATTTGTTTTCCTTATTCCTTGTTCCTGTCAGAGGGCAAACACTATTGCTGTCACTTAGAAAAATAGGATTTTGCCTGCTCTGCTTGAGAAATCTTCAGCACCAGGCTGATTGTATAGGTTCCAGGAACTCCTGTTGTAAGGCTGGGATTCAGCCGACTGATCTATAGCTGCAAAGGTTCACTGCTTTACTGCACCAGCATAAAATGGAAATGTTGTAACATTCCCATCTGTGAAGACTTGCCAAAACAGTTTAGTGTTTCAAAAGCTGCGTACTAAAGGAAGACAAGATCTCACTACAAGCTGTGGGAGCTGGGAGAGTTTATGAAGCAGAAAGTACGGGCTAAGGGAGAGATCAGACCAGTGATAGTTTACTGGCCTTGCAGTTCTTTTAAGAGGCACTTATGGTAGTGGACTGCTACAGTGGAAGTAGACCCAGATTCATTTAAGGCAGTAGCATGAAATTGGTTGCAATAAAATTATGCATTAAATGTGCATTATGTTTAATAAGACTGTATTGCACTCCCAATGTTTACTCTGTGCCCATTGAGGCTGATCCAATTTTCTAAAGTTCTCCAGTTGGTTCACTATCAGGTTTTCAGCCAGAAGGTCAAATTTCACTTGCTATTAGTACATGTCTCCATTACTTTGCTAAGGCATTTACACTCCATATTCATTACCTCTTCTTCTTTTTTATCTATCTCCTGTAACTTGACTGCTCCAAAACACTCCCTGTAGGTGGCATGTTTGACACAAATGAGATCAGTCTTTAATAGATGTCAACTCAAGAACATACACACGTGCGAACAAACGCTCACACAAACATGCAAAGAGAAAGAAAGGGGACGGCTATTTCCAGACCCACATCGGAGGTAATTTTATGTTGCTCCACTCAAGGTGCATAAGTGACCTCTGTGAAATCATGGGTTTCGGATATGAAACCAGGAACATAAATAGAGAGGCTGGAATATATGTTTAGAACAGTATGTGATCATGACCATACCAAACTGGGAGCTGGATTGTTTTAATCAGAGGCAATGATAGTTTTAGTGTTCCAAAAACACATTATTTCCCAACATCTCAACAAACTCTGTCAGCACTGAGCTCAATGTGGGTAACACAGGCAAGGAACCAGCAGGCGTACTTTCTTGGGGCTTTGTGTTTCTTCGTAAATGCTTTAGCAGCAAAATACAAGCCTGCTTGTATTCTGTTCTCTTCTGTTAGGAGATCATGTTGAGAGAATCCAGCATGTCTAACAAGTTTTAGCCAATAACATAGCATTCATCACTCCAAAACATACTGTCCCTCTTAGCAAAGCTGGCTCGGTTACCCGGAAGGAGCCATTGTCCAGGACACTCGGTACTCAGCCTTGGCAGTGAGGTATAAACCTTGCCTTCAGCTTGATTAGTTAGGAAAAATGCAATGGAGGCCCTAAAAAGTCTTGCCAATATCTCAGATAATGAAGTGTTTGAATTAGCTAGCTGCAAGGTATGTCCACCCTGCTGTCACTGCTCTGTCTTCAGGCTGATCCAGACATATCCATCTTTGCTTTAAAGCTATCTGCTGGCAGGCTGCTAGCTCTATGCACCCAAAACCTGCCCAAGACACTGTTGGGGAGCCTGCAGAGCATGTGGGAGCAGGGGAGTCAGCCTGAGCACAAAGCCTCAGCCAGCACAGAAGTGCAAATTCATGGCACCACTTGCTTTTTACAGTGCAATTTCTTCTCCAGAGGATGACTGAGTATCAATGGGATTTCTCCATAGCAGCTGCAGACCTTTCCTTGCCTGCATCTTCAGAGGGGAGCCCTACTAAGGGGAGAAACTGCATCACCTCAAAATACATGGAGACTGGGGCAGAACACAGGGCATCTGTGAGTCACTGCCTGGCCAGCCTCCTCCACCACTTTTGTCATTGTAGTTACAGATTTTGAAATAATTTGTGCCACATTTTAGTGTCACTCTTCTGCTATTCATACTGTTATTATGTGAAAGTAGCAGTCTATATGTTCAGGGACATCACTTTCCACTGCAGGGAACGCTGATACTAATTTTTGATCTTACAATGGCTTATTTTCTTAAGATATTGAGCATCTGACCTATTTTATAAAAGTGCTTTGGGTGTTGTGAGCTGGATACCAAAACCTGTGGACCTCCAAAGTCATTTCTTTCAAAATCCTCAGAGAAATTTTGCTCTGACCTCTAAAAGGGAATAATGTGTTTCTCGAGCACCATATTTCTTTAGACACGTGTGACAATCCTGATAGTGTTTTATCAAGTGTTTACACATGCAGCTTTGGGCACCCACCTTCCTGTAGTGCCACCCCTTGGGGCTCTGATTCATGCTGGTAGGCAGGGAGGGCCAAGCAACTGAGCAGGAGATGTACCCGCTTCTGAGCTGCCGCAGCTTCCACTATATACCTTTGGTCCATACGTGACATAAGTGGGTCCCCATCCCCTTCGGACAGCCCAGAATAAACTCTGGCAGAGGACTGGAGCAAACAGCTGAGGCAGCGGCTGCCTTAGCTAACACAGCTAAATCCATCTGCAGCCGTGAGTCAGAGCCCTAAATCTCTGTGCTTCTATCCCCACCTGCTTTGCACTTGTCCTTTCTTTTTTCCTCAAATACTGAGCAGTGGGGCTGTTTTCTTCTGAGTGTCTGTCCAAGCTCTCATGCAGTACTCACCTTACATTGGTTGGGATGTCACATTGCTGCAGAAGATAGTGTCACTGTCAACTGATCCCCATGCATGTTCCAGAGGTCCTAATGTTCCAAAGAGCCCTGAGGAAGAAAAGGGACAGCTGTCCCTCTGACTGCATGGAGAATCCTGGAGAAGACACACTGAGTTAAGGTCTCATCTCTCAGGAGCCTTCCCACTGTCTGACAGTCAACCGAAGGTCTAGGCTTCACCCAGCCTTCCTCAGTGGACACTGTGTTTCAGATGCTATGTAGTGCCCACTCAGAAGAATGGATTCAGAGGCATGTGTAATTGTTTTTTCTGGCTTTTTCCTTGGATGCAGTTTTCTGATCCATCCCAGCAGTTTGTATTTGCTACTGCTAACTTGAGACTGAGGGCTTGAGGAAGGACTAAACTTCATTGGTGCCCAGTGGTCAAAGACTTACAAAAACAGGGTACAATTTTGATTTGGGTAAATTAGATTAAATTGCTGAGAACAACAAAAACAAACAGCTTCAGCTATCTGGTTTCCATGCATAGAAAAGAAGGACCTAATCCTTTTCCCACTGAAATCAGCAGACGGGATCTGACTGAGCTCAGTCTGCATTGTATCAGGCTACAAGTAAATACTTCTTATACTGACATTAATTTTTATTATTACTTTTATTATTATCATTTTAATCTTTGAGTTCTTTTATTTCTTTTGTCTTTTTGTGATTTGCTTTGGCATCATTGTGTTCCACCAGAAGAGTGGGCTGTGGAACATGCTTGTATGACGATAGATGGTCTGTGCTATTATATATCACAATTTACATATAATTGCATAATTTACATGTAATTGGTAGAAGGCCAGTGTAGTCATGAAAGAACAGCTGTATACGCTTTCTGTTGAAACTCTCTTATCAAGTAATAGTTGCTCACACAAAAAAAAGGTAAAAGGAGGCACTTTATATCAAATACGGATTTGGATCATAACAACTTGCAGTTTATGGTTTGGTTTTTTTAAATAATATATATAATGTGATGAATGGAGAAATATATTAGTCAACGTTATTTTTGTTTCCCATGACCCTGTGCAAGAGAAAATGAATTTTAACTCCAGAGCAGCCCATATTAGAAAAAAAAAAAAAAAGTGACTTGCATGGAACCAGATTTACTATAGGAACTCAAATGTCCTTCAGTGCAACTACCAAAGCAGAGGGAAGAAGACTCTAAGACATATAGCTTTCAATTCAAAGGACAGTAAAGCCCTGTTTCTGCACAGTACAACCACACTCATTTCAACCTGACTAGATGTAAGGCTGTAGGCCAGGAAGGTGCTTACACACATGCCTGCCTGTAAACAAATGCTTAATCCCATTGGAACCAACTGGGCCCTAGCTCAGCTTGACCTTTCTTTGCTATGCTGAACTTAAACATATGCAGTAAAGGGAAAATTGCTCACAGAACTCTCATCTGAAACACGATGGAAAAAGTTTGCAGTGAAATCAGAGGGACTTCAGCTAGTGTGATTAAGTGCCTTTCTGAATCCAGCCTTCTGCAAACTCAGGCCCACGGACACTGTTTAAAGCCTGCTGAGGGCAATGGGTGCTGGATCAGACCCTGAACGCAACTGGATTTTCCTACACTTTTGCAACTTCAAAAAGGGCTGAAAATATTTGAGAAGTAAAGAAAGGGTAATCAAGGGTGTGTTTTATTACTTCATGACCTTTCAGAAAAACAGCTGGTGAGTGAAACACGCGAGGATGTGAGAAAGTAGCTGGTTCCACATGTATTCCTTTATTTCTCTCCTACAAATGACCTGCAGGCTGGTAGTTTTGGTTTCTACTGTCCCCAGAAGTAACTGAGATCAGCAGGCCATGGATCATGTGAAGAGCAGGGATTATGCAGGAATAAGCTGTTCTGTCATTCCTTCCAGCCCTGCTCTTTTGTGGCTTCCCTGTTGAAATGCAAGGTTCGTTCTCTTTGTGTTTGAAGGGGGTTGTCTGATTAAGACTAAATAGAAGCTGGAGGACTAGATGTTGTCTATGGTTCATGCCCATATTTCCTATAAACTGCTGGCAAGCATGTGAAGAGTTCTCCGCATTGACAGTGCACACAATGTCCAAATCTAATTTGAACTGCATGGTGCAGCTTCAGCTTTCAATCACACAGCACTTCCCCCAAAACAGTGTCTGCAGCTACATTTCCAAATTGGGACATTTTTAAAATTGCTCATCATGCAGCTCCCTCAACAGACCAACATATGTTTCAGCAGAATCAACAGGCTGACAAACTCCAGGCCACTGAGAATTTTATGTATCAGGGAGCGTGTGTCGTACATGAATCAAAGTGTGTATCATGCTTCAGAACGTGGTATGTGTATATCCAGAAACATTTTCCAGTATGGTTATTAATTATTGGGATGCTGTAAACAAGTCACCCTTCCTCACACATCTTGTTTCAGTTCCATGAAGCAACAGAGAGCTCATGCCAAATGACAGTCAACCCCAAAATGCTTATGCACCTGCTTTGCTCCAAGCACTGTGAATGATCTGGTTGTTGTTGATGGGACGTGCTTGTTAAAGACATAATCAGTTTTTGCAGAATTGACATGTAAAATGCTTAGAGAAGCAGACGTGAAAGGGTAAAGACTATTTTTCTGCATGGCATAAAGGAGTTTCAAAGGTCTGAGGGTCTGTTCTCATTTCCATTCAAGATTTGGCCCTGTGGCCTTGGCTCCAGCGAAAGCGCAACGGTAACAACAAACAGGAGAAGAGATCCTCCAGGGATAGCAACCATTCAGGAGAAGGAATCGTCCTCAGCAAACTTTCCAATTTGTGAGCATGACATTCATATTGTGGAATACTTCTGTTGGTCTGGTTGAGTCAGCTGCCCTGGCTTTTGCTTCTCCTAACTTTAGCACATAACTAAAAATTGCTGAGGACCTTGATCACTACAGAGACTTGCATACCATGGCTGGCCATGAATGAAAACAAAGTGTCTTGTGAACTTTGTTCTCCCTCAAATTTTGTGGTGCAGTCTTCTCAAAAATGCAGCTTTCCTAAACAAAAAACTGCTTCTATGATTCTATGCCAGTGAAACCAGGACACATGTATAAAAAAATATGGGAAATTTGCTATCTCTGAAATATTTGCACACCTGACTTTTGTTTCCGGAAATTGTCCTTCTGTTTCATTCATCTCTGTAAAAGTAGAGACAGAAAATACCAAGAGTAGGGCTCATCAGATGGATGAGCTCGTCTTCCTGAGTTTATCCAATGTTTTTGTTTGTTCCCCCAAATTTTTGGTTAGGGAAATTTCTGAGATGTGCTTAACAATGCCACCTCTCCTTGGTAACGTTTTTATTATTTGTGGTTTTATTGCTGGTATGTTATTTCAGGTCAGCTGCAGCAATGTGGAGCAGGTCTTGTTATTGGCATCATGGACATAGTTGTGAAGAAATGCTTTCTAATGCAAGAAGAAATATCTGTGAAGGCAAACACTTGCCGCTCTTCATTTTCTGCCTAGAGGAACACGATATTGTCTTCAACTGTGCAGTGGTTTGAGACCTAAGGCTTTGGCCTGGAGAACCTAGCTGGAGCTTGACTTCCCCAGTGTTCCAGTTGGCACAATATTGTAGCCACGCATGGGGGAATTTGTACCCAGCACATAATCCTTCACATAATGGATATAAATATGATTCTTGGAATTTACCAAACAATAGGCAAGAACAGTATTCCCAACAGACTGGAGGGGAGCAGTTAAGTATGAAGGAAACACCTGCAGAAGTGGGTATCCATTGTTTCCTTTTGATGTTTATCACTGTGCCTAAATCTGGAAAGAATAGGCTTCTGGCCTTCAGAAGCAATTTCCTTCCTAGCCCTTATTGCTTGGAGGAATCTGTCCTTCTCAAGGATTCCTGTTTTGGAGACAGTGGAAATTATCTCTGTGCTTGGGTGAAATTTCATCTCTGGCTCCTCTCAAGACTGAGGAGGTAAATTTTACCGATCACATCATTTAAAATGTAGAGCTGTCATGAGTGACACTTGTGCCTCTCACAATGCTGGGACAGTGTTGTGACAGTGGCACCAGGAGGGAGGTGCGGAGGTGGGTGAAGATTGGGACCAGACTGAGGCTGCTATGTGAAGGTTTCCAGACCAGGGGTCTGACAGGCACAGTCCTGTTGTCCAGCATTTCTTTAGCACTCTGATGGGTGAATCAGAAGGAAACAAAGGGACAGCCTGATCCTCATGCATTTTTGATCAGCGGAAGGGCCTGACCCCTGCTTGATGCAAGGTCACAAGCAGGTCTTCCCTTTGCCTTGTCACCTTTGGAGACAGAAAGTGTGTCTCCAAAGCCAGCTGCTTCTGCAAAACCCTAAACACTCACACAGCTTTAGGAATCCAGTTCTGACCGCTATTCTTTCTGGCCAGTCCCATTGCTGCTCCGACTGCCTGAGATTTGTCTTCTCTTTGTAGCACCTTTTATTATTCTTTTGACAGGCCTTGAATAGTGACGATGAGGAGGCAGGGGCAGCCTTCCAGTGCTCCCAGTGGTGCTGTTTAATTGTACGGTTGTTTTTCTCAAGCTGCCAGCTGGTCCTCACACTCTGCTTGTTTTCTCCCCCTCAGGAAGCATTCTTTTGGTGGAAGTTACCTCGCTGATATTTAACTGGAGAAGCAAGTGCTGCTGAGCTGCCTTCTCCTCCACTTCAGGAGGAGCTGTGTGCCCAGCTTTCTCTTTGGCTGTGCCCCACCATTTCCCACCCGATTTCTCTGCATTCACAGCAACCCAGTTGCTTTCCATTTCCCTCACCTTCCCTTCCTCATCTAAAATCTTTCTTCTTTCACCTTGTCTGCTGATCTTTCCTCAAGCTTAAAAATCTTTGGAACGAAAAACTTGATTCTTTTCTCCTTTGTACTTACAGAAATGGGAACAAGAGAGCAAAGAGCTGTAAATTGCACAGCAAAGATCTGTAAATGGTCAGCAAGGCTCTGCACATGCCTGTACTCCTCTCTCTTCTGCACCTTCAGCCCCCTGTATGGTTCATTTGGGCTGCCCCAGATCACAGAAAATAATAACCACATGCACAGTGCATGGCTGGCAGACCTCAGCTCACTCTGTCTGTACTGTGAATTAGCAGAGCGTGAGCTCACACCACTGCATTCATCAGATGTTCCTTTTCTGCCTGGCATTGTGACCCAAACAGGGCTTATTAGTTTGAGTGTGGTTCTGTGTGCATGCTCTCTTAATGGCTCACAGCCTTCACGAAGTGTGGGCAATGCAAGCCTGTGACTACTTGCAGTATTCTTTGCAGATATGTGCAAAGTGATGTCTTTACCCAGACATGGATCACAGGGACACATGGTTTTGGTAGCCATCCAGGTTCCACTGACCACCATAGCACACACTTGTCCCTATGCCTTCAAATTTCTTCCCATGCTGTTGTTTGATGTGGTAGAAGCTTCTAAGTTGTGGAGATAACCAGGAGGACACCCACAGACCAAGAATTACTGTCTGAGAGAAGGGGATGTGGATGGGAGGCAGGGGCAGGGAATCACAGCTGATACATGTCAGTGTGTGATGAATGCCATGTTACTGCTATTGCTTTTACATCTAGCCTTCTCTGCTGGCACCCCACCTCACCACTGGATAGCTGCTTCCAGTAACCCGAAGTGTGTTTATTGATAAATTCAAACCAGAAGAAAGAAATAATCTCTCAGTCTCTTTCAAGATCATTACTGTTATAATGAATACGTATGGTATACATGTACTACATTGAATTAGGCACATATGGTTATGTATATAATTTAAGACATTGTATATTCCATTATATATTTCATTATATATTATGTGTTGGAATGTATTTTATATTAAATATCTTGGAATATATTTTATATGTAATATTTTTTCTGCATGTTCTGCCTCCAGTTTTCCTGGTGTGATGGCACCAGCTTTACTAGTTTCCCCTTTGATTAACATAGCATAAGAGCCATCAGAAAGCATGTGCCAGAGCAGGCCAAAATGTACCTCACACCCCCAAATTTATTTATGGTATCAGTATAAACAATCCATATGAGATGGCAGGACATTGTCATCTCATTCAGACTGCTACAGCTGCTTGAAAACCAAATCCATCTTCCTGCTGATGTAGCAAATCAATCTGAGAAGACTTTGAGGCTCCACCTCTTCAACGGGATCAAGAGTGTATTCATGCAGCTACGTTTGAGTTTGCAATGCACAGCAAGACAACCAGCAAAACACATTAAACTGTCACACCTGGAAGAACAGGTTGGTCAACAACACACTTCCGTAAGTATTTTTGGATCAACTTTAAATTATATGCAACATTTCCCCAACATTCTTCACCTTTACAATAAATAACTGGAGGACTAAACGCCCGCATGCAACTATGGCACTTGTATGTGTTTACACAGCCAGCAGAGTAGGGATCCTTGATAACTTCAAGCTCTGGCATTTTAAAACACGATTACCTAAAGTTCTTGAGATATGCTATGGCTTGCCAATGTATCCCTTTGATGTTATTTGTGTAGCAGTATCATCAGGAGGTCCCAACTGTGGTTGATTCCCACTGAGTTCAGCCCTGGATTTGCTGTAAGAGACAATACAGCACCAAGACCTTCACCTAAGGACCCAGTTGGGACAGCTGCTAATATGCTTCTTGCCCCTAGATTCTTGGCCCTGGCTGGCCACAGAGCATGGACTTCCTCCTGAACACTAAGGTGACAGAGATTTCAATTTCTAACCATTTTCCTTGGATCTTTAGTTTGTATAAGTTTTATATATATACTGGAGCATCTGTCTTGCCTTCTATCTGTCCAGGTCATTGCAGCCATGGCCACACTTTGCAGCCACATAGATCAGGAGCACTTTCCCAGAGGACAGCACTGCTGGGATTAAAGCAGCACAAAGTAATGCAGTTGCACTTTCGTCACGGCCTTCTACATTCATAACACTAAATTAAAACCCTTGGGATGCAATAATCTGAAAACGAAGATGACACAGTCCAGCAGTCATTTTGAAAGCTATTTATGTCGTCCTTCCTCAGCCAGATCTAGACAGCCTGACTCACTTCTCTTTATACTTTGCTCTCCAAAAGGTTCACTATATCTAGAGGAGGAAATACTCTTGGCCATACACCTTTTGACTTGGTTGAGATCAACATTTTACTCAAGGATACTGCTTGAGAAGAGAGTAAAGGACATGGAGACTGCTATAATCTGTCTTGATATATAGAGACACCATAATAGCGATCAGGATTATGAGCTGCTTGATGCAAACTGTGTAAAATAACTGTTCTCACTAAGCCTCTTTCAGCTCAAACTTGCTGTCTAACCTGGCTCACTCTTTTTCACCACTCCTACACATACACCTGATATCCTCTATAGTGTTTCTGCAGATAAAGTTTCACTCATTCATTCCTATCATTATTCCAGGAAACCTCTCAAACATATAGTCATCGTGACAGTAAACAAGTTTTTTTGACTTAGCCCAAAGAAGTGGCGTAGCAACACTAATGGGAAAACTCTTCCTGTTGCTGTCTATGCTCAGAAGTGACAACAACACGGGGTCTGTAGCATGGACAAATTCTTATTGCTGCAAATCCCAGTGGTCGGAATTGGGCCAGTGCTCAAAACAACCAGCTGAAGAAAGTCACAGTGTCAGGTGAGCACCATTTCTAAATCACACACATAAAATCCATCAGACAACGCTGTGCTTTTTTTATGCTGCTGATTGGTTAAGTTTCTGTTTGTGATCGTGCTAACATTGGATCACCACTACACCTACAGGAACTTGAAGGTTCTAGAAGGACCAACCTACTTTTATCCTTCACATTCTTGCACACTACGACAGTACTCTGTGTGCATTTTTGAGCAATTTTGCCTTACTTTTTTCATGTTCACTGACCCTCTCTCCTCTCTTACCCACTCTTTTAGAACAAAATAAGACTTTTCATACACTTCAGTTTTCATGACCAGGGACACAATTGAATTTTTTTCACAATGGACATTAGTGAATGTATAAAAAGTCTTTATTAGCCTAGATTAAACCACTAGTTTCAAGTAAGTCTCAGCTGGCTACATAATGATTAGAATGAAACAGGATGTCTTGAAAATCACATAAGAGTTGCAGCTAGGATTCTTGAGAGATACAAGCTTATATTCCTCTGTTGGCTTCTTGGGTAGTTCTCCAGATTTATCAGGTCTTATGATCGTATATGCAAGCTGTGATTATGCTTTTAAAAAACAGATTAAAGGAATTAAAATTCAAAATGTTGAAAATGCTGGAAATAAATAGTAAAAACGATGAATGTTCTGGCTCCACTCACAGCAAGCACTTAGGTTTTCCTTCTGCCACTTAAGCAGCACACAGTTTAGAAATCTGTGTATGAATCTTACATGTCTCTGTCTCCCACTTTACAGCAAAATGATACTTGGCCATAACCCAGATCTCAGATAGCACAGCAATTTTGTGTAGGATATGTCAAAATAAGGGAAATTTGGTAGGGTCTGAAAGCTGCATAGGAAAAGAGACAACGGTTGTTGAGTCTTTCTTAAATTGTAAAGCACAATACAGTACAAAATACTGAGATACAATGCTGTCGTAAAGCAGTTCAACTTTGTATCAACCAGATGGTTGTATTTATGGGGTCCTTAACTTTGACTTTATAAAAGCATATTAGGAATTGTTGACTAGCTCTAGCCAGAGGAACTGCACTGAGAGCCTCGTGGACCTGCTCACAGTGAGCACCAGGATCTCTTCTGTGGACCTTCACCTCTGGAGGAGGTTTCAAGTCCTGCAGACCTGACCACAAGCACAGCCTGGGCTGGGCAGGCTTCTCCATCCCATGCTCTGGGGAAGCTGTGTTAACCCCAGAAACACTGCGATTAAACCCGTGCGGTGGTTAGAAGAAAGGTGCTGGCAACACTCAAATCAGGGCTGGATGCACTGCTGCTTGTTGTCAAGCTTCAGCATTGTGCTGGTATGTCCTGTGCTTTCGGGCTGCATTCAGAGGTAAAGGGGGGCTGACACAGGAATGTGCCTCTTTTCCTCAGCATTTCTGAACTCCCTTTAAGATTGTGGTAAGTGGTTTGCTGCTGGATGACAGAAGAGACAGTCATTACAGGTACCTGAAAATGCTGAGTGGAGGTTTCCAGAACAGGGTTTTCTTGGGAGAGCCATCCTACCTGCTGTATGAACATGCCTAGAGGCAACCAACCACAGCTATTTTGGGAGGTCTTAAACTGTTAGAATTCAACAGTGAAACCACTGTTCTGTGTTTTAGTCACTTGTCATGGCAACTTTTGTAGGTTATGACAAAATAGGAACATATATTAATGGAAACAAAGACTTTTCACTTTTTTACTTTTCAAATATATATTTTTTTTTTTTTTCCTCCTTAGGCACAGTTTCTACCTGTTTACAATATTCACCAGTTTGTCTATATTACATTTAATAAAAAAAAACTTTTTCAAACGTTGTTTTAACTGAGATTTATAAACTTTACTGCTCAATGAAACTTAGTTTACAAGGTATGTGACTGGGAGTCATTTTTTAAATCCCAATTAAAAAATATATATAGATTGGTATTTTTTAATTATCTAAAGGTGAAACAAAATGGAGGGTTTATAAGTTTCAGATGGTTTCTTGAGGCTTTATAACTTTGATCTAAAACTGAAATTGCTCTCCTACCATTTTTTTTAAAACAAACAAACAAAAAAACTCCAACCAAAACCAAGGAAATTTTTGTTATTTTAAAACTGATTATCACAGGCATGCAGTAAATTTTGTGCACAGTTTCTATAAGGATTTTCACTGGCATATATCCTAGGCATAGCACCACATCACAATCTATTACAAGTCCACAGGTGCCAACCCATTCCCCTACTTCTACTGCACTCAGTAGACTTATAGTAGTCTGTGGCTTCCAGGGCAGGGCTCTACTGTCAAGCCCAACCATACAAATCCACAGGCAGTGTAAGTAAAATCTACAAATAGTTTTTCCTGCCCAGAACCAAAACCATGCTTTCCCTCAGACTCTGTCCCTCAGTGGAACACTCTGTTGATACAGTAGGACACATAGAGCATCATGTTCTGCGTCTCTTTACTGGAAAAGACGGAAAATAGCCTTTGAAAGAAGGGTTTCACTTTCCACTGAATACCAGAGATGAGGCAGGCAGATGTCGTGGATCCGGAGCTGAGCATCACATGCATGTAAGCCGGAGGCAACTTTGGGATGAAGCCAGAGCAGCGTGGTTGAGAAAGGATGAAAATGAAGAGCTGTCTGCTGGACCAACACAGACTTTCCAGCAGAAAAGCAATGAGCATCACAAGGAAATGCAGCTCGTTCAAGAGTTTTTAATAGCCAGTTCCCAAACTGGCTGTAATTTTAGCAGCCAATCTAACTAGACTGGGCTGAGCTCTTTCCAACATAGCCCCATTCAAAGAGAGCCTAAAAAATCCCTTTGCCTACTGCTCAAGACCAGATGAAAAGCACATTTCTCAAAGAAGATTTCACAATAGTACAAACGAGACCAAATACTACAATGACCATCACAAGCTTAGTAGGTATCTTCCTGTTCTTAGCATGCATTTTTCCAGCGTCGTAGTCTCCCACATCTGAGACGTGCTCTTATATCATGCATGGGGCAGTTTTAAGTTTCATTCTGACAGCATTGCTTTCAGAAGGGAATTTTTGGGAATTAAATAAAACTATAGACTCTGAGATACAAATATTCTCCCATTGTGCAAGGAGCATATTTTTACACCATGATCCTCTTTTACCTGGAGAGTGGGTTCATTTATGCAAGTCGTGTTCAGAGCAAACAGAATCTTATGAGCATTGTTCAGAGCTTTGACTCTAGATGAAGCATCTGAGAATGGCCCCCTGTGGACTAGACTGCCCATCCTTATTCAACTTCATTCTCATGAATTGGTACACCCATTTTAGTCAAGGAAATCTAGAGGCAAGCCAATGATTAACATTTTCGGTCCTTCCTGTAGACCCACCATAAAGGTGGGAGGAAAGGGCATTTGGTAGAGTTGCTTGTCTACAAATGGGGCTGACACAAGCATGCTGGAAGCCTCTGCTCCAGCTCTACTTGCAATGTAGACAAAATGCACAAAATTCACAGACGGGTCATCTTCTGGTGGTCCCCACCCTTATGACTGATCTCATGATCTCAGAAGATAGCAGTTTTCTAGAATGTGTTTTTGCTTGTTGTCAGATTTAAATCCAGGGCCATAGCCTACATCTAAATCACCATCCCAAATCTTCTCGGCCTATGTCTAAAATAAACACTTCCAACCACGTGTTTAAATAATGTCAGGGTCTCAGTACAAACTGATAAGAGCCAGAGAATTCAGCCTAAAGGTGAACAACCCTGTTCTCTGTAACGTGTTATCCTCCTCCTCCTCTGTTTCTCACAACAGCCAAGTGTTAGCACATTACATCATCAAACCTCTGAATTTCTCTGCTCGTGTCGTGTTTAAACTCAATTGTCTAACACTCGCCTTTTACGCATTGCCTTTAAGCTCTTGCAGTCAGCAAACCTACTGCTGACAGATGGTGGGGAAAAGTGGGCTGAGCTGGACTGTTTCCAAAAGCTATGTCTAGCCACATGATATGTAAAACACAAGCTCCCATTTAAAATCTGGTTCATTTTTTGTTTTGTTGATCTTTTAGAACTATTTTTTTTTGGGGGAGGGTTATTTTCTGTCGGGGATCTCTGTTTGTTTGTTCGGGCCAACGACAGCAGCGTAGCTTCTGGCTTCTACGCCCTGCCTTTGGCAGTTTCTGAACTACCAGACAGGAAATTCTCCAAAGTATTGCAGCTGAGAATTGGCCCATTTTCCTGGAACAGAGATGAAATGGAATAGCTTTGTCAGGTCTTCCCTTCATATGGAGAAACCCATAGTAATGCATACAAAAGTCTTCAGCCCAAAAATCTCCACTAAGGGCTGCTGATTGATGAAATCTCTGTCAGCAGACAATTTGGCCATGGTAAAGGCAGCATCCAGAGTTGTAGCTTATGAGTTCTGGGGTTTTTTTATGTGTTTGTGGGTTTTTTTTTCCTAAATATCTCCTTCTGAACAGTGTAATACATCAAGCAGTTTCCGGCAAAGCCTCTGAAAAGGCAACATTACTTCAACAGAAGTATATGACTTTCTATCAGACCTAGAAAAATATTTATGAGATGATCTTGTATTTATTTACTTATTTGTTTGGAAACAATTTTTTCTTTCCCAAGTTAAAATTAATACATGTATCATGAAATGTCACATCTCATTTTCTTGGAAGACCTAAGGCTAGGAAGGAATGCAAGCATGGCAAATATTATATTGGCTACACTTTCATATTTTTTAAAGATCATCTGAACCCTCAAGATGAACGTATAAAATAACAGAAAAAATGAATACCAGTACAGTATACTGTAAGAGATAATCTTGAGCAACCCCTTCACATCCTTTCTGCCAACTTTATTTTCAACCTGGGACAAAATGTGGAAAGAACAACCACATATGTATCTAATCATTCAGTTGGATTACCTCAACATGAACAAAGACCATAGGTGAATGCAGATATTGGAAACCAACTTAAATTGTTGATTGGTTCCTAAACAAAAGCATAATGGCAAAGGCATTAGTTAGCTGAGTCATCATTGCACTACATAAAAGATCTAACTCATAAAAATGTGCATCCAGTGTAGGATTTTGTGCTGCTGTATACGTAATGATATGAGGCCATAAAGTGTGATGCCACAAGCAGTATTAGGCAACAGATAATGCCAATTTCATTGCTCCTTCCAAAACAGCAGTTTGTCAAATGATGAAAGAGCAAGGGAGATGTGCTGTGCTGAAGGAATCACAGTTAGAGCTGACTGAAAAATGCAAATGGGGCAAAATATTCACAAACTTCTGTCCATCTGGGGTACATCTCTGCTCACTGCGCAGACAGACAATGAGGAGTGGAAGACACAGACACTGGGGAGCTTGCCTTGGTACTGGTGGTGGGTGGATAAGGCAGGTTGGAGCAGTGCCAACATCTGTTGGTCCCTCTGGCCAGAGCTCTGCCTGCAGACCAGGTTGTCGATCTCTGAGCAATTGCACTACTGCCTTCCTATAGGATCCCAATCACCGTTAAGCACCTTCAGTGCCAGTACACAAGGACCAGAGGGTCTTTGGATCAGGGCGGTGGCTGCTGGGGTCTTGGTGTTTGGCTAGTCTGCTAGTGATACAGATACTGCTTTCTGTGCATATCTTCTTTGTACAGAACTGACTATGGAGATAGGAAAGTAAGTACAGTTGGCAAATATAAAGACTTTTAGCATGGATAATGGACAGCTACACTCAAAGGCAAGTTCAGCACCTCTAGATGGCAAGCCTGACCTCTAACTGCTCCAGTAATATGCAAAAAAAATCACTAGCACGTTATTACATTTATTCAATCCCTATTTCAATAGATGCTGAAGGCCTGAGAGATACTGGGACCCCACCACATGTTGCACTGAACACCAAGAACACGATTCTAGGAACTTTCTCACACTTTGCAAGCAGATTAGAAAAGTCCTAACACTTTATTATGAAATGCCTACATCATATGAAAGCAAAAGTGGATCAGGAAAAAAGATCACGAAAAAAATGCAGATATATATTCCTTTTTTTTTTTTTTTTGGAATGGTTGTAATGGTATGATTTTGTCATTTTAAATAGAATTCCAAACATCAAGTATTTAAGTGACGTTTTTAATGCCTGAGATTCAAATTGTGTGCTTCCATGAAAAATGAGAATCAAATTAAAAATTAATATATTTTTTCAAAACTTTTGCCATCATACTTTCGAAAGAAAAAAATGAAAGCAGTAAGTAATTTGGGAACAATTTCTAGAAATATTTTTGGAAATACTATTTTCAGAAATGTTAAGCCTGCTTGGCTACCAGAATTGCCCACTTTGTGAATGAAGAATAGTTTTATAATATTCACCACTGTCTGCTACTATACAAGCAAAAAGAATGTTATAAAAAATGCATCATTTTAGAATTTAAAAGTGTGTAGGACTGTTGTGTGTGCTCTCACTTTTAAAATCTTATTGGCCCTGGGTTGGATCCTGAGCAAAATTCAAACTGAGTGAGAGCTACTTCCAGTAGAATTTCCAAATTTAGAGGAAAAAATAAGGAAGGACATGACAGTTCAAAGCTGCTTGCAAATTGTTAGTTTAAGTACAAATATGGTGCAGGAAAAATCACAAAGTTGAATATTTATCCTCTGTGTTGTGATAAGGTCTGTGTGATAATTTATAGAGCTGTACAACAGTAGAACATATTCAGGACGTGCAAATACAAGCAGACGCAGGCATTAAAAAAGGTTTATATCTTTTTGGTGTTGTTGCTTTTAGTTTTCTTGATTTTGCAGGTGTTTTTTTTTTTATCTGCATGCTTTTCATTGTTTTTCCCTCCTTGGTTTGCAAAATCTGCATTTTTACTGGTAGTGAAATACATATTAAAAAAAAAAAGCCTCAGAGCCCTAGACCCTGTTGCTTTCACATGGCTGGGCCAATTTAAAGCAAAGTGTAATACACTGGGAATGGAATCATGGCCTCCATTACAAAGACCCTCATACACAGCTAAGGGAAATGGAAGAATTTCCAGAATAAAATAATTTTCCAGCTTGTGTCATGAAATGGCTTATTATGTAGCTTCCAGAAGTACCTTGTTTATCAGAAACCAAAGTAGTGTCTCTTTTCCAGATTGCCCTACCTGAACTGCTAGTAAACAGAACAGAAAGGACTGTTGGTCTTTGTGGGAGTATTGTGTCATGACACCAGGAATGCTTTGCTATGGATGAGATCTTGGGTTGATATAAATCAAGGCAAGGTCCATAGAGAACTCATCCATCTGATCGCAGTATAAACCTCTTCCCTCTCTTGGGCCTTTTTCTTCAGTTCTTGATGGAGTTAACCTGATGCCATGGTCTGGGAGGACAGAGTCTTGTGAAAACAATTCATTACAAACTTTGTGTTCTTCAATCTTACCAATCACAGAGCATCATAAAGAACTTGGTCTGTCAGCAGCACCCCATTGGACATCATTACAGATTTTATTTTACTGGCTGCTGCTTTGGCAGTGTATTTGGTGCTAGAATAGCATCTTCTTGGCAAAATTTTTGTTAAACAAAACAAGTTAAACAAATATAAGTTTCAGAGTTCTGCTATAAAGTTGAGGTATAGGAGCAAGAACGGAAAGATTTACTTGAGACAAAAAATGGACAAGGATATATATTTATTTTTTCCAACTTTCTTCCTTTATGTTCCTCAGGTTATCGTCCAGACCTTCACAGTGGCCATTAACACTCTCTGAAGCAGATCAGCAGTAGAATTTGACTGTCACATGTAGTGTTGGATGAAATCACCTTGCTTCCTTGTGCCCCATGTCATGGGATTCATCCTGAATCATGGCCTTGCTGTGCATGAGCTGTACTTTGCAAAGGTTGTGAAATACAGAGAAGAGGAGGGGAGAAAAGGGAAAAAAAAAAAAGTAGTTGGTGAGTAACCAGAGCAAGAAAAGATCCTGTGAGAGGGCAGAACAGAGAAGACATGGGGGAAGGGAAGCGTCAGGCAAAGAAGCATCCCAGGGAGCACATAAACATGTATTCCCCTTTCTATCACAGGAGTCTCGCAGTGAGTGTTATACGACCTTTCACAACTCTCTGTCCCTCGGTGTTCCTTCTCTATCTTAGCTGTGCAAACTGCAAACCCGTTGGAGCAAGCGCTCCCTCTTACTTGGAGTCTGCTCAGTGACCACGTAACTTTTGGATGTCCTGTCCTTCAGCAGTGGAACACCACCAGTCTGCAGAAGAGTCTATGTGAGTGTGAAAAATCTGTGGGCACACACTTTCACCACTTTCACAAGTTATTTCAAGTGCCTAGTCATGTCATGTGTAAATGGTCACTGTAGGAGGACCTGGGTCAAGAAGAAAGCCCTGTATTACCCAAAGCCAGCCCTAACACTCAAACCAGTCTTGCTGCCCATTCAGAGCTGTTTCTCCTCAACTCCACCAGCATCAGAAAGGACCAACCTTTGTTTGTCAGCAAAGGCTGCAAGGCCTGATCTCATTAAATTTTTAGAACAGATGTGAACTTAGTGTTAGAGAATAGACAGTATAGGGGTTGTTGCACTCTGGCCTTACACATCAGCAGATGCAGCACGTGGTGAAATGGCTTGTACGATCTCCCCACAGCAACCCTGGAAATCGTTGGAATTAAGAACTGAAGAACCAATAGTAACATTATGATTCAAGGTAGATTAAAAAAAAAAATAGCAAAGGAAAGTCATTTAATATCTAATAAATAAATCAGGAGTCTGAAAACAGGGCTAGCTAAGGGAAAGTAGGCCTTGATCCAGGAACACTCTTAAGGCACTGTAAATGACTCGAAGCATAGGAGGAGGCAAGTACTCAGGAGCTAAAGTGCTTTACTGGAGCATGGTCTTTGTACACAAAAGGACAGCTGAATCTTGAAGCTGGTGTAGTACATGTTTTCAGTGTACAGACAGGTAAGCCCTGAAGCTTTCCATCTGAGTTAGGTATTATTTCCCCAGCTGGCTGGCTTTCAGCAGTCTGTTTGGTCCATGCTGTGGGAGATGTCTGAAGGGATTACTCTCCAGCAGGAAGCAGAGGGAGGTTCATCTGGATCAGAGGTCATCTGCAGGAGAACAGCAGATGAGAAGACTCAGATGAGAAGACTTGCCCCAGTCAAACTGCAGCTCTCAGCAATACCAGCAAAACTCCTGCCAAGCAGCCAGCCTCCCTCAGGGAATGAGGGAGGACTGATCTGTATTGCTGCACAACTGTCCTGGTGTCCTGTTTCACTGGGACAGAAAAGGCAAATTCTTCAAATGGCCTTGCAATTCCTGCAGTAGGTTTTCTGGTTTCACAGCTGACTGTTCCAGCTCTTTGATGGCACACTCAGATCAATAATATTTCATGGGAAGCAAGCAGAAACAAATACACACTCATCTAGTCACTGATTGCCAGTGAAACAGCATCTCCCACTGCTTGCCAGCCATATCCCTGGTGTGCCTGTCAGCAGCTATGTTGCTTGAGGAAACAGACAAAGAGGGAGGCAGGGAGAAGGATCCTCCTTGCTACAGTTTACAGTGATGCATGGTTATGAAACTCTCCTTCTGGTGCCAGAAAATCAACTTCAAGCTGGCCCTGTTGGTTACTGAAATGTTGGCAGGGTAACCCCACTCCCATTGAGACTGAAGAGAGTTTTGCCATAGGCATGGGGAGGAGGAGAATAATCCCTTCATTGGAAAAGTCATAAGCATAACATATGTTTTATGGAAGAGGCCTCTAGATGTGGGGCTGTCCTCTACTCTCCCCATGCTGGTGTTACATGATGGCTGGCTTCTGTACATGAGAGTAGCTGCCATCGCCCAAATCTCTGGGTGTACAGACAGCAGAATATGGGAAGTCTTTAGCTCACAGCAAGATGTCCAAAATCTCTGGGGAACCACGTTGGCTACTAAAGATTGTCAGATAATGGGCAAAAAAATGGAGGGGAAAAACCTTGGTTCAAATCCAGTAGCTTTTTCTGAGTTTTTTTCCACTAAACAGCAAATAGAAAAACAAATTTCAGACTGCTTCAGCCCAGAATATTTGATTTGCCTTGAAGAGAAAGGGTTTGCTTAACTTTTTGGATCCGAGAAATCTTTGGTGTGCCTCCCTCCTCTTTTTTAATTTAGGTCAATGTTTTAAGTGACAATCACTTCTTCAAAACAAAAGATCCACCAGCTTCTTCTTCCTGGACTTACAAAACAAATTATTTCAGCCTTTCTGAAGGGAAAAAAAATGCAAACAAACCCAACTGAAACACGAGAATGTAGTCAAACTGATGGAACATAGTATTACAACCCAAAATATCCAAAAGAAAACGAAACCAAATCACCCCTTACCCCCTTCCACTCTAAAATTGTTTAACTGCACTTACGTTGTTCTGCCCAAGCTGTAAATGTTTAATGTCACCTGAAAATTCCTAGCCTAGAGGGCAAAACTCCTATTGTTTTAGAGCTCTTCTCTCTGCTATGCTCTTGCCCATTGGGTGAATACTACAGGGAGGGTGGACACTTCCTCTCAAGAAGAGGTGCTATGTGGTGGCATTTGAAAGGGCACTGCACTACCTTGCCCATCCATCAACCGCGCTTCTGCCATCTGATCTGGACCTGCAAGTCTTGGGCTCTATGCTGCCTTGTTCCCAACCTGGGTCCAGTCTGCTCTCCAGGCTGGCAGCAGTGGTGGGAAACAAGCCGTGGAGAGTAAGATGTTGCCAGAACCATTAAAAGGCAGGAAGAATTGGCTGACAAGTAAGGAGAGGCAGACTTGGGCAGCTGTTGAAAGAGGGCTTCATCTCCTCCACTGCTTATACCTGGGGAGATTAGGGAGAGAGCAAAGAGGAGGGGGAAAGTGTTTTCTTAGGCTGTGAGAATGGAAAGCAAGGGCATCAAAGCAACAGTGAAGTGAGAGCCAAATTTTCTTGGCAATCATCCCTTCGCTTTAAATTCACTGAGAATTCTCATCCTCAGCATTTGTCGGCTTATTAATAGTTGTCCTGTAGTTGAATTTAAATCTGCATCCTAGATTGTCAAGTCTGAATTAAAGAACCAAGTGGAAGAGGAGGAATGGCTCATGGTGGGCCCTGAGCCAGCTTGGAGAGGTGTTGGTGGGAGGTTTTGTTGCCTCTAACATGAGCTGGATCCATTTGATATGGGAAGCATCTGCCGAGAGTCAAGCGGATCGGACTTGGGATGTCCCTGTCTAAAAATAACTGTCAATGAGCAGTTCATATCAGGGAAACTGCTCTTTGGTGAATTCTGCTTTCATCTGAATATACATCTTGGTTTTACTTATTCAGCAACAATTTCTGGTAATGTTTCAGTGCCGCTCATTGCACAGAGAGAGCAGACAACCTAACATCTGGGACATTTATTATATGCAAATAATAGATATTGTTCCATATGTACCATCACTTCTCTTACGGATGCATCATCATTGTCAAGCTCCCTGTGTGACAGGACAAAACACCTTAGACTAGTTCCTAATTCACAGTAGAAAGACACCCACGAACAGGCATCTTAACCATCCAAAAAAGTTGTCCAATGCCTGAATATGGCCCCTGCAGACACATCTACTGAAGCCAGATTGTGGCATTTGCAACCCACTTGGTAGAGGGCAGCAGGGCTCTTTGTTCCTTGAATCTGCTAGGCAGGGAGAGTGGGAATAAACTGGATTTAACTCTGCCTCAGCAGCAGAAGAGCCATTGAAACGGTGCACGCTGACACAGAGACAGCATACCGTTTTCACTCAGAAGCCGGCTCTATGTTAAAAACTACACTTTGCCTCTGATTCAGGGGTAGTGCCAAAGCCTTCCTCAACAAAGTGCTTGGAAAGCCTGTAACACAGTCATCTTTAGAATATGTGTTTAGTAGGAGCAGGGGGGAGGGTTGTAGAGAAAAATAAGAGAGGCTGCTTGATTGGTAAGACTCATCTCTTTGTTTGAAAAAATAAGAAAATAAAAACCCCAAACTACCTCTGAGTTAAACAACTTTACAAGAAATAAGGAGTGACCCAACATGATCAGATTCTTTTTTTCTATATCTAGCGAAAAAGCAAAGTTTCCTTCCTGAATGGCTGCTTTCAGGATAAAATTATGAAGCACTGATCCTGCTAAAGGAATGCTCCTGCTTTGGGAATGGAGGGAATGCCCATTGATTCAGGTGAATAACTGATAGAACAACATTTCTTTCTAATCACAGAAGAGTTCCTCCAGAAGGCAAAAATTTTTGTTATGTTTGTGTATTAACGCTGCAGGCTGGTCATTCCAGATGCATTTTGGTTAATTTAAAGCCACACACTGACAGAATTCTTCTTCAGCTTTGTAATGTTAGACTTCTCTGACACAGGTGGATGTCAGATCTGACCTGAGTGATGTTCACTGAGCCAATAATTTTCATTCTGTGTCTGCACTCCATTTGACGGGACCTGGAGGAGTCCAGGGCAGGCAGGCTTGCTGAGCGCAAAGTAGCATATCTGTTTGATAACATAGCTGCCTTTCAGTAACTCAAGAGGAAAAAAAAACAAAAAAACCCTCAACTATCCAGGCTGAGTGTAACATTCTCTTCAAACCAAAACATGTTACCTAAAATTTCAGAGTTTCTGTCACATTTTCCAGACCAAGAAAGCGTTTGCTTTCATTTGGGGGTTTGTTGTTTGTTTTTGGTTTGGTTTTTTTTCATAAAAGGGTTGCTTAGACTTAGGACATCAAATGAAAGAATTAATGTCTTTGCTCCCTTCTGTAAATCTCTGGGACAGTGGTCTACCCAGAGAGCTACAGGGTGTTTGAGGTGAAGCTACTGTCTGAAGCCTCAGTTCGATTAACTTTTCTTTCAATGGTAATGCTGGCATAACTCACAACAGCCTTTCTGATGCTCTTCTCTCCCTCCTAGCTGCTTCCCTAGTTGTGCTACAAGGCTTGTGGAGTTAAGGATTAATAGATGGATGGATGGATGGATGGATGGATGGATGGATGGATGGATGGATGGATGGACGGACGGACAGACAGACAGACAGACAGATAGATAGATAGGTAGGTAGATAGATAGATAGATAGATAGATAGATAGATAGATAGATAGATAGATAGATAGACAGATAGATAGATAGATAGATAGATAGATAGAAGGGGAGGTCTTTTTACCTGAGACAATTTTCCACATTCTGTTCAGCTGCAACAAACTTGGGCTGGTACAACCCAGTGGGCAGGAGTGAAAAGTAACGGACAAACTATGATGAAATTGTCCTTTTTGGAAGAAAGGAGTGTTCATCATGTTGCAGCCTTGATTTTTTTTTCTGCTGAAACTGTTCAGCTTTCTGCAAATAGTTCACTCTGTATGGGGACAAAAAGAGAGAGAAGGGCTTTGCAAACTGGTGGGCAGAAAAAAAGAAAAGAGGTGCATTTAAGCCTTTACTTGGCAAACCAGCAAAGCAGGCACTTAAATTAAGTGGTCTATTTCTGAGGAAGGAGAGGAATAACGCCTGGGATTCCTTTCCCTCTTTCCTGTGCAGAAATTTGCCATGAGGAGCAAAATAAATACATTGAGAAAAACAGGTGTATGGAGGCACAGAAGAAAGGGAACTTCATGACAGTTCCATCCTGGGTGGAACATGCAGGTAGGAAATCCTGCAAGTCTGTTACCATCCACTGCTTTCTGATGTTTTTGTTTTGTTGTTTGGGGTTTTTTTTGCATGGCAGAGAAAGCAAATAGCAACACTGAATGAGTGGGAAATGAAGCTTGACAAAATTAGAGAAATATAGGGAAGGACACCAGTGGAATGACCGTTTTGAGATTTTGCAGGTTTCCTCTTCTCAAAAACGTAAGATACAGCTCAGGTTATGGACTTGATGGAGAAACTATTGAGATAGACTCCCTGGATCACCTGAGGAGAAAGAAACAAAATGAGTGACTGTGCTTGTTCTTGTGTTTCCTAGCATCCATGAGAAGCACAAATAAACTGATTGCCAAGAGCAGATGATCAAGAAAATCTTTCAGTTCTGTAAGTGCTCTTGCTTAAAGCTCTGCTCATACATGTTTTCTGCTTATGCTTGGTAACAGCAGTGGAAACTCATAGGCAAGCTTATGCCCAAGTTATTTGGGACCTCCTTGTTCCCACATGCACTTCGGTTCCTTCTTCTCAGTTATACTGCAGTACGTCATATTGCTGAATGCTCAGAATGCAAGTTTTTTGTTTCATCTGGATGTTTCAGTGGCTAGGAAAGGATGGATGAGGACAAGAAAGCCTTCTAGGGGGCGCTTGTGAAAGGTGGATGACCCAGTCTGTCTAGAGAAGAATTATCGGGTATATCTACTTAACAGACCCCAACAGCATGAAAAGACCTTCAGAGAAGATTACTGATACTAGAAAACAGAACTAGGCAAGGCCAGTGTGGGTGAGTTATATTTTAAAACACATGAAAATTTAAATAAGCTTGGTGATACTGCTGGTAGGAAATTTTAGCAGACCTTGCCCAGAATACAACATCACCAGGATAATGTTTTTAGTATCTACACAGTATCAAATGCAAAAAACAAAGAAAAGAAAGGAAAAGAAAAGAAAGGAAGAGAAGAGAAGAGAAGAGAAGAGAAGAGAAGAGAAGAGAAGAGAAGAGAAGAGAAGAGAAGAGAAGAGAAGAGAAGAGAAGAGAAGAGAAGAGAAGAAGAAAAAAGAAAAGAAAAGAAAAGAAAAGAAAAGAAAAGAAAAGAAAAGAAAAGAAAAGAAAAGAAAAGAAAAGAAAAGAAAAGAAAAGAAAAGAAAAGAAAAGAAAAGAAAAGAAAAGAAAAGAAAAGAAAAGAAAAGAAAAGAAAAGAAAAGAAAAAAGAAAAGAAAAGAAGCTGCCTTTGTGAGTCACCAGGGATACATTTATGAAGAACTGCATTTCTTCCCCCAAAAAATACATTGACAAGTGTACATTTCACTCTCATCTAGGAGTTTACTTTCTTGTGCTCAAATGACACAGATAGATGAATTGAGAGCCCTAGTTTCAGTTTTGAATTCCTTGATGCATGTTTTTGTATTCTCTTTGGCATAATATAACAGTGTATGTATACAGTTGGCACCTTAATGGAAAATCCAGAATGACTGATAAAATGGTATATTATTATAATTAATTATTAGTTCCACGGTCATGTCATTGAGGCTCTGTGACTTATTGATCACAATAATTCTGCCGGAATTAATATAAGGTGTCCACAGTGTGTGGAAGAGCTGGCAGAATATATAGATGGAAGGATAAACCAACTGCAAGACCCGTCCATGAGAGATCGTAGATACTCTATTTCTGGTGCCCACATAACTTAAATAGCTCCCTATTACACTCCTTTTGCATGACCACAAATTTTTCACAGATTTACGTGTAAGTTGTGAGAGAAGCCACCCTGTCCATGAAGTCTTCTTGCCTTGTGAACACTTCAAGCTGCCTTCCTGAGAAAGAATGTACCTTTACCAGCCACCTGAAGGAGAAAAAGTTCCTAGGCATAGTTTGTCAAGGTCCTAATGCATGATGTCCAAAGCATTAGACTTGAAATTTTTAGTGATTTTTTTTGAGGCCTCCAGTGTTGTGGGGCTGTGGACAGGAGAACTCTCTAGACGGAGAGTAGCTCTGTGGTAGTGACTGTTTCCTCTATCAGAAAGTAGAGGATGAGGGATTTCGTCTCATGCTTTGTTGAGCTGGTGAAACACATGCGGTCGTTTCTTTGCTTTCACTGTTCGGAATGCCTTGCTGGTCTCAAAGTGGATTAAACTATGAAAATGAGTGCTTATTCTGAATAAAAACATTCCTGCATGGAGTTGATTTGGAATAGTTACATGCACAGAAGCTCTTAATCGCCTGAGGACAAAAAGGAAAACAACTACAGGGAGGTGGTCTTATTCACTCAAAAAACCTGCTCCTTCAGCAACAAAACGAAACAGAATAATCAAAGTATCCTGGCTTCCTGTCCACCTCCTAACTGCTAGCCTGCACCACCTTGAGGAAGAATGAAACTCAAATATTTGTTTGCAAGAAGCTTTTATGGAAAAGCAATATGTCTGTCCTCCTGTGCAACACTAGGTTACTCAAATACATGGTCCTCTTTCAACCATGACGTGCCCACCAGAAAAAAAACGCAGTTGACTGTGGTCAGAATCATACCCTGTCCTCAGAAGCAGCTCCACAGCTAACCCTCTAACCAGCTCCATCCACCATTTCTTTCACTCATCAATAACATCACAGTTGGCATGAGTAAGTCATGAGCAAGTATGGTCCCCCATAAAACTTACTGCAAGCAATACAGCACAATTGATTTGCTTTATAGAGGAAGAGGAATTAACTGCAGTATCTTAACAGCTCAAATTCACGTATTTATTTTCAGGAAATCGGAACGGAAAATAATTGGAAAAATATAAATAATAATTCTGCACTGAGAACAAGGGATTATTAACTCTGTGAGTTTTTATTTGAGGTTAAACAACTGTTCTTTGCCCAATCAAGTCAACTGGAGTGTTTCTGTACACCTTCACTGACTTTGCTCTGGACTCCCGCTGAACAACATCTCCTTGCTAAGGGAAACCATGTCCCTGTCATATGCAAAGCTGTCTTCCTAATATGTGATATTAGTTTATTCTGTTGTAAATAATACCAACAAACTGGAAATCGCTGCAGCTGGGACTTGTTAATGAAAGTGCCTGCAGACTGATTAACTCCATGAACAAATCCAAATCATACCTAATCTAAGAATTTGTCTGCTATAAAGAACGCCATGAGTTATAATTTGAGCATGAGGAACACAGCTCTGAAGGGACCCCTGATGAGTCCACTTGAAACAAATGATCTCTTGAGGCACTGTTGGGTTCTTTCTCTTGGTCTCCGGCAGGTAGCTTTGAGACAGAAAGACGGGAGCTTATCTAATGCAAAAATCGATCTAACTGTTTCAAATGTTGAGTTATCAAAACAACACACTCCTTCTGTCTTTTAGATTAAAAAAACCCTCTGAGAATCCAAGCCCATGTGGAGTTGATCAAACCTAATGAAAGAAGCCATATAAAATGCTTGCTTTAGCCACAAAGCTGACCGAACTTAATAGTGGGGGAAAGGGTGCAGAATGGCTTTATTTTCATTTTCAGGAGAGGGCTCTTCTTTCAAAGAGGACAGAAGTATTAATAAACCTCAGTAAAAATTACTTCTTGACCAATGTCAGTGTGGGAACCATTGCAGGCCTTTTTCTTTGGAGGAAAACTGTGTATGAATTTGGGTGAACTTGTTTTCCCTAAAGTAGCTTTATATCCCTCTGCTATTCTGGGTGAATATTCTTACATATAGACAGAGCATTAGAGGGAGCTGGCATAACAGACTGTGAATGAAAAACATTGCTGCAAACACTGCAGGATCAAAAGCAGGACTGTTGGTGGTGTGGAAGGTCTTGTTGTGGGGTGGAGACTCTGCCATTCCTGGATGTAGCTTTCGAAATCTCTGCTGCAGACTGAGGGCAAATGGAGAGGAGGACTGGACACCTCCTGGCTGTGTGCTCAAGGGATAGATAGCTGGGGAAGGAGATATAGCTTTGCCTTTACTTGATCAGAGGAGACAACCATAAAAAACAGCATTTGACCTTCTGGGTGATTTCCTAAAAAAAATACTTCATGCCTTTGTGATCTCTCCTGTACGTTCCTTGTCCCACTTCCCTCTCCAGAGCTCAGATGGTCCTAGAGGTGGAGGTGAAACATCCTGGAAATACTTAATGACTTTCTTATATTCAACAATCAGCCCCATCCTCTCCTGTCTCCAGTTGGGTCATTTGCAATCCATTCTAACCTCGTCCAGATGATTTTGTTTCACAAATCCGCAGTGATGAAAGCACAGTACTTCCACAGTGTTGCATTATTTCAGTTATGGCCAGGTATCACCACCCAGCTCAATCACCCTGACCTTCTGACATTTCGGAATTGCTGGCTCATTATGGAAGTCAGTTTGGCATCCATTGTGAGAGAGAATTTGCAAAGCAGCCTAAGGGAATCTGGCACCCCATTCCTATTGAATTACAATGGGATTTGGACATTGAATTTCCTTAGTTAGTCCTTTTAAACCTGCCCGTCTTTTCCAAAGTAATGAAGTTGGAGTTTTAATAAAGACTCTGTTGGCTTAACTTTTCTTCTTTTGAAATTGCTGGATGTTTTACTGATTACTCCAATGAGAGCATCATTTGGCCAGTGCTATGCAATTTTGAAAAACTCATGGTGGAGATTTTGAATTATTTGCTCTTAAATTTATGACCTATAAGTTTACCCAAAAAATTAATTTAGAAAAAAAAAATGAAGGATAAAAAAAAAAGGTGAAGGGAGGAACCAATCACAGCAGAGAGAAGTGACACTGACAAAATTTAGTAAGTAAATTCCAAGGTGCTCTCCAAATGTACTTAAGTTATCTCAGTCTCACACAGCCTTGAAAACCCTAGTATTTATTTAACTAGTATTTAATTTACTTAACGAAAGATACGAAGTGGTTTCCAAGATACTTTCCAGCCATGGTACACCAGTAGTCTAAAACTCAGCTTTGAAGACAGAAACCTAATTAACTTTCCTCAAGATGCTTTATCATCTTCATGTAGGTATTTGTTAAAAATCTCTTTTAAACTACATATGTAGATCATTAGCTATTAACTTAATTATGTGGCCTTTGGTCAATTCAGAAAGCCTCGGAAATCAGATGTGAACCAGAGACTACTGGCAGAGCTGCATTTTGGAAATAGCTTGAACTTCTTATTAATTCTACTTGATAATGCAGGACTTTGGCAGACTGGAAACCCTGCCTTGAAAGTAGGCAGTTATCCCTCCTGGCCATGTTTTTACCACCATTTTGAACTGAAATTGCACAGGGAGGGTGACACATGGTTAACAATGGGAGATCATTAACTTAAACATCTTCCGTTTATGTGAAAGCATCAGTAATGCAATGGGACAACTTGAGGCCATGAGTCCATGCCGAGGGCAGGCTCCAGGCAGTGGAATTTTCCTGGAACCAGAACAAAGGAGCCAGGTATCAATGCAGTCTTCTGAAAAAACATACAGGATGAGATGCAGGAGAGGAAGCTCTAAGATGTGGATCCCTGAGCAGGATGTACTTGCTTGGCAGGTGGTTTTTGTTTACTTGCAGGATCAGCCAAGAGAGAAGAAAACTGGCTGGGCTGCAGAGAAGCTATTGCACGATTCAGAGGAGGACTTATGCAGAGGAAAGAACGTTCTGAATTTCTTAATGGATGCCTAGGGCCAAAAAAGAAGGGTGAGGCAACCAGGCAGAAGAGTGTTTGATTTGGTCTAAAGTTGTATTTTTCTTCTAAGAGGTAAAGTTCTGGAACAAGAGGCATGTAAATCCCAGAAGGAGATGGATCTCATTGTCCTCAGTTATCTCCGGTTCTGAACAATGACACATGCTGGGAAGTCAGGATGACTAGCATTGCTTCAGGGCTCCAGGCTGGCTGGATTGTATCTCCCATTTTTAAGGAGACCTGACATGTGGAGAGCTTCAACACTGTGCCAAGCAAAGGGGCCAAAGGAGGATGTTGTACCTTAGACTGCTGGAATTTTATGAGACCAAAAGTCCAACAATTCTATGAGCCTGAAGCAAACTGTTTAATGAAGTATCTGGCCCTGAAGAGTCCAAGTGGGTTGCATTGATCAGTGCCTTCAAGGATCAGAATGTGAACTTGATCACTAATGTTGAAATAAACTCTCCTGCACCTGTTCAGTTAATGACTTTATCTCAGTTTTGATTAGTGTCAAAATGAACTGAGGCTCATGCAGTGTCTTCCATGTACCTTCATATATTGTATTCAAAAGTTATTGCACTCAATTTTTTGAGTCCACTACCTCAGTGGACTACGGCCCTAGCTCTATAGGCAGGTTTGATTTCTGGTACTAGTAGTGTTTGTAAACAGGACCAAAGAAGAAAATAATCTACTTTCAGTATATGTAGAAATTTCTCTTCTTTGTAGTGGGCAGAAGCAAGCTCAATGCCCAGGCAAATGTATGCCCACTCCAGCAAATGTGCTTAAAAAAATGTAAAAAAAAAAATTGTGGAGATAAGTATAAATTGCTAAAAAGTTCTCCAGAAAAAGTTGAGTTGAAAGGATAAACCTTGAGATGAAGGAGGAAAAATGTTTTAGGTGGGAAGGCGAGTCTAATTTTATACGTTTTCTTTCCTTAATTCAATTAAAATGAAAAATATCTTGAAAGAGATTTTTAGAATTTAGGCTCAGCAATCCTCTTCAAGGCAACTCCTCTTAGTATTTAATGCTGCAAAAAGATAGTCATGTGCAAACATAACCAGAGGAAAAAGAACTTCTTCTCACCTACTTGCTGCCCTTCAGCTAACAGGATTTTGTTTGTTAGCCTCAGATGCATATATTTTCATCTCCTATTTGGAGTCAGGTTCAAAAAGAAATTTGCACACACAGAGAAATTGCAATTCAAGATGAGAACTCTGATTTGGCACTAATAAACTCAGTTCTTTCTGTAGCTAGCAGTGAGGCACATATCTACTGAATGTACAATACTGCAGGTTACGCTGACAGCAGCTCTCCTCCTGCATATCGCTGACTGGAGATGTTTCTTAAATTATGGTAAAGGCTGCTAGAGTAAATAGGATCCAAGGTCTGACATAGTGTCTCCCCTCATGATCTCGGTTCAAGGTATATCCCTCCATCTTCCGTGTAGGTTTAATGGTGTGATGTTTCTGATAGTGGATACAAGACACTAATTCTCTTTGATTCTTCCTAATGTGAGAGGTCAAAAAAAAAACCCCAAAACCAAAACGAAAAACCCCACAACTGATAGTTTTAATAATTCCGGTTGCACTGACAGTTTATTACAGGACTTTTCTACTGTGGACAGCCCAAGTCAAATAGGAGGCTGCCCAGTTTTGCTTACCAGTGCTCTGAGAGTGGAGAGCCCAGAGATGTTTAGTCACACTTAAGCCAAGGCATATTAGTAATATATTCTATAAGTAATACTTCTGACATACAGGTAGGAGGGTCATCTGTTATCTGTGTGTGTATAGGGCCCCTCTATTTTTCCCTTGGATACAGTATTTATAGCCCTGGTGACCTTATTAAGTATTTCAGGAGGAAAACTTAAATGTCTTGTAAGATCTTCTACCACCCTCTTGCTCCTCTCAGTGAATTTGCAACATGTTAATGGGGTCACAACTTCATTTCCTTGTGCCTTATTTCCTCTCTGGTCTCTTTATTGTCTGTCTTGTGCTGCAAAACATTGGTGTGCAGGCAGCTATAGTTCCTCCCATCACGGACACCCTGTTCCTAACTGCTGTTTCTAGGGGTTTCTCCCATGCAAATAATACTGAGTAGATGTCACATCAGGGATGTTTTGCATAAACTTTTCCTTCCAGAAATCTCCTGTGAGTTATGTTGCTCAGTCTTATGTTTGAAGAGTCAGGAGATGAGAAGGCTAAGGAGTCTTCAGCTCTTCAGGAAGCACACAGACAAGACAGAGCCAGACATTTTTGGTGATTGCACAGCAATAGGCTGAGAGGCAGTGTATGCAAACTTCAGCAAGATAAATTCTGATTAGATATTAAGAAAAAAATTAAAATCACAGTGTGGGTAGTCATATACTGTAACAGAGGCCCATAGTTGCTATGGGACCTCTACCCTTGGTGTTAAAAATTCAACCGGTCAAGACCTGGAGCTAACTGAGTAGGATGCTGAACTACCAGATGACCTCCAGAGGTCTCTTCCAATCCAAATTATTCTGTCATTCTATGTCTACTTATTGTCTTACATATTTAGGCTGTTAGGGTTTTATAGAATGTAAATAGGTTACAAATTTGACAACAGACTGCATAAACGAATAAATAAACATTTTTTTTTCTGAACTTGGCATCAGTGAAGTTTTCTTCAAGGCTGAATGACATTAACTCCATTTTATAACAAATGCAGACTGATAAAGTGTGGTTTTTCCACCAGCATATTTGAGAAAGATCTTCTGTAGTTCCATTTTTTTCCAATTATAAAGGCAGAAGCATTAACAATTTTCATCTTGCTTGCCGTCACATTTCATAATGGGACACTATGATTCCAGTCCAACCATGAAAGTTAAAGGGAGTCCTTTTTCCCAACATCTGTGGTTTGCCAATCAAATCTTTATGCATGTTGTTTTTCAGTGGCTGTGGGGCATCTCTGGTTTTTTTTTCCTTGGCTTTTTCAAAATGCATATAGAGTGGAAATGGCCATAATAAATTACCACTCTTTTCATAAAGTTCCACACACCCTTCTTTCAGTGGGAAATGGTAGTACAGATGAAAGGTTGCCCTTGAGGGGAAAGGGAGGGGCAGGATTTTAAAGATCCTAAACATGCATTTTCTATCTTAACTTCGCCTTTCTGTCATTGCAGATTTTGCTGTCTCTGATTAATTTTAGTAGAACCTGTATTTCAAAGAGATGAAGTATGATAATTAATTAACTTTTGCTTTACTTCTTGGAATAGAAACTGAGTCACCATTTTGAAAGTGATTCTCCCTGTATTTATATGGACAAAACAATAAATGATGCTTTTTGGATTTCTGGGGTGAAACTAGCATGATAATGCTGCTAGGTAAGTTTTCTAGAACATTTTGTAACTTGTGGCATAATAAACACTCAGTCTGCATACACAGAGAAAATGTCTGAATGTAGAAAATGGTGATAGCCATGTTACTTTTCTTGTCTCTAGTAGGGAAGACTCAGGACATTAGGGTTGTTGAAGGTCTTGATAGACATTTACTGACCTCAGAGCTGCATGAGCAAGAACAACAATACTAATTTTCATTTCTTATCCTTCTGTGTAATTTTTATTTTATCCAGACGCTCTTAGAACCTAACATGAACTCAAACTACTTATATGTTCCTTCAGTCTAAAGCTTTGTTTCTCCCCGCTTTGAATACAGACAACTTTATTGAAAAATGAAGTACATAATTTATGGCATTCCATCAGCTGAACAAAGAGGTTAACTCTGCTAACCAGATTGACTGCCTGGTTCCCCAAGATACCTCCTTCTTTTAATTTGGTAGAAACCGTGCAAAATGAAACTAGATCCCCCACAACAGTTCTGTGGGAACCCAGCACTCAAGCCATAGAAAGACTTTAGGAGAAGAATAAGCAGCCTATAGCCCTAGTCAGACCAAACCAACAGCCAAATCCCTAGAGAACAGCTTTTTCATTCAGGCAAGCTTGAGGAAGGGAATATTTATACAAAAGCCAATTTACTTTGCTGGTAGCTGTTTTGTTTATTAATACCACTGAAGATGCAAGTGCTTCATTTTTCCCAGCCCAGGTTTCTTTTCAGCGTGACCTTCTGTCACATGACTTGAATAGTATAATGTTGCAATGTGTTACCATGGAAATGATAGTGATGATGGTATGTGTTCAGTACAGCCAAATTTGAACCTAATGAGAGCAGATGTGACTTTGAGCTTTCATCCCTAAAGAGCAGACCTGGATACATCATCATGTCTTTTCTCAGGAATCATGAAGAAAGCTCTTAAACACAAGTATCTCTGCTTGTATTAACTGTGAACAGCAATATGGATGTGTGCAAATAATTTCTACTTGCTGTAAACATCTTCTTACAAAGTCAAAAACACCCACATCAGGAGAGCTCTGAAAGAGGACAAGCCATGAGGAAAACAAGAACTCTTAGCCATCTGCGTTTCCCATTGCTGATGTGCATTATCTTCTCTAAACATAAGCAGATTCCTGTACGTCACTGTGTGTTATCAGTTTTGGTCTCTACGTTTTCCTAAGAAAATAACTACTTCCAGTTGCTGCAGGGCAGTATGACATGCTATGCAAAGCTGCATAGCACCATGAATAAATTATGGCTGTCACCAACTTTTCCATCTAAAAAGGACTGTTACAAAAATAAATTAGCACTGCCCTTGAGCACTGCTAAGACTAAACATCTCACACATGATTTTGCTAACTAAAAGAATAAGACCTCCATTTCACCACAGTGGAGCCTACACAAGCAACACATTCCGTGTGAGAGAAGAGCCACTGTGCTAACCAACCACAGAGAGAGAAAAGGTCACAATGCAAGAAAGGAGCATTCAAACCAAACATTTTAGAGCCATTTCCAGCCCTGTTAACTTGGAGCAGAGTCAAGAACTCAGCAGGACCACAAACAGGAGACTCGTCTGAGACTCCCTGGGGAGAGAATGAACCATCAAGACACACCCTGTCCTCAACGTGTTGTCAGATGGGGATGCCTGAAATGAAGTAGCTGCAAATCTCACTCATCACTACATGTGAGCTGTCTTATACTGCAATTATTGTGGCTTAATCTCCAAGTTTGTGAAAAAAAAACAAGACCAACTTGGCTTCAGGAACAGTATTTGAAAAAATTAGGAGCACTGACACATGTAACTGCTTATTGGGATGGAATAAATCATCCTACTTTTGTGTGTAGAGTCCTCCTGTCTGCACCTTTTCTTTCTCCTTGAAATTTCGAAAAGTTCTGATTCTAAGCCAGAAGTTCAAATCAAAAGATTCATTGCTGTATTGGTGAGAAGATTCTACTGTCCCTAATGGACTTTCCAGGAGTGGACAGCCACCATCAAGAGACTACTTGAGAAGCCAGTTTAATCCTCTTTGTATCACAGCACTGGACAAAACTAAGTAGATCAAACCTGGAACATCCTGGACACTCATCAAAACCTAGGGCACAAACCCTCCCTACATGTGTCTAAACACACAAAAAAGAAAAGGACGGAAATGGAGTACCATGACAATGTCTAATGCCCTTAATCCTTACATGCTTTATGTGTCAGAAGACATGCCTTTTAAAATATTAGAGCTTGCTCAAAAGGTAGTGAAAGCCCATGTTGTCCTTTCATGCATCTTCTCCTCCTTCCCCTATTCTCCCTGTAGCTCCTTTCCCCCAGTTTTCTGAGAAATTCATCATAAGCTTAAACCAGCTCCTACTTCCACGCTCTAAAATCAAACTTCAGAGCAACTTGTCTCAGCAGCAAGGAAACACAGGTAAGCTGCACTTTGCCTTTGAAGCCTTGTCCCCTGCATTCCACTTCCCCATTCTTGCAACTTCACACCTTCTGGGGAGATACCCATCTAATGCTGCTTTGTAGTCTTGTAGGAGAGCAGACTTCACAGTGCCCATCCTGAGCATCCAGAATGGAAGAGCAGTGCCAACATCCTATCTGTAGGGAAGCTACCTGTACCCAAGCCATGAAGTTCTCACCATTCCCAGGCAGGATGGCACAGCATGGCGTGGTGCTTGGGCTGAGAGCTATCAGTGCACACTCCTGGGCAGATGGAGCACCAAAGACAGAAGGCAGGATATGCTAAGAGTTTTCACTTTACCATGCCATGGAGTTTGCCAGAACCCTTCCTTAGCACTGGCCATAACTATCATCGCTATATGTTCCCTGTGCAGTTAATGCTACTACACCCGTCAGGTGGATTATCTCATATGGTTCAGGGCAATAGTGCTCTTTGCCTAGTTTTGACATACCAGCGCCATGGTAAGCACTGAAGTATGAGTGATGACTGTAGCTAGCAGCCACAGGCTGCTTGAAACGTTAGCTGAAAGCTGGGTGAAAGGAATCTGTTTAACAGGTGTGCTAGGAGTCTGGCACGGAGACTTGGGTTAGGGCCAGTACCACTGAATGACTGCTGTGTTGACTTGCTGGCTGGCTAGAGTTACAGCAGGATGGAGGGAACCGAATGAAAATGCCTCTTCGTCTGCAGCAGCTTCCTGATTGCTAGAAAATTCCCTCAGTGTTCCTGAGTCATCTACTGCCCAGGAGCTGCAGCCCTCTCTTTATCTTAAGTTTCTTTTTTCCTCCAAGAATCCATGCACCTGTCCTTTGCCAGGGGTTGTCCCTCTACAGTCCCAGTTTAAAACACAAATTTAGCTGACTGTGGCTGGCCACAGGGTGTTAAATTCAGTCCATCCAAAATCTTTACAGGACCAGAGCCATAATCACTTCAACTTCATGTGCTCTTACTCTCATTCTTACTATGCTATTTCTTGACTGATCTCCCAGAATAATGAAGAGTAGCAGAATCTGTCTGAGAATTGTTCAGAGTGAAGAGAATTTTTCAGCACCTGAAAACAAGAACAAACAGAACCAGAAACATAGGTTATGCAGGTAAATGTTCCTAAATGAGACTCATTCCTTAATTCTTCAAAACAGCAAGCATGGCATCAGGTCAGGGAAAATTGCTAACCTGAAACAATAATTATGATTTGCCTTTTGTGATTTAGCAATTAATTAGCATATGACTACTGAACATTAGGCTTATACACGATTGCAAATCTGTAGTCCCAACCACAGCTGGAGGCTCTGTTAGACTATACTGCTGACATAAGTCTTAATAAGTAGATTGGTAATCTTTGTTATGGGCTTCTTTCCTGTTCAGAGGGTAAGAAATATCCCATTCCTCTAGGTCTGAAGCAGGATTAATTGATTGGTCTCATATGAACCTGAAAGCCATTAAGAGCATGAAGGATGAAAAGCAATTCTAACTGCTTTATTACCGTTTTCTAATAAAGTACCAGTTCAGACTCTGGACCTACTGTGAAGCAGCAGGTTTCCAGATATTGACTGTGCTGGCATGTGCCTCTGGAAAAGAGGAAACGACTGATACCTAAAAGCAGAAACATCTGCTCAAGTCATGTACACACTTTCTGGCTGAGGCCAAACAGCAGGATTGCTGAAGAAGTCCATGTCCTGCCAACCCCATCGATCTGAGTCACAGCAAAATGGTGGTGGAGAGTGAACCACACAAGCTCCTCCTTCACCCTCAACACACCATTAGATAAAAATTGGTTTTATGTAGTCCTTACCATGTTGACTTACAAAATAAGGCAAGAAGAGGTTTTTTTTTTTCTCCCAGTATGGGTGGAGGAGCAGGGCTGCTTGTTCAGGAGACTTGTGAACTTCAGAGAGGCAAAACTGGCCTAGTTGCCAGTCTGGGAATTCCGCTAGGAGAACCTGCATCTTTACTCAGGGTGTTTTTACAACCCATTTTTAGTTTGGGCTGTTTGATCCCATTATTTCCCCATTTAAAACAAGTAAACTCTGCTGAAGTCTCAGTGATGAGGTGGTGATACAAGTAGAAGATAATTTGCTCCAGTGAATATTACACTGATGTTATAACCTCATTTAATATGTTTTCTTTGTCTGCCCAGAGCTCAGTTTAATTATCAGAATGATGAAAGCGAATAAGGGGAAGTGACCACTCCCATTCTGGAACAGGCTTTGTTCAAAGCAGCAGAGCTGCAGAAATCCAGGTATAAATACCAAGATACTTTTAGTAGTTTAGCAGCACCTGCAAGAGAATATGCTTGAACAACCTGACTGCCATCAGGGCAATAGTCTGAGGATCTTGACAGGAAAACTCTACCCATCTTTTATCCTGAATTAAGAAGGTGGGCTTTTTCGTTTGTGTCAGAAGGAAAACTTACTTAATATAAAAAGAACGACAGCAAAGTTTGAAGGAAACTAAGCAGGCAGTAAAATTCTACCCTGTAACAATGAGCAACGTACGTAGAATTATATTCTGCAAAACCAGAGCATAAGTTGAATTTTGACCTGTGATTAGCTTTCCCATTGAAGTCATCAGTTACCGACCACAAGCATTTGCTGAAGATCTTGCAGAATGAGGGTCATAGGACTGAGTATAGACTAGAGAGAAGAAAAGTGCACAGCCAACCTGTGGGGCATGTTTTGCAGTTCCTAGTACACACTCGCTTACAAGTTATTTACCCTTGTTCTGTGCTTCACAACGTTAGGGGGACATTTCCTGCTTCAGAACTAACACTGCAACCTTTGATCCTGCAGTAAGTCCTGCAAATGAGACCTACAGTAAGGGGCTCTTTCTTCTTCTTGCTTCTAGCACTCATGAAACCATTTCTCCATCCTCACTTTAGCAATGCACTCAAGCACGTGCTTAACATTAAGGTCATGCAGGACTTATGTATGTGATTAAAATTAAGCATGCATTTAAATGCTCTGTGGAACTGGGACCTCAATGAGGATGGCTGTTGGATCAACCTGCTATGACCTCTGCTGAGCTGATTATAACTCAGTCTTTGTAGCATTCTATTTTTCCCCAAAATTCATAGTTTATTCCCTGTGTCTTGTAACAGAAACTTAAATCGTCTTTTTTTTTTTACTTATAAGACTAGGCAAATTATATTGATTTTTCTAGCCCTGTAAATATTTGAGATGACAGGAAAGATTCCCCACATTCCTTCACACACACATCAATTCTGTAACACCTTTTTGTGCACCAAGAATGCATGTGAAGTATAAAAATACTCTGAGTGCTTTTAAAGTTCTAACGAAATATAAAATCAATTTCTGTAAAAATCTCAAGTTTCTGCAAACCAACTGTAAGAGGATAAAGATAGAAGTTGGGTTTGTGTCTGCAGCAGAACAAAGACTAATGGCTGCTAATCACTCACAAAACAAAGATTCTTGTATTGTCCAATTTTTGGCCATTGAAAAATTTGGAGACATAAATAAGGAGGCGGCGTTCCTTCACTTTCTCTTCTGAAGGAACATTCCTTTCTTGCTGTGAGAGGACTCTGAATATGCCTGTGGGATTGAGAAGCAGAAGGAGATTTTTAAATTTTGTTCTGCAGATTCAGATCTATGGATTATGCCAGTCTATTACCCCAAAGAGAAACAAAACAAAAGAAAAAACAAACAAGCCATGAGATCATCTGCATCACTGCTGTAAACAGATTAGCCCCATGTCATGTGAAAACTCCTTATCAGACAGCGGGGGTTTAACATATGAGGACTCACACTTTACTATGTGGCCCTGCATGTCCATTCAACCCAGTGTTCCAACTACAAAATATTTTAACAATATTTTTTCCAATTTACCTATCACCCGTATTATGAACAGAGACAGTTGATCTTCCTTCTGATTTTTAATCCTTCCCCCTTTCTGTCCAGAAGGACTGCTTAACCTAAAACCTTAATCCTTAAGCTTGGAAAGTCTGTAGTCACTTGCCTTCATAACCATGTTAGCTTTATCACTGCATCATCAGAAGTACTATTTTTTTCAACAGAAAAGTCGATGTGCTAAGCCTCTCCTCCAGCATTGCAGCCTTCTGATATTTCACCCTGAGATAATGCTACCGTCTTTGCCCATCCTCATAGCTGGGGCAATTTTAATTTTAGATTATTTTAATTTATCCCCAGATAGCTGGAAAATCTTGGCTAATCAAGAACCAAAAGACTATTAAACATTCCATATCCTACCCTGACAGAAAAGAGCTGTTTACCTTAAGCAGACAATTGAAAATAGGAATGAAAGCCCAGTACGGTAAAGTCAATGAAATCCTTGCCATTCTCATCAGCAGGGAATAATTTTACCTGGGATGTTTTACTTGGTTCCTGGGTGTTCTTAGCTTTTCCTCTACTCTGCTTTCACAGACTTTACAATAGCTTCAGCCCTATTTTCCACCCAGAAGCCATCTGTATAATTGAGCGTATGATGTTTCCCTCCTTTCTCCCTGACGGAGGCTAATAACCTCACCCTTTATTAGAGATGGGAAAAAACACACAGCATACAGATGCTGAAAACCAAAATTCATTACTTCTGCCACTCATGGTGGACTTTCTTCTTCATTAAGCGAAGTATCTTGAGGGCACAAGAGAGCTTTAAAATCCTTTTCCTCTGGTTCAGACTTTTGCTCTTATATCCTTTTACCGTTCCATCCAACTATTTCTCCATTTATAGCACTTACAATTCAATTTTTTTTCCTGGTCTTTCCATTCTGTCTCTTACCAACTCACCTCTACCAAGAACTGATTCTTTTAAAGATATAAAAAACTTTTCTATGATACATGGGATGCCTCTGTTCCTACACAATATTCAAAATACATGCTTCACATTTGTATACTCTGCTATGAAATTATGAGAAGGGTAAATCAAGTGGGAAGCACTGGGATATTCTTATCTAGCTTTCTGGTATTCAAGCTAGTGAAAAGCTGAAATCTCTTTTTTTCTGAATATTTACATTCCAAAATTTAAACATGTCTATAGCATAACTGTTTATAATTTTCTCTTTCAAAAAAAAAAGCAATCACAGACAAAATATTCCACTTTTTTTGAAAAACATTAACTTTTCATTAAAACCAGGACATTTGCAATTTTCTAACAAAGACTGACAAGTTTAGACTTAAGTGGTTACTTTATGTGAACGACTAAATCTTGTAGAATTTCCACTTTTTTATTAAAAAGTTATAGGGGAAAATGACAACCTAGTAGTTAATATCTGACGCCATAAATTTACCAAAAACCGAGGAAGGGCCTATAAAACAACGGAAGTTCATTACAGGACTTTGGTGAGAGAAGCAAAGCAGTTAGACCTCCAGTTCTCAATATCTAGAGCTTCCTGTCTAGTCAGCAGGGAAGGCATGCAAACACAGCCTGTTTGCTGCACAGAATTTTCTGGAATTACAAATCATCATACATTGCCGGTGCAACTGCCTGTGCGCTCTGGATTCCTGCAGTGTTAACTACTGCATAATTAACCCAGCTCCCTTGAAGCCAATCTCACCACACTTACACACTGGCCAACCATGTGGGAACATAAATGCAGATCTGCACACTGTTGTTTCCCACAGTGCTGCCAGCGTGCCCACAACAAACATAGGTGTCTCCTGTTTCTATCACAAGGATGCCTTGGATTCCTCCCCTGAAGGGATGGCTTGTTAGTTGCCTGATAAAAAAAAATAAATTAAAAAAAAAAGAAACAAAAAACCCCAGAGGGCTTCTCTTGCTAACCCACATCTCAGCTTTACCCAGACCTACAAAAGGACATGTTCTTCAGAAATAAGGAATTTAATCTGAAACATAAGCACTTCTGATTAAATAAACAGCAAGGCATCAGAAAGCCTGTGTAACTTCCACGGAACAGTTGAGGCCTGCTTTTGCTTAGCTTAACATATAGATCAGGTTTTTATGTCAGTTGTGTTCCTAATGCAGAAAACTGTGCTGTAGAGACGTTGTAGTGCCAAGACTCTGGAATTTGATCTGTTCCATTTTTCTTTACTAATATTATTTATTTTAACAGCACCAGGCAAGACCAAGACTCCATCTTTCTTGACCATCAGACTTGTCAAGTGAAAAAAAAGAAAATATACCATTACCTAATGTATGCAAGATTTGTCATGTTACGTCAGATTGATCCTCTCTCTGACAACATGGTAGATTCTTAAGAAAGGAATATGAGGCCAGAACAGCTACAGAACCATCTTTCCCTCACATAACCTTCAAGATTCTGAAAACAACCTGAAGATAAGCCTCTAGAAACCTGAATATACTACTACATGCTGTAAGAATTAAGCTGTGTACTTGTCTGTGTCTGTATACTTGGTGTCATGCATAGCTGGCTAGAAGAGACTTCTAGTCAATATACTCCAGCCTCGCACTTTGAACAAGAGCTGGCTTACAGAACAGTACATCCAACAAAAGATATCTGACCTGTTTGCACCCCAGAACGGAGATTTAAAACTGAAGTCTCTGAATGTGGTGTCAGAGAATCGCAGTTTGCCAAGTCACCCAACTCAAATGAAGCTCAGATTTTCAGCTCTGGTCAGACCGGTTATATTCACCTCAGAAAGCTTGAAAACTACCACCTTCCCCTGACATCCCCAAGAAAATAGATTTGATTGGGAATGAGATAAAACACAAATCTAAACAACAGAAGCAAAACCCACATGGAATGGGACTACTCACGTGCAGTTGAAGATCTAAGCACAGAGGAATCTGAGGGCTTTTGGGGTAGTTAACAACATGAGCATGACAGTCACTCTTAAACCCAAGGGTTACTAATACTCAACCCTGCTAACTTGACCAAAATACAACAGGCAATCCCTTCATTTCTGTAGAACAATCCACATTATATTGAGCTTGGATTGAGGAGCCTGGAGCTTGCCAAAATTTTATCAAATGTTTTTCAGTAGACCAGCCAAAATCAACTTACTTTGACTGGCTGAAGAACTTTCTGTTGTTTTCTGCATGAGATTCATAAGCACGTGCATCACTCAGGTCTCTGAGTATTTCCAGCAGGGCACCAAAAAATTAAAAATCATAGAATCTATGATTCTGTGATTAAGCAAGCCAACGGAGGTCTGTTGTATGTCTGTTCTCTTACCCTGTTTCAACAGGTTATTTGGGCTTGCAGATATGCTGCTTGCACAGTTATCAGTGTGTGCATGCATACAGCCTTCACATATACCTATGCTTGTGGCTATATATTTGCATGAGACAAAACAATTTCAAAGAAATACACTTTCCTTTTTAAACAGTGATGTTTTGCAATCATCCTTATAAGTCCATTTCTTAGCAAGGGCTCAAGCCCTGACAGGGTGTTCTGTCATGCTCTGTTCTGTTCAGCAAGTGTTGCTTTTTGCAGTGTGGGGATCCAATCTCCTACAGAAATGATGGACACTTGTTACCTTGAAATACAGAGGAGAAGCTGATTGGGACTTCATGGGACATTGTTCCCCAGATTACAAGCCTTTCTGAACTGAACGATTGATGGATTCTTCTGTAAAAGAGTAAAGTGCATGCTCACCTAGAAGGAAACACAATATTTTTTCAATTAATCTAGAGATGTGGCACGAAGGAGCTAACCTTTTGGAAAGAACCATCTGAAAATACAAATAAAACCGTAACAAGTGAACACAACAGGAAACCCGTAAGCTCTGTTCATCCTGCTGCTTTGTGTGCTGAAGTATTTTGATGGCTTGCCTTGCTAGATGAGATATGAAATACAGTCATGGAGGAGGAGATAGGGGAAGCATCCTGCCCCTGTTTGTAAAGCTAAAGTCAAAGTGGGCCATACTTAAAATTGGGGCGAGGATGCTCCTCCCTCCCCACTCCATCCTGAAGCAGACTGTGCTTCCAGTCCGTGTATCGCAGAGGCTGCTGGTGAGGACAGTAGGACTACACCCAAAGTGAAGCACCACTCCTGCAAGAAAGAGTAGATGCATCAGGCCCTCAAGGTGTGAGTCAAACCCCATTGTGGTCAATGGAAAGCTTTCCATTCAAGTAGAACAAATGAATGATTTATGATGTATCATGCTTAGATCGTAGTGAGTGAGCAGTTCCATAAGATAGGAATGAATCAGAAAGGTGCAAGCTCATGATGTATATGAAGACTTTTTTAGATACAGATAACACTACAGGAAGCCTTTGATCCTCAAGAAAAATCTTACCTTGCCTTCAGCAAGTTGGAGTACATGGTACAATGTAGCAGATGTCTCCTGTAACCCATAGTTTCTGTTGTTACACTGACGTCACTTCTGAAGCCAAACCTGAGTGTCAAAATGGCATAGCTGAAAATCATTGATTGGAAGGAGGACAGGCATGCAGGCCAGGACACTCTTTTATTTATGAAACATGGCTTCCAGATTGGCCAAATTGGACTAGGATTAATTCTCCGATAAATTGTTTTCCGTATTTGGCCATCCAGTATTCAGCAAGCATTTTGCACCCAACCCAGCAAATTGCCAAAGGAGAGGACTTGTGGGTACTCATGTGTGTGGAATTCATCAGGACTGCTCACGTGCCAGAGGTGGCAACAGACATTGATTTCTTCACAAACTTGTTCAGAGAGCAATGCAACTGCATTATGCAGTTCAAGGGTGGTTTGTGCTGCTCCTTGCTACACGTAGTAGAAGTAAAACTCTTACAGCTGCCAGAAATGGAATAACTAGTGATTATTCCTTTCCTTCTTCATTCATTTACTCAGCCAAATCCACCTGTGCCTTAAATTGAGTACAGACACTCTTCTCCTGCTAACTGCGTGTTTGCTTGGGCAACACTGGTATTGAAAGGCTTAGTTCAGCTTTTGTGTTGTTTCACGCTTATTACAAGTTTACTTAACTGTGATCATTCGAGTTTTTGGTTTGTTCACCTGCCCATTTCACTCCTCTCATTATTTTGAACATACTGGCAAGGAACCTCATTTTGACAACACTTGACTGGGAAACTTTAGTTCAATGAATATGTCTTTAGTATCTGCCATGCCTACCCAATTTTTTAAGATGCTTACTTCATTTTTGTACCGACATTGTTGATATAATTGTAATTAAAATACTTCTACTAAAATTGCCATGATCACTGAAATACAAATTCCACTTAAATTGTTCTATAAATCTCAATTACTGTGATTATAATTTTAACAAATTCATACACTAGTGGATGAACCTTTTTAATAGACTGGGATGTTAATAATTGCTAAAGTGTTGAGATAAAAGTGGTGTGAAAATATTCAATCCATATTTTAAAACTCTCAATAAAAATTGCCACCACTATATTTAAAAAAATTTTATAAAGTGTGCTTCCATTCAGGCCCCTGTTAGAGAAGACCATTTCTGGCTTTAGACCTATGTGGCTAACATTAAGTTATCAGGATTCCATTTATGTGTTGCTAATGAATTATTTCAAATATTGGATCATCTGAAACTAGTTTATCAGTTTCTGCTAGACACATGCATACAAGAATTATTTAAATTACTTTTGAGTTAACAGTTTTCTTTGAAAAATACAGTTTTGCCAAAAATGCTATAATTTTGGTTATTTTTAATCAGAAAATGAATCATTATAATTAAATGTGTTGAAATATTCGTAAGAAATTTTGAGTTTCTTTTCTGAACAAAACCAAAAACCAATTTCAAAATACCCAAACTCTCATGAAATCAAAAGTGTGTTTTCCAGTCAACTTTATTTAATGTTTATTAAACATAACATACCCATTCAAGGAAGGAAACCTAAAATGAGAAGTGCCAAAATTCATTGTTGGCCTTTTGTGATGTGTTTTTTAAGCTCTTAGAATAGGTTTAACTGAGTTTCACTGCATGGCTGAAGTGACTCAATGTGCCCATGGTTCTCAGCAATATCAGCTGAAAGCCATTGTGTCTTGCTCTCCTATATTTCTGAGGAAAGGAGGAAATAGCAGCTTATGCTTCCAAGACAGACAGAGAAGACAGTCATTCTGCCAGTGCCAGGGTATGGGACTGACTGGATTTCTGTCCTCAAGTGCAAGAATATTTCTTAATAAACCAAAGAAAATAATCAACATTATCATAATTTATAAAATTTATAGCTTTCTTTACCTTTCATATACACTTCTTTGAGACAAGAAAAGGTTAGATTGACCTATACACACAATTCCTCAGTTTTTTAGCATTTGGTTCCAAAACTTTATTCCACTCATGGAGAAAGATGAGCTGCCAAAGAATGGCTGGTAGACCAGGATGAAAGACATGGTTAGAAGAAGGAAAACATCCCTTCCTTGACTTCAAATGGAGAGTAAGTGGGTCTCTCTTAGGCTGAGGGTCCAGCCAGCCTTATGAAGGACAAGAGAAGACTGCTCGTTGGTGTGGTCCCCAAAGGCTGGGGCAAATGGAAGAGGAAAGACCTGGTTGGCAGGTTGGTAGCATTCAGTGGTGGAGCTTTAGGAGACCTTGCGGATGTAGTGGAAGGCCCTGACAATACTATAGTTTTGCATTAATTGATAGAAATTACGTGAAAAATGTGAGGAAAATAATATGGACTGTGGCCTTGATGTGGTGTGAACTTTCTTCTCAAATGCAGGGACAAGTTGGCAGGCTGCAGGAGCTGCCACACTTCCTGCGTGAGAGCATTTGAGCAGTCGGTTTCTTACATGCTATTGAATTTTACACAGAAAGAAGAATTACAGTGGAATTCGCATGTCTCTTGCAATCTTCTTTTTATTATGCGTGTTCACAATGCTAAAATCTCCATTGAGCTTGCTCTTGCTATTCTGGCTGGAAATCTAATAAAAAGAGGGATACTGTGCGATACAAATTAAAATTGAGAATTGTATTAAGACAATTAAAAGAAACAATACACCCACCCTGTGATGTATACTTCTATTTAAGTGTCTTCATAAGATTCATCTTTCTGCATCATTGAAAATCTGTTAGGTATTTTGGTGTTTCTTCGTATAATTTAATAACGTAGTGTGTAAAATAACCTAAAGCAAAAATAGTGGGATGTAGAAAACCATGAAATAAAGAGTGCAGAAGAAAGAATGTAATTTTTGCCTGCTGTTTTCACAGAGCTAAGCTGATGAAATCAGTGTCTGGTGCTTAAACTATGAAAAAGATTGAAAGGAATTATGTGATTTCTTGATTTCATCAGGTAACGGTAGAGACAGTGGTGCTTTTACATCACACAACTCTCTCAGGAGCAAGAACTTCTACATCTGTCCAGGTGAAAGCAATGAGAAAAAGAAATAGACCTGTTCAAACATGCATTCAGGCCTCAATCTGTCTATTGCTCAGTTTGTTCACATATGAACAAGGTTGGATATCCATGGACAGAGAACAGAGAAGGATTTTGAGCTTGGCAAAAACAGAAGTGTCCTGGTGGCAGGATGTATGTGGCTTGGCTGAAGAGTCTTGGCTGGTGGGAAAAAGATCTGGAATCAGATGGGTTGCAGGGCTGAAATGGCAGGAAGCCCTGAACAAAATGAAAAGGGTTGGCAGGCTGCATAATCTAGGAGTGGAGTAAGACTCCAAAAACATGTTCCAAGGTTTCTGCAACTGGGACTGTGGGTCAGGCAAGGAGATTAGTCTAAAGGCATGTCTACACAAGAAATGGACTGGTTAGATTGAAATAATGACATGGCTATAGCTTGGTTGGTCAAAAGAAAAAGAAAACCTTATAAGAGAGGAAAGACAAAAGGTTGTCTAGGCTCATCTATCAGGCTAAACTGTGGGTATCTCGGAGCTGGTTAGTCCAAAGACGGCTTTCAGTCCTGTTTGCTGGGAAAGACCGGGGAAAACAACTCCTGACAGATGGACATGTTAGCTAGGAAACTGGAGTCCTTCTGGCTTGTGAACACTGAGACAAGAACTGGACATTTCACCAGAGTGGCAGTGTCCATCTCCTACGACTCATACTTCCTCTGCTTGTGTTCCTCAGTTCTCATGCCCAAAGGATGAAGAGAAATTGTTTAATTTAAAGGAAGAGGAGAGTGGATGTTTGAATAAACTTGAAGAATAGTAATACATTGTGAATTGACATTTGGTCAGTGCAGTTTGGTAGTACTTGATGGAATAAAACTGGTTGACACAAGCCCTCTAAACCTGAGAGTCTAAAATCAAGAGTGCAAGAGATTTTTAGAGCTCCATGACTCTTTGACAACAAACTACACCTGAGTTGGTCTGCCAAATGATTCTTGTTGCCATGAAATTACATGGCAGCTTGATTTTACACCGAAGACATCGAAATCCATGATTAACTAGCTATGAAGGCAATTAATCATTCAGTATATTAATCCCAAGGTCAATTAAGTAGGTAGGCAAACCAATTAACTTATTGGAGTCTCTATGTTTCTTCTAGTATGCCATGGGTTCCTGCACTGGCAATTCCCGTCTGCAGCTTGCAAGTTGTCAAGAGGGAAAACAGATATCATTGCAGCTCTAGACTTTCTCACCTGGAGGGCATAAGAAACACTTTGAAATTAGGGAATAAAAACTTCAGAAGGCTTCTGTGAAATGATCAAAAGAGAAACAGTTAAAAATGTGGGGCCAATTCTAAAGTTGATCATTAAGTTAGAAGGTGAAGACTGACAATTTAAAAACAAGATGAATGAGAAGGTTCAAACCTCTTGGAGCTATTGCTCCAGGCTCTCTGCAGACTCAGAAGAACTACCTGTATCAGCTGGTGTTTGAGGCACATTTATCAGAATTTCCTTTGCAGTCACAATGACTAGAAATACATTACACAACATACCCACTTGAACCTTGGAAGAACCAGGCATCAGGGAGAAGCTTCCCTAGGTAAGAGCACCTGCAGCAAAAATTACCACCTCAGAACAGAACAAGCAAGCAGCAACAATTATGATAATGCAGTCTAGAGTCAGGGAGCAATTCTCATCACAAATTCAATGGAATGGATCTAACTGACTTGATTATAGCCCTGCATATGTAATCCACTTACTTTTCTTCATGAAGAAATGCATACTTGGTGTTGCTGTCAACTTTTTTATCCAAAACATGAATCCTTACTGTTTTCCCTGAAGCTATTAATTTCTTTTTGTGGCTGTTTCACAAACCTTTGGCTCGATTACCTTTGCTACAATCACTGTTCTGCTGAATTTCCTGATACCTGCTATGTCCTCTTCAATCTGTCCTAAATACTGCTGCCAAATACCAGTTTGTCATTCCAGTTACATCTCAGTGCTCTCCTAAATCCCCTTCTTTGGTTACTACTACTTTGAACTTTTCCTTTCTTAGTTTTCTCTTTCTTATTATTTCTTTCTTTCTCATTTCCCCTTTTTTATTTTTCCCTTCCCCTTCCCACAGTGCCTTACTTTCCTTTGGCACTTATATGTTTTCTCTCTATGCCTCCCTTATTTTTAAGGACTGGAAACATCTGAACTTCTCCCTGTTGCTTGCAGTACATTACCAGAAGGACCAGAAAAGTGGAACTGGATCCTGTTGACCTAGGCACTGTATGTAGGTCACCACAACCTCTTTTATCTGGCTATTTAAAATCAGAGCATTCTCCCTACGTTGGCCATATTTCCTTTGTTTTCTCTTCCAAGCATATCCTTAAGGTAAACTCTCCACAAGACATTGTCTCACTCATCGAGTGTGTGCGTTTGTGTATAAAGATTTCAAGACCCAGAGAAGAAGTCATGCTAACATAATATAACTAACATATCTGTTAAATCTCAGCTCAATCATATCACTTCTTATTACATTCCATGTCAAGTTTTGATGCTCGGCATGTTTTACTACTAGAATAGTAAGTACCTGCTTGATTGCAGCAATATCTTTTGTAAGACTACACAGAAGAGTACCACCCACTTGCAGTTGTCAGATTTTCAGATAAATTAGTTCATTACAGAGGAAATGATGGCTTTTTCCTGCCATCTTCTTTTGAAATTAATTCAAATATTAATATATTGATTGGACAGGTGGCATTTACATAGAGACTGATACGTATAAATAATTGTTACCTTTCTGAAGACAGAATAGGATGCTGAAATGTTTTTGTAATTATAGGTGAGGATTTTTTTCCAACTGCTCTGGCACTATTTACGGACTTCCTTTTGTGTTCTTCTTTGTGTCCTTTTTTTGTCCTAACTTCACACTATTAATGGGATCCAACCAGTCACCCTGAAGGCTGAAATTTAGCCTAAGTTTCTATAAAAAGGCTTGAAAGTTCTGATACTGAAATGGTACTGTCAAAAAAGAAGCAAAACACCCAAGCTGTTAGTGTAAAAACTTTATTATGGGCAATCTCAAGACAGGTAAGTATGGCTATAGGTTCTGAAACATTTATGAAATCTACATGGTAGCACCTGCCTTCATATATATGTGGTTATCTTCCATAACAATATGACTGCCCACTTTTGACTTGATCAATGTATAATGGACATTGTAAATATGAATTTACATAACTAATGGTGTCTCTTCAATTCTAGAGAATGGAGCAGCTAGCTGTAAAGATGAAAACTGGAAATTATGTCTTCTTCATAAATGGGACAACACTAGTATAAATGAGATATTACAGAAGAAAGGCTGCTTTGAAATACAGCATATTGAAATAAATTAATGCTGAGAAAAACTCAGCAAAATGCTACAGTTTAAAATGTAGGAAGTCAAGGTGATCATTAGGAAACTGAGGACCTAGAGAGATCAGAAAGAGTGGCAGAAAAGAAAAAAAAAACCAAAATAGTACTTTCTGAGATATCAATGTATTGTAGTGAAAATATCAATGGTGAAAATATGTAATTTCAATATGTGACACCTACAAGTAAAATGAGAAATATCTAAATTATTTAAAGCAATTGATAAAGATTAAAATGTATTGTTTCCTTTTTATATCTTCAAAGACATGCAGGATGGGAAATCAACTATGCTTGAAATGCTTCCACGGGAGATGAAAACACCTACTGGAGTTGCTACAAAAAAATGAAACTTGGGCTAAATTTCTAATGTATCTATAAAAATGTCATCAAACTGCATATGCCAGACAGATTGTTCAGCAGCACTAGGCACTTCCCTGCAATGCCAGAGATGGCTTTGTTCAATTTTATGGTGGGTCTAGAAAAACTAGATATCAGAAATGCTGGCTAGTGAAGTGGAAGTCAACTCCATCAGATGCTGTAGATTATAAAGGTTGAATAGGACATAGAGAATAAAAATTATTTGACTGGCATTCAAAAGCTTAAGTTTTAAAAATACTGGATCGCTAGAGAGACATGAAAAGATGCAAGTGTTGCACTTAGATCTTAAAAGAAGAAAAAGGGTAAAACACATTTTCAAGGATATGAAAGTAGTAATAGCTTTGTATTGAATTGCATAAACCTAGTAGAATATAAAGGGTGGGGAGACTGAAAAATAACCAGTAAATATAGCCAGAAACCATTTGCATCTGACCAATAAATTCAAAACCATTTCATGAATCACTCAGTACCTATCTCTTTCGAAGACAAAATCAAGCTGTTTTTCTCTTGAATTCTTCTCAGCAAAGAGCATAATAGATGTTGAGATATAATATCCCTATACTAATGAGCAAACAGTTGTCATGATCCAGAAGGTCAGATATAGTAAAGTGCCTGCAGTTTCAATCCCGTTGACTCCATCTAAAACCATGCAGAAGTTAAATGAAATCCAGGTGTGTCTTTGGTAGGACTAAATTTCGTAAAACTTGATTTGCACTTTCAGCAAAGAATATTTTTCTTCTAAAGATTTCAGAAGTACAAAGTGAATTTAATTAAGCTTTAGGGTCTTTTTTTTTAACAGCTAGAAGTGAACTCACGATGTGTCTTTAGTTGCTAGCAAACCCTTGTCATGGTAATTATGCATTTCTCCCAAATCAGCATGTTGTTGTCTGATGATGAATAAAATATTCTTTCAACTAGACTGTATTTTATTATGTTATTAAATCAAATTGATCATTGACAAATTACTTGTTAATGATCTAGGGCCACTTGTGATTCCTGTTTGAGTTACTAAGGATGTGCTCTGTTCGTTTCCAACCCAGTTAATTTTAACACTGAAGGAACTTTTTTCATTAACTCTACTGGGAGTTTGACTGGGCTCTAAACAAAAGGTTTTCTGCTGCCTGAGCTTTTTAGACAAGTTCTTAGGTTGGAGAAGTGATGCACTCACCAAACCCACTCTGAAGTCTACCATAGCCTTCCAACACCATATACCCATTACTCTTGACTCACACCTAAATCGGAAGGTTTTGGAATCAGGACTGTTTCACTTTGTAAAGTGGTTTCTTGGCTTCTGGTCCTGGTGTAGAGTTTCTGAGAAGTTCAGGGAGAGTTATAAGACTTAATCACAAGTTTACCCAAATATCTGACTGCTGAAGATTCAGTTTTCTCAAAGGAGCAAAAACTGCGTTTCTAAAAGTTGCAACCTATACAACTGTCAGATAAGGAAGTGACTTCCAATTCTGAACCTGGTTCTCACCAGTATACTTCTCTTAAGCACTCCCAGCAACATAAAAATGTATCTATGGGTCTGCAACACATGTACTATGTTCTGATGTACCCTTGCAAGATAACAAAGTGACCTCACGGTGAAGAACTTGGTCTTGGAGATTTCACTCTGAGCTCTGTCAGAATTCAAGCGTTCCAAATCTTACTAGCAGGCTGAAAGTTTTAAGTTTTAATAGAAGAATTTTCTGGAGGCTTCTTAAGAGCCTAGATCTGGATTATTTGCATGCAAACCCTCTTGAATCCACTGTCCTCTGTAAGAGTGTCTGCTAAAAGACAAAATTTCTGCTTAGATACCTCTTGTGTTTCATGGACCAGAGTAGGATTTCTCTGCTTCCAACCAATTAGTTTCTCCTCAAAGTCCTTCACAATAAGGAAACCCTTTGAGGTTAAAGAAATAAGTGAATTGCCAGGGTAAAGGTCAGAACAGCACATTCCTAATCTTCTTAGATAGGAAAGTTAAATTCTCTCAATAGCTGCAGAATGTAATATTCTAGAGAGAGAGTGATACTCAGTTCTTCAGTGAGTTGATATACAGCTTTTCTCCTGCATAAGGACTATGAAAGCTTGCTCTGGCAGAATAACATAGCCATGAAGAAGCAGAGAATAAAAAGAAAGTTCACTCAGACTCGTTGGAGGAAGAGGAAGGAGCTTTTCTGGGGAGGAGAAAAAGAAGCCACTTTCACTTCTGTGGGGGGGCATTAACAACAATGCCTCATTGTTGTTTATATATGTGTGCTTTCAGCATCTTCTTTTCCCACATTGCTTTCCTAATATCTCCTGCTCATTAAGACTGTGTTCACTGTCCATGCTAAATGTTCCAGTTTCCCATTTCGATGAGCTAATTAGAACCCATAGAGAAATGGGTTTGGCTGAAAAAATTTAAAAAAAAAAAAAAAAAGGAAGGCAGAATAGCACAATCTTGAGCTTTCTGTGGTCTGCTAATACCGTTCCCAGTGGCCTTGCCACTGTGGGGCTCACAGTAGTCCTTATGGGCTTCTAGTGGCTGCCAGAGTGGGATGCAGGTGTCAGCCAGGGTCAACCACACCTGAATCATTGATACCATCAAAGACTTGGATGAAGTGACCAAGCTCACGCTGGCCAGATTTTTCAGGTGAAGGAAGATGGAGCCAGTCTGAGAGGTTGGAAAATGTTTTTTACCTCATCTCACACCCTCCTTCCCCTGGCCCCACATGGTGGAACATCGTCTACCCAACACTCATCTACCCTAGGTTGATGGGGAAGGATTTAATTTAATTTTTTATTCAAGATCGAGAACATCCCCTTCCTGTGGCTTCATCTAGTGCGGTGGTGGAACACAACCACTGCTGGGAAGACAGACAGCAGCTGAAATCCCCTTTTGCTCCCGTCCTCCTCCCCGACCCAGCTCAAATCCCGGGTGGGGAGCGCGAGTGCTGACCCCCACCATGGGCTCCGTCCCAGCTTCCCCACTCCCATCCTGCAGCCGGGCTGCCCGGCGGAGGAGATACAGGCGCCTTTGTCTACAACAAATGCCATCATCCCGAGAGGTGCAAGCTATCATCATTCACCTTAATGGCACTGTTAACCCGCCGGGGTAATTAGGACCAGGGGGCTGTCAGCACGGTTAACCTCTTTATTGCTGGGCACGGCACTGGGGCGAGTCGGGGGGTTTGCCCCGCAACTAAAGCCCTCCCACCACCCGTGGAGGGTCCTGCACCCCCTGGTCTTGCCCCCCGCGCCTCCACAAGTGCCAGTTTTTGTGTAAGACCAGTGGTCCGTGCACACGGTGCGGGGTGCGGGCTCCGAGGAGGTTTCCCTCTCTCTTTTCCTGGTGGCTTCTGCTTGGTGGGGCTCTCCCAGCCTAACGTGTCCACCTTGCTGTTGGCTTTCCCCGGCGGCACTGGGGGCACGGGGGTGAAAGTAGAAAGCCGACGGGAGGAAGTTATGGACCACCCGACCCCTAGGGAGACGCCTCCCGCACCGTGCCCCGCGGCATTGCCCTCCAGCGCCGGGGTTCCTCTGACCTCCCCACCTCCTCCCCGGGACCACGAGTGGGTGCCTGGACACCCGCGCTCCCCGCCGGAGCACGGGGGTCCCTCACGGGACCGGAGCAGGAGTAACACCCTTCCCCCACCTCCCCACCCCTCCCCCTGCGACAAAGGACGGGGGGATAGGGTGGGAAAACATTTCCAGTTTCCAGGCTACCTCCATGAAGATCACGAAGATACATTTTCTCTCGTGTTTTTTTTTTTTTTTTTTTTTTTTTTTTTTTTTAATTTTCCCTCCTCCCCTGAGGTTTGATGTCCACTCCTCCGAAGAGTCTTCATTTTAAAACGGGATTGTTGTTTCCCTGGAGGGTGGCTGGTCAGAAGTCAGGTGTTTAGGGGTTTGTGGTTGTGGGGCTGCTCTATTTTCCTTTTTTTTTTTTTTAAATTTAAAATGTAATGCTGAGAGACAAAGAGGTAAATTATCTGCCTCGGCGTTGATGGTACGTCAAAGATTGCAAAGCCCAGGCGCTCTCTTCCTGCGAAGAGGATGATTTATAGAAAATTGCAGGCAGAACACATGCACATTCTGGCAGCCGTAAAGACAGTCCCTCCCTTTTCCTTAATGTTCTTTTATCAGCTTCTTAGGAGGTGTCCGCTTCATTTGTCTGCATGAAACCAGTAGTCTTAGTAGGAATCTCCAGTTTTGATGTTTTTTTTTCCCCTCTTCCTTGAGAAGGATTCTCTAAATCCAACAGTGCTCCTTCTGCCCAGATATTATCCTTCCTATTTTTCACAGCACTTGTTTGGGGCGAAGAGGGGGGGGGAGCGGAAAGAGGGGAGAGGAGGAGGAGGGAGAAGATCTTTTCCCTGTTTAGTGATTAACTTGCACGGCTCAAAGAAAGAGAAGATTTAATGGGAGAGATCCTGCCTGTGTGCTTTGTACTCACAGCAGTCTTGTGGATGGGAAGATCAGAAAGCGCATGGGTTTAATATTTTATTAATACCCTGGTGACTGATTTTTGTTATTTTATTTTGCTGCAGTTGTTAGCATTTCTGCATTTGGTCTTCAGCTGAGCTGGGAGAGTTCAGACAATGAAGTTCTAACATGCCTGACCTCTCCCAGAGCCAGTAAAATCTGGACTCTTTTAAGAAGATCATCTCAGCTTCACAACTCACATAAAACTTCCTCAGAGCAGGGGAGGGATCTCCCCCTTCACCCGAACCGGAGCTTTGTGGTTCTAGTCTCTCTTCCACCCATGCAAACTGCAGCGCTTGAGGGCTGGAGAAACCCCAGTGATGTTCCAATACCAGTCATGCCCTTGTACTCAAATTGATTTTGCCTCACTCCCGCGTATTGATTTTTTGAGTCTGCATGTAACCCCTAATCCCCCCTCCCTTCCTCTTCCCTTCCCCCCCTACCCCCCCTCCAGTGGTAGACATAACCCTAGAAAGAATCTGACCTGGTGCTGTAGGAAGATTGGAGGGGGAGGGGGGTGGTGGTGTCGAGAAAAAGAAGTAGCTCAGCACAATGCTTAATAGAAAGGAGACTACATAAAAATGCAGGCTACAGCCGCTTTGTCTTTGCCTGCTTGCCTTCATCACCAAGATACCTTTCTTTGTGAGCCTTGATCGTTAGTTTCCACGGTTTTAAATAATCAGTCACAAAGGAGCAGACAACTAGGTGTTGGAAGGGATAAAAGTTATTTTAAGTAGAATTATTTATTTTATTATGCAGCCAAAAACGTTTCACCAATGTAGGAAATTAATTTGATGCTCAGTAGTACAAGCTCTCTTTTCTCCTAAATGCTTGTGAGAAATAAAAAAACTGGAGATGACTGTCTTTATTTCCGGGAGTAGACTTCAAAATACGTGCCAGAAATGGACAATTCAAGTGTCCTTTCTCCACATCAAATGCGAGCTGGAAGGGGGATTAAAAACCAACCACGTGGTAGATCTGGTTTTATACTTTGCAACCTCCAACTCCATTTATGTTCTTTACCCTGCTCAGGGAAGATTAGCCTCTAGATAGATGTGTCTGAGGGATCACCTCAGGGGCAGATCTGCATGCAGAAACCGGTTTTTGCCATGGCTGGAAGAGAGCTATGACCTAGCAGAGCACTCCATCTGAGCGGCTCCCAGAGCATCACAGGAGCTGCTGAGCACTCCTGCATGGGAAGCTTTGTGAAGGCAACAGCTTGGAAGGGGAAGCTCTTCAGATCTTTCCCCCCTTCTTCTCCTCCTCCCTGGCCTGTGAGTGATTCAGTGTCCCAAACCTTAACTTTTTGTTACCACCTTCCTCCTCTTAATCTCCTTCATCTTCAACACCTCCTCCTCTATAACTACCATCTTCTCCTCCATCTGTCTGCCTCCTGGATCTCCTTCTTGTTTGCTTGCTTTCCCCCCTCCTCTTCCACCTCCCTCCCTCTCTTTCTTCTTGCCTTTTCCTCCTCTCTTTTCTTCTCTTTTCTTTCTCTTTTTCCTCCTCTTCCCCTACACGTTGTTGTTGTTGTTAGAAAGGATTCTTGCACCCCCTGGTGCTCTTGCGTTTTGTGTGGTAGGAGAGGAGATTGTCTTCTTTCTCTCTCTCCCTCTGGTTGCTCATTATTCAGAGAGAGACACAGAGGGTGAGTGAGAGAGAGAGAGAGAGACGGATATCTCAGGTCATCTGCAGCTGCAGCAAACCAGTGAAGGAGAGAGAGAGAGGGAGAGAGAGAGGGGGGGAAAAGCAGGGAAAGATGGCGATCCTCCATTGCTGAGACCTGGCAAGGAGCACATGAGACTCACAAAACAACTTCCACAACAATAACAAGAAGAAGAGCTAGGCAGAGAGGAAGAGGAGAGGAGGCAGCAGCAAGAGCAGCAGTGCCGGGACGCTCCTGTAAGTTCTTGCAATTAAAACCCATCTCCGGTTTGGCATTGGAGAGATCATCTCTCGTGTGTGTGTGTGTATATATATATATATTTGTTGTTGTTTGGTCTTTTCTGTTTATCTTTCTTTCCACCACTTTCCTCTGAAATCCATTCATTCGGTCAACGGAGGAAGGAGGAAGAAAGAAAGGAAGAATGAAAAAAAAAAGAAGGAGAGGGGAGCGAGAGCGGGGTGTTTTGTTTGAGAGAGAAGTCTCTTGCATGGAGGAGGAGAAGAGGAGGAGGTGCTGGTGGTGGTGGTGGTGGTGGTGGGAGGAGGAGGAAGGCGGTTAATTAATTTTTTGTTGTTGCATTAAGGGGGGGGGGGGATATGGAGAGATAAGTGAGATATCAGCCGAGCTTTCGGGGTGGGGGGTGCCCTAGAGGATATGTGTGTGTGTGCGAGGTCTGGATGGTGCTGTGCGTATGGACTTGGATCAGAGACGGGAGAGACACGGAGGAGAGAAAAGCTCCGTGCTGGCACGACCCAGGCAATCGGGTGACCTCTTTCTTCCTTTCTTTCCTTCTTTCTTTCTTCCTTTCCTTCTTTCTTTCTTCTTTCTTTCTTTCTTTCCCCCTCTTCCTCTCCTTCTTTCTCCTCGTCCCCTCTGGCTGCCCTCCTTCTCGCCGCTGGCGAGGCTGGTCCTTCACCCCGGCGGTGGTGCCCCCACCGCGGCTCTCCTGGAGTTGGGATGCGGGGGTCCCCGGCGGCGTCGGGGCTGGGGGGCTGGTGGTGCCCGCAGGAGGTTGCTTGGAGGAGGACAGCGTTCAGCTGGAGAGCAGGAGCCATTACACACGCTTGTGCTCTCCTTTGAGAGAAAGAGAGCGAGAAGGGAAGAAAGGAAGGGAAAGGAGCCCACTTCTTCTTGCTCAGTTCCCTGATGTCCCTACCTTTAAACCAGGCGAGGAAGAAGGCGCTTTCTTCCCTGCCCCTTTCTTAACCACCCGGAGCAGCTTTCTCCCCATCTCTCCCCCTCTTTCCCTTTCTTTATCTCCCTGTCCTCCATTTGCAAGCTGTCTGCTTTGGTTCCAGTCCAGGCTCCACAACACAAAGCTTCTCCTCGCTCTCGCACACATGCACACACACACACACAATCTACAGGCTCTTTATGTCTTCTGGAGTAACCTTCTGATCCCCCCCCTCACCTCTCCTCTTAGCATTGTGGTTTCTATTCTCCACACAGAGGGATCCTCCTGGAGCTTCATGTAGTTGTGATCTGATAGGATTTCTCCCCCCCTCACCTCCCTCTTTTGGGGAAGGAAAATGAAAAGTTTCATTCGTTTTTATGGTGTTTGGAAGGAGAAAGACCTTCAAGTTTGAATGCTTTCTGCTGCTGCTTTTGTGTGTGTATCTGTGGGGGTCTGTTTGTCTCATGAAGCTGCATGCATGTCTAAGAGGAAGTGACTAGTTTGGCAGAGAGCTGTGATCTGAGTCAGGTAAGCCATGTCATGTTCTCTAGCTCCACCAGAAAATGGAGGAGAGAGAGAGTAGACAAAGCTGAGATGGGAAGTGCTCCTAACATCGTGGATGTCTCTCCATGTTTTGAAGCTTGCTGACAGTAGCTGGCTTAATCATGATTTTTCCCCCTAAGGTTTCTTCATTTTTTTCATGTACAACATTGTGATGGGTCTTCTCTCTGACTTCATGCTATCAGGAAATGAGGATTGGAGGAAATTGCTCAGATTCTCCTTCACACAGAGAAACACATCCTCAGGCTTTTTTGCTCTTATGCTTTCATGTGGAGGTCACCTTTCTAGATATTTTTCTTTGGTTAAAGACCACAGAATTTAGGAGGTTGATCAGTTGGCCAAGGAAATAGTGTATATATGTATGTGTTTATAGATTTTTGCAAGCATTTGGAGGTAAGTGCGTGCAGCTTGAGGCTGCTCAGGTTCTTCCAGAGAACATCATGAAATGTCATTTTTTTTTCTAGGTGATGATGATGATGCCTGATTTTTGGGATTTTTAACATCTGATTTTCAAGAGCTTTCCTTCTTTTGGATGTATTTTAAATTAAGATGGAATATTTCTCCCCACTTACTAGCTTGCATGAAAATGATATCGACAAGCTTTTAGTAGGTTCCTCAGAGCATCATAACATACATAATTTCTCTTGGAAAAAAACAAAACAGTTTTCACAGCTGTCTTTTTGGTGCCTTAAAAATATTTTTTTAATGAAAACTAAAGGCAACATTATTTTTATGATTTTGATGTCATTATGGAAACCTAAGATCTTTAAAGTGAGATAGCAGTTGAACAGGAATTTGTGTGCTTTTTTTTAATTCACTTTTTAATCTGAAATCATTTTGAGTCGACTCAAAACAAACTCACTCTTTTCCCACCAACCTAAATTTGCACATCAGTTGCATAGTAGATGCAGTTCTTCAAAAAATTCAAATTACATGCTGAAATGCATGAGGGGGATACCAGAGTGCAGTGCTACTGAGCTTGAAGGCATGGTTCCATAGAAAGGTATAAAAAGTTCATCCATAGGTTACTCTGAAGAGTTTAAGGAATGCGTTATATATGGGAGGTGTATGTGACAGAATGAGGGACCAGGCAATCTGAATGAGAAGATATTCCCAGATGTGCAGGAGGAATAGAAGTGTTTGAGGATTGCAATGACTAGCAATAGTCTTGGGATCCAGCTGCTGCAGGGTTAAAATCAATGTCCTTGTTTTATTTTTGCTATGGAACAAATGGTTTGGTATGTAATCTAATACAGTTTGGAAGGATACTGCATTATCAACTGTAGGTTGCCTAAGTTCTGGTTGCTGATGTGTCACCCAGATTATTGAGATACTGTGGTTGTCTCCGTCTTTCAGAAGTGGGCCATGGAACATAACCATTTCAGGTAATTTTAATCTTACATTTTGACAAAGAGGAAGGCTAACTGTGATTTGGGTTTGTATTTTTTCTTTTCTTTTCTTTTTTTTTTTAATCTGGAGGTGATGCTCCCTGATGCACTTTGCGATCTCCACACAGGTCTAAATCATCAACCTGGGAGTAAACTGAAAAAAGTCCCCACTGATCTTTGCTTGTTTGGGTCAGATCCCCTAAATACCCATGCCCTAGATAAGAAGACTGTATGTGGTCTTCTTAGGTATCTGCTTATATTTTGTAGTTCAGAACTGTGAATCTCCTCTTGGTTCTTTAATGGCTGACTCTGTGCTTACACTACAATGTGTCCTACAAATACATTGCTCTTTAGCATGGCATATGCAATCCAAGAATGAGTTTGAGATTTAAGCTGAGGATCTTTCTGGGAGGGCCTCTTACCCCTCTCCTGGAGTGACAGAAACCCTAGAAAACCAAATGTCATTGCAACAGTTGGAGTTGAAGTGAGGGTGGTGTTATTTCTGTGTGGGCTTTCTTCACTATGAGACTGAGATCTCTTTAGAAAATTATATTTTTGTGAATTATGTTTCTTGCTGTATTTCTGCTCAAACTGGAGTTGACCTTGCTGTTAAAATTCTAGCTGAGGTACTTCTTTTATTTTTAAAAAAAACAAATTTAAAAAAACCTCAAACCCCAAACAGTGAGTTTTAAAGGAGCTGTAGAAAGATAATCATAATTTATGAGATGGTAGTGACCTGAATGTTTCTTGTAATCAGGCACAAATTTCTTCATTCAGACAATGGCTTTCAATTGCTTTTGGTTTGTGGGCACCCAGAATATTTTCATGGTGCATGCTCTAACAGAAACTGCATTCATAGCTTATTCTTCGGTATATAAACTTGGTTTTCTTAATCACTTTTCTCAACCCCTTTAAACATAGCTTATGGACCACTGCTTTAAAAACATTTAAACAATGATTTGATTTCCATATATGTGTTTACTAGGCTCATAATGGATTACATTGTTGAGAAATTTAAAATGTCATGTTTAGAATTTCATTCCATAATTAAAAAAATTATTTTGTTACAAGAGGAAAACTAAAAATATGTTGTGTGTGCTCAGACTATGAAGAATATGAGTACATAATTGGATGCTGGAAATGGAAAGCAGAAGAACTGCAAGTAGAAGTGGAAAAAAAAGTACCATTTCAATTCAGTACAGTTTGACTTCAAGAAGGATTGACTTTTATGAAAATATGAGTGACTGAAAAGAGAGTTGATAAGTAGATAAATATTGGAGAAGAACTATATTCCACATAGATGTCTGGACATCTGGCAGATGTTACTGTGGGCCCCAAGGAATGGACAAGTTTAATTTTAGCCTTAAAAAGGAAATGGGAAGAGCTACAGTCTTATAATAGTACGACTTGCAGTTTGAGGAAGGTTGCTTTAGAAAAGCCCAAAGATGTCTCTTGACATTTGGAACTCCCAGAAAGAAGTGTAAATGAGTTTTTTTTGTATTGAGTTTTCCTGTTATTCCAAAAAACACGTGTAGGGTTACAATATAAACTGATATTGCTCCAGTTTGCTGTAAGACTTTCTTTGCATGGTCTTTTCTTAAACTGAGCAGAACACCACTGCTTTGTAGTAAGAAATTGCAGGAAAAAGACTTAAAAGTGTGACACTGGTGAATAGCTGTGTAATACTCATTATCTAACATTGCCCTCCCTGTTTTGAAGCTGTCACTAAGCAAACTTAAGGACAAAACCTGTAGTGTCCAAAATCTCCCAGTGAAATACTGAAAAGAATGACTTGGAGAAGAATACCAGAGGAAGGAGATCCTGTCTTGATAGGTCAGGAAAGGTCTATGAAGACCAATATGTCTTTGTGTCTTCTCACGTATTTTGTTTCCTTGCCCTTTGTTATACATGCAATACACTGCAGTAAAAAATAATGCAAATACTCTCTTCACAGATATTTCTCTATTTTGAAATTAAATAATGTATTTTGTGAAGTTATTCTGGATGAAAACGGTCTACTGCTAATGCCAGAGCTGTGTGATTTGCTTAACTTGCATACTTGGTCAAGATGTCATCAAATATGAACTTCCAATTGTTGGCTTCAGTTGAACATCATCAGTATAAATTCTTGTTTGCTTTTCAAACAGCTGCTTTGTTCTAGAGTACTAAATAATACAGCAATCTCTGAAAGGGTTTGTTTAATGGAAAATCTTACAAGTAGTGTCAAAATATAATATGGGTCTATAAGAGGTGAGCAAGAGGTCTGCAAAGTGTTAATTGAGGAGGAGGTGAGAAATGTCACCTTTCTCTTCAGATAGTGAGAATAATTTTGAAGCAAAAAAAAAAGGAGTATGATGAGAGTGAAGGCTACTTGAACATGTGCTAAGCTCTCAGAGAGAGGAACTCAAATTCTCTAATCAAGAAATGCTGGAGAAGATGGCCCTATGCAAGCCTTGAGCTGCTGGCAGAGACACAGTTAACATTGTAAACGGTTGAACTTCAGCATGGCACTTCTCCAAATGAGTTGACTGTTGAAAATAAAATGTTCCAGAAGAACTGGGAGAACAGGAAAGAAGTTAAAATAGCATGGTTTGTATGCCAGTGCTGAAAGAAGAAAAGGGGGGAGGAAGGGAGATAGCTCAACTTATGATAATTGTCTTGTTGGTTGTTGTGAAAAGGCTTTAGTAGAAGTTTCTAAATGAGGGGACTATATTGAATAGAATGCAGTCTTCATTTGTGTCCGGAATTTTGGAAGTATTCTTCTGCTTTCAGCTTGTGCTTGGGAAGTTGAAGACATAGGTAAATAAAAAGTCACGTGAGATTGTTTTGGGTTTTGTTCCATTTTGTTCTTTTAACTTTAAAAACAATACCAAACATCTAAAGTCTGCCCTCATCTCTCAAGTTTTATGAAGCTGTGCCAGACGTTGCAGTACAAACACAACTCTGAATGGAGTTTGAAAGAGACGGGCTTAGACAGAGAAAGAGGAGTCTTCATTTCTAGTGTCATATATTTGAAACACACATTTTTTTTTTTCTGTTCTCTTTTCAGCTCTTCAGGAGTTGGAAGATCTTGGTACAGTTGCTTTGTTCTGCTTGAGGCAGCATGTGTTACTGCAGTAACTCAAAATATCCTTGCCTCATCACTACTTTAAGGAACTTTTCTTTAAGCACTGTTTGGAAAAGAGTGTTCCCTCATCATCGGTAGTGATTACTTTGTAGTAGTTTTTGAGAGACATTACTTATTAGAGCATCAGTCCCAGACCTAGCAACAGTGCAATATGTTTTATTTCCTCTCTGTCTAAAAGTCTCTTAGTTTTTGGATAGTCTTTGTGATACAGCTGTGGACCTCCATGGCTGCTGTCTAGGGGGAATATAGTAGATTTTTGGCTTGTGCTAAAAGCAGTTTTTTGGGTAGAAGATGGTAAGATCCCTCAAGGAATTAACAATCAGTTTATATTTATTTGATAATATAAAGAAGATGGAAATGAGACATCTGAGGATGTGCAGTCACTGTTCTTGAGTAGAGTCAGAGTCTCTTTAAGAATACATGTTTAATAATGCCAGAAAAAAGAGCTGTAGGCACAGCATCAATGTCATGAGTGATTAGGAAGGACTTACTGAGAGCTTATCAGGGTAGCAATCATTGCAAGGCCAGTGTGTTGAGGACAAATAATTCTGAGAAAACACTTGATTCACTGGACTACTTCTGTTAGTTCTGAAGTAGTTGAATTAAGAATTGAGTTGTTGAAGTATGTCACTTGTTACTTTGTGGTGGTAGATAAAACAATCTAATTGGGATTATGCAGAAAATTGGAGAGTTATTTCATGCCTTTGGGAGAAGAAGCTAAGTGCTTGCATTGTGTGCCTGTGTTTTTTCTTTTTTTTCAGTGCCAGGGATATGCAATTAATAACGTGCTAGTCATTTAGGTCATAGGTGGTCAGCGGCACTGGATGGTGTATTTGCAGCACTTGTTACAGGTACAGACTGCTGACCTGAAGATTAAGAAGTGGGATGTTCAGCGATGGCGTTACTGTTGCTATTAAAAAGCTCTGGAAAAGGGCCTGAGAACCCCAGCTGCTATCGTGGTGGAGGAAGTCAGGCCTTCAAAGGATGCAAGGATTAGAGTGTCAGGAAAAGTAAATGGTAGCATCAGCACAAGTAGAAAATAGGCAGAGCTATTCAGCAAACAGAAAAGTAGGCTAAGGCATGCCATAATTATGTGTAGTGGAAATTTGCTGCTAATAGAACAGTTGCATGGGGTATAGAGGCAGGAGAATGATTTTTCAAGACAAAACAAAGCAGACATTGCAAAGAATGATATAGGGAGACTGAAGATTCAGTGTGCTCATGATAATGTGAAAGAGAAGACTTTGTTTTGAAAGATGCTAAAAATGGAATCTCCTGATGTATATGTGGTCACTGTTTCCGTGGCCTCGTAGGACAACAGGGGCTTCTTTGCACTGCTCAGATGAGCAAACTGTTCCTTCCTGCTTGCAGCTCTTAAGGTTGAAATAGTGTTGCTTCAGGGTGGTATCAGTGGTTGTGGAAAGAAGGCATCACAGGATATTCGCTTTGGGAAGAAGATGGCTCATGCTGGATTGCACTGTTGTCATGCAAATGACTTCAAAATACAATAGCTGCTTATCACAGGAGCCAGACAAATAAATTCCTCCCACACATTGTCCCTAGACCTCTCATTGCTGGCAAAGAAAAGGGCAGAATGGGGGAAACCTGTACTCCAGCAGCCCACATTTTAAATTTTCTCCTGATTTATCAGATAAACAGGGTAGTTCAGGAAAGACAACATGTGCTGGAAGGTTTCAGTCCAGCATGAGTGTGACATGCTGGGTGGTGTATTTACCTTCTAATGACTTTGACTTGCCAAAGACTTTAATGTCGAGCTGGGAAAGGGATCATTAATAAAGGCCTCGCTGTGGTCGAGATGCCAGAATCCAGCTCTCTGACAATGCTGAAAAATGGTGGTTTTTTTTTTTTTTTTTCCCCCACCATTACTCCTTCTCTCTTTTTGATCTTAATTGACAGCTTAAATAGATACTAGGTCAGAAGTTTTATAGGAATTGATGAAAGTAGCTTATATTGATGGTGGTTTAACAGTTTCTACCTCTCCTCCTCTCCTCTCCTCTCCTCTCCTCTCCTCTCCTCTCCTCTCCTCTCCTCTCCTCTCCTCTCCTCTCCTCTCCTCTCCTCTCCTCTCCTCTCCTCTCCTCTCCTCTCCTCTCCTCTCCTCTCCTCTCCTCTCCTCTCCTCTCCTCTCCTCTCCTCTCCTCTCCTCTCCTCTCTCTCCTCTCCTCTCCTCTCCTCTCCTCTCCTCTCCTCTCCTCTCCTCTCCTCTCCTCTCCTCTCCTCTCCTCTCCTCTCCTCTCCTCTCCTCTCCTCTCCTCTCCTCTCCTCTCCTCTCCTCTCCTCTCCTCTCCTCTCCTCTCCTCTCCTCTCCTCTCCTCTCCTCTCCTCTCCTCTCCTCTCCTCTCCTCTCCTCTCCTCTCCTCTCCTCTCCTCTCCTCTCCTCTCCTCTCCTCTCCTCTCCTCTCCTCTCCTCTCCTCTCCTCTCCTCTCCTCTCCTCTCCTCTCCTCTCCTCTCCTCTCCTCTCCTCTCCTCTCCTCTCCTCTCCTCTCCTCTCCTCTCCTCTCCTCTCCTCTCCTCTCCTCTCCTCTCCTCTCCTCTCCTCTCCTCTCCTCTCCTCTCCTCTCCTCTCCTCTCCTCTCCTCTCCTCTCCTCTCCTCTCCTCTCCTCTCCTCTCCTCTCCTCTCCTCTCCTCTCCTCTCCTCTCCTCTCCTCTCCTCTCCTCTCCTCTCCTCTCCTCTCCTCTCCTCTCCTCTCCTCTCCTCTCCTCTCCTCTCCTCTCCTCTCCTCTCCTCTCCTCTCCTCTCCTCTCCTCTCCTCTCCTCTCCTCTCCTCTCCTCTCCTCTCCTCTCCTCTCCTCTCCCTTCCCCCTCCAGTCTGGGATAAACTTGTGAGACAGATTGGGGAGTACTGGTCTTGAAGTGGATGCAGTGATTCAAACATGCTTGATTTGTGGGCATGCGGCTCTCTATAACAGGGTTTTAGGCCTTTCTGACCAAACACTGAGGAGACCAAAGAATTAGTGTTGAGCGCTTGAAATCTTGCTCTTAATTTTTAAATTCCTTCAACCATCCATGCCTCTACCCAGTGAAATAGGCATAATTAGGATTTAACAGGGATATTGGAAATAAAGAGCTTGTTGCTGGATTCTGTTGCTGTGTGTGTTGAAATGAATCAATATGTAGGGAAGAAGAGAAAAATCTCCTTTTGGAAGTGGATATGGTGTGTGACACTGGAGAGATCAGATCTTCTCTGCTCTTGCAAGCACTTGAGAGATGGGAACTGAAGTTACCTGCCACTTTGTTTCTGTGTCACTGCCATCATTCTGACTGATGATGTGTTCTCAGGTGTGTTGCTCCTTATGGTAAGTATGGAAGAAGAGACATAACTGTGTGTACAGCACCTAATAGTTTAGTTGGTAATGCAACAAAGTTTGGAAGGCAATGGCCATAAGGGGTCGCCTTGTTTTCTTCGGTATTGTGTGACAAGTGATACTGTGAGAAAAATAAATAAATATCAATATGAACAAATCTGAAATGATTTCTCTCCTTATTTGATAGGAAGGTCTGGTCTTGCATTCAGTTTTTGCCTTCCTTGTCTACATGTGGGTGGCTCTGGTTGAAGAATACAGGACCTCCAGCACTGGTGGGCTCTGAAATTGTGCTTTTATTCTGCTCAGCTAAATAACATGACAAGTGTAAAAAATTTTAACAAATGGCTGATGGAAAATGGAGAGCAGTCAGACAGTTCTCAGTCTGGTTAATTACCTTCTTGACTGCTGAATTGTTCCTGCCCTCTCATATAGCTGTGGCCTGCAGCCCTGTGAGAAAGGGTTTGGGCTTCTGGCCAACAGTGCATCCCAAAAGTTGAATTTATGTAACTTGAAGTCAGTGTGGACTGGTTCCTTTTGGTCTAAATGACCTTTTATCTTGGTTGGGGGAGGGCAGCAGGGAGAAAGCATATCAGCTTTCAGCTATGTCAGGTTGTATAGAGGTCAAGTTCTCTTGTCTGTGATCAAGCATGTGGTGTAAAACAGCACAGAGTGTAATAGCACAAGGACCTGGGGAGAGGAGGACATCAGGCCTTCTCAGGGTAAATATGAGTGAAGGCCATGTTGTGAATCAACACATATGATGGCTCTCAGCTCAAGGTTTGCAGGATTCATGCATTTGACCCTTCAGTCATGCTGCTTCTTGGATGTTTTTCCACCCTGGTATGTTGAAAAGAAGCTGTTGTTTCTCAAGAGCATGCAGATTTCTCCTGTCAGGTTATCTCTCCATGTGTGAGACCTTCTGAAATCCCTGGCTCCAAGAGCATAACTGTATTACTCACTGGAGCACTGAAAGAGTGAGTCAATATATTTGGGTCTCATAGCTGCGTGAATAAATGAGTAAACCTGAATTATTTTTAAATTATTAGATTACAGAGCTGATAACATACTACAATGAATTTTCCATTCCACACCCTCTACAGATGTGCTGATCTCCTTTCACTGTGGAGCAGGGCGGAGGAACACAAGATTTTCAGTGTGTTGTTCTCCCAAGGAACCGCATAGAAACTGCAGAGGTCACACTCAGAAAATATCTTTCAGACCCATAGCCTTGAGTCAGAAGTTGCCTGGCAAGATGACAGACAGTTTGACCAAAGGTTGAAAGTGGTGTGCTCTTGCAAAATGAACATGAAATGCTCATTGCCCTCTGTGGTTCTTCAATGCTTCCGCAAGTTCACCCATGTTACTTCAGTGGTGCACAGAAATATCATTTGCTTGCTGGTGTTCTGGTCTTATCTCTGAAGATATTTATTTTAAGAATTCATGTCTACATAGGTTTGTTAATACTGTACTGTAATATCAGATGGGCTGCTGAGACCTGAAGGGGGTGAGGAATCTATTTTTAGTGTGTTTGAAGGGTAGATGATGTTTCAGGTTGTGGAATGACTTTCTGGGGGGCCTGTCACCATATACTGAAGTTTTGTATGTCATGGCAGTGGAGGCCAGTCATATGATGATGAGCTAGTAACTTAAATGGGACAGTAAAAAAAAATCATTCTCTTTGGGGAAATTTTAAAGATAGATGGAGCTGAAATCCCACACAGTCTGTTCTCATCCTTGTTTTCTTGATGTGCTGAAGACACCTAATCCTCTTTACAGGTGAAATAAGCAGTCTACTTAGGAGCTGAAGGCAATGCCTGCTGATCTGTTGACATCCAGATTTGAGAGTTATTTGTGTCTGAGTAAGAATTTTAGTAATGAGTGACCAAAAAGAGTGTTTTAGTTGCCCAAGTGGTGTGAAGAAGATGGTTTGTGATCTCCTTCCAGATCAGAAGCTAGTCACATGTACATACACAGGTAATACCAGTGCTGTCCTAGTTAAACATATTCGACACCCCAGGCTGCAGAGACTTGGAGCTTTATGTTGAGAAGAGTGCCTCAGACAAATGCGTGTGTGCAGCAGTCTGACCAGTGAATCCAGCCTTGCTTTGGAAGCATTGTGCTGTAGTGATAGCAATGAAGAACAGACTTTAATGATTTATTATGGTTAGATTTTATGTGGATTGGCTTCCTAATTTTCTTTGGAAGACAGTGCAACTGTAGCTTTTGCAGGATTCTTCTTACGTTCCCAGGCTTTTGTTTTGCGTGCAGGCATGTACGCTTTATTTGATTATTCATTTATTTATTTAATTTATAAATCCTCACTGCCACTGTTAGGAACATTTAACAAAGGCTTTTTAATAGGTCAGATCTCAACTACCATTGCATTTTGTTGTTACTGAAGTACCTTCGGCAGATAAGATGATGGGGGCTAAAGCCCTTACACTGTAAAAGCTTACTTATGTGAATAGTTGCTGTGCGCTGATTGTAAATTTCACCGCAGCTACCTCTGTGAGTAAACATTTGAAGATCAAATCTTTAGCTGCATGGAATAATTCTTGTGGAGTTTTCAGGGAGGGGTTTGGAAACTACATCTTGAATAGAAGATGCCCTTAGCTTTCAGCAACTACCACCTACATACATGAGATGTTCATTTGTGGTTGCATGTGAGGGCATGGTTGTAGCTGATTTACAAGAGCCAACGGGAGCTTATGCATTAGGTAATTCTTTCAATTTCATTCATGTGCTCCTTTTCTTTCATTCTCTTCGTAATACGACAGGAGGAGCGTGTATGCTACAAATACTTACGAAACTTTGACTTCAGGTAATGCTGTCATGTTCTTGAAGTATGATTTCATATGGATGTTCTATTGACAACATTTGTGTTGCTCCGCTGTCTGTAGACGATGTTCATACGTTCTGGAGTCCTGTAACTAACTGTGGTGTTTTCAGAAGCCGTGATTATCACACCTTTTTTGTTTTGTTTTGCTTTTTTTTTTTTTTTTAATCAAGGGATTGGTTTCAATGGTAGTTACATGTTCAAGACAGGTGCTTTGGATCAGAGGAAATGCAACCAGGGCCCTTTTACAATGACTGAAGTGGGTCCCTTTGCCATGTGTACATAATACAAGTTGCTATCCATGTGGTTTATACTGCTATGGTAGCTCATCTGGCAGATTATTTAAATATTTACTCCAAAAGATCTTGTTCTCTGTTGGTATGAAGCAGCATTTCCAGTTATTTTTAGGTCATTTTCATCTTAGCAACCCTGTCGGAGATAAACCAGACACAAGTGCTATAAATTGTCTCTGCATTTTGGTAGAAATTAATAAAATAACATTTAATGGTTTGGTCCCAAGGGGAGAACAGACCATCTGGTTAACAGAAGGTTAAACCAAGTAACACAGTGCTAAGAGTGCCACAAACCAACCCAGAATATCTGGTAGTGTGTCCAGTTGCTGCATGTATTAAGCATTGAAATGGTACTTTCAGATCTGCAGAGCCAGCAGTTCTGTTACCACTGCTGTGACGCAGGAGATAATTCTGTTGGGCAAGCATCAGCATGGGGGTGGATCTACAGTACAGGATGTGTAATGTCAACATGAAGCATGGGAGCTGGCAGTAAGAAGGAAAGCAGCCATTTCATGCCAGTGCAGGAAGCCTAAATAGATTTTTACCCTCTGCATCTTGTCCTTTTATGCTGCTTTCATATTTGGTATTAAATGATTACCTTCTGCTTTGTCATCTGAAAACTTCAGCCCAGCAGGGATTCATTTCTTTCTCTTTTTGAACCTGTTTGGGTTTTTTTTGAACAACTGAAGTGCACTCCAAAAGCATGTCTGATGGATTATAAAAGGGGCTGAGGGGAGGCTGAAGGCTAAGCAGATCTGGAGAAAGAGAAGAGTTCAGTCATGTGAAAGTCCTGAGCTTCAGATGAAGTTTCATTGTAGATCCTTTTGGCTTTAGTGCAGAGACAGTTTGTTCAAAAGCTGTAACCATTTGAGAACATCGTAGTGCAGCTGCAAAATGCACAAAGGTATGAAATACTGCAAGTGATACTATGTAGACTTTGAAACTCTGCAATTACAAAGAAACTCTAGAAAGCAATTGTAATTGATTCCGCTTTCTTTTAGCAGTCTTGTCCTATTAAAATTTCTTTTTCATATTTGGTTAAAGCTAGTGGCAAATTATTATGACACCATTATTTTTTTTTTAAAGAGCCAAGTACTGTTACATGACTGTCTAAATCTGCAGAAAAAGCATTTCTAAATAAGATTGTTAAGCGTTCTATGTATTTAAAAATCTGGTGATGTGTCTACTATCAGCTCAGTCATAGACTAGTCAACGGGTTTGGGGTGTCTTGTGTTTAGGTTTATTTCCTCTGAAACATTTGGAAGTATCTTCCTATAGCTGCAGCCTGGGAAGCTCTGAAATACCAGAGGTTGCTTCCTGACGGACTTGGCAGAGCTGAACTTCGTAATCAGAGCTCTCATGGTTTCCACTGCCTGTTCAGCAAGATTTTCAAAGAATAATATTGCAGGTCTCCTTGAATGAATCCTTGTCTTAGATGCTGTTCTGTGGTAGCCCTGCAAAGGTATGACTTTCTTCATATGTTCCAAAGAACTGGTGTGGGATTGTGGGAGCAGTCAACCCACAGGTATGTTTTCCCAGTTGTGACTTGGTGATGGGAGGAGTGGATGCATATAAAACGTGTCTTGTGTGTGAAGACTGTTCTGTTATGCAGTAACTTCATCCTTGTGCAGTCCTCCTTGCTCCATTGGCCTCATTTATGAGATTTTTTGGTTGAAGCTATGGGAGTCTAGCACTTCTGCATAGGACACTTGCAAAGAAACGGCACTGAAGAATTATGTGAAACTCCTCAAGCACAATCTGTTGGGGCAGAACTTTTTTGTGGTTCCATAAATAACTCCATGTTGTGGTAGCTGTTTCAGCATCAGAAGTGTTACGGATGCAGGTAAACCAAGAGACTTATTTGTAAGGTATGGTTGCTGTGTTGTGTCTGTCCACATAATTTCCCTTGCAGGTTTTGTTTTCTAGTGGCTCGTAATTTTGTGATTTTTCTAGTGGTGTTGAACAATTTTTAGACCACACTGGAGAACATTGATCAGAAGCTTTTCTTCATATGCAAATGAATAATGCTTCTAGATTTTGTCTGCATCTTTTGTCACAGAACATCTCTATACTAGAAAGAAAATACATTGTCCTTAACTTTTCCTACCGAAAAAAAGGTGCTACTTGCTGAAGATAGTTTATTATAAATAACTACTAAGATGATAATCTCACCACAGCATGCCTGGCAGTCTTCCACTGAGTTAGCCTGTTTCAGCAAGGAGCTGTCGCTTAAGATACAAAGCAATCTGCAGGGACATATGATCACACACACTGACTGTTTTCTCTCTCATCATGGATGCCTCATCATTTCCTATGTCTGATAATTAGGAACTGGAATTATTATCTGTTAGGCCAGCAGGATCCAGCATCAGAAAGAAGAACTTGAGTTTTCATCTCATAAACATCAGGTTACAAAGTAGTTTTAAGTTATGGAGGTGCAGTAGGAGAATGTTTGTTTGACATGATTGTATTTTTTTTTCTTTTTCTTTGCTTCTTTTATTGTTGATGTCACAAGGATAGATGTGAGCTACTGTGGAAACTCTTGATATATATGTCCACAGCATGCTTTCCTGTTAGAAATGGTGGAGAAATGCAAGTCTACTACTGCAAATGGTATAGAGAAGACTTTTTTTTTTATTGGTTTTATTTGGATAAATAATAACTTCAAGGTCTCAGAATGTTTTGTTTTGTAGAAATATTGTCCAAAAGAAAGACTGTGATAAAGAGATAAGGGGCTGTTTCCATTTCTCTGAGGGTATCAGAAAGCTAGTATTAGTACCTGTATATGCTTAATGTTACGATTTGACTGTAGTCACATAGCTTGATGGTGAGTTTTGATTATGCAAATCTGATACTGCTTTGTGGTGCAGGGCTCTTATAACGTTATTGCAACAGTTGAATGATGCATGTTGATGGCTGTTGTATGCAAACTTTGAGTAGAGTGCTGGGAATTTTGTGTTTTATTTGTTTAGAAACAATTTGATGAGACCATCGCTCCTCCTTTGTTAACATTATAATACGAATTAGAACTTTTTCTAATCTCCATCTTACTCATGGATTCTGTTCCATGTTGCCTGATCCTTTTTAAAGTCCTGTACAACCTATATTTCAAGACTGGCTGCTTAAAAGTAAGCAATGTGATATTTAGTGGAAGCAAATGGTAAGACTGAGATGGAACAAATAAAGGTATCTATCAACAGTGACGTTGGATTTTTTTTCTCTCTGATTTGACAGATCATGGTAGATCCTGTATGTATCTCGCTAAGATCAAGGGTAAAACAAAGAGTGGGGAAATCAGTTAAACACGGACTTGCAAGCCTTAATATTAGTCCTCTTTTTCCAAACTTTAAGTGTTTGGAGCTGACTTCCATCTGGGAAGCAACTTCCCATCATTATAAGGAAAGCATGGAAGGACACAGAGATGCTAACTCTTTGTCTAGTGATGGTATCCTTCCACACAAGCTCTACAAAGGTAAATTCCTATGTTCTTTGCTGAAACTGTGGGAGTAGATCAATGGTAGGATGGGTTCTGCTCATCTGCACTCTGCAGGTAGGATGAAGAAATTATTGGAGCAGGTTCCTGGAGTTCAATGACCCATGCATGACTGTGGAGTGTTCTTCAGCTCTTACCATCTGATCTAGATGTCTTTACACTTCAGGATGGCTGTTCAGATTCTGTCATGTCCGGAAGCCACCTAACTTGGGTGATCTTGTGGCTTTAAAGAAAATCCCATGGAACTGTTAGTTTCAACCTTACTGAAGGACATATTCTGAAGAGCTAGCTCATTAAGCAAGCTTTGAAGGGTGTGCTCTGTGGAGCAGCTTCCTGTTATTTGGTTAATGGTTGACCTAGTTCTATTGCCATATGCCTCCTGGAATGCATTCTAATATAAAATATGTGCTAAAGCAAGACTGGGATAATAGAAGGAAAGTCAAAGCCTTTATGAAACAGAAATCGTATAATGCTGTGGCATTTTGGAGGGTATTGTAGTTACTAAAAATGGTAATATCTTCATGGAACTGTATTGATTCTGGTTGCAAACTCAGGCATGTTAATCGGACCCATTTATGTGTTTTTTTCAGACTGGCCTTGTACAAAAGGTTTGTATCAATAATTCCCTGTGTTCCATATGTGCAGCTGAAGTTAGAGAGTGAAGCACTCGGAGTGATATTATAGCTGTGAGGAAAGATTAGATTAGATTTGACTAAGGGCAGCAGGATTTTTCCACTGTGGAAGGTGTTTTTTCATTGCACACCATGGATTAGCAAAATTTTTTCCTTTTTAAATCCTGGCTAGAAGCCAGAAATGGGGATTCAAGCTTTTACCTGGTGTCAGAGAGGACACAGCATACATATTTACACTTAGGCAAAAATAAAAAAAAAAAATTGAGGTACTAGATAAAGTTCAACCTGCAGCCTGAATGAGTACTTTCTGACAGGCTGAAGTTCTGAAGAACCTATAGGCTGTGTTTTCTGGTTAGCTTGATTTTCTGCCCTAGGAAAAAGAAGCACGTGCGATAACAACTGTGTTCATAAGTAGTGTGCATTATCGTGGAGCATGGGGAAGGGAAAATTAAAGCCACACTTTGTAACCTTTTGAGAGCTCATGGCTCTGTCAGTAGACGTGGTAATTTATTATTCTTCTGTCAGTGTGGGAAACTGAACTGCTTACCAGATGAACTGCTTTTAATATTCATATAACCTGGCAGTGGCTAACCTGTGTCTCTTCAGTTGCAGATGGCTTTGCAAGCAGTCCAGGTGTGAATTCTGGGCAAAGGTATGTCACCACAGTAGTGGGGGTGGCTGGGGCCAGCCCAATTTGTCTGCGTGGGAAGAAGTAAGCTGTCAGGACCTGTAAAGGCAGATGTTGCTGATCAGCATGGGGAGTGCCTAATCTGCAGAGAAGTGGTGGGGTATCTTCAGAGTCATAATCATGTTGTATTCTGTAATTCCTTCAACTTGAGGCCCTTTGTGCACTTCTTATGGCTCTGGGCTGATAGGGTGAGACTAGGAATATTTTGGCATATTTTGCTAGGATACGTGTAGTGACAGCATTACACAACTTCCCTCTTCTTCCTTAGTGTGTACACTGAATGATACTTTTGTAGGAGAACTCTTGGATCTGGGGGAAAACAAACTGCGACATTTTCCGTAGGACACAATGTGTTGCATGAGCTGTGATCATATTGGTCATGAAAAAACCCTCTACTCTGGGGACTGACACAAGCACAGCTATTTGTGCAACCTGACCAGAACAAAGGATAATGCTTCTGCTGCAAGATCAGACAGATCTGACATTTCAGCAGGCTGAGCAAATGAATGAAGGAAGTGGTCCGCCTCCCCTTATCCATTGTCTCAAAGATGCAGGCTCATAGCGAAGAAAGGGAGGTTGAATAGAGCTTCTGAAGGAATATGCTGCTTTGTGTTCTGTGGGAAGAGAGCAAGTAGGAATTCTAGAAGTTCTCTGCATTGGCAGGTTGTCAAGCTTGTTATAGGAAAATGTGGCAATGGACTACTGGTATTGAACGAGTGCTTTCTCTTCTGTAGCCTGCCTAGAAAATCTTAACCATTATTAAGAAGCTCAGGAAATGTTCCAGGCTTGGACTATGGGACCAAGTCTACCTTGAAGAAATCTCAGTGGGTGTAGAAAACCAATTAACTCTGACCTCTTAGTAAAGAATGATATAAGAATTTTTCTATATATGAGGAAACTGAGAGCTCTTTTCCCCTTTTTTCTTGTTTTTTCTTTTCCTTTTTTTTCTTTTCTTTCTTCTTTCTCTTATTTCTTCCTCCTTCTTTCTTCTTTCCTTCCTCCTTTCCTTTTTTTTTTTCTCTCTTTCTTTTTTTTCTCTGTTTCTGCTCATGTCTCCTCTGAATAATTGGCCCGTGTGTTCTGGGACACCTCTCACTTGTGTTCCTGATGGGTTTTTTTCATAGAGAGAGATGGACTGATCAAATTACTGGGACAGTTAGAATCTTCTGCTTGGGAGAATCCTTCTGTTTCTCTTGCTCCAGCTGTCAAGCTGTCATAGCCAAATTAACCCAAGTGGGATTTTAGTAGCAAACTCTCGTTTTAAAGGCATAATGAGGCCAAGGAAATGTGAGAAGAGAGGCAGCAGGACAGGGATTTTTAATAAGCTCCACACAATTGAGGGTTACTTCATATTCCAAAACTGTAATGTTTGACTTCCAGCCTCAAGGAGGATTTCAGCTGAGAAATGAATCCTTTAGAGAAAAGGGTGTAGAAGTTCTATCACTATCATAGCTGATTACATCTCTGTGTGTTATTTTTTCACGTGGTCACTGGGACTAGAAATTGCTAGCAGTTAGGTTTCTCATGATCAGGAGACTTTCATATGGAATAAATTTTCCTTAAAATCAAACTTTCCTTGGTTTAGGGACCCATAGCACTCAGTTCTTTAGCAAACATACTATTTTTCTTTCTTTAAGTTAATGGAGATTAGATTTGTATCTGTGATAACAGAACCAGTCTTGGTGATTCATGAGGTCCTTTCCATCCTTTGTTCTTCCACATGCTGTCTAGAAGATTATGTCAGTTCAAAAAAGAAATAATTGGTTCCATAGTATGCTGGCAGAGTCCATCACTAGCGTGCAGCGGGGATGAAGATGCTGCTTTAAGAGCCTACTTATAAAAGCACAGCAAAAAGTAATCAGACTCCTTGAGCGCAAGTCTGTGTTGAAACTTCAGTGTTGGAGGACTGAGCTGCCATGATTAGCATGTTTAGTTTCCAAAAACAATTGTGAAAATTCCCTCTGTTTATTCTTAGGAAAGGGTAAAAACCTATCCCAGAGAATGTGCTATGCTGGATTTGACCCCACAGAACCTTCATTGTGGGTTTCCAGTTCCTCGTATCTAGAGAAGATATTGTTGGGGAGAGGAGATAATCATACTAGTTGCTTTGCCTCCTTTATTCAACCATGGTTACACTGTCTCTAAACTAAATTGCTGTTATATGGACAGCACGATCAAAAGTGCATATATTAAATGAAGAAGAGTTCAGTGAGCTCTCAAGCAACCAAGCAGGTGTGAGGACAAGGGGAAAAATCTCTAAGGTGGACATAAATATCGCAAATCAATCAAAGAGTATTCTCCCAAGTGATAAAGATTTGGGTTTGAAAGCGAACGCTTTCTGAAGGAACAGTATCAGCCTGGTGCAAACAAGAGGTGAAATGTCAGTTGTCTATCGGTGAAGACTGCAAAAGGTTTTCTTAATATCTTCTGCTTACTCACCTCTTCAGGAAATAGGAGACAGAGCAGAGGATCTTGGCTAGCTTTGGAGATCTTCAGAAAAGTATCTCAATTTTATATTAAGCAGGTCTTATCTTCGCTTGTGGGATGTTTTTTAAATTATTTTCTTAATCATACTCCTAAAGCTGATGTTTTCACAAAAAGAATTCTGTATCATTGCCTAGACAAAAGAGGAACCATGAGGGATTGGCTTGCTTGAAATTTTGAACAAGAACAATGTGCTTGGTTTCTCAGTCACCTATCAGGTCAAGCCAGGTGGATGTCTGAAGTTCCTGTAGCTGAATGTTGTATTTTGGAACTTACCTATTAAAAGACAACAGCAAATTTTTGGGCTGTCATCAAATGTTCACAGTGAAGATGAACTGAAGAAGGGAAATCATCAAAACACATATTTGCACAAAATTTAGGTCTAAGTCGAACACCTTTTGTACTTTATTTTTTCCAAATAAAAGAAATTGAGAATTGGGTCAGTTCCTCAGGGATCACCCAGACAGAGGCACCTGCTTTTGCAGCTCTAGGAAAAGGGGACTATGGGATGAGAAAACCTCATGTAGAAAGTACAGAGGAATCACAGTTCTCATCAGTCATTGGCTTTTCTAGTGTATCAGAAAAGACTTTTGAGGTTTTCCATGACCACAGTAAATAATGACCTTGCTTTGATAGATCAAACAAATAACACCAGTGTTGTGCCTTTGAGAGTCCTTGATCCCAAAGAGAAGAGCAAGGGTTTTCCTTTTTATTTTGGCCCCATTCCATTGAAAACAAAAGCATCCCACAGGTCAGACAAGAAGGGTGTCTGACAAGATTTAAAGAGATTTTTCCTTTTTCCTTCTGTTCTCTGTACCAGTAATTTTATATTTCAAATATATATCACAGAATCACAGAATGTTAGGGATTGGAAGGGACCTCAAAAGATCATCAAGTCCAATCCCCCTGCCAGAGCAGGAACGCCTAGATAATGCTACATAGGAACGTGTCCAGGCAGGTCTTGAATGTCTCCAGAGAAGGAGACTCCACAACCTCCCTGGGCAGCCTGTTCCGGTGCTCTGTCACCCTCACTAAGAAGAAGTTTCTTCTCAAGCTTAAGTGGAACCTCTTATGTTCCAGTTTCAGCCCATTACCCCTTGTCCTATCAGTGGTTGTCACCGAGAAGAGCCTGGCTCCATCCTCGTGACACTCACCCTTTATATATTTATACACACTAATAAAGTCACCCCTCAGTCTCCCCTTCTCCAAACTAAAGAGCCCCAGCTCCCTCAGCCTTTCCTCACAAGGGAGGTGCTCCACTCCCTTAATCATCCTAATTGCCCTGTGCTGGACTCTCTCCAGCAGTTCCCTGTCTTTCTTGAACTGAGGGGCCCAGAAATGGACACAATATTCCAGATGTAGCCTCACCAGGGCAGAGTAGAAAAGAAGGAGAACCTCTCTTGACCTACTAACCACCCCCCTTCTAATACACCCCAGGATGCCATTGGCCTTCCTGGCCACAAGGTCACAGTGCTGGCTCATGGTCATCCTGCTGTCCACCAAGACTCCCAGGTCCCTTTCCCCTACACTGCTCTCTAATAAGTCATTCCCCAACTTACACTGGAACCTGGGGTTGTTCCTACCCAGATGCAAGACTCTACACTTACCCTTGTTATATTTCATTAAATTTTTCCCTGCCCAACCCTCCAGCCTGTCCAGGTCTCGCTGAATGGCAGCACAGCCTTCTGGTGTGTCAGCCACTCCTTCCAGCTTGGTGTCATCAGCAAACTTGCTGATAGTACTCTCTAGCCCCTTGTTGAGTCATTGATGAATATATTGAATAATACTAGTCCCAGTACTGACCCTTGAGGGACCTAAAATCTCCTCATTCAGTTTACATCTGTAACAGATGTACATCTGTTAGAAAATGTGGAACAGAAAATGCTCCCTGACTCACATAAGAAATGTCTTGGCTTTATAGCCTACATGGACTTCAAGCATCCTGTCTTCCTTTTAGATTAGAAAACAGTGATCCTGCGAAGTAGAAGATATCATTCACAATGGTTAGAATACCTAAGTGGACCAATACAGGTTGGGGACTGAACTGCTGGAGAGCAGCGCAGGGGAAAGGGATCTGGGGATCCCAGTGGACAACAGGATGACCATGAGCCAGCAATGTGCCCTCGTGGCCAAGAAGGCCAATGGCATCCTGGGGTGTATTAGAAGGGGAGTAGCAAGTAGGTCAAGAGAGGTCCTCCTGCCCCTCTACTCTGCCCTGATGAGGCCACATCTGGAACATTGTGTCCAGTTCTGGGCCCTTCAGCTCAGGGGAGACAGGAAAGTGCTTGAGAGAGTCCAGCGCAGAGCCACAAAGATGATGAAGGGAGTGGAGCATCTCCCTTCTGAGGAAAGGCTGAAGGAGCTGGATCTCTTTAGCTTGGAGAAGAGAAGGCTGAGGGGTGACCTCATTAGTGTTTGTAAATATGTCAAGGGTGAGTGTCAGGAGGATGGTGCCAGGCTCTTTTCAGCGGTGTCCACTGACAAGACAAGGGGCAATGGGTGCAAGCTGGAGCATAGGAAGTTCCACAAGAACATTCGGAAAAACTTTTTCACTGTGAGGGTGACAGAGCACTGGCACAGGCTGCCCAGAGAGGCTGCAAAATCTCGTTCTCTGGAGACATTCAAAACTCATCTGGATGCATTCCTGTGTGACCTACTGCAGGTGATCCTGCTCTGGCAGGGGAGTTGGACTAGATGACCTTTCGAGGTCCCTTCCAACCCCTGACATTCTGTGATTCTGTGTGATTCTGTGATTCTGTGACTAGTATGGCATTTAGATGTATAAACGCAGGAGATACTGTCATCCCTCTCCTGATCTGTGCAAATACTGCTCCTGGAATACTGAATCCATTCCTGAAGTTGCTGTGTCTGTAAAAATGAGTGAGGAAGTGCTGGAGATAGCAGTGATTTGAAGTCTGGAAAATTGTACTTTACAGTGAGAGTTTTCAGCTACTCCATTCCTCCCTTTTAGTCCCTTAGAGGACTAAAAGTAGTTAATTTGCCAGACTATATCCAATATTAGAGGAACCTGGAATCTTTAATAAGCTGCAACAAGATGCAATGGCTGGAATCTAAGATTAGAAAAGGTTTGCTATATATAAATACTTCTTTATTTCTAATTAGATAGTGGAAAAATATTTAAGGGCTACTGGAATAATTAATGGACTCTGTACAAAGTCCTAAGATGTCAAGCCTAAGTGTAGTTTCCCTTCAGGTGCTGTAGTGAGTGGTAAGCTTTAGACTTCTACTGTTGAGTTGGACATGGACATCTGTCTAGTTTTAGAAAGTGATTTTTCAGCAAGATGACTCCCACTGCCATTATGTGAGGTCAGGGATTAGTTTTCTTAAAGAACAGCTTGTGGGAATATTACAACTTGGAGATGTAGGTAGTCTAAGGAGATGATTGAGTTTTATGAGAATGTGCAAGACAATTCTGTCTCACATGGCAAAGAAAAAGGAAGCAAGTAACCAAGTTAAGCGAAACGATACGGCTGACTTCAGGTTTGTAGTTATCAGCTTTGGTTTGATTATATGTAGTGAGTTTTCCTCCAATTCCCTGTCATGGGTTTGAAACTATGGACACATGATTTGCATTTCGTTCTCGAAGTGGAATCTATGTTCAATGTTGGTGGAAAATGTCTTCCTCTTAAAAATTAGGTGTATTTTCCTGTTGGCTCAATAAAGGAAAGTGAGAAATGGAACAGAGTTTTTGTAGTTGTGACAGAGCTACTGTAGACTTCCCACATTGTGATTTCAACAAGATTCCTCAGACAGAAGACCTCTGGTTTCCTCTGGACTTTACAACCCAGCACTTTAGTCACCCAGAACTTTAGTCCTGGGTTTACAGACAGGAGCTAAAGACTTTGGTCCTGCAATTACCACAGAAGTGGTTGTGGCATAAAATCCCAATTAGAATTTGTCGACATGTCAATTTCCTAGAGTAACCTAACTTTCTATTAGAGATATCCCACCAACTATATTACAAAAGCGTTTCAGTAGATTCAAGGCTCTTGACCCTTTCAGTAGTAATCTGTTTCATTTTTTTTGTTTTAGATACTTCTCAAAATCTTAAGACTTTGGTCTGTTAAGGATAATAAATCTGAGAAACTTCAGATACTAACTCTTTGTCTTCTGCTCTAATGAAAGTCTTTAACAACAAGTACTGTCATTAGATACTCTTTTTATTTTTTTGATAAGTGATGCACAAACAAGTCCATTTCTGGGAAAAAATGGTACATTATCTCAGTTTTGAAGGTCATATTCAAGTAGAGGCCTCACTGTCAATGCTTTTCTTTTCAACTTTAAAAACCAATTACTACAGCAGTATGAAGGAGAGTTTTGATTTTCTAATTGATAGATTGTTTTCAGCTCTTAATTTGTAGTTTCAGTTTTGGAACACTGCTTTCAAGATTCAGAACTCTATATTTCAGTAGTCTAACTAGAGGAGTTAGAAGACAATGGTAGAACAAAAGATTTCAGGAATGAAGAAGGAGAAAGGAGTCTGAGCTGTTTCCTCTGTTTCTTGATTTTGGAATGAGTAACTGTTTTAACCTGTAAGTTACATTGAGATTAGCGGCTGTGTTCCATCACGAAATGCAAATAAATTTAAGATAAGATTACTTCCTCTCAGCAAACTGTTCATTCTCCTTTTCTCTCCTATACTTTGAAATCTTTTTTTCCCGGGCATGGATGCAAAGGAGCCTTCTTGTCTCTAACTGGAACATTTCCTTCTTCTAGTAATCAAGTCTGCAGACAGAGCCCCTGAGTGTTCAGCTGAAAGGGAAGCTACTTTTTTTTTGAGAGAGAGAGAGTGAGGCTTCACTGCCAAAATTATATTGTACTGCAGGTGGCTAGAGGTATATGATAAAACTTAGTTTGTCAGCTTTCAAACACATCTGAAGGGCAGGCTCTTCAGGAAGTGTGAACCATAGCACCAATCCTATGATTAGCAAGTCTGGTTCTGCCTTTTTCAGCTTCTGAGACCTTGAAGATGCATTGCAGGTTTTGCTTTCAGGTAAGGAGAAACTTACTCCTATTTTGACTCTCCACTTCATAGTAGAAGGCTGTAGTAAGTACTGAGACACATAAAGTCCTGGTCGTCACCTAGGAAAACTTGGCAGAACTCCAGCAAATTTCTAGAAATAAAAGCCTGGAGAAATCTCTAAAAACGCAGCAGTTAATGGGACTTGCACAATATTCTGCAGCTTGTAAGAATACAGTAGCAGCAACTTAGAATGACACTGATGGCTTAATCCGTGATCTCTTGGTTTTTTCTGAGGGAATGAAAATCTTTGGGAGAGAAGTGTTCCTGTTCTCTTGGTGATATTGGCTTGCATGGCTTTGTTTTAATTTGAAAACTGATAGCGGAAGGCTATCCAACATTCAGGAGTGGAGCCATTATATGTGAGGCTGTGCAACAGGAGCCAAAGTTTAAAAATAAAATTCCAGGCTGCCTTCCTGAGGATCCAGACATTGAGAGTGTGTGCGTGTGTGTGTGTGTTGAGAACCTAAAAGGGAGTCTTGTTCCTCAAAATCTAAGACATCTGCAGCCTCAGATACCAGTTTTTGGAGTGCGTGAGAGGCTCATCATCATCAACAGTTGAGAGACAGCAAGGTGAGATGACTGTCAGCCATTGCTGATGATGTCTTCTGTAGCCCATTCCAAGCCCTCCTTCTTCTATCCCTCATTTTCTTTGTCCTGCTGAGTAATGGTTCTCAGCAGAACAGTCTTCCTTGAAAATGTGCATTTTTCTTCAGAGAGAAAAATAGTGTTTTTTATTTCATACTCAGTGCTGAGTGACCAGCACACCAGACATCTTCAGGAGAAATGGATGACCAACTCCTTTGACTTCAGAGCTACCTTAAGGATCCAGCATCATTCTCTGTTAGGCTGTGGAAACATCAGAGGATCACTTTGCATCTTTCTAGAAGATGAGAAGAAGGGCCTACAGAGGAGATAGCAGATAAAGAAGGCAGAATTATTTATGACACAAATCCAGAAATTTAAGGTTTAGTGCCAGGAATACAGCTTGGAAGGTGAGGCAAGTTATGTTAGAAATAGAAAAGAATCTTTTGAAAGAAAAGTTCACGCTGCTCAGACAGACAGTCTAAAAAAATTGGAAGATGCAATTCTTCGTCGCTTATGAAGGTAGATGGGATGAAGAAAGTGAAATATGTAACCCTTTTTTGCCTGCTTCCCCAAAATGCTGATTTACTATCAACTTCAAGACTTTGTGTGGTAATTGTGAGCTTGGGTGACAAGGTTGGGAAGTCAGGGTTCCTCCAGTGGCTTGGTGTGAAGCAGCAGGGAGTTAGTTCTCAGGTGAGGTGACAGGAACTGTGCAGGTAGCAGCTGTCCACAGACTTACCAGCATGTATGCCGCTTCAGGCTAGCATGCTGGAAGATTGGAGTCTACACTTTTGACTGCATGGAGTGGGCAGATGCCATTTCCAGAGATGCTCCTGATGCCCAACTGTATCACATAGTGAGTGCAAGCTGGATTTTTAGCTAGGATTCTTCCAGCTGCAGTGAGCATGTTTGTATATCTCAGTTGACAGCTACAGAGGAAAAAAAAAACAACAATAAGGAAGAGGTGTTAACACTTTGTATCTCTGCCCAGGCAAAGTAACAGTCACAGCTGCCCAGGACACATTTGGCTTTTGGCAGAGCTCAGGCTGGTTCAGCTCTGCAGACATAGGATGAAGCATGCTCAGTATGATTCCTTCAACAGGAATGCCAGCAGTAATCTTGGATTACTACAGAGACTGCTCTGTGTCTGTGCATTCCTTCTGCAGAATTTGGGTTCACATTAAATAGGATCAGCGAGTCCTTGGTAGGCTGTGTGTGGCTGTCAGCACAGGCTAATCACCTTTTTTGGAAAGCTGTGTTTTCCTAGACATCCGCACTCTCAAACCAGCGCACTTTATTGAAGTTTTTCAGAAAAACCATACCAGCTTTACATACTACTTGAACATATGCTGAGAGTAATTTTGTAGCCTAGAGGTTATCTAGGTCTCGATTCTCCCACAATCAGGTTGTTTTGGTTTTTTTTCTGTTTTTTTTTTTTTTTTCTTTTAAATATACATAAAATATCTGGGCTTTGCTTGTGGTGATGTCCTAACAGTAAAGGGTAGGTGCAACTGTCAGCATGTGAAAACTAATTGCTTCGTTTACTCATAGGTTATGTTAGCCAGAATGGAGTGGAAGTATACACACGCTTTGTGGATCCCACTAACATGTGTAAAAGAGGGTCTGATTAAATCAAACTTCCTCTTCTTTGGTCATGAGTATCTCCTGCTTACAGAAGACATTGAGGCAGACCTAGTGTTCCTCTTGCAGATACTTTTATTAAGGTGCTACAAAGAAGCGGCTCTTTGGAGACTTTTAGTAAGTTTCAATGTATTTTTTTCCAGACATTTTCGAGAACAAAAGAATTATTGAGTAGAAGGATTCAGTAATTTGGGCAAATTTGTGTTAAGAGAAAAGCCTTCCAGACAGATAAGAGTTTTATTTTTTATTTTTTCAGAACAAGAATCCTTCCTCATCTCCTTATAAAGCTCTCTTTTTGGATAGCTATCCTTTTTTTCCACATCATCAAAACTTAGAATGATTTGGGTTAGAAGGGACTTTAAAGATCATCTAGTTCCAACCCCCCTGCCATAGGCAGGGACATCTCTCACTAGACCAAGTCACTCAAAGCCCTGTCCAAACTGGCTTTGAACACTTCCAAGGCAGGGACTTCCACAGCTTCTTTCAGCCACATTTCCAGTGTTTCACCACCCTCATAGTAAAGATCTTCTTCCTCATAGCTAATCTAAATCTATCCTCTTTCAATCTGAAATTGTTATCCCTCGTCCTGTCACTATATTCCTTAATAAAAGAGTCCCTCCCTTTATTTCCTGTAAGGTCCCCTTGACCACTACAAGGTCTCCCTGGAACTTTCTCTTTGCCAGGCCAAACAACCTCAACCTCTCAGCCTGTTCTCACAGGGAAGGTGCTCCAACCCGCTGATCATCTTCATGGCCCTCCTCTGGAGCTGATCTAACAGGTCATAGAATCATAGAATGGCCTCGGCTGGAACGGACCTTAGAGATCATTTTAATCCAACCTCCCTGTTGTGGGCAGGGACGCCACCTCTCAGTTAGGTCAGGCAACACGTGAGAACCGAACGGGAATCGAACCCACGACCTTTGGTGTTTCAAGCACCACGCTCAACCCAGTGAGCTAAACCGGGTCCATGTCCTTTTTATGTTGGGGTCCCCAGATCTGAACACAGTACTGTAGGTGAGGTCTTATGAGAGCAGAGTAGAGGATAAGAATCAGCTCCCTTCATCTGCTGGCCACACTTCTTTTGAAGCAGCCCAGGGTGCAGTTGGCTTTCTGGGCTGCCAGTGCATATTGCTGGTTCATATTCAGTTTTTCATCCACCAGCATCCCCAAGTACTTCTCTGCACGGCTGCTCTCAATCCATTCATCATCCAGCCTGTATCTGTGGTTGGGATTTCCCCAACCCAGGTGCAGGACCTTGCACTTGACCTTGTTGAACTTCACAAGGTTTGCCTCTCCATCCTGTCCAGGTCCATCTTGATGGCACACCTTCCCTCCAGCGTGCTCATTGCACCATACATCTTGATATCATTGCCAAACCTCCTGAGGGTGCGTCCAATTCCACTGTCCATGTCACTGAGAAAGATGTTAAATAGCACCAGTCCCAATACCTACCCCTGAGGAACACCACTTGTCAGAGGTCTCCAACTGGACATTGAACTGTTGACCATAACTCTTTGATTGAGACCATCAATTCAATTCCTTATCCATAGAGTGAACTGTCTGTCAAATCCATGTCTCTCCACTTTACAGACAGGGATGTCCACAAAGGACAATGTCAAAAGCTTTGCACAATTCCAGGTAGATGATGTTAGTTGCTCTTCCCTTATCCACTACTGCTGTAGCCCCATCGTAGAAGACCACCAGATTTTTCAGGCATGATTTGCCCTTAGTGCAGCCATGTTGGTTGTTGTCAACCACCTTATTTTCCACGTGCCCTAGCACAGTTTCTAGCCGAATCCACTCCATGATCCTGCCAGGCATGGAGGTGAGATTGACTGGCCTGTAGTTCCCTGGGTCTTCTTTTTTTCACCTTTTTAAAAATGGGGGTTGTATTTCCTCTTTTTCCATCAGTGGGAAATTCACTGGGTCACGACTTCTCAAATATGATGATAGTGGCTTAGCAACTTAATCTGCCAGTTCCCTCAGGACCCGCAAATGCATCTCATCAGGTCCTGTGGACTTGTGCCCCTTCAGGTTCTTTAGATGGTCTCAAACCTGTTCTACTTTAGGAAGTTCTTTCTCCTAGGCCCTGCCTTTGCCTTCTGTGGCTTGGGCGGTGTGGCTGTACTATTTTTCAGTGAAGACTGATCCAAAAAAAAGTCACTGAGTATCTCAGTCTTCCTGGGCAACTACGCCTCCCATTTCCTTCCATAAAAGGCCCACATTATCCTTAGTCTTCCTTTTATCACCAGCATACCTATAGAAGCTTTTCTTGTTGCTCTTGACATCCCTAGCCAGATTTAATTCAATCAGGGCTTTGCCTTTGCTAACCTGATCCCTGGCTGCTTGGACAATTTCTCTGTATCCCTCCAGGCTACCTGTCCTTGCTTCCATGTTCTGCAGGCTTTCTTTTTTGTTCTTGAGTTTGTCTAGGAGCTCCTTGTTCATTCATGGAGGTATCCTGGCATTTTTGCCCAGCATCCTCTTTGTTGTCATGCATTGCTCCTCAGCTTGGAGAAGGTGATCCTTGAACAATAACCAACTTTCTCGGGCCCCTCTTCCCTCCAGGGCTCTGGTACTTTGTGAAGCAGGTCCATGAAGAGGCCAAAGTGTCTCTCCTGGAAGAGGCCAAAGTCAGTTCTCCTGAAGTCCAAGGTAGCGAGCTTGCTGTGCACCCTCCTCACTGACCTAAGGATCCTGAATTTGACCATTCCACGTCTGTCCTCTTACTGTTACTCCCACTGGAGTAACATGAGGGTTAGCTCATGTTCACCATCCTTATACTCTTGTCTCCCCGTGTATTCTTCTCAGCTCTGCAAACAGTTTGGTGAGTTGACCTAAATTCTTCAAAAAAAGCCTTGCTATGCAGAAAGCTGGCAATGGCAACTCCAGTACCAAATACAAAACCAAATAAAGAGTATCAGGTATGTTCTTGTGTGTGATGTATGATTTACCCCTGCTTTTGAAATTTTAAGTTCTGCTGTGCTGGAGAACCTTTAATTTGTACTTATGGGAAGTTAGCACTGGTATTTCAGGGGCACAGAAAGGCAGTGTGGCATAGTGGGGAAGGGCTGGAGTCTGGAAACACACTTTCGGCTGCTGGCTGTGCCACAGACCTGGAGCCCTGCTACTTCACTCCCCTGTGCTTCTCCATTAACAGTTAAAGGAAGAAGGTTCTCTGCAGTCCAGGCGCACTCGCCTTGCACACAGAGTGAGGCTACAACAGTGTGACCTGAAGCTGCATGAGTCAAATAAATAGGTAGTAACTGCATGAAATAGAGTGCTACTTTATATATTTAATTCTGCTTTTTGTTGCTTATATATTGCCTACAGGTTATGAGCCTTCAGATTTTGTTCAATAATTTGAAGTTGTTTGAAAATCAGGGGAATACTTTAGTCTTTTCACTTTCTCTCTTAGAGCAAGTCACTTCTGCTGACTTAAATGACTTGTTTGTGATAAATGAATGGAAACCTGAAACGTATGATATTGTCTTTTGTCTTGTTTTTGTGTTCCACAAACAGCAAAAGGAAAAATGGAATTTATGCAAGACTGACTGTATGTTTTTCTGGCAGAGACTCTTTTGTCAATGAAGTTCCAAATTAATGTGAAACTTTAATGTGCATACATTCCTGAAAACAAGAACCCACGCTTGAATGAATGCTTGCTGCAAGAAACAAATAAAAAAGTACAAATGCCTTTTATTCAAATGAGTTTTGAAGGAGGGGGGAAGAAGTCTAGAATGGAATATAAAACGCATTGCATTCTTGCTTTTTTCTTTTCCATAGTGTTAAAGGATGTTGGCTAACATAAATGAAGTGCCTCAAAATACTCTTTGTATGTCTTTTAGTGTCATAAGGTTCACATATGCCTCTTTCGTGATGAAAACACAAGGAGGAGATTCACCTCACCGGCAAGCGAAGGGCTATTCACCTATCTGGACTGTTACTGAAAAGAGATGTGTTGTTCACATCTGTGATTGTCCATGTCTCCTCTCCATGTGTAGTTGAAAAGATACATCCTGTCCCTTTCAACCAGCATAAATCTGAGGACATACAATTTTGTAACAGTTGAGTCTATGATCTTCGTGGTTTAGGGCTTTTTTTTCCCCCACTTGCTTATTTCCACCTTTGTTGCTTTAGTAAGAAGGAGAAAAAAGAATTTCTTTATATGGTTCTACTTTGAAGTAATCCTGCTTTATTTTAAAACCTCTTGAGCTGGAGGATTTAGTGACACTTGATATACCTGAGGTATTTGCGTGTGCCTCTTGGAAAAGCAGTAAGTTGGGAAGTTTGTATGTTTCTTCCCTTTAAGTCAAACTTCGGTTCCTTTTTTTTTTTAAGTGATTCTATAATGATCAATAGAACAAATTTCAATTTTGTACCCATTTGCTTTGGAACTTCAGAACGTAGCATGTGTGTCTTTTGTCGTTACCATAGGTGAACATTCTTTCTCTTTGTTGAAAACACTGTGAGCCAGACTACCCTGCCTTTGCATTCAGAACGTAACTTCCGAATTTTTTGTATTAATTAAAAGACATGTTATATTGCATAATTTTTGGTATCTTGTCAGGTTTAAAGTTCTGTTAGGTGTTTTAAACCATCACAGGGCTTGAATCTTCTGGGTTCTTTTGGTTATTTTGTAAAATGTTTTTGCTATCTTTGTTACATTAAGATAGATCTTGTCCATGTCCCATCTGCTTTGTGTCCAGACTAAATTTCAAGGTTTGTCTGTCCATGGAGTCACTTAGACAGAGTTACTGCAGTTTCAAACCACCCTTCTTAATTCCAAAAGCATCTCAAAGTGTGAGTACAACCTCACTTTTAGTTCTTCTCACACACATGGCTCCATGTGACATGTAGGATGACCTGGAGGCTTGATGAAAGTGTTTGTAGGAAGATATTCTGAGATTAGTTGCAGAGGACTTCTAGTGAGAACAGTAACACTAAGTGGATCTTTCAGAACAAAACAGTCCATATGCAAAATCTGCTCCATATGCAGACACAGTGGCCTCATATTTCTTTGTTTTGGTTCTGGAGCTGTTGGCAGTCAAGATGTTCTGTTCTCTCCATTCCAGACAGGGAATATCCCTGGAGCAGTTACTCTCCCTGCAGCTAAATCAATGGCTACTGTACCAGTGGGGTGAGAGAGGAGAACCGCTGCCCGGATTGCTTTCCTAGAGCCAAGCATGGATGGGCTTCTTATTGTAGCCAAAAGCATTATAACTCTTCTGAAGAGACACTGTCCTGAAAATTTTCAATAACATACCTGCATTTGCAATGAAATAAAGAGTTTAAACATAACTAAATGCTGGGGAACAGGTGGATTGAGAGCAGCCCTGCAGAGAAGGACTTGGGGGTGTTGGCGGATGAAAAACTGAACATGAGCCAGCAATGTGTGCCAGCAGCCCAGAAAGCCGATCATATCCTGGGCTGCATCAGAAGTAGAGTGGCCAGCAGGTCAAAGGAGGTGATTCTCCTCCTTTACTCTGCTCTTGTAAGATCTCACTTGCAGTACTGTGTTCGGTTTGAGGGCCCCTACACAAAAAAGGACATGGACTGGTTGAAGTGGGTCCGGAGGAAGGCCATGAAGATGATCAGGGGGTTGGAGCACCTTTGCTATGAGGACAGGCAAGAGACCTGATGTTGTTCAGCCTGGCAAAGAGAAGGCTACGGCAAGACCTTATACCAGCTTTCCAGTACCTGAAGGGAGCCTACAAGAAAGCTGGAGAGAGACCCTTTATCAGAGAGTGGAGTGATAGGACAAGAGGTAACACTTTCAAGCTGAAGAAGAGTAGGTTTAGATTGGATATTAGGAAGAAACTATTTTCTATGAGAGTGGTGAGACACTGGAGCAGGTTTCCCAGAAAAATTGTGGAAGCCCCTTCCTAGGACTATTGAAGGCCAGGTTGGATGAGGCTTTGAGCAACCTTTTCCAGTGGTAAGTGTCCTTGGCCATGGAAGGGGTGGTTGGAGCCACACAATCTTTAAGGTCCCTTCCAACCCAAACCATTCTATGATGCTGTGATTCAACTAGTTTCCAAAACCAAAGCTTATAAGAAGGATATTTCTTGGCCATTGTCTAATGCTTCTCCTCAGGCTTTTCCTGGTCACTTCAAAAACAAAAATCCTGGTGAAGTCTAAAATGCCACTAGGCTTCCTTTTCTTGAATTTGTCTAATAATTTTGGTGTTCTTTTCAGGTAATTTTTTTCCTTTTTGGCGAAGATCCCATTTTCAACTAGGCACATACTCCTCCCACCTTGAATTTATCCAAGAAATCTCTCCTTTTAGTCCAGGAGAGCAAAAAATCTCTTCCAGTCTTCACCTTACTTTAGACAAAGTAATCTCTATGCATGTGTGTGGAGTTTTCTACATCCTGCCTCTTAGAAAATCAAACATTTGGGTTCACATTCCAAAATAGATTTCCGAAGGTTAAGGAAACTATCCAGAGACTTTCTCTGAAGTGGACTGTCCTATGTTCTTCTTCTTCCATAGTGAAAATATGCCATCTTCTTTCAGAGTGTGTGACTAAAACATGATGGCCAAGTTTCGCATTCATGATGACGTGAGGTAGCTAAATTCTTAAATGAACTGTTTGTAAATGTAGGAAGTTTTTGATTTGATTCGCTGGGTTAAATAGGAGCGGGTGGGTGGAAAATATAAGAACATGAACTGAACTTTCCTTATGATGAAAGACATTTTCTTTATATGTAGTTTGGCAATTATTTACATATTCTGGGATAAAATTTGGGGAACTAGTTTTTCTCTTACCGGCTTTTACCCTGTATCTTTAGAGAAAAGCAGGAATGGTTCAATTTTCTTAAGAATTAGAGTAAATTTATCACAGTGGGAATATTATTTTGTTCTAAAATCGGATTTTGTTACCTTTCTAGTTATTTAAAGTGCTTGACTTTTTTTTTTCAGTTTCAAATGGTTAAATGTAAAGCATTTGCAACAGCAGAAAAAAATGAGGTCTTGTGTAATGGACTTGCAGAAGAGAAAAAAGCCACAATAGTCCTGTAATGTCTACATACTTTCAAGGATTGTAGCTTTTGAAGGATACAGTTGGTTATAATCTCAGGCCTTCTTAGCCATAGGCCTTATTACAAAGAAAGTCTTATTTTTCTACTTTATGGTCCATTTCCTGTTTGGGTATTTCTTAAGAGGAAGAAAAAGAAATTGGATCTTAGTGGCTGGCCCTCAAACAGCTTATTTAAAGCAAAAAAGGATTAAACTAGGACAGAAGAACTCCATTAGGAGCTTCAACATCTTACCACTTTTGATACAACTCAGTTTTAATAATAGTTTTTTTCCTTAATTTGAATATGCTTGTAGTCATCAGGGGAAAGGACTATTTATTATTGGAAAAACGAGAAACAAGGTTAGCAAGAGCTTTGTTCCCCCCTCTCTCCTTTTCTCAGGGAGACTGTTCTTAATTATTACCTGCATAACAAAGTCTGTTTCTTTTACAGACATTAATAGCACTTTTTTCCTGTTTTTAGTGTAATAGATTCTAATGCCTTTTTGAGTCAAACATTTACTGGCTGGAGAACTTCCATCCATTAACTTGGTGAATTCAAAGATACTGTGGTCCATAATCCTGGGATCACTCTGAATTCTTCCTCACACTGAAGTGTGTTACAGATTTTTCACTTCATTTCTTCTAGCGACTGTCTGCTATCTGTGTATCTCATAAATGATGATGATTGAGCCAGTATGCTATTTTAAATATTCTGCACTTGCGCTTTATATATTATACTAACTTGCAAAAACTTGTTTCCTGGAAGGACCAAGTGAGTGGAGATGAAGGATGAAGGGGGATTAAAGGAAGCGAAGTTCTCATTTGGACCCAGAGTACTGCATTCTAGCATGTATATATTGCATCCCAACATGTAATCCAATGTATGTCAATCTATATGTATGTATGAGTGTGTGTCTATGTGCATGTATGCCTACATATACACATTTAAAAACAAAGTTATTTGGGGCAACGTAAGTGTTCACTGCAACTTGTTAGTCCTTCTTTGCAGCAGTATCACTTTTCAGCCATCACTCATGAGACCAGCATCTTTCTGCCACCATTCTAAACAGATGATCTTCACTTGCACAGGTGGAGAAGATCTTTTGGGAGAGATGGAAGGGAGAAGGGTGGCAGCCCTAGTGGTAATCACTGGTCTAAGGTCTGTCAAATGCTGGGAAAGTATATATTATTTCCACCTGGGGCAGAGACGCCGGCTGCCATACTGTGACTGAGTCAGTGGGCAAATAAAACTGTATTCTGTCTGGCATTATAAGTGGGTCAGTGATGGATTTGTATTACCTGAGGAAATGAACTGGCTGACAGAGAGGCTTCTGCTTACTGCCCAGCAAATGTCAAATATAGCAGGAAGCTTGGGGGAAGGGGAGGGAGACAAAGGCGGTGTTTAAGCAGCTAGGATGTCAGTGATGTTCCTCAAAAAAAAAATAGTGTTTTTGAGGAACAGATTCAAGAAGTGGAACAATCTTTAGACTTTGTTAATCAGTGTTTTCTTGCCCTCCAGTAGAGTTTCAGCCATTGATCCTGCTTTATAATAAGTTATGCATGAGGTGGGCATGAGGTTATGTGCTGTTCTACTCAGCTTTGTTTGCTGGTACGGAACATGACTTCTGGTGCTTTTGTTTTATGGGGTTAAGCCTATTCTACTTAATGCTCTTCTTCATCCTCTCCTCATGCTCTGCACAGAGTTAGTCCTTTAAAGGAGTACCTGGAGCGAGCATCTCAGGATGGACTGTGGGAGAAGGCTGCATCTTCCCTAGGGTCCTTACTAAGCTGAGTTCTTACTGGTGATGAAAGGCAGGCAGTAGGATTTGGCTTGCTTGAATCTGATCCATGCAGCATTTCTTTGATTCCTGACTGCCCTGTGAATTTCTCTTACTTACAGAATCTTGCATGTCTACCAAACTGGACATGGAAATGATCTCTGGCTGAAAGATTACTCCTCTCACAAACTGAGTTCAGTCTCTGTTACCACTGCTATGACACAGATCCAGTCTCTGTACTTAAAGGAGGAACATCTGTCCAGCAAAGCATCTTTTCACATCCGGTTTTCAAGATGGTGATAATATCTCTTTATTTTGCCTTTTTCACAATATTTTTTTCAGTACCAGTCCCAAAACAGAGCTTTGCCCTTGGCATTTGTGGTTTCTGAGTGCTGGTGACTTGATTTCCACCTTTGTGACTACACTGCTTGTGTTTTAAACCAGCTGTGATGGCTGGTCTAATCTCAGATCTCTAAGATTAAAATTCTGTGGCCCCTAAAATAATCCAGCAGTTCATGCGTTCCTGTGGTTTAGCTCTGTCACCAGTTTATAAGCTGTATTTAGCCTCTGTAAAAACACCATACTCCATGCAAACTAACATTGGTCCTTTCTAAAGCATGCTTGCAACTCACCATCTACAGTGTTGTAAGTGACCGTGGAATGGAGCATGTAGTTCTGGGTGAATGGCAAGATTACTTTTGAAGGCACTACAGGCTGCACAAGTCTGTTTTAGGGTTCATTTAAGGGCAGATGGCCATCAGGAGATAATCTCTTCTGTCTTCAGCCACAGCTTTGCTCTTTCCGACTTCAGTTCATGGTCTAGCAGAGTATGTGGTTGAGTTTGCCATATCTGATTTGCTACTGGCAGAACCCCTTTTTTAACAGTTCTGACTTTTCTTGGCAAGAAAGAGATCTTCGCTAGGGTTATGCCAGGCTGAGGAATTTGCTCCTCCTTCTGCTCCTTCCAGGGTAAGGCTGGTAATGCATCCTCTGTGTAGAGAGCTCCTGGAAGATTATTTGCAATACATAAGAAGGTTGTGTCTGGAGTACCCAGGCAGAGTGCTACTGTGTTCTTCAGCACCACCTACTGACATCTTCCCCTCCCAAATCCATACGCACTGGGGAGTGCACTTATCTTAACTCACTGGATTTCTTGAGGTAGTTGACAGTGCACTCTTGGCTGGCAATTAGAAACTCCAGACCCACTGCCTTCAATTGCATTATGCCATACGGGGAGCACTAAGGAGTGGGATGTAAAAGCCTTGGCTTGGCTTTGGCATCTGTTTTGCTAGGTTTGGCCAGCCCACTTGCCTCTTGAACACGAATGTCTATGCAGAAAGGCATTGAGAGGTCAGGTTATGTCAGTCAGGTGGATGATTTGGCCTGTTGCCTGTGAGCATTTAGTATGGGAACCAAAAGGTAGACCACATTTCTACTGTAAAGATTTTCTTTATGCTCTTCTGTCTTCCTCTTAAATCTTGTAAAGATTTAAACAGATGAATTCTTTAAAAGTTTTGACTGTAAAAATGGTTTAATACTTTTTTTGTGTCTTCTTCTTCACTTTCTGGTAGGAAAGGAAACTAAGTTTATTCCATTAAAAAAAAAAAAAAAAAGGAGCCTATCTGATCAAAATTACCCCCTTCCTAGTAAAATCATTGTTGCATCTTCTTGTAACACACAGCCAAAGCAGTATTATGTTTATCAACTCTGGTGAACCACAGCAAAATCTTACAAAACTGTCCATGTGTCTGTATTTGAACCTCAACATCCACTTTTGTGCAGTAAATTAAGTTTCTGCCATACTTATTAAGGGAAAAAAAACCTACTCTGGCCATTTAGTTGTTCAGATTCTCACATATATATTTAGAGTCTTTTTGATTTCTGTAGGGCTTAATAACTTGTTATGAAAGTCCTTCAGAAGATAAGAAGAATCCATCCTAGTCTTGCTTGGAGCAAAAACATTTAGTATTTGAGAGCCTTCTCATAGCTAAAGTTCTTCATCCTAAGACTCAGTTACCCATGTTCTGTACCATGCATTGCCTCACAGCTAACCTTGAGGAAGACAAAAAAAAAAGGTCACAATAATACTTTGTATGACACTCTCTAATTTGTCTTTCAATTAAGCTGTGGCATTTTATTTACAATCTGCTTTTATTTTAAAAGCTCAAAGTTTGAAAATACCTTCCAGGCATTTAGATGACCTCTTCCCTGTAATCTTAAAAAAAAAAAATGAACACATAGCTATGTAGACTGCAGGAGCCCAAAGAAAGGAGAGGAAACATTGTTAACAAGAAATGGAAAAGGAGTGATCAGCATTCAGGGAGCTTGAATCAATAAAGACCCCAGCCTGATGGTATTTGTAGTTCGGTTACTTGTATCTGAATCGTCCCTGTTGATTTGATTTCCTGGCAAGTAACATAAGAGTCTTCCTTGGAAGAGAAGTTCATATGTTCTGTCACTTTGCTGTGTCTGCTTGAGGCTGGGTAGTGCCCAGGGAGAGGATTTAGAGAGCATCTGCCAGAGTTTAGTGGCAGACCCAGCCCTAACCCTCAGCAGATTTATTGGTGCCCAAAGTGGAGCAACGAAACTGATCAGGCTCTAATATATTGCCAGGATTGTGAGGCACGGTATGCGTTTCCAGCCATCCAGTGGTTGCTTCCACCATAGTGAGCACAGGGCCCTTACCCTGGCACATTTGAGGAATTGTGATGTAATCAATCTGCCAGGCCTTCCCATACTTACATTTTAACCATCATCCCCCTACCACACAAGTTTTAACCGTTTACCTTGCTTGATTGTGGTGTGTGTTTCACACTCGTGGATAACCTGTGCAATAGCGTCCATAGTTATCCAACCCTCAGTCACGAGCCTGTCTATATTGTATGTTCCATCTCTCCTCTGATGTCCTGAGGTGTCGTGGGCCCACCAAGCTAAAAATAGTTCACTGTGTGTGTTTCTAGTCCAAGTCTGTTTGGAACACTTTAGAAGCCTGATCTACTTACTGCTTTTTTTTATGTTCCTCAGTTTTTAAGTACATGGGTATCTATATGACATACCTTTACAGCCAGGTTCTCTAGCTGGGTAGTAGTATCTTGCCATAGGGAAGCAGCCCAAACACATTTACATCTGTGCTGCCAGTTATTTTGCTTCCACTGTTTCAACCAGCCCCACAAATATTTGCCGCCATCCACAAGTCAGTATAGAGACAGAGACCACTGGCCACTTCTGTCATTCAGCAATGTCTAGAGCCAGCCAGATGGCTTTTATCTCTGCAAGCTGACTCGATTCACCTTCTCCCTCAGATGCTTCTGCAACCCATCATGTGAGACTCCACACAGCAGCTTTCCACCTATTATGATTTCCTACAAGGTGACAATACCCATGGGTAAATAGGGCATACTCTTCTCATTGTCTGGTAATTAATAATGTGGTGGAGCTTCTTCAGCACACATTGCCACCTCCTCAGATGGCATCCCAAAGTCCTTACCTTCTGGCCACTCTTTGATGACTTCTGAGAGTCCTAACTGAGGTTGAGATGACCAGTTTGAGCTCTCTGTTTTAATTAGTGCAATCCATTTACTCTATGTAGCATCAGCAGCACAATGCATGGAAGGAACCTGACCCTTGAACATCCAGCCTAGGACTGGTAATTGTGGTACCAGAAGGAGCTGTGCTTCAGTACCAGTCATTTCCAAAACAGCTTTAACTCCTTCATATGCAGCCAATATTTCTTTTTCAGCTAGACTGTAGTTGGCCTTGGAGCCTTTATATCTTCGGCTTTAAAATCCCAGAGGTCAAACAGAGGCTCCAGACAGGACCATTATCCCCAGCTGTGGTGTAGAGCAGATTTTTAATATCCTGTCCTGTTCAGACTGGCCCAAGGGCTATTGCCTGTAAAATCTCATGAAAGGCCTGACATTGTTCAGGGCCTCATTTAAAATAGTTTTTCTTTCGAGTCACTTCGTAGAGAGGTCTCACAATGTGACTATAGCTCAGAATATGCATTCTCCAGAAACCCATGGTACATAAGGATTGCATTTCTTTTTTTGTTACTTAGTGGGGACATAGCTGATATTTTGTCAATCATGTCCTTTGGGACCTGGTGATGCCCATCTGGCCATTTAATTCTCAAATACTGAGATAAAATTTGTAGTCTTGGAGAACCAATTGAGCTGATAGCAATGTATTCATCATTTGAACCTGTTTCAAGTAATTTATGTGTTCATGTATTAAGTTCCCCAAAAGAAAAATAACCAGAGGTTCTGTCAACCCTTGTTCTCTTAACTGAAAAATCTATCCATGCTTCTGGCAGCTCCTAGCACTGTGCAGCCTCTCTTCCACAAGCTTTAAGAGTAATGTGGTTTATATTTCCTTTAAAATGTAGATTTTGCAAGCTATGTGGTAATTTTACAGTGATGCATATGGTATCAGATATGTTAAATGAATGTGTGTATTCAGGAACACAAATAAATAGTAAGAATATAGGAATCAACAAAGTTGGTCATCCTGTTTGCTGTGACTGGGAGACTTCTGAAGAATTTGTAATATAATGTACAAAGATAAAATTCCTTTTGTGGAATCCGGCCTGGAGCCCACTTCGCGTTCAGTCTTCCAGGTGGCTGGATATGTACATTTTAGGAAAAAGAATTAGTCTGTCTCTACTCAGTTTACGTTGTTGTTTTTACCGTTGAGTTGTAATGCATCTCTAATAGAAGTTCTTTTCTGGAAATACCTTATATTGTAGTATGTATTTCCACGTAGGTCAACAGCATAGTAATATTTAGCGAAAGAAATGGGCAGCAGGATCATAGGTATCCGCTAACATATTTCTCTCATGGGTATAACTGTTGAGTTTCAAAATGCAATAAATGGCCTCACACTGGACATCAGTATGGAGACCTTGATCATAAAAGCTGTAACTGCTGATAAAGTTTTACTCTAAGTCCTTTACATGAAAATATAAAATACGAAGTATATTGGAGTGGACAGTTGCAACCCAACCCACAGAGTTCTATCAAAATCCAGTTCTATCAAATCATTAAAAAAAGAGTTGAAAGAGAAATGGTATTTCAGTTAGTTTATTTTGATAACAGCTTGGAGGAGTGACTCTAAAGACAGCCATGAGAGCACAAAGAATCCCAGTAGCTTGACTAGGATTTGGTCACTGAAAAAGATCTATGAGTTGAGTAGGTTTGCCTGACTGTAGATTAGAATTGTATTTATTTTTTGAACTCCTCTTTAATTATGGTGGATTCTTTTAACAAATGAGAAACAAGGCAGTCTTCTTCCAGCTAGAATAGCTTTCAGGTTTCCAGTTTCTCAGATGTGTAAATTTTTGCATTGCTCCCAAGATTTTACTTGTTTAGTCCTCATTTTCTCTGTTGTGATCCTGTGTTACAAAATGTGTTTAAGTGGGGGGAAAAAAAAAGGCAAGCCAATGCCCCAATCCAAGGACCTCAGAGCAGCAGCAGCTCCACTGTATGTGCGCTGAACATGGCCTGGAGCCCAAGTGATGGCACGGCTCGCAGGTCCTCACCACAGCTGTAGGAACTGGTGCCTCGTAAAACCTGCACTTCTGGCAGGGAAAAATGCCTGTGGTGTTACTCTCGGGAATTCTGAAAACTTGTCATGTCTGTAATTAGTTGCCTGTGAACCACATTGCTGTCACATTTGGTAGTTTATTTCTAGTAGGTTGATCTCCAACAGCATGAAAAAGGTGGCAGGGAGACTAGACCCTGACTGAAGCTTCTCTTGCATGTTTTGAAGGAAAACGATGGCTCTGGTGCCTCATTCCAGCCTCTGCTAAGACATTTTGTCTCTGCTGGTCTATTTTGACGGATCTGCAGCTGCCGAGGCTCCTCCCTGTGGAGAAGCAGGTCAGGGCCTAGCAGCCAGGGCCTGTACCGTCGCCTCAGCAGGAAGCAGGGCAGGCCCAGGGGCAAACTCCACTTCAGGCATTGTGAACCTTTGTGGGGGCCCAGCCAGGCTACCGGCTCACAGGTGGGCCAGGGCAGGGCAGCATCGCTGAGGGGTGGGCTAGTGGCGCCGAGGGGGTGAAACGGGCTCCTAGGCATTGGGGGAGCCCCAGGAGGTCTGTTCTGGAAGAGCAAGGCCTGTGGTGACCTCAGGGTTCCAATACACACAACAGATGTTGTGGCTGCCCCCTCCCTGGAGGTGTTCAAGGCCAAGTTGGACAGAGCCTTGAGCAGCCTGATCTAGTTGAGAGGCATCCCTGCCCCTGACAGGGAGGTTGGATTGGATGATCTCTAAGGTCCCTTCCAGCCTGGGCCATTCTATGATTCCCTAGGAAGGGCTTTGCCCAGTTGAACAGGGGTTGGCGGTATTTGTGGCAGCGTGTAATATCATAGAATCATTTAGGTTGGAAAAGACCCTTAATGTCATCAACTCTAAATCTTACACTGGCAAGTTCACCAGTAAACCATGTCCTGAAATGTCGTGCCCACATCCAGGGATGGAAACGCTTCTCTGGGCAACTCGTTCAGTGAAGAAATTTCTTTCAGCTCTCCCTTGGTACAAAGTAAAATGAAAGCTGTGTGTGCAACCTTCATGTATGAGGTAGGGATGAAGATGCTGCTGATCATCTGACTGGAGGAAGGCTTGGAGAACTGGAGATTTCTTTGTTTTACATGCGATGTTACTGAGCTGGAAGTTCGCATAATGTGTGTGGTCTGACTGACCTTTTCAGTTGTGGTTGTGCATGTGCATATTCTTAACTTCTAGAAGCTCTGCTGACTCCATCTCAAAATGTAACGGATGGGTAGTCAAACCACAGAAGCTCAATTTTGAGGTCAGTGCCTTGGGCTTCACAATTAATTTTGTATTTTGAAGCTTTAAAACCAAACTTAAACATAATGATTTGTACTACTTCGGTTGCTGCCAAATTCTGTAATGACTGTTGTTCAACAAGCACAATTATCTTTTGTTTCGCATTTAAAAAACCCTAGAAACCTAATGAAACTCTCTCTGATGTTCTCTTGCATTTACGAGTGCAAGGAGGGATGAGACTTTAGCTTGGGTCTTTAAAACTGTAGCTTTGAGAATCTCTTTTGCCCAATGTTTTGGAAGCTTTTCACTATGAGGGAAAAGGAGAATACCTCCATATTAAGCATTAAAGCTAAATATTTTAAGAAGAGGTTGTAAATGCAAATTAGCTAGACAATGGCATTTTAATAATGTTTGGTGAGGTTAGCATCGCATTAGTAAGGGTATTTTAAAAGTCATACTATCTGTAGGCAGTGTGGTCTCAAGAGATTGGTTGTGAATATGTTAGAGGGCTTGTGGGATTTATGGATTTATTTAATGGGGGTTGCATTTGGTTGTTTTCTTTTTTTTTTTCCCCCCGGACTTCCTCTTATGATGTTGAGTTAGTGGATTTGGTAACTCCTCTCTCACACCACCTCCATTCTTCTCTAATTCTTCTTACTCTGCTGTCTGAAAATTTGAAAAATTATGGAAGATGTTGCCGTGGCTGGTCATGATAGAAATGTGCCAGTCTTGCTTTGTCTCCTTTCCTTTTGTTTGTGTCCTGCCGGTGTATTAACATATGCACTTGCAAATGCTCTTTGCTGGTGGCTCTCTCACTTTTTTGTATTCCACAAAGATGAAAAAGAGAGAAAAACATACTTTGTGTTTCAGTTTCTTTTGATATATGAGGTCAAAATAGCAGTTTGTGTTTTTCTTCACCTTTATGCAGTGTCTGAATTTTAAAGAAAAATGGGGAAATGGTAGAGCAGAATTTGTTACAAAATGCTTCATCTTGTTTTCAATGTGATGCATGGTGAAAACATCAAATTGAAGTCCATTCAGCTGTACTTGATGTTTCTTCCTTATAGCTGCAGAAAGATTAACCTCTTCTTTGACTTAATGCTGCCGTTGTGATATAGACCCTGCTGAGATTCAAGCTGGAACCCATTAGAAAGTCTCCATCAGTTTTTGTAATCAGCAGCAATTAACCATGTCAGAACTCTTCTGATTTGTAGCTTGAAAGGGTGCTGTTGCTTTGTCTAGACAGCAACCAGCATCCTTGAGGATGCCTTCTCTAAGCATCCGTATATTGTCACTGCTGGGGATGGGGTGATGGTGGTTTCCACCTCCTCAGGTTTGCTCTCCCTTCCGGTTTTCTATTTTGTAAGCTGGCCTGAAGTTTCCAAAGGAGACAGAACTGAAAGCGTTTTGCAGTGGTGTTCTAAAGGGTCTGAAGTTTTCCATTTGCAGGGGGGACGAGCAAGATATATGTATGTACGTATGTGTGTGTATGTGTGTGTGCGCGCGCGCGTGTGACCGCATGTGTTGTTTTTCCTCTTTTCTACACAATGGAGCTTTCAGAGAACCTCTCTTAAAAGGCACAGCTACAGCCTTTGTGTGAAGGGTGTGTCTGCTGGCAGGGTTTGCTGATGCAGACAGGCTGGCTGGTGATTAACAAAGGTCATTAGACTTTGGAATCTGGCAGGGGAGTGGGGTGGTGTTTCTTCTGCACCAGCAGGAGGACTCCCCCAGGGACAGGGCAGGCTGGAGGCCCCCCACCTGGCTCTCCCCCTCCTTCTTCTGGGAGACTCAGCTGTGTGTTTCCTCTGCCTGTAGGACAGCTTGGACCAGCGACTTGGTGCTGTAATGTTCAGTTTCTTGAATGAACTTGTCACATTTGTCAACCATTGGGCAGGGGAACCAACCCTTAGGAAATGGTTGTGGGTGATCTGCTCAGGGAAGGAAGGTCCTGCTTGGGCAGTGCAGGGGGACAGCAGTGACGTGATTTAGGGAGAAAGTCATGCAGGAGAAGGGGAGATGTGTTCTGTGGATGCTGATTTTTCAAGCACCACCCAAGGAAGGAGGAGGAGGAGAGAAAGGGGGGAAAAAAAAAAAAGAAAAAGACTGGTGTGTGCTTGAGATGAAGCTGAGATAAGTGAGGCCATGTTGTGCACAGGCGAGAAGCTCTGAGCCTCTGAGTGCAGGAGTTGTCTGAGCTAAAATGGCTGCTCCCAAAGCTCAGAGGACTAGGGCAGCTTAGTGAGTCTTAAAGCTTCAGTGACGCAGGGGCTCATATCTCTTGAAAGTGTGATAAACACATTCAGCAGAGCTGTGGCTTGTTTGGCTGAGATGAAAGGACTAAGCTTGGGGGATGGGTAGTGAAAACTGGATGATCTGCTTTTCTGTGAAGTGCTCTAAATGCAGGAGTCGTCTGCTCCATGGAAAAATTTGTTTTCAGGTCTAATGGACTGTGCTAAAGGAGACGTGGGGTGGGGCTTCACTCACTGCTGTAATTTGATCCAGAGCAGATAGCAACCTCTTCCACACAATTTGGTCTGGTGCTTGCACATAAAAGCTTGAGTATTTCGATTATTGTAACTTTGTTAGCTGAAAAGAAGCTGGTGCAGCGTTCATTTTCTTTATTGGTGGTGGGAGGGAGTGAGGAGAGAGAAAAGACACAGTGCAGACTGCAAAGTAATGTAGGTAAATATGTGGAGAGCCTCTGTGCTCAGACTGTCCAGAATTTGACTTGCTAGAAGTTTATTTTAGCAGGCTCTCAGAAGAAGCATTCTTTCATATAAAATCCTGATGCAGTGTCCTCTGTTGTTTCTTTGCCCTAAAGTTTTAGAGCTTTCTTCTTGCTGTGGAAGTAGCTTCATACAATAGTAGCTTCATACAATAGTAGCTACATACAATAGTAGCTACATACAATAAACACATGGAATTTTAAGTGCTTTGGGCTGCCCTTGTGTCTTGGGACTCTGAAAAGCTCAGTTTATCATCCGTTCCCAGCGCCTCACATGGAAGCTTAAAGAAGTAATTCCTGTATTAACAAAGGACAGTTGCTCTTGTGTCTGACTGCTGCACAGAGTAGGAGGGTCTAAGTCTTTGTCTTGGTTGTGCTTTCTTGTCTCCTCTCTTGGTGATGTGTAAACATGCAGCCCTCTTGCAGGATTAACTCGTCACAAGCTGAACCACCATACTTGATGTTACCAGATTTTCTGTTGCTTTGTACTGACAGATATGCAGGGCTTTTGGTTAAATCAAGGAAGTTATGATGTCTCTGAGTCTTTGTAACTCGCTTTTCCAATATACTTTTCAGTATTCCCATTACTGTCCTTTTCTTCCTCCAGTCCTCTTCATTCCCCAGACTACTAATGCATAAAGGTCATGTCCCCAGAATAGACTAAAATGAAACTAAGTATTTCAACAAAGAGTGGACATACCCGTACAAAGTTTGTTGGAAGTAAGGGAGAGTGAAGCATTCTACCTTGAGTTCATGTAGCTGTATCTCACCTTGCAGTAATGTCTAGGCTATCCACCAGCACCAGGACTGAGGTGATGGACTGTGTCCAAAGAAGGGCAATGAAACTTGTGAAGGGTGTAGAGAACAAGTTTTATGAAGGGTGGCTGAGGGAACTGGGGTTGTTTAGCCTGGAGAAAAGAAGGCTCAGGAGAGACACTATCACTCTTTACAGCTACCTGAAAGGAGGTTGTAGCGTCATGGGTGTTGGTCTCTTCTCCCATATAACAGGTGATAGGAAAAGAGGAAATGGCCTCAAGCTGCGCCAGTAGAGGTTTAGATTGGGTATTAGGAGAAAAATTCTTCACTGAAAGGTTTGTGAAACATTGAAACAAGCTGCACAGGGATGTAGTTGAGTCACCATCCTTGGAGGTATTTCAAAGATGTGTAGATGTGGTGCTTAGGGACATGGTTTAGTGCTAGGTTACCAGCTGGACTTGATGATCTTAAAGGTCTTTTCCAACCTAAACAATTCTGTGATTCTATGTTAGGATGTTGAGAAGAAAGGCAACTTTATTCCTCTGAAGGCTTTTGATCTATGGTGTTGAATCAGACAGGCCTTCACAACCTCCGGGAAGGTCAGAGTAGGTCTCATAAAGGCAGAAGCCATTGTCTTCTGACTGTAAATTTCAGTGCATGACAGGGAGTAATGTGCTCTTTCTCTAGCATATGGGTTGTGGTCTTTAAAAAAGACAAATCTCTGAACAACAGCCCTACGCTGTGTAATGGAAAAGCCAAGAGGACAAAGTCCATTGAATCAATAGTGACTCGTCAGAAAGTTGACTGTAGAGTTGAATCAGCAGCTTGTGAGCTACCTAGGTGGGACTTCATGTACACCTGAATTGATGCCTCTTAATATCATAAGCAAAGGTTGAATTTTATGCCACAGTATTTGTGAAATCTCTAGATATAACTTGAGTCATCATAAGCTCGGTATACCTATTTTCAGGTTTTGTTACAATGGCATTGCTGTAAAACATACCTTTCTTCATACCTTTCTTGTCTCCTTCCTGTGCTTTATTCCAGAATTTTCTAATGTAAAAGATCATCCCTGAATCATGGAGGTGCTACAGTGCGATGGCTGCGATTTTCGAGCTCCGTCTTACGAAGACCTGAAAGCTCACATTCAGGATGTTCACACTGCTTTTCTGCAGCCAACTGATGTCTCTGAGGAAAGTCCTAGTCAGCCTAGGTCTGGTTCCATGAATGCTGGCAACCAGACTGAGGTTGAATTTTCTTCTGTAAAGGATGAATTTACAATTGCAGATGAAATAGCAGGTAAATCTCAACTGTAAGAATGATCTTGACTTAGGATCTCAACTCCAACTCCCTGTTTTACACGTGACTTCTTTCAGTATGCTTTAGTTTATACTTTTAATGTGATTTAAAAAGAAAACTCGCAGTGTTAGCAAAGCAGATGTCTAGCTTCAGCCATACTGATTCTGACCATGGCTTTCTTCTGTATAATGCAAGCATGGAGGATGGTTTTATTTGTCAGCTGCTTTTGATGTAGTTCTTGGTACTACGTTTTGGGTTTCAGATTTTCATGGTTGTTCTTTGCTGCTGTGAACCACCTGAAAATTTTCAACTTTGTTAGTGTACCAGCTTTCTTTTTTCCGCAAGAAGATTGTTTTGGAAGTTATCTATTCCAAAGTGTACACCACAATCATATATATGTAGAAATTATGCATAATGGTCGTTTCTCTGACCATTGCCAGATACGTAAATCTTGCCCTAAGTGAGGGAATCCTGGTGTGATTATTATTTATTCAGGATGTGGTTGCATTCTTATGCATACAGGGTGGGTGGAGAAAAAGCCTCTTAAGTTGATTTTATTTATTTACATATACACCTTAATTCTCATTTTAGGGCAAAATGCTACAAGTCAGATGGGGACTGGAAGTTACTATAGCCAGAGCCAGACTTTCTATGGTCAGCACATGGCTCCAAACCCTAAACCAACCAACAAGTTTTTCCAGTGCAAGTTCTGTGTGCGCTACTTCCGTTCCAAAAATCTCCTCATAGAGCACACACGCAAGGTTCATGGAGCGCAGGCAGGAGGGAGCTCAGTGGGACCATCAACTACTAGTTCCCTAAATTACAACATCATGATGTATGAAGGGTTTGGCAAAGTTTTCAGTTGCCAGTTCTGCACCTACAAGTCACCCAGGCGTGCAAGGATTATTAAGCACCAGAAAATGTATCATAAAAGCAACCTGAAGGAGAGTTCAACTCCTCCTACTCCTACTGCTGCTGCTGCTATGTCTGAATCAACATCTGCTTCTGTGCCAGTGCAGGAACCCTGCAAGGAGCTGCCTGCAGAGGTGGTGGAGCGGAGCATTTTGGAATCCATGGTCAAGCCTCTGACAAAGTCTAGGGGCAACTTTTGCTGTGAGTGGTGCAGCTACCAGACACCTCGAAGGGAGCGCTGGTGTGACCACATGATGAAGAAGCACCGCAGCATGGTAAAAATACTGTCAAGCCTGAGGCAGCAACAAGATGGAACTGGTGCACCTGAAGTACAGAGTAAGAGTGCTCAGAATGCCTCTCCAAACTCTAATTATATCTCCATGAATGCAACAGGACGTGAAATATCGAATGCTAATGTTTCAAACTTCAGAAGCTCTATGGGCAGTTCCCTTATCAGGCCCAACTCTTCTACATCTTCCAAGTTTTCTTCTGTGTCTTATCCTCCAATAAAACCTAAGTCACCTCACAACTCGGGCATGGTTAATTTGTCTGACAGATCCCGCTATGGAATTGCTGATATGACGAATTCTTCTGCTGACCTGGAAACAAGCAGTATGCTAAATGACTCCAGCTCGGATGAAGAGCTAAATGAAATGGACAGCGAGAATGGCTTGAACTCCATGGATCACCAGACCTCAGGAATGTCTGCAGAGCAGCTGATGGGATCTGATGGCAACAAACTATTGGAAACAAAGGGAATTCCCTTTAGAAGGTATATGAACAGGTTCCAGTGTCCTTTTTGTCCTTTTCTGACGATGCACCGTCGAAGCATTTCCCGTCACATTGAGAACATCCACCTGTCTGGGAAGACAGCTGTGTACAAGTGTGATGAATGCCCTTTCACCTGCAAGAGTTCGCTGAAGCTTGGTGCCCACAAGCAGTGTCACACAGGAACAACATCAGACTGGGACACTATGAACTCTCAGACTGAAAGCATCGCCTCTTCTTTGAATGACAGCACAGTGTCTTATGAGAGTGGAAGTATAAATGGCAGGAAGTCAGCTGGGATGATGGAACCAGTGCAGGCACAGCAGCAACAGCAGTCACCCCAGCCCCATTCACAGCATCCATACAAGTGCACAATGTGCAACTATTCCACCACAACTTTGAAAGGTCTCAGAGTCCATCAGCAGCACAAGCATTCATTCTGTGACAACTTGCCCAAATATGATGGACCCCCATCGAACACACCACAAGAGAATGAGGCAGATGCTCACCCCTCAGCCAGCACAGTAAAGAAGAGCCAGACCTCCATCCTTGGGCTCTCATCTAAAAATAACTTTGTTGCCAAAGGCCCTAGGAAAGTGTCAAATGACTTCCCCTTAGATCTCTCGCCGGTGAAGAAGAGAACCAGAATTGATGAAATAGCGAGCAACCTGCAGAGCAAAATCAACCAAAACAAGCAGCAAGAAGATGCTGTGATTAACGTAGAGGATGATGAAGAAGAGGAGGAGGACAACGAGGTGGAGATAGAAGTGGAATTAGACAGAGAAGAAGAGCAAACAGAACCAATGATAGAGGTTTCCAGTTCTTACGCACCCCAGCAAATGTGGGGCAGAGAGGCTAATGATTCCCAGAAGGAGACAAACTTCAGAAGCATGCAGCATGACTACAATTCTACCAATGGAGCAGAGATTGAGCTCACTTTATCTGAAGATGAAGAAGACTATTACTCATCTGTCAGCATGAAGGACCATCAGAGCCCGAATGCCTCTGTTCTTGGGAGCCAGTCAAACATGTATGGTACTGATCAGAACAACGAGAATTCAGAGTTTAATGACTCTGGCAGGCTTTACTATTGTAAACACTGTGACTTCAGCAACAAATCTGCCAGAAGCGTAAGCACCCACTATCAGCGAATGCATCCCTACATTAAATTCAGCTTTAGGTATATTCTGGATCCCAATGATCACAGCGCAGTATACCGGTGTCTTGAGTGCTACATCGACTACACAAATTTTGAAGACTTACAACAGCATTATGGAGAACATCATCCTGAAGCTATGAATGTACTGAACTTTGATCATTCTGATCTGATCTACCGCTGCCGCTTCTGCTCTTACACAAGCCCGAATGTTAGAAGCCTGATGCCACATTACCAAAGAATGCATCCCACAGTGAAAATTAACAATGCAATGATATTTTCAAGCTATGTTGTTGAGCAGCAAGAAGGGCTGAACACAGAGTCTCAGACACTGAGAGAGATCTTGAATTCTGCTCCAAAAACTATGGCAACCTCCACCCCCGTGGCTCGCGGGGCTGGTGTGCCAGCTGGTTTCAGCAAAAGTGCCACCAAGAGTTTTAGTCCTGAATGTGAAAATCAGAAAGAACCTTCAGTCAATAGTGTGGTTGTTTATGACTGTGATGTGTGTTCATTTGCAAGCCCTAACATGCATTCTGTTTTGGTGCATTACCAGAAAAAACACCCCGAAGAAAAAGCATCATATTTCAGAATTCAGAAGACCATGCGTGTAGTCTCTGTTGATAGGGGCTCTGCCCTGGCTCAGATGTCTTTTGAGTTGGGGACACCTGTCTCCCCAAAATTATCCAACTTGGCTTCTCAGCCTCCTCCCCCACCCCCTCCAGACCTCTCTACAGAACTCTACTATTGCAAACACTGTTCATACAGCAACCGCTCAGTTGTGGGAGTGCTTGTCCACTACCAGAAAAGACACCCAGAGATAAAGGTCACTGCCAAATACATCAGACAGGCACCCCCCACCGCAGCGATGATGAGGGCTGGTGAGCTGCCACCTGGTATTCAGAGGCCACCGGTGTCAATGCAGCAGTTGAGCCGAGGTGGATCTGAGACCTCTGTGAATGCTCCAGAGAATGAGATGTTCTTCTGCCAACACTGTGATTATGGAAATCGGACCGTGAAAGGCGTGCTCATTCATTATCAAAAGAAGCATCGTGACTTCAAAGCTAACGCAGATGTGATCAGGCAGCATACAGCCACTATTAGAAGCCTTTGTGATCGCAGCCAGAAGAAGTCGGCTGGCAGTGTGCCTGCTCACACCTCCAGCACCGAACGGGACAAGTCAAAGCTGAGAGCCCTCAAATGCAGGCAGTGTAGCTACACATCACCTTACTTCTACGCGTTGAGGAAGCATATTAAGAAAGACCACCCAAATCTGAAGGCCACGGTCACATCCATTCTGAGATGGGCATTTTTGGATGGCTTGATAGAAACTGGTTATCACTGTGAATGGTGCATTTATTCACACACAGAACCAAGTGGTTTGCTTGTGCATTACCAAAGGAGACATCCTGAGCACTATGTTGACTATACATATATGGCAACTAAACTCTGGGCAGGTCCTGATCCTTCCCCTCCTGCCCTAGTGATGCCAACAGAGATGAAGACCTATAAATGCAGAGACTGCATTTTTGAAGCATCTTCCATTTGGGATATTACTAATCACTATCAAGCATTTCACCCTTGGGCCATGAATGGAGATGAATCTGTGTTGCTAGACATCATCAAGGAGAAAGATGCTGCTGAGAAATCTATCCCACAACCTGATGAAGCTGGGGCCAGGATGGATTCTGAAGACCAGATCACAACGTCACAGATGGATCAAGATGCAGAATGTGCAGAAGATCCCAGCCTTTCCCAGGAAAAAACTGTTCAGCTGGCTTCTGCAAACCCTGCCATCTCCTCCACTCCATATCAATGTACAGTTTGCCAGTCTGAGTACAACAACTTGCATGGCCTTCTGACACATTATGGCAAAAAGCACCCTGGCATGAAAGTGAAAGCTGCGGACTTTGCTCAGGATATAGACATCAACCCAGGGGCTGTGTATAAATGCAGACATTGCCCATACATTAATACACGTATTCATGGTGTTCTCACACACTACCAGAAACGGCACCCATCAGTAAAGGTCACTGCTGAAGACTTTGTGCATGATGTGGAGCAGTCAAATGATATTGCTCAGAACGATGTGGAAGAGACAAGCAGGATTTTCAAGCAAGGCTATGGTGCTTATCGGTGCAAGCTCTGCCCGTACACCCACGGAACACTTGAGAAGCTGAAAATCCACTATGAGAAGTACCACAATCAACCTGAATTTGATGTTTTTGCCCAGTCACCACCAAAGGTGTCTGCCTCGGTGGAGCCAGACATGATGACTGAAATCAAGGCCTCCCCAGAAATTGCTGCTGAGGATGTTGGAGAAGTCTCTGTGCCAGCACCTCATTTCTCCAGTTCTCATTTAGTGTCTCACACAGTTTTCCGGTGTCAGCTCTGCAAATACTTCTGCTCGACCCGGAAGGGGATAGCGAGGCACTACCGCATCAAACATAACAACGTCAGGGCACAGCCAGAGGGCAAGAACAACCTGTTCAAATGTGCTTTGTGTTCATACACCAACCCTATCCGCAAAGGGCTAGCGGCACACTACCAGAAAAGACATGACATTGATGCTTACTACACTCACTGCTTAGCAGCCTCCAGGACAGTAAGCGACAAACCCAATAAAGTGATCATTCCATCTCCTCCCAAGGATGACACTCCTCAGTTAAGTGAGGAGCTGAGGAGGGCTGTAGAGAAGAAGAAGTGCTCACTTTGTTCCTTCCAGTCCTTCAGCAAAAAGGGTATTGTGTCTCACTACATGAAACGTCACCCTGGTGTCTTCCCTAAGAAGCAGCACGCGAGCAAGCTGGGGGGCTACTTCACTGCCGTGTATGCTGATGAGCATGAGAAGCCAGTTCCAGCTGAGGAGAGGAATGACTTTGAAAAGCCAGAGGTGGAGACTGAGGCTCAGGAAATTGAGTGGCTTCCCTTCAGGTGCATAAAATGTTTCAAGCTGTCCTTCAGCACAGCAGAGCTGCTGTGCATGCATTACACTGACCACCACAGCAAGGATTTGAAGAGAGACTTTGCCATACTGGGAAGTGGCACCCGCTCTCAAAGCCCTGTCTACCAGTGCAAGCACTGTGATACCAAATTGCATAGCACAGCAGAGCTGACCACACACTTGAATGGTCACAACGAGGAATTCCAGAAGCGTGCCAAACGTCAGGAGAGGAGGAAGCAGCTTTTGAGCAAGCAGAAATATGCAGATGGTGCTTTTGCAGATTTCAAACAAGAGAGGGTAAGGATTTTTGTGTCTGGTCTCTTTCCCTGCTCCCTGCTTCCTGCCAGGGAGCCCACTAATACCCACTTGCATGTTCTCTTTGACAGCCAAATGAACACAGGCTAATGAGTGACTCAGCATGCCTGGGAGCTCCACAAGTCAATTAAACATTCTGCTTTAGTTTCATTATCCATCCTCCACATCTCCCTAGGTTCTGCAGGGAGCCTTGCTCCTTCTTACTGCTTTCGTCAGTATTTTCTTTATCTTCTTTCCTTCCTTCCACCCTTCTGGAAGGCCATCTGTATCTGACAGTTCCTTGTTCTTTTGTTGCAAGCCTGCCATGTACTTTGTTGCAGATTCTTTACAAAATGTCCCATTCCCCGTCTTCAGTGTACTTCTCAATAACAGGTCGGTTTCCATCTCAACCTTCTTTTCCTCTCAATAGTTTCTCTGATTAAGCACTCAACGTAACATAAATCTATCTGGTGACTGAAACTTTGGGCAAGTGCCTCATAAGCAGAAGACCAAACTGTGCTCCTTCTCTTGCCCACTTACCCCCTTCCTTCTGCTTTAGTTTGAAATACACTTGCTCTGAAAAAGCTCCACAAAGCTGTTGGGGAGGTCATGGTGTTACGGAAGAGCACAGTTCTAAGGCACACTAGATGGTCTTCTAGAGGAACACTGTTATGCAGAAACTGGAGGTTTCTTCTGCATGGATGTCTTCTTATTCTGGAGACATCAATAGACATCCACAAAAATTGACCTTGCAGTTCTGCAAAACAGGATGTGTACATGAAGTGTAATTTCCCTTCAGGCATAAAATCTGGTCTGTGTTCCTAAAAATGAGATAACAAAGCGTACTTCAGTGGTTTTTGCTTGTGTACTCAAACAGGCTTTTGGGCACTTGGAAGATGTTACAAAACTTAAGGAGAGGAAGGTGGTTGGCTACAAATGCAAATTTTGTGTGGAAGTCCATCCAACACTTCGAGCCATCTGTAATCACCTCCGCAAGCATGTCCAGTATGGGAATGTCTCATCTGTTTCAGCTACAGTAAAGGTAAGGATTTAAAAAGGTGAATGAGGGTGACTGCAATTTAGAATCATAGAATAGTTTCAGCTGGAAGAGACCTTGAAGATCATTGAGTCCAGCCTTTGTCCCAGCCCTATCAACCGGCTAAACGATGGCCCCCAGTGCAACATTCACCTGTCTCTTAAACATCTCCAGGGACGGTGACTCAACCACCTCTCTGGGCAGCCTGTTCCAATGGCTGACAACCCTTTCGGTAAAGAAATTCTTCGTAATATCTAACCTGAACCTCCCCTGGTGCAATTCGGGTCCATTTCCCCTCATCCCATCACTAGGGAGAGTAGACCAACCCCCACCTCTCTACAACCTCTCTTCAGGTAGTTGTAGAGAGCCATGAGGTCTACCCTCAGTCTCCTCTAGGCTGAACAGCCCCAGATCCCTCAGCCTTTCCTCGTACGACTTGTGTTCTAAGCCCTTTACCAGCTTGGTAGCCCACCTCTGCACCCTTTCCAGCACCTCAGTGTCCCTCTTGTAGTGAGGGGCCCAAAACTGGGCACAGTACTCGAGGTGTGGCCTCACCAAAGCTGAGTAGAGGAGCATGATCACCTCCCTGCTCCTGCTGACTACACTGTTCCTGATCCAGGCCAGGATGCCGTTGGCCTTCTTGGCCACCTGGGCACACTGCTGGCTCATGTTCAGCTGGCTGTCCATCGACACCCCCAGGTCCCTCTCTGCCTGGCAGCTCTCCAGCCACTCCTCCCCAAGCCTGTAGCGCTGCTGGGGGTTGTTGTGGCCGAAGTTCAGGACCTGGAATTTGGCCTTGTTGAAACTCGTGGAATTGGCCTTGGCCCAGTGATCCAGCCTATCCAGATCTGGAGAGCCTCCCTACCCTCCAGCAGATCGACACTTCTACCCAGCTTGGTGTCATCTGCAAACTTACTGAGCGTACACTCATCCCCATGTCCAGATCATTGATGAAGATCTTAAACAGGAGTGGCCCCAGCGCTGAGCCCTGGGGGACACCACTCATGACTGACCATCAACTGGTTTTAACTCCATTGACCACGACTCTTTGGACTCAGCCATCCAACCAGTTTTTCACCCAGCGAAGTGTATGCCATCCAGGCCAAGAGCAGCCAGTTTATCTGGGAGCATGCTGTGGGCAACCGTGTCGAATGCCTTATTAAAGTCAAGGTAGACGACATACACAGCCTTTCCTTCACCCAGCAAGAGGGTCACCCAGTCAGAGAAGGCGATCAGGTTTGTTAAACAGGACCTGCCCTTCACAAACCCATGCTGACTGGGCCTGATCACCTGGCTGTCCTGCATGTGCTGCATAATGGAACTCAAGATGATCTGCTCCATCAGCTTCCCTGGGACTGAAGTAAAACTGACAGGCCTATAGTTTCCTGGATCGTCTTTCCTTCCCTTCTTATAGATGGATGTTATATTTGCTGTCTTCCAATCAGCTGCATTGTTTAAAATAAAAGGACTGACTGAAAACCTGCGGAGGGTGCTTGTGAAGTTGAATGGGTTTTGAATTGTGTATTCCAGTTCAGTTTGATATTTTAATCTAAGACTAAGTTTCTGAAGTGCATTTGATTTATTTTAAGATGTTTTAACTTTTTTTCCACTCTTGATCCAGGGGCACGAAGACTATTTAATTCTCATTTCTTCCCAGCCACAAAGGATTTGATGTTGTTGATGATCGAAAGACTTGGTTTATGAGCAGGAGGCTTTCTCTCAGCTATTCTGAGCTACTTTTCTTTCTAGTTAAACCCTAAAAGAAGTACTTGTTTTCTTTTTTTTTTTTTTCTTTTTTTTTTTTAAGAAGAGGAAGTGTGCACATGCAAATGTGTGAAGTTGCTTGTGGTACACCTTTCCAAGTGAAATTTGCACACTGACTCCAAACATAACATTCAATACCCAGCTCAAACAGTGGTCTCATTCAGGTGATTAGGTATAAATGTGTTGTCGTTACTTTCTCTCTGTGGAGGGGGATGCCTTCTAGGATATCTCTAAAGATAGGCCATGCCCAGTTTCAAGGATATTGACAGGGGTAGTGAAAGTTCAGCGAGCCTGTGGGAAATCACTCTTGACAAAGACTCCAGCTGCCTCATGAGGGCTGCTGCTTTTGTGAAATCATCTGCTTGTTGTGAGGAAACGGGGCCCTTCATAGCCTAACCCACACTACCACAGAGAGTCTTCATTGCCCTACCACTGACCTTCCTTTACCTGACATGGTACTACTGACAGATTTGGATGCTTCCCTCTTAACAGACGGTTCCTTTTCTCCTTGCTTCTCAATGGAAATTTATGTAGGGTCAATGCTTTCTTTTGAGTAAACAGATTTTTTTTCAGCAGGGACTAAAACTGAAATATATACCTGAAAAATTCGGTGGAAATACTCTTGTAGGTTATTAAAGTTGCTGCAAAAATGCATGTTCTGATTAGAAAAGAGGAAAGGAGAAACGAAAGGGGAAAGGGAAAGGGAAAGGAAAGGAGAAAGGAAAGGAGAAAGAGAAAGGGGAAGTTTACTTTTTATTTAAAAAGAATGTTCTAGGGTCTTACTGTCCTTCTTGTGAAGTTGACAGTAATTAACGAAGTCTACTGTAGGCTAGACTACTGTATTAGTCTGCAGAGTAGCTACCCCGTACACTAGAGGAAAATAAACTAAAATGAACTTGCTCTATACCTTACTAATGTTTACCTGATCAAGTTTAAAAGGTTCATAGCCAGGCCACTGAAAGATAGTTAATTTGGTTTTCTTGTCTTTTTTTGCATTATCTCACACAAATTTGATTAAAGAGTGAGATTATTTTTTACGTATGCATTTATGTATATAATAATAATAACATTTTTCCTTCCCAAGAGTAGTCCCCTTTTTTTCAGAAAGCCATTGATACGGAGTTGATATAGGGATATATTTAGAAAAATAGTGCAGTGGGAAACCTAGGCACTATAAAAAGCACATGACAAAGACTGAGGGGCAGAAGGGAGAGAGAATTGATGGCTTTGGGGGGGGTATGTGTTTTTTAGCAGGAAGCTGAAGAACCTTCAAACACAACTTTGATGGAGGGTTGTGAGGGAGCCAAAGACCCTGGCATTCTGGAATTTACAGAAGCTGAATCTGGAACATCCTTGGAAGATGAAGCCAGGCCTGGGGGCTACCACTGCAGCCAGTGTGACCGGGTTTTGATGTCTATGCAGGGTCTGCGATCTCACGAGAGGAGTCACTTGGCTCTCGCCATGTTTGCCCGGGAAGACAAGTACAGCTGCCAGTATTGCTCCTTTGTCTCTGCTTTCAGACACAAGTAAGTTATGGCTTTTATTTTTGTTTTCAAAAGAAACACGTACTAGCACTGCTGTTTTGTAAGTTGTCACTGAAGAAAAGTGCACTTAACTTGATCTTGTGCAACACTTCTCTCAGCATTGAGGTATTTTCCATGCTACAAAATCTTTGGCCATTATAACTGGCTATTTGTGAAAGGTTGCATCTTTATATCTTCTTGAACTCATTTAAGCCTTTTTTTTTGCTTGTGGGGAAAGGGCGTGCAAGCAAAAGATTAAGGCTTCTTTCAGTAGGCAAACAGTGAAGACCACCACTTATGCAACCTTGTCAAATGCATGAGTTAACAAGGCAAGAAGAGGAGAGAAAACTACTTTCCTTGTTAATATTTCACATATAAAGAACTTTTGCTGCATATACGTACCTTGTTTCTGATTACAACTGTTACATGACTGAGTTTTCATTTTAATGTTAAATAACTCATAAACTTACCTTAAAATCAGATTTTTTTTTCTTAATTATGATATGCAATTTCAGTCTACAGATATTTCAGATTCACACCAGTGTGCTACACTGTTGACTCTCTCAGCCTGTTTCCTTGTCTGGTGTAGCATATGAAAAATACACAGTCATCATTAATAGTAACATTTCTCATGGTTTTGTACCCTTAGGTTGACTTTGCCGTAAGCCCCAGGTAGATTTAAAAATTACTTTAATCATGGTCATATATATCTGACACGCCCCCTAAAGATGGGGCTTGTGGGATATTTTTGACTGACACGTTGGACTCACTTGTAGGTACATGTTTTCTGTAGTTTCTGGGGAGAGAGCTGCTTATTTACTGTTTTAACAGAAGAGGAGGTACCCAGGTGCTCATTTGAATTAGGCATTCATAGCACCATCAGTAACACTCTTAAATTAGGTGAAGATGTCACTGTTTTGCAATCAAATGCATGGAGAAGAGACGACATGATAAAAAGCATTATTTAACTCCTTATATTATTTAAGATTTCTGCTAGTATCACAGCATTGCGAACTGATGCTGCAGTTTGATCTACCTTATTGAAAAGGTCCGTGGGATTGAGCAGCCAACGGTAAGAAAGGGACAGAGTAAAGGAAGTACTGGGTGTATTCCACCCTGCTTTGGCAAGGCTGGAAGTGGGGCATGCCCCAACCTCACATAGTTTACAGAATTTGCTGTTTGTTTGGTAAACCGGTTTGCTGTCAAAATCAGATGTGTGTTGCATTTGTCTCTAGTCACTCTTGTTTCTTACCTAGGAAGTGAATAAAGTTGTATCCTACAAATAGAATGATGGGTAAGTAAAAAAAGTGGTAGATGGCAGGAAAAGAACTCTACAGATGTCACCTAACTTTATAATAGTGTTCTCCCAAATCTGACCAAAACTTAAGAACCTGCTTTTGGAAGAATTTTGCAAGCAAAGTATGTCGTTGTGAATATTGTTTTAATTGTTACTGTGAAGAATCCCTTAAGGTGTATATAAGAACAGCTTGATATATGTTATATACATCTTTGAAAGCCTATTTTAACCTCACAAATTTTGTTCTATGAAGTATTCACTGCAAGTGTTCAATATCTTATTCGCATAGTAGACCTTTTTCCCATTTCTGTGGAAAAGGTGTACATGTTATCTTGCCGCAAACTCCGTCCTGGGTTTCTATTAAATTGTATTTGGATGAAGTGGCCCTGAGGGGAGACATAAGTTCATTTTTTAATTTCTGTCATCAGATCTTTGAATACACAGACTTCAGTATTTTTCTGGCTCAGGCTCTTGTCAGTGTGGAGCTAAAGATCCTGTGACAATTTGATGTGATGTTATAGGGCTGGGACAACTGCCACTTGATCTACGTGTTGATATTCAGTGAAAAAAGAACAGGACAATTTAGGAAACATAGAAGGAAATACACCTGAAATATGTCTAGAATTAAGGTGGCAGGTGAGGGTTAGTTCTGGTAAATTGCCACTCTTCCAGTGTGCTGGTGTGCCCTGTTGTTGTTCCATCACCTTGCATAAGATGACTGAAACTATGGCTACATCACAAAGCATAAGTGTGTCCAAAGAAGAGGCTGTACTGGAAATGTTTACAACCCACGTTGAAACTACCTGCCTTCTATGGGGAGACTGTGAATTCATGGCTGTCAGCCACAGAGCTGTACAGGATTCAGATAGAATTAGAAAATGTGGAAAACATCCTTTTTTCCCTTCCAAAGTTTGCTAAACTGTTATGAGAAATTATGGAGAGAGAGCAGGTTGTGATCACGCCCCAGTATTCAGGCTGTCAGTAGCTTCCAGTTTCCCTGAAGAAATTAGAGGCTGGTCTTTGCTACCCTTCTTCTCTTGTTGAGCTTCATGTAGAAGCTCCCACACTGTTACTTCTGGAACTCTGCTGCGTTTTAATCCTGGAGCTCATCAACTGCAGCCTGATGGCACCCTCCCCAGAGCAGGATCTCTAATCTGCTTTTGTTGCTGTAACCAAAAGAAGGCTTCCTCAGTAAACCTGGTCAAAAATACTTTTTTTTTTTTCCCTTCTACTTTTTTCATCAACCAGGCAAAAGGGGGATATCTTCACAAAAAAAGTTTGCCAGGAGGAAAATTCCGTGATGATAATTTTACTGTTCTTGTCTGTTTCTTGTTTATTCAACAAGTCCTTTAAGTCTGAATCAGGTATAATATAATTTATATTAATCTTGCCCTATAAGTTTATTTAAGTGGCTTGCTTTCTGCATAACAGAATTGGCATCAGCTCTTCTCCTTTTTCTCAGATTAGATTCTGCTTTATTCTGTAAGCAGACCATTGAATTTTAAGAGAGAGTATCAGAAAGAATAGTTGAGCCTGGTCTACATCTTACCATTGCTGTCAAGTGTTTTGCTTTGCATCTGAAGGAATAGTTGGCGTGATTTACTCTCTTGTGTTTCCCTTTTCTGTCTTTCTCTTTTCAAGTTTGGATCGTCATATGCAGACCCATCATGGACACCATAAGCCGTTCCGTTGCAAACTGTGCCCATTCAAGTCCTCTTACAATAGCCGCCTGAAAACCCATATACTCAAGGCTCATGCTGGTAAGTTTTCTCTCTCATATTTGCAGTGCAACAGCTGAAATGGCCCATGTATTCTTGTTGCTGATCAGAGATGCTGGTTTGAAGCACGTGCTTTGTCACTAAATGTGGGTAAGATTTTTAAAGGCAAGTCAGGATTGGCCAGCCTATGCACCTTTTGGAATCTGGGAGTTTGGAAAATGTTTTTGGAAGTACATGAATGTGAAATAGTGATGAATACTTCAAGAACTTCCTCCTTTTCTTCTATTTTCTTTCATATGAATAATTTTTTTCTTAGTATTTCTACTTGTTTCCAAGGTAATTTAATCAGTCCACTTACACCATTGGTGTCTTAATGGTTTGGTAGTGACCTTTGCTCTGCTACATTTTTATTTCTGTGCTTTAGGTGACTGGGGAAAGGATTGCGGATTGAACTTGTTTTTGGTAGAATCTTACACTGACTTTCGTGTTAAAACTGAACACTGCAAACTTGAGAGTCAAGGCTGTGTGCAGCAAACTGAGAATTGCACGATTCCATTATCATACATGGAAATTTGTCTTACAAATCTCTATATTGCACTTCAGAATCCATAGTAAGCAAGCAAAGCAAGCAAACAAACAAGCAAGCAAACAGACAAATGTCTAATGAACAGGAATTGGGAAGGTTTTGTGTCGTACAGGAAGGATAGGTCACCTCAGTGTTGCATCTTTGATTGCTAAAAAGTGCGAGACTCAATTTCCTCATCTTTATTCCTTCACCCTAGACTCTTGGCATCATCATACATCATGTATTGAAGGGTTATCAGAAGATTGGAGGCAAAAAACACTGTCTCCATTGGTTGCAGTTGCATCTTTGTAGTTAAAAGGACAAAAAAATCAACCCTCAAACCACAATCCAAGCATGCACTCTGATGCAAATAACAGAATATTGGCTAAACTAAAAAACTGCAATCTAGCCCAATAGTTAAGAACTTGCAAGTAGAAACTCTTGGAACAGATGAGAAGAGGGCTAAAAGTATGTTCCTTGCTTTATTGTTTGTTTGCATGATGTCATATATTCATGGTGAAGGAATAAGATGGGAAAATAGGGCGAAAAGACAGGAGGAATTTATAGCTGTCTACTGATTTAAAAAAGAAGAGAAGTTAACTGTTGCCATTTATCCGAAGCTACTTTTCATCTACAAAAATATAAAAGGGAGTGATGGTCACTTGTACTTTGTTCCCTGTATTGATTTTGGATTTCACAGAGCTTGTACCAGGACCCTTTTCTGTACTTCGATGGATATTGTGGATTATCTTAACTTTTGTCAACCTCCTGCTGTATGAGACCGTGGCATTCTGTCTGTTTTAGGAAATCCAACTGTATGCGACAGTTCTAGTTTACAAAGTCCCATATCCTGTATGGAGGTGACATGGTTCTTTATCTTTGCCAACCATAAAATATTTTCTTTATGCTATTGTACAGCTGGACTACTTTGTATTACCTTGTTTGAACCTGTTGGATTTTTAGAGCCAAAGTTAGCACGCAACTATTATTTACTTCACATTCCTTTTTGTGTAAGTCATTGATGTATTTATTATGAATCCATGCACTTGAACTTCATTAGTGGACATTCCTTGAAGGACCATGTTTTGCACTGTACAAGGACACAGTTTCATGGTAGCCTAGATAGTGCTTGCACAATGACTTGTGTGATAGAGTTTCCAAAGGCTTATGATCTGTTGCTACCTCAAGTCCGTTTCTTCCAAACATGTATTCACATCACGGAAAAATTACTTGTATGTTTTTCAGTCGGAGTTTTGGTTTGTTGTGTTTTGAGTCAATCCTTCAGAAATATATACTACTGAATAAACACGTTATAAAGACTTTTCCTCAGACTTCCCAGTTTTTCACAGTGGTTCTCCGAACCTCTACTTTGTTACCATTTTTTTGTTTGTTGCCGATCATCTCATTACCAATTTATTTAGAAATGGAAACTTCGATCCACCTGAGTTTTTCTTTTCTGATGTCTCCTGGAGGTCTTCAAAATTCAGTAGAATTCTGAATCCTGAAGTCTTTTACTCAGTCTACCTCTCTCCCTCATTTTCTGGGGATGGGTCAAAATTCAGTGGACTGTAAAATACATTCTTGCCTAACAGCTGGTACCAGTCAGTGTTTCTAGCATTTGTTTTTCATCCAGTGTGTGCCATCTCCTTTGGCATAGAGCAGAACAGTTTACAGTGTTGCTAAGTGTTGTTTTCATCTGACCTTTATCATCTGTTCTTGTTTTTTCCCTTATATTTTTGGGGGACCTTTGTTAGCATTTTCTAGTGTCCTTGCTTCATTAGTAATTACACCGGATGCACTGCATGCGCAAATGGGTGATTGTAAAACAGAGTATTGGCCTGGCTCAGTTTCTGTGTAATCTGGAACATAATTCTTTGAGTGCGTATTGGGTGTTGAGACCCAATATGTAAATTTTTAGATCTATTTATTTATATGTGTATTAATATAATAATTTTATGAAATGCAAAACTAGCAGTCAAAGTGAAGAAGGCTTCTGTTAAGCCAAACTATAGCCTTTGCTCTGCAAACACACACATCCTTTCACGCTGATGTCCACCTGAACTGTTATGACTGATTAGTGGGTATATTTATTAGTTGTGTCTAGACTGCTTACTGTGTAATCGTCCTCTATTTGCTTTAATATCTCGTGATGCTTTTAAGTTAATGGTTGGTGCCTACTGCCATGCAGGAATCTCTTATACTGACAAACCGGGAAGGTCTATATGTGTATCTCAGTGGTATCTTATGCTTTGGAGTTTCTTTTTCTGTAATATTATCGTCTTCCATTGAGCGACTTGTTGTACATGCTATACAAAAAAATGGTTTCTTTCTATTTGTAACAAAGTAATATATAACTCATATAATATGCAGATGAGAAGTGCCATTTGTAAAATATGTGGGGCAATTTTGCATTTCACCATTTCAGGCTCTTTAAGTTATATATTCTTTTTTGGATGTACCAAAAGAGGCTTTTTAAGAGTTTGTATATTGTCCCTGTGGTTATCATAGCTTTCTGGAAGAGAGGGATGGGAGTTATATTTATGTAGGATGATTGCTAATCTTTTCAGGTGTGCTTACTCCGACTTTCTGTAATACATGTGTTTTCATGTTCTCTTTTGGTTCACTTACTCCTGGCAGAAACAATGCTGTTTGAGAACCTTGCTCGCTAAATTTGTTGAGAGATGGAAAAGATGTTCTGCTTTGTTCATTACCAGAACTCCTGTTCTGTTACTGTTCATGAGTATTTCACTCCTATATTAGTTTTGGCACTTAATGTACGACTCATGTGTGGCCAGTGTTACTCTTGTATATGGAAGCAGCACTTCCAAAACAATACCTTGGCACCTGTATAATATCACGTTGTTTGTGTTGGGACAGTTTCATTTAATGTTCCAGTTGCTCCATGCTTAATGCAAAACAAATCTTGTCTCAGGATTTGTTTTTCCTTGTTTGCTGTCTCTGTGGCTCGGAATGTATTCAAAATTAAATTCACTACTGTTCATTACTTCTTTTCTTTCACTTCTTCTAGTACTTCTTCATAACACACTTTCACGTATCCTTACAGATACGCACTATTCTTGGTATTGTCATGTACGCTTCTTGTAGTAAACAAACCTTGACTTGGTCACCAGTTCTATGAAGATTGTTTCTGCCTAATGGCAGTTTTTTTCCTAAGGAAAATGTGACCTTCCCCAAATGTAAATTCCTTCTTCCTCAAATATAAATTTCCCCATTTGGTGGTTTTGTTTTGGTTTTTTGTGGGGTTTTGGGTTTGTTTTTTTTTTGAGGAACCTTTCTTAGCATACTGTGATGTCCTTCTTGCTTCATTAATAATGACACTGGATGTGCTGCATGCAGAAACAGATGACTTCACCCTCTATGGTTGCTATATTCACACAGAAATTTGAAAATGCTATAGTTAAGTGACTCCATTTTCATCTCAGAGTCTGTTTTCTTCTCATACCATGTAACACAGGCATGCTGAGAGTCTGGTCTCTGTTTTTTGACATCGGTCACTTTACAAGGATCTGCAGTTGTCAGAAAGTGATACTTTGGTCCAAAGCAGGTGTTTGAAACCACAGGCTCCAGACTGACTGCTCCGACAAGGAGACACACATAGCTTGTTCTCTTTGGGACCAGCCTTTCACGGAAGAATCCATGGGAATTTTGCTGCCGAGTTCAGTAACAGAAGTATGGGGGCCCCATTTTGTTTCTTTTGTGAGCTGATGACTTGCCTGTATTTCGCTCACCCAGGTGAACATGCCTACAAATGTTCCTCCTGCACATTTTCCACCATGACAATCAGCCAGCTGAAAGAGCACTCCTTGAAAGTGCATGGGAAAGCACTGACACTACCAAGACCCCGCATTGTCAGCCTTGCAGCCTCACACGCCCACCACACCTCCAAGAACCACACTCCTGCTGAAGAAGTGGAGGACTCTAATGGTAAGAGGTGCCTCAGAGCAAGAATTTAATTGTCTAAGGTGCCGCTTAATATTTTTCTTACAAACAAAATTACGGCAGGTAGATTGCCCAAAAAGCAGCTTCATTTATCATTAAGAAAAAAACAGAAGTTGCATCAAAAGCCAGAATAAATGTAGTATTGTAGGAAGTGACCTGCTTTAGATCCTCATCAGTTCATTCTACATTAACTTGCCCTGTCGCCAGTTGACTCTGTAATATGTCAATGCTGGCTTTACTTCTTAGTAGAGATTTAAATTGTAGAAACTTCCCAAGGCAGAGTTTCTATTGACAGCCAGTGGAAAAGGGATCATCTAATTCCATCCATGCTCCTGAAAAACACCTCTTTGTCTCGTCGGTAGAGCGCTTCAGTGAAACCACATGATTAAGCTTAAAATGTGAACCTGTAATTATAGTAAAAGCAATTATTCTTCTCATCCTTGCTACAGAGGACACCAAAGGTACCTTCAGCTGTTAAGCCACATCTGCAGGAAGGAGAATCTGAGAACAGTTTTCTTTTCCATGTTTTCTTTGAAAGCTGTTAATACCCCTGTGCTCGAGGAGTATGCAGAAGATATTTGGAAAGCAGCAGAGGAAGGGACACTGTTGACAGGGAAAGTGCAGACTCATAGAAGAGCTGACCTTTGGGAAAAAGTCTTAATTCCTGGATGAGTTGCATTGACGTGAGAGTAGAGTGTAGGTGACTGTAAAAGGTTCAGACCTGCAGATGTTCAAGGAACTGAGATGGATGGAGTATGTATCAGATGATAGAAAAAGATACATTTTTCCAAGTTTGGAAGGTTCTTAGTTCTTTTGTTGTTGTTGCTGTTTTGCCAGGGTTGCTGCTGAAGACAGGTGGGAGGTAAATATTACAAGTAATTGTTTTGTAGCACTTTCAGTCTCCCATCTTCCCTTCTTTTTCACTGGAAATAAGCATGAAATCAGAAGGAGTGAAAGATAAGAAATATGTTCAGAACATAGCAGAAAGGGATTTAAAGGAAAATTTAATGATCATAGAAATACTCTGTTGAAGAACAAGAGAGAGGAGAATAATATTTTTGTGGTTGAGCAAGTCATTTCTGCGGTCAGAATCAGAATCATATCAAAAGATTTTGACCAGCTGCTCTCGGACTACCTTTTTTTTCAAATGATTGTCTGGAACAGTGCAATGAAGATTTACTAACCGAGCTTTTATTTTTGCTAATGCTAGCTTAAACTAATCCGACAAGCTGTGCACATCTTGTGATGAATTCTGTTGCTTTTTTATTGCTTTTTTAAAAAAACGTTCCTATACTGACTAAGAAGTGGAGAATAGTTTTCAGTGACCATCTTTTGTCTATGTTAGTCTTTCGGTAGCAATGGTGTAACAAAAGGACAATATTTGAATTTGGAACGGATGGTTCATGATTAGTCATGATTAGTGAAGTTAAAATCTACAGATCTCTGTAGAAGATAATTTTACACCCTTTAGGAACTCTTAAAGTACGTAAAATGATGACTTAATGAAAGCATTTCATGAGGTTGGCTCTGTTACCCGTGTCTGTGTTGCAGCCCGAAACCAAGGAAGAATTTGTCCCAATTAGCTTGATCATCCTTAAATAGCGTTAATGGTTAAGTCACTTTGGCAATAATAGAAGCCACCCACTGGGGAGCTAGTCAGGCGAGTACAGGTGTTATAATAATGATAACATTTTCAGTTTTGCTTGAAGAAGGAATAACCTCGTTTAAGTAATTTTTTTAGGTGAGGAAGTTTGCTGCAGATTAAGTTAATGATGGCTGCTCTTAGGACGTCATTTATTTGAGGTTTTTAGAAGGGAATAAATCAATATCTTTGTGGGCTAAACCTGCAATTTGCAGGTGATATGCAGGGCTAGATAAAAGACTGGTCCCAATAATGGGAAATGCAGGTCTGTGTGGCAGGCACAATTATGTCCAACTGGAGTCAATATTAAGTGGGGCTCACATAGTGTAGCATAGTTGGATTTTGCCAGTGTTAGTGTGCATAAATAACCTGCAGTGACCTGCAGTGATTGTCTATGATCAAGTTAATTCACTAGGGATGCAAAATCGAACTAGGGCTGTGTGAAAGGCAGACATAAAGTTGCTTCACATTGTCGTGAACTTGCTTTGTAGGTTGATAGGTATGCAGCATACTAATATAATTGAAATGGTTGCGGAAATGGTCTGTTCTTGTCCATGGACGAATATTGTGGTTGGAATAGGAAACAGAGCAGCATGACTTGGGGAGATTTGGGGAACTAGAGGAACTCATCTTTCCTGTTGTTCAGCCCTGTAAAAATAGAGAATAGGGAAAAGCATGCTGAATTGTAATAGCAAGGAATGGGTCTGAATAGAAGCATTCTGAAACAACCGTCCAGTGGACCTGCTGATGCTTTTTTCCGTGCAGAAATTGTTCCCTAAGGGGCCTTTCTTGGAATATTTCTTCTCTTCTTTTAGATTGATCCATTCATTAGAAGACTGACTATGTTTCCATTTCTGTGACTCATCTCTTCAGTTCTGTGTTGATAGCAGCAAGCGTATCTGAAGTGTTCAACTGTACATTCTGGAGATGTTCTGGATGCTTGATATACTTTTCATGGAAGTGAAGTTAAAGTGGAATAGGTGCTGAACATTCTAGGTAGGCCCATCCCAGGCCAACTGTGTTGTCATTAGAAAGCTTAACGACCGCATTAGTCCTCCTTGCCTCTCTCAGAGCAGTAGTGAAAGGTGACTGTGTCAGTCTCAGTGAGTCAGCAGAGAACGCCTTCTTGCGGAGACATCATTGGAAGATCTTGCTTTTTATGTCCTACATCTCTTTGTGTGTTGGGTGATATTTTGATGTGTAAAAAACTTGTTTTCATTGTGTGCTAATCTAACTAGCAGTAGGTAAAGCGCTCTTTTTTTTGCGAGGCTGGGGTGATGATGTTTTGTTTTGAGAGTGTTCTTACAAACAGACACAAAATCGAGCAAATGTTGATCACCATTGCAACTTTTCTGTATCTTGAGCATCATAGGGACACTGAATGGTTTGTGGCATCCAACTCTTGTTGAAAGGTTAAGGTTACCATTGTAGTAAAAGGTTTAGCTTGCCCAGATGTTTTTCCTCTTGCAAGAAAGAAATGGTTATGTTTTATTGCTTATTTGTATTTTTGTTTTTGGCATTTTAGTTTGTATTTACTTATTTGCCCTTTACACTGAAACGTGGCTGAATACTTTTGAGAACTTACACAGTAAAAATTCAGTGTAAATTCAAATATTATATACTGTTAGAAGAGTTGGGTGAATCCCTTAACAAGATCTGTTTCTGTGTTCTTTCAGTCTTTGTGAGAGTCAGAACTTATACTCATGTTAAACTGCCCAGAAGGGTTGTATGGATTTATTGATGATACTGCCATCCTATGGGGCAGTATGTGTCACAGATAAGGGTTTCCACTATTGCACTGTGCACTGTCAAGGCATAACATAACCATCTCTTTCAGTAAGGAAGAGCTGGAAGCAAGGCAGAGACACAAAAATTCTGTGACTGAACACTAGAAAACAGGAGTGATAACAATAGGTGTTACCTGCAAAGTGGTCATTACCTAAGGAGAAAAGCATATGGCGACAGAGACTGCTTGTGTAAGCACTGGTGTTCTGCATGTTTTCTAATATTCAGGGGTTGTGGAGGTGGTGGACTGCCTGGCTTTTCCGAACTGGAGAAATCTGTGAGTGCACCCTGTTGTCGTAAAGCCCATAAAGCTGAATGACTTGATAGACTGACAAACGGGTTTGTGTTACAGCTTCACCATCAGCAAAAGCTTCTTGGGAGCATGGAAAATACTTGCCCTAAATTGCCCTGGCCAACGCTACTGCTTTTTTGAGCAGCTCTTTATTTTCTGACCTTTTGGCCTAACTGTGTCATAGAGCAAAGTACTACTCTGTTCATATGGCTGGCAGATTTGGACCCTCATATATTTGTATCATGACTGTGTGCAGTAATTCAAATAATAGTTTCTTAATTGTACTGCTTAAGAATCTTGAACTGTCCAAATAAAACAGTAAATTGCAAGTGATAGACTAGACAGACCTGGATGTAGTTCCTAATGTCTTCTCAGTCATGTTGCTACCGTACAAGATCATGCCTTCACAGTGGTATCTGGTTCTTGAAATGTAGGAAGCAGCATATTAAGGCGTGCCCTCAAACTCAGTAGTCATGCCTTTTACTGTTGTGCAAACAAATCGGCATCTGTCGTTAATACCAGCACACATGACAAAACACATGCAGGGTCAGAACTAGGAGATACTTTGAGTTTCCCAGTACATGATACGTCAACATCTTCATTAAATTTAATTACTTGCAGCAGCAAATGCCTTGAAAACCACTAAGTGAAGCACCCAGTGCCCAGTTCCAGCTTTTTCTGAATTGTAGCCTTTGCCAGTGGAAAAAAACTTTGCCTCATCTAGAGACTGAAATATAAATGCATCTGCTTGCTTTGCCAGAGCTAGGCTGTGTACAAAACTGCTTGACAAGGTCCTGTTTCTGGGACTGCTGTTTAAAAACAGTAAATCCCTTCCCATTTCTGTACACTTCCCCGAAGTGGATAATGAATAATTAGGATGTGTGTCTTTATGCCTTCTGAGAGATGAAATCCTGAGGGGTGCAGAGGGCCTTTAGCAGGTTTGCTAAAGCAATTTCATGTACTACCAGAATGAGAGGACAACAGTGCAAGGAGCCTTTTCAACAAAATCTTCTCAACTGGTACCACTGAGGCAGGATTCTTACACTGATCCGCTCCGCCTTAGCACCACGCATCTCCCTCTTCCTTCCACTTTTCAGAAGAGAGTCAAGCTTTCCATTTGCTCGGACGTGCTACCTCTGATTTTTACTCTAACACATACTGTAGTTTGGGGCTGACATGTTGTCCTGGTTTGAACTAAACAGAACCAATTCTGTTCAGTGATTTTTGCTTCCCAGCCCAGTCTCTTCTAAGAGACGGCACTTTCTGAACTTAGCAGCATGTTTTTGCAGTATCTGCTACTAGAAGTGGTAACACCTGATGTTGACACTTACTGCTGGGGACTGGGATGCAGAAAGGCTCTTGCTGATACTTATTCCTGTAGTGACCAAGGCCACTGCTGGCTCTTGTGTGCCACGCTGGGGGTGCTGGGTGGTAAGAGGGGTCACAAAGAAGTAAAAGGTTGCACCTCCGGGGGTTAGCAGACAGGAGAGGTGACGAACAAGAATATTTTATTCCATATATGTCATAGAGAGTACAAAACATCACAAGGGATCACAAGGGTCTAGGCCTCTTTTTGTCTTTTCTTCAGTGGCCGGCGTCCAGGGAGGACTCTGTCCAATCTTCTGTCTTTGGTCCCAATCCTGATTCCAGTTCCTGATTCCAGCTCCTGTGTCTGGCTCCCTTCTTCCTCTGAGCCTGGGACTTACTCAGTGCTGCCCGCCCTGCAGCATCAGTGGTGATTGTTAGAGGGAGGGGTTGGGTTCGATATTGGATGTATATATATTTGTATATAGTTATTTTTTACTATTATTACCTTATTAGTTCTTTTATTATTGTTTTACTAAAGCTGTCTTAGTTTTCTTTCCTATCCTGTAAGTCTCCCTGCCTCATTCCCTTTTCCTTCCTGTTTGGAGGTGGAGGGAGAGGAGGTTAGAAAGCATCTGTCAGCATTCACTGGCTGGACCAGCCCTAACCCTTGACACTTGTTTATTTCTGTTTGTGTGCACTGTTGCTCTTGATAAGGATATTTTTCTAACCTTCCAGTCAGGGCAGAAAGTTCCTAAGACTGTCCTCTTTGCCTTTGGTCATATTTCTTTCTCATTGTTGCCGCTGCATCTTAGTGTTTACAGCTGCTGCTGTTTGGAGAAGACCACAACAGTTACGAATCCTCACAGCGCAGAAATGTGGTGTTGAAGTAGAGTGACCTGTTCTTTGTGTTTAGTTTGGGATTTGGGATTTTTACAAGAGGGCGTTTGGACCCCAGACTTTGGAAGTTTGAGACGTTTTTATTTGACTCTTTTTTGATTGGGGAGGCAGAGAGCTGGTAGTGACTACAGCGCAGATTCAGGCAAAGCTCCAATATCCAATGACATAGTTAGTTGGAAGGATAGCATCCATGTTAAGCATGCAAGATGGTGATCTGCATGATGCAGAGGATACCTCTGCTTTTCTAGTTACAGCCAGTCTGCAAAGAGCTGTCTACTTGTTCTGCCTGTTTCCCTGCTTTTGTGCCCCCCAGGACTGATGCTGCATGCTCACACTGAGGTATCAGATTAAGTCTTCCTTCCAGGCTGCTTTTTTTTCTTTCTTTTTTTTTTTTTTTTTCCCCCCCAGCCATGTTCCTTCCTTCTCTAACCTAGAGCAAGTTTCTGTTTTCCCCTCAGTCTCTGCCTGTCTTTCCTTCCCAGAGGTCCTGCCAGTGGCCACACTGCCTGCCAGTGCTTGTTAAAACTCTCCAGTACTTGTTGGTGTGTCTTACATCCTGTGCTCAGTGTTAAACTAACCATGAGATGTTGGATCAGATGGGAACTTTTCTCCTGCATCAGATTGGCAGGGACTGGTAGAACAAGTGCAGGGCTTGTTCACCTCTAAGTTTACTGAACAAACTCCTCACTGTTTCAAATACCTAGGGCACTGGGGACGACCTTGTGCTCTGCAGCTTTTTTCCACTGGCGTATAGTTGTTTGGCTTTTGGCCTTTTCCTACAGCGTGTTGAGAACAGTTTTGTGGCTTGTGAAACAGAGGGAGATGTTTATTCTCTCATTGACTCTGCTCAGGGGGTGTCAACTTGCTGTTCATTGTGCTTTTTTCTGGTGCTGAATTTTTTGTGCTTGAACTGAGTAAGTAAAGGCAAAATTGCGATTCAACAGGATGGAGACGGGAACTCAGGCAACTGGGAGACAGTCGCTGTCAGTTTCTGTATGGATTTGGCCTGCCTGCTGTGATGGGATTGCTGAAAATAGTTGTAATACTGAAAGACTTGCCTAAGGTAGAGAGAAGACAGAGTAAGTTGTTTGAGTGGATCAAGTAATATATGAAGGAAGAAACATCTTCTGGATTCTTTCTGGGCAGACAGAAATGACCTAACTGATTCCAAAAGGGGAAGAAAGAAGCTATCTAGACTCCTGTGGGCTTTTTTTTCCCCTGAGGTTTTTGCTTTCTTTTGACTATGATTTTTATGTTCAGGGTGGGGAACAAAGTGGTAGGTGATGCTATCTTACCTGTCACATACTACTGCTGTCCCTGGAATTTGTGATAGCTCTATAAAGAGTAAAGACAAAGCTGTTGCTATAAGGTGGCATGTGGTATAACTTGACCAATGCTATATGAGAGAGCATTTCTGCAGGATATCGATCCCACATGTTAGTAGTTGTCTTGTGTAAGTTAACTGACATTCTCTCTGTGCCCTGAGACTCCAGTTACCTCCTACTGATCTAAAACCTGCTAGAGGGATTTGGTGCTTGATGGAGAGGTAAAACTCCTTTGCTCATTTTAGCTGTGTTGAAGTGAACATGTGTCATCGTCGTAGCTGATGGGTCCAAAGTTTGACATTAAAGTAGCTTGGTTTTATTTCTTCTTTAAGGGACATTGTTAACATAAATTTCGGAACCAATGCTTGAAAATGCTGCCTATAGTGATCTGAGCTTCTGGCGATAGAGATGAGGCCTTTCTGTTGGCAATAACAAATTACAAGTTCTTGAGCTCTATGATTAGAATGGATCCTCAGTGCCCATGTATTGTTACTGTAATATTAGATCCAGTTTTAAAGCAGAATGCAAAAATGTAACACGTGATAAAGCCAAATTTCTTTCCCTTCTTCATTGCAAGGTTAGAAGCAAGTGAGCATTTAGGTGACAGCAACATGTGTATTTGTGGCTGCGTTTAGTAATACAAACACTTAAAGGGCCAGAGCAATAGAGAAGGAAACGTGGAGTGCTCCTGAAAAATATCTGATGATGCCTTTAAAAATGAAAAGAAAATCATGGGGCGTAATAGCGTGAGGATGGTAAGGTTATTGATGACAATAAATAAATAAATAAATTGCTTGGTAGATTATTGTCTGAGTGAAGAATCAGTCAAAGTATGAAATCTTTCTGAATTCAGAAAAGAATCTGTTACCAGTAGGTCCTTTTGGTAGATAGGTTAAATCAGTAGCATCTTGCTAAAGCCATTTCCAGACCTGTTTGTGTTCCTTTCTACTGTAAGTCCACTTCTATTTATAAGGTTTCAGTTTAGCTCAACAGAATGAGGAATAGCTGGGCAACTTTTTGTTTCATGCATTTTAAGGAAATAGGTAAGCACAAGGAGATCACAATTTTGACATGCAGCAGAAGTCTTGGTTTTAAGTGCTACCCTGTTTTTAGACAATGGAATTTTATTCCTTGAATAACAAATGATAAGAATATAGGGCTGAAACATTATAAACAGAGGTGAAATAGCAAGAATTCCAGAGCAAGGGCAACACAGTGCTCTCCCTCGTGCATCATCTCTGTCTGTCAGGGAAAATAGCAGTAGGCAAAGCAACTGCTGGGTTACAAAGTGGTGGTGGCTTGGCACTGATGTTGCAAAGGTTTTAAGTGGCACAGCAGCTACTGAAAAAAACCTAGTTTATAATGAGAGGATTATCATAGAATCACAGAGTGGTGGGGGTTGGAAGGGACCTTGAAAGATCATCTAGAGCAGAATCACCTACAGTAGGTCACACAGGAACATGTCCAGGAGAGTTTTGAAAGTCTCCAGAGAATGAGACTCCACAACCTCTCTGGGCAACCTGTGCCAGTGCTCTGTCACCCTCACAGTGAAGAAATTTCTCCTCATGTTGAGGCAGAACTTTCAGTGTTCTAGCTTATACCCATTATTTCTTGTCCTATTACTGGGCACCACCAAAAAGAGACTGGCACCTTCCTCTTGACACCCACTCCTCAGATATTTATATACATTAACAGAACCCCTCTCAGCCGTCTCCGTTCAAGGCTAAACAGCCTCAGTTTTCTCAGTCTCTCTTCATAGGAGAGATGTTCAAGTCCCTTAATCATCCTCATAGCTCTCTGCTGGACTCTCTCCAGTAGGTCTCTGTCTCTCTTGAATTCGGGAGCCCAAAGCTGGACACAGCATTCCAGGTGCGGTCTCACCAGGGCAGAGCAGAAGGGGAGGAGAACCTCCCTAGACCTGCTGGACACACTTTTCTTAATGCGTCCCAGGATCCCATTGGCCCTCTTGGCCACAAGGGCACATTGCTGTCCCATGGACAACTTACTGTCCACTAGGCCTCCAGGGTCTTTCTCCGTGGGGCTGCTTTCCAGCAGGACATCCCCTAAGTTGTACTGGTGCCTGGTGTTATTCCCCCCCAGATGCAGATCTTGTAGAGTATTATAGCCACTATTTCCTTGATCTCAATTATGAAACAGATTATCCAATAGGCAGCAGTATGGCTTTCTCTGTGCAAAGGAAATCAAATGAGAAAATTATTTATTATTTTCTCATGTCCCTCTGAAATTATTTTGGTATTAGCACAGAAAGCTGTGTAGCATATATCCTATTTTGGTTCAACTCCTATAAGTGTGCACATAAAACTCTAAAGGAAATTCGAAGTTATAAACAAACATGGATATAGTTTCTCACCTGTTTTGAGTAAACAAGGTCATGTAGCCTAGGTATCTTTCTGGTTTCTCTCTTCCGAGCCTTAGACATATATGTAATATCTCTCTCATAAAAGCTGATCCAAGATGATCCAAAAAGTGGCCTTTACAGATAATGCTGAAATAAATTCCTCCAACAAGGTTTTTGGGTGTGGTGGTTTTTTTTATATAAATCCCTTAAATGGCATTTTTGTTCCAGGACTTTTTTTTCTTTCCTCTGTGATTACTCTTTTCTTTCATCTTCTGGAGCATGCAGACAGGGACACAAAATTTGTTTCTGTTACATCTCATTCACAATATCCTAGCATTATAAAGGTTCTTCAGCAGAAATCAAAATTATGGTAGAGAAGTAGGTTCATATTCTGTTTTTAAACATGCAATGAATAAAACCTTCTTGTACTGTAGGCTTCCCTAAGCTTCTACATGAATGTATTGTTGCATCTCTCTGATTCTTAGTCTCTTCTATCTTCTCCTCCTCTCAGCTTAATTTATTGCCAGAACATTTCACCCTCCCACATATTCTTCCTTCCAGGTCAGTGCTGCGTGGCATAAAGTGAACAAATGTGTGTAGTCTTGACAATCTTTATATGACACCCTGCTTTGCCACCTTCCCACTTTACAAGCTGTTGCCATTCATGACTATATGCTATACTACCACTCAATAAGCTGGTAATTTTGAGTCCCATTGAATTTCATAAGGTGTTATATACCTCAGTCTCCTAAATTCCACACTTAGACTTATCTTATGCCTATTAAAATTATTATTATTATTATTATTATTATTATTATTATTATTATTATTATTATTATTATTTCAATCTGCCATGCTTTTGGCCACATATTTTTTGTTTGTTGGTGGTTTTGTTTCACAAGTATGTTTCTGTCCAGAGGAAACCATTTGTAGCCGCTTTTCTTAATTCTTTGGAATTTTTCTGTCCTTCATAGAAATCTTCTCTTTATGTGGATGATTTCGGAGAAAATTAAGTAGCCTACCAAGTATTTTTGATTTAGTCTTTTCAGGACTTTTTCTGACAGTTCCATAATGTCCTAGGCCTGTGCTGTTACCACATTCCTTTTTTTCCCCAAAAATGTTTTAGAGTACTTTCTGTTATTTATACGTTGTCTTTGTTTTTTTCTTACCTGAGGAGCCAAACATCCCCTTCCCCAGCTTCATTTGTCATATGAATGCTCATCTCTTTTGACTTTGGTTGATGTTTCTGTGAGGACGTACTGAGAAAGAGTGATGTCTTCATTTTTATCTCCCACGGTCTCCTCCTGCTTATTGAACTATTCAATTATTAATAGTTTGCAAATACAATAAGCTCACTTCCCAGTGTACTTAGACAGTTGCTTTACCTGAACAGTGTTTCTCCCTCGATCCCTATCTGTCATTGTGCAGGTATGTAAATGCTTGCATTAGATGCATCTAGTTCTGTACACCCTAGGAGGATGAAGCAATGGTTTGATTTCTTTCGTTTAACAGGTGCTTTTTCCTCTGGGTTCTCAAGTGCTGCTCAATGTCTCTTAGGTATTACATCCAGGTGTATTTCTGGTCTGTTGCTGTTTGGTTAGGGTGTCTTGTTTTAGCGTTATGTTGTGGCATATGTGTTAATCAGTAGGTCTGAAAATATCTACAAATAACTAAAACATAATTTGATTTCTGAATAAATGTATGTGTCTGGATCAGAATCTGTATGGGGTTTTTTCATCTGGAAAGATCCCAAGGTTTGTTTTTTTTATTTTGGTATCTGAAACATGTTGACTGCTGCAGGGGATCCATGAATGCTCTTGATTATCACTTTGCTTCTGAGGTGGGCTTTCATTCTATATTTTTCCCCAGTGTATGATCCTGGGGTGTGCGGGTGTGTATCAAGCTGCGTTTTTGTGATTGCATTTCAGGGCATTGTAGTGGAAACTGTGAATGATCTTTTGGATGAGGTACTAACTTCCAGTATTGTTGACGGACTCATTGTGTCAGTCTTTGTGTCTGTACTCTGAATAAAATTTCCAGGGTGACAGCATCATTTATGGGGCATTTAAATGTTTTAGATGCTCTGGAAATACTGTCTCTCCTCACCCTGTGCAGAGACACTGTGAGACTTACTTATGAATTAGTACCACCATGCAGAACTAATTTTGATATGGCTGTGCTGATGAGTCACCATGTGGACAGTCATTTCTGCTGCTTTCTTTTCAAATAGTCATTTCCACATTTGGATATCAGAATACTGTTGTATACTGAGGGTGGGTTCTGTGACCTTTTAGATCCATAGACGATGGCAGGGATTACAATACTTGCAAGCCTTATTATACTTCTTGTGTGGGTAGTCTGTTGGTAGATGTGGAATCTCAAAATTGGGATTTGCAGCATCACTGCTGTCCTCCCATTTTTTACTACACCAATTACTGTAAGCTTTTGCCTCTTAGTGTGACTATATGTGTGCTTCCTTTTACATCAGATCATTCCATGCCTTAACCTTGCATTCAGAGCTGTACGGTGAAGTCCTTCCACGCATTTTGGAAAAAAGTACTTTTAAAAATGGCTCTTCGTGGTTTTCATGGGGACTTTTTTGGTTCGGTTTGTTGTTTTAAATCAATCAGGTTTTGGTATTCTGTTTTGTTTCCTTGCACTGCATGTATGAACATTATTTTCTTGTTCTGCCTCAAGGTTCTTAAAAAAAAATGTAAGTAATTTCTTTCCTTAACATGTAATAGGTACTTCCTGGTGTTTCATTTTCCTACTTTTTCTTTCCCTTTGTGTTTTCTCTTTGCCTTTGTGTTTTACATTGCTTAATACAAACTCTTTCCCTTGCTTACTTTAGTGTCTTTCTTCTTCTCTCTGACTTTATGTAGTCTTCTAAGGCCATTTTACTTCTTTTCTGACATGGAAGGCTAGACCCTCTTCCTGCCAAGGTTGTTAGTGCTGCCACAGAGTGCTCCCAATCCTTTGTGCTTCAGAGGCAGGAAGAAGGCTGAGATAAAACTTGCACTGTGTACAGCCATCTATCAATTTTTAGAAGGTTCTGAGAGGAAGGCTCTTCTCTCTTCCTCCTTCCTTCTGCACTCTAGCATCCAGGCATCCTGTTGTTGTAGCAGCAACACCACCAGAAGGTGTGCTCTAAATTGGTGCACAACAGTTCAAGGCCTGTGTAAATGCTAATTCTTGGTCAACACCTTAAGTAAGTCAGCCCAGCACTGAAGTACATGCAGAGCTGTTGGGAACATAAGCCCACACTTTCAGCAGGAATAGAGGAGGTACCCATGTAGAAGTGGTCTGCCAGTTTGAGGCAGTGCTGTTGCTCCTCAACTGTGGATTTGCCTCCATAGTCATTCTCTCAGGTACTACTTTTGAATGGTGGTGAAGTTGGTGGAAAACCTCACGTGACTTTACTTGGCTTTGAACTCTTGTCCGAAGTGCTCCTGGTGGAGCTGGGTTGCACCTGCATGCTAAGATAGCTGTCTGGCAAGCTGATTGTCAGAAACCAAGAGAAGCTTTGTACAAATGTGTTAATCATGGATGGTTTTCTTCAGGAAGTGCTAAATCTTGTGCCCCAGAAGGATTGCAAGATGATGAAAGCCTTTGGCAAGGGATAAGGGGAAGAATACACAGGCAGGACTAGGGACATGCATGCTACTGTTGTTTAATTGTAAGACTCTCCACATAAGTTCTTCAGGTGTGTTTTTTATGTAATTGTACAATTGTACAATTTCCTAATTGTAATTTAGCATTGTACTAAAATTTGTAAGGTGGCCAGCGTGAATCCTGATTGAAAAAAAGTAAGAGTTCAAATATTACAGGTAGAATTTTCTTTTGGCTATTCCTGATGATGAGGAAAGCTACTTTGTGTACTCTTTTTCTGTGGGATTAGAGACTTAGCTATCTACTCTGCAGTTTTCACATGCCAGATTCCACAGAATATCCAGCCTAAAGTTCAAAAGCTGAAATAACAGACACCAGAGGATAGGGGAAGTAAAAACATCTGAAGTATAGTAAGTCTTCCAGACAACAACAAAACTTCGTTGTTCTGAAAATAATCATTTTAAAACCTGTAACTTTCTTAGCAGTAGATATCACTGAGGCTTTGGCTGGGAATCCTAATGTGATGGAAATTTTTTATCCCTTCTTCCTGAGGTAGGGAACAGTAAACTACAAAGTAGACTTAAATTAGTACCCTACAAGTAGTTTGAGTAGTACACATACAAAAAGAACTGTCTTGAGACATATGAACTCTTTCTGGGCTGTCATATCCTTGTCTAACTTTAGGATTTTGATCTTTCAGAAACATTGAGCCTGGTAGGTCAGACACTGTGCTGCAGATATTTGCAAGTCACAAAATCTGCTCTCAACCTTGCATCATTTTGGCCCTCGAGGTTGAGTTCCAAAAGAGGCTGAGGGCATGGTTTCTACCTTTGGCGGAGAAGACTTCTGCAGAGGACTGCAGCTTCTCAGGCCTCTCCTGTGCCAAAGTAAAGGAAGTGAGGAGCCTGCTTCGAGCACAAGGAAAAGAAACCCTTGACATCTGAATGAGCAAAGCTCACTGTGAGCTCTCATTGAGAGCAAACCTGCTGCAGAAGTGGTGGAAATAAGAGATGATAAATGCTCCATTGTAATCCAGCCTCAGTTCATGAGGCTTGGATAGAAAGAACAAAAAGTATTTCATTCATATTACCAGAATCTTTCATGTCTGCCTTTTTCTTTGCTGTACACCTGGTGATGAAGCCAGGGGAGCTTGGAGACATTTATCTCCTACTCGTGTTTTGTGTGTTTGGTTTTCTTGTTGTTCTTGTTAATTTATTTTTCATTTCGCAGGCATGCATAACCCCCTTCTGTGGGAGTGAGAAAAAAAATCAAGCATTTTCTCATTTGAAAGCAGGTGGAGGGGTCCCCTCACTGAGTGCTGGATAGGCCTGTTTGCCTTTTGTTCCTCCATACTAATTGGTTAGAATGGGTGGTGTTAAGTTCCCACAAGTATGTCTTAGAGAATTCCCACAAATCTGTCAGGGAATTAAGCTTTGGAAAATGAAGTACTCATCAGAGCAGGAGGTGGCTGGTACGGTTTGTACCCTGACTTCTCTATCCTGACTTCAATATCCCAACTTCAGGCTTCCCTCTCTCTCCAGCCCCCTCCTTGGTTTTTTTCCCCTCGTCTTTCAGAAAAGATGAGTCTTCTTTTCAGGAAAGTTACACTGAAATTTGTCTGTGCTTTATTGATCTGTTTTCATTTGTGCAATTCATGACCAGCTGTGGGTTGTGTAGGACAAAACGGATGAATTCCTAACCTCCACATTGAAGCAGTGTGTTGAGAAAGGTTCAACATCACCCTCTCCTTCTTCTTTTGGAGGTCCAATTAAAGTATTATAGCTTTCAGTTTCGGTAGTGAGACATCTCTGGACTGTGTTTCTCCACATGCCATTTAAAGTGGTATGAATGAGTTCAGCTGCGTTGTAGAAGAGATGCACCTATACAGATGTGTCTATATAAGGAGATGTCTCTCTCAGTATAGCAAAACTTAGCATCTTCTAAGGAAATGTGGTTTAGAAATTTGCTTTACTGGAATTTAAGATTAAATATCCTTTTTTTTCCAGTGATGACTTCCTTTCAGACATCAGCAGCTAGGAGAACTTGAATTTGTCTTTTGTCAAGACTGCTTCAAATGTGACAAAGTAAAATTGTATCATTCCGTTAACGTTAACTTTTGATGTCCATTTCTTAAATAACTCCATGAATAAGTAGAGAAGAGTATCCATTTGTCTTTCCTTTTTTTTTTTTCCTTTCTTTTTAGATAGGCTATTCACACATGTCCTGTGCCAGATCGTCATCTGGTGTAAACTGGCATAAAACGTGTGAGAGGATCTGCTCTGATTAGTGTTCTTTACCTTGACAAATAAAAAGTGTCTTAAAACCAGACTTCTTTTTAGACTACCTTTAATTTAAATCTATGTCTTCTTTCCTCCCCAAATGAGGTCTAAAAAGCAAAATTGATACGGTATTTTTAAATTGTATAGTACACATTAGATTAGATCAAGAAATGCTACAACTTTTTTTCTTAATCCCTTCAGAAAGATATCACTGGATTTCATAACCAACATCTTGATCAACCCCTCTAAAAGCCAATAGGTGCTGGAGCAGGCCTCGAAACTTTTTGGATTTGTTGATTCATGTGCAATAACAACTTCACTCTGTTTCTTTACAGACTCTTCATACTCTGAGCCTCCTGATGTTCAGCAACAGTTGAACCACTACCAGTCTGCAGCTTTGGCCAGAAACAACAGCAACATCAGCCCAATCCCACTTTCTGCGAGTGCTGCAGGCATGGAAAAAACAGAAGCCATCCTTAACTGTGAATTTTGTGAATTCTCTTCGGGTTACATACAGAGCATTCGGCGTCACTACCGTGACAAGCATGGAGGGAAAAAACTCTTCAAGTGCAAAGATTGTTCCTTTTATACAGGCTTTAAGTAAGTACTGTGCGAAACAGATAAACTGAACTCATAAGGGATTTTTAGTACTTGAAAAGACTTCTGAGATCTTTGAAAGCTGGCTGTAGCTAACAGAAACGTGGCCACTGCTAACCGGGGAGGGGAACATAGGAAATGCCATGCCAGATCACAGCAGCATCCATGTAATCCATTTTCCTCTCTCCTACAACAGCCGGTACCATCTGCTACAGACGAAAGCACAGTAAGTCCTTGCAGTAGGCTTTAGAATCATAGAATCGTTCAGGTTGGAAAAGACTTTTAATGTCATCAAGTCCAACTGTTAACCTAGGACTGCCAAGTTCACCACTAAACCATGTCCCTAAGCACCACATCTACACATCTTTCAAATACCTCCAGGGATGGTGACTCAACCACTTCCCTGGGAAGCTTGTTCCAATGCTTAACAACTCTTTCCATGAAGAAATTTTTCAAATATCCAATCTAAACCTCCCCTGATGCACCTGTCACAGGAGAAAAGATTGACTCCCACCTCACTACAACTTCCTTTCTGGTCGCTGCAGAGAGCAATAAGGTGTCCCCTCAGCCTCCTTTTCTCCAGGCTAAACAACCCCAGTTCCCTCAACTGACTCCTCATAAGACTTCTTCTCTGGACCCTTCTCCAGCTTCATTGACCTTCTCTGGACATGCTCCAGCACTCAATGTTCCTCCTGGAGTGAGGGACCCAAAACTGAACACAGGATTTGAGGTGCAGCCTCATCAGTTCCAAATGCAAGGGCACAACCACTTCCCTGGCCACCCTATTTCTGAAACAAACCAGGAGGCCATTGGCCTTCACAGCCACCTGGGCACACTGTTGACTTATGTTGAGGTGGCTCTCAGCCAGCACCCTCAGGTCAGGTCCCTTTCTGCTGGGCAGCTTTCCAGCCACTCCTCCCCAAGCCTGTAGCATTTTGTAGGGTTGTTGTGATCCAAGTGCAGGACCCAGCACTTGTCCTTGATGAGCGTCCTACAGTCGGCCTTGGCACGTTGATTCAGCCTGTCCAGGTGCCTCTGTAGAGCCTTTCTGCCCGCAAGCAGATCAACCCAGCCTGGTGTCATCTGCAGAATGACTGATCATCCAGATCATTGATAAAGATATTAAACAGAACTGTTCCCAATACTGAGCCCTGGGGAGCAGAACTTGTGACTGGCTGCCAACTGGATTGAACTCCATTTACCACCACTCTCTGAGCCCAGCCATACATCCAGTTTTACAGTCAGCAAAGAGTACACTTGTCCAAGCCATGAGCAGCCGTTTTCTCCAGGAGAGTGCTGTGGGAAATGGTGTCAAAGACTGTACTAAAGTCCAGGTAGACAACATCCACAGCCTTTCCCTGATCCACTAATGGGTCACTTTGTCATAGAAAGAGATTGGGTTAGTCAAGCAGGACCTACCTGCCTTTCATTCAACCTGTGCTGACTGGATCTGATTGCCTGGTTGCCGTGTGATGGCACTCAAAATGATCTGCTCCATAAACTTGCCCAGCATTGCGGTCATACTGGTAGGCCTGTAGTTCCTTAGATCCTCCTTCTGGTCCTTCCTGCAGATGGGTGTCACTAGATTTCCTAACCTCCAGTTTTCTGGGACCTCCACAGTTATCCATGAGTGTTGATAAATAATTGGAAATAGCTTGGTGAGCTGTTCCACCAGCTCCCACAGTACCCTTGGGTGGATCACATCCAGTCCCATAGACTTGTGCTTGTCTAGGTGGTGTAGCAGGTCACTGATCATTTTACCTTGGGTTATGGGGCCTTCATTCTGCTCCCTGACTCTGTCTACCAGCTCAGGGGGCTGGGTACCCAGAGAACAACTGGTCTTACTATTAAAGACTGAGACAAAGGAGGCATTAAGCAGCTCAGCCTTTTCCTCATCCTTTGTCACTGTGTTTCCCCCTCCGTCTGATAAAGGATGGAGATTCTCCTTAGCCGTCCTTTTGTTGCTAATGTATTCACAGAAACGTTTTTAGTTGTCTTTTATGGCAGTAGCCAGATTAATTTCTAGCCAGGCTTTGGCCCTTCTAATTTTCTTCATACATAACCTCACAACATTCTCTTTATTTCCCTGAGTTCCAGCCAAGCTAGTCTTCCCCTCTGGCTCATCTTTCAGCACATGGGGACAGCCTGCACATGCACGTTTTCTTTCTTGAAGAATATCCAGTCTTCCTAGACTGCTTTGCCCTTCAGGACTGCCTCCCAAGGGACTTTGTCAACCAGGCTCCTGAACAGGGTGAAGTCTGCCCTCCAGAATCCCAAGGAAGCAGTTCTGCTGACCCCCCTCTTTAATTGCCTGGTTATCAAAAAATCGTTATCATTTTGTGGTTGCTATGCTCAAGATGTCCTCCAGCCATCATATCACCCACAAGTCCTTCTCTGTTCACAAACAGGTCCAGCAGGGTGCCAGTTTAGTTGCTGAAAGAAATGTTACAGGTAATACTTTATCCTCAAGTGTTTTTTCTCTGCAAAAATAAGGTAATTTCCTGGTGCAACCAGCATGAAGCATGGGACAATCAAGTGTCCTAGGGAGACAAGAGAATTTATATCAACTTTCTGAAGAAACCTCTTTCATGTAATTTTATTTCTTCCACTATCTATCTAGTGGAGAGAGGTAACGGGCAAAACATGGACTGAGCAATGTTGAAGAGTAAAATGATTTTGGGGAATTTATGTTTTTGTGATTGAGGTGAAGGAACGAGGGTGGATTGTGTGTAGATTGTTTAGTCTTGTTTGGTGTTGTGATGATTTTTGTTCTGATTTTGGTGTTGGGAGTCTTTGGTTTTTCTGTTTCACTGTTAATGTTGGGTGATGAATATAAATTTTAATAATATATTAATATATTCAACTACATATAATATATTCAACTATATCTATATAGTTGAAATGCAAAGCACTCTCTAGCATATCCAACAGCATATAGAGACTTTTCAGATAGTTCAGTTAGATGTGCAAAATTTAAAAACTTGATGCCGTGTGTGTTTGTGTGTGTGTTTAGCTGTTGTTCTGTAAGGGAAAAAAAAAAAAAAGGGCTGTACACCTGTGCTGTTCATCGTTTCCTCCTGATATGCTGGACCCTCAAGCTTAACACCTTCCAGTGATATTTGAGGTCTCAAACCTATTCTTAGTAGACCATTGTCAACAAGCAGTATGAAAGGATAAAGGGGAGCAGTTCTGTTGAATAAAATGCTGAACGCAAACCTGAGAGAATTCCCACAAGAGCAACCTCTAGTTGCATGTCTCTAGCCTCTGTTGCTTCATTGCCTTGATACCTCTGTGGTAAAGTTCACTGCTTGTGCTTTATATCCTGACTGCTATCTGTTGTAAAGATTACCAGGCCCATTCAGACTCTGAATATTGTGTGAGTGCCATTTTCTTCTACCTGAATGAAATTAAATCATCTTAAATCAAGCAGCATTTAAACACATTTGCACTTGCATAAGAGAATAGTGTTGTTTCATGTGATGTCTCAAACATTCAGGGATTAAATGTTGCTTCTTTTAGAAGCACAGCATGTTTTCTGTCTTTAAAAAAAGCATGGAGGGGGCAAAAACACCCCATAATAAGCCTGCTTTCAACTCACCGTAGGAACTTAGATGCCTGAAAGCACTCACTGAAGTGAGTGGAAATATACCTGTAGAATTCAGTGATCTCAGGACTGGGCCCATTTGTGTTAGTAAGTTGCTTTGTGTCCAAGCTAGCAGTCTTGAAGAACTTTTCATTTCAGTAGTTGAGCTTGTGGTTAGATAGGTGTACCATTAATTTCTTCTGTCTGCATGTCTCTTGCAACTTCTACATATGCAACCAGTGCAATGGCAGCTTGATTTTTTTTTGTTCAAAAGTACTGTGGAGTATTCATTCATTCCTCCACATTGGTAAGTAGAGTATTCTTAGTCTTGGTTTTCCAGATCGTTGTAGTTGATGCTTTCAAACTTAACTACCCAGTGCCAAACTCACTGTGAATGCAAGTCTGTTTTGTGTCCTGAATTTAAACTTTTTAGCTGGTTTTGGACTTTTTCTATGATGACAGAAGTTGTTAAGGATGTTATCTGCCTCCAGAAGTAAGTCTGTCCTCATCTCTCTGCAAGTTCAGAACAGTTGATAGTTTTTGTTAAACTTGCTAAAAATTTAATCTTTGTCAGAGAAATTACACTGAATATTTCAGGCTGAATACAAATAATGAGCATGAAAGATGGGAATTCTTCTGCAATCTTAACTATAGCAATGTGACTGTAACTTAGAGTAGAGCAACCCATGCAAAAGAATATCTTGTCAGAATGAATGTTTGTTACTTGAGGATACAAGCCTGCAAATACCCCTGCTCATGTGTTACTCATGTGAGTAGCCCTGCTGAAATGCCATGTGGCACTGTGAAGACAAGGCTGAGTGGTATCTGTGCCACTTTACATGACACGTTCCTTATAGAGCTGTGACACTTCATGATTCCCTGCACACCTCTTCTGACTGCTTCCATTTCTCCCTCCTGTTTCACAGATCTGCTTTTACTATGCACGTGGAAGCTGGGCATTCGGCAGTTCCTGAGGAAGGACCCAAAGATCTTCGCTGTCCTCTTTGCCTATATCACACCAAATATAAACGCAACATGATTGACCATATAGTTCTGCACAGAGGTAACAATATTCCTGTATGTATCTGTATCTGATGAGGGGAATGCTGAACAACGCCCTTGTCTCTCAGACTGATCTTACTAATTTGTCTCCCCTCTGTACATCATTAATTTTTCCCCTCTCTGTACATGAGGAGAAGTACGTTGAATAAGTCATCAGCCCTTGATTATCTTTTGTTTCATTTGTAAACGGATCTTATTTATTTCTTGTAAAATTCAAAGGTAGCCAATGCTGAAACAGGGAACTCTTAAAATTGTTTATAAGTCTTTCCTCTAGAGGTTAACAGTCATCAGACACCTGTTTAGTGAGAGTTGCCCTAATTTACAGCTCTGATCTAGGCCAGAGTTCTTTTTCATGCTTATATCTTTGTTATCATAAAGACCTTGCTGTCATTAACTGTGTGACAAGGTGTATCAACTCTAGAGGCCCCAAACTATCCCTTGATTACTTGCTTGAATTTTTTCTCTTCAATGTTCTTGAGATCAAAACAAGAATTTACTACATTTTCACTTTTCTTTAAGACTCTTTTTTCATCTTCACCTCTCCCTTCTTTTTTTTAAGCCAGCTAAAAGTGGGATTAGGGATTTCTATATTCTATTAACTGCAGGCATGCTAGCTGAGAAGAGACAGCTGTTTGGGCTCTCTGGGCTGGGATTCCTGCCCATAGCTATCACACTTGATGCTTGTAGATGGTCTGTTGGCTGCCGAAATCCAAACCCATGTGTTGGGATGGCACTCTGCCTGCTTGCAGGTTGGGCAGAGTTTCACAGTAGGGTATTGGTGGTGAGCAAACACAAGTTCTGCATGCCATCTCTTTCCTGGAGGAGATCCTGGTGTGACAAGTGCTATCGTAATTCCTTGTAACATACCACTTTTGCATATTGGTAACTTAAAGTCCTTCTTGTACCAAAGCAGTGAGGCTGCCAGAGTTCATACAAATTTCTGTCCGCTAGCAGGGCTTTTCTTATGGAACATCTGGGTAAAATGACCTGTCGGTGATTCAGAAAGCACATTACAGAGCTGCCTGACTTGGTTGTAAGAGCTTGGCAGATGCTTTAGCTTTTACTTCCCATCTTTGAAGGTGTTTCTCTGTGGGATTTTACCCAGCTTCAGGGCATACTCCAGAATTAGCTCACTTTAGAGGAGAGGAGGGTTAATCGCTGTGCAGGGGATCATGTGGTTCCAAGTGCTGCGAGATGTGCTCTGTTTTGAGCCCAGGCTCCACTGGTTGGACACTGCAGACCTTTAAAATACAGATAGACAGGCTTGAGGGAGAACTGGAAGGCCCTAGTTAGGGTGTTTCTCATCCTGCATAGACTTGACACTGGGAATGTCCAGTTGCAGACATGGAGGAGCACTTCATGAGCTCATGCTGTAGAGATCTGTCTCTGACCAATTGCAAAGAGGTGGTTACCTCCTGGGTAAGTGACACTGTCCATCTGTATTTTTGTAGAGCTGTTGCTTGCCTTAGTTACACAAACCAACCTTGAGCCTTTGTGCTGCTGAAACAAAGCTAGTAACAAAGGACAGAGTGGTATATCCACTAGAACATTGGGAGAGGTAAAACAAAGTAAAAGAATTTTTAATTCAAATGGAATTTTAGCTGATAAAGAATCTCAGAGGCCACTGAGAGAAGGACAGAGATTTTCTCTGGCTTCAAGCATCCAGGTAATAAAGGAAGTTGCACCCTTCCTTAAAGTCTTTTTCTAGTGCATATATTCAGCTTAAAAATGCTCTACCATTAAGTTTAATTGTGTGGTAGCTTGGGCAGACAATTTTGACAAGATTTAGCATGTACTGAGAGAGAGACAGGGGGATGGTGAATGTAGTCTTGGTTAGCCTCCCTTTTTTATGACCATTGCATTGGTAAAACAAGGGCATAACCCAGAGCAGTGGTCCAAGAAAATTACTTTTGAGGTAGATGGAGTGGCGCAGTGTGTAAAATCAAGAGTGAAGGACTTGACCCGTTCATAGTTAATGTTCTTGCTGTGTAAAAAGACATGTTAACAGATGCACGACTCATGTTACTTCCAAGTTGCTTCTCCCCTGGTCCTTGGTGAAACAGTGTGTGCTTGAAGTGGAGAGTATATTTGCCTGTTAATGAGTGGCTATGGAAGCTGAATTTTACAGGGCTCAAGCATTATCAGATAGATGCCTGAATTCCCAGTGAGAAAAAATAAGCAAGAAATTCACTTCCCATTAAGAATGAGGGCAAATAGGAAGCTTCCAAGAGTCTTCCTCCATGTTTCACCTGTTCCTCATCACTGTAAAAGTGGTTCACCATCCCTTCTCTGGGTACAGACGGAGCACAGACTCATTGCAGGTGGCCTGTAGCAGGGAACTGACATGGGTGGAGGCTGCTATGCAGGTAGATGAAGAGAAGTTTGGCTCTAGAGTTGTTCCTGGCCCTTTTGGCAGACAAGCCTGGAGGGAGAAGACATAGAGGAGACAGTGAACTCTTGCTCTGTGGCTAGCAGAGGTGCTGGCCTTTAATTTGGACAATGCAATTAGTTTTCAGCATTCCTACCAGCAGCATTCCCATCACATATTTTGAAATGCATTGATATTTTCAAGAGCTCAGTGGAATTTACCAAGATCACCATTGGATCTACTTTGAAATTCTTACGGCATTGTTTTTCATTTTTTTTTAGCAATCATTGTATTCCCTTCCTGATATGAGTAGTGATTTTGTTCTTCCACTTAATAGAAATCAGACCATTTCTCTTGATTAGTAACTGCAACTTTAAGATGAAAAAGCCAAATTTTCAAATTCATCTACCTCCCCAAAGGCTTCATTGCTACATGTCCTGATACCTTGCATGTGGTTGTTTCTGGCATTACCCCTTCTACATACAGCTTCTTGCTTGCTTTTGGCTACTGGAATGCAAATGTTACATGTTCTGTGACTATAGCTTGGATTTGCAGGCAAAAATGCATACATTCAAACACCCAACATGACCAAATAATTGGTCTGTGTCTAGATAGTAGGACTTTTTTGTTTGTACTTGATTTACTGTTAAGGGAAGGAAATAATTTGTCTATGCTGTGGTGTGTTGCCAAGTCAAGATTTTTTACTTACAACTAAGGACTGGTAGAGTCGTGGGCTGGTTTATACCAGGAGCAAGAAAATGTATGCCCACTTTGAGTTACTATGCTGCAAATACCTGGTGTGTTAATGGCCTTTCAGTTTAACCTCTGATCTGCATTACAGTTAGCCTGAATATTTGAGTTTAATGGGTGAATTAGATTCCCTAAACCAATATGGTGGGGTTTAGGTGTTTATTTTGTTCTTGATTTTAATTAACACCTCTAGCTAAATTGTTACACAGTTCGGGACATCTTTTTGTCATGTGTATACTGTAGTCTTTATTTAGACACTGCTGAATTTTGAAGAAGCCTACACATGGATAAAGAAGCTACCTCTTTCCGTTTGTGCATGGGGCTTTACGATTTGTTTTAATATTGTCAGTTGTCCAGATATGATAAATGCAGTCTAAATGAGTAATTAAATAAACAGAGCTTTGTAGGGGCAAGCTGGAGAAGAGAGCATCACCTGACAAAATGTGAGGTTCTGAATCCAAAGAACCCTGCAAGATCCGAAATTGTTGCGTGAAGGAGGCTCACTGACATGAATACACCATGTACAAGTTTTAAATCATCCCCTGAAAGTGTAATCCTTCAGGCTAGGATTGATATTTATGGGTTTTTTTACTTTTCTCATGTTACTGTGCTGCTTTTAATTTGGGGAATATATGTGTGATAATAGATTTTGCTAACATGAATTAGGGAATGCTACGTTACTCCAGACTGGTAGATAAAAAACTTTTATACCATCCTATATTTTAGCTTTTTTAATGTGTGCCAGGTGTTAAAGGAAAAGTGAATTTTCAGATACTTTAACTAGTAATTCTCCTTTTGAAAAATTCAATTGCCTTTTTCACTTTTGAATCTGACTGCATCACTTATTTCGGTGAGTTCAAAAGCTCACAGCTCCAACAACCTTGTAAAAAGTCTTCCTATGACCCTGGAATCACAGCTTTAAATTCTGTTGTCTGTTAGGTAGATTCTATTCTCCCCTTCCCTTTTCCCACCCTGTATGGCTACAAGTGGTGGCTTTATAGATAGAGAAGCTGGTTTTGGTGTAGCAAAGAATTGAAAGTCCACTGTTTGGTGTTTTTTTTAAGACTTTGGGAAAACTTCCACTTTCTGAAGTGGCCATAGAGGAAGTTACAACATAGGATAACTTTTCTGTTCAGCGAGAAGCTGAGCAGGATGGAGTATTTTCTTGGGCTGTAGGAAAAATTCTTGTGAGCAGCAGTGGCATGTGGGAATGTACAGTGGAACTTTTACCACCTTTCAGAAACCCCAATGGAGTTTGTATTTCTACAGCTGTCTTTGGATGTGATATTACCCTTACTAAAGAAAAGAGCGCATCAGCTCGGATCGGTATGTGGATTGCCACGTCACACATTTTTCTAGCCTTCATGTCTACCATCAGACCTTGGTTTTTCTGCATATTTGTTTTAATCTGTTTTTAGTAAGCTGCATAGATTCTTTAATCAGCAGTCCACAAGGAGTAACAATACTAAATTTCACTGTTCTAGTTCAAAAGGCCACTTGGGTAATGAAAGCCTATAATGAGGATCTTCCGGTGACCCTCAGCTAATGGGTCAGATTTGGGGTTTCCCTTGTGCGCACAGCTCAAGTAACCACAGTGGATGAGTGTTATTGCACACACCAGATTCTAACTCTGTCAAATGACTGAAATTAATTGCTGCCTTGTTAGACATCAGTGCTTTGCTTGAGAAGTCGAGAGTTTAAAAACTGAACAAGAGCATTTTCAGTACATGCCTCCTGTATCCATGATCTGAACTGTGGGAAGTATGATGTGAACTGTGGGAAGTATGATGTGACCTGTGTAAGATTTTGAATCGGAGCTTTCTGAAAGCTGTGATTTTGCTGGAAAGTTTCTGCCTGTGGGTGAACTGCACAGCCTCTTCCAGAAGAGACACTGCCTTGCTTACCCTCTGACTCCCGGGAGACTAGCTTTAGATGTGATGGTGAGGATACCAGCTCTGATTATATAGAGTCAGCAGGTTGATACATTGAGAAACATCCCTGCAGCTTCCCTTTTTTACGTTTCTAGCAGATGTTTCTCCCTGCTGTCAAATTTTGAACCAAAACGGACTTCTGGTCTGACTGATTTATGGCTGGTTCTGTATTCCCAAACTTAACTACTCTGACTCACAGATGGAACCCCATCTGACCCGAAACCTCCATTCCCATCCTTGCCACCCAGTTGTGTTTGTGAGGACTCCTGCATTTCCAGCCTTGGAGGATTAACCTTGTCATTGCAGGGAAAATTGTTGTCTTGTGGGGTTTTTTGTGTTGGCCTAGCTTAGCTCCCATTCCATTATAGATGGACGGCTGCCCATATAGCAGATCCTAAGTCCCTCTGTGGATGGTAGTGCCCAAACTGTTGACATACGGACATGGTATTTCACAAAATTTGTTTAGTGAATATTGTCCATCCTGTCCCTACAGAAGAGCGGGTCGTTCCCATTGAAGTCTGCCGTTCCAAACTGTCAAAGTACTTGCAGGGAGTTGTTTTCCGCTGTGATAAGTGTACCTTTACCTGCTCCAGCGATGAGAGCTTGCAGCAGCACATAGAGAAGCACAATGAACTGAAACCTTACAAATGCCAACTCTGCTACTATGAGACCAAACACACAGAGGAGCTGGACGCTCACCTTCGAGATGAGCACAAGGTAACATCCCAATAGTTTCAATTTGTAGCAACCTACTCCTTGCAATTGTGTAGTATTTTACTTGCATGTCATCTCTCAGTAGCCAACTTGCCACTGTTTTTTTTTCTCTCTCTCTCCCCAAATGTGGAAACTAATCCCTTGTTGGGCTTCACTTCATCTGTTTTGTATTATTTCTTTTTTTGTTTAGAAACTCAGAATTGAGGGTTTCTAAAGCTGTTCAGGTTGATCAGAATTGGCAACCTGTTGAATGCAGAGTATGGTTATCTGGAAAAGGGAGTTGTGTGTGCTAGGTTTATTTAAAGAAGAGAGGGGGGAAAAGGGTTGTGAAACAATATTAAGGTTGTGTGACTCAGCCTCTCTAAAAGTCAGGAGATTCCAAACATAAGATTACTCTGGCAACTTCAGCAGCGTGACATGCCACGCATATTTTAATAACAAAGGCAATACATCGCCATTTACATTTAACAAGGGAAAGATGAACAGCAGATATAACCAGGTCCCAAGCTTTGTAGTTAGTGGAGTGCCTGAGTGCAGACCTGATCCAGTCTTTGAGAAGTCTTTAGAGGTTTTCCACAGAGTATTAGCTTTGAATTTCTGTAACTGAGAGCTATGTAGCTGAGGGACACTTAAATTCTAGAACCGAGATGTGGTTTGGAGCATTTGTTACAAGTGCTTCCTTGTCACATTTCCAGGGAAGGCAGCTGTATGCCTCTGCCTGTTGGAGCTGAGCTGCCTAGATCCTCACCAAAAGCTCACTCCAGCTTCATTGCCTGAACAACACTTTCCTTACAGCCAACTACGTTTATACTGACAGTATCATCAGCAGAAGTCCCAGCAAAACTTTTCATGTTTAAAAAATATTTGGCTGTCTTATAAAAACAAACTCTGTAAACTTATATTGGCCTGCTGTGCTTATCTGCCCTCTTCTTCATTACTTCTGGAGAGTCTTCTGCAGTTCACACAACACATTAGATGCTCTAAGGCTTGTAGTCACCACAGCAATGCACCTGGCATATCTAGGAAGCACTCTTCCTCATTCTTTTGACACAGTGCATCAGGGCTGGGAAGATTATTCCCGTACTTAGCTCTCGTTTCCAATCCGGACCTGCAGTAATGATGCCAGTAGATTACAGAATCACAGAATGTAAGGGTTTGTTTAGGGTGTCTTTTCCCTATTTCTTTTTGGTAATTTCTGTCTCACTAATTTGTATGCAAGTTCTGGGCTCAGAAACCCAAATGCTATATTGCACTTTGTGCATGAGCTGGGTTAAGTGCCTTGCATGTGATCTTGTTTGTTTAAATCTCAGTGGGTGATGTATTAAGTCAGAGAACCTCATCATAGCTGTCTATACAGAGTAGTACTAGGAATCTGTACACCACTGCATTTAGGATAACTTGCTATTTGGAGATATATACTGCTGTCTAATTCACATGCTCATTAGGTTCATTAACATTCCCTGTCCCACAGAGGGATAAAAAGTAGTCAACTGCTGTTGATATCTCATTCAGCATCTTGCAGGGGGTGTTGTAGTGCGCTCATTCCTCTGTTTCCATCCTCTGCTTCCGTGGCTCAGTGCCTGTGCTGTGGAGGGCTGTCTCCCTGCATGAAAGATGAATTCAAAATCCTTCCCAGCAGTGATCAGTGAGCTCAGAGGACACTTGTCATCCAAACAAGTATTAGCTCGTGTCCTGATCGTGCTCCACGCTGTCTGCTGCTACTGTAAATCTGGACTGCTCCTCTGCTCTTTCTGTTGGATATGGTGGAGTTCCTGACTTCCATGCCCTAAGCTGCTCCTTTCATATAGCTGCTATGAGCTATTAAGTAGCTGGTGCATTTCACCCTAGGGTTAGCTGAATTTGACTGGTGAGTGAAGTGTTCCCATTATAGTCTATTCGTTTGCAAAGCACTTTGCCGCCCTTCCTAATGAAAATTAATCTGTCATTAATGAGGGAGGGTATATATGGCACAGAGCAACCATGTGCTTAGTAAAAGACCCATCCTTTCATGAATGAAGCTGAATGAACCAGTCACAAAGAATTTTCTTTGTGTGTGGATGTGCAGTAGCAGTGTTTGATCACAGCAGTTAAATAGTCTTACAAAAAGAGGATACAACTTAAAGTGGTTTTTATTTTCTGGATCTTTTTGTTTGCTTTAATACATCAAAACTAGGAAGAAATTAACAGGCAGTTACTGAATGTCATTAATTTTTTGAAAACAAAAAAATGAGAAATGCAGAATAACCAGCAAAAGAAGAATAACTGTAATTGAAAAGAAATTAATATTAGTTTGATGAAGTGACTGCATGTCACCTGTACCTGAGCAGACTTTGGGGTGTTCTTGATTTTGTTTGTGTATATGGCGATTTCTCTGATGAGCTGATGATTGTGCTGATTACTGAGAGAAGTATTTCTTTCAAAGGTGAGTCGTAATTTTGAGCTGGTTGGACGAGTTAACTTGGACCAGTTGGAACAGATGAAGGGGAAAACAGAGAGCTCCAGCAGTGATGATGAAGAAAAAGAGGATGAGTTAAGCCCCAAGACTGAAGAGAGAGGTCAGTGCAGCTCTTCATTTTATTTATTTTTATTTTCTACCTGGCACTGCAGCACACCCCACCAGTCCCATCAAGTAAGGTCAGCTGTTGACTCTGCAGCACATTCCTGCAGAGCCATGCAGGCATGCCAGCAAGAGCAGAATGGGGCTTTTGTGAAGACACTGCTCCTGGGGGGGACTCTCATGTTTCTAATCCTTATTACAAGTTTTCTGTCTGTTAAGAAAATAAGTACTATGAGAAAACACAGATAGCATCTGTGACTTTTCTGCCTGTGCAGATAACAACTACAAGGGCTTGGAAAACTACATAAGTTGCGTATTTTAGTGGTCTGTCAGATTTTATGTTTCAGTAACCAGTTTTCAACTTTTCACTCTACATTGTTCAAGGGAGGAACAAGGGGCTTGTGGCCAAACTGTTTAATGGGCTATTAACTATGGCCAGCATTCCTTGTCAGAGTCAGTCCTGCTGGAGCCAGGGTAGCTCCATGCACCACATGTACCATTGTATATTTAAATGTGTGCCTAAATTCATATCTTAAGTGCAGTCCCACTGACTTCAGCAAGGCTAGCCCATGTACTTGCTAATGTTTTTTGTTTGGTCAAAGTTAGAACAGCAGGGTAAAGGTAAGTTCTCTGTAAATTGAACTAAGGGTTTCTCGTCCATCCCTTCCAAAAACCTTCCCCCCTGAAAATCAGGTTATTGCAGTATCTGGTGTAAATTGTGTGTTGTGTGATCTGCTCTGGTGTGCAGTTGATCAGTCAAATGCCATTTGTTCACAATTCTCTAACATCTTTAGCTCTGTGATGTCTGAGTGTCGGGTTCCTGGGGTCACCCTGCCTCTTGATGCTAATGACTACAGTTAGGCAAGTTCTGTGTACTTTAACTGAAGGTGCACCAGTAATTTTCAACTTTCAGACTCACTCAGGAATTGTTCATGAAAGTTGTGTCTTCCTGTATCTTTTCAGATGTTGAAAAATTCTGATTTCTGGATTTAGAGGTTATTTACAGAAGAGGAGGGGCTCAGGTCATGGTTCTTAGCTTTTAATAGCAAGACCCCAGCACCATGGCTTTTGCTTAGTATCCCTGCAGCATGAACTTGGTCTGCACTTATCACCAGCACTTCAAGTGTGGTTTGTGATAGCTTTATTTTAAATGAAAAAGGAAGTGAGTTGGATAGGAAACCACTTATGGTTTAATGGTAAATATCCCTCACAAGACCTTAGGTAGAACAGTTGAAAAATCAAATGGGGACCTAAAGAGATGTTTGTTCTTTATGCATTTTTCAAAGTTCAGAATTAGTAGCTCATTTGGAAACATTCTTGGGTGTCTGTTCAGGGACAGCTTCAATGTTTGCGTAATGATGTGGCTGAAGGACCAGCTCACCTTAGTTGCAGGTGTAACAGACTGATTAATGTTTTGTGTAGACTCCGAGCTAGCAGGGGATGAAGAGTCGCGCTGTCCTTGTGAGGATTACCACACTATTACATACAAGCACAGGTGCTGAGGTGACCTTGGAAGCCATGGTATCTAGACCAAGGAGAAGAAGGTGCTATCTGCCAAGCCTTACAAATCACTGTAAATGTACCATGGGGAGGGGGACAGACCAAGATGAAGGTCATTGTTTAAATTGGCTTTTGGTTACACCATGAAAATGTAAAAATATCACCTTCTATGCTGGACATTTAAATTTACAGGGGTAATAGATAAGCAAATAGTTAAGCAAGCAATAGTGTCTTAATAATTCTAGTGTTTATTTAGTACTTTGTTTTTTTCACTTGTACCTGTGGGGTTTTTTAATCTGTGACTGGCTAAAATGATTTCTGCCTGCTTGTTCAGTTGACCAGTCAGAAAAAAAAAAATGCATACTTCCAAGTTTGTTTTGCAGCTATTCTTTCATGACTGGCCTGTAGGGTCAATGTTTCACCATCATTATTTTTTCTTCCTTGTTACTTTTCTTCCTGTTACTATTTGCATTATATTATAATAAATAGGTAGAAAAAAATGCAGAAAGCCGTTGTCTCTACAGTATGGGTATTTAGAAGAGATGTCTCTACAGCATGGGTATTTAGAAGAGATCCAGTTGTATTGATGCTATTTTTCTATACAAGTTGTGGCCTACCATTATAAGGTGGAAAATGCAAAGTGCTCTTTCAAAAAATGTCCCAGGTAAGACAGGAACAGTAAGACAGGTAAGACAGTAAGGCATGGTTGGATGCTGAGTTCCATGCTGACATCAAGGACTTGTCAGTGTTAGGTTAATGATTGGACTTGATGAGCTTAAAGGTCTTTTCCAATCTAGGCAATTCTGTGATTCTGTGATCTCCCTATGGATTTTCAGAAGATAGATCTAACACAGAAATGGTTTGCTCTGTTAGCAGAGGCCCAGACCTCTGATTACAAATATAACCTGTCACAGTGACTAATGCTGTCACAGCTTTCAAACCACATCAAACTGTGTAATCCTGTGCGCCACTTGGGTGCTTTTGACAATTTCAGCCTTTGTGGTGTTAGCGGGAAGTGGGATTTGCTGAGAATGCCTCTCTGTGCTCCGAGTATCTGGAAGCAAATGCTGTCTGAACCCTCTGAAGTCTGTAACTTTGGCAGAACCAGGATTCTTCCTGTGAGACAAACGGCTGCCAAGATTCACCACTTTGAGTTCAGGCTGTCATGCGCAGCACTGAAGGTGCAAGAAGAGTGTGTTGCTTCCCCAAATGGGCTGTTGGACAGTGGACAGTTGCCTGTGTGAACAGGCAGAACTGGGCAGCAGAGCTCAGCAGAGCTGAACTGCTGTCCTGGGTGGGAAGGGAAAGAAGTTGTTGGCTACTGGTAAAGGCTAGTTGAAAATACATTGACCTGGATGCAAGAAGATGAGGGGGGAAAGAAGAAGGCCTCTGGCATACACCATGGAAAGCACATCTTCCGCAGTAGATACTGCATTGTAGAGGGACTGTCTTGTCTTTGCTGACCTTTATGTCTTCGTCTTAACAGAAACTGGAATCGAGATGTTTTTTCACAGTAGACAGAAATAGATGTGCATGAGCACTTGTATGTGTGATGCAGGAAAACCACAGAGAGGTCAGGTGTCTGTGGAGTCTGTTACCTCTTTTCAACAGGCCCCGAAGAAGAGCAGCTTCTGATACTCCTTCAGGGAAGCAGTTCTAATTCACAGCCCTAGGAGCAAGACTGATTGGGAAGCAGGGCAAACAGGATAGTGTTTTCTCAAGAGGTGATGGATTTATTAGAGTAGCAGTTGCTAATCTTAATGGGAGTTCTGTGTATAAATCATTAACTGGTTTGGGTTGGAAGGGTCCTTTGAAGATCGTAATCTATTCTGGACAGAGACCTATTTCACTAGATCAGATTACTTAAAGTCCCATCCAAACTGACCTTAAGTACTTCTAATGATGGGGCATCCACACCTTCTCTAGCAACCTGTTCTAGTGTCTCAACACCCTCGTCTTAAAAAATTTCTCCCTTATGTCCAAGCTAAACCTACCTTCTTTCAACTAAAAAACATTACCCTTTGTCCTGTTTCTACAGACCTTGGTACAGTGTCTCTCTCCTAAGCCCCCTTTTAGATTTGAAAGGCTGCAACCGAGTCTCTGCAGAGACTTCTCCAGGGTGACCAACGCCAACTCTCTGTGTTGTGTATCTCCTCTCTGCAGAGGTCCAGAATAAACTTCCTGCGCTATACAGTATGCATGTTCTTGTAGAGAACAGCAGCATTTGCTCCTAAAACTTTTACCCTGCCTTCAGTGCCAATCCTGGGAATGTTTCTGCCCCCAAAATGTATGGAAAGCTTTGTTCATTGTTTTAGTATTCTTTAAAAATGTGCATACTATCTATGTGATTGAAAAAAAAGACTGTTTACGTGAAATGTTTCTGTATCTTAAGATGTGCATACTGTAAAAAGAAAAAAAAAGTGTGAAAAAACCCTCCATAAATATTTGTCCCTGTAGCATGACTAGTTTGTGTGTTGCAGTGCGTTTATGAATTTGTATGCCACATAAGGTACTAAAATCCAGATGGAAACTGAACTAGTGGCATTGACTTACTTTCTGGTGTTGCTCTTGACACACCACCTTGCTTTTTGTTACTTAGCTGCATGATAAATTACTGACACTAAGAAATACAAAGTGAGGTTTTTTTCTTTTGGAGGGAAGAGGCAAAATATGATGTTAAGAACCATTTCATATATAATTTTAGTAAAGGCCAACTAGTGAGAAATATGTCACCAAAAGACATTTACAGGACTTACATACAGATAATAGGGAATGTGTGGGCAATTTTAAGTTCATAGGCTAACCTTGAACAGAGTAAATCTGCGAGTGAGGAAATCAAGTGAGCAAAGATCAGAAGCAAAATCAAGCAAAATCCCTTTTATTATGTAGTTTGGGAGGAGTCAGAAAGATGTTCTGTTGATTTCTTCCTTAAGATAATCCCTGCTAAGGAATTAATGCTGTGAGCAGATGGTGCTGTCTCATTTCCAGCAAAAGAATCAAGTGAGATAGTCCATGCAATTATTTTTAATGGCTTGTGTGGTGATCTTCTTAATTTGTGAGAAAATGCCTCATCTTCTGTTAAAGCTGGCTGCGTTCATATGGAGTTTGACTTTCAGAAATACTGCTCCTTGAGCTGCCAGTGACTTCACTTGTATTACTAGGTGCTCGACACTTCTGCAAATGAGACCCCAAGCACTTTGTACAGAAGATTAGGATGAGATGAAACACCTATGCAGTTAAGATGCTGGACATAACCCATGAGACTTCATAATGAAGAGACATGTATTATGAGGATCGCTTGTTAAATATACCAAGTCTTCTTTTCCTAAATTATTTTTACTATCAATTCAAGCGTTACAGGTGGGCTTTAGTGAGTTTTTTGGTTTTGCTTTCAAGTCATTTCAGTCCTAAACTTCTCAGTTTTGGCTTTGAATTAAAATTCTGCAGTCTCTTCATTTTCTGAAATACAGAAACAGGGAGTAGCAACTTGTTACCCTTACTTTCACAGATGTGTTTAGACTTAGGATGGGATTTGTCACTTGCAGTGTCACTTTGCTTTGGGGGAGTTGTGTTTTCATAAATGCAGTTATTGGGCAGGTAAGTCCTTTCTCTTCTCAGGGATAAGGTGCATCAGAGAGGATCAGAATAGGATCACAGTTGTCCCTTCTTGACCTGGCACTTCTGAATACACAGGCTGTGCTCTCTTCTTGCAGATCCCATGATGTTTCCCGACAGCGGTGCTCCAGAGAAGCGCTTCCCGTGCGAGTTCTGTGGCCGATCGTTTACAGAAGGCTCTGAGTGGGAGAGACACGTGCTGAGACATGGCATGTAAGTTGATTTACATTCCTTTGCCAAACAGCCAAAAGGAACAGTAAATCTCTGTGCATTCGCCCCCCCCACCCCATTCCTTTCCTCTCCTCTCAAAAAGCCCCATGATGAAGGCAAACACAGGTCTATGAAGAACAGTTCTGTCTGTCACAAGTGTGGATACAGCCATCAGATGCCTCTGCATTAGAAGTTCCTGTTCATCCTTTTTAACTCTGGCTATAGACTCTAGGGTTTTAACTGTGATTGTGAAACTCAAGATTGTCCCAAGGTGAATACCACATGGCCAGGATTAATTTTACCTCAGTGTCCTGTTGATTTTGCCTGCCAGCAGAGCGACATAAAAACAGGAGAAAATTATGTGGAAAATACAAGGAACAGGGTTTCACTCCCACACACACCTTTATTGTTACACCTCTTTTGCATGCTTACAGCTCAATTTGCATAGCAGTGCAAAGGATTATGTGCAGAGAAATGTCCAGACCTTCAAGGGAAGTAGAACCAATTTGGATGAACTCCTCCTGAAACATGCCTAGTGAAGTTCACTGGTTCATCTTCATAGTGAAAATCTTTGCCTTTCTATAGAAGTTTGCACACTGTGGAATGGTACCCATCACAGATAAGAAAGGCATCCCTGGAACAATTGTTTTCCTTCTTTTGATGAAGATCTCATCGGTAGCAGAGATCTCTGCTGACCAAAGTTGCTTCAAAAATGTGGACATGTAGAAGGCATTTGAATACAATACTGTAGATTAACTGTGATGGGACGAGAAATACCACTTCTCTTACCCTTAATCTTGTCTCCTGAGTACTTGAAATGTTGCAACCTGTAAAAAAATTATTGAATCCTTAACTCTATGGGAAAAGTACTCTTTTCCTGTGCCTTTGTTTGGTGCCTTGTAAGCCTGGAGAAAGGGGAATAAACTTCTAAAAGTCAGAATTGAGGATCTTCCCCCTCATCTCCTGTCTGTCCCAGTGTAGAGCAAATGAAGATTTGGTTTCAAAGCTGGAATATCATGGGTCCCACCGGTAACTTCATTCTGCTGGCTCTCCACCTGAGCATGAGGTGGCAATGGTGTGGCTGCTTCTGTTTCCCTTTTTAGCAATCAGTTTTTCCCCCTTACGTGATACGTACAGATTGGCTTTGCTGTTGTCCTCTGTATCAACTGTAAGCATTTCTGTTTGCTGCTGCCGTGCTTTCCAGGGCACTGAACGAAAGCAAGCACAGGACCAGTGAGGACAGCCAGCCTAAGGAAGACGTAGAAGAAACTGTTAGTACGCTGCCAGAAGAAAAAGAAGACATTGAGAAAATGGTGGTGGACTATTCCCACAACAGTGAAACAGCAGTCAGCATGGTCACTGCTGACAAACCTCTCCAAGACAACTCAGAGGCCAAAAATGAATAGGCATGTGGTGTGATTCTAAACAACGTACTTGAACAGCGATGAACGGGGTGGGGTGGGTGGGGTGGGGCGGGCAGAAGGAAGAAATAAAGCTGCTTTTAGGACTGAATGATCTATTTTCAAAGCACTGGTACCCGTGTGAGTGTTGTGTATATTAAAGTTATTTAAGTGATGGAATAAGTGGCTCCATTACATCACTGCATCTTCTCTTCTGGATCCTGACAATGGGAAGTTACATTCATCTTGGACTAATGAAGCAACTCCCCGTGTCCCGACATTACACATCGTGCTTTGCAGTGGAGACTCGGATTGTTTGTGAATGGAAGCGTCGTGAGCGTGGAAGAAGTGGAGGGGGGGACAACTTTCGACGCACAAATTTGTGTGCGTTTTTCTAGTTTTAATACATAACGCTTTTCCAGACTGAATGCAACTGCTTTAGAAAAGAAAAGAAAAAAAAAAGAGGAAAAGACAAAACAAAACAAAAAAAAACCACCCACAAAACAAAACAGAAACTGCTTTGCTTAAAACAGTCACCTGTTTCCTAGTACCTCAGAATTAACCAAGGGAGATCTCTGCATTTGTCAGTACTACCTGTTGTTGTTGTGGTTAAATGTAGAGAGACTGCTGGGCAAGGTGGTGAATGGAGGAAGAAAAAAAGTTTTAAAGAAAGGAACACAAATTGTGCTTAAAATCCCAGTGTGGGTTTTATTTCTTAAAATACTGTGATTTTTTTAATTATTTTAGTAAAAAAAAAAACAAAAAAAAAAGAGAGAGAGACTTTAATTCCTAGATAACTGTTTGTGAATTGTCATCCTTTATTCCAGGTAAGCTGTTTGTTAGTATTCAGTTATATTTTTAGGATTTGATAGATATCATGTGACTGATTGTGCAGTTTTGTTTGCCACATGTTTATTTTCTAATATCAGCCTGAGGTGTTACAAATACAGCACAATTAAGTTTCTCATGTAAAATGAGTATTTCTTTTTGAGGGGGGGGACAGGGAAAGGAGACTAGACCTTGTGAATACAAGTTTTTTGTTGTTGTTGTTGTTGTTGTCGTTAATTTTGAGCATATGGAGATAAAAAAAAAAGTTTTAACTTTTTTTTAAAAAAAAAAAATACAAACTGAAGAACCAAACTTACGGCACAGCTATGCAGCTCGCGGGCCAGACACATAGGTCCTCATAACTGTTCTGTTGCTTGTCATATTAACATCTATCAGTCTCACACCAGTTACTTTTTGTTAAGATTGGCTGCCTTTTTTTCTTCCGTCTGTGGTGTGTGTGTTTTCTTTTAGTTTCGGTGTGGTGGGAGGGAAGGGTGTCTGTTAACGCATCTTTTTGCAAGCGGAGGTGAAATCGTTACACACGACATTGAGCCTGGAGAACTACTTTTACTCGATTCAAGGTGGAGTTGCTAAGTTTCTCCCCTCCTCCTTAAGCTTTTAGCATGAGGGGAGCAGCATAGAATGAATAAGAACATGCGTACCTACGTGGCTGATCCTGCACAACTTCTTGGGTGGAAAACCTACCAAAACTGGCAGGGATTTTGCCTGAGCAATGCATACAGGATCTGTTGCCCGTGGTATGTTCTGATTGTGAACAAAAGAGAAAAAAAAAAAAAAAGAAAACAAAAAAAAATGTTTCTTTCCAAAAAAGTAGAAAGTACTTGACTGAAACTTAGTTTAGAAATGCATGTGTCTTTGTTTGTTTTTTTTGTTTTAGGGGGGATCTGGGGGAGGGGGAGGGGGGAAAATAGGAAGCTGCTGAGGAAACGGTGTCCTAGAAAGCTTCACATAAAATTGATGGCAAAAATGTTGCATTTGTGGAATAAGTGCTACTTGAGAAGCATGGTGTTTTGCTTTTGGGGATTCATCAGTTGTGTGTTAGGGGGATTATTTTGATTTTTTTTGATGTGGTTTTTTTTGTTTTTTGAAGTAGGGAGGGGAAGTCATGAAAAAACACATTGGAGGGACAAGTATAAATACACATTTTGTGTCTGTATTTGTTTTTTGATTGGCCTCATTTCAAATGTATTTAAACAGTTCCATACCTGGATTGGGTGTTTGTAATGGTTACCAAAAATGAAAAAGAAAAAAAAAAATGATTGTGACATGCTTTTATCACTACTTTATTTTTCAAATAACATGTAAATATTGTAATCCATTGGATTTTGTTTTGCTAACCTGTTAATAAAAATATGGGACCATTATCCTTGTTAACAAGCTTAGAATGTCATATTTTTTTTTCCTTTTTTTTCTTTTCCCAAAAATGTATACCTGATGTATTGTGGACACACATTTTAGATGCATTATTATGATTCTGTTGACTGTAATGACATAGAATTGAAAATAACATTTTTTTCATTGTTTAATTTATACAGAGGACTTTTTCAGAGTTTGACAGAAGGAGATAATAGCAAAATGCTAACCCATTGGCTTCAGCACTCGGTATTTCCTGATTTTAAAATTACTGCATACTGATGGGGGATAGGAAGGGGATACTGAACTGTTGCACTGACGGGTTTGTTTTTTTTAAAAAAAACAAAACAATGAAAATTAATAAAAACTTTTTAAGAGTGCGTGCTTGTGTGTGTGTCCTTTTGTTTTGGCTTTTCTGATGACAGGCCTGTACAAGTGGCTGGTTCTGCAACCGGCAGCTCCAAGAGGGAGCAAAGTGCCCTTCTTCCCCTCCTCACCCTTTCCTCCCCCATTTCCCTGGGAATTTTAGGTTTATAGGCAGCAGGAAGTGACTTCCCGTAGCGCATGCAGGTCTGGGGTGTAGCACATCCCCAAATAACACCTTGAATATCCAGCGGCCTAACATCCTTTAGAGGTCAAGAGCACACTGCCAAGGTCTGCTGACTCCTCTTGAACCCATTGCAGGCTGTCTTGAAAGATGATGAAAACAGCCAGAGACAGGATGGTTATTTAGGCTGTCAACTCAGGCTCTTGGTGAGGTGAGCTCTCCAATATCTGGTGGCCCGTGGGATCCAGCTTTGAGGCTGTGCTTAGCTGGAGTGGAATATGCACCCAGTAAGACGAAGTGGGAGGTGTTATTTTTCTCTCTTTCTCCACTAAAAACTTAGTGATGCTGGTGATGCTACCTTGGGATCTTGCTTCGCTAAATACGGGTTTTCAAATGCACGTTCTGAAGAGGTCAGAGATTTTTTCTGGTTGTGTTTTTAATCAGATCCTGTTTCCAGTTTCAGTAGCTTTTTGATTGTTCTGGAACTGGCTCCTGACTGAATGTGTATGATGTTAAACAGTATGAAAGCTTTGATCACTTGATAGCTTTACATGCTTCCACCTTTATACCTAGGAGTCAAAATATTTCTTGGTTAAAATAATTATTTGTTGATCCTAATGTTTACAGAGGAAAACTAACAAACAAACAAATAAAGCATGCATTTTAGGCTGTTAGATGTTGCCTTTTATCAGTGGTCTTGGGAATCGTTGGATCATGAGGGAGACCTACAAATAATTTGCACATTGCGTGTTGTAGCCCAGAGCTAACCTGCACTTCCACAAATTTAAAAAGGGAAAGGATTGCTCAGTGGTACGTCACTAACAAGAATTACATAATTGATGTAACGAAAGACCTTGGGATGATTTATAGAATATTACAGTTGCATTATCCAGTTCACCTCAGTGGCAGGATTTCCTGAGTTTGGAATAAAGCCCTCGTTCTTCACAGTTTTAGGTTTCTGGCTGAATGTGTCTGCATCACCTGCCTTGAGATACCTGTTCTGAATTGAAGTACAACAAGGGATGGGAGGGAAGAGGCACAGGAAATAGTTACCAACATGATCCTTTACTCACATTATTTCTCTGCCTTGCTGGACAATTCCCTTTCCCGTAACCAGGCACCCTGAGCTTCACGGGGAGCATTTGTGCCGTGGGACAACTAGTGTTCTGCACACACTGTATTCCCACGCTCATTGTCCTTCCTGTCCTTAAGATGTCTGGGTAAATGTTTGCCAAGTTATTGCTAGCTGACTGCTGGCTGCTTTTTTTTTTTTTGGTCTGGAGGTACAGTGCCTGAATGCTGTCTGTGCAAAGGTCCTGCCTTTGTATTCCCACTGGTGCAAAGGCTGTGCAGGAGTTGCTATGGGAAGGGAGACAGCTATCTCCCTCCCTTGCAACATGCCCTGGAGGTGAGTTGAGCAGCTGAGGTTACCCTGTGACTTGGGGATCAACACTGAGGATTGGCAGGGTCACAGAATCACAGTATGTCAGGGGTTGGAAGGAACCTTGAAAGATCACCTAGCCCAACCCCCCTGCCAGAGCAGGATCACCTACAGTTCCTGTTCCTACACAGGAACAGGGGGGTTTTGAATGTCTCCAGAGAAGGAGACTCCACAACCTCCCTGGGCAGCCTGTGCCAGGGCTCTGTCACCCTCACCATGAAAAAGTTTTTCTAATGATTTTGTTGAACCTCCTATGTTCCAGCTTGTATCTATTGCCCCTTGTCCTGTCATTGGACATCACTGAAAAGAGCCTGGCTCCATCCTCCTGACACTCCCCCTTGACATATTTATAAACATGTATGAGGTCACCCCTCATCCTCCTCTTCTCCAAGCTGAAGAGACCCAGCTCCTTCAGCCTTTCCTCATGAGGGAGATGTTCCTCTCCCTTCATCATCTTTGTAGCACAGGTTTAAGTACACATTATTGGTCTGGAAATGCAGGGTTTCCAGTAGGAAGTCCACTCTTTGCCAAGTGATAAGGAACTATGAACTTGTTATCTTGGAATCTGGTGCCACACAGGGGACTTCATGTGAACTTAAACAGCAGAAGTCAATCTCTTGTCTTCAAGAAAATACCTAAATACAACTGCAGATGATTAGTATATTTTAATGAAGACTGCACCAAGTTTCTCCACTCTTCCTCACCCTAAATCTTTCTTAAAAAATTTTCTGATAATGCAGGACTTTTCTACCATGAAAGCCAGCTGTCTGGCCCCAAACCAGCAAGACTACAGAATAGGAAATGATTCTGGGTAAGAACATTTTGGAAATGGAATGTTTTAGTCTGAGATGGGCTTAAGAGATTTGGAGAAACCTTTCTTTGTTTAATGGTTAATTCCATGCCCCCCAAAACAACCACTGCTAGAAACAGTGATTTTAGTTTGAGGAGTCTGGAGCAGTAAGTTTATCTTTGAAGGCTACAGTCCTTTCAGGATGCAACTTGTAAACCTTCTATTGTCATCTTCTCTGTCACATACAGTTGTCTTCAGATAAGCATATTGGTGCACACACCCTGTGAACCAAAGGCGGGGCAGGGTGGCTAAATCAAGGAGGAAGCATTCTGGCCAGTGTCTCACTAAATGTGGCTGATGCCTGTTTGGATCAGCTGATGTTTGGAGAGCATAGCTGAAAGCATTGTCTTTTCTGCTGCATTTGCAGTCACTCACCTGTGTGTGGAAATGCGATTGTTTTTTTTTTGCAAGAGTAGAGGGAGAGAAGGAAGCCTGATTCATCAAATGCTTAGCACATACATGTGTGGGGCCGTAAAGGGAGAAGACATTCAGGTAGGACAACAGGATAGCTTTTCTGTTGGGAGAGTGGTGAGGCTGTGCTATCTTCACCGTTGGTTGTCTTTATGACTCATACAGACAGAGCGATGAAAGACATTGTCTAGTGTTGACAACAATCCTGGTTTTGGTGAGAGGTTTGACCAGAGACCTCCAGAACTCTTTCCCAGGCTCATTTCCTATTTTAATTTCCTATTTTCCTATTTCTTTGGTATTCTCTTAACTTCAGTTTCTGCCTCTGACCTTTTGCAAGCACACGTTTTTGGTGAAGCTACTTTAAGTATGTGCTTCCTGACCCAAAGATTCTTTTCTGGTCAACCTGTATCCAGTCATTTCTGACCAAAAGGAATGCCTTCCTCTAAATGTATGCTCAGTGGCACATAATGTACCTAAGGCAATGCGCTCTTTGAAGGATCAAAGCAAATTTTGTCAGACTTTCTTTATGGGAGTTTATGTACTATTAGCAGGGGACGGCACTGAACAGCTCTGAGATACAGAAAATGTCTATCATGTAGAAGCAGATATTGATCTGTATTTCTGTGTTTCATCTTGGCCCAAATGATGTAATCAGTTCTGACTTGAATCCTAGAATTCCTTTTCTCCAGCACTCCCACAGTATGATACAAATCAAGTGAAATACCGAACAAAATAGTGTCAGTGTGGTGGGGTTTTGTTTTTACTTTGCTTTTGTGATAGAGCCAGTATTCTCAGTTGTTGTGACTGGAGAAATCCAATCCAAAGTTCTGTCAACTTGGAAAAAATGAGGAAAGCAGCACAAAAAATAAGCAAAATAAAATAACATCTCAGACAATGCAGTCCATTGTGTAGCAACAGATGGAGTGTGAAGCTAAGTGTCAGGTAGTGCTACTGCCTTTTCGTTTACTGTGTTTGAGATCTGTTTTGTTCTAGCAGAATGTGGGAATTGATCAGATCAGGTCTGCTCCTGCCTAGTTCAGCTTCATGGCTCATGAAGGAAAGAGCTGGAAGTCCCATGGTGAGCAGGAAGGGACTAATCTGTGGAAGTCTCATCTTAATCCATTTTGACAATAGCTTTATGCACAGAAGTAGAAGGAGTCCTACCTATTTCACATTCATTTTACATTATAGTAATGTAAGTTGCAGTAATTTTGCTACCGATTCTGTTTTAAATTTTACTGAACTCTTGGCTTCTCTGACGAGAACTGTGAGGTAAAATTGTTATTCTATTATCCCAAAAAGAGATGTTTCTTGAAAGTTAGTTGTGTCATCTCTGTTATTCTTATGTTGTTCACAAAATGATATACATAAAATACTCTGTCAAGAATTCCCAACTGATTCATTTCAGCTAGGATGCTTAGGAAAAAATGAAACCAGCTGCTGGAATGAGAAGAGACATGCTTCTCTTCCTCTCAGATAATTTACGTCTTTGAATAGTTGGTGTAAAAGCAAATATGCCTCAGTTTGATTCTTGAATTCTCTGTTGAGTTTACACTTCTATTAATGAAGAGCTTAGCTCAGTCTAGCCAACTGTACGTGCATGACTTCCAAATCTAAGTGAAATGGTGTCTCTTTGCAGCTGTTCTGTTGTGCTCTCAGTAGTGTTTCAGGAGAGGAATACATTTACCAGCTATGCCTCAAATTAATTTAGCTTGAGTTGAAAATGTTGGACTGAAATTTTGAATTATCTGTAACTGAAGGAAATTGTATTAAGCTACTGAGCCAAACAATGCTTCAAGTCTTTGTGGAATCATTTAGACTGAAGTCACTGAAGACTTCTAGCAGAGATGCTGCAGTAAAAGGAGTCTCCGTTTTGGTCTATATAAACCAGTAGATAATTAGAAGGCAAGCTCCATAAAACAATGAGTCTTTGATGTGTTATTTCCAGAGAAAGATATTTTCCTCTACTTAGACTCTTCAGGATCTCAAGTATGTGGTTGTTGAAACCGCATTATTTATGCAAAAACAGTCATTCAGAAGTAGAAAGTATTGGGTTTCTCATAGGTAAATAAATATACACCACTAAAAGCATGTCACCTGCAGAAAGAAGTAAGGTCTTTGAGCCACTGTCCTGCAGATCCAGGATACTTCTTGCTATTACTAAAGCAGTGTCTTCCTGGAAAACAGGTTAGAAAATGAGGTTTGCTTCCCCCACTCCTCAGATGCTCCTGCAATCACCTCTTCCAGCTTCCTTTGCGGAATTGCTCCTAGTAGTCAGATGACAAACTCTGGCCATGCTGAAGCTGGTAGGAGCTGGGCTATCACAATTAGAAGTCTGGGAACATTATCATGGTTGTTGGTGCCAGAGGAAGCCTGGGCTCATGCACATGCAAGACTTAGACTGTACGGAAACCAGCCCTGCCTGGAAGGGAGGAGCATACAGCAAAGCAAGAAGACAGGATTGTCTGCTAAGCTTCAGCTGGGACCAGACATAATCCATCTGGCAATCTAAAGAGTATCTTTGTGCTTGCCTTCATCAGTCCTTCTCCATTGTTCTGGAGGGGAGCTGCAAACAGGACACGTGCTTTTTCTGCTTGGTCATGGAAAAAAGCTTTTTGGGGGTGAAAGTATTTAAACATGCCTGATCCTACTCTGAGGAACTGGTTGGTCTTCTATTCACCAAAATCAGGAAAGCCAGGTGATCAGATGTAGTTTTCATATCCCATGTAATTAACTCAACCAACAGCGGCAACAAAAGTATAATTATATTCTTATCATCAGATTAAACGTATGTTGTTATTTAATCCATTTAATGTACATGTTTAGCAATTAAGACCTTGTTCTGCAGGGATTCATGCTGTAACTTAGATTTCTTTCCATGTAATTGAATTGGAAAGCTAACAAGGAGATGCTCTTTTCCCATTAATTTATATCAAATGGATGTTGTCTCTGAATGAGTGGGCTGTTCCCAGGGACACTGGGCAGTCTGGGAAAGCATTAGAGTGAGATGAAAAAGAGGAATAAGGGATAAGGCTCTGCAGACCAATATGCTGGTTACACTTGCAGGGGCAAAAAAAAGCAAATGCATTACTCATTTGGCAGCCTCCTTGACTTTCAACATTCATAATGGCAGTGCGGAGTTTTTAGCAGTCTCAGGGGGCCTGTTGGCATCCTTTGGCATCTGAGTCATTTTGAAAACATCTGAAAATCATGTTTTGCATTGCATGAGGTGTGAATTCAGGACTTTATATTAAAGATTTTATTATAGGTGTTCTGGTAACCAACAGGATCTCCTGGCACTTCTTTCTGATTGCAGGAATTCAAGAGTTCTTTTTCATGGAGAGTGTCCATTTGTGGCTGGAGCAGAGGACTTCAGTCACCTGCTGCAAATCTTTTGTTCTTTGTCTGGGGAAAAAAAAAGATAGACCTTCTCAGCATTATCCTTGAGACCAGACTCAGTGATGACACATTCTGTATTCAAGTAGAAGCATGATCAAGTACTACAATCAGTCAGGAATGGAAAAGTACTGTGCTCACAGGTGGTTAATCTGTTTAGGAAAGAGGTGACCATTTTGATTTTCATGCAAAGAAGGAACGTCAACTAAGACAAGCCTCCAAGGTTTCCCGATTAAAAAATGTTCAGATTTGATTTCACAGAGCTCCATCCGGATACAAACACTAGCAAGAACTGTAAATGAAATAGCAAGGGTGTAATACAGATGAGCTGTTCTCCATTACTCAGGTGAGTTTCTGCTTTATGAGTTGACCAATACTGTGTTTTAGTCACACTTTCTGCAAATAACAAGAATTCTGTTTCGTGAATGGTTCTTATGCACGTGTAGGTGGTTTTTGCCTTTTCATCAAGATAGCCAAAATATCTCAAACCTGGCCATCATGCTGATGTTTTCCAGATGTCTAATGTCATCTGAAAGCTAACAATGGAGAAGAGAAAATAGAAAACCAGAGAGTCATGGTACAAGCTCATTTCATAATTTTTTTTCTGTCCCTATGGTTATCTGCAACTACCACCCATGCTGACATAGTGCTTTTCCCCACAGACCTCAAAATAGAGAAGGAAGTCGAGTATAATGCAAACACCTTTTTTTCAGCACTGAGGTGTCTGATCTCTTGGAGCTGGGTACATGCTATCCTCTGAGCTCCAAATTGTGCATAAGCTTTGGAGAAGTCTGGAGCTGAGTATTGCCCAAGTCCCCATGGTAGGTCAGACTGAATGCTTACAGCTTAAAGCATCGTGGCTCAGGTCCATCTCTGATCTGAACATCAGAATTAATGGTTCCTGAATGGCCTCTCTGTGCAGCTGTTTCGTTGCTGAACTGCTTTGTTCTGCACAAAGTTTTCCAGACGTCTTTAGCTGTCTGTGAGCAGTGAGATATCTCATTTGCTTCTTCAACAGCAGGATTCAAGCACAGCTTCAGTTAGTCCGGATTGCGTCCAGTTTCAGGCTGGGATTGCTTTCTCTTAGAGGTAGTGATAATCCTCTCTTTAACTTTCCCATGTCGTGAATAACACTTACTAAATCCATAATATTTTGACTTTGAGTCCTCTCAAAGCAGGAAGAGATGTAAAAACTTGCATTCAAAATTCCCAAACCTGAATTCCTGTTTATATTCCAGTAATAGACAAGGGCTTAGAACTATTTATAAATGTCTCCTATCAACATTTCAAGGTCCTCTGCATGGAGGACCCGTAGCACTAGGCAGGATTCTGTTGTTAATGAAGTATTTCAATTAGTTTTATTCTCATGTTCCTTTTCACTAATGGTAGTCGTAATTTCAGCAAGAGCCAGTAAGTATTTTGTGTTAGTGTCACTTGTAACTGTAAATTACTTAAAGAGAGTAATTTACAGATAGAGGATGGAATAAAAAATGGAACAAGACACTTATGTTTTTGTACATGACAATAACATAAAGAAGTCATGTCGCACAAGTATTTTTGTAGACCACAAACCCAAAAACCTTACCATCTAAGAGAAAAACAAGTCGTAGTTTATTGTTGGAGCAGAAGGTTTAAATATCTCCATTCGCTAGATGGAGAACTGGTATAGGATGCAGAAGAAATCATTTGTGTTGGGCAAGTCTTTCATAACTGGAAAACAAATTATGGTAAGCTGGGTCCTTGGCCATAGCCTTAGCTTGAAGATCTTCTCCTCTCTTTTACCAAAGTAAAAATGCAAATCCAAAAGCGGCTGTCTGCATCATGGAGCTGGATCCTGCCAGACTAAGCTAAACATAAAATGGGTTCAGGCCTGAAAAAAACACTGAACATCTGTTCCTGTGCATAGGGTACTAAACCCACCTCAGAGCCAGGCAACAAATGCCAAGCCAAGAATAACACCCCCTGAACAAGGAATACAGAGCTGACATAATCTGTTATAGAGTAAAAAAATCCATTTTCCTTCAGTAATTTTCAAGGTGTGTTCAGATTCAGGGAAGAGGAGAAATATGTTCCTTCCACAAACTACTTGATCCTTTGAGCAGCTTCGTGTTGTTCAAACTCTTGGCACAAAAATTGGTTACTTTACAGGTTAGCTGATATCAGGATTGCTGGTAATCTTGCTGATGGTTATTGAATATGTAAATCAGTTTTCTGGGATTAGGAGTGAATTGGGTTTATGTCGCAAGGTTTTGGTACTAGAGGGTCTTCAGGGTTGACTTCCATGAGAAGACAACAGAAGCTGCCCCCAGACAGAACCAGCTCCAGCTGGCTCCAAGATGGACCCACTGCTGGCCAAAGCTGAGCCCAACAGCGATGTTGATAGTGTCTCTGTGATAAGGTATTTCAGAAAGGGTGAGAAATACTGCACAACAGTAGCTATGAGAGAGAAATGAGAAAATATAAAAGGTCTGCAGACACTAAGGTCAATGAAGAAGGAGGAGAAGGAGGTGCTCCAGGCACTGGAGCAGATTCCCCTGCAGCCTGTGGTGAAGACCATGGTGATGCAGGTTGTTGCCCAGCGGCCCATGGGGGCTTCATGCCGGAGCAGGTGGCTGTGCCCCGAAGAAACCTTCAGCCCATGGAGAACCCACACTGAGAAGGCTCCTGGAAGGAACTGAGGCCCCTGGAGAGAAGGATTCCTGGCAGTGCCCATGACACCATGGGGGATCAGGCTGGGGTAGTCCATTCCTGAAGGACTGCACCCCATGGAAAAGACCTGTTGAAGAAGTTCATGGAGGACTGTTTCCCATGGGTGGGACCTCACAATGAAATGGGGTAAGAGTGTGAGGAGGAAGGAGCAGCAGAGATAATGTGATTAACTGACCACACAAACCTCACTTCCAACTGTGCTGCTCAGGGGGAGGCATTAACCAAGTTAATCAGGGAACTATTGGGCAAACTCAAGTGGAAGAAGAGAGTCTATAAACCATGGAAGCAGGGGCTGGCCACTTGGGTTAAGGATAAGACTGTTGTCAGAGGATGTAGGGAGGCAACTAGGAAAGCAAAGGCCTCCTTGGAATTAATCTTGCGAAGGAGGTGAAGGACAACAGAAAGGGCTTCTTCAAATATGTTGCCTACAAAACTAACACTAGAGGCAATGTAGGCCCTCTGGAGAAAGAGGTGGGTGCCCTGGATACAGAGGATACAGAGAAGGCAGAGCTGCTGAATGCCATCTTTGCCTCTGTCTACACTGTTGAAGACTGTCCTCAGGAGCCCCAGGCCCCTGAGGCCCCAGACGAAGTCAGGATAAAGGAGGAGTTTGCCCTGGTTGAGGAGAACTGGGTTAGAGATCAGTTAGGCAATCTGAACATCCATAAATCCATGGGCCCTGATGGGATGTACCTGCGGGTGATGAGAAAGATGGTGGAGGTCATTGCTAGGCCACTCTCCATCATCTTTGGTAAATTGTGGGCAACAGGTGAGGTGCCTGAAGACTGGAGAAAAGCAAATGTCACTCCAGTCTTCAAGAAGGGCAGGAAGGAGGACCTGGGTAACTACAGACTGGTCAGCCTCAGCTCCATCCCTGGAAAGGTGATGGAGCAGCTTATCCTCAGTGCTGTCTCTAGACATATCAAGGATAAGAAGGTTATTAGGAGCAGTCAACATGGTTTTGCCAAGGGTAAGTCATGTTTGACCAACCTGATAGCCTTTTATGAAGACATAACCAGGTGGATGGATGGTGGTAGTGTAATGGACATGGTTTACCTGGATTTCAGTAAACTCTCTGGCAACATCTCCCACATCATCGTCACAGCTAAACTGAGTAAGTGTGGTCTGAATGACCGAGTAGTGAGGTGGGTTATGAACTGGTTGAAGGAAAGAAGTCAAAGAGTTGTAGTCAATGGGGCAGAATCTAGTTGGAGGCCTGTGTCTAGTGGAGTCCCTCAGGGGTCAGTACTGGGACCAGTGCTGTTCAATATATTCATCAACGACCTGGATTGGGGAACAGAGAGCACTGTCAGCAAGTTTTCTGGCAACACCAAACTGGGAGGAGTGGTTGACATACCAGAAGGCTGTGCAGCCATTCAGAGAGACCTAGACAGGCTGGAGGGCTGGGCGGGGAGAAATCTTATGAAGTTTAATAAGGGCAAGTGTAGAGTTTTGCACTTGGGAAAAAAATAACCCGATGTGCCAGTATAGGTTGGGGACTGCCCTGCTGGAGAGCAGCGCAGGGGAAAGGGACCTGGGGGTTCTAGTGGACAGCAGGATGACCGTGAGCCAGTACTGTGCTCTCATGGCCAAGAAGGCCAATGGCATCCTGGGGTGTATTAGAAGGGGAGTAGCAAGTAGGTCAAGAGAGGTCCTCCTGCCCCTCTACTCTGCCCTGGTGAGGCCACATCTGGAATATTGTGTCCAGTTCTGGGCCCCTCAGTTCAAGAAGGACAGGGAGCTGCTTGAGAGAGTCCAGCGTAGAGCCACAAAGATGGTGAAGGGAGTGGAGCATCTCCCTTCTGAGGAAAGGCTGAAGGAGCTGGATCTCTTTAGCTTGGAGAAAAGGAGGCTGAGGGGTGACCTCATTAATGTTTATAAATATGTCAAGGGGGAATGTCAGGAAGATGGAGCCAGGCTCTTTTCAGCGGTGTCCACTGACAAGACAAGGGGCAATGGATGTAAGCTGGAACACAAGAGGTTCCATAAAAATATGAGGAAAAACTTTTTTACTGTGAGGGTGACAGAGGACTGGCACAGGCTGCCCAGGGAGGTTGTGGAGTCTCCTTCTTTGGAGACATTCAAAACCCGCCTGGACACGTTCCTGTGCGCTGTACTGTAGGTGATCCTGCTCTGGCAGGGGGGTTGGACTAGATGATCTTTGAGGTTCCTTCCAACCTCTAACATTCTGTGATTCTGTGATTCTGTTAGGGAAGTTGGCAATGAAGCTGAGCCTGTGAAGAAAAGACACTTTAGGGAAAGATGGTTTTAGGTTTGTTCTTATTTCTCATTTTCCTACTCTGTTAGCTGGCAATAAATGACAATGTTAATTTATCCAAGATGAGTCTGTTTTGCCCATGATAGTAAGTGATGGTCTCCATATTCTTATCTCAACCTTTTGTCACTTTCTGTCACATTTTGTTCCCCTGTCCTGTAGAGGAGTGGGAGTGATGAAGTAGTGGGCAGCACCTGGCAGCCAGCCAAGGTCCACCCAGCGCAAGCATCTATCCATCTCTTTGCCCCCCAACTAATCATATTTATATCTGTCTTTTTGGTAAACACAGATACAGTTACACCAGGAGGGAAATTTCTTCGGATTAAATATTTATGGTAAGTTAAACCTTTGTGCATGGAAGACATGGCATGGTATGTCTTTAAATCTGTTGGGCTACCCTAAGTTCATATTTACTATGAGGAAGAGTAAAAATCCATCAAATATAGACAAGGAATTCAGACAAAACTATTGAGTGGGCACTTTTTCTGAGCAGCAACAGATGTGCCCATCTCCTTGGGGTCTGTTAAGTGGTGATTCTGAGGAAAGGGAGGATTTTCTACCTACTCCGGATGAGAAACAACTGTGCATCTGAGGGGGGGGGGGCCCAAGAGATGTCCCTCTCTTATTGGTCCTCCAGCTTGATGAGGCACTTTCACACTTGCCCAGCAGAAGTCAGGGGACAGGTCAAATATACTTCCTCTACCTCCTTCTGCCAAGCAGAGAAACACAACAGCACAGGTCTCCCTCCAGTTTGCTGGCTGCTCTGACTTCCTCTGTGCTGACTATTAGCAAGTCCTCTCCTTCTCTTTGAAGCTGTTGTTCAAGTCCACAGCCCTTTATGAACCTAAAAGAGTGATGGGCTGTGTTGGCTTCATGCAAACCCCTTCTACAGCTGTGTCTCTTCTGTGGGCCTGCACAAAATAGCTAAGAACCTCTGTGAAGAAACCAGTCTCTTGACTGTGCTTGACAGCCTTAAGCTATGTTGCTGAGGTGAGGATGTTATCCTGCTTGGAAAATGGAATTTATCCTTTCAAGACTCATTGTGATGGGGAGGATAGTAACATTAGCTTGGGCAGCAGATGGCTTTTTCAGGAAAACGTTCTGGGAACGTGTTCAGGTTTTGCCTTTCATGTGGTGTATGTGCATACTTGCAGCTGATTTAGACTAAACAAAGGGTAATTCTACATTGTGGTTTTCTTCTGTCAACAGACTGTGTGATTGGATGAAGTTTCCAATGGCATATATCAGCTATTATTTTCCTTCCCTCTGGGATCCCTAGTAAGCATCCATCTTGACTGCAAGTTGAGTTTAAGCTGCCCCCCACCTCCGCCCCCTTTTCAACGTTTTCAAACTCCTGTTGCAATATCTAGGCACTTGCTCTCCTCCTGGTGATGTTGAAGGCCTCCAGCTCTGTGGTGTCAGCTCCCCTCTTCCCTGGCCTCTGACACAAGCCTGCCTGTTGGTGTCATTTACCACTAATCTTCTCCTCTTCCATGTGCAGACCTTCACTGCAGATTCACTGTTCCCTCTCTCCTGACGTATTTATTGCTACTGACGAAGTTCTCCACATGGGGAATTGCTATTATTACGTCTCTTACTGACTAGATTTTCAAACACAGCTTCATGAAGATGAGAGCTGAAGACCTTGCCAAAAAACATCTCTTCCTGCTGCCCCTTCTTTGTCTTCTGGCTTTTTTGGGAACATCTTGCATTGTAAGAAAGGTGATTCTGGAGACAGTGAAACTGCATGATGTAACATTGTTCCTGGCAGAACATGGGACATAGCTGGTATAAAATCACTGAAAGGTAGCTGAAAGCATCTAATTGCTAGAATGACCTGAGCACCACATGTTGGGGGGCTGTTTCACATGGCTAATGAAGAGCTCAACAGTATTTCAGTGATAATTTGATACTTAACTTTTAGCCTGTTACGTAAGTGCTAATTAAATGTTTTAACATACTGTACATGTTTTATATATTAATAAGCAATAAGTGTACAAGTTACACTTTGTATGTGATTTAGAAGGAATTGCAGGGTGGTGAGATTTTCTTCTTTATATACCTATTAAACCCACATAACTGCTGTTTTTACAGTTGATTGGTGTTCGGTTAACATACAGTAATTGCTCTTTAAAGGCTTTAGTAAGTGCATATTTGAGACAATTTACAGTGTTAGCAATTTCCTGCTACTATTCCTCAGAGGTGCAGGGAAGATAATCACGTTCAATGCTGGAATTCACTGGGAGCCTGCCACGCACTCCCCACCGAGCACCACGCGAGCTGCATTCAGCCATGAGGGATTCCACTTTCAGGGATGATAAACACACACGAAGAAACACTTTACTGGCTATAAAATGATCCTTCTGCACAACATGCTACAGCGAGGCAAGCAGCTGGGAGGTGGGGACACATTGTTAGGAAAACAAATCAGGAGGGACATCACTCAGTCTTTTCCAGTTTATCCTGTGAAGCCACAGAGAAAAGCAACTGGCTGTCTTCTTTTCTCCTGGTGGATCACACAGTCCCTCTATGTTTGCCCCCAGTTTAAAGATATAGAGGCTGTAAGCCTGAGTCCCTGCTTCTCCATACGATCTCAGCGCGACCCCAGGCAAATCACTTAGTGCCTCTGTGCCCCGCTTATCCTTTTGTGGATATAACACTCTGCCTGTCCTTACTCTGAGGCAATATTGTTCATTCCAGACTACAGGCTCCAACACTAAAGAGATCAAATGCATATTTAAGATAGATTTAAAACCAGAAAAGCAGCACCACCCTACTGCCCCATTAATTTGGAAAGTTTGAGGGCAACAGAAATGGATTGCTGCTTCCCAAATGACTGAGGCAGCAAGGTGCACAAAGTGCCTGCCATTTAATCGACACGGCCCGCTGAAATCCAATCTACTAGGCAAAGTGGAGGAAGAATATCATTTGAAATCTGTATGCCAATGAGAGAGAGTGCATGCAAAAGAAAGCAATTTTTTGTTCCACATCATTCCTTTTGCATAATGTTGTATCCTTTTGACAAGGCAGCATAATAAAGCTTAACTCCCTCTTTGCTCTCCACCCTTCAATCGCTGACTTGAAAGAAAACAGCAAAGCCCTATCTTTAGCGTCAAATGAACAATGGCATTCTTCCAGCATGAAGAAATGAGCTGCTTTTGAAAGAGTTGTGGAGGAAAGTGCAAAATGTTCTAACTTCTCATGAAACAAGGACTGGAATGATAGTCACTTGGCTCATCCTCTAGGATGTCAGCACAGGCTTTGCACTCCAGGTTTATATAAAATATTGGTTGAGGTATGTAAGGGGGCTAGAAAGCCCATGTTGCAGATAAGACAAAACAGAAATACAATAACATGGAAGATTTTCACGTTCAATGCACTCAGAAACAGTAACTAATTAATATTTCTACTACAAGATGGTATATTTCATCCTATTTTACTGGTGAAGCTTGGCCAAAACTTTCCAGGTAGCCTGGAGGATACTGAGACATTGATTTTAACAAGACTTGGGAAACTTAACCCCTAAGGCAGCGCTGTGTATTTCAGCAGAGGCTTGGGTCTTCGCCACTCCGGCTTGAACAAGGCTGGAGGAAGTCACTCAGCACACAACAGCAGGGAACGTGCTTTCTCCTGCAGGGTGAAGACTTAACATAGCAGCAGGGGCTGAGACCAGCCAAGAACCTGTTTGACAAAATTTGGGGCTTGATCCAAAGTTTTGCTGAATCTATGAGGTATGCAGACCAAGTGTGAGGAGTTTCCCACACAGAAAATGGGAGAGCCTTGGTGCTCTACTACTTCCTCTTTTTTTCCTTTTCTTTTCTTTTCTTTTCTTTTCTTTTCTTTTCTTTTCTTTTCTTTTCTTTTCTTTTCTTTTCTTTTCTTTTCTTTTCTTTTCTTTTCTTTTCTTTTCTTTTCTTTTCTTTTCTTTTCTTTTCTTTTCTTTTCTTTTCTTTTCTTTTCTTTCTTTCCTTTCCTTTCCTTTCCTTTCCTTTCCTTTCCTTTCCTTTCCTTTCCTTTCCTTTCCTTTCCTTTCCTTTCCTTTCCTTTCCTTTCCTTTCCTTTCCTTTCCTTTCCTTTCCTTTCCTTTCCTTTCCTTTCCTTTCCTTTCCTTTCCTTTCCTTTCCTTTCCTTTCCTTTCCTTTCCTTTCCTTTCCTTTCCTTTCCTTTCCTTTCCTTTCCTTTCCTTTCCTTTCCTTTCCTTTCCTTTCCTTTCCTTTCCTTTCCTTTCCTTTCCTTTCCTTTCCTTTCCTTTCCTTTCCTTTCCTTTCCTTTCCTTTCCTTTCCTTTCCTTTCCTTTTCGCTTTGCTTTTTTCTTCCCTTCCCTTCCCTTCCCTTCCCTTCCCTTCCCTTCCCTTCCCTTCCCTTCCCTTCCCTTCCCTTCCCTTCCCTTCCCTTCCCTTCCCTTCCCTTCCCTTCCCTTCCCTTCCCTTCCCTTCCCTTCCCTTCCCTTCCCTTCCCTTCCCTTCCCTTCCCTTCCCTTCCCTTCCCTTCCCTTCCCTTCCCTTCTTTTTCTTTTTTCTTACCCCCTCCCCTTCCCTTGTTTCTCTTCCCAAACTATTTATGCTTCTGTTGTTGTTGTTGAAAGCTACTAAAAGCTTTTAGAAAACTTTTAAAAAGCTAACTTAAAAGAGGTTCTGGCAAGCTAAAGGGTTGTGTAATTCCCGTATTATCACTGTAGATGCAACATTTTTGAAGGAATGTCTTCATTTAACACACTTAGTGAGTTTGGAATGGACGCCACCAATTTTAATCCCCTTCAGTTACTGGTGAAAAGGAACTTCCAATACTTCTCCACAAAGTGATAATAATAAAAAACTACTTGTGTTTGTGGTCATTCTTGTGCCCACAGGAAAATGTGTATAAAAATTATAATTCACCTGGATATGTGTAATGGCAAACCACAAAGTCGTCCTCAGCAGCTGCCATGATTACAGTATCACAGTATGCTAGGGATTGGAAGGGAACTCAAAAGATCATCAAGTCCAATCCCCCTGCCAGAGCAGGAACACCCGGATGATGTTACACAGGAAGGCGTCCAGGCGGGTTTTGAATGTCTCCAGAGAAGGAGACTCCACAACTTCTCTGGGCAGCCTGTTCCAGTGCTCTGTCACCCTCACTGAGAAGAAGTTTCTTCTCAAATTTAAGTGGAACCTCTTGTTTCTGGCAGTTCTGCACTTTCTCAATTACTTACATGTCCCCCAGTTATTTTCCTCCTTTAGTGAGGTTACACATTTCCCACTGATGATGATATATCGACTTGCCTGCACGCAACTGAAAGAAGGAAAATAGTCTTAAAGGTCAGGTTTGAAGGTAAGGTTCAGATGAATTGCATTCAATCTTCTACATCACATGATGACCTGTGTTTAAGTCAATGGGGACAACCCTACACAGCAGAACTATGGTGAAAGTGAATTCCTTAAGAGGTTCAAGGCAGGCAAAGGGTGACTTCTGAAGAGCGAGTGATCATCAAATAATCCATGTAAACCATGCTCACAACATGGACTGGTATTTTAGAGAATTCTTTGCTTGCTTCTCATTATCTACCTTCTGACACAACAGTGACTATGGGATGATGTATGAAAGAGCAAACAGCAACGAAATACATGCTCAGAGCAACTTGCCGTTACAAATCTGGGAAGTACGAAATATTTCGGTGTTTTCACAAAATTTACAGTTGAATCCTGTTTTTTGGAGTAGTTTTTCACTGGAAAATTAGTTAATTGGAACCACTTATCCTGGTTCCTTTTAGTGCTTTCAAAATTGCTTCTTGCAAGTAATTAGTATTACCTAAAAGCTCCTATGGTAGTGAGAGGATCATGTTAATTTGGCAGAGAGCAATAATGTAAACACTTGTAACAATGCTCATGGCCCTTCACAAGAGCTGAAAGTGGGAAAAAAAAAGATTTTGCATGAAGGGTGTGGTGCAACAACTTGCTCTGGAAATCCTCTAGTTTTCTATCTCCATCCGAACTATGATTCAGTGTTGATGTGACAGTGTGATTTGCCCTAAGCAATGTTTCCAAAGCAGAGATGGTTGGAAACTTTCCAAAGGCAAGGTTTTCTGCTGGGAGGTGCTGATTCAACAAATGCAAAACCTGCCATGCAAGAGCATTGCTCTGGCTGGAATCTCCTCGTGAATCAAAACAATCTGTTTCAATTGTTTGAAGTCCTGAAAGGGATGGTCTATGTTTAGAGACAACATGCTGCTAAAAGTTCAGTTTGAAATGGAAGATTTTAGTTTTGATTGAAACACACTGTCTCCTTTCTTCTTTTCAGGAGGAAGTGCGTGTGAGGAGCTGAAGCTCCATCTCAAGGTGGCAGAGGATTAAGAGCAGTCCCAAGGCCACCCCCTCCTGCACACCAGCCGTGTGGGCTGACAGAGTCCTTGGCTGGGCAGAGCCAGCTGCTCAGACCTGACACAGAGCTGGTGCTGCCCTTTCCCTGGGCTTTGGCAACCGCTCCCAGCTTGGCTGGGGACTCAAGTTTCTCCTTCCCACTATCTGCCATGGACATGGCCATAGAGGCCTCCGGTTCCCTCTGTTTGGAGCACTGGGAAGGTGCACCACAGGCTGGCAGGGTCTGATCATATTTTGCCTTGAGCCTGCGATAACCATGGCTCAAAATTCTGTGCCTCCCCGAGCTGAGGCCCCACTGTGGGTGCTGCAGCCTGCAGCCTAGTCTAGGCATGTTGTCTCACAGTCCCTGCTCAGTGGCAACACTCTCACCTATCCCTGACCAAACAGTCTGGTTTCACCGAGTCCCACAAATCTGCCTGTCTCGCCACAGGGGACACTTGATAGCCTTTAAAAACTGGGGTCTGAATTAAAGCGAAATGGATACTCTGCGGTAGGAATCCCTGCTCTCTAATTTCTATTAAATGCAGTAGTGCAGAAGGCAGAAGTGTCTAATGAGAGTGGAGTGAACAGGAGGGATTAAAACTGTGTTAGCTCATCTCTGCAGACCTGGAGCGGAGGTGCAGGGAGAAGAGGGCTCTGGATATTAATGGCTTCTCAGCCACAGCAACAGAGGAGGAAGGGAGTCAGTGCCGTCATACCAACAACTTCTCTGAGGCTTGGTAAAGTGGCAGGCAGCTGAGATCACAAGCTTCTGTCACCATCTCTGGATCCAGGCCGGATACCAAAGAAAAGGATGAAATCAGGATTACAGAAGCAACACAGACCGAGGAAAGTCAGACTGTGTCAGGAAATATTTCCCTGGTGTTTTTCCATGACCTCACTAGGCTTGGTTTCTCACCTTCAGAAGCCAAGGAGGGATACTAGGGAGTCACAGGAATAGTGGATTCTGAAGAAGCACATGCACTTCACACTCTCCTGCTGAAAAATACCAATGTGTCAGGGAGCTGGAGCATGCCCTAAGACATGTAACCATCACACAGTAGTTGCCTCCTTTCCCTATCATCTCCTGCATGAAAACTGGAGTCTTTTCCTCTCTCTGTGTCTTGCCAGAGATAGAACCAAGGGCAATAAACAGAGCTTTTAACTGTCAATGCTCTTGCTCTTCTCCAACATTCTTTCTTGTTACACAGAGGTTTACTTATTTCAGGAAATGTTGAGGATCACACTGACCTCTGATGTGGGCAGCTGTGGCACTAAGTTTTTAGTCTGCGTCATGTTCTGTGGTGCCTGAGACACTGCCAGGACAAGCGCTGCATGAGAGAGATATGGCGTGTAAGTGCTGCGGGACTCAATCTTAAGAAACAGTGAGCAGGCAAAGATGAGAAAGATGGTGAATGAAAAAGTACAATCTTGGTAGGAGTCATAAATGTGGAATAATGGGGACATCAGAGCATGGAACTGGAAAGAGGAGGAAGATCTGGTGTTTGAAAAGCTGACATACAGTCCACAAGCAGTCTGGATAAAGCTATTTCCACCCAGTAGCAGAAAAACAAACTGAAAAAAATAATACTTTCTTCACGCATGTACACACACGCAGTGTCTCTGCAAGAGAAATTTCCTGATGAACTGGAATGTGCAACTAAAGCATTTGTGAAGTTCGCCTAAGGCACCGAAGGCATCGGATCTTCCACTGGCATAAATCAGCACCTCTCCATTGCCTCTGATGGATTTACTTACCCTTGTACCACCCAGGAATCTGGGCAGAGGTACATGCTACCCTTTACTGTCCTGTCAGGTAAACAGGGGTGCAGATTTGCATGGTCAGGTACTCTGAAATTCCATTCTTTGGTTCCAGTGACAAAATGAGTCAGACTTGAGCTTTTTCAGTGGTTTGGAAGAAGCTCAGATGTTGTTCTATAAATAGCTAGCTAGATCGAGCTTTTTAATGTTTTTAACGATGATCACAGAGAAGTGAACTGTGGCTCATAAATCTCCAAAGGTCTGCGAGTTGTCGCTTCTAGTACCTGGAGTGTAAAAATCTGAGTATCTTTCAGGAACTCACTGCATACATCATTTGAAAAGTGTAGAGTGCCACTGGAATTTCTGCTAAGGGGTCTCACGTAACAGTGCTGAGTGTGTGTGAAGTGGAATGAGGAATAGGGACTCAACTGTGTTTGAGCACTGCTTTCCAAGGTTGAGTGCTGCTTGACACAATGGCTTCAACGCATGGTAGGACAATGGTAGTGCTTGCATTGAGTTCTGTTTCTAGCTGGTGTGAAACAAGAAATGCGTAGTTCTTGACAAAGACGTCCCTGACCAAGGCTCAGCCTTGCCCCCGTTGAAGTAGAGCTCTCTTCTCAGGAGTGTCTGCAGAAATGCACTGTGCAGCTGCGTGCTCAGATTGCTGGTGACCTCCCCATCCTCTGCGCCCCAACATGCAATGACATGCCCCCTATTTCTCACCTGGCAGGCTTGTGTGCTCTACCTCAAGTGCTGAGACCACGTGGGATGTGTGTTCATCCTTCTTTGTAAGCTACAGAAGAGAAGGGTCTGAGAGGAAAATTCTGCTTGCTATTCCACTCACATTAAGCTTTACAGGGTGGCAACACGAGTTCAGGGAACGATCTGGTGACAATCCACAGTCACAGATTAAACCCGCATCCTGCTGTCTCAGGGATGTTATCTCCATGGTGCCTAGGGAAGAGAAAAGCCAAGAAGTACTTTTATAATTACTTGGGTCACCAAACTAGCTGTATATACACAGAGGAACCCTGCTCTGCAGCAGCTGCATGACAGATGGAGAACAAATGTAAGTATTAGAACCAATGAAATAATAATAGCAACAATAATAACAATAAAAACAACAACAGTAGTAAGAATAGTGTTGGGAGAAAACTGTTTATGAGTATTTTTATTTTGGGATGATCACCAGTCTTGTATATTCAGGCCATGCTCTGACTTTGCCTATTCAGTCTGCCTAACACCTCAAAACACAACCATTTCTATCCACCCACACAGATAAAACTCTTGCATGTCAATTACTACCAAAACATTTCTCTGACCTTAACCAATACGACTCTGCCTTACCCATTTCTGCCCAGCCCAGCCCAGCAGTGACTGTTTAGCCATTTAACTGTCTTTGCACCTTCTCACTAGCTGCCATTTCTCCCCAGCATCAGACACAAGACTGCTGCTTCTCCTGCCTCTCAGGTTCTGCGGAATGTGCCATTCAGCCCACAGACCTGCTTGGGACGCTTTTAGGCAGGCATCTTGATGCCCTTTCCCATACCTTCCCCACTTACTACACTGCCTGCAAAGCTGCCTTCTCCTTCCTTACACCTTTTGCTGCCTCTAAAACCCTCTCCACGCTGCTTGGGTTTCTGCTGTGCTGAGATCACTGGCTGACTTATGTTGACCAATGGATTTGTTATTGCTGTACTCTTCTCCTGACTCTCAGGTTCTGCTACCTGCAACCTTGGCACAGAATGCAGAATGCTTGGATCCAGGACCCTGAACTGGGCTCCAGGTGCCAAACAGTATTATTTCTAGAATTTAAGGATTTTACCAAGGCTATCAGGATATTTGTCTTTGCTTTCTAGAAAGGAAAGCTGTATTACAGACAGAAGGAGTGATAAGTGCGAGGCCAATTTTTGTACCTGAATGTTTTGGTTTCTGTAGTCCCAAGCCAATACCACCATAGTCTCCCATCACACAAAACCTACTGACAAATGGGAGTGGGATTGAAAAGATTTTATTTTTTTATGTATATATTTTTGCATTTCTTTTAATTCAAATTGTGTAAAATATATTTCTGCTTTAAGTATGGTTTTGATAATCTCCTGTGGCCATCTTTGTGCTTTGATCTATTGCATTCCAGGTTTTGGTGGGCAGGCAGGGTGCTGTGTGACTTTTGAGAGTTTCACTCCTATTTTCCCAGCATGAAAAGTATGTCTAAGGTCACACTGTGTATGTACAAAAAAAAAAAAGGAACACCATATTTTCCACTTCCCAGCCCACTAAGTATGAAACCATTGTTCTCTGGATTGCGTTGGTTTTAACCTGGATGCTATTTGATCCTATCAGCCCACTGACAGCATTGGGTTAGGATGTATAGAATGGCTCTCAGGACATTACTAGGCAGGCTGGGAGGGATCTTTTGGTTTGCATTTGCTGTATTATATTACTCTTGGAAATAAGAAAACCCCAAGATTTGTCCTGATTTCACAGAGGTGTTAAATGATTGCAGGTACCTTTGATTTACGGAATTGGGTGCTTTCGGAAAAATCAGGTCAGCCTGGGGTCTTTATGAAGTAGATTAATTTTTTCTTTTTGTTTGATTGAAAGGAAAAAACTTCCTTCCTTATCAAAATTATTCTGCATGCAGGGCTTGTGATCCTCCCCATCTGACTCGCTGCCTGCAGAAGTGTTTGCTGTATGTTTTAAGTTGGCAAACACACAAGGACTATTTCTCCCCTGAAAAATTTGCAGTGATTCTGAGCTGGTTTTGTAATTCTGGAACTGAGTGAAGGAACAAACATCAAGTTCTCCTCTTGGAACTGTCTAGCATGGCAGTATGTGGCTCCAAAGTTATTTTTCTGGAATTAAAGGGGATTTTCTCTACACCAGTAGGTAAGGAACGTGAGAATTTGGCTCCATGTCTTACAGAGTCTGGTGGCAATTGAACACAATGCGGGGACTCCATTTATAGAGTGTTTTCAGCTCCCTCAATTGTGTGTATAATCCTACCATTTTGTTTCAACACATGGATTTATGGAGTAGGAACAAGTTCGGGTGACCAGTACCAGTCATTGTACCTGACATTTCAGCTACTAGAGGCTGAGGGAAGAGTGTGGAACTGGTTATTCAAAGTAAACAGGTGAGAAACCTACTTGACCTTATCCTTCCTCAACAGAGAAATAGAACACAGACTTTAAAATAAAGAATAAATGAAAAACTAGAAATCTCTTTCACTCCCTTTATGAATCATGGTTGTGAAACTAAGACTTGCAAATAGATATACAACTTCAGGTTGCCACCATGGACACCTCTGTTTCCAAACCCTCTAGCAGTCTCCCCTACTTCACATCTGAAGAGTGTATGTTCCTTGAGGCTTAAATAACTTCTTTGCCTTCATGTTTGCTGATATTGAAGATAGCATCCCAGAGAATGAGCTACCTGCAGGATTTGGTTTTAAAACTAAGGAGAAAGGACAACAGCAAAACTAAGGATGATGATGAATGCAACAGGCTTGGGAAAATGGTATCTCAGAATTTGGAAGAAAGTAGTACAAGACATAAAAGTTTCTTCCCTAAGAATGAGATCAAAGGAATGGAAAAGGGAGCATTATGATGAGTTACACCTAAAAGGGTTAGTTCCTTGTAACATGGAAGAGAAACTAAGGAGGGAAATGAAGGTTTCTAATAATCACTCTGGTAAGGAAAAATGCTAGAGAAAGGTGTCCAGCTACCTGAATTCAAGATCCAAAGATAGCACGCATCTTTCTTTACCTACTCAGCCCATGGAGCAATCTCAGCTGAATGTTTGCACTTGGATATTTGTATGCTATCTTCCGTTGGCGTATGTGGGTATCTTTTGAGTGTGTGTATTGGTGAGAGTTGGATCTCCTAGTGCTGTCAAAAAATACAGCAGCGTGTGATAACTGCAGGGTCCTGGCAAGAGGCTCCTTCACCAAAGCGCATTCCTGGAGGTGCAGCCAGTGTTGTTATGCACCTTTAAGTAGCCTTGTATGTGTGCCGAGGAACTAGATCGTGTCAAGTACCCTTGGTGAGACACTCTGGGATAGCACAGACAATGTCGACTGAAGTTGACTGCTCTTCTTCTCCTTTCAGTCCAAAATAATTGGGGTAATAGATGAAATTTCCTGGACAGATCAGTGTGACTCACGCAGCTTGATGTACTGAAGGAGGAGGAAATGAAGTAAGGGGCCAAAAATAGTCCTAGAGACACTAGCTTAGAAGGAAGGACAAAACAGAACACAGACTAGAAAATAAAAGACCTACAGTGATGTGACATTAAGACCATCTGGACAGTGTTTGTCAGCAGCTGAAGAGTAAGCAAAGCCCTGAGAAGGGTTTCTAAAAGTGAGGGGAATATAAATGACATACTGCCCAGCAAGCGTTTAGAAAGCATTGAATGCTTCTGATCCACCTTCATTGGTGCATCCAATTTTGAAAGGGGCAGCCCAGAAGCAATAAAAAATGTGTGTCAGGAAATGTGATAGTTTGAAGAGAGATTCAACTAAGTCTCAGCTTCCTTTTACTGAGAGAAGCTCTTTGAGAGAAAAGGATGTCTGGAAGGCAAGTAGCATACTAACACTAACCAACTATGCAAATAAGTCTCAACAATAAAAGACATGTAGAAAAGTGTAAGTGGACCTGTATGTTTGTGTAACATCTGTCAAAATAGTTGAGGTTGCTAGGTGCTATTTCCAGAGAAATGAAGTAATAGTGATAATATCAAATGTGGTGTAACAAGAACTTCCAAGCTTTGAAATTCTTGAGAAGAAACAACACTTTTGGGGTAGTTCTTGGTAGTTGCTACATTTATTAATTTGCTTTAAACATGACAACAATGGAAAATGCCATATTTGGAGGGAAATAAGGAGTTGTTGGATGCTTTTCTGACCCAGGAAAGAAGGTTTTCTACAAAAGATTTTTGTATGAAGAAAATGCTGAAACAGAAAATTTTCCATTCTTTTTTGGGCTCATGTTATCGTAGAATAATAGAATGATTTAGATTGGAAGGGACCTCAAAGATCACCTAGTTCCAACCTCCTTGCCATGGCAGAGACATCTCCCACTAGATCAGGTTGCTCAATGGTCCATCCAGCCTGGCATTGAACACTTGATATTGGGTTTGCCTGGCCAGATTTTGGTAGCAGGGGCTTGTAGTGGCAGCTTCTGGAAGCCAGCTTCCACCCATTACCCCTTGTCCTATCACTACAGGCCCTCCCCAGCCTTCCTGTAGGCCTCTTTCAGGTACTGGAAGGCCACTATAAGTCCCTAGAGTCTTCTCTTTTCCAGGCTGAACAAGTCTAACTCTCAGCCTGTCCTCATAGGAGAGATATTCCAGCCCTCTGACCATCTTGGTAGCCCTCGTCTGGACTCGCTCCAACAGCTCCATGTCTCTCTTGTGTTGGGGATTCCACGGCTGGACACAGTATTCCGAATGGGGTGTCACAAGGGTAGAGTAGAGGGGCAGAAATCACCTCCCTCAACCTGCTGGTCACACACCTCTTGGTGTATCCCAGGATACAGTTGGCTTTCTGGGCTGCAAGTGCACATTGTTGACTCATGTTGATCTTATCATTCACCAGCATGTCCAAATTCTTCTTCCCAGGACTGGTCTCAATATACTCATTGCCCAACCTATATCTGTGCTTGAGATTGCCTCAACCCAGGTGCAGGACCTTACAGTTGGCCTTGTTGAACTTCATGATGTTGGCCTGGGCCCACCTCTCAAGCCTGCCAAGGTCCCTCTGGACAGCATCCCTTCCCTCCAGTGTGTTGGCCGCACCACATAACTTTGTGTTGTCAGCAAACTTACTGAAGGTGCACTCAATGCCACTGTTCATGCCACCAACAAAGATGTTAAATAGTACCAGACCCAGTACTGATCCCTGAGTGACGCCACCTGTCACTGGTGTGGTCTCCACTTGGACATTGAGCCAATGATCACAATTCTTTGAGCGCAATCTTCCAGCCAGTTCCACATCCACCGAATGGTCCATCCATCAAATCCATGTCTTTCCAACTTGGAAATGAAGATGCCATGCGGAACACTGTCAAATGCCTTGCACAAGTCCAGGTAGATGACACCAGTTTTTCTTCCCTTGTCAAATGATTCTGCTATTCCACCATAAAAAGCCACCAGATTTGTCAGGCAGGATTTTCTCTTGGTGAAGCCATGTTGGTTGCCACCAATCACCTCCACATTTTCCATGTGCCATAGCAGAGCCTTCAGAAAAATCTGCCCCACAATCTTGCCAGGCACAGAGGTAAGACTGACTGGTCCGTAGTTGTCTAGGTCTTCCTTTTTTCCCTTTTTGAAAATGGGAGTGATGTTTCCCCTTTTCCAGTCAGTGGGTATTTCACCAGACTGCCATGACCTTTCAAATATGATGGAAAGGGGCCTAGCAACTTCATCTACCAGTACCTTCAGAAGCCGTGGATGGATCACATCAGGTCCCATGGACTTGTACACTATCAGGTTCTTTAAATGGTTTCTAACCTGATCTACACTTACAGTGGGTGGACTTCCCCTCTTTCAGCCCCTGCCTTCAGCTTCGCCAACTTGGACAGTGTAGCTAAAGCCCTTGCCATTGAAGACTGAGGCAAAGAAGTCATTGAGAACCTCTACCTTCTCCATATCCTTCACGACCAGCTCTCTTGTTCCCTTCCAGAGAGGGGCCACATGTTCCTTAGCCTTCCTTTTATCACTGACATGCCTATACAAGTTCTCCTTGTTATCCCTGATGTCCCTGCCTAGATTTAATTCTATCTCGGCGTTAGCTTTCCTAACATGGTCCCTGGCTTTTCGGACCACATCCTTGTATTCTTCCCAGTCTACCTGTCTTTTCTTCCACTTTCTGTAAACCCTCTTTTTATTTTTAAGTGTGTCCAAGAGCTTCTTGTTCATCCATGCAGGCCTCCTGACATTCTTACCTGCCTTCCTCTTTTTTGGAATGCATTACTCCTGAACATGGAGGTGGTGGTCCTTGAATACAGACCAGCTTTCTTGGGCCTCTCTCCCATTCAATGCTTCATCTCATGGCACTCCACAAAGCAAATGCCTGAAGCGGTCAAAGTCTGCTTTCTTGAAGTCCAGGGTGGCAAGCTTGCTGCGCACTCTCCTTATTACCCTGAGGATCTTGAATTCTAGCATTTCATGGTCGCCACAGCCAAGGCTTCCCTCAAGCTTTACATTATCCACCAGCCCCTCCTTGTTGGTGAGAACGAGGTCCAGCATAGCACTCCTTCTCGTTATTTCCTCTACCATCTGGAGAAGGAAATGTTCATCAATGCATTCCCTGAATCTCCTGGATTGCTGATGTTCTGCTGCTCTGTCCTTCCAACAGATATCCGGGTGATTGAAGTCCCCCATGAGGACCAGGGCTTGTGAATGCAAAGCTGCTCCTATCTGACTATAGAAGGCCTCATCTCCTTGGTCTTCTTGGTCAGGTGGCCTGTAGCAGACCCCCTCTATCATATCACCTTCTCCTGCTTTTCTTTTAACCCTGAGCCATAAGCTCTCAGTCAGCTCCTCATCCATCCCCAGGCCAAGCTCCATGGATCCCAGCTGGTCATTGACATAGAGGGTGACATACCTTCCTCTCCTCCCTTGTCTTTGTTTCCGAAAGAGTCTATATCCATCTATTCCTATGCTCCAGTCATAGGAGACGTCCGATCACATCTCCATGTTGCCTATAATATCATGACCTTGTAGGCACACACACATCTCTAACTCTTCTTGTTTGTTCCCCATGCTCCATGCATTTGCATAGAGGCATTTAAGTGGGGCCCCTATTGAAGCCAACTTACCGGCTGGAATGCTTACTGGCTGGAATCCGTTATCTCACACTTCATGTGCTCTTTTGCTGGCCTGCGATCCATCCCTGGAGCCAGAGCATCTATTTCCAGCACTGGTCTCAAAGTAGGATGGATTGTGAATCCCCTCCCCCGATAAATCTAGTTTAAAGCCCTCTTAATTAGATTGGCTAGTCTGTCCAGATATGTTCTCCCCTTTCTCTGAAAGATGCACCCCATGAGACCCTAGGAAACCAGGTTTCTCAAAGCGTGACTCATGGTACAAGTAGCCAAAATCCTGGCTGTGGCATCACTCCATTCATTGATTTTCTTGATTCTGTCAGCTCTTTCAGGACCCTTGCCTTTGACTGGAAGGATTGACGAAAATACTACCTGTGCACCCGAGTCCTTCACTGCCTCTCCTAGGGCTCTGTAGTCCCTCTCAACGGTTTTTGGGTTGCTTCTGGCTGCATCACTGGAGCCCATGTGAAACAGTAGCAACAGATGTACCAGGTTTGGCAGTATCTCAGTAACATCTTTAATCCTAGCCCCCAGCAAGCAGAAAACCTCTTCTAGACAGAGATCAGGTCAGCAAATGGGTGCCTCAGTAACCCTCTAAAGAGAGTCTCCCACTACCATTACCTGCTACTTTTTCTTAGATGAGCTTGTTGTTATTTTGGGAGCCAGCCTGGCCACTTTTCCCTGCTCTGAGGTGTCTATTTCAGCCTTTACCCCCTCTTCATTCTGCAGAGCTACGAAGCGGTTCTGTAAGGGCACCTCAGGCTTTGAGGGAGGTTTCTTCCACCTCCTGGATCCTTCTGGAGTTTTTTTCTCCTGCTTAACTTTTTCTTAATCTCCCCATTCCCCCTGCTTCCCCACTCCCCATCTCCCCAAAAATCTCCAAAACCCTCCCAAAAAAACCCCAAAAAAAAAAACAAACCAAAAACCCAAACCTCACCATATTCCGGCTACAACTTTACAGTCTGTGAGACAAAAAGATAAGGAGAAAGAAGAGATGCTAGGAAAAAAAAACCTGTTTCATTCCTCCTACCCCTTCCCCTGATAACACTCATTTTGATCCAAGTGCCACAGCAACACTGTTGGGAATGTTTCTCCTATCTCTAGTACAAAATTAGAGTGAGGGAACTTTGCTGGCAGGCAGTTAAGCTTTGTGTTGGGGAAGCATATCTGTACAGATAATCATGAGCTATGCTGCTTTTGGACAGCAGCGAAGGATGTGGGCTCTTATCCACCCAGACTGATGGATGGAACAGAAGTTTCCCTGTCCAACAATTGACACAAATCACATTAAATGTTTAAAAACACCATAACTACTGATGTGGATAGGTGTCTTTCCATTAACAGCAATGGCTATGGGTACGGTGGTGGTTTGCCATCCTCCCATATACACACACAATGTGTGCATCCCTCCCTCCTACTGCTTAAGAAATCATAGAAATGAATATCAGCTATGGGACAAGCCGTATGTTTTACTGGTTTCTGGCTGCTATTTTGTTTTTCTTCTGTGTGAGGGATGTGTGTGTGTGTGTGTGTTTGTGTGTTCAACAGGAAATTCCTCCTACTGCTTCCTTCTTCTGACTCTGTTCTTGTCCCCTCACTACTAGTTTCTGGATCCTCTTATCACACAGTCCTCTTGCACAGCTCCTTCTTATCTAAATTAGTGTGTGTGATCTTGCATCTGAGCAGCCAGCACAGAGGAAACGATCCATTGCAGGAACACAATCCTCAGGACTTCAAACTGTTGATTTCACACTGATTTCCCTGCAGTTGGCAAGCCAGCCTGTGATTTCTGAGCTGGGCACTCCCAGTTACCAGTCTCACAAAAACTGGGAGTGGGAGTTGAATTGTGTGAGGATATTTAGGGAGGGGAATAAAAGCTCCTTAATCAGAAATTATTTGCTACCAAATGGAATGGATATTTAGAGCTCTGCCAACACGTAGACCTACAGCACCAAAGTGTTGAAAGGGGTGTGATCTTTCCAAATGAGGCTCCCCCAGTAGTTTCAAGCTCTTCATGAGCAAATACTTCTGTGGAGGTACAGTCAGGATAGTCAGAGCTCAAGTACATGACCAGCCACAGCCTGAGGAGATGCCTCATACCAGTTGAGCTGTGTTAGCTCGAGGCTGAACATGCCTGGCTTGGCTTATTCCAAAAGAAATATCAGGATGGTCAGCCCAGACTCCTCACAGCAGATCTCTTCCGTCACTTTCAATTTTGTTGTGGGTTAGGCTGAAACCAAGCAGCTCTGTAAGCAGAAGTAATGTCATGCTGGAGACTTCAGGATACCTCCAGTTTACATGCCATGAGCATCTCTCCTGTTCTGAGGCCACCATCTTCGGCTATGTCAGTCTCCAAACAAGGGACACACTTTCAGTGATCAGAGAGAAAGATCTGCTTTCAGGTTGTCTGTTATGTGAAATCCACAAATGAGCCTGAGAAAAATGGAGCAAGTGAATCTGAGCATCAGTAACTCGTTCATACAGCAAAGAGTAAAACAATCGTCTCATGAAAGCGGTTTATTTAAAAAGTCAATTTGTAAACAGGAAACCACAGAATACAGCCCTGGGAGAGGCTGTATCTACTCCATCACTGTGCCTCAAGGCTGGTTCAGCCTCACCCAAGTTATCCAAGATGGATGTTTGTCTAATCTCTTCTTCTATCTCTTCAGAGGTGGAGGTGTGATATGTATGCTCTAGGGCTCAGCAAATTGTGGTGTTTGAATGTTTGTTTCCTGAAGTCAGAGCTAAAGACATTTTCCTGCAATTCAAAGCTTAATTTTGTGTCTCATCTGCAATGGAAATGGAAAACAAGTTATTCCATTCTTCCTTAGAGCAGCCTGGGACATAGCTGAGGATTGCTCTCACACCTGCCTTTTCTCTCCTTCGAGCTGAACAATCACCAGTGCTTCCAGTTTGTTTTTGCAGGTCATGATGTTCAGCCTTTCGGTCACACTGTGGCTCTCCTCTGCATTTACTACAATAGATCCATGTTTTTCTTGAAGTTTGATACCCCCAAATAACCAAATGAGTAAATACACATAAATTCTTACCAGTGTGAAGATGCAGAAGAATTACTTCAGATATATGAGGCGTAACAGCTGTATTTCTGTATCTAGGCATTTATTGCCTGTGTCACTCTTGGTTTACATTTAGTAAAAATAATCCCAGGTATTTTTGTCCTGTATTTGTACTGTTGATTATCCCTGCCACATTTTCTTTATTAAGACGATTGAGTTACTTTTAAAATAATTTTTCCAGATTAATTTTCTATTTTGTCAAGACCAGTTTGAATTCTCAGCCTGCTTTTCACAGGTGCTTTCACCATCTACAAACTGATAAACATACTTTCAAGTCCCTCAAATCAATAAAAATATTAAATCATAAAATGTTGAACACACAGTCTTTATCTGAATGTCATTGCAAACTGACTTTTTATTATGCCAAGGTAATCTCTGTCTCACTGAATAACTTCTCCCTGAAAGGAAGCATGCAAAGATGTCTCAGTATAGTAACATGCAGGAAAATGCTAGTTTCAGGCATGTGTCATAGGAGCAGAGATTTATGTAAAGAAAAGAGTCAGAGTTTAGACGCAGACCCCCTTTACTGCTGAGTTTTCACATTGGCTTTGAGTCTCACCAAACTCACTAAAGACATTAGGAATCTCTTCCTCACCAAGCAATATAACCAGGAATGTGGCTTTCACAGGCTGCCAGATGGGTTATTCGCTGGGCATTGAAAAGGGACAAAACTTTGAAAGTGTCATTCCTTCACTCTCTTTTATTACTTGACGGTGATTCAACCTTCCTATAATATTCACCAATAATTACACAGACTGCCTGAGACTATCCATTACCATGAGTATTTCATATGCATAATACAGAGCTTTGCGTTCCCCCTGCTCCTATGAATTCCTTTGATTCTTGAATCCATTCTTATTGCAACAGCCAGAGGTGGAAGGGCTTGTATAAAAAGAGAAAAGGTGATAATGGATGTGTCTGCATGTTCTACCAGACAAAGATTTGGCCTAAACCACCTATTTATTACTGATTCTTTTAGCTGATGTTTTGTTACATAGGAAACTTCCAACTTCTTCAGGACTTGAACTAGTTTGCTTATGCTCAGAGCTTTAAGCAGTGGTACCTGTCTTTTACCTCACTTTTTTTAACAGTATGCACCAAGTTATAGATGATCCAGTTTGCTCTGTCAGTCTGAAATTGTGCTGTTGATTCAGCTTTAAAATATGTATTTTATAGAAAAATGGACTTTTTTTCATGGTGCAATAGTAATTGATCTCTGATTTCCAATGGGATACTGAGACACAGGATGTCTTGCAGGCATCCAGATGTGTTTTAAGAGGTCCTTTTCTGATGTATGCTGCAATTTGTCTCCTCTAGGCTTGTAAATAGCCACTCTTGGAAAGCACATAGGCAAGATTTCTGCCCTTTAAAACAACCTGCGTTGGAAAACTTCACTGAAGCTCTTACTGACATGGTTGCTTTGGAAAACTGATGCCAGCACAGCCAACTCTTTATAACCTCTTTTCATTGTACCAATGCAGCAGGCAGAAGCAGTTAAAAATATGTGAGGGACAAATAGGCTCTATCCAACCTTTTGTCTGCAGTAATCCAAAGTTTTCTTTGGGCTCTACTAAGGACTGAGACAGTATGTGCTACTTTCAGTGGGAAAGCTGTCATAGATTCAGTCAGCAGCAGCCACAGTACCCCAATTGCAAAACACACCACTGCTCACATCTCTGGTTGCTCTTCTGATACTATGTCAGGTATCAGGAGGTGCCTGTCAGCCAAAATTGGCACAGTGCAAATGTAGCATGCTTCTTCCTGTGGTTTCCAGCCCCATGTACTGTTGGCACAAACCAGTCCATACTGACTGGGATGGAGGCCAGCAGGCTTCAGCTGATCTGATCCACAGCGGTGGTGTGGATATAAATTCTCACGGTGCTAGTACATTTTCTTGCTGGGGAAAGGATGTGAAAGTGGAGGGAATTTCTCTGAATCTAGCTCTTTTCTGCCCATCCTGAACATTCCTAGATTAATGGTTGGACTAAATGATCTTAAGATCATTGGTCTTTCTCAACATAAACAATTCTAGGATTCCATAAAGATTCTTCCAAGTGTTGTGATCTCATGCTATTCTTCTCAGTGAATGCTACCTTTAATTTTCAGATCTTAATTTATTGTAGAATTTGGAATGTTGTTTGATTACTTCTTCTTTTGCAAGGGTAGCAGTGCTCTTACAGTATTAATGGTGCTGCCTCATGCAATGATGAGGGAGGAGACAAACAGAGGCAATTAAAAGAGACTTCAAGGCACTGGGGCAGATGCTACAAGGTTCGGATGTGCAGTTTGTATTTACCTCAATTCCTTCAATTGCAAGGAAAAATACTGAGAAGTTAAAAAAAAAAACTCACGAGATTAATACTCGGCTTAAAGGGTGCTGCCAGCAGTCTAGTTTTGTTTTTTTCAACCATGGGGAGGTCTACACAGCACCTGGCCACTGAAACAAGATGGGCTTCATGTGATTGTAAGGGGAAAAAGGATCCTGGGTTGTGAGCTGGCAGGACTCATTGAGAAATCCTTAAAGTAGATATTGAAGGGAGAAGGATTTACAACCATATCAAATGAAGATGACCCTGGGAAAGGCATAACAGCATTGAGGCTTCAGGTACTTCATCAGAGGCCCAGCCTCAACACCTTTACATGAACGCACGCAGTATGAGCTATAAACAAGAGGAGTTGGAGATGCTTGCGTGCCTGCAGCGCTACGGTGTAACCGGTATAATGGACGCATAGTGGAATGATTCCTACGATTGGTGTGTTGGATTAGAAGGATATAAGCTCTTCAGGAAAGACAGACAGGGGAAACGAGAAGGGTGTGTTACCCCCTATGTCAATGAGCATGGACATATGCATGGGGATAGACCTGGCAAGTGATGATGAAAAGACCGAATGCCTGTGGGCAAGGGTGAAAGAAAGGGTAGGAGACATTACCTTGGGCCTCTGCTAGAGACCACTTGGCCAGGAGGAGGAATAGTGAACCATCGCAGGGAGGTTGAATTAGATGATCTCTAAGTTCTCTTCCAACATAAGACATTCTGTGATTCTATTTTGGGTAACCACCAAGTCCAAAAGATAAGACTGTTCTTAAGCTCAGGAGGCCCAAGCACATGTGAGAGGAAGTCTAGGAGGTCCAGCACTTTCCACACTAGCCATGTTTTAGCACTGTCTCTGCACAATATAAGTCACTTCCCAGCACTGGACCTCCTCATCCTTTCAGGATATATGCAGTCCTCAAGCAGATTGTCCAAGGCATCTTGGAGACCTTACCCACCTTCTCCTTGCTTGTGTCTTTACAACCCCCGTTATAGTAGTTTGTGCACATTACGAGCTTTCTTTCAAATTTTTAATCTCAGAAACTGCTGGGAAGAGGGAAATGCTTTGCCTTCTATTCTGTAAATAAGAAAATCATGTAACAGAGCTAGACAAAACAGATCTTGGCCTAACTTTGTATTTCTAAATGTCTAACATGGTGATCTTATTTTACAGTCAACAGACAGTGCAGAAGATAATCAGTGAACCCAGCCGTTGGTCAGGAGAGGATGCCTGTGGCATAGCAAAGGCAACCAACCAGGTTTCTCCCAGAAAAAAATGGTTAATCCACAGAGTATTATTCCCATCATCTTTTTGGAGACAACTTTTGGCTGGGAAGAGAGAAGGAAGCCTTAGTGGGTAATTCAGTAGCTGGCTGTCCCCAGGACATCTTTTGAGTTATCTCCAGCAGCTCTACCTCTCTTGTGTGTTGCAAAACCATACTCCTGCCACCACATAAGGATCTCTACCTTGCGTCAACTTGTTTCAGCAGTTGGAGAGGCTGACAAACAAAGCCACAAGGAGGAGGGAGGTAGTGGTGGCAGTGTTGCACGCAACAAATGAAAGGTTGCTTTGTTATCTGTTTGAGGGTGGCATCATCTGGCTGCACAAGCAGTTGTGGAGGTGAGAATGAAGCTGTGAAATCATATGATTAGATGATTTTCTCCCTGTGATAAAAACTAAATTAAAAATAGACTTTAAACAGTTCAATTAATTAGAGTGCAATAATGTAGTCTACTCTCGTGCTCTAATTTGTGCCATCTTGAAAGTAACTGCTTATTCCCCCTCTGCCTCCTTATAAATAAATCATATGCTTTCTGGATCAACTCATCCAATTATATCTTAATTGTTTCTAGGAGTAAACCTCACTACCACACTAATTGTCATAGAAGGACTTGTTCACACAGGGCCGGATTCCCATTGGTGATATTTTAATTACTATTACAGTGCAAACACGGACTTGAATAGCTTATTAACTCCAGAAGGTTTAGTAAACTTTTATCAGCAAACAAATAGCAAAAAGGGTGTTTCCTGTGAGGAGACTGGTGACCTCTTTGCTTATTTTTTTCTGAGACCTGAATAGGTCTCAGAATAGGTCTGAGGAATAGGACCTGAATAGGTCTCAGAAGCTTGATTCAGTTACTGGAGATGCATACATTAATGCATCTGACACCAACACCACCACAATGATATTTGACATGCACTATACACATATGTAACAGGTATATTGCAAGACAACATGTAGTGAAAAAGAGGGATTTTCTCATTTTGTTACAACTGTGTTTCCGAAGTGTAGAGGGCCATGTAAGGTTTACAAATAACATTTAGTCAGGTACATGCAGATTTGAATTGAGGTTTAAAAACACTGAAGAAGGCTTTGATGTTTTGAATTCCCACTGACATTCAGTGGGGTCTATCCTCCTACATCACTTTGGCATTGTTGAATCTGCAGCTCTTCTGTGTGTATTTTATCATATGCCATCAAGCCACGTGCTTAAATATATGGAGAGGACAAGAGATGTTGAAACTTGCAGTGTCTTCTCTATATTAATGTTTGTAAGCTTGGAACTTTGTGGAAAAAAAAATCAGTCTTTAACCTTTTTTTTTTTTAAGTTTTACTGGCCATATATCATTTTTTTTAAGTTCTGTTTTTGACTGTTTCCCTTTAAAACAAAAAGTAATGGGAGAAACACATTTGGAGACAGTCAGATCTTCAGGTTTTAAAAAAAACACATTTATTTCCAGCTAAGACTTACGTTTTGAAAGCAAATAAATAAGCAGAAAGAGTTTTGGTAACAGATGACATTTTGGCATGAGAAATCAAAATGTGATGTTTAGGCAGCAGGGGGTCAAAAAACAGGTTTCATTTTTCTTGATCTGCCTCTCCTCACCCTAAAATATTTCCTTCTTTGCGAGTTACATCTTAAACCATTCTGTGCTGCAGATCTAAAAGCTTTGGTTGACGAAGTTTAGTACTTTCAGTGATGGGATGGGAGAGATGAGCTCCACCCAGCTAGAGCACATTGGCTAGTAATAACTTCACAATGGCAAGAAACAAGCAGTCAGTTTCCACCACATCCTTCAAGCTAGTCAAAAGCAGCCCTTTGCAAAGTGAGATCAGCAGCAGTGTGACCTTTCTCAGACCTGTCGAGAGGTGTTTCTCACCCACTCTGAGAAAGAGCTTTTACTCGAGCTGGGGGAGGTTGTCCACTCAGCCCTTGTTCTGCAATGTCTTTGGCGAGTTTGGATGACAACTATGACATCAGTTTCAGATCACCTAGCGCACGCCAGGAAGATCTTGAAAATATTCATGGGTAGGAATTGTTTAATCACCACCTTGAACTTGCCTCTTCCAATGTGCCCTATTCACCCTCCTATCCAGGGGGGACCTTTCCATTGAGAAACTTGCCAAATTATGTTGGAAAATGCTTGTTCTCATTCTGCTCTTTCAGCCAAGTTGCTCGATTCTCTTTCTTTTGTGAAAGGAGAAGCTTGTGGCCACCAGCTCTGTGTTTGGACTCTGACCTCAACTCTCTGTGAAGCACCCTCAGCCTGAAATCCAGCTCTGTAAGGCACTCATCCACAGCTCTGCTTCAAGATAATTCAGGGAAAGAGAGCACTTTGTATGGGTACTAGCATGATGAGGCCATGTTTTTGGTTTAAGGACCATCTGGGCTACTTCACTCTATTGATAAATCAATAGTGATGTAGTCTAGAAATAAATGAAGAAGAACAGCAGCCTTCAAGTTGTGGCAGGTCTCTGGCTGGCATAGCTATTTATGTGCTGTGACTCCCTCGAGATCAAAGACTGAACTTTTATCTAAAGTTAAGACTGAATATGCTATTGTTTCCCTTTCATTAATCCACTAGGAGATAATCAAATAAACATGACACAAGAGAGAAGGGACACCTATTGTCGCTGCTACAGCTTGAGCGAGACTGGTCACCAGCAATAAAGCCTGAGTATACAGACCCAAGAAGAACGGGACTAGGGTTAAGATAAGTGCCAGTCCTGACACATGTACCCACGTGGTCAGATGGGTGCTTTGAGCTGCCCCAGGTGGATGGAGATGTAAAAGTGGATGGGGATGCAACAGGGTCACATGCCAGTAGAGCCAGTGGCTGGATCCAGCTCCCTGGTGAATGCCTCTTCCAGGTCTGTACTCTGACAAGAAGAAGGGAAACATGGGGCTTGGCATACAAGAGGTCCCAGGCATCGCTGTCCCTCAGGAGTCACTAAAAGGGACAGCCACTCTCCACTCCCACTGCTTCATGCCACGCAAGCAGCAAAAAGGGGTCGGGAAAGGAAAAGCCGTGCCACAAGAGGTGACCAGCCCAACATTGCACTTCTTGCAGCGCTCACTGGAGATGAGCTGGGGTGTGTGCTGTTCTGTACTACCAGCTCTGCCACCACAATATCTCTTGGGAGAAGACACCAGCAAGGACGACAAGTGCCATATTAAGTTCCAGTAGAAAAAAGAATGAAGAAATGTAGGGTTACATTCTCTGGATTTATCCTCCTGTGAGGAAAAAACAGAAGAGAGAGACTTCTAGTTCTTTCTAGCTGCAAAGACAACCTGGTCTCTCTAAAACGAATGTATAGACTGACTCCTGTTTACAGCCAGATGAACTGAATGAATAGCACTCAGAGAGCCAGATACTTGCCCCATTTCAGTGATGGTTCCCATGCCAAAAGAGATACAGCTCATGCACTTTATTGGGCATGGATAGGGGCACTCTTGTGAAAGGATGATGTGCGGGAATGTGTCCGCAATTCAAGCGAGCAAATATTTTGCCAAATAGCAATTCACTGGCTTGAGGATTCTTGCATAATCCCTCATCGAGTAGAGATGCTTCCCCAAAGTTAGCTGATGTCTCTCTGGCCTCTGCTGGGGTGTTTGGTTTGGAGGACAGTGGCACTCTTGGGGGTCAAATCCAACATTTCAACCCAGCTCTCTGTCCCACCTGTGGGTGTTTTAAATGAGGCAGTTTTGTCTTTTGGTGCAGCCGTTTCCCACCTGAAAAAAAAATAATATCGCCACTACCCAATCCCAATGAAAATTAAAGGAAAATGAAAAGCATGAGCTACTCAGATCCTGCTGTGGAGGCACAGCAGTATTATGCAGAGCTAGGCTCATTACAATTTCTTCAAGGCCTCTTCATGCTGCAGTAGAACCTCTCACAGCATCTCAATTAGTAATCTGATAGAGACAATCTGGGCCTATTCTTCTGTTATTTGGTGGCAGTTTCTTGCTGCTTTGGTAGGACAAAGGAGACTTTTTTCAGGTGGAGATCTGCTTTTTGGGTTAATACCAGAGACAAAACTTCTGACATTCAAAGATTTTGTAGCCAAACAGAAGATGTCAGAAACTCTGCCAGGAACCTTGAGGAGGAGAACTGGAGAAATGCTGCTGTCCACAAAGCCCTGAGGACCTGGGTTCCCACTACTTCACCCTACTCTAGTACCATTAACAAACAAGGTGAGAGACCAGTTAAGTCACTTTTAAATACACTAGCCTACTACAAGTCAGTAAGTCCTGTGCATAAGCTTTTCTTCAGAACTATGTGTGAAGCAGTTTATAACCTGACCTTAAAATTTTGTTTTCAAGCAAAACAGAGGTCTGTGATTCATACTAGTAGTAGACAGTAACCCTTGGCATATAGTCAAATTGGCACAAATGGACATTTTATTTAGAGTATGAATAAACATATGTATAATTGTATTTATATCTCTGTTAGACTATCTTTCACAATCTTCCCTTTCTATTTGCTTTGCATTCTCTCTCTCCTTCCTAGTCCACATATACCCTTGCTGTAGTAGTGCTCTTCTAATATTTTTGTTTCTTGTTTAGCTGCAAAACACAGACATTTGATGGTTGAAGGTTTAAACAGAAAACCTCAGGTGCTTCACTGTCATTTTCAAAGCTAACTCAATCTCTTTGGAACCTAATGTCCTACTGAAAATGAATAGGACTTCAGATTTAAAATTTCTGATTGTCTCTTGGAAAGTACAAATAGACTGCTTATCTTCAAAGTGCCATAAATGGGATGAATTCATGGGCCAGTCATGTTCCTAGTGACAAACTCATGTGTTACTGCAATGGTAGGCAAGAAGACATATTTAGAGATATAAGTTCTTTTACCTAGATTTCTGACTTAATCTTTCACCATTTCATTCGTCTAAGTTTGCAAAGTACACAAAAGCTTTCAGCTGGGAAAATCTGCGATGCTCTCTCAGCGCTGTGAGTATGGATTGGATCTTTACTGATCTTCTCTACTGTTTCAGGCTCTTTCCCATTTCAAAGGCATAAACTTCAGCTTCAGGAACAAATTCTAGTCTCAATGCAACTGCACAGAAGAATCATAAGATACAAAATGAATGGCAACTATTAGGTGGAAACTTTCAAAAGCTAAGACTATTATTTGCTCCAGCAAAACCAGTAAAGACCACTAGACAATTAATAGTGCAGAGAGAAAATTATGAAGTTGCTATTCACAAGAAAAAATATCATGTTTAATTACTCTGGGTACCTGTTCCTCACTTCCGCTTCTGTTAAGATGTTTTTAATCTGCAGCATATTTTCTTACCCAAGAACTTACTTATACTTGATAGGGTATTTTTAGTGTTGCCACTAGAGGTCTATTCACCACTACAAATATAAAAAAAAGAGTCAAGCAATGCATTTTCTTCTCTAGATTTTATTTCCTTAATTACCTTTTGGTGTTAATACTGGAGTAATTATCTAAAGTAACATGGTTGTGGACACCTTATAGTAATAGATGTTAAGTCAGAAAGTGTAACGATTTTTTAGTGTCCATACAATTTGGTCTTACTAAGGTCATCATTTTAGTTTGGTATTGGGCACTTGTTGCTTTTTCTGCTTCAGGTTTTTTTTCTCCTTTGAGGCCAGAGCACTTACCTGTTGCACCCAGATCCGTGCAGCTCAGCTAGAGCACAACTGGTTCACTTCTGGCCAGTTTCTCTCCTAATCCTGCAGCCTCCTGTTTTGATGTTACATGCCAGGTTTTCTATGAGGTTTCTAACACTTTTCCCCTTTAGGCTGATAGTAAATGCAGGTTTTCTTGCCGATTTCCCGACTCATGCCTCTGCTTGGCTCTGGAGGGAAGCAATGATATCGTCCTGTAAAGGTGGGCCTTGCTCAGCCCCGACTTTGTTCTGCTCCCACTCTTAATCAGGAGTAACATTCCTGCTGACTTCAGCGAGACCAAAGTTAGGCTGAAACTCATAGCATTTGAAAAATCTCTTTACATCCTTTGGATTCATTTTTCTAAAAGACTGATTTTAGAAGGTGCTTACTGAATTCCAAGTTTTTCCCTGGTTGGTATAAAAGCTATCCTGCCCATGCACTCCAGTTTGTGTACATGATCTTACCACAGGATAGGATCATGTCCCACCCCAGCAGAAGCAGCAGGAGGAAATCTCATGTGGGACAAAGGTTTTCCTGAAGCATCTTTCCTTGCCTCTCCCTGTAATCAAGAAGAGTGAAAAGCACAGGTCTGGCCTTTCTATTTGTCCATAGGGCAATCATCAAGCATGCATTCTCTCCCGACTCTGGCCCCACATCTGTGCCTTTCTTCCCTCGACTCGCCTTGGCTTGTCTCCATCCATCATACCACAACAACCTCTGGTCCATCACCTGGCTCCCTCACACAGTCCAGAGGCTGTAGGAAGATTGTCCTGGGGCTTAGAGGAGGAACAGGAGAGCCCTGCTCTCTGAGCCTTTCACTCCCAATGTACAAAGAGAAATGGGAGGAGGAACAACATTTGGGCCAAGGCTTGCTGCCTGTGATTTACAAAATAATAACGCAGACCTAGGTGTTAAAGTTGTGATTCAGGCACTGGGAATCTCTATTTTGCTCAGTTTTAATCCTTCTCCCCTTCATTTTGTTGCTGTTTCCATGCAAAGTGCCACCAGAGTCCTCAGGGCTCTTCACATGTGTGTGGGATCTTCCTTTTTGGGTATCAAGCAATCTCTCAGCTCCAGACCCAAAACCTTCAGATCAGCCCGAGGCTTTCCAACACTGCATTTCCCAGCCCTCACCCCTGGCGTCTCTTGACAATTGGAAGAAGATGCTGGGGCGGTTCAACAGCAGCCTTTCAGCCTGCACCTCTTTCTTCCACCTTGCCCAGCCTGCATCACTCCCTCCATCCCACTCACTTCTCTTTTTGTTGTATGAGCTGTAAAAGCCTGGGAAAACTCTGTTTGAAGAGGGAATTAATTTTTATCCAAGCTTCCTGCTAAGTATGTGAATTTCAGGAAGTTTAACCCTTTGAGTACCCACTCACGTATTCCTGCCTTAGTCATTGGACCAACAGATCAAAACATCACTTTGAACGGATTGGCCAACAACCTGTGGGCATTTTACAAATAAATTTCCAAGCTTCCTCTTCTTCTACTAATGCAGATTGGTAATGAAAGTGAGCACAAGTAGGGAGGTCATCTCAGGCTGGGTGTTTTCATAACTCACCTTTTTGTCAAAATGGCAGAGTTTGCAGCAGGAGAGGTTCACTGCCCTGCATGGCTACCTCTTGTTTCTCAGGCACTAATACTGTGGGGAGACAGTTCTGTTGTACAAAATGGTGCAGACGAATCATCCCTGGCAATTGGCGACTCTCAAGATGTAATCAAGTTTCCTGGGTAAATCAAGTTTCCTGGTAGGCACAAGACATTTCCTACACACCCCTATCTGTGATTGTACACAGTCCTCCCCTCCCCTCCCCTCCTCCCCTCCCCTCCCCTTCCTTTCCCTCATTTGAGGATGGAATTATTTGTCTCACAGCAAGTTCTTGCGCTGAGGAGGGTGCTGAGACCAACTTGGACAGCATGAGAAACCTTTTCCTTCTTACTTCTTTTAAGATCTAGCACGGAGCAGACTTGTGGTGGAGCTCTGTATGCTGCTGCTGGATGGTTGTTGTGTGTCTCTTGCTTTGCTTGATGCAGAGAAAAGGTGCTTTTCCACTGTCCTACCATGTTAGAGCATCCCAGAAAGAGATCCACAGTAGGAAGCTGTTACTGCCTTCCAAGTCCAGCCTTCCTGGCTGAGGGAAGGTGTGTGTTTCCTTGAATAAAATGTTTGCACAGCCCTATTGGAGCATTTGTATGACCTCAGCTATTTCCCCTTTCTGGCCACAAAGCTCCTACATTCAAGTTTTGGGTTGAGGTCTGGTGTGGGCTCCTCACTCCATGTGCCTGCAGAGCTGAGGTCATGACTGAGACTGGTGCCTGGCTCTGCCTTTACTGTTTCCTCATGCCATTTGGTTGTGGGACAGATGACTCGTCATAGCTCTGTGGTGTACAGACATCTCCAACATGTGAGTCTGCTTGCTTCTCTTCTGCAGTGCTCAAAAATTACTCTTCCCTGTGGTTTTTGCAAGCATGCTTCTGACCACGTGTCCACAGAAGGGATAATCCTACCTTAAAATGCTGATATGCAACAATTCCCTTGGGATGTATGGATTAACTCCCCTTTTCCTTGCATCCTGAGCAGCCTACTGGGACCCAAACTGGTTTCAGAGATGAGGTGTTCCTGCTTTAGCAGGAGTTTTGAGGTACTTGTTTAGGGTAGCTCTAATCCTGCCATAGCCATACCAATCAGACAGAGAGGCACTGACAAACACATGCATCTCCATTGACTTGTATAAATCTAAAACTCAGGGAGGACCAGCAGGTACCTTCTGGTCCTCCTGTCCCACTGCAGGCACAGCAGACCAAGATTGCTCCCAATGGCCATTTGCCTGTACCACTCCTCCACATCCACCACAGCCCTTTTATAGATAAAAACCTGTTCCCATGCTTTCTGCCTTTTCTCGCTGCTTGCTTCCCATTGTGTCATTCAGAAATATCTTACTTTAATTCCCACTCATTTTCTCTTTCTATTTTGGTGTTCTTCACCGTCGAACCCATGCTCTGACAGGCTTTCAGGATTATCCAGATCATGGACCTACACACCATTGTTTTCCTCCCAGCCCCTCTCCTCCCAAGCAGTAATGAGGGAGACATTTAATAGTGATTGGTTATGCTGTTAAACCTCCAATGCTTCTACCCTCAAAAATCAGGCTTATCTCACACTGGCAGGTTTAGGCAATTCTCTCCCTAAAGGGCACTCCCTCAAAAAGAGGAGGAGTAAGGAGAAATGGAATTTAACCACATGTTTTTTGAAAATGCAAAGAGGACAGATACTCAAGCTACTTTGATTATGGCTGATACAACTTTTCTCGCAGGTTACTGTATTTATCAGAATGGTTATGAGACAATAGTAGCTTCAAATATCAGAGACAGAAAATCTGATCTGTACACAAAAGGAAGACAAAGTTTGATCACTTGAGTAGCAAAAGAAGTCCTACCCTCATATATTTGAAGTATTTTACATTTAAACCCACATCAGGAAATGTAGGAACCTCCACCCACAGAGATTTTAATGCTGATGTTGGGATTGTCCATTTTAAGGATCTTGTTTGTGTTTTTTCATTGTGCATTCTAGGTGTCACTTTCTATTTTATTATTGTTTGAGTAGAAATTAGCAACAAAATACTGAAGTAGAAGTGTAAAAGAAAGGAATTACATTTAAAAACAGTAAAAACATAGGGAGAATTACAATGCATTAGATTTTAACAGCTTGTGTGGTGATGGAGGTCACTGAAATTATCCATGGAGTTTTAGGGAAGGCAGCCTTTGAGACAGACGCTGAGGCTGGAGCCTGGTTGTGTGTGTTTGCACTAAGAAATTTCCTTCTGCTGCTAAACATAGGTAGGCTTGTGACCAAACCTACCGAATGCCGTCCACCTCTCTGCTCTGCAGGAAAGTTGCTCTGTGTGCAGGCTTGTCTTGCCCAGCTGAGGTGGAGCAGATCCTTTCTCTAGCCATGTGGTGGAGAAGGTCTACCCATACAGTAGGTGGAAAGGAAGAAGGAGTTAGGTCTTGGGGACCCTCAAAAGGAATATGTCAATTGAACTTGCTTCTGCTCTGACAGACCTGTTTCCCATATTTATAACAGCTTTTCTGGTTTTTTTGGGGGGGGTTTTTCTTTTTTTTAAAAATATTCCCCCCCATTTTATTGTTGGGGTTTTTTTTTGAGCAGGACAGAACTGGAATGAAAACCATCCATTATTTTTATGGCAGCATTACCTGGAGGTCCCAAACAATACCACAGGATCACTGAGATGGGCCCCTTTACATCCCTGAGTGAAGAGAAACATGCTGCCCTGAAGAGCTTTTAACCTGAAGTCCTGTTAACCCAGCTTTTGCTATGTTACAGGTGCTTCCTGGTTTCACAGGTTTCTTTATAGCACAGATCTCCATGAGTGGACAGAAAGGTGCTTTCCAGTGCACCTTCTGTTCTCAGTGTGATACAGCACACAGCTGGAGAAGCGTAAACCTATACAGGTAATACAGATAACGGTTAGGAATTCTGTGATTTTCAGAACACAAATAAAAATAATTCGAAATTTATTCTCCTGTCCTTAAATCTTCACTTTTTCTTCAAACACACCTCTGGATTTTGAAGTCTATGAAGAGTTGAGCATTACGGTAAAGACCACATCTCCATGTGGGTTTAGGAGTATGAGTACTGGTTGTGCCATGCAGTGGGAAGGAGATGCCCCATGACAGCTTTTTTTTTTTCCCATTTGACAGTTTTTGAAGTTTGTTGGCTTTGCTTTTCACTTGACCAAAATGTCACACATGCATGTCAGGGTAGGCCTTGTGCTGTTGACCTTGATGAATATGAAAGAAGAGGTCTGCACGCCCACATGGGCCGCAAAGCCAGAACCACCCTGCCACATTGCCTTGAGCCATTCCACTAATCTGTGACTGAAGGGCTTTCTGAGTCATGGAGGCAAACCTAGGCAATTTTCCCCTGATCTGGAACGATAATCTTCTTTGCATTTATGTTCCAAAAGAGCTCAATATGAATCAAATGGTGAAAGGGTCACATCTTCTCTACATGTGAATTGTAGGAGAGGAAGGGGGGGGGGGCACCACAACAGACAGCAGCTGGGAAGCAGCCCAGTGAAAGAAAGCAGGGCACTTGTCCTGACATACTTTGTTTTGCATCCAGAGGTTTAGAAGAAATCCTGCTGGCCTTGATGCTAGAGCTGTTTACCATTTTCAGGCTTGACAGGGTATTATTAACTCCAACGGCAGAGAATACCATCTGTCTTTTCCTGAGCTATTTGATCAGTTTGTGAGTTGAAGGTTTTGTTGTTTTTTTCAGAGGAAAAGGTGTAATTGTCCTAATTCAGTGAAAGATCTTGAATTATCATATCTAAAGCAGAAATTGAAGCTCTCAAACTCTTTCCTTTATGGCCTCTCAATATCCTGAGCCAATTTTCTCTCAACAATTTACTACTTTTAGTAATCATTTGTAGGCAATGCAGGAAATACAAGAAGACAAATAGGATGACAGAATGGGCCTTGGAAAGTTTTGGGCCAGGTCAACAGCTAACACGTCTCGCTTAATAAGCAGCACTAGTTTCTTTTCATTATCTGAAATTTGACTTTCATACTTTTCCTTTTGCAACCAACAGGACTAGGATTTTGTTGTTCGGTGTTCTGTTTTTTTCTTTTTTTATGAACTGTTGCCTATGGGTGGTTAAATTTTGAGTTCCTAGCACCTACCAAGAGACATCTGACAAAGGATATTAATAGGCCAGCGGACTGGCTATACTCAGGAAGAGCTTTAGAATATGCATCACAGAAACTGGAGTCATTATGAGTAGATGTATTTGGTTTATGTGTCAGGGTTCTGGGGTTATGTGGGGGCTCAGGGGTAGGCTGTAATGCCGTCTTCCGTGACAAAACACCAGAAGCTGTCCCCATCTTGGAAGAACCCAGTTCCAGATGGCTCCAAGATTGACCTGCTGCTGACCAAAGCTGAGCTCATCAGCAACTGTGTTAGAGCCTCTAACAACATCCCTGCAGCCTATGAAGGATTCCATGCTGGAGCAAGTGAATGTGCCCTGAAAAAAGCTGCAGCCCATTGAAAGCCAGCACTGGACCAGGCTCCTGGCAGGACCTGTGGCCCATGGAGAGGAGCCCACGCTGGTGCAGGACTTGCAGCCCCAGAGGGGACCTATGCTGGAGCAGTCTATTCCTGAAGGACTGCACCCCAAGGAAAGGACCATGCTGGAGAAGTTTGTGGAGAACTGCAGCCTGTGGCAAGGACTCAAGTTGGAGAAGTTTGTGAAGAACTGTTTCCCATGGGTGGGACCCCACACTGGAGCAGGGGAAGAACATGAGGACTCCTTCCTCTGAGAAGTAGGGAGTGGCAGAGAAAACATGTGATGAACTGACCAAAACCCCCATTCCCCATCCCTCTGCACCACTTGGGGGGATGAGGTTCATAAGTCAGAAATGAAGCTGGGCCTGGGGAGAAAAGGATGAGTGAGGAGAAGGTCTTTTTGTATTTGCTTTTGTTTCTCATTATCCTACTGTATTTAACTATCAACATATGAACTTAGTTTGTCCAAGCTGAGCCTGTTTTGCCCATGATAGTAACTGGTAAGTGATCAACTTGTCCTTATCTTGATTCACAAGCCATTTGTCATGTTTTTGTCCTCCTGTCTGCTTGAGGAGGTGGAGTGATAAAGCATCTTGACACCTGGGAGCCAGCAAAGGTCAGCCCACCACAATACGCTCAATTTTTTTGACAGGTTCTTCATTCAAGGTCAATGCAGTTCTCACCAGCACTGAGAGTCTCTTTAGCTCTACACCAGGATAAGCTGAGGAGGGGTAACTGGTTTACAAGTGAAAATCAGGCTCACTCTGAAACTGGCTTGCTGACTTCCTGAAAAAAACTCCCTACAACTTATCTGCAGGGAAGATACCACCTTTGTGCATGTTTTCTCCCTACTGTCTTTGTCAATACAGTCAAACACCATCTGCCGTTTTTGTTGCGTACATCATGCCATCTCAGTACAATCCCAGTCACCAGTGTGTGGTGGTGTGGCTTTTGCAAAAGCAAGGAGAAACTTCCTTGAGTAAACAACCGTGCGGGTATTTTTCTTGTAAAATATAGACCAAAGGTGCACAACACTGATTGTTAGATCCCTCCCCCTTTTTTTTTTCTTGGTACTGTTGTTGAGAAGGTGTACTCTCCTAGTCCCTGTGTTACAGGTTAGGTTTTCTTCCACCTTTGCTCAGGCAGAAAGGATAAATGGTGTCCCTTTCCAGCCTCAAAACGAGAGGCTTCCTGGGGAGTGGGTTATCCGGAAGAAGCTGGTACCCCTCCATGAGTCATGAGGGGGCCCCATTGCAGACCTCTCTGCCTGCTGCTGGGTGTCTTCTCTCAGAGTTTGTGCTGTGCAGACCTGGACCCAGCTTATTATTAATTAATAACAAACTAATTTTTTTATATCGCAATAACACTTCACAGTTTCCATAGGGAACTGGGACTGCCGACCATCATATTCTCGATGCAGTAAACATGCAAATGCAGAAAGCCAGCTGATAACTCTAACCATCACAGTCCTGGCTAGATATGGTGAAGATAGGTATTTTTCTCTTTGAAAAAAATTTTAAACTTTATTCTGTAACAGTTGTGGAAAACAAAAATAAGACCTCCACACTTTGCATTAGTGTGAATGAGAACTGAAAACTGTTTGACTTTACACAGAAAATGAAACGTTTTACTTGAAAATTGACATTTGGATAATCAAATCCAGATTTGCATCAGCAAAACCGAGGGATTTTTTTAAATGGTGTTCTTTTACTTGAATTGCTCTCCAGAAAACAAAGAAAGAAAGAAAGAAAGAAAACAAAACCCCTAACCTCTTATCTGTATTTTTATTCTTGCTGTAAATGCTCTGCACTGGGAAAAGTAAAGAACGGATCAGTGACATTTCTGGGTGGGCTTGTGATCCATAATGAACTAGTAAGAACAAAGTAAAATAATCAGGCTGTGTGCTGGAAAAAGGGAGAAGGTGGCCTAGTGGTTTAGAGAACTCAAGTCCTGATTTGCAAAAGGTCAGCAAAGGAAGTACAACCCACATTGCTCACACATCCTCTAAGGAAACATGCTCACAAGATGTTCAGACACCATCATATGGCAAGTTTTAAGACGTGAGTGCCAGCTCTTGACCTAGCTGGAGCTGTGGAGGAAAGTGGGGGCTGTGGCTGCAGGCCTCCTTGGAAGGTACCACAGAGCTTCTTGTAGGGCCTTGAGAATTTTACTAGTGGAGCTGCAGCAGCTTCTGATCTCCTGGGATTTATCAGAAAGGTGATGCTACCAGGGCATCATACATTTTGCTGTTCCACGTGATTCTCTTCACTTGGGACAGTCAGACACTCTTTGTTTTTGACCTGGACAAGCAGTTTCTGAAATGTCTTTTCAGAGCAAAAAAAGAGAGGCACGGTCTCCATGCTCCGGAACTAACCAGATGAAGTGTGATATGCTGGAATGAGAGAGGAATGTGAGAGGGAAAGCAGTACAACAACATTAAGGACTTTCTGCACTTAGGCAGTGAAGTGATACCAATGCTTTTCAGTAAGGTCTGCCTTTTCGTAAGGTATTGGCAGCGTTGGTATAAGCATTGCTGCCGTTTCCTGCCTGCCTTCTTGCAGAGCTTTTGGAAATTAATCTTGCAAGTGACTTCTCAAGCATTAAGGAGCTGCTGAGGAAGCCAGCAATATTATCTCCATTTGATAGGCACACTGTATCAAACGGAGGAGACTTACTGTGCTTTTTGTGGCAGAGACCTGCAATGAGACAACAGCTTCTCTAGGCAGAGCTTGTATATTTCAAACGTTATTTTCAGGACAACAGTAAAAATATTTGTGCTGGTGGGTGACAGAAGCCACAGGCATTAATGCAGCTGCCGTCACTGCCATGCTGCTAGTGAGTCACTATTAAATACCAGCATAATGACATGGTGAGAAGCTTCAACATGTTCAGCTTGGTGAGTCCTTTCAGTGCTTTGGAGACTGATCCATTTTATGAGAGTAGTTCTTAACCCAAGGGAATTGATGCCACTGCACCCTGAGTTATGTGAGTGCAAAATGACTCTCCAGCTCGTTATGCCCAGGACACATTGCTCATCTCTGCCCTTGGTAGAAAGGACAAATTACCCACAATCCCTCTCCAAAGCACTGGGTTCGCTGAAAAAATGTATTTATTTGGATCCAGGAGACCACCGCACATTTAAATCCCACTTTTATTTTGTCACCTACTCAGAGCAGAATGATGGCTACATCCTTCACCTTCCTGCCACAGCATAAAGTTAGCCCTTACTGTGGTGGTTGTGCTGGTGGTGAGCCAAGGATTCAAGGCTGAATTCAAGGTTGAGGATTTATCTCTAGAAAACCAAAGAAAACAGCTTTGTGAGTGTAAAACCAGTAGTGTGCTCCACAGTGTGTGGAATATTCAACACTAACCACCAGAAGGCGTTGGTGGAGGAGGGAAAGGGTATATTTGACATTGGCCTCCAAACTAAGCCTAGTGACTAGTCTGATTTAGAATGTCCCAGATGTTGCACTTCTTACTGTTACCTTCAATAAAAGGCAAACAAGTCTTTCAGGACAGACAGCAGGAGATCATCAAGCTCACTTTCAGGGCCCAGGAGAGATTCAGCTGTATCTAGATTATTCCCAGTGGAGTTTTGCTTAGCCTGCTCTTAAACACAACCCTGATAGAGCTACAGCATTAGTGGATAAGGAAGAGCAATTGACTTGGGCTTGTGCAAAGCATTTGACACTTCCACACAACATCTTTTTCTCTAAATTGGAGACACATGGATTTGACAGATGCACCACTCAGTGGATATGGAGCTGGCTGGATGATCACAATCAAAGAGTTGTGGTCAATAGTTCACTGTCCAGTTGGAGACCAATGACACATGGCGTTCCTCAGGGGTCAGTATTGGGAGTGGTGGTGCTTAACATTTTTGTGGGAGACATGGACAGTTGGATTAAATGCACCTGCATCAAGTTTGCCAATGACACCAAGCTGTGTGGTGCGGTCAACATTCTGAAAGGAAGGGATGTGATCCAGATGGAGTTGGACAGGCTTGAGAGGTGGGTCTGTGCAAGGTGCTGCACTTGGTTCGGGGCCATTCCAAGCATAAATACAGACTGCACAGTTGAAAGCAGCCTTGCAGAGAAGGACTTGGGGATGTTGGTGGATGAACAGCTGAATATGATCTGGGAATGTGTGTTTGCAGTCCAGAAAGCCAATTGTATCCTGGGCTGCAACAAAAGAAGTGTGGTCAGTAGGTCAAGGGAGGCAATTCTCCCCCTCTACTCTGCTCTGGTGAGACTCCACCTGGAGTACTGTGTCCAGCTCTGGGGCCAGCAGCGTAAAAAAGACACTGACCTGCTTGAGCATGTCCAGAGGAGAGCAATGAAGACGGTCAGGGGGCTGGAGCGCCTCCCTTATGAGGACAGGCTGAAAGAGTTGGGGCTATTCAGCCTGGAGAGAAGGTTCCAGGGAGACCTTATAGAGACTTTCCAGTACTTCAAGGGGGCCTACAGGAAAGAGGAGAAGAGACTCTTTATCAGGGAATGTAGTGACAGGACAAGAAGTCATGGTTTCAAACTGAAAGAGAGTAACTCTAGATTAGATATTAGGAAGAAATTCTTTTCTGTGAGAGTCGTGAGACATCGGAGCAGGTTTCCCAGAGAAATTGTGGATGCCACCTCCCTGGAAGCATGAAGTGGTTAGACCCTGGCTGGTGGCCAGGTGCTTACCACAGCCACTCTATCATTTCTTCTTCTCAGCTCAGCATGGGGGGAGAAATTATTGCGAAAGGCTCATGGGTCAAGATAAGGACAAGGAGATCACTTGCAATTACTGTCCCAGGCAAAAGAGACTAAACTTTATTAATTACATTAAATTAATTAACAATCAAATTGGAGAATATTAATGAGAAATAAAAAATTTTTAAAACAGCACCTTCTCCCCCTCTCCTTGTTCCCAGGCTTGACATCACTCCTGATTTATCCACCTCCTGCCCCTGAGTGGTGCGGGGGGATGGGGAATGGGGGTTGTGGTCAGTTCATCAGATGTTGTCTCTGCTGCTCCTTCTCTCTCAGGAGGAGGACTCTTCACTCTTCACCTGCTCCAATGTGGGGTCCATCTCACAGGAGATCATTGTTCACAAACTTCCTCCAGCATGAGTCCTCTCACAAGAGACAGTTCTTGACAACCTGCCCCAACGTGAGTCCTCTCTATGAGGTGCAGTCACTCAGGTCCAAAGTTCTCCAGTGCAAGTCCCCTGTGGGGCCACAAAGTTCTGCCAGCAAGACTGCTCCAGTGCAGGCTTCCCACAGGGTAACAGCCCCCTTCAGGCATCCACCCGCTCTGATGTGGGATCCTTCACAGGCCACAGGTAGACCTCTACACCTCCACGGCCTCCATGGTCTGCAGGGGGACACACTTCTTCACCATAGTCTTCACCATGGCTCAGCGAAATTTCTACTCCAGCTCCTGGAGCACATTTTCCCACACACTTCTTCACTGACCTTGGTGTCTGCACATATTCTCATTCCTCTCTCTCTCTTTGTAAGCTGTTGTGGTGTATTTCTCTTTTCCCCACTTATTATATGTTACCACAGAGGCATTACCACCTTAATTGGTAGGCTCCACCTTGGCCAGCAGTGGGTCTGTCTTGGGAGCTGCCTGGCATTGGCTCTACCAGACTTAGGGGAATCTTCTAGCAGCTTCCTCCAGAAGCTGCCACTACAAGCCCCTGCTACCAAAATCTGGCCAGGCAAGCTCAATACCAAGTGTTCAAGGTCAGTTTGGATAGGGTTTTGAGCAACTTGGTCTGGTGAAAGATGTCCCTGTCCATGGCAGGGAGGTTGGAGCTAGGTGATCATTAAGGACCTTTCTGACCCATAATATTCTATGATTCCACAATTCTATGATTCTGTCATTCTATGCTAGAGGCCCCAGCACGTCCCTTACTGCCTCACTGCTGCAGGAATGTTTCCCTTCAGGTCTAATCCAAGCTTCATGCCACAGCTTGAACCCATCAGCTTTCTAGTTCTGGAGATTTATTCTCTTACTCTCCCTTTCCTTCTTGAGTATTTGAAACTTTCTGGTGTATTCATTTTGAATCTCTTCTAGCCTCAACAGAGAAAATCTTTTTTCCCAGTCTGCCACCTTCCAGACTTCTCATTTCCACCGTTTTGCTGAGGACTGTATTCCAAAACGGAATACAGTACTGCTGCCATCCAGTGGAGAAGTGAATTGCTCTGGGTGTGTGGCATATGAAAACCCTTTTTGCACATTACAAACTGTCTTTTCCCTATTTTTACCACAGCAGCACACCACTGCTCTCTCCTCCCAGCTTCTGCTTCACAAAGGTCCTGTTCAGCTATGACTTCATGGGTCCTGGGCCCATCAAGTGGTGGACAGCCATCTCCACAGTTTGCACCAAGTCAGTCTGAACTTCAGTGCTCTTCAAAGGGCTGGTTTTTAAGTGCAGCAGGGTTGAATTCAAGCAGGTTGCTGAGCTTCCTTTTCAGCTGCCTACCTAGTTTGGGGCTGAACATGGCTCCGTTGGATAAGCATTTACATCTCTGCCAGTTCACAGTCTCCAAGAACCCCAAAAGTGGCTTTGGAAATACAATGATCCTGACATACTTGATATATTTGCATTCTGTGTTTTGGGGTTTTTATGGTGCTTCCTGAAATTTCTCACAAATTTGCATAACCCCGGGACCCAGTGACTTTTGAGTAAGCCCCAGATGCCTCAGGAACTGCAATTAAACATAAAGAAGTTAGCAAAAATGTACTTCATCCTAGCTGTTATGTGCATTAAAAGACCTTTTAAACGTGTTGGAATACATATATATTTCAGTATAGTAATGCTGTACACCTTCTTTCGCAGTCTAGACAAGCCCTCGGCATTCCCACCACTCCACTAGAAATTCCACATCTTGAGCAGAAAAAAGCCCCAGGAATCTCCTCACCATCTTGTAAAATCCACTGCCCATATTCCTTGTGGAAGAGAGTACTTTCCCTTTGTAGCTCACTCAGCAAAAATCAAACATCTGCAGCCAAAACAGATGCTAAGGAGAGAATGTGAGATTTAGAAATGAGGGTTGCTCATGCATGCCTGCTCAGTGACTTGATTTTGTCGGGTTTTTCTTAACCACAGACATAAAAATATGCATCATAAGGAAAACAGGACAGAAGGGACAAAAAGGAGAAGAAAGTTGGTTCTTTACTCTGCCTGGGGTACAAAAGCAGCTATTTTGGTTCTGCAACCTCCAGCAGCACAATGCCAACTTCATCTACATGATGTTGCTCATGTTTTTGTTGCACTCATAGTTTGCCAGCCTTGTTTGGTTTAAGCAGTGTGATAGGTATGTTCCTATTAGATAGAGTCAGACACTGTGGAAAATGTGATAGCTCACAGAATAGGCCTGTGCCAGTGGAAAAAAAATGACAGCGTAAACCCCATATTTTATTCTTTCTGTGACAAACTTACACTTTAAGTGCTTGCTGCCCACTTTGACGCTGGGATGAGGATCCTTTCTCAACCCACTTCAAAGCTCCTACTTTGACAGCTTGTGCTAGTGTGTCCCATCTTCCCCTAATAAAGTTGAATAATTCTGATGCAGCATACAGGCAGCAGACGTGATGCAAGTATCCCTGGCTTGTATTGGGTCAGATGATTTAAGCACAAAGGTAAAACCAAACAAAAAACAACCACAGTACTTCTATAACCATAACATCTGAAACCACAGGCAAGCTCAGGGCTCCACAACACTAGGACTCATGAGGTAAACAATAAAATAAAAGTCCCTGGACTCTGGAGGCAAGAGTGGTAGCACACTGATCCAGTCCTAGGGCTGGGTAATTAGGAGTAATTAACTTGCCCAGTTTTACACTGAAAAAAATAATAAAGAGAGGCAGAATCTTATCTGGGACAGTGCTTTAAGGGCAAGACATGATTTCAGCAGATTGTTAATTATACTCTTCCACCCACACAACACTTAAATGGGACACATCTTAACAATACTGTCCTTTCGCCTGCACTTTCACGCAAGATTTTTTTTTTTCTCCAGTACAAAACAATTTATTTCATAACTTCAGTGTTATGAAAGTATCTATTTTGTCAATCGTACTGGTCACTGCCTATTTTGTGTCATGTAACTACCAGGTTACCCTGACATCAGAGACATTTGCTGCTGGGTACACATTGTAAGACTGCTACCACAGTTCAGCCCCTTTCGCAAATATCTAGAATGGGATCCCAAAACAAATTATTTTCTACCAATTGTTTTCTACTACAGCAAGAATATCAGCAATTTTACAATAAAGACATTAAACCGTTTCTTTGCAATACTACACTTTTAATGATTTCTTTGTGAATACTTTAGAAACTTCCCATCTGACAATCTTTTGCCACAAGAAAGTACCCACTTTACTCATTCTTTAAGAAGAAAGTCCCTGGCAGATGTGCTGAATGAAACAGGACAGTGAAAACACAATTTACACAGGCAGAGTAGCAGATTTGTAATTTGTTGCCACGTCTAGGTCCTGTCTGAACATTTTCACCCCTAGATTATCATTATTTAAATGCAAGCTGGAGGCCAGGTTTGATCAACCAGAAATCAAAACACATCACCTGCTTTGCAGACCTTAGAGGCTAAAAATATACACGATGGGTTCATACAGTTTAAGAGGGAATAAAACAGGTGAAATGAGTTGTCAAATGTCACCCACTGTTTAGTGGCCAGCACAGCCCTAACCCTTGATACTCCGTAAAGAAAACTTTACCAGACTCCTGCTCACTCAACCGTATAGCTTTTGAAAAGCCAAAGCTTCTGGTTTTTGTCTTGGTTTGACCAGTATCAACACACACACAATCAAAAGAAGACACACTTGGACACACTTAAAAGTCAACAAAATGTCCAACAGCTGCAAAAGATAAACAAAAATCTTTGAGGAACTTTGCAAGGATAGGTTTGATTTTGGCTTCTGTTACAGAGATGAAAATCAGAGCTATTCTGCTACAAACAGAAAGAAGTTGCTTTGATGCACTAAAATATGAAAACATACATAGAGTTCAGATGAAACACCAAAGATGGAGGATGGAAAGGTGTAACCCAGCATCATCCTAGTCAGGGTGCAAAGGGGCATCGTCCTGCCATGGCCACCCACTGGAGCTCATCACACTGTTGCACGGGACTCATTGACTCATGCTTGGCAGGCCACACAGAAACAGCTACCAGATCTGGTCATGCAGAGGCAATGTGCTGGCTCAGACCACCACAGCTGCTTCCAGCATGGAGCTGCCCGATAGCTCAGTGCAGGCCACTGTTCCAGCCATCCTGCTTGCTTCGGCAAGGAGCCCTTTGCTTGTTAAAGGCACAGAAGTTGGGGGAGCAGGGGGATCTCTGCTAATACACTTCCCAATCAGCCACATCTGGCACTGTGCAAGAAGTTGGTGCTTGCCCCATCCTGACCTCGTCCGTGTGGCGCAGTGCCAGAGATAAGATGCAGTACTGTTGTGTTCTGTATTCCTTGGAGTGCTCCAACATTATTTACTTTTTTAAAGAAAATTAGAGAAAAAAAAAAAAGAAAAAAAGAAAAAACAGCTTTTTGAGAATGGGATGGTGCCCAACAAATGCAATGAAAAGAAGTTCAGTGATGTTAATTTGTTGATTGCTTACAGTGCTATGAATGTGTCTAACAGGAATTTTATAACCTGACTACACTCCAATTGAAAAATCAGTTCTTGGAAGAGGAAAGTCCCATAAGAGAGTTGCTGTGTTACTTAACTGCCTTTTGAATGGTTAACAACCTCCCTACCTATTTGTACAAGACACCTCTTTTCCTTTTCTGCTCCAGTTTAATGGGTGCCTGGTGCAGGAAAAGGAAATGAGGTAAACCTGGAGGAGGGCAGAGGCAAAAAGATGGGTGGAAGTGGAGTAAAGGGAAACGAAGACATCATTTCAACAATGCTCAGACTTGACACTTGTAGGGTTTAACATGTGACAAAGGTTCATTCACAGGAGTAAGGGTGGGCTTGAGGCTTCAGAAGGAAGATGATGTTGTTGCAGGAAGCAGAGAGGAAGAGGCCACTGCTCTGACTCTACTTGTTGCTCATCAGGCTGAAGGAAACAAGACTTCCTTATGTTAAAGGTCAGCAGTAATGAATGCCCTTAGTAGCAGGGAAAAAGCAGCACAGAGGACTTGATCCTCTGTTGTATCTCTAGGTTTCAGGCTACCTGCTCTGGAGACCAGAATGACTCCCATACGCTTCCTCTTTGAGGGCAAAACAGGCAAAAAGAGAAAGCCTCAAACCTAGCAGTGTTGCATCAAGGTGGGGACAGCATCACTTTAGAAGTTCCCTTTTATTTTAAAAAGCTGAATATGGGCTCTTAATACCACCGTGAATAAAAACAAAATGAGGAAGTGCCTAAAAACAGCGAAGGGAATCAGTTATGGGAACTGCTTCAAATACGAAGGAAAGCTTTTTATTGAACTTCCCACTGGGAAAAGTGGTATGAGCATTACTCTTTCTTATCTGCATCAGCAATTTTAGTGATCAAGTGGGAGGACTGGGAGAAAATCATAATTTCTGCCAGTAAGGATTTGGTTTGCTTGTGAATGGGACAGGAGGGCACCCGAATTAATGACCTTCAAGACCAATCAGTGTTAAATATATATGTATGTAAAAAGGTGTTGCTAATAGCCTATAGTAAGACTGGGAGCAGATTGTTAGTCTGAGTCATGGCTTACTTTATTTTCCCCTGCATTCATCCCAGAGGGAAAAAAAAAAAAAAAAAAAATCAGTTCTTGCCCCTATTTTGGCTCTTGCTTGTTCCTTGTCTTCTAAGTTGGCTCTCCTGAGCCGCCTGCACCACTAGCAATCACAAAACCACATTTCTGCTCCCTCTTCATTCTGTTGCCTATAGGAGCTCTAGGCTCTGCCTGACAGACTGCTCAGCCTGACAGACTGCTCAGCCTGGGTGCTTGAGAAACAGAGAAGCTGTGCCAAGAAATAAGTAGTCCGTCTGAAAACTGAGCACATGGGTCAGTGTTTGGCCCTAAATAAGGACATAAAATATATTACGATGTGTGAGTATTAGAGCTGATCCAAGTTTTCACATTCTGAAATCCTGAAGGGAATTACTAATCTAGTTTCAAGGAGAGAAAAAAAGTGTTCTTCAAAAACATTAACAATTTCTTGCCCATTTAGAGACACTCTGATTAGCGTGCTCTACAGATGAGAAGACTGGGGTACTCCGCAAACCCCAGGCTGGGTCTGTATTAGGTGTAGGTGTTGATTTTGGTGTTGGACTGAGACCAAAGCAAGACCAGGGGTCATGTTCACAGTCATCAGCACTGAATTTTACAAGCTGCTTTCAGAAGCAGCTGCCGGCAGGAAGCTCTAAGGGCTGTTTGATCTCATAAGATTTTCTCTACCTGGTATGCTGGCAGTTCTGCAAGACAACGCTTCGCCAACCTCTTGAAAGACCTTCAGGAATTTCCACAGGAGAAAAAAAAAAAAAAAAAGAAAGAAAAACAAACAGGAAGCCAGGCCCTGGAGCTGCATTGGAGCAAAAATGACAGAGGCAAGTTTAGAGGATTCACATCTGGATTTCAAAGAGGTGTCTTGATAGCAGCAGTGCTGGCCTGAGAGCCACTTCCCCTTGGGCAAGCCACGTTGGCACAGGCTATAAAAGGTCTGTGTGGAGGACGTGCCTCTTAACCAGATATATCTTACCATACACTCATGTGGCAACTGGCACCTAATCTCAAGTAGTGTCTCTGTGGCTACTCTAACACATATACTACAGCTCCGGTGCAGAGCCCTGCTCTTCCCAGTTACAGTTCATGACCTTGTGTTGAGCTGCAGGAAAGGATCCAAATCCCTGAGTTTTTAAACAACCCTGAACTGGGAGAGAGCTGAACTGGAAGGAGAGCTGCTGAGGAGTTCACGAACAGCTACCAAGGCTGCAATCCCAACAAAAAGTAGATCTGTAAGGGTACAAAACTGAAAAAAATTATTGAGACAGTGAATCTCAGAATCACAGAATGGTTTGGATTGCAAAGGACCTTAAAGATCATCAAGTTCCAAACTCCCTGCCATGGGCAGGGACACCTCCCACTAGACCAGGTTGCTCAAAGCCCCATTCAAACTGGCCTTGAACACTTCGAGGGAGGGGGCAGCCACAGAGATAATTAAAACAGCCTCACTTCAAAAAGCTTTCTCGAACTCCATAAAGAGATTTTTTTTCCTGGCCAAAATTGCTATACTTAGCTGCTTCATTTTTACAGCCACGGAAATGAATAAACCCACTGCTAAAATAGCATGGCTAAACATCACGAGCAGGTACAGAGTGAGGGGTAAGAATGAATTCTCTTGGAGCACAGTACATCCTGCAAATAAGTCTCTGACCAAAAATAAGTACAGGGCATCTCGTGTATGAGAACATCACCACATTGGGGCTTCAAGACATAAGTGTGTCACGGGACATTTTTTCCAGTCACTGGTGCCTATAAAGCTGGGAATTGCTGAGGGAAGGCCCTGGTTTTACCTCGCTGGTGGGTCAGTCCAATCGAATGTTAGTAGCAAAGGTAAATTGAAGTATGATTTACATGGGAGGTGAGACGAGAAAAATGCAGTGGGTCTTCTGACTTTGCTTTCCATGGTGTGATTGTCATCAGGAGGTTTTGAGTAACTGAGATGCAATGGTTTTAAGAATAGTTTGAGGTTACTTCTCCTGAACTGGAAACTGCCATTTGCCATCAAGCAGCAGTGTCCAGTGCTCTGACTGCTCCTACTCTGTGGCAGAGTTAGCAAAGGGTAAAATTCCTGCAAAACCTATACCAATTGAGTAAGGCACATCCAGGCTTTTCCATATTGAATACGGCTATATTAGACACAGCAGGGAATCAATTCTCACTCCAACTTGAGAATTAAGATAGTATTTTGTGAAAAGAAGTAAACAAGTAGGAAAACCAAAGGGGATAGTTAGGTGATCCCTCAGATGTTGTGATGACCTAGAATCAGTGAAAAATCTGATTTGCACCTAGAGAGTGTCTAGTGAGTGTGGAAGTGGAAAACTGGAATATAACAGAATTAGAAAACACTAAAGAGAAAGGTGTGTCCTACCAGATGAAGAATTACCAGAGCAAAATTCAGTGCTCCTTTTAAATAGAAACTCACAATACATGCGGTCTGAGATCTTGTCTAACATTTTTTAATACTCAGACACCCACTTTTTTGATGACTAAGGGATCAAGGCTTCAAAAATCTGAGGTCTGGCAGATTCCATTCTGACTTTAAGACATCATGAGTGCCAAGATGTAAAGCATAGGTTCTGTGTGTGTGGGAGATAGGGGAAGAGTGGAGCTCTTACTAAGCAAGAGAAACAAGATTGAGCATGACATAATGTTTATAGTTCTACTATATCTATATAGTATATAGTATAGTATAGTATATAGTTCTACCTATCTTCCTAGAGAAATGGTGTACTTGATTCCTCCATGTCTTCCAGGAAGAAAAACACGCAAGAATCAGACATATGATAGCACGGGGCTCACCTGGATGCTAAGCAACTGTCTTGTATTTTATCCAGACCTTCAATAATGGTAGCTGTCTAAACTAGAAGACATCTTTCCTTATAGTGAACCAATTTTACTACGTACCAAGCTAAATCCAGCGGAGGTGCTAAAATCACAAAGATTTTCAGAATGTAGTTATTTCCCTTATTTCCATTTTTCTTTTTTTTTCTATATGCAGGCTCATGAGGTTGTCAACAATGAGTATCATTCATCTCTTACTCTGCACCAGCTGCCAGTATGCTTACTCATTCTGTGGCATTTTGCAGCAAATGAAATTGTTCACTTTTCTTCTGACATAAGGCACTTTGTATTACCTTGCATTTTGAGCATGTAAAAGCATCCAGACAGGACATCCACAGAGAGCATGGCAACTGGTGACCCTTTGGTAACTAGTAGCTTTGGTGTATTATACCATTATTAATTAAGATAAATGGAAATTTATCTTAATTCCATGTCTTAGAACTTCTGGCAGGTGAAGCAGGCATTGTTCTATTGATTAATGTCTCCTTCACGTCTCATAGAATTTCTCCATAACTGTGTCCTGGGTTTAGCTAAAAAACCCAGTCCTGTTTAGTGATTTTTACTTTCCAGTTTAGTCTCTTCTAAAAGTCTGCATGTTCGGAAGTCAGCAGCATGTTTTTGCAGACAGTGTGTGCTACTGGCAGTGATAACACGTGATGTTTACAGTTACTGCCTGGGACTGGGATGCAGAAAGGCTCTTGCTTATACTTATTCCTCTAGTGACCAAGGCCACTGCTGGCTCTATGTGCCACGCTGGGGGTGCCGGGTAGTAAGAGGGGGCACAAGGAAGTAAAAGGTGGCATGTCCGGGGGGTAGCAGACAGGACAGGTTACCAATGAGAGTATTCCATCCCATATACATCATATTTAGTATAAATTGAGTGATCAAGGGAGTTTCGCCCCTTTTCTGCAATGGCCAGTGTCCAGAGAGGACTCCATCTGACCTCCTGATTTTGATCCATATCCTGAGTTCCCGAATCCAGCTCCCTGTATCCAGCTCCCGGCTCCGCTGAGCCTGGGGCTTCCCCAGTGCCTCCTGCTCTGCAGCACCAGTGGTGATTGCTATTGAGGGAGGGAGTTGGGTTTGATATCGGGCTACTATCTATAGTTTTAGATAGTTCTCTATTTTTATCTTCTCACCATTATTTTCACTATTTTCATTAAAGCTGTTCTAGTGTTCCTTCCCTAACCCATAAGTCTCTCTGCCTCACTCCCTTTTCTCTTCCCATTTAGAATCATAGAATCATAGAATGGCCTGGGCTGGAAGGGACCTTGGAGATCATTTTAATCCAACCTCCCCGTTGTGGGCAGGGACGCCACCTCTCGACTAGGTCAGGCAACATGTGAGAACTGAACGGGAATTGAACCCGCGACCTTTGGTGTTTCAAGCACCACGCTCAACCCACTGAGCTAAACCGGCCCTCAGGGGCGGAAAGAGGGGGTTAGAGAGCATCTGTCCGCATTATTGGCCTGCCCAGCCCTAACCCGTGACAACTGACAGGGCTAAAATCTAATTTCCCTGCAGGAGGTTACTGCCTACATTAAGGGAGAAGGAGACCAGAGCATATGCTGTTCTCTTCTCGGTCAGAGTTTTAGCTTTTCTTGCCAGTAAACATGCTGAGCTGTGAACGTTGGTAGCTGAGACGAAGACACATGCGCCCTCCTCCTGCCTGTTCCATGGAAGCAGAAAACCTTTGGTAGCAGGAGATCACAAGTAAGCAGCACCTCAACCCAGCAAGCATGGAAAGGGAGCATTGGTCAGAGTCCTGGCACAACAGTTTCTGAATAAGAGACCAGCGACAGGCAAGAACAGTGCAGATGACTTCAGAAGAAATTGCAGGTTTTGAGTTTGATTATCCAGGTACTGCACATTAAAGTTCCACCTCAAAATGAGCAGAAACTTTTTCCCTGTGAGGGTGACAGAGGACTGGAACAGGCTGCCCAGGGAGGTTGTGGAGTCTCCTTCTCTGGAGACATTCAAAACCCGCCTGGACGAGTTCCTGTGTGACCTACTGTAGGTGATCCTGCTCTGGTAGGGAGGCTGGACTAGATGATATTTCGAGGTCCCTTCCAACCTCTGACATTCTGTGATTAAGCCAAGTGTACTGAATCCCTAGCGAACCTGCTGACTTCCCCCACAGTGGCTTTGTACTTGTAAAATGCAGTTGAATCTTCACCACTGGCTGCTGTTCAAGAACTGTTTTGCTATAAATACACAATCTCTGACACCTATGAAAAGTTCTGCTGAACGTGTTAGTCTTTGACAAATATTGTGAAATACGATTCCATTACCACTGACATCTGGTTAGAAAGTAATACCACACAATCTATTCTTGGGTGCTTCATATTAACCTGCAGCCACATTTTGCTAGACAGATGCAACTTCCAGATTTGCACTTGCAGAAGTGAAACCAGAGTTCTGCCCAAGTCAGTCATCGAAACAGTTGTGCTGTGTAGTTAGACCTGCACTTGCTGTATAGTGAAACCAACATTTCAGTGCATTTCTGGATGCCACAGAGTATAAAAGCCAATACAACCCAAATGGAGAAGGACAGGATCAGATTTAAGAACATGCTATTCTGCTGGTGCTGTTTTTTTAAAAATATTTTGTTTAATTGTCAAAAAAAATACATAGCAGACAGAGAAGTCAGCAGGTTTGGGATCACAATTACTACCAAAACAGTCTGCCCTTTGGAAACCCAGTACCGGTGGACAGAAGCAGATACTACTTCTTTCTAGACTGGGAATTCTGCCCTTTCCAAACTGTACAGCATACTCCGAGATCTAGACTGGATCACAACTGAGATGTCTTTAGTTTTATGCTATCTGCTCACCTGGGCATCTGCTGGAATATGAATAGACTCATGGTCTCTCACCCTAAGTAACCTCACTGTTGATTTTACTTATTCCCAAGGGGAGAATAAAAGAACTGTTTGATTCAGTATTACCTCATAACAAGAGCTCCCTGACCTACAAGACAAGACAGAATCATAGAATCATTCAGGTTGGAAAAGACCCCTGGGATCATCAAGTCCAACCATTAACCCTACCCTACAAAGCTCATCCCTAAACCATGTTCCCCAACACCACATCTAAACGACCTTTAAACACATCCAGGGATGGTGACTTAACCACTTCCATGAGCAGCCTATTCCAATGTCCGACTACTCTTTCTGTGAAATTTTTTTTCCTAATGTCCAGCCTAAACTTACCCTGTTGCAGTTTGAAGCCATTCCCTCTAGTTCCATTGCTAATTACCTGTGAGAAGAGACCAGCACCAACCTCTCTACAATGTTCTTTCAGGTAGTTGTAGAGAGTGATGAGGTCTCCCCTTAGACTCCGCTTCCTCAGACCAAACAAGCCCAGCTCTGTGTGGATCCAAACCACTTTTAACAAATATGTCTGGCAAGTGAAATGGCTGGAGAAAACATGCAGAACTCAGTTAAACCTGGAGGAAGTAAAGTGGTGCTGAGGAAGAGGAAACCACAAAGGAAACCTGCATGTAGAGAGGAAATGAAGGATGCCAAGAACTTCAGGTGGGAGGACCCCTTGTTTTCTGCTGGTGCTGTTCTTCATTGTCTACACTGTTAGGACAGTGTTCTCTGAAGGCATCACTCCAGAGTATCTATCAAACACAGTGTCTCCTCATTTGGATACTACATCAGCTCTGTCATCCAGGACAGGGGTTATCTGCAGGGCTGTGCTGTGTCCCATCCTATGCCTGCCTGCCAGTTCATCTCTGTTCAGTCTGTGTGCTTTGCTTGTACTTCTTTGATGATTAGCTCAAGCAGAGTGGGGTGTTGCTGAGGTTAGACTTAACATTACACTATACTTTGCAGTGCAAGTGCACCCCAGAACAGTCCTCACCTCTTACAACTTTCAACACACACATCTGCATCTACAACAGGCAAATGAAACAGCAGAATTACTATATGGTGTACTCAGGCCATGCCTGGCAAGATCTCCAATAGAGGTGTGGAATGCTGCTGTCAATCAAGGTATGTGGTAGCATGAATTGGAGCCTCTGCTGGAGGTTCACTTTATTCTATTGCCTTTCACAGAATCACAGAATCACAGAATGTTAAAGGTTGGAAGGGACCTCAAAGATCATCTAGTCCAACCCCCCTGCCAGAGCAGGATCACCTACACTAGAGCGCACAGGAACGCGTCCAGGCGGGTTTTGAATGTCTCAAGAGATGGAGATTCCACAACCTCCCTAGGCAGCCTGTTCCAGTGCTCAGTCACCCTCACAGTGAAAAAGTTTTTCCTCATATTTTTCTGGAACCTCCTGTGTTCCAGCTTCCACCCATTGCCCCTTGTCCTGTCAGTGGACGCCGCTGAAAAGAGCCTGGCTCCATCCTCCTGACATTCCCCCTTGACATATTTATAAACATTGATGAGGTCACCCCTCAGCCTCCTCTTCTCCAAGCTAAAGAGATCCAGCTCCTTCAGCCTTTCCTCATAAGGGAGATGCTCCACTCCCTTCACCATCTTTGTGGCTCTACGCTGGACTCTCTCAAGCAGCTCCCTGTCCTTCTTGAACTGAGGGGCCCAGAACTGGACACAATATTCCAGATGCGGCCTCACCAGGGCAGAGTAGAGGGGCAGGAGGACCTCTCTTGACCTACTTGCTACTCCCCTTCTAATACACCCCAGGATGCCATTGGCCTTCTTGGCCACGAGGGCACACTGCTGGCTCATGGTCATCCTGCTGTCCACTAGAACCCCCAGGTCCCTTTCCCCTGCACTGCTCTCCAGCAGGGCAGTCCCCAACCTATATTGGCACATGGGGTTATTTTTCCCCAAGTGCAAAACTCTACACTTGCCCTTATTAAACTTCATCAGATTTCTCCCCGCCCAGCCCTCCAGCCTGTCCAGGTCTCTCTGAATGGCTGCACAGCCTTCTGGTGTGTCAACCACTCCCCCCAACTTCGTATCATCAGCAAACTTGCTGACAACATTCTCTAATCCCTCATCCAGATCATTGATGAATATATTAAACAGCACCGGCCCAAGCACTGACCCCTGAGGGACCCCACTAGACACAGGCATCCAGCCAGACTCGGCCCCATTGACCACAACCCTCTGGCTTCTTCCCTTCAACCAGTTCTCGACCCACCTCACTACTTGGTCATCCAAACCACACTTCCTCAGTTTACCTATGAGGATGCTGTGGGAGACGGTGTCAAAGGCCTTGCTGATGTCCAGGTAGACCACGTCCACTGCATGGCCACCATCCATCCACCTGGTTATGTCTTCGTAAAAGGCTATCAGGTTGGTCAAACATGACTTCCCCTTGGCAAAGCCATGCTGACTGCCCCTAATAACCTTCTTATCCTTGATATGCCTAGAGACAGTGTCAAGGATAAGATGTTCCATCACCTTTCCAGGGATGGAGGTGAGGCTGACCGGTCTGTAGTTACTCGGGTCATCCTTCCTGCCCTTCTTATAGACTGGAGTGACATTCGCTTTCCTCCAGTCTTCAGGCACCTCACCTGTTACCCACGACTTACCAAAGATGATGGAGAGTGGCCTAGCAATGACTCCCGCCAGCTCCCTCAGCACCCGTGGGTGCATCCCATCAGGGCCCATGGATTTATGAATGTCCAAGTGTTCAAACTGATCCTTAACCCACTCCTCATCAATCAGGGCAGACTCCTCCTTTGTCATGACTTCCTCTGGGGCCTTAGGGGACTGAGGCTCCTGAGGACGGTCTCCAACAGTGTAGACAGAGGCAAAGAAGGCATTCAGCAACTCTGCCTTCTTTCTGTCCTCTGTCTCCAGGGCACCCACCTCATTCAACAGAGGGCCTACATTGCCTCTAGTGTTAGTTTTGTCAGCAATGTATTTGAAGAAGCCCTTTCTGTTGTCTTTGACCTCCCTTGCAAGTTTTAACTCCAAGGAGGCCTTAGCTTTTCTGATTGCCTCCCTGCACTCCCTGACAGCTGCCCTGTACTCCACCCAAGTGGTCAGCCCTTCCTTCCACAATTTAAACACCCTCCCCTTCCACCTGAGTCTGCCCAGCAGATCCCTGGTTAACCAAGCAGGTCTCCTGGATCTCTTTCTTGATTTCCTACCTGATGGGATGCACTGATCCTGAGCTTCAAAGAAGTGGTCTTTGAATGCCAACCAACTGTCTTGGGCCCCTTTACCTTTCAGCTCCCTGTCCCACGGGGTATCCCCCAGTAATTGCTTGAAGAGGCCAAAGTTGGCCCTTCTGAAGTCCAGAGTTGCGATCCTGCTTGCTATTCTGTTTTTACCGCACAGGATCCTGAACTCCACCATCTCATGGTCGCTGCAGCCAAGGTTGCCCTCAACCTTCACTGCTTCAACCAGTCCTTCCTTGTTGGTGAACACAAGGTCCAGCAGCGCTCCTCTCCTGGTAGGCTCATCTACCATTTGCATCAAAAAGTTATCATCGATAATTTTATTTTTATTGTCATATTGTGTTTTAAACAGGAGGGGCAAACACACATGTTAATTACAACACAATAACAGGATTTGAGGTGCTTAGGGACACGGTTTAGCAGTTGACTTGGCAGTGCTAGCTTAACATCTGGACTCATTGATCTCAAAATTCTTTTCCAACCTAAATGATTCTATGATTCAGTGATTTGATTCTATGATCCAAGTGAAGGAATTTGCTTATTGCCTCAGTGAAACAGTGGTCAGTACTGCAGAGAACGCTGCAGAGTTACATGTGGAAAAGCAGTTATTTCTATTTCCCCATTCCTCGTGGAAAGGAGCAGGGTTCTCAGTGACTGGGAGGATCAGGTGGCTTCAGCATGGTGGCTTCGGACATGTAAGCTTGGTCCCTGGCATTCCTGGAGGACCTCCATGGCCAGGTGTCCCTTGAGACAGAGTTGTGACATCTCCCACTTTAGGCAGGGATGGATTAGTTTGATAAGGAGGAGAGCATCTTCCAGGCTGTTGGATCTTTACCAGCCTGTGCATTGCTCTGAGCCTTTGCTCATTGATTCTTAGAGCAAGATACTCAAAAAACATCGTCATGTAAGTTTAGTTCTTTCTTAGTTATTTCTATCGGCTACACCTTTTTTTCATCCCACCTGCCCAATTTTCCTTCATCTAACAAAAATTACATCCCTGACAATAACATAACAAAGTCAAAATGTGGGCCTCTTCTGCCTATCAAACTACTTGACCAATGCCAGAGGATGCACCAGCATAGAAAAGGATGCACAACCCAGTCAGAAATCATAGAATCATAGAATCATAGAATGTTAGGGATTGGAAGGGACCTCGAAAGATCATCAAGTCCAATCCCCCTGCCAGAGCAGGAATGCCTAGATTATGCTACACAGGAACGTGTCCAGGCAGGTCTTGAATGTCTCCAGAGAAGGAGACTCCACAACTTCCCTGGGCAGCCTGTTCCAGTGCTCTGTCACCCTCACTGAGAAGAAGTTTCTTCTCGAGTTTAAGCGGAACCTCTTATGTTCCAGTTTCAGACCATTACCCCTTGTCCTATCAGTGGTTGTCACCGAGAAGAGCCTGGCTCCATCCTCGTGACACTCACCCTTGATATATTTGTAAACATTAATGAGGTCACCCCTCAGTCTCCTCTTCTCCAAACTAAAGAGCCCCAGCTCCTTCAGTCTTTTCTCATAAGGGAGATGCTCCACTCCCTTAATCATCCTAGTTGCCCTGTGCTGGACTCTCTCCAGCAGTTCCCTGTCTTTCTCGAACTGAGGGGCCCAGAACCGGACACAATATTCCAGATGGGGTCTCACCAGGGCAGAGTAGAGGGGAAGGAGAACCTCTCTTGACCTGCTAACCACCCCCCTTCTAATACACCCCAGGATGCCATTGGCCTTCCTGGCCACAAGGGCACAGTGCTGGCTCATGGTCATCCTGCTGTCCACCAAGACTCCCAGGTCCCTTTCCCCTATGCTGCTCTCTAATAAGTCATTCCCCAACTTACATTGGAACCTGGGGTTGTTCCTACCCAGATGCAAGACTCTACTTTTACCCTTGTTATATTTCATTAAATTTTTCCCCGCCCAACCCTCCAGCCCGTCCAGGTCTCGCTGAATGGCAGCACAGCCTTCTGGCATGTCAGCCACTCCTCCCAGCTTGATGTCATCAGCAAACTTGCTGATAGTACTCTCTAGTCCCTCATCCAAGTCATCAATGAATATATTGAATAATACTGGTCCCAGTACCGACCCTTGAGGGACTCCACTGGATACAGGCCTCCAACCAGACTCTGCCCCATTGACCACAACTCTTTGGCTTCTTCCCCTTAGCCAGTTCACAGTCCACCTCACTACCCGAGAGTCTAGACCACACTTCCTCAGTTTAGCAGCAAGGATGCTGTGGGAGACTGTGTCAAATGCTTTACTGAAGTCAAGTGATGTCAGAAATGACCACGGTTTATCTATCCAGATTAGCCCTTCTTGTCTGAGTATTCAAATCTCGTAGACAAGATCTCAGATCTCATGTGTTGCCCATTTCCATTTGAAGAAGCACTGAATTTTGCTCTGCTGATTCTTGTCTAGTATATCTGGTCGGGCACACCTTTCTCTTCAGTGTTTTCTAATTCTAATTTGTTATAATTCAGAGCTTTCCACCTCCACACTCACTAGGCACTCTGTAGGTCTAAATCAGATTTTTCACTGATTCTAGGTCATTACAATATCTGAGGATCTGACCTTTTGAGCTGAAGATCTCAGTATTGCCCTTCTAGGCCTATCTGTTGGTTTCTGTTCAAAAAACAATCCCGGGATAAACAAGATTATTTCATATTAGTAAGATGTGACTTTTCTCTAATAGCCAAATTAAGATGTGGTATGCAATGAAATGCAAGGCCTGATACTTGCTACACTGGAACAATACCTATTTTAAATGTCAATTCATAACATCTTTACTATAAATCACTTGGACAACTGCAATGTCTTGTTTTTGTTCTGATATAAAGGTCAAAGTGTTTTAGTGAGCACAAGTTCTCTACAAATAGTAGGAGCTAATACTCTGTGTGACTAAATGCCTGATAGAGACAGTGCATCACTTAGAGCAGATCTAGACATAGCAGCAGAGTTTATAAAAACCTTGAATCGGATTTTCTGATACATGTACCTGCAGATATCATGCCTGAAGGGCAGAAGAAGTAGCATAAATTCCTTTTTCCCATCATCTCCCACTGTATCTTCCCTATGGCTTTATCTCAGACCTAATCTTAACTGAAAAGCAATAGCACTTATGACGTTAAAAACATGTGTGTTTGTATCTCAGTTTAGTCTTGAACTCGCAGATAGTTGTTGCTTTAAAAAAAAATCATCTTAGACTGTTGAGTGGTCACAAAAATGACAAAAAAATATCTTCACGAACTTTGCATTTCAGAAGAGATACAGGGGAGGTCAGAACCAGGATCATCGAGGTGTTTGTTTTATGGCACTATTCAGAGCAGGAAAGCAGAACACCAAATTGTATTACAGAAAGCTTCCAGAAGCAACTTTTTTGTTGTTGTTTTAAGACTGTAAAAGCAAAAATAAACTGCCTTTCTCTGTGTGATCAAAGACCCGGAATAAAAAAAGTGTCAGGAGGACTTTAAATGCCAGTTCCTGTACTCCCAATGTGTGTATTTTGGACTTCTTCCAGTATGGGAGCAAGACGGACTTTTATTTTTATTTTCTTTTTAAATAGAAGAAAGCTGCCAAAATACATAAGGAGAAGGATTAGAGCCAGTTGCTTTTTGTTGGTTCTTCTGTGGGAACATTGCCAGGCAAAGCCATATGCTAAATTCCCAGGGAATATCACTCTCAAAAGCCAGCTTCTGGATTTCCCTCATTTGGGAAGCTCTCCCTGAAAGGGATATTCATATCTAGGAATCAGTGCAATGCAGGTTTGTTGTGCCAGTAAATTGGCTGTTGGGTATTCCAGTGCTGTCCTGCATAGCAGCCCTTGTTGTTTTTTCTTTTTTTTTCTCTAGGTTGAGATGAGTGATGGAGCGGGGCATGTTTCAAAAACAAGACTGCAGAGCACCTTGGGTAATCCAAAGTGTTCTCTCACAAAAGCAGGAAGAGAGCATTGCTCTTGGTATCAATAGCTGCTAACGCTGAATCTCCAGGCTCGCTTGACAAGGCTGAACAGTTGACCACAGGCACACTATTTCTGTCTTCTCAGAGCCTGTTACAGTATCGCAGCTGCTATCCTATAAAGAGACCGAGGGCTATCTCTTGCTACTGGTCTGCCCTGTGCCAATCGCTCTCACTGCCCTGTGTCTCTCCTTTACTCTCTACTAGGTGGCCACATATGTGGGAGAGGAAAGAATGCTTTTAAAGGAAGCTGCACCCTCTCAAAACTTTCTTGCTTTCTGCATAAAGCAAAATCAAAGGATGTGAAAAAAATCCACCCAAAACCCAACAGACGAAAGATGCATCTCTGAGAACTGTTTTAAGGTGGCATTGGTTTTGTCAATTGAAAAAAATAATCTTGGCAGGAGTCACACCTCATATTTTTCATATATCAGGAAGACATTAGAGATGTTGAGAGACATCCCTGAGGTTTTACAATAGAATTCTGTACTGTAGAAAGGCTAAACCCACAATTACAGTATCAGACAGGGCCTCTGGGTTTCTATTCTTAGAAAAGTAACACATTTTTTACATGTCCATGGATCACTTCATGCCTCTATGTTTCTGCCTGTAAAATAGGTGCAATAACATCTATGTACCATGAGAAAATTCTTGGGCTGTTTGGAGACATTCAGAGGCTGCAGTATGAGAATTTTTTTAAAAAAAAAGGTCTAAGAGATAACAATATATACTACAGATATTGCACAGAACAACTAAGTAACTTCTCAGATATTTCAGTTGGCTTCAGCAGATAGTAGAGAAAGCAAGTAAGCGCATACATCATTAGCCAAGCATGAAAGCCACATAATTCACCTTTAACCTACAAATGACTGTGAATTCAAAATAAATTATTTCTCTGTTCATTAGTAAGAGGCATTATTTAACTTTGTAATAGAGTCCAATTGCTCTTATTACTGCTGAACCTTGATGCTGAAACGAAGCTCTTTTAAAGTTAGCAGTAATCATTTGCAATACAGTAAGCAGATGGGAGACCCCATCAGAAATCAATGTCCCATTGTAATAGGTCCTGTGTGTCTAGACAGTCAGAGACAGTCCCAGCTTTTGAAAAGATTACAGGCTGAATAGACAAGAGAAACAAAAAAATGTGGAGAAGAAGCCAGCAGACCACAAATGTAGTGTTGTGCTCAGGTTCCCAGTACCGGTCCCTGGTAAAACAAAGATGAGGATATGCCTGGGGGTACTGTGGCTGAGTGCCTTGCACATTACCTCCCACTTACGGCCTGAAGTAAGGGTTGCTGAAGGGCTCCTGCTGCCAGTGAGAATAACAATGAAAGAATGATAACAGGATCAGCCAGGGATTCTGCAGCTGAGGAGAGTTGAAATGATATTTATCAGCTGTCTGCAGGAGGCAATCATATTTCTTTTGCACAGATGGATGTGCACATAATCAACTTCCGAGGATGCAAAACAAGAATTTGATCCTCACCCAGGTTTACCTAGTGATTATGTTAAAACCAAGGATGTTTGAATCTGCAACTGAATAATTATAATTAGCAAAAATGGACTGGTGCCCGTACACAGAAGCACTTGCAGGTGTAGTGGACCTGCTTAACCGTGTCTTGTTAGGATTAAGTTTCTGTGAAAACAGTTTGTAAGACCTGCAGAATGGGTTTGCCAATTTCATCCAAACCTGGCAATGGTGCTCCCATAACTTCTATGAAAATAGGTGGGTTGATAGGGAAGGCAGAAACAATGCTAGTAACCCTCCAGCTTCAAGACCTTATTCCACTGGATACTGGAACTTCCACATCCGCAAACACAATCAGAATTGGGATTTTGTTTGTTCATGGTATGATGGGAACCGAACTGCTGGAGAGCAGCGCAGGGGAAAGGGACCTGGGGGTTCTGGTGGACAGCAGGATGACCATGAGCCAGCAGTGTGCCCTCATGGCCACGAAGGTCAATGGCATCCTGGGGTGTATTAGAAGAGGAGTAGCAAGTAGGCCGAGAAATGTTCTCCTCCCCCTCTACTCTGCCATGGTGAGGCCAGATCTAGAATATTGTGTCCAGTTCTAGGCCCGTCAGCTCAAGGACAGGGAACTGCTTGAAAGAGTCCAGCGCAGAGCCACAAAGATGATGAAGGGAGTGGAGCATCTCCCTTCTGAGGAAAGGCTGAAGGAGCTGGGTCTCTTTAGCTTGGAGAAGAGGAGGCTGAGGGGTGACCTCATAAATGTTTGTAAATACGTCAAGGGGGAGTGTCAAGAGGACGATGCTAGGCTCTTTTCGGTGATGTCCAATGACAGGACAAGGGGCAATGGATACAAGCTGGAACATAGAAGGTTCCACAAAAGCATTAGAATTTTTTTTTTTTACTGTGAGGGTGACAGAGCACTGGAACAGGCTGCCCAGGGAGGTTGTGGAGTCTCCTTCTCTGGAGACATTCATAATCCACCTGGACGCGTTCCTGTGTGACCTACTGTAGGTGATCCTGCTCTGGCAGGGGAGCTGGACTAGATGATCTTTTGAGGTCTCTTCCAACCTCTGACATTGCGTGATTCTGTGATTCTGTGAATTGTTTGTAAATGCACCCGCTGTGACTCATTTCAATGCTTCCTTACCTATCTTTCTTCTCTTCAAGGTCAATAGGATTGAACACTGGCTGAAACAAATTGGTTTTTTATATGTATATTTTGATTGTGTCTTTTTATAGCTACTGTTTTTCTTCCTAGCATCCTGTCCTGAAGCCTTGAGAAAAACTCAACATCTAGAAACAGTCCTGTCAATTCTGGTAAAGTCACTTATGAACCAGAAAAATCAGTAATGTTACGGAAATGTATGGCTTGGGCTTACCTCGCTGGTCCAGGACCTTCACAGTAGAATTATGACTACACATTGAAAAATCTTTCCTTTGAACAGGGAACGTTTTGGAGCAAGGAACACGCCGTTACATGCTTGGGCAATACCTACATATTGCAGATGCCAGAAGAATATGACTGAATGATAGCATCTTTTTCTTCATTAATCTGAACATAAGGTCTTCAATGATTCAGTTTTCTCATAAAGGGGACTCTGGTTTGATGAATCATTACTTGTCTGTTTGCAACCTCAAGGAATGGAAGAAGTACTGCTTTGCATCCACGTGACCTATTCAACAGATCAGATCTACACTCCAACTGCAAAAGTCACATCAGTGTTGTTGCTGACATAGAAAAACAATCACTCGCTGAATTATTTGCTTAAGAGACTGTACTACAGGGTAGAAATGTTGAAGTTCTGGGAGATGGATTTGGGGAAATAAATGCTTATTACTGCAAGATTCTTAGTTATAGATGAAGAATCTATTTTCCTAAGCATATAATTTTCTATTTAAGAGTATGCTTCAGTCCAACTGGATTGTGAACTAAATAAGGTTTTCTCAGTTAAGAAATAAGACATAGTTCTAATAAGCAAGTCGATTTTATACTTTCCTTATTTCTGTGTGTGCTTGCATGTGTGCACAAAACAACCTGTTAACCACTCCGTTTACAAATTCTGTTTGATGTTAGGGCCTCTCTATGCTATTCTACGTTACATTGCAAACTCTGTTCTCGCTGTGCATGCTTGTCTCCTTTGTGACCTTTTGCCTCCAGATTCAGCTGAAGTTCTGAAATGACAAAAAAAAATCTTTAATTTCACTAGATACAACAGTGAAGAGAATCATTAAATTTTGGTGACCGGCTGTTCAATTACAGTCCATTTAATCATACAGGAGGAAAAACGGCTGAAGGCAAACTAATTATTCCAATCTGAAGCTCAGCAGGGTGACAAGTGAGCTGTGGATGAGGTGGTGATGGATTTCAAACATTTGACAGGTCTCCCGCTCTCAAGGAGACTGCTCACAATTCAGGAAGGATTCTCTCTTCAGTTCTGTCAAAAAAATGAGGAAAAGCTTGAGGCAGAAAAATGACTTCTGGAAGGAGAGGAAAAGTGCCCTTTCAGTAGGCAAAGAGGAGTGGAAGAAGGGTGGACTCTTTCAAAGCCTCTAATCTAAACCATAATGTTGCTTTTCAACACGGGCACAGAGGTAGGACAATTTGTACAGTTTACTTTTTCTTTCGTGTGTTTTTTTTCCACATCTGTATACCTTGCATCAGCCAAAAAGTAATTAGGTTGCTGGAATTCCTGCGTGTCCTGGGATAACCCATGTGGCAAGCTCAGAATGCTCCTGGGCTTGCAGCTGCAAGGAGGAATTAGCTGGAGTAGCTGGATATCAGCACTGGTCCTGGAGACTGTCCTGTGAAACTGTTGCCACAAAGCTTGTGGAATATGCAAGCCACAGAGGCAGAGCCTGGAATTGTATCAGTACTGACTCAGCCCTCAAAACACAGCAGCTAGGTGAGTAGCTGCAGGTTAGTGACAGCACAATCTTTTCCTACGCAGAAGGTAAGCACACCAGTGCTTTCAGGTGAGACCGTAATGGGCTTCAGTACGCCTTAGAGAAGCAAATGTTATTCACTACTGGAAAAACATACACGTCAGTTGGATATTGTTCTGGATCAGGCTGGAAATTCACGTGTTCCTCACTAAGACCTCAAAACTCAGGAGGTATGCCAAAATGTTTGAGGGAGAGTTTTGAGGACAGAATTTCCTGGAATGGAGGTATAAATGCTTGCCTCGCTCTTTCCATGTGGTATCACAAAAGCTTTCCAAAGTGCAGAGATGTATGTACCAAACCAACAGAGATAAACTAGAAATTATTCAAGTGGCAGCTATGGGAAAGTTATGACAACTTGTTCTGTAAGGCATAACCTGCTGAATAGCTGCAAATACCAGAAATTTCAACACAATTTCATCATCAAGAAAAAGTGTTTTTTTCACAGGCCCTGAAACAGAAAGCAATAGCCATTGCCAGAAGTCAAATGTCGACCATTTCAAGCAAATAATTCAGAATAAATTTTCAGTGGTTTGGGGCAAAACCCACCCTCTTTACAGCATCTACTGTGATCTTTAGTTGAAGGGCACAGGACTGGGAAGGATGCAAGAAAAAAGTGAAATAAAGTGTAAGCCAAAAGGATAGGTTATGGAGGTGTATTTATTAAAGTGGTCGCTAGAGATGGAAGCCAGTTTTGTAATCAGATCACTTCTTTCTCATTCATCATAATCTTACCTGAGAAACATGAGAGGATCATAAAAATGACAGAAAGGCCCAGGCTGGAACTCCAAGCTTCTGTGGAAAGCGATTCCTTAGATTAGGTCGTCTGGTCTCTGTAAAAATGAGTCTTGAATACTGTCATCGGGGAAAGTCTAGCACTTTCCTGGCTCCTGTGTCTTATTGTTATCATGAGGATTTTATTTTTTTCTTTCCTATATCCAGACAGAATTTCTCCTGAGATTGGGGAAGGTATCTATAGGTGCACAGTTTGTGGAAGTATTCCCTAATTCAACTTCCCGCCATTATTGGTAGTTGCACATTTGTTTGTCATTGCTTCTCAGCACAGACGCTTGGAGGCTGATCTCACCTCACCCATGACAATTGAGGCAAAGAAGACATTATGTACTTTTGTTTTTTCTGTGGGCATTTTTAGTTAACCTTCGAACTCCATTCAGCAGCAGATCTACAGCCTCCTTGTATTTCCACTTGGTAAAATACCGAAAACAGCCTTTTTTACCATGTTTGACATCTATTGCTAATTTGAGCTTCAGCTGTGTTTTTGCTTTTCTAACTACATTTCTGCATGCAGAAGCAATATTAACACGTTTTGCAGTGGCATTCTCACCTTTTCCACCTCTCTCTTACTTTTCTTCTGCATTTGAGGTCTCTCAGTATCTCACTTTTTAACCAGGCTGTTTTCTTGTTTTGACCGATGAAGGGTGTAGATTACTCTTCTGCTTTGAGAAAGCTGCCTCTGAAAATTTCCTGATATTCCTGAGCTCCTTTGTCTTCCAAGAGAGTCTCCCATGAGATCTCTCCTAACACTTCCATGAGGAATCTAACATCTGCCTTGGGCTCAGGGTCTTTCTTCTGTTACTTGTCCTCCTCAAGCCCCTTAGGACTTCACGCTTCACTATCTTACAGTTACCACAGGCAACGCTGCCAAAAAGTCATCATTACTGGTAAAGAGTAGGTCCAGAAGAGCACCACTCTTAGGCATTGCATACAGCAATTGCCTTAGGACACTCTATGTCCTCAGCACAGAAATGTAGATTGCTTGTGCACCACTGTTGCTTTCCTATCAAGTATCAGGGTAGCTGAAGGATAGATAGCTGCTGGCATGTGCCACTTGAGTGAGCTGCTGGTGATCAAATGAAGCCTCTTCTGACAAAGGCACGGTTTTCTCAGGATCAGGATCAGTGCATCCCATCAGTAGGAAATCAAGAAAGAGATCCAGGAGACCTGCTTGGTTAACCGGGGATCTGCTGGGCAGACTCAGGTGGAAAGGGAGGGTGTATAAATTGTGGAAGGAAGGGCTGGCCACTTGGGTGGAGTACAGGGCAGCTGTCAGGGAGTGCAGGGAGGCAATCAGAAAAGCTAAGGCCTCCTTGGAGTTCAAACTTGCAAGGGAGGTCAAAGACAACAGAAAGGACTTCTTCAAATACATTGCTGACAAAACTAACACTAGAGGCAATGTAGGCCCTCTGGTGAATGAGGTGGGTGTCCTGGAGACAGAGGACAGAAAGTAGGCAGAGTTGCTGAATGCCTTCTTTGCCTCTGTCTACACTGTTGGAGACCGTCCTCAGGAGCCTCAGTCCCCTGAGGCCCCAGAGGAAGTCAGGACAAAGGAGGAGTCTGCCCTGATTGATGAGGAGTGGGTTAAGGATCAATTTGAACACTTGAACATTCATAAATCCATGGGCCCTGATGGGATGCACCCACGGGTGCTGAGGGAGCTGGCAGGAGTCATTGCTAGGCCACTCTCCATCATTTTTGGTAAGTCATGGGTAACAGGTGAGGTGCCTGAAGACTGGAGGAAAGCGAATGTCACTGCAGTCTATAAGAAGGGCAGGAAGGATGACCCGAGTAACTACAGACCGGTCAGCCTCACCTCCATCCCTGGAAAGGTGATGGAACATCTTATCCTTGACGCTGTCTCTAGGCATATCAAGGATAAGAAGGTTATTAGGAGCAGTCAGCATGGCTTTGCCAAGGGGAAGTCATGTTTGACCAACCTGATAGCATTTTATGAAGACATAACCAGGTGGATGGATGGTGGCCATGCAGTGGACGTGGTCTACCTGGACATCAGCAAGGCCTTTGACACCGTCTCCCACAGCATCCTCATAGGTAAACTGAGGAAGTGTGGTCTGGATGACCAAGTAGTGAGGTGGGTCGAGAACTGGTTGAAGGGAAGAAGCCAGAGGGTTGTGGTCAATGGGGCTGAGTCTGGCTGGATGCCTGTGTCTAGTGGGGTCCCTCAGGGGTCAGTGCTTGGGCCAGTTCTGTTTAATATATTCATCAATGATCTGGATGAGGGATTAGAGAATGTTGTCAGCAAGTTTGCTGATGATACGAAACTGGGAGGAGTGGTTGACACACCAGAAGGCTGTGCAGCCATTCAGCGAGACCTAGACAGGCTGGAGGGCTGGGCGGGGAGAAATCTGATGAAGTTTAATAAGGGCAAGTGTAGAGTTTTGCACTTGGGAAAGAATAACCCCATGTGCCAATATAGGTTGGGGACTGCCCTGCTGGAGAGCAGCGCAGGGGAAAGGGACCTGGGGGTTCTAGTGGACAGCAGGATGACCATGAGCCAGCAATGTGCCCTCGTGGCCAAGAAGGCCAATGGCATCCTGGGGTGTATTAGAAGGGGAGTAGCAAGTAGGTCAAGAGAGGTCCTCCTGCCCCTCTACTCTGCCATGGTGAGACCCCATCTTGAATATTGTGTCCAGTTCTGGGCCCCTCAGTTCAAGAAGGACAGGGAGCTGCTTGAGAGAGTCCAGCGTAGAGCCACAAAGATGGTGAAGGGAGTGGAGCATCTCCCTTCTGAGGAAAGGCTGAAGGAGCTGGATCTCTTTAGCTTGGAGAAGAGGAGGCTGAGGGGTGACCTCATTAATGTTTATAAATATGTCAAGGGGGAATGTCAGGAGGATGGAGCCAGGCTCTTTTCAGCGGTGTCCACTGACAAGACAAGGGGCAATGGGTGGAAGCTGGAACACAAGAGGTTCCATAAAAATATGAGGAAAAACTTTTTTACTGTGAGGGTGACCGAGCACTGGAACAGGCTGCCCAGGGAGGTTGTGGAATCTCCTTCTCTGGAGACATTCAAAACCCGCCTGGACACGTTCCTGTGCGCTCTAGTGTAGGTGTTCCTGCTCTGGCAGGGGAGTTGGACTAGATGATCTTTAAGGTCCCTTCCAACCTCTAACATTCTGTGATTCTGTGATTCTGTGATTCTTGCAAAAGTCATGGGAACAGAGCCTGTCCAGGATGTCTGTGTAGGATTTGCCGTTTCTCTAGTAAGCTGAGGTAGAGACACAACGAATTTGCCAGGTTTTTTTGGGAGCTGATCATTCTTACACAAAATAGACCCCATCCAAATTTATGGCTGCAGGTGAACACTTCAAAATGTGCAGGAGAAAAAGATCTTTTTCACTGACAATTATGGTAGGAATAGGAGGAATCCAAACTAAAGCTACCAGGTGAAGGAACAGACAAGGCCTTTTAATTGCAATTTACTTTGTACAGCTGACACTGGAAGAGACAATGAAAGCTGACTGAACCTTGCCTTCTAGGCTTAGTTATAGCCAGGCTGCACTGATTCCATGACAAAGAAAGAAGCAGGGGGACATCAGTACAATCTGACTGCAAGCAAAGCATCACCTCTGTTTGACCCTCCCTACTATTTCTATGACTTTGATGATGGCAAAGAAAGAGCCCGCAGGTAAAACACGCTCACAAACTCAATTTGTTCTCCTGCAGCAGAATTAGCAATCTGGCCATTACCACCCCTCACTCTGTAGAAATGTGAGGTTTAGGAGATTCATCTATGCAGGAATTCTGCTGGAATGATAGAAATGGGCTTTCTAGATAGAAAGTCATACAATGTTATTTGTATTACAGCAGCGACTGAGGGCTCAGAGAGAATTCTCTGCCCATTCTCAAACGGTAAAATCCATGTCCCTGAGAGCCTGTCATCCAAAGTGACCAAGCCCCCTGTGTTGGGGAGGAGCTGCCCTGCCACAGGGGCTCACACAGTTCGAGCAATGGGGCTTCAGACTGGCCAGTGTCCCTGGTTTGTGCTGCTCACAGTGAATGCGAGCAATGAGATCTTGTCCAGCAGCCTGAACCAAAACCTGATTCTGATGAATGTCCCCCATCTGTCTTTTTCAGAACTACATGGTGTTCTGACAATAAAGTTCTGCTTCCAGTAGCAAACTACCACGTCAGTCACATGGTCACTTAAATTGGTAATTTTCTGTACTTATTAAATATTTGACAACCAGCATTTTGTATTATGTTTTGGTTGCTAGTGTTATTTATCTCAGTGGTGGAGCATCAAAGACATGAACATATCTATTTGAGTAAAAAAAAAATTGGTTTTTTTAGAATAGTCTTTCAAGACTGAGTATTATTTGTCTTGGGGAAAGTTTTGCAAGTATGCAACCATGTAGATATATACATTAAAGGAATATTATTAACACCTTGCATATTATTTATTTACCAAGAATGTGATAAATGTTGTCATACTACACATCTGAAAAAGAAATATTATGAACCAGCATGGATAATCTCAGTGAAACAGAATTAGCTAGAGAGAATTAGAGTAAGTACAGAGTTAAAAATAAATAGAATTAATACTAAATGCAAATCTTAACAACACGGAAGACAATCACAGAGGAGGACATGGAGGATGTGCTGTATAACCTCTGCCCAAAAACTAAGCCATACTTTAGTTTCAGAAATGCTTAAAAAGACATATTGATCAGAATGCATGCCGCTGAGGGATATAAACAGTTGTTGATCCAGACACTGATGTTAGAAAAAAATGACTTCTCCAATGTCTAAGTACAGCTTGAGCAATCTATGATTAACAATGTCAGGTAAAATCCTGTTGCCAGCAAAGGTAGCTTGCTATCTTATTTACGGTGGAAATAGACCTAATTTCTTACACTTCTTAATTGCTACTTACTTAACTGTTCATTGTTACTGTCAGGAAGACACAAAAAGATATGTGAGTCTCACAGGCAGACATGATTAAATAGGATGGGGGATCCACTGTTAAGGCTGGCTCTAATCAAAGTTGAAAATATTTTACCTTTATGTATTCAGATTTGAAATCGAGGGATAAGATATAATTGCCTGCCAATTATTTAATCATTACATGGAGATAAGTACCTCAATACTTTTTTTTGCTAAAGGACTATTTGAATTGCATATTCTGGGGTTCTTTCTAACAAACATCACTTCTGTTAACTGAATTATTCTGACCCTCCATCATATGTAATTTAATGTTCCCATGGCTAGCAGTGTTAAAATGATCTTGTTAAAAACAAGAACAACAGGAAAAAAAAACTCACACTGATTTAGTACTCTTTCTTGTTGTCTTGGCATGCATTAGAAGTGTTTGCTAGGAAAGAAACTGGCACAAAAGACTTCCTATGAAGATTAGTGTGTGGGGGATTAGGCACAGATAGTCAGCCGTCTTTTGCCATCCTGGAAATAGCAGACCAAATGGATTATATCTTACTTTTTCTAAGAAGTGTAGTGATAATTACAGATTCCTGTCTCCTAATAAAACATAGAAATTGAAGTCAAGTAAATAAATGTATGACTGTGCAACTGAATTTATTAGACCTTATATAGTAATAACAGGCTTTTGTATTATCTTTTTTTTTTTTATTAATGCATATAAGCAGTAGTTTTGAACTAATTGTTCACAAATTATTGAATGCAACACATAAAGTGGGCCACCACTGCAAAATCCAACACCAGGAAGCAATATCATTTAGAAGTAATATTATTTCAACACGTATGATTAACATTTGCTATGTTACCTACCTCAGTATTCACAATAGGCAGAATATTGCATATATTTGGAGTACAGATATTAGCAAACAATGAACTTGGGAAATCAGACTCAAACAGAGAAATAAAACATAACCTCACTTGAAAGAAGTACACTGAAGAAGAAAATTAAAATTTCCAGACTGTTAGGCTTCAGGAAAACATCACTAACTTTTAAAAATACATACATATACTACCATCATAAGTTTTCTAATAGCAAACTAAATTGAAGTCTCCTAAAATAATCCTGTTGGCATCATTATCTTTGAAATCGAAAATGTCATAGAAAATCTCTGCAGGACCCCAAAATATGGCAAAGGAAAATTTTTCTAGAGCTTTGATGCCATCTGCTGGACGGGTAAAAAGAATGCAACGAGCCGGACACGTCTACGTGGTACTTCCGACATCTTGATTCCAGGCAAAGAGGGAATAATCATTTCAGGAGAGTAAAGTGGACACTAACTTCACATCTTTTGAAAAAGCTTCTCCAGCAATACTCTTTTCAAGACAGTAACCTCATGTTTTGGATCCTAAACTTAGCACTTAAGTCTGGATTTATGGAAGAGGACTTACTTGTCAAAAATACATAAGAAGAAACTACTGTAGGCCTACATAAACAGAGGGTCTAAGGTTTACATCTTAGTTGTAAACAACGGAAGACTGACAAATCAAACTCCAAAGTCAAAAGATTCTTGAAGGAAGGACTTTAAGTCCTTTGAAGACCCACAAGGCTGAGATTTTTAGTTTATTTAAGTGGACTCTGGGCTTCTGCTCTGCAAACTTGAACATTTATGCTGATAAGATTTAAATACTCTAACATATGTAAAAGGGTAAGATTCCTGGGATACTTCCACTTCAGTGAGCAAATGGCAATGTTGTGTGGGAAGAGCAAAATGAGACAGTGTAATAAGTAAGCAATAAGACTTGGACATCTTCTCCCCAAAGCCATGATCAGATACAATGAAGCATGATCTAACTATTTTTCCAAACTCAATACAGTCAACATTTGCATATTAAAATTGACTAAATCATCACTTATTATATTAAAACTACATTCTTTCTGTAGGGGTGACCAACATTGGCTTTTGTCACTCTTTTCTGCAGGGAAGGCAGACATGAATTTTCTACTTAAGCCAATGCACCTCCATTGCAGTCCTGTCTGTGGAGCTTTCTGGCTCCTTTGGATGGTCCTTTGTTTTCTCCTTTTTCACCAGCTGGAAATTAAGAGTGTCTTCTGGCACTGCTGGAGATCTCTGACGAGATCACAGCACTGCCTGAGCCATGGCAACCAGCTGCAGCTACTGTGCATGGCTGCTGTTTTGAATAGCTGTGCCTAAAACCTTTTGGGTTTCCATGCACAGCAGGTACAGATGATATACTTTAGTGCATCTTAAGTGCATTGGGCAGCATGTACACATGCAAAAACATGTAATTCACATGAACTGCCTGTCTCTAGTGACTCCGCAAGAACCATGAACACCCTGTCTCTCACAAGAAGCAGCACACTACTGAGGGCTATGGCCAGTTTTACTCTTTGCCTCTGCATGTGAAGTGTTATCAATCACGTACCAGCATTGCTCCACTATCAGTTTCACCCAGTCTACCGCTGCCACTCCTCCACTGCTCCTTTTTATAAGTATGCACATCTATGAAAGCAGAATCCTTTCAGTCTCTCCTCCTACAGCAGCCATGCAATAGCAGTGAGCAGAAGAAAGAATAATTCATAACTCCTGTTAACTCCCTTAATTTCTCTCCTCAGTGCAGATTAACTTGGACAGCACAACCTCTACATGGCATTTCACTGAAGCTCAGTTAAAGTCTGCTTGCTTTCCCTGATTTAATGTTTGCCCTTTATGCTCAGCTTTGCAGCTATGAAGTTCTCACCACAAACAAATTATCACTTTCAGGCCTTTTGCATCCCTAATAATCTTATTTGTATGTGACAACTGTAGCAGGAAGTAAGCGTTACTGTAACCATCAATTCTGGTAACCAAACATGCAAGTGAACACTGAAGAATTCCTGAATTTCTGCTGATTCCTGAATGTCTGATCCTCTCCCTGATCTCAGAAAACACCATTTAGTTGAGAAAGTATAAAGACAAACCAAGCAATACCTATCTAATTTGATTTTCCCCTTCACTGAACCAATCTTCTGACAAACAAGTAGTGGATGACTGTTATTTCTTGTTCTCAATGATGACAATTCAATTTGCTTCTTCCTTTTAATTAAAAAAAAATTAAAATTATGAAGCTAAGTTCTAAGCCATTGCATTTTGCAGACCTACTGAGTCCTCTACATAGAGAGAGCAGAACCACATACAGCTAAAATCAAGATCATTAGCTGATCAGTTACTTTTGGCAGGACCAGTAGGCAGTTCTCTACTCCTACTCAGACACCCTACCCACTGCCCTGAACTACCTATTAAACTTGCAGTTGGAAGCCTAGGAACTCAGTGGCAATTGGTTGAAAGTAAAGAAGGAAAAGCATGCTATTAAATCCCAAGAAAATCAACCCTCCATTTTAACTGTATTTCATTTTACTGGTAGGCATGTGAAATCACAGACAAACCTGGTATCCAAACATACACTGCAATTCCTCACTACAGGGCAGACAGAGACAGAAAAGCTGTAATCGACAGGGGCATATGAATCAAAGCTGACATATCTCTGCTTCAGTTAGCACTAGAAAGACCTTTAACTGAGGAGTTCAGTAGTGACCCATCACTAGCTGCAAAATAGCCAGTTGAATGGGCAAGTCCATCAATAGATTTGATAGACTCTGCAGAGCTCTGTTTGGTAACACCACCTTTGGACATAGCATTTTGCAGGCACCTGGTATTTGCACTGGTTACCTTGAGCATGAGGATCCTGATGATAAGCTGGTTATCAGAAACACCCAACACGCTGACTGAAGATTTGACAGCAAAGTGTGCAATGCAATCTCTTACACTGGATTGAAATTTGTGGCTTTGGGAGAGAGGGAAGGCCCCTTCAAGCTAAGAGAGTTTGCTGTTATCTACAAGCTGATTTTTTTTTCTCCCTAAGGTTAGCAGGTGGAGGGAACAATCTGTTCATTTGTTTTACATTTCAGCCTTTCACAACTGTAATTATTCCTTCTGCTCTAGTTGAATTGCTTGCTGAACCTTGAAATTTGGCTGGTAAGTAGTGCTCAACTGAAATGTGTACTACAGCCAGCTAAGAATCTGCCCAGATCTCTTCTAAAAGATACTACCCAGCATGCTTCTCAGTCACCTAATGAAGCAAGGCACATTCCCAGTGAGTCTGCTGCTTCATTAGTATTCAAACATTTGCTGTGGTAGCTTGTGTGTGCGAATATCTGTGAATGCCTTGCTAAAAAATGACAGTGACAACGTATAAGGGAACATAGATGTACAGAGCAGGCATGTGTGTGCCTCTGTGTGAGTGTGTGTGTGTGTGTATCCACCTGTGTGTTAGGGAGTGTCTAGACGCAAAACTCAATACAGTCTGAGTCATCTGAAGCAACCCAAAATCTGTGCTTGCTAGCACAGTCTAGGCTGTACCACTTTCCATTATAGTTGTGTAAAAATAGCCTTGAGCACCGAGAACCATCAAAACATATTGGGTGTTCTGTTGACGGCCTTTGCACAGCAGAAACAGTATCCATTTGACTTTGTCATCTTAGAAATAATTAGTGACACTGGCAAAAGTGGGGACCAGGATCATTATATAGCAGGTAAGAAGCTGATTGTAGAAAGAAGAGACACAGAGAGATCTGTAACGACAGCACAGGGTCATTAACTTGGAAGGAAGTTGTATGAGAAATTCTTCAGGGACTGCTGTTTGGACCCATTTACTGGAAATTCCCTTTAATGACTATCGCAAAAAGTGGAAACATCATTCAGAAACTTAGCAATTAGCTCAAGATTTTTTGGGCACTGTTCATGTGGAAAGAGATGTGACTCTGAGAACTGGAAGAAGGTACACAGATACAAGCAGTACAGGCTCCAAAGTCTCCCTTCAGTGACAACAGCAAGAATTTCTACTCTAAACTGGAGATCAGTGGCTGAAAACTACTGAGCAAGCCAGGCAAGTTTGTGCAACTGGTCCTAATGTATCTACATGTCACTAAGAAAAAAGAGCTATGAGAAGGGCAAGTGCATTCACAGAGTGGATTCAGAGCAAGATTCAGAAGCACAAACCATACTAGTGAGGTGTTGTGTAGGGTTCAGTTCAAGTCCAAAAAAAGATGAAATCAATTTGGAACAGAGAAGGACAATTAAAATAATCATAGGAAATTAGGTAAAACTACTACAGCTTGGCATATTTAGTCTCACAAAGTGAAAGCCAAGAAGAATACAATTACTGTGTATGAATACAGTATGAATGATGAAATCCTGAATGGCCATGCTGGCCTGAGACCAAATAGGTTTCAAGTGATCACAGATACATTTATGATGGAGTCAGGAAGACCTTCCGTTTTAGAAGAAGGGCTTTCTGACCCATCATACTTTATTGCTAGAGTCATAAGGATAAAAAATTCTCTGAACCTAAAAGCGACCACATAAAACCCCTAGAATGTTTTACGACTTTTCTAGGAAATAAGGAGTCATATTCGATCCAATGACCCTGTCTCATATACCTAGTTTTGATGTTTGAGCTAGAGCACCACATGTGGACATAGAACTACTGAGTTCCTGATATGGCTGAGTTTCTGCTCGCTGGCACTGGTTCTCCTCAGGTGCTTCAACCTCCCAGGCACCTGTTACAGGAGAAAGGCCATGAGGGAGATTTCTGGAGATGATGGATGGACCAACTTGGGGTGACGCTGTCCTGAATGCACTAAGAACAACAAAGAACTGGTGACAGTGAACAGGAGGCATGGTGGTAACTATCTTCATACAGAGAGGTTTAAGATCCTATGGGTGATTAGGAAGGCAAGCAGCCTTGGACCTCACAGGAGAAAGCTGAGGCTCATTCAGGAAACAGGTACAGGCACAGTACATGCTTTTTGTGGGAAGCAGCTCTGAAGGGTGAAGGAGTTCAGAAGGGCTAGCAGGCCTTTAAGGATAATTTTCTCTAAACACAAGAGAAGTCCATGCTGATGCTCAAGAAAAAAATGCAAGAGATACATCAGGAGGCTGGCACAGATAAACACAGAATTTATGACAGAGCAATGCAAAATGAGATGCACACGGTGGTGGGAGTTAGGACGTGTTATAAAAGAAGATATAGAAACACTACTGAGGTGTGCAGGCATGATCAGGAAAACCTAAGCTAAGCCAGGGATATGAAAAGCAACAAGAAGGGCCTCTGCCACTGTGTAAATAATAAATAGGCATGGAAAATACATGCCTGCTTGCCAGATGGGTCAAGTGACACAATAACAGCAAATGTCAGCAAAACTGAGGCGGTCTTCATCTCAGTCTTCACTGACACTGTTCCCAGGTGGTTTAGCCTAGAGGCAAGGAAAAAGGAACAAAGGGGTTCCAGTATTAGAAGATGTTCAATTCAGTGGTCTCCTGAGAAATCTTGTCCCATACAAGTCCGTTAACCCTGATGAAATTTGTCTCTGGCTGTTGAATGAGCTGGCTAATGTCATTGTGAGGCCAACGTCTGACAGGTTGTGGAGCTTATAGGACCACCAAAGGCTAGTGTGGGACTCAAAGAAAGAACAATTTGTCTCAACATTGCAGAGACACACAGTTAGGAACCGCAAGGCTTATCACAACAAACTGCTGCTGTAGTAATTAACCAATTTTCTGCAACATTAGTAGCGACTAACACCTGTGAGGCCTTGAATATGGCTTGTACAGTAGGCCTTTTGCAACATTCTGCCAGAAAATATGGTGAAGCATTCCAGACACAGCAATAATTCAGCAAGGAACTGACACACTGTTGCAAAGGGGTCTAGATAACAGAGACTGCTAATGAGCATCGAGATGATGAAGCAGGAACTCCACTGTCAGTAAGACAGCAGCCACCTGGCCACTTGGTCTAAACCGGCCTTGTAGTCCCCAGCTTAGGCAGCTCCGCGTTTTTGAGCTAAAGGTAAAAAGGACACAGTGAGGAAGACTACGAGCCCTCCTCCAGAAGACCCCAGCCCAGGACCACCAGAGACCACCAGACCGAAGCGCGCATGTGGCAAGAGGAGATTTATCATGCCTAGTTCTCATCAAAAGGTGGAGAAAAGGTGGGGACAATGGAAATAAAAGTAGTGCACACCAGCACCTAGTCAGAATATCCCCCCACCAACGATGCTGCACCTGCGGGACGCCGCTGGACTCCGTGGTGGTATTGGTTTCTTCTTCTTCTTTTGCCTTTCTCTTTCTCCCTTCTCCCCCCTCCCCTTTTCTCTCTCTCTCTCTCTCTTTCTCTGCACTTGAAGAATACTCCAAAGAAAACACAACATTGACCTTGTTTGTGTCTTAATTTCACCTCTGGGATCACCGTAGCTCGACCCAGTACAATTTGAGATGAGACAGCTAGAGTGTGCCAAATGTTCTACACCATCTTTAAAAAGGCAAAAGGATGATCTGAGGAACTTCAGGACAAGTCATCCTCACTTCTGCCCCTGGGGAAAGACTGAACTGAGTCCTCTCGGTAGCCATTTCTGGCCACATAAGAAACCAATAGGGGTGGGATAGCAATGCCAGCTACATTATTAGAAATGTTAAGAAAATCTCTGTAGTTTTCACATATTTATTGTATTATTTGATCATTAGAGTTGGATTAATAATAACAGTCTCCCTGTCACCTTGGGGACTGGCAGGTGCCCTGGCTGCTGGCCCAGCCTTGGTTTGCCCAGCTCCTGGGGCTCCCTCGTACTGGTGCCAGAGGAGTGGCCTCTTGTTCGGAGGAGAAGTGGCCTCAGGGCTGCTGACCTGCCTCTTCCAGGCTCTCCAGGACCCCCCAGTGGAGAATTCCCTGCTCTGCCTGGGAGTGGAGGGCTTGGTTACAACCTCTGAGTCTTCCTGTGGGTCTTCTTGCTCCCCATGGGTGGGAACAAGGGCAAAGGGTGGGCTGCCAGGACATCCACTGAAATTAAAGAGCTTCAGCATGTTTAGGAGGGGAAAAACATGAGAATAATTAAGCACTGTAGCAGGAGACAGAGAGGCCATGGGATCTGTGTCCTTCAAGGTTATCAAAGTCTGTTTGGACAAAGGTCTGAGCAGCAGGGTCAGAATTCATTCTTGACCCTTCCCCAAGTAGGAGTTTGCACTAGAAGCTACATAGGTCCTTGCAAACTAAAACACTTCTGTAATCTCTGTGACCTCGGAGTTAGTATTGTTTTACACACAGCCTTATGTGGACAGAGTAGCTACACATACAAGTGAATTCGTGCTGGATCCAGAGGGCTCACACTCCCCAGCTGTCAGGTTACACATATGCTAGAAAAGCAATGTACTGCAGCAGCTACATTACTCCACAGCAGATGGTCTGTACAAGCTATGAACACTGTGACAAAAGCCTCAGAGCGTAGCATATTGTTCTCTTTTATCTGGCAGTCAGGATAAAAAGCAAAGTGTTGGAAAGTGCCTGCTCAAAATCAAGTAATGCATAAATCCACAGTCAGGGCTCTATAGAAAGATCTGTTCTGATGTCTAATTCCTCACACCATGCTGGAAAAAAATTAGTCTCTGTGTGGGGCAGTACAACTGAGGCCAAATTTGTTTAAATGAGTTTTAACTGCATTGATTAAATTAAAATACTTTCAGATAACCACAGTGATGACTGTAATACGATTCATGACTCAAACAAAAATAAACTAATCTAATTTATTCATAGTAGGCCCAGTTAGACCTGTAGGATTTGATTCATTATTTTTCAGATAAATATTACTCTTGGAATCAATGTTTTAGATTAATTGCTGCCAATATCTGATGTCATTTCCCTAGTAGCTTTTCACAGTATACTCAGCAATCCATTCTCCAACTGCTCAGTCCAGCTCTCAAGTTGGGAAGACCCTCAGTGTGACAGTGCCAAATCACAGAAATAGCAGTGGGCTTCCCTGGCTGACCACATTATTTGCTGCTCTAACATCTAGTGCAATAATTGGCCTTGCTTTGAAAATATTCAGAAGTCTGGCCTTTCCATAGCAGCTCCGCAGAACTACAAGAGGCCAAAATGCAGCTTCCGGCTTCCATTTGTTATTACAGCACAGGCAGGGACAAAGACAGGACAGAAGCTCAAACGAAGCCTAAATATTAAAATAGCTGGCAAAGAATCTGCCCTCCGAAACACTGTAAAATCCTCCTACAGTAACAACAGCCCTTCCTAACAGACGCAGACATCAGATAACTGTCCTCAGAGACACACATTCGCAACTGTCAAAACAAAATAATTTCTATTCCCTTCGCTTTTAACTGTCTAGCACTACAAAGAAACCAGTGACTAAATAATGAAACTTTTCACAGATAAAAAGATTTGTGCATTTCCAAATAGACTCTCCTGAAGCACACAGAATTCAACACTTAACTCTCCTCCCTGACAAGTCATCCTTTACGCATACACAGATTTACAGAGTTTAATTCCAATGCTCAGCCAGCAGCTTCTTTTGGACAGGGACACTAACAGGCTAAGTTTCCAGATTTACTAGCCGTGATTGTTGCAAACCTGGAAGATGATCTCTGCTTTAAAACTCTTCGGGCAATACACAGCATGCAGCCTGATATTCAACTTCAAGCTCTCGAGAAACCTCATATGCTGGAGTAGCAAAATGACACTGATATGACTGCAAGAGAGCCTATAAACAAACAAAGATATGTATGAAGGGGTGTCCTGGGTTTAGCTAAAAACCCAGTCCTGTTTAGTGATTTATTTTTTTTTTCTTTTCAGTTTAGTGCCTTCTAAAAGGCTGCACGTTCTGAAGTCAGCAGCATGTTTTTTCAGACAGTGTGTGCTACTGGCAGTGATAACACCTGATGTTTACAGTCACTGCCTGGGACTGGTATGTAGAAAGGCTCTTGCTTATACTTATTCCTATAGTGACCAAGGCCACTGCTGGCTCTTGTGTGCCACGCTGGGGGTGCTGGGTAGTAAGAGGGGGGCACAAGGAAGTAAAAGGTGGCACCTCCGGGGGGTAACAGACAGGACAGGTGACCAACGAGAGTATTCCATCCCATATACGTCATATTTAGTATAAATTGAGTGATCACGAGAGTTTCGTTCCCTTTTTTCGGCCCTTTTGCCCCTTTTGCCCTTTTCGGCTTTTTCGCTCCTTTTTTCTGCAATGGCCGGTGTCCAGAGAGGACTCCATCTGACCTCCTCATTTTGATCCGGATCCTGAGTTCCCGAATCCAGCTCCCTGTATCCAGCTCCCGCCGCCGCTGAGCCTGGGGTTTCCCCAGTGCCTCCTGCTCTGCAGCACCAGTGGTGATTTCTATCGGGGGAGGGAGTCGGGTTTGATATCGGGCTACTATCTATAGTTGTATATAATTCTTTACTTTTATCTCTTTACCATTATTCCTATTACTTTCATTAAAGCTGTTCTAGTTCGGTTTTTTTTCTTCTCTCACACGTAAGTCTCTCTGCCTCATTCCCTTTTCTCTTCCCGTTTAGGGGGGGAAGAGGGGGTTAGAGAGCGTCTGTCCGCGTTAGTGGCCGGCCCAGCCCTAACCCGCGACAGATTTATTGGCGCCCAACGTGGGGCAAGAAAACAAACACCAATCAGGCTCAGACTATTTTACCAGCTATTTAGACACAACTGGGCTCTGATATATTACCCACATAGTTTAAATTCCATCCGGCGCATTTGAGAGCGTATCAGATCTTTTCTTTGAGAGTTCTGAAGGGTTAGAGGAGAAAAACCGGACAGCTCACATCATGTTATCGGTCGGTGAAATGTTATGTCATGTACTTTTAAATGTGGGTTCCTCCCTGGGTGTCAAAATTTTGTCCAAACTCTCGAGGGTGATTTGGTATATCTGTCTGTGGTTTGCCTGCTCTGATTTAAAAATGAGAATTTTCACGGTGTTGGGTTTTTTTGTGTCGGTGTATTCTGCAGTATTTTGGGTGATCGGCATACCTGAATACCTTAAGAGCACAATGATGAATTTTGTTTTTAACTACACTTTCAATTTCACCTTAGGAAATTATACTAATTTGTTTGCTAATCTGAGTATACCAGGTTTTGAGGATTGTGATTGTGAATGCAGTTATTTTAATCGAAAGATTGAATTGCTATTGATTCTGATGTTAATGCCCATGAATCTCTTGGCATTGTGGCGTTTCTGTAGGAATTTGTGCAAGTCATTGAGTATCACTGTGTCCTTTAACACTCAGTGTGTATCAGCAAATGTCGCCCCTTTGACTAGAAAGAAACATCGGAGAAAGTCAATTGCCCTACCAACAGATAACACAACTCCAGGACAAAGCCCTCCTAAAGTAGCACCATCAGATGACTCAGATTCAGACTCAGGAAAGAAAGCTGGTATCCCTGTGACTGGGAAGAAACATCTAACAAAGACAAATCACCCAACATCAGATGGTTCTGATGCAGGAAAGGGTCCTTCCCAATCGAAGTCATCAGATAGTTCAGGGTCAGAATCAGACGCAGTTGTCAAACCTTTAACTCTGAGGGACATGCGAGATGTGAGAAAGGACTTTGGCCGTTGTGAGGGTGAATCATATTACAAGTGGTTACTCCGGTGCTGGGATAAAGGAGCCGAGACCATTAATCTGAACGGTAAAGAAGCCAAACAGCTGGGATCCCTGTCTGGAAACGCAGGCGTTGACACGGAACTTGCAAAAGACGACAACAGTCTCAGCCTCTGGAGACGACTCTTGACAGCTATTAAGAACCGTTATACCCACAAGGATGATATTCCTATTCACACAACCAACTGGACCAGTATGGAGAAAGGCATTAAGTTCCTGAGAGAACTAGCAGTGAGAGAGGTGATTTACAGTGATCCACAAACAATCTTAAACCCTGATCAAATGCCCTGCCACAAACACGTTATTCAGATGTTCGTGAGGAGTGCCCCACCAGTGTATAAGCACACCTTGTCAACAATGGTCTGGGCATTAGATGGAGATGGTCAGGTACCAACAGTGAGTGAAGTGGCCAACAAAGCACGACAGTATGAAGACAGTACTGCCAATCCCCAACAAATTCAGATTGCTGCCATGGAAAAAATAATTGAGGAAAACAACAGATCACTGGAGAAATCAATTGGGAAAGCGATTGAGATAACAATGGAGAAAACCAATGAAGCAATCGAGAAAGCAATGGAGAAAAATAGTGACTCATTTGAGAAAACCAATCAATCATTAGAGAAGCTGATTGATGCATTGTCCAAGAGAGATGACAGACCTCAATGGAGCCGCGTTGATGCTGTTAGGAAATACAGACCTTCAAGATCAACTAAAAATGATGGTAACTTGTCACGGAATGACTTGTGGATTTTCCTACATGGATATGGTGAGGACATGAGAAACTGGGATGGAAAACCTACTTCTGCTCTACGAGAACGAGTATCCAATTTGCGAAACACCAATAGAAGACAACAATCTGCCACGAGAAGGAACAATCGGAATGTAAATGTAGTTAATACTGTGAATCAGGTAAACCCTGTGAATCAACCTCAAAATTAGAGGGGCCCTGCCTCCAGCCAGGTGGAGGAGAGGGACAACCGAGTTTATTGGACTGTGTGGATTCGGTGGCCTGGCACATTAGAACCACGAAAATATAGAGCTCTGGTGGACACTGGTGCACAGTGCACTCTAATGCCATCGAATCATACAAGTACTGAAACTGTTACTATTTCTGGAGTGACGGGTGGTTCTCAACAATTGTCTGTATTGGAAGCCGAAATGAGCCTTACTGGGAATATGTGGAAAAAGCACCCCATAGTGACTGGTCCAAATGCCCCATGCATTCTTGGCATAGACTTCCTCAAGAAAGGGTATTATAAGGATCCAAGAGGGTATCGATGGGCTTTTGGTGTAGCAGCTGTAGAGACTGAGGACATTGATCAGCTGTCTAGCTTGCCCAAACTTTCAGAGGAGTCTAGTGTTGTAGGGCTGATGAAAACTGAAGACCAACAGGTACCAATTGCTACTAAAACAGTACATCGACGACAATATCGTACCAACCGAGACTCTGTAGTTCCCATCCATAAGCTGATACGCCAACTAGAAAGTCAAGGAGTGATCAGCAAAGCTCGCTCACCATTTAACAGTCCTATCTGGCCTGTGCGTAAGTCTGATGGAGAATGGAGATTGACTGTAGACTATCGTGGCCTAAATGAGGTTACACCACCGATGAGTGCTGCCGTGCCGGACATGTTAGATCTTCAGTATGAGCTGGAGTCAAAGGCAGCTAAGTGGTATGCCACAATTGACATTGCTAATGCATTTTTCTCTATTCCTATAGCAGCAGAATGCAGGCCGCAGTTTGCTTTCACCTGGAGGGGTATCCAGTACACCTGGAACCGACTGCCCCAGGGGTGGAAACACAGCCCTACCATCTGCCATGGACTGATCCACACCGCCCTGGAGAGAGGTGGAGCTCCGGAACATCTGCAATACATTGATGACATCATTGTATGGGGTAACACAGCAGAAGAAGTTTTCACAAAAGGTAAGAAAATAATTGAGATTCTTTTGGATGCTGGTTTTGCCATAAAGAGAAGCAAGGTCAAGGGACCTGCACGAGAGATCCAGTATTTGGGAGTGAAATGGCAAGATGGGCGTCGCCAGATCCCAATAGACGTGATTGACACAATATCAGCTATGTTGCCACCAACTAACAAAAAAGAAACACAATCCTTCTTAGGTACTGTGGGTTTCTGGAGAATGCATATTCCTGGTTATAGTCAGATTGTGAAACCTCTTTTTGATGTGACTCGAAAGAAAAACAAATTTCAATGGGGCCCTGAACAGCAACAGGCCTTTGAACAAATCAAACAAGAGATTGTACAGGCAGTAGCTCTTGGACCAATTCGAACAGGGCAAGATATTAAAAATTTGCTATACACCGCAGCTGGGGACAATGGTCCTGCCTGGAGCCTCTGGCAGAGGGCACCAGGAGAAACTCGAGGTCGACCCTTAGGATTTTGGAGCCGAAAATATAGAGGTTCTGAGGCCAACTATACTGCAACTGAAAAAGAAATATTGGCCGCATATGAAGGAGTTAAAGCTGCTTCGGAAGTGATTGGTACTGAGGCACAGCTTCTCCTAGTACCACGAATACCAGTCCTAAACTGGATGTTCAAGAGTAAAGTTCCTTCCACACATCATGCCACTGATGCTACATGGAGTAAATGGACTGCCCTAATTACACAGAGAGCTCGAATGGGTCATCATAATCGTCCAGGACTTTTAGAGGTAATCGCAGACTGGCCACAAGGTAAAGACCTTGCAGTGCCCCCAAAGGAGGTGGTGACACGTGCTGAGGAAGCTCCACCATATAATCAGTTACCGGATAATGAAAAGCAGTATGCCCTATTCACTGATGGATCTTGCTGCCTTGTAGGAAATCGTCGTAAGTGGAAAGCTGCTGTGTGGAGTCCCACACGACGCGTTGCAGAGGCAGCTGAGGGAGAAGGTGGATCAAGTCAGTTTGCAGAGGTAAAAGCCATCCAGCTGGCCTTAGATATTGCTGAACGGGAAAAATGGCCAGTGCTCTATCTCTATACTGACTCATGGATGGTGGCAAATGCTTTTTGGGGTTGGTTAAAACAGTGGAAGCACAATAACTGGCAGCGCAGAGGTAAGCCTATTTGGGCTGCTGAACTATGGCGAGACATTGCTGCTCGGCTAGAGAACTTAGTCGTAAAGGTACGTCACGTAGATGCCCATGTGCCCAAAAGTCGTGCCACTGAGGAACATCGACACAACCAGCAAGTGGATCAGGCTGCTCAAGTGTTCCAAATAGACTTGGACTGGGAACATAAAGGTGAACTGTTTCTAGCTCGGTGGGCCCACGACACTTCAGGACATCAGGGAAGAGATGGAACATACAGATGGGCTCGTGACCGAGGGGTGGATTTAACTATGGACGCTATTGCGCAGGTTATCCATGATTGTGAAATATGCGCTGAAATTAAGCAAGCTAAGCGATTAAAACCTTTGTGGTATGGGGAACGATGGTTAAAATATAGGTATGGGGAGGCCTGGCAGATTGATTACATCACACTTCCTCTAACTCGCCAGGGTAAGCGCTATGTGCTCACTATGGTGGAAGCAACTACCGGATGGTTAGAAACGTATCCTGTGCCTCACGCCACTGCCAGAAACACTATCTTGGGCCTAGAAAAGCAGATCCTGTGGCGACATGGCACTCCAGAAAGAATTGAATCAGATAATGGGACTCATTTCAAAAACAATCTTATAGACAATTGGGCTAAAGAACATGGTATTGAATGGGTGTATCATATCCCTTATCATGCACAAGCCTCTGGGAAAATTGAACGATATAATGGACTGTTAAAAACTACTCTGAAAGCTATGGGAGGTGGAACTTTTAAAAACTGGGACAAGCATTTAGCACAAGCCACCTGGTTAGTTAACACCAGAGGATCCATCAATCGTGCTGGTCCTGCTCATTCAGAGCCTTTATATACAGTAGAGGGAGATAAAGTCCCTGTGGTGTATGAAAGGAATTTATTGGGGAAGACTGTCTGGGTATTTCCTGCTTCGGGCAAAGGCAAACCCATTCGTGGAGTTGCTTTCGCTCAAGGACCTGGAACTACTTGGTGGGTGATGATGAAAGATGGTGAAGTTCAATGTGTACCTCAAGGAAATTTAACTCTGGGTGAGAATACTCGATTTAATCCTGTATGATGTTGTTACATAATACTAACAGTGTTCAATAAGTGTTTTTCAGAGTAATAAACCAGTGATGACCAGAGCTGACCTCATCAAGTGACATCCAGCAACTGAGCTAGCCTTGTTGAGTGACGTCCAGTAACTTCTTCGAAGTGAACCTACAATCTGCGGACATGAACTGTAAAGAATCTCACATGAACTTTCCTGCCCTGAGAGACTGCCATGATGGATAGAACCCACGATTCTGAACTTTATGAACTTACTGAACTTTTTCTATAAGTAGATCATTAGCTCGTGATCAGTATGACGTAAATGGTATGGAATAAGGGGTGGAATGTCCTGGGTTTAGCTAAAAACCCAGTCCTGTTTAGTGATTTATTTTTTTTTTCTTTTCAGTTTAGTGCCTTCTAAAAGGCTGCACGTTCTGAAGTCAGCAGCATGTTTTTTCAGACAGTGTGTGCTACTGGCAGTGATAACACCTGATGTTTACAGTCACTGCCTGGGACTGGTATGTAGAAAGGCTCTTGCTTATACTTATTCCTATAGTGACCAAGGCCACTGCTGGCTCTTGTGTGCCACGCTGGGGGTGCTGGGTAGTAAGAGGGGGGGCACAAGGAAGTAAAAGGTGGCACCTCCGGGGGGTAACAGACAGGACAGGTGACCAACGAGAGTATTCCATCCCATATACGTCATATTTAGTATAAATTGAGTGATCACGAGAGTTTCGTTCCCTTTTTTCGGCCCTTTTGCCCCTTTTGCCCTTTTCGGCTTTTTCGCTCCTTTTTTCTGCAATGGCCGGTGTCCAGAGAGGACTCCATCTGACCTCCTCATTTTGATCCGGATCCTGAGTTCCCGAATCCAGCTCCCTGTATCCAGCTCCCGCCGCCGCTGAGCCTGGGGTTTCCCCAGTGCCTCCTGCTCTGCAGCACCAGTGGTGATTTCTATCGGGGGAGGGAGTCGGGTTTGATATCGGGCTACTATCTATAGTTGTATATAATTCTTTACTTTTATCTCTTTACCATTATTCCTATTACTTTCATTAAAGCTGTTCTAGTTCGGTTTTTTTTCTTCTCTCACACGTAAGTCTCTCTGCCTCATTCCCTTTTCTCTTCCCGTTTAGGGGGGGAAGAGGGGGTTAGAGAGCGTCTGTCCGCGTTAGTGGCCGGCCCAGCCCTAACCCGCGACAAGGGGTTAGAGTCTAACTGCAGTCACAGTGCTGGCATGAAGCTGGAGTGTCAGAAGCAATGCTCTAGGAATAGCTCTCATAGGCAGCATACTTGCTGCCACTCCCTGAACTGAGATTCCTCTCCCCACCCCTTGTCCCTTGCTTCCTTAGTAAATGATGCAAGAGGAATTAACAGTGATTTCAAATTAGGAAGTACATGTACTTACTATAGTTACTGCACCTAAATCTCTGTACAGGAAAAGAACACATAAAATCAATTTTTTTTAAGAGTAGGAAAATTTATGATATGTTTAAAGAAAATTTGCAGATTACAGTAATTTGAGAAATCTTTTATGAGGTTCCCCATGCCTGGTACTGATTTTACAGACGGGAAATATCATCTAGATATTCCTAATACAATTATTACATGCACGTTCTTAGCATAATAAATAGATAAGCCTGTCAAGTTGATAGTCTAATGCACTTGCCATGCTGGTATTTTACAGTGAATTCCCAGTATTCTTGGATGTCTTTTGATGTCTTTTTTTCAGATGTTGAGGCATGAAGACATAAGATTTCACTGATAAAGCCAACAAAGTAACATCCTGATCCTCTTCTGCTTGCAGCTGGTAGTGGCTGCCGTGGTTAAAACTACCTTGCTGCAAGTTACCACTGCTCCCATGGTCACTGCTAAATACCTCACAGTCCAGTAGATTGATTAAGCTGAGCCACTGCTCTTTACTATCATGACAAACATAGTATAAAGCTGCTTTGATATTGTCTTAATAAATGAGAATGACAATGGAAGGTTGGTAGCAGTTATATACCTCAAGTAAACCTCCAGATTATTCCTGTAGTGAAAGAAATAATGCTGCCAACACAGCAGATAGGTAAAGCTTCTGGGTGCATGCAGAATTAGATTAAGGATGAATTAATTTACAATGCATTGATTGCTGCAAACTGGAATCTAAGTACCTGTTCATCTGCTCCAGAGACATGCTTGCAGCTGGTTCTGGGGCACCAAAAGGTGCCCTGGCATTCTCTGGTAATACACATAACAGAGGAAGTGAGTGGCAGTTCTGCATAAATGTGCGTGGAATGGAGACCAGTAAAGTCAACAGAAAATCTCACCGTAACAGAAAAAGAAACACCACATCCTACGACACCTCACACTAATTCATGTCCATTTAATGCCAACAGCCAGTGGAAAATGCCTGCTTTCAAAACATTTCTCTGGGATAGACCACTCGTAATGAAAGGTGCCTTTCATTAAGGGTAAGGAGGCAGCTCTTCATGTTGCCACCTGCCAGTTACTCTGCCACTTTCCCTCATGTCTCTGTTACCAGCATGTGCTCCATTTGATCCACAGCCCCTCCAGACTGCCGCCCTTCTGGAGTTCTTGTACACATCTACCTAAGTAACAGCTCTTCCTAACCACCCTCACAAGCTCAAAGTCTTGCCTCTTTCTCCCATATCTCTGTTGCTGCTCATCTGTTGGTATCCAGCCTCATAGGCATCCATGTGGAGTACTGTCCTTTGCACACCTGTCCCCTGTTCAGCACAGCTGATACAAGCTGCTTTCTCTGCCTGCAGGGCCTTGTGCAGGCTATGCTACTGTACCTGTCACTTCTCACTTGGTTTTGAGAAGTCACCACTCACCTCCAAAAGATCTGATATGTAACTTCTGCTACAAATGTGCCATTTTCTTGCAAGCACCATTCCATTTCTTGCTTCTTTAGATTGTCAGTTCTTTGGGGTAAGAACTTTCATATTCTTTATCTGCCATTGGTCCTAATATCGAGGTAAGACTTGTAAAAATTACGGTAATGCTACTGATAATTGGCAGGCTTAACAACATACAGGTATCTAAGACAGTGGGACGAGCCAGTTAACAGGCTACAGGCACTTATTGCAAGTTAGTGCAGAGACTGAACGTTCTGACTTACCACAAGCACTGACTGAGGCAAGTATTTACCTTGACATTTGCCAGGGAAACCACAGAGCCTTTCACCAAGAGTAACTGGACAAACTGTAGTCACATGTAATAGGGATGTGAAAACACACAGACTTGTACACACTGATCTTGCTATGCACAGCCCTTGACAATGTTGTCAGGTCTAAGTGGCTGTAAGTCAGCGTCCTTGAAGCCAGGTGTATGCTCACAGCTTTGAACCAGTACGTGCAACAAGAACATTCATTCAGTGATGAGATCTTACCATAAGATATTTGACTCTCTGAGCAGGGTCTTAGCCTTAGGCCTCTGCCAGATGGGCTTCACGTACTGTGAGGCTTCAAGGTGTTACTTTTCTAGGTCGTCAGGCATATTCTCCCGTTTCACAGCATTTTTCTTGCTTAGCTTTTTCCTCTTATTACGGTACAGTTTTTCTCAGATCTCAAGACTGTACTTCTTCCATGAGCAGTAACTAACAATGATTTTTTTTACAGCCCTGGGAATGCTCTTTTAGCCCAGATTCATGTTCTCAAGGCCTTTGCTATTACCTTATACTAAAACTACACGTGGTAACATGAGATACTGTTGCAATCGTCCTTTAACGCATTAAGTTCTTGCAACAAGTCAACAAGCACAACAGACGCCAGTCCTCTGGCCTCACAAAGTTGGCCTAAGGACCGTGGTCTGTTACCAACAACAGCAAAACCGCTTCTACCAGGCCACAAGCAGCTGGGAGAATCAGGTCCTTGCACATCCACTGTCAATAAGTAAGCTGGCGTCAGACCCGTTCACTGTACTGGCTTTCAGATTCTCCTTCCACTGAATGTAACATCACTGAGAAAGACCTAGGAGGTCACAGACTCCAGCTGCCAGCTGCTGTGGGGTCCACAGTGTGTATACGCACTCTGATAAACTTCCAGCAAGACCCTAAGCTTTTAATAACTCTTCCAGTCAGAAAAGGGGACAGCACTGACTCATGCCCCCATCTCTGTGTGCTTTGAATGTGTGCATCCTTCCAACGTCCAGAAGCACCTGGGGTTGTGTAAGGAAACTTGGCTGCAAGGAAAGGTGCAGTGAAAGCACAAATACTTTCCAGTTATTTTCCCTGTCACATTTTGGTTTCACTGTGTTTTCTTTCTACTCTGCGAGAGCCCGGTTACAAGACATGAAAATATACACCTCCATCTGGGAGACAGCAGTTACTGGGGAATCATGTATCACTGAAAAAGTGGACAAAGCTACAGTGGAGTCAGGCTGGAGCAACTGCACCAGGGAGATCAAGATGATCTGAAACTAAAATACAGGAGTAGGGAAAAAACAAACGGAATCACTGTGTGCACTTGGCATCAAAATCTCCTTCTAACTTTTGGGCTTCATTTCAATCTCTCTTTAAAATCAATGTAAGTTTTCTTATTTGCATCAGAGAGGTTTGTTCACTCACTGAGTCAGCATACTCGCAGTTGTAAATGAAGTCAGTAGAAGTAATGCTCCAGCCCGAACACAGGATGATTAACCAAAATACTTAAGACACTAAATGAAAAAAATCCCAAGGACTGGCTGTCACGAAGCACTGTGAAACTAAAATTTGAGAGTACTCTGGGGAAAAAAAAGCAACCCTCAGTTCTGGAACTACTAGGAAGCCACCTGAAGAAACATCTGGAGAGTCACACTCTGACATAACCTATCTTATGGATCTGAAGGGGCTGAGCTGGAGGAAACATCGAAAACTTGTGTATTTATTTTAGGCCCCATATAGTGAGATGCCCTAAGTTACTGTACCACTCAACAGGAAAAAAAATAAAGATCACAGCTGTTTTTTAATCATTCTGTTTGCTCAAAGTTCAAGTAAACGGTCAGGAAAAAACTTTGTCCTTTGCAATTCACAGCTTTTGGAGCTGATTCCCAGTTATGCTGAAGCTTTTAAAAGCCCTCACAGCAGAGCTAAACAGTTACTACATAAATGAACCTTTACCTCACCATGAATTGGGCAGAACTGTTTCATACCATAACCAGCAACCACAAAAATCAGAATTAGTTTCGACTTAACATATTATGAACAGCAAAGAGTAGTGAAACTGACACAACTCGTCAGCAGGAGGTACTTCCATTTACATGTGAAGGTCAGCACTTACGTATGTTGCACTGCTGAATCAAAGTTTGAAAAAAAATCCCTTTTATCTGCAAAGTACAGAATTAGATCTGGGATCAAGTAACAGTAAAAGTGAACAAGCAGCATATTTGAAGTTGTAACCACCCATGCAAAAAATAGGGAGTGATATTTTACCTCATGCCTTTTTTTCTTTTTTTTTTTCTTTTTTCAGATGGCTCTCTATGCATGCAAGCAAATTACTCCATGCTGCCAAGAATGCTGGATTCCTGCTAGCAACAGTCAGCAGTTTCTTTTTGGTTGTGAAAGCCCTAAGAGGCTTTGGGTGTCTAGCAGCTGTATGTCAGAGCCTGAGGTGGACGATGACAGAAACAGCACCATCAGCCGCACGTGCAATACGTACACATTCATACACTCCTGCAGGGACAGGTGTCTCCCACTTTCCCTCTGTATTGCAATGCAGCCTGCAGGTCCAGGCTCTGCTCCTGGTAAGAAGTTGTTACAAAGTCAAGTTTGCTGTAATAAGGTGTTAAAAGACGTTTTTTGTTGACAGTGTGGCAGGGTAGAACTTCTCAAGGCATTACACAATACCAAGAAATCTGGGGATTAATTAGGTTATAGTATTAAGTTAGCCAAACTTCAGCACTCTCTTTTGCAGAAAGACAGTCTTGTTTACAAAGAAAATGTATGGGGAGATCCTGCACCTACTGATGGAAGAGGAGGAGCTGGGGCAGGGGTATCAGCTTAAAAGGTTATTTTTAGTAGGGCTCACCACTGACTAAGGAGTACCAGGGGAAACAGAGCTTAATAACTCATCAAAGGTAAGCACTAACTATTGAAACCAGCACTACGCGGCACTATGTTGACCCATTCACTCACCAATTTCTGTGACAAAAAAGTAAACTCCTGTGCTCCCTATTTGTATGCTGGGATGTAAGCAAGGTGGAAATTATAACGCAGAAAAGATACTGACTTAAGGAAAAGCAGGCAAACAACTTTTGAATGTTGGCTATAAAGCCTGGGATGACTAGGGCAGAGAACTAGTCTACGCTTACGCAGCATGCATTGTTAGGCTTGTCACGATTTTGAAAAGACATTCAGTCTTCAAGAAGCTTGTCCTAGGTGTAACAACATGTAATTATCAACATCTACATCCTTGGAGGAAAGTTTTTTGCCACATTGAACTGGAAATTTGCTGTGGTGATGGCTAAGCTTCTTTCCTGACATGTCAGTTGAGGTCTCTGTGCCTCAGTCAATGCTGCCAACAAAGTGTGGCCATGTTGAAGGGGTACACCGACTCACCGTATCACAGAATCACAGAATGTTAGGGATTGGGAGGGACCTCGAAAGATCATCAAGTCCAGTCCCCCTGCCAGAGCAGGAACGCCTAGATAATGCTACAGAGGAACGTGTCCAGGCAGGTCTTGAATGTCTGCAGAGAAGGAGACTCCACAACTTCCCTGGGCAGCCTGTGCCAGGGCTCTGTTACCCTCACTGAGAAGAAGTTTCTTCTCGAGTTTAAGCGGAACCTCTTATGTTTCAGTTTCAGCCCATTACCCCTTGTCCTATCAGTGGTTGTCACCGAGAAGAGCCTGGCTCCATCCTCATGACACTCACCCTTTATATATTTGTAAACATTAATGAGGTCACCCCTCAGTCTCCTCTTCTCCAAGCTAAAGAGACCCAGCTCCTTCAGCCTTTCCTCAGAAGGGAGATGCTCCACTCCCTTCATCATCCTAGTTGCCCTGTGCTGGACTCTCTCCAGCAGTTCCCTGTCTTTCTCGAACTGAGGGGCCCAGAACCGGACACAATATTCCAGATGGGGTCTCACCAGGGCAGAGTAGAGGGGAAGGAGAACCTCTCTTGACCTGCTAACCACCCCCCTTCTAATACACCCCAGGATGCCATTGGCCTTCCTGGCCACAAGGGCACAGTGCTGGCTCATGGTCATCCTGCTGTCCACCAAGACTCCCAGGTCCCTTTCCCCTATGCTGCTCTCTAATAAGTCATTCCCCAACTTATACTGGAACCTGGGGTTGTTCCTACCCAGATGCAAGACCCTACATTTACCCTTGTTATATTTCATTAAATTTTTCCCCGCCCAACTCTCCAGCCTGTCCAGGTCTCGCTGGATGGCAGCACAGCCTTCTGGTGTGTCAGCCACTCCTCCCAGCTTGGTGTCATCAGCAAACTTGCTGATAGTACTCTCTAGTCCCTCATCCAAGTCATCGATGAATATATTGAATAATACTGGTCCCAGTACCGACCCTTGAGGGACTCCACTGGGTACAGGCCTCCAACCAGACTCCACCCCATTGACCACAACTCTTTGGCTTCTTCCCCTTAGCCAGTTCACAGTCCACCTCACTACCCGAGAGTCTAGACCACACTTCCTCAGTTTAGCAGCAAGGATGCTGTGGGAGACTGTGTCAAATGTATCACTGCAGGGGAAGACACTGGGAAGGGAACATTACTCCCCACTGTGCACACATGGGCTGACAGCCACCCGTGCCCTTTGCTATGCCGAGGTAAGGAGCTGGTGGCCGCAGCCACCTCACAACACACACGCAGATGAGGAGAGGCTGAATCACCCACCTCCTGCACACCACACACCTGCTGGACGGACAGATGGACACACAGCCTCCTCGACCTGACACCACCCACAGACACCCTGCAAGAGGTGGTTGCAGCCTTTAGGGCCCCCCAAGCCCTACGAACGCGTATGTATCTACTCATAAGTTTGTAACAACTTATATGAGGAGTGTACATACGCGTACGCGTACACACACACCCCCCCACCCCTCTGTGCCTGTACCCACGGAGATCTGGGCACACCCAGCCCTGCCCCTCCTCGCGCACGCCCCACCTCCGCAGCTCCTCCGCGCATGCGCAGTGACTCCCTGCGGAGCTCCCCGAGCCCGCGCACCACCCGTGCCTCGCGTGCCGCCGTCGGCGGGCGGATCGCTGGACACTCCCCAGTCGGGGCTTCCGCGCATGCGCTCCAGCTTCCTCCCACCACATTTCCCTTTTCCTCCTCACCCCTGCTCCCCCTCCCGCAGGCTCGCGGCCAGCGCGCGCAGGAACACGCTCCCCGCCCCGCCCGCCCGCGCTGCCCTCCCCGCCCCCGCCTGGGCTGCGGAGGCTGCGCGCGGCCTCGGTGCCGCGCGGTGACTGTGACTGGCGGGCAAGGGCCGCGCGCAGATTCGTTGCCCCGCCTCCTCCTCCCCCTCCTCCTCCTCTTCTTCGTCTTCCTCCCGGTCCTTCCTCTCCTCTTCCCCGCCTGTCCCGCAGCGCCGCGGGGGACGCGGGGGCAGGAGCGCGACGGCCACGGGCGGCCTTGCAGCCACCGCCATGCAGATCACACTGAAGACGCTGCAGCAGCAGACCTTCCAGATCGACATCGACCCCGAGGAGACGGTGCGGACCCGGGCGGGAGGCGGTGGGAGGGCCGCGCTGCGTCCCCTCCCGGTCTCAGGCCTCTCCCGGAGGAGAGAACGTGGCCGTGGGAGAGCTGGGAGGGGCGCCGGGGTTTCCCCCTGTCCCAGGGCGGAGGCCGACATGGGGGAAGGGGAAGGACGGAGCCCTCGGCTGGGGGAGGGGCGGGCACGGTGTGCTGGCGAAGGGGTCGCCGGCGCCTCTGTGAGGGCCCTGGGGCCGGGGGTTGTGCGGGGATGATGCGGTGACCGCTCGGAAGGAGCTTGGGGATGTAGGGCTGGAAGACAAGGCTAGCCAGGTAGGGAGTTTGAACCCCACTGTGGGGGAAAGCAGCCAGGCCCTTCATTGGGGAGAGGACGACCCTTTGCCGGGGGTACGAGTGGTCTCAGTCGGGTCTCCTCGGGGTGCAGAGAGGTCTCTTGTTGGTTGAGGGTGACCTTTCATGGCTGGAAGAAAAGGGTCTGCTGTGGCCGGGCCCCCAGCGGTTGGACTTCACTCGATTTTTTGGAGAAGAGTACCCAGAGGGTGGAAGAGAGAGTAAATAGCTCGCGTTGTACTCTGAAGGAGGGGAGCAAGAGGACCATAAAAAGCTAAAGTTTTTCAAGAGTGTACATGCCCACACCCAGGGGATAGTAGTAATCTCTTTGCCATGGGGCAAAGTGGTAATCAGATATTTTATATGGGGAGTGCTGGGAGTGGGTCATGACCTCTTTTGGTGGGGGGTCAGGAGAGAGGGGGAGTGCAACAGTGGAAAATGTGGTCCTTGCTCTCTGCAGATTCCCGCTTAGAAAAGAAATGTCATGAGAGTTGTAGGGCTTTTCTCTGTAGGAGTGTGTGCTGGAGAAGTGCTGGTGGGCGTTTGCTCTTGAGTGCATCCCTCTACACTTAGGCAGGTGTAGACTGTGTTTGAGGAAGATGGGTGATGGTAGGAGGCTTTTCTCCTTTGCCTATAGGGTGAGCTGCAGTGATTAATCTACGCTTAAGAGGTGAGAGAGTGCATGTGAGATTCTGCCAACCACTGTAGAGTGAATGTTGGTGACTCCTGCAGAGCAGGCGTTTGGGTGTGTGATGGGGTTTATAATAGAGTTAATCTCCCCGTTGGCAGGTTGCAGTGACTATGTTTCTCTGGATTTAAAGTATTGGGCGGGCAAGACAACACATTTGGGTTGCAGGTAAATGTTTTCTGCTGGCACGTGAGAGAGTATATTGAAAAATCCTCAGGGAAGTAGTGTTCTGAGTTGAGGGGAAGGACCTTCAGTGAGTTTGCAGGGTTGGAAGTTGCCTCGTCACTTGCCTGAGCACAGATGGTTGCCTTTGATAGCCAAGTCCAGATATCCCTGTGGCCTTCTTTTGAAAGATTTGGGAGGCTGAGTGTGTCCGAATGTGTGTCTGCAGCAGCCTTTCATGTGACATCTGGGCAGTGAAACTGTGGAACATTTCATCTGTGTATAAAGTCAGTTGGCTTACCCTCTTCCACTTTAACTGTCATCCCTTATTTTTCCTAAGATGAAGGTTGGACTAGGAGTTCATTTGATTGCACAGTGTGGCAGAGAGAAATGAGAGATGTCTAGCTGAAGCGTGTGTTAGAAACCTTCAAGGATCTAAACCACTAGCATTTACTTTTTATTTAGAAAAGCTCTCTTTTTGTCTTTTCTCTTGTTCTCTTTATTCAGTGAGGTGCTGGGAAAAAAAATAAAGGAGAAGACCAAAAGAATGTTGCCAGTCAAAACCCTCACCAGCTTATAAGAAAGTAGAATGTGTTAGCTAGAAGTTGGATTATGGAAAATTAGGCAGCACTGTTTATAAATGTAGTTGCTGTAGCTCAGTAACTGAAACAAGAATGTTCATGAATGTAATACTTCTAGGAATGGGTAGTAAGATAGAGGAAATGTGAGTAGGATTTGAGGAGGATATTTTTTAGAAAGTAGTCAGGGTGAAGCCTTGATCTTATTAGCTATGGAGGTGAAAATGTATTTACATTTCCTTTGTTTTATGAAATGACAAAGAAATTCTTGTTGGAAGTGTTGTAAATCATAGAACTTAAGAACACTTTTGAGCTTTCAGTTAGAAACCACATTTGTTAAAATTGAAAAATGCTTTGAAATGTTAAGTGCTTTACAAATACACGTTTGAGTCTGATTTTGGGAAATACTGATTTTAGTTAAGTGCACGGTTTTCTTAGATTCTTCTAACATTTTGAGACAAAGCATTTGTTTTATAGAGTACAGGAAATACTGCTTTTAGTTTTTGAACTGTATGTGTGTTTCTCTGCTAGGGGTAGGCTTGTTTACTTGGAGCTGTGCCCTATACTGTGACAAGGCCAAAAATCATCTAGTTGTGATAGGCCCAGGAAACTTACTGCTCTGAAATGGGATTTTGTTTCTCTAAAATTGGTTGTATTTTTAATACAAAATTAATCTAAGAGACTTGATGTTACAGTGCGAGGTACTATTCTAACAAGAGTGTATGCTGAGACTGAGAGGTGTCATGAATAGTAAGGGATATTTAGACAAACCTTCCAGTGAGAATTTGAAGCAACACACTTCATAACTAATAAGGCTAGTTATGGGTTTTAGACAAGCAGCTCATTTTTTTTTTTCTTCCCTGCTGAATCAGACAGTTGAATTTTGAAGTCCAAAATATGCTTTTAATAATGTGACTTTAGTTTCAGTTTTGTGTTTTAAAGTGTTGCTCAATTTCTTGGTGCTGGAAAACAGTGTGGCCAACTGTGTATTTTGACTGAATAAAAATTGGACTTGAAGTGTGGAGTGTTCTCGTTTGTGAAAGTTCTAAATGAAGACTCAAATATTTTGACTGATTAAAAAAAATTAAAAGCTTCTGCCTTCAGGCCCCGTTAATTGAGAAGGCTTATTATCAAATGGAGAAATTCTTGCAGGCATGGCTCTTTTGGTTACGTTTTTAGGGAAAAGCCTCTGGAGTGCCTGGGAATCAGTGTTGTACTCATGCTCTGTAGAGGAGTGGATTTACCCATTGTAGTAATTCTAGTGTTCTGAGCAGGGCAGTTCAATACTTGAGCATTCAGCATTACCAGGGTAAATGAAGGCATGCACTTATCTACAAAAGTTGCTGCTTGTGTTTGTTGACTGACTGCAAGAGAGTAAATACATTGGGTGTTGTGTTAGTAAGAAATAATAAGCTCTGTCTGAAACTGGTGCAGATCTGTGTAGCTATATCTCGTCTGAGGTGATGGTGATGATATTGTAGGCTTCTAAATGTACCAAATCTGTTGCAGTTACTACTATGTATACATGAAATAGGCTTTTAAAAATTCTCAACAAATGGTACTGACTTTCTTTAAAATACCAGTTGAAAGTAAGTCTCTCCTGTTGCTCTTTTAGCTTTCCTGTCCTGTTAACCTAAACCCTCAACTGTCAAAATGCAGGGAAGCATAAGGAATATTTAGGATAGTTGCTTGGCCACAATCTCTGTGTTGCATGTAGTACAGGCTTTCATTTATTCACTGCTCTGCCATGATGTTTGAACACAGAGAAAGTGTGCCTGTTTCTTTAAGACTGTGTCAGGAGGACACTTAGTTGTGGAAACTTGAACTTCTGCAGATTCTAGTGCATCCTTAATATATTTGTTTTATCATTAAATATGTGTATGGGGATTTCTGGATGCTGATTTTATGCCCTTTTGACAGTTGAAGCCCGTTTTTTAAATTTAGGCTAGATACTAACCAAAGCTGTATTAAATATGTGGGGAGTGCACTCTAGTTAAAAATAAGCAGGATCCAAAGGTTATATAATAAGGAAAGTGAGTTTTGGCATATGTTTCTTTTTTCCAGATAAAATGAGTATACTGCTGGGAGAAAGAGATACTGCTCTCATCTTTCAAAAGAAGATGTCATAGCAAATAATTTGTATTTTCCGATTTGTAGGGCTTATAAAAAACATTTTTGCTTCATAACAACCATGAAGTGGTACGTATAAGGGAGGTACTTCTTATATATATATGGGGAGTGTCTACAATAAAATGACAGACTGCTTTAATGCTCTTCGGAGAGTGCAGTGATAGATGTCTGAATTAGTGCAGACTATAATCTGAATGGATAAGATTATGGTTTGTAAATCCATACAAAGATGAATACAAAATTGTTAGTTACAGCTGTTTGTATCTGCTCGGTACATTGAGAGCTATACTAAAGCATCTAATGAAAAAGTTGATAAGTATTGAAAGCCTAGGTAGTTTTAAGGCATACTTTGCCTCAGTTTCTCATCTATCTGAGGCTAGGAAGGTTTTGTGGAAGCAAATAATGGCTGGTTGTGAAAGGTGTCGATAATATTTCTTAGAACAGTCCTGGTAAGCTGTGGGCTTCTGTTGGAAAAACACTTCCTGGCCTAACAGCATTAACGAAGAATAGGGGTTGACTAAACAAATTGTTAGTAGTAGTACACTTAGCTCATAAGAAAATGATACTTATTTTTGTTAATAAGAAGATAGAATAATAGTAGATTTAGTTTTGGTCGTTTCAGTTTTGCTGAATTATTGGTTTATTGTACTTGTCAGAAGAACTAACATTAGAAACAGTTCTGCAAAAACCAGAGAATATTGCTGGGTGAATTGGTAAAATACGGCTTTGAGGCTTGTAACCTGTGAGGAAGAGTGAACTTACTCTGGTGACCTCCTTCCTATGCATGTTTCAGTGTAGGTTAAACTTGCAGCAGTTGCTGATAAGAGGATTGTTTTTATATTTTTCTGACAGTCTAAAATCTTAGTGTTTAGAGGGAAAGTGTTCTCATGATCCTGTTCAAAATCCAGAAATAGCCTTCTAGGTGTTAAAGATGTATTTCTGTCGTAAGTCCTGATATTTTTCTCATTTTCTTTGATTTTACAGCAGATATCTTTCTCCTTGTTGCTCTTACATTTCCTAGGATTTTATTGGTGACCATATGTACTTGCATAGTCAGGACAGGTGTGAATTGGAAGGGCTTGTACTTGCTGCTTGGGTTTTGATAGATGACACTGCAAAAATCATAGCTTCAGAGATTACCAGAATAAGTGTGTCAGAGGGCAATTGCATTTTTTATTTTTTTCTTATACTTTCTTTGCAGACTATAGCATTTTCAAGTTATGTTCTCTGATAATTCATGTTTATTTTGTTTCCTTTTTTTTTTTTTGCTAGTGCTTTTCTTCAGTAGCTGGTATTTTTCCCTGTTTCCTGGCTAGAGTTAGAATTTTCAAGCAGGGGAAGTTGTTCTAATTCTTGGCTAAAGAAGGTTAGGCTTTCACATATTCAGGAATATTTTCCTTAAATTGTAGTGTGTGTTGTAATATAATTTCCAAAGAACTTTGGGAAAGGTGACATGTATTATTTAAAATTTCATATAGGAAAGGTTAAGATAACATAAATTATGAATACAACTAATTTTATTCACATTAGAATATGTTTTTGTGTTAGCCATTTTTCAAATGCATTTGCTTTATGACCATATTTTTACAGCCTTTATTTGGAGTGTACTTATTCAGTTTAGCTCTCAACAAGAAAAAGTTACCTTACGCTTTTAATTTGTCAATATCATGTCCTGTATTTCTCAACAATTCGGACTTTCTTGGACCACCATTCCAGGTGGCCAGTAAACTGAGAAGGTAAATATGGAGGTTGCACATATGGATAGCTCTGTACGTGATTGTGTTTTACATTTAAAGTCTATTCTTCAGGTGTGATTAGTAAGCAAAAATGTCTGTCCTTGGTATGGATAACAGTCATAGAATCATAGAATGTATTGAGCTGGAAGGGACTTTTAAAAGTTATCTGTTCCAACCCACCTGCAGTGAGCAGGGACATCTTTAACAAGATCAGGTTGCTCAGAGCCTCATCAAGCGTGACCTTGAATGCTTCTGAGGATAGAGCTTCCACAACCTCTCTGGGCAGCCTGTTCCAGTGGGAGACTATGTGAAGTGAAGAGTACATGTTGATTGAAAAATAGTATGAGTAGGTGACCATGCTACTGTCTACAGTCTCGTTGCTGCTCGTGTGCATACAAGGACATGTTTACTGACAAACCTTTTGAAAATACTTTTATTATATTTCCAAGTCATAAGAAAATATTTTCCTGTGGGAAATGTATAGAGCTCTGTAAACTTAGAGAGCTAAGGACAGGACTTCCAGTGTCTTCTCCCACCAGGGTTTGTATCTGGTCACTGTTCCAAATGGAGTACTTGGATGGATTGAACTTGCTGAAACAGATAACTCTTTATTTTACAGGATATGAAGTGCAGCATGTCTTACCTAGGCCCTGTAAGGGCCAGACAGGAGACCTCAACATCTCTCCTCTGTGTGCGCTCCTGCAGGGAGCACTAAATAAATGTGGAAAGAAGAGGAAAGGGCTTGTGACTGCTATAAGCATACTGAGTCAGTGTGATCTTCAGACTAACTGACTCTAATTCTCTGTGTCTCTGCCATTGCCTGTGTTTTTCAATCAGAGGCATGTTAAGCTGCGGCTGAAATCCACCCAACTTGAGTATCTGAGGCTCACATCTTGTATTTCTAACTTGCTTTTTATTTGGCTATCTAAATGAAGGCGATTAATACATATCTAAATGAAACTTGTTTTACCTCTCCAACTAGTTTGTCAGTATGTTCTATTAGGAAAGTTTGGGTTTTTATTTCCTTAGAGTATCTTTTAAAAATTATTTAAAATGTCAATTTCATTCCTACTCAAATGACTGTATGGCTCTAACACTTGTAAATCAGTATGTGGAGAATATCCTTGTGAAAATTGTCTTCTTAAAGGTGCTGGAGGATTGTTTGTACTAAGCATCATGACCATGCAAGAGTCACCACTGATTTCTCCGTAAAACAATCCCTTGCTCCATAGGGAGTAAGAGCTGTCAATAGCCACATCTTTCCACTATTTTTGAAAGGTACTAATAGCTGAGCTTTTCCTTTTCCCTTTTTTTTCTTCCTTGTTGCTTAAAGCACTACTTCATGTTGAAATCCGTCTGCTCATGTATTACAAAGCTACATGTATGCACTACTTAGCATCAGAAAACTGGCCCTAGTTTCTCCTCTTTTAAACAGCACTTAGATCAGTGTGTAGAGGCCAACTTTGAGATCGGAAAATTATTTTGTTGATCTTTGTACAATATCTAACAACAACTACTAGATCGATAAACTTCTCTAAGGTGTGGATGAGTTCCATTTTGGAGAGGAAATTAGAAATGTGGAGGTAATTGCTCAGGGAGTAAATGTCCGCGCTAGATTTGGATTTTTACTTTGTCGGTTCCAGACTGTTTATCTTCCAGACAATGCTGCTTTTTTCTTTGTGTACAAACTTAGCACAGTAAGTGCAAAGAGTATATACAGAAATTTACGAAAGCATTATACTGTCTGTGAGGATATTTTTAAATATTGAAATAACTTTGAATGGCTTGTTTAGTTGACTACAAATGTATTTTTCCCAGTCACTCAGTAACCTTGTAAAACTGACCAGATTCACAAGACTTTTCCTCTCTGTCGTTTTTCTTAGTGACTGTTATCTACTTTTGGGACCCAAAGTGGCCAATAATCTGTTCATGCAACTGTTGAAATGAACTCCTGACTAAATATGAGTGTCCTATTCAGGAAGACAATGTAGGAAATGCAGGTTTGTGGCAGCAGAACTGTAGAAGGAAGTAGCTAGAACAGAATGTGTTCTTACTGATGAAGCTACTATAAAGCATTTACTTAGGATCCAAGCAGTTTTTTACCCTCTGGACATTTCAGTAGTAAGCACAGTGTATGCCATTAATCGGTGGCTGATGATCGAGTTTGATTAAGGGTAGTAAACCCTGTTGCACTGATCAGTTCATTGCTTCATTAGCTGGTTCACTGTCTGATGGAACAGTATTGACCTCACCTGACTTTGAGCAGTGTCTATATGACAGTATAATGTGTGGTAAATGTGTTTCCAAGGGCGGTGAGAGTATTGAGCCTAAATTCTAGAGCAGTTGTGTTTAAATTAGCATAAGGCATGTTACAACCCTTTCCTCTTCAAAGAAGAGATCAGAGCATTTGGACTGAAAGCTTTCATCCTTATCTAAATGATGATTTTTCCCAAAGTCTGGGAGAAGCGTATTGCTCTATTACATAGAAGTTGTAGGTTGGTAGGGGATTATAAGGCAGATTAAAGATATCCTCTGCTTGGAGTTTCTGAATAAAAAGAGAAACACCATACAGTGGTAAGCACGAATTACCACTGTAAGTGGGAGGTGGGAAGGTTTGAATTATAACGTCAACATAGGAATAAATGAGTATTAATATTCTATGAATTAATTTGGGCTGTAATATAGCAAAAGGCTTCTAGCTTTACTATAAACCTTACAGTAGCCTTGTGGTTGAAAAAGTAACAGATGACCTCGTGTTTAGATGAAGGTGAATCCCTGATGTAGATTCTGGTGTAGAAAGTGCGTATGTGGGTTGATGTTGAAAGGGGTCCTTTTAAGTTTTATGTTTAATTTTTCTCTGGATCTCAAGAAGTTCAGAATTTTATCTTGCCTGTGTAATTAAAATTGATGGAAGTATACTCTTTGCTTCTTTTATTAGGAATTATGAAATATGTCATTGAATCAACTGACTTTTTTTTCCCCTCTTCTGTTTTAGCATGTTGTTTAAGGTAGGTGAAATGAAGATTGGTGTGTGAGAGGAAAGGGATGGAGATTGCTCAATGGGGAACTATGGGAACTAGTTGCCCAGGTAGAACCTAGCATGCCCTAATTGCTTAGCTGGCTCAAATAAGCATAGGGAGCAACTGGGCAATTTAGCATCAGTAGTTTCATTTAACCTGTTTTCAGGATGTCCAGCTGGCGTGCAGTTAGGAACTGGTATTTCTTTGGAAGACCTCTGTTTTACTGTTACAGGTTGATCATCTCTGACTCTTAAACAGGTTGCATGGCAACTATTCTTGAGGACATTGAGTTCACTACAGCCTCTGAATAGCAGGGAATATTTTGCATATAAATTCATAGTGGGCAGAAGAAAATAATCTTATAGGTTGGCCACTGTAGTATAGAAGTGTGCTGTTTCTGATTCTTTAGGGTTAGTATTTGTGGATGAATTGATGCTCATGCTTAAAGATCTTGTCATAAAGTATGGGTTCTTGTTATTCTACTCTGAAATTTATTAGGGCAGAGGAAAAATGGGATTCACTGAGGACTGAAATGTATTTTAAACTTTAATTAGGTGGAGTAAAGCTAGGTTTGGTTCATGGATCTGTAGTTTTGAGAAAAATATGTCATACTGTTATGGATACAGAGGTTGACTGTATATTTTAAACCTGCTTTTTAAGTTTGACAGATAAATGTGCTGGGTATGCTTTCCCAAAATTCATTTAATAACCCTAAACTGATGATGATGCTGAAGTCTAGTTTCTCAGTGACCTAATTTGCTAGAGGGAAAGTTCACGGTGTTGCTCTTATCATGGTAGCACTAGCTGAAAGAAGCAGCTGTGTTTCTGGAGAGCAGTGATGGGTCTTTCTCTTTTTATTTCTTGAAAAACAAGCATTTACAGCTTAAATCTAAATTAAGATTGTTCAAACTACTGTGTTTGACGGACGGGTTGTTTAGAGAGCACAATTATATATACTTTTCTATTGGCAGAATTAAGGGCATGGATGTCTTCCACTAGTGAGTGCTAAGTCACACTAGCCAGTTGCATATTACTGTTAAATTGGATATATCTGGTATCTGTTCCCTTTTTATGCTGAATATTAGTAATGTATCCACTGCAAATGAAGTGTTTCTGTCCTCTTAGAACAGACAGTGATGAAAGTTAAAAGAGCAGGCGGGCACTGTTTGTAAAAACTGCGTGTTTCTTGAACTTCTGCCTGTAACAGTAGAATGCTAATGTCTGCTTCTGACTGCATTCTCTTACAGATTCAAGCTATAGTAGTTAAGAGTTTTTGTTTGCTTCATTGAACAGGTATGATCACTTATGTGTATTCATTTCAGATGTGACAGATTCTCTAAATTACTATCCTGTATAAAACAGTTACACAGTGTTCTGAAATGTACTTTCTGGAAATTACTTGACTATTTTCTACATTTTCAGTTTTATAAGAACAACTTAAACTCCATTACAGATTTTTTAGTTAATAATTTGAAGGTCATGATGTATTAAGTTACTGCCAATCACCATTAGATATCTTTGAATGGCAGAAGTTCACAGAACGGTGAATTGTCCACTTAAATGAAGCCTATGTTAATGATCTTTGCCTTTGCAAATAGTAAAGTGTCTCTGGATATAGTTAGCAGAATACTATAAATTAGCTGAGCTATGTTAAGCTTAAATTCATTTTAGATTTTTGTAAACTGTTGGCTGGAGGAATGTGTCTGAGAAGTGAAATAATTTGTATTTGAATTTAGTGTATGATCTGGTCTTAAACTGGTTGACATATGTGGGAAGTACAGAGATTGAAGATGACCAAGACTGAAAACTGTAATGGCCTTTTTTCTTTAGCATTTCCGTCTTTTTCAAATTCCTTTTAGAAGCTAGTCATTGCCACTGTATTGGCAGTCTTTAGGCACAGGTTGCCTCTCTTCCTTGACAACGAAATGTGTAGTTTGTTCCTTGGCTCACTACCTTTGTGGTTTGTGACATCTGTCTGTGAAGGACTTCTGTGGATGCTTGGGATGAAGCTGAAGTCACCATGCTCCAAGCAAAGGCAGCTGGCACCACCACTTCAGCATGGTGCTCTTCCTGACTGCTCGCAGTCCTGCTCCAATTAGAAAGCAAAGGGGAAACAGTGATGACTGCTTTCATATAACTTCATAGTGTTATTTGTATTAGTAAGAACTACCTCACCGAGGCAGTAAATACCAGACTCCTTCATGTGGGTCCATAGATACTGCATAGTAATTGCTGTACGTGTTTAGTCTGCCCTGGCCTAAACTGTAACATTAATAAAAGTGATGTCAGAAATGGGGTTTTTTTGGGGGGCGGCTTGGGCTGCATAAAGGGGTGCTACAGTTCAGGTGCAGTTTCTAGAATGTCCGTGAGACTGAGACTGTGTTGCTCCTGAGTTAGTTTTCCTGGGTGTAATCTTGTGAAACCTGAGGGTTCATGCTGGGATTCCTTAAAGCTCCGTCTAGCCTAGCTTTGAGCACTTCCAGAGTGGGGGTGTCCACAGATTACCTGGGCAATCTGTTCCAGTGCTTCAGCACCCTCACAGAAAATAATTTCTTCCTAATATCTAAGCTAAATGTACTCTCTTTCAGTTTGAAACTGTTACCCTTGTCCTGTCATTGCACTTCCTGAAAAAGAGTTCCTCCCTTTGTTTCTTGTAGGTCTCCTACACTGAATACAATATTGGACCAACAGAAATTCACTTTGTCCTGTACATGATCCTATTAAAGGATAGGAAAGTCAAGGGTTGGTTGCATGAGTCCATTCACCACTTGACAACTGTGTCTAACTTCTGTGGAAACACAGTGAGGATTGGAGAATAGCTGTATACTGTTGAAGTTTGAAGATGAGGTAACACCACGCTCCAGTGCAGCAGTAGCAGATGTGCTAGAGCACAGTATAAACTTGAAGCTGATGGGAGCTGCTCTGGACCTCTCGCAGCCCACAGGACAGTGGCAGATCTGGGCACACAGGGGGTTTTCCTGAGGCAGGGAAATGCCCAGGCAGCAGAGAGACCTGCCAGGATCTCGCAGCTCTCACGGGAGACACTGATGAGGCCTGGGCATTGTGAGAGCAACTGCAAGCACACAATGCCTATAAAAAGCAGCTTAAGGAGTGCTGGTGACCAGGAGCACTGCAAACAGGGTGTGGCTTGTCAGTTTGCATGGCAGCTCATGCAGTAGGGCACAGAGGAAGGGCATTATCACCATACCTGCTCAAGATGCAAGTTCATGTGATGGTCATCACCCTCTCAGGAGCCCACCTTGCGCACCTTTCCTTCTCAGGTGCCTCTGATGAGGCTCTGGATACGGAAAGTCAGTCACACCTCTAAAGTGGGTGGAGATCTCCTAAAATATGGAGACTGGGTAAGCTAAGTCCCTCCCACTGAAAGAGGAGATCAGGTTTGTGACTATCTGAGGAACCTGCACATTTGTAAGTTTGTGGGACATGATGAGATGCATTCTGGAGTCCTGAGGGAATTTGCTGCAGTAGTTACCAAGCCACTCTCCATGATACTTGAAAAGTCTTGGCAGCCAGATAAAGTCCCTGGAGACTGGAAAAAGGGAAACATTGTACCGTTTTTTAAAATGGGTAGAAAGAAGGACCCTGGGGACTACCGAGCCTCACTTTGGTGTCTGTAAATACTGTGGAACAGGTCCTCATGGAAGCTCCGCTAAGGCATGTGGAGGGTGGGGAAGTGACTCGAGACAGCCAGCATGGCTTTGCCATGGGCAAGTCATGCATGATCAACTTAGTGGCCCTCTGTGATGGAGTGGCTACATCAGTGAGCAACAGAAGAGCTATATCTGTCATCTGTCTGGACTTCTGACATGGGGACCTTTGACGTGGCTCCCCACAGTATCCTTCTCTCTAAATTGAAGATATGGGTGGACTGTTTGTTGAATAAGGAATTGAATCGATGGTTGCATCTAGAGAGTAGTATTTAATGACTTAATTTCCAGATGGAGATCAGTAGTGTCCCGCAGGGGTCCATGCTCTCAGTAGTGCTGTTTAATATCTTCATCAATGATCTAGATGATGGGATTGAATGCACCTTCAGCAAATTTGTGGATTCCTCGAAGCTGTGTCATGCAGTCACTGCGCTGGAGGGAAGGGATGTCATCCAGAGGGACCTGGACTGGTTTGAGAGACGAGCCCTTCCAAACATCATGAAGTTCAGCAAAGAGTGCAAGATCCTGCACCTGCATTGGGGCAGTCCCAAGCACAAATACAGGCTGGGCAATGAGAGGGTTGAGAGAAGCCCTATGGAGAAGAACTTGGGGGCACTGGTGGATGAAAAGCTGGAGATGAGCCAGCAGTGTGCCCTGGCAGCTCAGGAAGCCCATCACATCCTGCACTGCATTAGGAGAAGAGTGGCCAGCAGATCAAGGGAGATGATTCTTCCCCTCTACTCTGTTCTTGTTAGATGCTACCTGCAGTACTGTGTCCAGCTCTGAGGCCACCCGACCTTAAAAGGATGTGAACCTGCTTGAGCTTGTCCAGAGCAGAACCATGAAGATGATCAGTGGGGTGGAGCACCATCCCTGTGAGGACAGACTGAGAGAGTTAGGGCTGTTCAGACAAGAAGGGAAGGCTTCGAGGAAACGTTATAGCAGCTTTAGAATTATTAAGATTGGAAAGGACCTCTAAGATCATCAGTACAACAGTCAGTCCAACACAATTGTAACCACTAAACCATGTCCCAAAAGTGCCATCTCTACATGTTTTTTTTTTAACGCCTCTAGGGATGGTAGCTCCACCACTTCTTTGGGCAGCCTGTTAAAGTGCTTCATAACTCTTTCAATGAAAATTTTTTTCTGAATATCCAATCTAAACCTCCCCTTGTGCAACTTCTTAAGCTCCTCTCCTCTCATCTTATTGCATCTAAATTGGGAGCAGATACCAACTCCCACCTCACTGCAACCTCCTTTCAGGTAGTTGTAGAGATAAGGTGTCCCCTCAGCCTCCTCTTTTCCAGACTAAACAATTTTGGTTCCTTCAGCCACTCCCCATAAGACTTGTGCTCTAGACGCTTCACCAGCTTCGTTGTCCTTCTCTGGTTCCACTTGAGCACCTCAGTGTTTTTCTTGTACTGCAGTACCTAAAACGGAACACAGTATTCAAGCTGTGGTCTCACCAGTACTGCACAGGGATGTGATCACTTTCCTCTTCCTGCTGCCCACACTACTTCTGATACAGGCCAGGATGCTGTTGTCCTTCTTGGCCACCTGGGCACACTGCTGGTTCATGTTCAGCCGGCTGTCTACTAGTGCCACCAGATCCTTTTCTGCTGGGCAGCTTTCCAGCCACTCTTCCTCGTACCTGTAGCGTTGCCTGAGGTTGTTGTGATCCAAGTGCAGAATCTAGCATTAAGCCTTGTTAAACCTCCTACAGTTTATCTCAGCCCATGAGTTCAGCCTGTCCAGATCCCTCCATAGAGCCTTCCTACCCTCAGGCAGATCAACGCACCCACCTAACTTGGGGTCATATGCAAGCTTACTGAGGGTGCTTTTCAGTCCCGTTGTCCAGATCATTGATAAAGCTATTAAACAAGACTGGCCGCAAAACCGAGCCCTGGGGCACGCCACTTGTGACCAGCTGCCAACTGGATTTAATTTCCATTCATCACCACTCTGGGCTTGGTGATCAGTCAGTTTTTGACTCAGCAATGGATACACCTGTCCAAGCCATGAGCAGCCAGTTTCTCCAGGAGAATGCTGTCGGAAGCAGTGTCAAAAGACTTAGTAAAGTCTGGGTAAACAACATCCACAGCCTTTCCTTCATCCACTAGGTGAGTCACCTGGTCATAGAACAGGTTGGTCAAGCAGGACCTGTCTTTTATGAAATCGTGCTGGCTGGACCTGATCCTATGGTTGTCCTACATATGCCGTGTGAGCTCACTCACGGTGAACTCCTCCATCATCTTCCCTGGTACCACGGTCAGGCTGACAGGCCTGTAGTTCTCCGTATCCTCCTTCTGCTCCTTCTTGCAGATGGGCATCACACTGGCAAGTCTCCAGCTGTTTGGGAACTCCCCTGTTAACCAGGATTTCTGGTAGATGATAGAGAGTGGCTTGGCAAGCTCCTCTGCCAGCTTCCTCAACCTTCCAGTACTCAAGGCCTACAGGAAAGAAGGGGAGGGACAGACTTTTTACTAGGGCGTATTGCAGTAGGACAAGGCATAATGGTTTTAAGCTAAAAGAAGGTTGATTTAGACTTGATATAAGACGGACTTTTTTTTTTATGATGAGAGTTGTAGGACATTGAAATAGGTTGCTGAGAGAGGTGGTAGAATAGGTAAGCAGTGTGTTAAGAAGTAGGCACTTGAAAACATAACAGACTTTTAACATGTTTCATGGGATTAATTTGTCCTATTGAGTGCAGGACACTTCGCTGGAATTGCCTGAATTATATAATATTTTAAAGTTCAGGAAGAACTGCTTGATGGCTTAGGAGACTGTTTACTTGTAAGGTGAGTGAATTCTAGCCATCAATAAATAATAATTGGGGAGGAATTCACAAATTCTGTTTTTGATTTTCAAGGAAATACTCTTTACAAGTAAATGTAAATCCAGGGATAGAGCAGACCTTTGTAAAGTAAGAGCACAATGCTATCAGCAAATTATTATTAAAATGAGTAATGGTTTAACCCTACCTGAAGACGTAGAGATGGCAATGAGCTGCTGTCAGTTCTCCTGTGGAAAAGCAACTGGCTGGCTGGAGATTGACTGTGAAACTTTTGGCAGGTGCTGGAATGGCATATATAGTAAGGATACCAAGAGCATTCTTCCTCCGTCTGCTGAGGAAAAAAAAGGGTTTGCTTCCTATTTTGGTGTAGTCCCATAAAGGAAAGTCTTACCTTGTATTCTGTATCCTTGTGTGGCTAACGATTTAACGACTTACATCATGTCTAGGCTTAGAGAAGAGGTTTGATTCTGCAGTCTTGCTATGCTGGAACATTAAGCCTGATAAAACAAACACTTCTTTTTATGTATACTCCTGAAAAGATGCAGCTCCATTCTGAGTGTTAAAGTTTGATTCATGGCTTTTGGACTAAATATCTAAGCTCAAAAGATTAGCCTCATAAAGATACTGATACAGAAGCACAAAATCTGAGAGAGGGAAGCAGTGAGAGGACCAATGAAGAAAAAGGGGAAAGGCAGCAGAAAGGTCTAAGACATCATTAACTGAAAAATAAAGTGAAAACAGAAAACGTAACTGGCATGTGAAGTGGATGACAGTTTTTAATTATTTTGAGAATCCCAAAGCTTGACTTCTCAGTAAATATTGGCCATTTAGCACCTGAAAATACTGTTTCAGTGTATTTACTACTCAAGAAATACTAATAGTGAACTACAGCTTTAAAAAAAACAAAAAGTGGTAGTACTACAGCTACCTGTGGCATCCAGTTTGTTTGAGCCATCAAGATAAACACATTTTTATGTGCTTGTCTGGTTAAAATTTAGCTAGGTATGTGCATCTCCGTTGCAATGTTTCATGAAAAAAGCTTATGAATATTCAGGAAAAAAAGCTTTAGAAGATGAGGTAAGTTTGTAGTAATTTTGTAAAAGATTGGTTGGTTTTGTTTTATGTATATTGGGAGTGTGTCAGGAAGCAAGAATGGATGTTTATATACGGACAGTTTGTCTTACAACGCATCAGTACAGAATTGTTTCTACAAGAACATCCTTTTATCTCCTCAGGATATCGTTATGCAGTCTTTCTGGAGAATATGGGCATTCTGATGTATGACAGCTAGCACAGTGTCATTTAAAGTACTGTATGTGATACTCTGAAAGTGTGGACTGTGTATCAGTGCTCTCTGTAAGCAAGTAAAGAGGCAAAACACTTTCATGTGTAAGCTTAGAATTGCTGTGGAAAGCTCAAAGGATTGTGCAGGAGAGGAAAGAGTTGAAAACCACATGGACAACTGGACGGTTTGCACAAGTCTTTGCATATCAAGGCTTCAAGTCATTCCAGTGAGTTAAATCAAATGTCATAGTGATGTTACCAAAAAAATCAGACATTCCCTCATCTATGATGAAGAAAGCTGTCAGCTGAGTGTAATACCTCCAGCTTCAGAGAAAGAATAGAATGGGGAAATGAATCAGTAGATAAAAGCATTTTTTCCCCAAATTTCTTCGTTTTTCATTGTGTTGTGCACTTGTACTTAAGAATTTCTCATGTAGAAATTACTTACGTAACTTGTTTAAGCATGAGAGATTATGTGGAAAGCGAACGTGTTGCTCTGCAAGTGGTTACAATGATGTCATTGGAAGACTGATGTACTTAACATAATCAAGGTATGACTGAAAACTACTTTTTAGCATTAAAAATGTAGAACAGTGTACTTATTTAGGTTTGTATTGTGAATCTACTTTTTTCGTTATTGAGACTGTTTCTGTGCTTTAGGTGAAAGCGCTGAAAGAGAAGATTGAATCAGAAAGGGGGAAAGATGCCTTTCCAGTAGCTGGCCAAAAGCTAATTTATGCAGGTAATGGTTATTCTGAAGATACTGTATCTGAATCTACCTTACTTTTTCTGTTCTTTTTTGTCTTTAATGTGTTCGTTAAGTTTTCTAAAGATTGTAAGTACTGAAATATAAACAGTTAAAAAAACCCCAAACCACAAAAACCAACAACAAACCTTGTTGTCAAAGGGAACTTTTAATTTAGACGCAGAATTTTTCAGTTTTTAATACATGTGTGTCTGTTACAAGAAATCAGGATTTAAGCAGATCACATCTCATGTTCTGGGTTAACTCCTGTCTTTTGTTCAGTACATGCTACGTATAGCTGAAGTGTTCCTATATATAGCTCAGAGAATTAAAAATCTGTAATTTATTTTGTATTAACAAAAGAAACCTACCACCAAATTCTTGCTATAGGAAGACACTCTCAGTACATTTAAGCTCTGTCATCATAAACATATATTATGTGCTAACAAAAAGCAGGCTAATATCAGATAAAGACATGAAGTTCCTTCAATCGAGCTAGCATGGTTTGATTTTTTTTTACTGTTTTCTTCCTGGCTATTTCATTCTGGCGCTAATTCATGGATCCAGTCTTTTTGTCTCACTTCAATATCCCCTCCTTCTTTCCCCCTTTTTCCTCTCAAACCATGCTTGAAAGAAGCTTTAGTGGTCTTTTTGTTTCTTCAGTGTACTGCTTTGTAAAGAATATTGATTTGCGATTTCTAATAAGCTAAAGCCACTGATCATGATAAAAGGATGTAGCGGAAGAGAAGTTGGGAGTCTCTCCATGTTTCTGTGTTTGTTAGAAAGTTTTACATTCCTTGTATTTCAGTGAATGGAATACACTTCAAGAACATGAAGTTAAATATTGCGTGTACAATGAAATATGAACAAGGCAGAAGGCCTTACACAATACATATAATTACATGACACTTAATGTAATGTTTCTATGATTAAAAAGATAAAGGGTTGTGTGAGGACATGTGATGTGATCTGGGTATTTTCAGAAGACAGAATTTATTTGTAGCATTGTATAATCCTCACAGTAGGAAGTGTAGGAAATAAGATGTAGAATAAAGACCATCAGAAGACTGATTATACGTTTTTCTTGGTCAAGAAATTCAGCAGAAATACAACAGAGTGTATTTTTGATTAAAATGAGCTTTAAAATTTTCATAGTTAGGTGAAGCAAAGTGATATTCCAAATGAACATGATTCGAAGTATACAGTTTGCTATTAAAAATGCTTGCAATTTTGTTTTTAAAAAAATTATGCTAATCAGCAGTGAGGTAGATCTGTTGTGTTGTGACCTGTATTAGAGCACAGTCCAGAAACCCTGGGAGTGGCGTGTCCTGGGAAGATAGGATGTCTGCATATATAGATTGTGTGAACTCCTTCCCCAGAGGAAGGAGAACCAGAAAATTGTGGGTAAACCTGTGTAGGTTCTGAGTCAGATGCTGTACCATCTGCTACAGGTATTACTGCAGTACTTGTAATACGTTCTTCAGGTTTAACCTGTAAGACTGATGGAATCAGCAGGGAGTAGAATGTTGCTACCTTGGTTGTGTTCCAAGTACCATAATTCATATGCCTTGCTTGTTTTCCTTGCGATCATCAGGATAAGGATGTGTCCTGCTAGTTATGGTTAAGTATTATGGTTAAGTATTTCTCTTAAAATAGGAAAGTAGTCCTTGGAATATCTTCAGAAAATGAATCAATTAAAATTGTAAAATATTTCCTGAAAATTCTGTAGAAGTATGTGCTATAAAGCTCAGTGAAATAAAGACTTAATTTTCTGATTTCTGCCACGTCCTCCAAATAAGCTTATCCTGGGGGGAGAAAAAATAACATGTGGTTTAATGTGCTTCTGAGTTGTTGTGTGAGGCAAATTTACTTTGCCACAGTACCATCACTGCTTACAAAACATCAACGGTGGTAATATAACAAACAAATATTTCTGCTTTTGTTTTATGGTTTCTTTTTTTCATCCTTCTGTCAAGGTAGCAGGATATGGAAGGGTTCTGGCTTTTTCTAATGATTTTGCTGCCTTTTAAGTACAAACTATTAAAGTTGTGAGGTCATAAATTTATCTAATGCAGATGTACCTAGTCTGTGTCAGGGGACTGTTGGTCATAGAATCATAGAATGTGTTGGCTTGGAAGGGACTTTTGAAGGGCATCTAGTCCAACCCCCCTGCAGTGAGCAGGTACAGAGAGCCCCTTCAAGCCTGACTTTGAATACCTTCAGGACTGGAACTCCCACCACCTCTCTGGGCAAACTGTTCCAGTGTTTCACCACCCTCATAGTAAAAAACATCTTCCTAATGTCTAATCTGAATCTGCCCTGCTCTAGTTTAAAACCATTGCCCCTCATACTGTCGCTACACACCTTTGTGAACAGCCCCTCCCCAGCTTTCCTGTAGGCCCCCTTCAGGTACTGGCAGGCCACTATAAGGTCTCTACAGAGACTTCTTCAGATTTGAGAGCCCCAACTCTCTCAGCCTGCCTTTGTAGGAGAGGTGCTCCAGCCTTTTGATCATTTTTGCGGTCCCCCTCTGGACCTGCAGCAGGTCCATGTCGTTCTTGCGTTGAGTGCTCCAGTTTACTACATATGAAAGGCAAATGGATGAGCGGGAAGAAATTTCTTTAGTGTCTACAGTCTGCAAGCAGGTGTGAGGGCCGGTTTAGCTCAGTGGGTTGAGCGTGGTGCTTGAAACACCAAGGTTTCGATTCCTGTTCGGTTCTCACGTGTGTTGCCTGACCAAGTCGAAAGGTGGCATCCCTGCCCACAACAGGGAGGTTGGATTAAAATGATCTCTAAGGTCCCTTCCAGCCCAGGCCATTCTATGATTCTATGATGGTACGTTAGTCTGTTTAGCTTATTGTGTGCTAAAGCCTTTCCTCTCCGTTACTTGTATTTGTGTTAAAGGTCCAATAAATATTTCTCTAGATTTAACGCTTCCGTTTTAAATCATTTGAAGCATCTTCAACGCTTACGGCAACAGCCTTCCATCTAACTAGTACTGTGGACATCATAGGAAGAAAATTACTTGTAGCTCTACTGCCAAAGCTTAATAGCCAGAACCAATTTTGGTGGGGTTATTGGTGTTTATAAATCTGCATAAAATGTGTTTTGTGGGTTGTTTTGGGACTGTGTTTTATGAAGGAATCCCCAAATCATCTAATGATCTGTGAAATAATAACTTTGTTGAATTTACCAGGTAAAATCCTTAACGATGATACTGCTCTTAAAGAATACAAAATCGATGAGAAAAACTTTGTGGTGGTTATGGTGACAAAAGTGAGTAGACCTTGTTTTTTGAAAAGGAAATTGCATTAATTTCACTTTTTTTTTTTTTCACTGACATGAATGATTGTATATGCCTACCTTACAACCAGTACAGTTTGATTATGTGAAAGTTTTGGTCAATGGTAAAAATAAATGCTTGTGTAATTATGTATGAAATCCTGCTTCACAGTCCTAGTTTAGATCAAACTAAAAAAAAACACCAGTGGCTGAATTTACTGTTTCTTCTTTCTTGGATTTCTATGTTATTTTTCCAGTCATATTATTAAGAGGAAGAATCAAAAAAAAGAAGGGAAGCTAGATAGTTTGTTACTAAATTCTCTGTGCAGAACTCTTACAGTCTTGCCATGTTGCTTTTCAAAACTCATGGCTCTTTCTTTTGTCAAGCTCAGCAGCTTAAACCAGTAGAGAAAGGATGGATATGTCAATCAACAAACTTGTGAGTTTTGAATGACTGCAACTGGAATTAAAGGGAATCACTTGGACATATATTTGAAGTATCTCTCTTAACCAGTCACCAGATTGCTTCTGGGAACGAAGCCACTGATTTTTTGTGCATTCCAGACCACTAGGATCTGAATAAAACTCTTAATCTCTGTCTTGCGATATGAAGTTAATTTTGGAGTTAGGGATCTTTCTTCTGACAAAGAAAACCTATATTCAGTTGTCTTTCACTTCTATCTGATATTTTCTCATTATATCATCTGTTCAAACATAGCCATTTGTCGCGGGTTAGGGCTGGGTCGGCCACTAACGCGGACAGACGCTCTCTAACCCCCTCTTCCCCCCGCCAAACGGGAAGAGAAAAGGGAATGAGGCAGAGAGACTTACGGATTAGAGGAGGAAACAAACTAGAACAGCTTTAATATGAAATGAAAATAATAGGAATAATGGTAAAAAGATAAAAGTAAAGAATTATATACAACTATAGATAGTAACCCAATATCAAACCCGACTCCCTCCCCTGACAGCAATCCCCACTGGTGCTGCAGAGCAGGAGGCACTGGGGATGCCCCAGGCTCAGTGGCAGCGGGGAGCTGGATACAGGGAGCTGGATTCAGGAACTCAGGATCCGGATCAAAATCAGGAGGTCAGATGGAGTCCTCTCTGGACACCGGCCATTGCAGAAAAAGGGCGAACAAAAGGGACAAAAAGGGACGAAACTCTCGTGATCACTCAATTTATACTAGATATGACGTATATGGGATGGAATACTCTCGTTGGTCACCTGTTCTGTCTGTTATCCCTCTGGAGGTGCCACCTTTTACTTCCTTGTGCCCCCCTCTTACTACCCGGCACCCCCAGCGTGGCACACAAGAGCCAGCAGTGGCCTTGGTCACTATAGGAATAAGTATAAGCAAGAGCCTTTCTACATACCAGTCCCAGGCAGTAGCTGTAAACATCAGGTGTTATCACTGCCAGTAGCACACACTGTCTGCAAAAACATGCTGCTGACTTCAGAACGTGCAACCCTTTAGAAGACACTAAACTGGAAAGTAAAAATCACTAAACAGGACTGGGTTTTTAGCTAAACCCAGGACACCATTACTGCAGTCTTCCTGAACGAACAGTCATTTCATCTGTGGTTTGCCTGGACAAGAGGCATTTATCAGTACAAGAAAGCAAGTGCAACCAGGATTTCAGACTACAGCTTTCATTTAGTTTATAACAGAAGAAACACATATGTCAATGAAGAACTGCTAAATGTGGTTCCTTCTTGCACTAAAGGATGTGTTTCAGAGTTGGGCATTTCTTCAGTGCTGCAATCTTTTTGCTAACTCTTTAACCTCAGTTTTGCTTTCTTTGCTACTTTCCTGGATATGCCCTGTCACATACGTGCAACCACTAACTTTGATGCTGAGATGTATTCCAATGGTTTTTTTGAATGCTTCTTAAAATGTTCTTTATTATGGCCTTCACTTTGGAAACTATTCACTCTCAACCTCTCCTTTCCTTTCCGACAAAAGGAGAAAATAGATATTTCCTAGTTTAAGCAAAGATTGTGTGAAAGTGATTCACCTTGAATAGATAGTTGTGTTTTGTTGGAGTTCAGGTATTTCTCTTGGTAAGGCAGAGATGGGGGTCAGCCTTGTCAATCCTTAAGAGTATTCATAGGTGTGGGACCACAATAGTGCAGGTTTCAAAAATGGAATTTCATACCTTAGGTGGAAGCTGCATGTGCTTTGACAAGTGTAATTTCTATATAATGGGGTTAATACTGCATCCAAGCAAAATTCTTGTTTCCAAAAAAGATGGGAATATTAAATTACAGTAAGGTTGTTGCTGTAGATTTGGTAGGCCTTGACTCTGCTGGATTTTTGGTGCTCATTACAGAACTTAAATACGTGAAATGTTATTTTCGTAGTGCTTTGAATGTAAGAAGTGCATAAGTAAAACTTGTTGCAGGTTAAGTTTAAAATTTTAGCATCTCATTTTCAAGCAACTAGCAGTCATAATGAAACTTGATTCCTGTCTTTATCACTTTTTACAAATTTGAGTGGTGAGAAAATCTTATGCCTGTTACACTTAACAAAATGTCTTTTGACAACTGTTTCAGTTTCTTCTGAAAAACAGTTTTATAAAACATCATATAACTTTCTTGTTTGCGGTATTACAATCTATAAATACTTGGATCTTAACCATTGCATTTCTCTTCGTACACTCAATAGTGTTGCTGCTTAGGTGTTTGTCTAAATAAGTACTTCAGTGACACTATCAGTTGCCTTTCTAAACACAGTACGAGGCATTATAGGTTTAATGTCTTGCGATGTTTTAATATTATGCTTGATGTTCAGTCAGCAATGTCACACATAATCTGTCTTAACAGAACTTAATCAATGTATTGACTGTAGAAAGCATGGGTTTAGAAGCTTTGTGCTGTGTCTGAATTCTCTTGTCTTCCTATAGCCCAAGGCAGCTGCTGGAGCAACTCAGCAGTCAAATGCTGTTACTGCTATTAGCTCCACAGCTGCAGCTTCCACACCAGTCACTGCACCAGTCCCTGCTGCTGCCCCTGTGCCAGCTCCTGTCCCTCCACCACCAGCACCAGATGCAGTTGCTTGTGAATCTGCACCTGTGAGTGCTCCTAAAGAAGAGAAACCAGCAGAAAAACCGCCTGAGACACCAGCTGCTGTCAGCCCATCATCAACTGACAGGTATGAATGAGCCTCCAAAAAAGGCTTCCCTGTCCAATTCTGTTGCTTCTAGTTTTGATATCAAGTTGAATTTTCCGTTACAATGTCAGTCCAATCATTTTCTCTGTTCTACATATTTTTTCTCTAACTTCAGTTGCTGGCTCAAGTGTAACATTACTGTTGGTTAAGAAGTGCCCCTCCAGGCTTACACCTCCTGGGGAAAGTGTGGTCTTGGGACTGACTAAACCTATGGAGTGAACAGTTTCTAGTATTTTTTTATGGAGCCTCCTATATTAAATGACACAGGGCTCGTGCTCCAGCTAGCACTTCAGAGTTACTGTGGCATAAGTTTCTTTTTCAGACTGAGGATATTCACCTGCTGAGGATACTCATCTGCTGTTTGCAGAGCTCTTAAAGACTTCAGAGGGATGTGTGCTGTTTTGTTTCTAGATCTCTCATTGTGTTTTGAGTCATGCTGGTTAGATTTGAACCATAAGTTCTTTATTGCTGTGAAAGTCTCTTAATTACTGGAAAGAGCTTTTTCTTCCAAAATATAGGATATAGAATTGCTCATAATCATCTAATGTCTTAAAGCTGCAAGCTTATTTGTTCTGAATGCTCCTTGGCCCATCAGCAGATAGTTCTCAGAATTGAGATAGTTTTTAACCTCAATTCTCCTAAAAAAAATCAAATCAAATACTTTGATATAAGAAAAACAAATATAAGTTAGAGGTTTCATCCCTCCTGTATACTGTGGCATTTTTGCTCACTGGAAGCTTGTTAATTACTGCACAGGATGAAAGTGTTAAGTGTAATTTAATGACTCTTGCTGTGTAGCATCAAGTCTTCATTTTTCATGCACTATTTTTCAATTATTTGTGTGTTATGTGAATACTGGTGCACAAGACATTAATTTTTTGCGTGGTTGTATTCAAACACCATCAAACATTGATTCGATGATAAGGAAACAAAACTTGAAATTGACTAATATCGTGAAAATGTCGTCACAGATTTCTTGCACTAAATAATCTAATTAATCATTTAATTGTGCAATTCTGGGAAATATCATAAAATGAAGTACAAATGAAACTTCATTTATCAGTCAAAAAACTTACACTTTTTTTAATATTAGTGTATGGGTTTTTGTTGTTTTTTGGGGTTTGGGGGTTTCTTTTTTTTTTTTTTTTTTTGCTGCTCAGTCACACAGAATCACAGAATGTCAGGGGTTGGAAGGGACCTCGAAAGATCATCTAGTCCAATCCCCCTGCCAGAGCAGGAACGCCTAGATAATGCTACATAGGAACGTGTCCAGGCAGGTCTTGAATGTCTCCAGAGAAGGAGACTCCACAACCTCTCTGGGCAGCCTGTGCCAGTGTCCCATCACCCTCACCAAGAAGAAGTTTCTTCTCAAGTTTAAGCGGAACCTCTTATGTTCCAGTTTCAGACCATTACCCCTTGTCCTGTCATTCGTTGTCACCGAGAAGAGCCTGGCTCCATCCTCGTGACACTCACCCTTGATATATTTGTAAACATTAATGAGGTCACCCCTCAGTCTCCTCTTCTCCAAACTAAAGAGCCCCAGCTCCCTCAGCCTTTCCTCATAAGGGAGATGCTCCACTCCCTTCATCATCCTAGTTGCCCTGTGCTGGACTCTCTCCAGCAGTTCCCTGTCCTTCTTGAACTGAGGGGCCCAGAACTGGACACAGTATTCCAGATGGGGTCTCACCAGGGCAGAGCAGAAAAGGAGAACCTCTCTCGACCTACTAACCACCCCCCTTCTAATACACCCCAGGATGCCATTGGCTTTCCTGGCCACAAGGGCACAGTGCTGGCTCATGGTCATCCTGCTGTCCACCAAGACTCCCAGGTCCCTTTCCCCTGCACTGCTCTCTAATAAGTCATTCCCCAACTTATACTGGAACCTGGGGTTGTTCCTACCCAGATGCAAGACTCTACACTTACCCTTGTTATATTTCATTAAATTGTTCCCTGCCTAACTCTCCAGCCTGTCCAGGTCTTGCTGAATGGCAGCACAGCCTTCTGGTGTGTCAGCCACTCCTCCCAGCTTGGTGTCATCAGCAAACTTGCTGATAGTACTCTCTAGTCCCTCATCCAAGTCATTGATGAATATATTGAATAATACTGGTCCCATTACCGACCCTTGAGGGACTCCACTGGATACAGGTCTCCAACCAGACTCTGCCCCATTGACCACAACTCTTTGGCTTCTTCCCCTTAGCCAGTTCACAGTCCACCTCACTACCCGAGAGTCTAGACCACACTTCCTCAGTTTAGCAGCAAGGATGCTGTGGGAGACTGTGTCAAATGCTTTACTGAAGTCAAGGTAGACCACGTCCACCGCTCTGCCATCATCTGTCCACCTTGTTATATCCTCGTAGAAGACTATGAGGTTAGTCAAGCATGACTTCCCCTTGGTGAAGCCATGTTGACTGTCTCTAATGACCCTCTTATCCTTGATATGCCTTGAGATGGCACCAAGGATAAGTCGTTCCATCACTTTCCCAGGGATGGAGGTGAGGCTGTTCAGGACATTCAAAGATTAGATTAAAACTTTGAAACTGAAGTAGTGCTTTGTTCCTTTTCCATGTAGAGACTGTAGTGTTGTAAAACTACAGAAAGGGAACCTCAGTTTACATACTTATTAACAGGAAGCAAGAGAGTAGTTTAATAAGTACATTGTAGTGACCACCTGCCCTGTTTTCAGTGAGTACTACTTGTTTCTGATTTGCTTTGGAAGTTAAATTACTAAGGCTGGTGAAGATTTGAACTATGGCCAGGCAAGCTGGTGTCCTGTTTCACCTAGATAAAAGTTTTAGGTCTTACCAATGATAGATACTATTGAAGCACTTTTGTTATAACTATGATTCTTACACTAAAAAATGCATCTCTGTAAAATGCCTTGTTAGATTTTCAGTGGCATCTTCTGCAACCTGATTCAGATTAAACTCATGATCTTCCACTTGCTGTTAGGAGTTGCTGACTTTGGTAGCCCAATAGATGTGAGGCTGCCGCAACTCCATGTCCCTAGGTCTATCACGTATCAAGACTGAACATGTGTTCCCAGTGCATACACACAAAGCATATACCTGTGTATATGACTGGCTGCATAGGTCAATACAGCAGGAAAAAACAGCACTCGAGCAACCATACAACACCAGCAGTCGCATCCTGTTCCCTTCCGGCCACTAAGGGCAAAGCCCCCTAGTGCAAAATACGTATGTACAAGCATGCAACTGAGCAGTACAAATTTCCCCAGTAGCTGGCCTTAGACAGTCTATTCCGATAACTGGCCCCCAGATCTCCCAGTCTCCCATGTTTTTGGTTTTTGTGCATGTGACTGACTGAGCCCTGCAACCCTACTCTGCTTGCTGATACTTGGATTCCCTTTGCATGCATATGAACACACCCATGTGTACAGGATCCATCCAGGCTTTAGACATGCACTGAACCTGGTAGCTAGCCCCTAGATCCCCTGGTCGTCCAGCTGTCTCATTCATGGACACACGAAAAGGTCTCTTCACTAACTGGTTGAGACCGATGAAGTTACCGTTGGCTGACACTTAGATCATAGTGTCATAGAATTCCCTTTAGCTTGGAAAAGGCCTTTAAGATCAAGCCCAACCATTAAGCATAGCAATGCCAGCTAACCTAGCGATGCCGGATGTTATAGTCTTTCCAGCACCTCCTCTCTGCGACCCTCTGATCTCTCCAGTAGCTGTTTCTGACTTAGAACCATTCAATACCCAGCTCTCAAGCATCTTACCGTACTCACTGTGGTGAAGCTTGATGCTTCCTGGTGAGTAAATAACACTAGTGTATGCATCCACACCAAATATGCATGCACTTTAGTCTTCTCTTCAGTTGCTGACATCCCAGTCACGTGGCTCTCTGTCGCCCCTTCTCCGGTTAATGGCTCTGAGACTTCCACAGTGTCTGGTCTCTGCAGTTGCTGGCTCCACAGTTGCATGGATCCCGGTTACTCATGGTACCCTGGCCTGCTGTGGACTCTTGGACTCTGATGCATACACGTGCCTGTAGAGTAGAGAGACCCCCCCAGTGTGAAAATTATTTAAAACTGGAGTGTAATTAGAAGGCAGGTTGGACTGGTGATCAGGTGCAGGCCATGGCCAGACAAGTGCTGTTTACATGTGACTGGCCCTTTTTCTCCTCTTTTTGCTCTCCTTACCCATGCTTTTCATCTGCAGGGTGCCTTGGTTCTTCCCCTTCCCTGCCTTTGGTTCTTCCCCTAGATATCCCATAGTAAGTCTTGCACAATCCCTAAGCGCTTTCCTGGCACTTATGGTAAGTCACACCGTGCTGTACGAATTAATACCCTAGATCTGTACAGAGACCTGGGAGGAACCAGGAAAGAGGTACCTGTGGCTCTGACTGAGTTAGCTGGGGTTCTTCTGCCTGGTGGTGTGCCTCTGTGTACTTTGGTGTTCATGGAGGTGAGCCCTTAATCCTGTAATTTAACATCTTTGGTAACTTGAGATGGAGTAATTGCAAATGTTAGTGGTTTATATTCCTGGGAAAGTAGGATACTGAGATTTTAATAAGTGCTTGTCACTGACATCCTTGGGTCCTTATTGAGGTCAAACTGGTGACTGTGGGGAAGCAGTGAGACTGCTGTGTGCTTTTGAAAATCTGCCTTGTTCTCCAACCCTTTAAAGCATTCAAGCAAGCAGATGGCTAATCCCTTAACAGATGGGCAAGAGCCAAACAACCGGGGGGTAAGGGGTAAGATTGGCCTTGTGTTAAAAATGGTAGCATTGCAAGTTTGTAAAATCTGGTCTCACTATAAGACCAATAGAGATCTTTGGAAAGCTTTGTTTGTTTTTGAGAAGCAAAAGGGGCTGTTAAGCGTTACAGATGCTGCTGCTTTTTTGAAAACCAGGAAGTTTTCCAAAGTTTTGTAATTACCATTGCACTTGTCTTCATCTTACAGTACAACAGGTGATACATCTCGATCAAATCTTTTTGAGGATGCTATAAGTGCACTTGGTAAGTGGAGTGTTTTTTTTAATGTAGACATTATTTTGGTGCAGCAGAAACAAATGACGGATTAGCAGATGTTGACATTCTCTTCTCTGTCATTGTTAAAGTTATAATCAAAGTACTCTTCTCTAAGACCTGAAGTTGGTATCTTAGAACCAGCATGAAGAGCTTCTTTACTGAAGAATATTTCACTTCATATATTTTTACTGTGTAATAAGGGAAATCCTTATTATTCCTGTTTTTATCCTCACTTACATTAGTTTGTAAATATGTATATGGTTTTCACCTTTGCTTCCAGGTGTGCAGGTCTGATAAAATGGCTGCCTTTATTAGTCACTGGTTCAACCTTTGACACAAATGTCTTTTGACACATTTAGATTAGATGAATTACTAAATCTGCTGCTGTCTGGTGTGAGGAATGAATGCCTCCGTATAGTTACAGTCAATTCTTCTGACAATTTCAATGTCTTTGTTTCTCAGTGGAATTAACAGGGTGGAAACAGTAGGAAGTTTTGCCCTGCATTCATGCTAGTTTTTGGTAGTTAGGAAAATACCGGGCAAAGCCAGAAGTCCTTACTCCTACTTAAATTTTCTTGAGGGAACTTTCTTTTTGTTTGTTTGTTTTTTACAGTGTAGCAAATAAGAGGGAGGTGGGGTTTTTATTTTGCTGTATCTCTGTAAATATTGAGCTGCAACTTGGTACAAAAAGTTAAACTAGAGAATTTCACTTACATTTCTGTGTAGGGCTGTGTGGATGTATTGGAGGCAGCCCAGGGGGATCTAGGAGCAGTGTTAATGTTTTACATGTACTAGTGGTAGCCATCAGGTTTAGTCCGTCTAACTGCAGCTTATATTATACTATTTTAGTCTGAAGAAATGTGTGAGCTGAAGTGCCTGATCGATACTGTAGGAGACAACCAGTCAAGTTCTGTTACATGTTTAAAGCAACTGCAGTTGCCAGAGGTGCTGCAGGCTTCGCTAACCGTTCATTATACCTTAATGGCTGAGATGTGTTCTCCTGAAATGCTCCTGTTAACAACAAGGGCCAACAAGTTTGTTTAAACTGGTGGTCTTGACTCAGTTATCTATGGAAGTGAAAAAAAAATTAATCTCTTTTCGATGTAGTAGGAGAGCTTCACCTTGCTATCTTTGATCGGATCTGATAAAGTAAACCCACTTGTCCCTAGAAGTTTGGTCGTAGCAGGCATTGAGTGTAATTTCCTGGGTAAGCATACTGCAAAGGTTATATGCCAGAAATTTTTCAGAGGCAATAGGCGTGAACTCTATGGTTCTTCTTCTTTAGAAACTGCCTTAAAAGAAATTTTCTTGCGCAAATTCATGCATTGTTTTTACATCCTAAGTAGAATCCTAGGCAAGTTGCCTTTTCCCCACCCCACCCCTCCCAGTTAGATATGCTGACTGAAAACGGATGTAGCTTTGTGTGCTACATGAAAATCTGCATGTCTTGCAGTTCCTGTGGAACCTTATTTTTCGCTGGAGCAACCTAAGCTTTCTTTAGGGCATGGGACAAGAATTATTGTGGGGAGTGATTTGAACTGGATTTGAAAGTTAATCCAGCTTTGAAATGTTATTTGAAAGACAAAATCAAAAAGCAGAATCAGTTCAGCATTGATTTCACAAACAGGCCTATCTCTATAAAGTGCTACTGGGAATGAGTCTGTATCATGACTCTGCTGGTGTGTAAATTTCTGAATTACTGTTCTTGGTCTTACTTTTGCACAACTTGTATAAATAGACTATATATGGAGTACACGTGCCTGAATTCACAGTAATTCTGTTTCCTTCTTTGGCTTTCAGTTATGGTTTATGTAGCAGTGCAGAACAAGTCAACTGTTCTTGGATCTTTTTTTTTTTTTTTTTAATCTATACCAGATCTCTTATACTGTTGTAATCTCTACTTAGCTTATATTGAAAGAGCACTACAGAAATGTTTAAGTAGTAACTAATTAGGTCAAAAGGTGCTCTGCCTGCTGGTTGCTGTGATTAGTTTGTCATCAGTAGTAAGAGTAAGCTACTGCTGTATAAGAAACAACTTGAGAAGTAATTTTAGCAAAACCAATGTGTTGGAAAAATTGCTAACCTGGCTTTTTTGCTTCTGTGAAGATACACACAGAAGTACGCATCTTTGGAGCAAATTTTGGACGATATTTAGGTGATATTTTATGGTTTTGAAAAAATGAAGGTGGATGTGGAGACATGGAACTTAGCATTCCTTAGACTCAGATTGATACTGATTTTGAAGTCTCAACATTAAATACTCAAAGTAGTCAACGGTTGTAAAACCATTATTTATCTTTATGGATAACACACAGGTATCCTTGGGTTAGGGCTGTTTTATTATTTGAGTGTATTGCCCTCAGTCACACATCCACTGGTTATGTAGAAGCATTCTTTAAAAATCAAACAATGCGGTTGTGTTAATGTTGGCTTGAATTAAATACCTTCTCCCTAAGGGAATAGAACTTGATATTTTCTTTGTTTCTTTTAATTGTGTCTTGCTTGTCTTGATGTAGTAGCTGCAGCACTGTTTGTTTCCTCTACTTTTTTTAATGACTGTTAATTACTTGCTAGTGTTACAGAGTCGGTAGTAGGATTCCACTGAGATCACGAATAACTTTATTCAAGGAAGGAGATGGTATTTTAATGCTTGGCTTTGGTTGTTTTTTTTTCTTTTTCTGTTTTCATATGGGTAGATAACCGTTAAGATGGTGCTCAATTACAATTCATAGTAGAAAAGTTTGTGGTTTTTGAATTGTTAAATGTGCTGTCTGCATTTAAGAAAGTGAAATAAAATGAATTACGAAAAGAGATAAATTTTTCCTATGATACTCTTAGTGTAGTGATCGGTTGTCCTTAAATTACTCCATATACATGTGTGTACTTTTTTGTCTTGATGGCTGCAGTTGTGGCCGGTTTTAGTCCGTTTATGCTGTAAGAGATGGGGGATTTGATGTGATGGATGTCTAGTCATCTATAGTTTAATCGAGAAATCTTGTTCTCACAATCCCTCATTGAGGTCTTGAGTGACTTTCCTACACAGGATTTTAAGTCTTCTGCCTGACATGAGTTAGTCCATATTAAGCTGATTAAATTACTTTGCTGCATGCTGGTGATGGTTATCAATATACGGTTGTAAGTTGGTCATCGCTATTTGTCATCTGTCTAGCTGTAGCTTACTATAAAATCTTTATTTGAAAAAACCTCAATGGCTAACAGTTTGGTAGGCAGATCTCTCACTAGAAGGCTTAATTTTCAAACTTACAGTTCTCTTGATTACATCAGGAACTCAATATTAGTTGTGAGGATGTCCTTGACCGTAGATGAAAGCATTGAGAGGGAATGTTATTCAAGTAAGAGTACAGAAGTATCACAAGTGCTGCTTTTTTCAGTAGAAGTTTGCATTGTGTCCATTACCCTCTACCGTTCCAATCAAATGTGTAGTGAAACCACCAGAATATATTTGGAATTAAAGCAACATAACCACAGCAGGTTTAATATGAGCTATTCTTCAGTCTGAATTACTCAAATTTGCATAGGAATCAAAATGTATCTGTTGAAACTTTTTTGTGCTTTTTTTTTTTTTACTTTTTCCCTTGAAATGGTGGTCATGTTACTTCTAGTGACAGGTCAGTCTTACGAGAATATGGTGACTGAGATCATGTCAATGGGCTATGAACGAGAACAAGTGATTGCGGCGCTGAGGGCCAGCTTCAACAATCCTGACAGAGCAGTGGAGTACCTTTTAATGGTGAGCAGTTTATTTTACCTACACTTTGTTCTTTCGTTTTTTGTTTTGTCGTCACTAAAGAATAATTTTAACCTTCGTTTACTTGTTATTTTGAATTTTATCCAAGCAGTGAAAGTAATGTGTGTACCCAGAGGAACAACATCTCTAAGCAGAGCATGTGGAAGGCTGAAATATGAATTTTTAGGGGCATAGTGTGTTACAGGAAGTGCTGAAGTCATCCCCAACTACTTTTGTCACTTCTTTGCTTTTATTCTGTGTTGACTAGTATGGACACGTGTAAAATATGTCCAATTACAGTGATAATTTAAACTGCCAATGGCTGGCTCAAGGAATGATTTTGTGTTGCATCTTAGTGACAACATCAGCTGTGTGCTGTATTAGTATCTACAGTTGAAAGATAAAGTATGTGAACCTGTTGAATTTCATGGTGTTGTGTGTTAATTTGTCATAAAATGTGATCTTCCCATTATCTAAGTCAACAGTATTGACAAATATAATTTGCCTAAAATAATAATACAAAAACAGTTCTGATCCTCGATGTGTTTATTGAACACACTCATTCAACATTCAAAATGCAAGTGGAAAAAGTAAGTGAACCCTTGGAATCAATAACTGGTTGACCCCCTTTGGCAGCAATGACCTCAACCAGGCACTCCCTGTAGCTGTGGATCAGATCTGCACATCGTTCAGGGGGGATTTTAGCCCATTCTTCCTGGCAGAACTGCTTCAGCTCTGTCATATTCTTTGGATGTCTCATGTGTGTGGCTCTCTTCAAGTCACTCCACAGCATCTCTGTTGGGTTGAGGTCTGGGCTCTGACTTGGCTGCTCCAAAAGGTGGATTTTGTTTTTCTGAAGCCATTCTGTTGTGAACTTGCTCTGGTGTGTTTTAGTTGGTTCCCTGTTGCATTACCTAATGTCTACAGAGTACAGGGGGAGAATTATATCCCTGGTCCTTCTAGAAGAATCATGTTGCTGAAAATGGTCTAACTGTTGATCTGCTGGAGTCTAAATACATTGCTTACCATGCTGCTGCATCAGAAAATCTTCACTTTAGTCTCATGCATTGATGACACTGTTCTTTGACTCTCGCTTAACCTGTCTCCAAAACATCATCAGTGTTACCTTTTATATAATCTGCAGGGTAGAATTAAGATGTTGAGAGCTGTAAGTGTATACGATGATCCTGGTTTAAAGAATCAGTACACCAAAGGTACATGTAAAGTGTTGGAAGGAAAATGTCTAAAGAGTCTCTCTGCGTAGCCATTCCTTAAATGAGCCCTGAAGATTCCACCTGTCCATAATTCAGATGACAAGCTGTTTGGTTATCATGGCTTTTTGGCAGAGCACCTAGATGTAATGCTATATCACGTGGTCATGGAAGGAGATCTCAATCCAAAAGATACTGTTTCTTTTTCTGTGCCCCAGACTCATCTTTGGAGGGCTTTAGATTCAGTTCTCTTTTTGACCCAAGGATTTCCTAACACTTCATTAGGAAGGAGTCCTATCTTTTGCCCAGCAACCAGACCTCTGTTTGCAGCCTTTTAGTTTGGAAATTTTTAGGAAACATTTCTTTATCATAAGGGTAATCAAACACTGAACAGACTTTCTAGTGGGGTGGTCAATGCCCCATGCCTGTCAGTGTTCCAGAGTAATTTGGACAGTGCCTTTAACATGCTTGAACTTTTGGATGGCCCCAAAGCAGTTGGACAGTGAGACTTGGTATTTGTTGTAGCGGATGAGCTGGATTCAGGAACTCAGGATCAGGATCAAAGGCAGAAGATCGAACAGAGTCCTTCTTGGACACTGGCCGTTGAAGGAGAGGCCTTAACCCCTATGATCCTTCAATTTTATACTGAATATGACATATATGGAATGGAATATTCTTGTTAGTTACCTGTCCTGTCTGTTAATGAAGACGCAACCTTTTACTTCTTTGTGACCCCTTTTACCTCCTGGCACCCCCAACGTGGCACACAATAGCCAGCAGTGGCCTTGGTCACTACAGGAGCAAGTGTAAGCAAGAGTCTTTCTGCATCCCAGTCCCATAACTGTAAACATCAGGTGTTACCACTTCTAGAAGCAGACACTGTCTGCAGAAACATGCTGCTGACTTCAGAAAGTGCAGCCTCTCGGAGGAGAATGAGCTAGAAAGTAAAATCACTGAACGGAATTGGTTCTGTTTAGTTCAGACAAGGACACCTTTCTCTACTAAATGTGCACATTCCTTGGGCTGGGGCTGCTGTGATTATTAGCCCATGGAGAACAATGTCAGCTAAAAACTGCTCTAGTGCTCGGTTAAACAGTAGACAATGATTTAATCCACCGTAAGGCAGAAATGGCCTTTTTTTCTGTACAAGCAGTGTTTGCATTCAAAATTAATTGTATATGAGTTGATATCATCCTTTATTCTGTTTGATAACTGTATGAACAAGATGCATACACCTCATTAGTTTTGTCTTACTGCAATTGTACACAAGTCAGTTGAACACAAGTCTCAGTTATTTGGAGAGTGATACTTCAAGCTTCTATTTAAGAGTTAAGGTGATGTTCGGGATGACAAATCATCTCTTAAAGTCACTTTGATTGGACTAGTTGCCACAGTGCTTCCATTCAAGAGCAAACTTCAAACTCAAGGTTTTAACAGGCTTATGCTCTTTGATCTGGGCACAGATTTTACAGAGACAACATATGCTTGTGAATAGGTTAAATCAGCCAGTAATTTGGTAAGTTCCTGTGTTATAGTTAAGAGTCCCAGAAATCACTGATTTGATGGGAAAAGGTACTTAAGCAGTGCTCTATACAGCAATGATGAGAGAAATTTTCTTCACTTTCTGTTGTCACACTGTTGCATTAAGGAAAGAGTCCGAAGAGCCATGTTCTTACATCTGTTCTTAATTTCTTGCCGGATTGTATGGCATCTTTAATATCACTGTTAGCACTGTGTAGTGCAATTCTCTTGCTGTAATGTGACTTTATTTGCATAACACTATAATGTATTATAAAAGCATATTTAGTTAATTTTTCATTCATATCTGATATCTTCGAACAGATTTCAAAGCAAGTATTTGTTTATGGAGTAAAATTTATTTTAAACTGATGCAGTTCATGCTTTACTACCTTGCTATACAAACCATATATTTTTCTTGTCAAAAAGTAAATTACTCTTTTCACAGTATTCTCGTCCAGTTGTGAATGCATACCTGCCACAGCATCTTGCTCTGTATTTGCAGTGAAAGCATTTATGTTTTTTTTCTTCATTCTGAAAACTAAGTAATACGTGCAATAAAACAAGTATCTTCCAGCATTCTGAAGGTAACTATGTGAACTGTGGCTTTAGGGTATACCCGGAGATAATCAGGCTGTGGCTGAACCCCCTCAAGCAGCAAGCACTGGTACCTCTCAGTCTTCAGCAGTGGCATCAGCAGTAGCAACTATACCTACAACTGCTAGTTCATTAGGAGGTAAGAAAGATTGTATTTGAGAGGATGTGATAAACATGTGCACTTAAACGTTCTCTGCTTCAGTGAATTTTAAGTTCCTCTTGCTTGCGAACTTGATCAAAGTGAGTTGTGTGAGAGCTATAAGTGTTGTACTTGTTTGGAAGAAATGGCTTGTTATATGTGGATATATCTGGAATAAAATATGAAGTTTCTAAAAAATGTTGTAAACTTGCATAGTTCCTTTGATTCAGTATTCTGGATTTAAAAGTAAGATCACATGTGAAGAGGTTTATGTTTTCTCTGGCTTTCTGCTTCACTGGCTAACTGCACAGTTGACTGTGACTATACTAATGCATTTACCACTCAGAAGATGAAATATCAGGGTAAAAACCTGGAATAAGGCCAGGAGGTGTAGCACCTGAGAGACCTATCCCTGACCTAGGACCCCTCACTCAGCAGTGCAGCACATGGACAGAATGGTTGGTGCCTGCTGAAGAGAACTTCATCTTAAAGGGAAATCAGTACATGAGAGGAGCATGAGAAAGGTCTGCCTGAGGCTGTGGCAGAGATGGTGTTCAAGGTGTCAGCCTTGACAGGTAGGCCAGGACGTTAAACATAAACATACAGGTAGTAGCGACTGGCACACATGACATCATCTGTAAAGAGAAAAAGGGGGAATGGGATATTTCAGAATCCTTTAGACACTGCTGCGTTCAAGGTAGTACCTAAGAGTATAGGATGTATGGGAACGCAAGATTCACTTGGGAAGGACAGGACTGACCTATTGCAAGAGGTAGAGAATTCTGTTTTAGTCATAAAGCCATGACAGTAGACTTGGTAGGTGTCTCTGAATGAGGTAACTTAGACATGAGATTTAAAGAGAAAACTGCTGGAGATCCAGGACAGAAGGCTATTGGATCTTAAGCGAAAGCTGGGTAAAAATAAAGTGCACTGTTTAACCTTAACGTAAAGAATTCTTGCGCAAAAATAGAGGAATTTAGTGTGAGGATGCAAGCTCTTCTATTCTTAAGTGAGGAGTGTATTATCCACTTTCATGCCCTATTTCTGTTTACAATTATAATGTAGGTATTTTATTAAGAATCTTGGTAACTCTTTAGAAAAGATGTTAACTCATTGATTTTTCAGGACATCCACTTGAGTTTTTGCGAAATCAGCCTCAGTTCCAGCAGATGAGACAAATTATTCAGCAAAATCCGTCTCTGTTACCGGCATTGCTACAGCAGATTGGACGGGAAAACCCTCAACTACTGCAGGTGAATCTTAAAAAAAATGACACTGCTGATTTTGATATAGCTTTACAAGAAAGGGATGTGTTGGCATTAACTGGGATAGTACATTTAATAGCAGTGACAACATTCTACTGGTAACTTTCCAGTAACTGTTACTGTACAGAACATATTTTCTATGACATAAATGAGTCTCTTACAGAAGAGGCGCAAAGGGCGTCAGGAAGAGGGAAGAGTCACTGCAATTAAACAAAATACTGAACTGCTTTTCTAATCATTAGATTTAGTAATTTTTCTTTACATGTTCCATACACTCTTTTCATAATTTAATTACTGAAAATAAACACTCTTACTTGCCTGTTGGCAGCCTTAAATAAACATACTTTATTAAAAGATATTTATTTCTTTTATTCTTCCATGCATCACAGCAAATAAGTCAACACCAGGAACACTTTATTCATATGCTGAATGAGCCAGTTCTAGAGTCCCGCCAAGGTTTGAGTGGCAGTGATGATAGTGCCAGCACTGGAGGCGTAGCAGAAGCTGGAAATGGTCATATGAACTACATTCAAGTAACACCTCAGGAAAAAGAAGCTATAGAAAGGGTGAGCCTTTCTTCTTTCAAATGTTGCTTGCCTGATGCTGTAGGATGATGAATCTTGTGCATGCTTAAGACCTGTCTCAACTTAAAAGTTTGCTTGTGCTTAGTAGTTCTACATAATTTATGAGATTTTGTATTTGATATTTCAAAGCTACTATAGTCTTGTTTCAAATCACATCTTTTATTGCATTACAGCATCTCTCAGTTACTGAGAAGATGCAGAGATTTTTAAGTGATCAGAGGTCATCTGTAATAATTGATGATTGCACAGGTTTCCCTCAGAAATGGGAACTCGGCTGATAATTTCTCTTGCAAAAACCTCAGATGTTACCCTTCTAGATTGTGCTGTGATAGGTTTCCAGGTACAAAGGTATGTCTGCGTGAGCACTGTTTGTGAAATACTAGGGTAGTAGGAGCTCTCATATAGTTAAGTAGATTTTAAATTGTCACTTATAACCCAGTTATATCTGTGAAAATTAGTTAATTACAACTCTCTAAAAATACAGGTAAACATGTCTATAAAAATGTACTCGGGATGGTATCTTGCATTCATAAATACTGTTGTGTAACACTGACTAAATATGGATTTGCATAAATGGCAATGCCTCTGAGATTTTTCTAGAAGAAATTACAAAGAGTTTTGTCATGCTGTGATAGTCTTTTTTCAACTGGCAAAGCAAAACACTACATAAGGATCATCACAAAAAAACCAGTTTTTAATATAGTTGTCAATTATCAAGATCTTAAAGAAATTGAAAATTAATAAAATTAGTCTAATAAAACTTTGCCCATGTACTTTTTCACAGATCTTCCTATCTAATCTGCTGCGTTTCCTTTTTGAAGCCATTTTATGTAGTAGAGCACAGTCTCTACAACCTGTTCCAAAACCCAAGAGAGCCTTGTATGCTGCATCTCCTTTCTGTGAAAGGCACATCTCAAAATTTAGATGGCTTAGTATTACAGCAGACACATTCATGCTGTTTTTAAGCATGAAACTGAATCTAAGAATGGTTGATAAGGGATAATAGTTTTTCACAGAGATTTGATCTGCCCTACATGCTGTGGGGGGTTTAAGAAAAGCTGCAGGTCGTTATATGTACTTGCCTTTGACTAAAACAAAGATTGGTTTTCTGAATGTGTTTAAGTGCAGGTTAAACCCATTTCGCTTGGCACAGTAATCAGCTCTTATCTAGTATTCTGATCCCCTCATATCATTGTATCCCAGACATTAGTTAGCTCCTTAACTTCTGAAAAACAGGTTGCTCTCAACTTCTCGTGGCTGTAAAAGTGAAAGTCCTGTTGGAATAATTGAAAGTATGGTTGATATGGTGTGTTGAGTTATGTACTGGTGATCACAGGCCACGAGCTTTTGTTCCAAGCAACTTCTGTTAAAAACACAGAGCTTAAAATACATAGTTTAAAATAGGCTGAAGTACTTTTTCTGCAGCAATGCAATGTGCCATTACTTCCTGACACTACTGTTACCCAAGTGTGTTTTTCTGACTTACTGTGGCAGTGAAAGAAAAGTGACATGTTTTATGGTGCTTCATTAGTCTCACTCAAATGGATTTTTAGAGTGAGAATTCTTTTTACTACAGAGGTGATACCTTTTTATTCTTTGGTAACTAAAGGCTGCAGTGATTGTTTCAAGAAGGCAATAATTGCTTAAGTGGCATCTCAGGACGCTAGACATACAAAGAGGCTTAATATACAAAATGCACTTTCTAAATGTGTTTCTTTTCTTCAGTTAAAGGCATTAGGATTTCCTGAAGGACTTGTGATACAAGCATATTTTGCTTGTGAGAAGAATGAAAACTTGGCTGCCAATTTTCTTCTACAACAGAACTTTGATGAAGATTGAGAGACGTTTTTTAATCTCATGCCTCACACCAGTGCATTACACTAACTTTCTTCACTGGATAGTCTGGGATATTTGGGCTTATATTCATAATGCTTGGTGTATGGTATATGGAGAGGAGGGGATATAGAGAGGAGGGGAGAAGATAATATAGGATAAGAAGCAGAGAAAGCAGCGTGTCTGCTTTAAATTAGCAGATGCAAAAAATCACACAGTGTAAAATATTATACAACCAAAAATAAGCTTCTGCGGATAATTAGTTCCTTCTATAAACTGCAGCTTCTATAAAATGTAACTTTTTCTAGGTTTTCACTCTTAACTGTGCTAGTTCCAGAAATGTAACGTTATGCCCTGCTTCATGTTCCTTTCTACTTAGTGTTGGTATTGGAAGTAGCCTGTACTACCTAGATTCTACAATCTGTATTTCATGGCAACACTGGATAGTGGCTTTGTGAAATCTAAAAGATCTGAACAAATGTAAACATGAATGCCAAAATATGGGTAATTATTTTGCTTTTTCAGATGTGTTAAAGTAGTGCAAGAAGCACAGTATTTTGTTTAATGCTGGATTAAAAAAAAATGTTGGCAAATGAAAACTCATTTCAATTAAAAGTGTCTTGATCATTGAGAAACAGAACCACCTTTTTTGCCCCCCTCAAATGAACTAAGAAGCTATATACGTACAGGTAAAATTATTAGCCTGTTTACATCTTCTCTTTTTGGGAAAAGTGATAAATGTCTAATTACTGTTCACTTCAATATTATGTTGCAGTAAAAGTTTGAAAAGCAATAGATGCATGTTTGGTTTTGTTTTATGCGCTCTTGTGGATTGAATCTTCTTTTTTTCTGCCAGCAAACAAAATGCAAGCTTCACTTTTGTCCGCTGCAGTGAGACTTTATCAAATCAAATTTCACCTTCCTGCCTCTGTTGAACCAGCTTTTACAATACAGCTGTAAGCATCTGAAGATATTAGTGTTGTCTTGCCCTTAAGTAACTCAAGGGATTTCTGTTCTGTAAGGACTCTTTTGTATTTATTCACATTATGGGAAGAAAAAGTTGATAACTTGAGATATCAAGCAAACAGTCAAGTTATTCTAACCCAAAAGAATCTGTACTCATACCTTGCTGTTTAAAATAATCTCTAGTTACAGCGTTTTGACTCTCTTGGTTACTTACTTCTTGTTCCTTTATTTTGTTTAGTCATCATGAAATGTAAGAGTCTTCTTTTTGATATACCTTGAAATTGAGAGGCATTTTTGCCCACTGTTGCAATGCTAGCAATGAAAAAAATCTGATTTAATCTAAAGCTGTTATGTGCAGCATTTCTTGAACACAGCTTGGGGATGTTTTGAGTTTTTACTGTTGTGTTCCAAGTACCTGGATTACAAACTTGTCTTTACAATAACAGTGTGGTACAGCACTGAGCTGTTATATCACTGATGATATAAATGATTTGGCAGTACAGCTAAAAAATTTTCTGCTTAGGTTGTGTATCAGTGGATTTACCTGCTTAACTATTTTACTACTACTTAAGCTCAAAGTACAAGTGAAGCGCCTTGAGAAAAGAAAGTGAGAAAGACTGAAACATTTGTATTTGTGTTTTGTCTTCACTGGTTGGCTGTAGTCTGTTAAATAATCTGCCCAGAATACTAAAATGTATTAAAGCCTTTTTCTTTTTCACTTAGGCATACACGATGTTTTTTGCAGATAGTGTGTATTTTAATTACTCAAATTTTATTCTTCTAAAATTTCATAGGTGTATAATGTTAAAACGATCAGTAGCACAACCCAGATCTATAAGAGGTGTGATATCACTAAGTAGAAAATAAACCTTTCATAATACCTTCGTTTTAGAGAAGTTGTTAATACCAGAGTCAGCTAAATAGAATTTTCAGTGTAATTATGCACTGGAAGAGAAGGATTTTGATTTAACACTCTGCAGGCAAAAAGGGACTATTTGTTATCTGTAAAAGGACCAGCTGCCAGGTACTTGAAAAATGCCAAATTGATAAAAGGACTTCTTGAATGTACTTAACTACATAGATAATACCTAAGACAAAAGCTTTTAGTTTATGGACGTGTTCTGTGCTGATCAAACTGCTATCTGAAATAACCATTCTTTCTCTAGGAGGATGGAGAGTAAAGCAAGACTGTGGGTGTTTCAATTTTGTTTCTGAAATGTTTACTTATTATAAATGTATTTGAATTAAAGACTGTTGAGCTTGGTCTTCATAAAACAAGCTAGTTCCTTTAGTTGTTTGTAACTTTGTATGCCGGGTGGCTGAGAGGTTTACAACTGCTGTGGTTAAAGCCTTATTGGTAATTCTGTTCACATTTTCAGTAGTGGAACGGTATTTACACGACTTGTGATGAACAATGGGTTTCTGACCTTACATGCTAGCAAAAAATGTTAATCTGTTCAATAGTGGGATACTTGCCAGGGAGAGTCATGTATCTCTTCATAGTTGCTGCCAAAAGTGAAAAATGCATGGAATTCATGTGGTGTTGAAGAGGTAGGTGACCTGAACAAGTTCTCTAAGTTGCCTAGGTATGCTGTGCCTCATTTTCTACCAAGTACTACCAGGAATTGTCTGCACAGAGTGCTTTTCAGCTCATTTGCTGCTGATCTCTTGGGGATTTGGGGAGCAGTCTCCTCACAGCTTTGTAAACAGCAGCTAAGAAAATCAAGTATTTCTTCCTAAGTTTTGGTACTGATGTCCTGTTGTAAAACTCTAAGAATCTACTTAGTGAAAAGCTATTCATGATGCATTTTTAACTGAGATTAAAAACTTACTCTGAAGTCATATTAATGCTATAGTTGTCTGTTCTTATGTCCTCTATACAACTGCATTTTAGTGCTATGGTTCATTAACCTTGTCCAGAATCCTCTTATGATACATTCATTACATACATTAGCTACATGCTAAAACCCAAGAGTTTGAATTGATGATGCACTTTATTCTTACCACACTAAAAGAACTTTTTAGGAACATGTCACTCATGAAGTCAAGCTGTGGCTCTGAAATGTTGGCTTGAACTTTACTTCAAGAATGTGAATGAATGAATGAATGAATGAATGAATGAATGAATGAATGAATGAATGAATGAATGAAACAAACTAGGATACACAAAGTCAAGTCCATAAATAATGTGAGCAGGTCTGTCACCTGTGGTTTGATTGGATACTTTAGGTGGTTTTACAGAGATTTGGAGGCAGGCATGTTAATGTTTAAATTTTATTTATTTATTTCAATCCCATCTCTGCCTGTGCATAAAACTAACCTAGAGTTTATGCCTTTGGAAATATCACAGAATCACAGAATCAATGAATGTCAGGGGTTTGAAGGGACCTCGAAAGATCATCTAGTCCAACCTCCCTGCCAGAGCAGGATCACCTACAGTAGGTCACACAGGAACGCGTCCAGGTGGGTCTTGAATGTCTCCAGAGAAGGAGACTCCACAACCTCTCTGGGCAGCCTGTTCCGAGGCTCTGTCACCCTCACAGTGAAAAAGTTTTTTCTGATATTTTTGTGGAACCTCCTGTGTTCCAGCTTGCACCCATTGCCCTTTGTCTTGTCATTGGACATCACTGAAAAGAGCCTGGCTCCGTCCTCCTGACACTCCCCCTTGACATATTTATAAACATTAATGAGGTCACCCTTCAGCCTCCTCTTCTCCAAGCTAAAGAGACCAAGCTCTTTAGGGTGGGAGCAGAGAGAACATTTGTCAGTTACGTTTTTAGTTATTTTTCCTTGCCTGGTTTGGGAGGCCAATGAAATGTTCAACACACTATCTTTTGAAAAACATTGTTTTGAAACTACAGCTATTCAGTTATGAAACCACAAATCATGCAGTTCTGTGACTTCAGTAAACTACTCAGGAAAGTAGGCTTATTCCACCTGTGCTGAAACAATGTATAGGAATAATGTAATTATTAAATAACCACAAAATACATGACTGATCAGCATTCCTAATGGCTGGAATTTATGGCTGCAGCCTGTAGCTGATGATGGTCACTTCCAGTTGTCAAGTGCTAGTGCTGTTTTTATATATTTCCTCAGAGAATAATATGATCTGCAAGGAAAAAAGGTGTATTAACCTTTGTGCTTCTTGTTAGCACTCAACTTCTTTCCACTTCCTGATAGTGAGAAATACTTATTAGGTAGGCAAGAAAAAGTAAATACTAATAACACACAATTTAGCTTGAGTTCTAATCTAAGCATAATTTATGAAGACACTAACATTTCCTGTGGCATTTCCTGTCCAGACTGCTGTGAAATTAATAGACACACATATTCTTCAGTAACAATAGCAGTCTGGAAAAACAGTAGTAGACGCTGAAGATACTTTTCCCCACTTCATCCCTTTGCTTTGGCATTTTTGTCAGTGAACTCTCACAAAACAGTATTTGCGATATGCTTTTTTGTTCTGAAACCAGCGCTAAATATAGTAATAAAATGAAGGTTTTGTGTTGTGTGTACCTTTGCAGCTGTGCCTAGATACCCAGAATGCAAACTTGCTTTTGCTTTCAGAATTGGTACCTTTCTATTTTGATATGGTTCAACCTCAAGTATATTTTGATATGGCCTCACTTGTGTGCAGTTCTGGGCCCCTCACTTCAAGAAAGACCTTGAGGTGCTGGAGCGGGTCCAGAGGAGAGCAACGAGGCTGGGGAAGGGACCAGAGGGAAATTCCTGTGAGGAGAGGCTGAGGGAGCTGGGGGTGTTTAGCCTGGAGGAGAGGAGACTCAGGGGAGACCTTATCACTTTCTGCAGCTACCTGGAGGGAGATTGTAGGCAGGTGGAGATCGGGCTCTTCTCCCAGGCAACTATTGACAGGATGAGAGGACATGGCCTGAAACTGCATCAGGGGAAGTTTAGGTTGAATCTCAGGAAACACTTCCTCATGGAGAGGGTGATCAGGCATTGGAATGCCCTGCCCAGAGAAGTGGTGGAGTCACTGTCCCTGGAGGTGTTTAAGGAGAGGCTGGATGTGGCACTCAGTGCCGTGGTCTGGCCAGTGTGGTGGTGTTGGGTCATAGGCTGGACGTGATGATCTCAGAGGTCTTTTCCAGCCTCAGCAATTTTGTGATTCTGTGATTGATGTGAATACTGTGTGCTACAGAGGACAAGAAGCAACATCCTTGAATTTCTTGTTGAACTGAGATAGGGTTTTTAGACGTAATAGACTGTGAGGAACTCCAGCAGACAGCTCCATTTTCCATCCAAGAGGAGGATTCATTGCTATCCTTGTAATGTGAAGCATTTGACTCTGAATACGCAGCAACCAAAGAGGAAAAAATGATGCAGTGTCTCCCAAATGCCTGTGTGGCGGTATCTGTAGAATTGGTGAAAATCTTACGAATTCGGGTACATATTTTTAATTATGTATTTGAATTAAGCATGCTCCTTACCTCCTCCATCCCCTTGTCCTTATCAGATTGGGTTTTGTGCTTTTTTTTTCTTCTTCACTTTTGGAGGAGCTATGTAAGCTGCAAAGGCAGTGCTCTCGGCTCCTCTTGGAGAGTGAAAGAACAAAGTTTCAGAGGCAGAAGTTGAGGTATCGAGTAAGGAGATGGTCAGTCTTCTGGGTGGGATGCAAAATAAAACAATGAACGTTAAGTACCTGGGATAGAGATTTCCTCTGCAGAGAGCTTAGGTTCAAGTGTGGAGCAAGCACCTGGATCAGGCAGCAGTGTTTGTGAAAGGCCATGCCTGGAAGAGGTCCATGGCATGGTGAAAGTTGAGAGAAATGGAGTGCTGTGGCAGAACCAAATGGAGAGTCAGGTAATGAGCAAACTTCTACATGTATAAACAAGAGTTAGATTGATAGAGAGTTGGGAACAGGGTTAATGTTTGTATTCAAGGTCACTTTAAAGACAAATCATGGGTTCCTTTTCAACCAATAGCTCTTTATCTGATACTTTTCTTCTGACACAGCTCAGACTGAAAGCTGTAAGGAGATTATAAAACTAAGAGAGCAATAAAAAGAAACAAATCAGTTTGTACCTTGGCATAGATTTCACAGACAGCATATGGTCTTAGGTAGTCTAACTGCAGTGAGATTCTGCTGCATAAAGGTGGGGAAAGAAAAATTAATTAGATTTCAATTTTGAGCTACATGTTAAGACCTGATCTGCTCTTTGAGTCTCTTCAGGTACCTTTGTTATTTGGAGATAAATGAGTGATTCACCTAAACTGTGCACTTCATAGTAATACTGCTGTTTTCTGTGTTTTTATCTCCATGCAAAATACCAAATTCCCCTTTGGCAAAGGGTAGGATTATATAGTGTGTCAATGGAGCAATACTGCAAGGTTCATTTGGACAACTATTTCTGATGGAATTATGCCTCTTGAATGTGAATGTAATTCACAACTCATAAATACATGTCTTAAATTATAAACTGTGACCTGTGGTAACCTGCCACAAAATCTAGGAATATTCAGTTTTAGAAGAGCAGCAAGGTTAAGATGAGGAGCTATCAGAATATACTAAATATGACTATAAATCAACAGAGAAGTATTTTTCTGGGCTGTGATAAGAAGCTGTTGCAAAATTTGTTTATTGTATTGTTGTTTATTGTATTCCTCAGAATTTGATATAACTGGCTCACTGGTAAATATTATGGAGGTGAAATAAACAAAAGATCTTTTTTAGCACCTGCTTCAAGTGTTCATGCAGTGCCTAGGTCAGTGGCAAACATTTTTTAAAACACTGAACCTCAGTTTGTCGTGAACAGGAGTCATGACCGTGCTCACACATGGGAGACACGTGTCAGTAGCATTTAATGGTTGCTTTGCTGGCTGCTGCTAGCAGTGAGGGTAGCCTTGTGTTCTAAGTTGAACTTTGCTACAGAGTTGTTGGAAAGGTGACTTGCTTTGCAAGCTGTTAAAGTCAGCCTTGTCAGTTGTGGGTTGTATAGCCTACACTGCTTGAAAGGGAAAATGTTGAGGGTTAGGGCTGGGCCGGTCAATAAATCATATAGAATCATAGAAACATTCAGGTTGGAAAAGACCCTTGGGATCATCAAGTCCAACCCATAACCCTATTCTACAAAGTCCATACCTAAACCATATCCCCCAACACCACATCTAAATGACCTTTGAACACCCCCAGGGAAGATGACTCAACCACCTCCCTGGGCAGCCTATTCCAGGGCGTGACTACTCTCTCTGAAAATTTTTTTCCTAACATCCAGCCTAAATCTGCCCTGTTACAGCTTGTGGCCATTCCCTGTAGTTCTGCTACCAATTACCTGTGAGAAGAGACCAGCACCAAACTCTCTACAGTGTCTTTTCAGGGAGTTGTAGAAAGTGATGAGGTCTCCCCTCAGCCTCCTCTTCTTCAAACTAAACAGCACCAGCATCTTCAATTGCTCTTCATAAGATTTATTTCCTAGGCCCTCCACCACCTTTGTTGCCCTCCTTTGTACTGGCTCCAGCACCTCGACATCCCTTTTGTACTGAGGTGCCCAAAACTGAACACAGTACTCAAGGTGTGGCCTCATCAGTGCCAAGTACAGAGCGACAATCGCCTCCCTACTCCTGCTGGTCACACTGTTTCTAATACAAGGCAGGATGCCGTTCGCCTTCTTGGCCACCTGGGCACACTGCTGGCTCATACTGAGCTGCTTGTCTTTTAGAACCCCCAGGTCCTTTTCTGCTGGGCTTTCCAGCCACACTTCCCCAAGCCTTTAGCACTGCGTGGGGTTGTAGTGGCCCAAGTGCAGTACCTGGCACTTGGCCCTACTGAAGTTCATCCCATTAACCTTGGCCCATTGATCCAATCTGTCCAAGTCCCTCTGTAGAGCCTCCCTATCCTTGCGCAGATCAACACTCCCACCCAACTTGGTGTCATATGTGATACCTCCTTATCAAGGTCATCAATAAAGATGTTGAACACAAGTAGTCCCAACACTGGGCGCTGCGAAACACCACTTATGACCGGCTGCCAGCTGGATTGAACTCCATTGATGACGACTCTTTGGAGCCATCTGTCTAACCAGTGCCTTATTCAGCAGATTGTATGTGGACAGTTGCTCTCTGACTCCTCTCCCTCCCCAAAGGGGAAAGGAAAGGGAATGAGGCAGAGAGACTTGTAGATTGGAAGATGAAACTAAACCAGCTTCAATAAAATAATAATAGTACTAACAAGGAAATAATGAAATATGTACAGATATATACGAAACTGATATCAAACCCGACTCCCCGCTCTGCCGCATAGCAATCCCCACTGATGTTGCAGAGAAGACCGACACCAGGAAAGCCCCAGGCTCAGCAGCAGAGGGGAACAAGGTACAGGAGCTGGATGCAGGAACTCAAGATTGGAATCAAAAGTAGATCAGATGGAGCCTTCCTCAGACGCTGGCCATACTGAATATGACATCTGTGGAATGCAATACTCTTGTTGGTCACCTGTCCTGTCTGTGCCTCCCCAGAGGTGCAACCTTTTACTTCCTTGTGAAACTTTTCCTTCCCGGTACCACCAAGGTGATACATAAGATTTAGCAGTGACATTGATCACTACAGGCAAGTATAAGCAAGAGCTTTTCTTCATACCAACTGTATGGGCAGAAACAGGCAGGACACAGGAACAACCACAAGCTACAGCTCAAATGCAAAAAGTAAATCTATTCTCTCTCCCTAAGAATCTTTGCAGCAGCACCCAGGCAGAGGCACACAAGCAGCAGCGCAGGCCCCAGGAGATCGCTCCTTGCTGGAAAGCACGTGGTATGAAACTCGCTGCTTTGTTATGTTTAACCTGTTGCTCTGCCTGAGTTCCCAGGACTCACACAATGGATTTGGTCTGTTCCTTCCCACAGCAGGGCAGGGATGTGAGAGATGTCCCCCATGTCTATCCCAGGTCTCTGTTACCTTAAGCACGGGTGTGCTGCTTGTTGAGCACACAAGGCCAAGCAGTAATCTAGTGCAGTGTGTTTTCCAGTACCCTGGCTGCAAGTCGCTTGAGTGTACCTGTAGTCCTCATCAATTCCCACACCAACTCCTGATAGTAACTGCAAACATCAGGTGTTCTCGCTTCTAGTCTTGCAAAACCTGCTATTAATTTTCTAAAGTGCAGCCTCTTCTAAGTTACTCAGCTGAAATGTAAAATCACAGAACAGAGTTGATTCTTTTGATCTCAAACCAGGACATTCCACCCCTTATTCCATACTATTTACGTCATACCTGTCACTAGCTTATGATTACTGTCTACAGAAAAGTTTAAGTTCATTTAGTTATGATTGTGGGTTTCATCTATAATAGCAGTCTCTCAGGGCAGAAGAGTTTGTACAAAATTTGTTGCAGTTCATGCCCATGGCTTGCAGGTTCATTTCAAAAAAGCTACTGGACATCATTTGATGAAGCCAGCTCTTGTCATCACCACTATATTATTCCGGAAGACACTTACTGAACACTGTTATCATTATACAGTTCTAAAGTAAGTATTCTCACCTAAAGTTAAATTCTCCTGAGGTACATGTTGGACTCACCGTCTTTAATCATCACACAAGTACTTTGAGGTCCTTGAGGAAAAGCAATCCCACGAATGGGTTTGCCTTTGCCCAAAGGAGAAAACATGCAGAGTTTTCCGTAACAAATTCTTTTCATATACCACAGGGACTTTGTCTCCTTCTACTGTGTGTAAAGGGTCTGACTTGAGCAGGACTAGCACGACTGATAGATAGGTCCTCTGATGTTAACTAACTAGATAACTTGTGCTAAATGCTTGTCCCAGTTTTTAAAAGTTCCACCTCCAATTGCTTTCAGAGTGGTTTTTGACAGTCAGTTTTATCATCCAGTTTTCCTGGAGGCTGGTGCATGATAGGGGATATGATATACCCACTTAATACCATGGGGTTTGGCTCAGTTGTCTAAAATTGTTTTAGAAATGTGTCCCATTGTCCGACTCAATTCTTTCTGAAGTCCTGTGTCAGTACACAGTCTGGTTTTCAAGGCCCAAGATAGTGTTTTGGGTAGTGGCATGCAGCGCAGGGTATGTTTCCAGTCATCTGATTGTTGCTTCCAGCATGGTGAGCTCAGGGCCCTTACCCTGGCATGTTTGAGGAAGTATGATGTAATCAATCTGCCAGCCCTTACTTAGATTTTAACCATGATCCACCCTACCACAAAGGTTTTCACCATTTAGCTTGCTTGATTGTGGTGCATGTTTCACACTTGTGGATAAGCTGCACAATAGTGTCCATAGTTAAATTCACCCTTTGGTCACGAGGCCATCTGTATTGTATGTTCCATCTCTTCCCTGATGTCCTGAAGTGTTGTGGGCCCATCGTGCTAAGAGTAGTTCAACATGTGAACACTTGAACATCTCTCCTATGAGGATAGTCTGGGGCTGTTTATTCTTGAAAAGAGAAGGCTGAGAGGGGATCTTACTAATGTGTATAAATACCTGAGGAGTGGGGGTCAAGAGGAAGGTGCCAGTCTCTTGACAGTGGTGCCCAGTAATAGGACAAGGAATAATGGGGACAAGGTAGAACGTAGGAATTTTTGCCTCAACATGAGGAGAAACTTCTTTACTGTGAGGGTGACAGAGCACTGGAACAGGCTGCCCAGGCGTTGTGGAGTCCCCTTCTCTGGAGACTCCAAAACCCACCTGGACATGTTCCTATGTGGCCTGCCCTAGGTGATCCTGCTCTGGCAGGGGGGTTGTACTAGATGATCTCTGGAGGTCCCTTCCAACCCTTAACATTCTATGATTCTGTGTGTGTCCTCAGTCCAAGTCTGTTTGGAACACTTTAGCAGCCTGATCCACTGTGGTTTTTTGCAAGTTCCTCAGAGGCATGACCTTTAAGTACATGGGTATCTATATGACATACCTTTACAGCCAGGTTCTCTAGCTGGGTAGCAGTATCTTGCCACAGGGCAGCAGCCCAAACACATTTCACAGAATCACAGAATGTCAGGGATTGGAAGGGACCTCGAAAGATCATCAAGTCCAATCCCCCTGCCATAGCAGGAACGCCTAGATAATGCTACATAGGAACATGTCCAGGCGGGTCTTGAATGTCTCCAGAGAAGCAGACTCCACAGCCTCTCTGGGCATTTACCTCTGTGCTGCCAGTTATTTTGCTTCCACTGTTTCAACCAGCCCCACAAATATTTGCCGCCATCCACAAGTCAGTACAGAGACAGAGACCACTGGCCACTTCTGTCATTCAGCAATGTCTAGAGCCAGCCAGATGGCTTTTATCTCTGCAAGCTGACTCGATTCACCTTCTCCCTCAGATGCTTCTGCAACTCATCATGTGAGACTCCACACAGCAGCTTTCCACCTATTATGATTTCCTACAAGGTGACAATACCCATGGGTAAATAGGGCATACTCTTCTCATTGTCTGATGATTAATAATGTGGTGGAGCTTCTTCAGCACACATTGCCACCTCCTCAGATGGCATCCCAAAGTCCTTACCTTCTGGCCACTCTTTGATGACTTCTGAGAGTCCTAACTGAGGTTGAGATGACCAGTTTGAGCTCTCTGTTTTAATTAGTGCAATCCATTTACTCTATGTAGCATCAGCAGCACGACCCTTGAACATCCAGCCTGGGACTGGTAATTGTGGTACCAGAAGGAGCTGTGCTTCAGTACCAGTCATTTCCAAAACAGCTTTAACTCCTTCATAGGCAGCCAATATTTCTTTTTCAGCTAGACTGTAGTTGGCCTTGGAGCCTTTATATCTTCGGCTTCAAAATCCCAGAGGTCAACCACAAATTTTTTCTGGTGCCTTCTGCCAGAGGCTCCAGGCAGGACCATTATTCCCCAGCTGTGGTGTAGAGCAGATTTTTAAAACCCTGTCCCACTCGGACTGGCCCAAGGGCTATTGCCTGTACAATCTCGTTTGATTTGTTCAAAGGCCTGTTGTTGTTCAGGGCCCCATTTAAAATTGTTTTTCTTTTGAGCCACTTCGTAGAGAGGTCTCACAATTTGACTATAGCTCAGAATATGCATTCTGCAGAAACCCATGGTGCATAAGGATTGTGTTTCCTTTTTGTTAGTTGGTGGGGACATAGCTGGTATTTTGTCATTCATATCCTTTGGGACCTGGTGATGCCCATCTTGCCATTTGATTCCCCAACACTGGATCTCTTGTGCAGGTCCCTTAACCTTACGTCTTTTTATAACAAATCTGCCATCTAAAAAAAAAATCTCTGTTTTCATACAATCATAGAATCATAGAATGGCCTAGCTTGGAAGGGACCTTAGAGATCATTCAATCCAACCTCCCTGTCAGGGGCAGGGACACCTCTCAACTAGATCAGGCTACTCAAGGCTCTGTCCAGCTTGGCCTTGAACACCTCCAGGGAGGGGGCAGACACAACGTCTCTGGGCAATTTATTCCAAAGTCTTGCCACCCTCGTACTGAAGAATTTCTTCCTAAAATCTAATCTAAATCTATTCTCCTTCAACTTAAACCCATTTCCCCTTGTCCTATCAGTGGACGCTCTGGTAAAAAGTCCCTCCCCAGCCTTCCTGTAGGATCCCTTCAGGTATTGGAAGGCAGCTATTAGGTCCCCCCAAAGTCTTCTCTTTTCAAGACTGAAGACTGTTTTCTTACCTTTCTCACTTGCCTACCTTCAACTCCAGTTCATACTAAAATTCTAACATGTCCGGCACAGAAGCACTCATCAGTTGTGTAACTTCATTTAGGCCACCATAGTCTACTGTTAATCTCCATTCTCTGTTAGGCTTGTGCACAGGCCATACAGAAGTGTTAAAGCATGAGCGAGCCTTGCTGATCACTCCTTGGCTCTCTAGTTGACAGATCACCTTATGGATGGGAGTCACAGAGTCTGGGTTGGTACAATATTGCTGTTGATGCACTGGTTTAGGAGCAGTTGATACCTGTTGGTCTCAACCTTCAGCAGCCCCACAGCAGTAGGGTCCTCTGAAAGTTTGGGCAAGATAAGACGGCTGGTCAATGTCCTTGCTCTCTACAGCTGCTATGCCAAAAGCCCGTCAATACACTCTTGGGTCCTTAAAATACCCTTTCTTGAGGAAGCCTATGCCATGGATGCATGGGGCATATGGACCAGTCACTATAGGGTGGTTTCCCACATATTCCCAGTTAGGCTCACTTTGGCCTCCACTACACTCAGTTCTTGAGATCCTGCCTCACTTCAGAAATAGTTACAGTTTGTGTCCCTATATGATTCAATCGCTTTAGGGTACACTGTGCACCAGTATCTACCAGGACTTTATATGTTTGTGGTTCTAACGTCTAACTAAACCCACACAGTTCAATAAACTTGGTTGTCCCTCTCCTCCATCTGGGTGCAGGCAGGCCCCCTCTAATTTTGAGGGTAGAACCAGCTGTTGGCAACTGGGTAGGTGTAGTTCACAAGTTTTTAGTAGTTTACAGGAACTGCGTGGTTCGCAGTAGTTGCGTGGCCTAAATTTACATTCCACTTACATGTGGATCTGAGGCACACCTATTTGCTCCGGAGAAGTGCTCGTAGTAGACTAGAGTAGCCCTTCTTCTGGGAAAACTGTCTTCTATTTGTTTAGCCTTGTAATTTATGCACTTGTAGTGCAGAGGTAGACTTTCCATCGCACTGACTTATGTCATCTCCTGCTCACACAAGGAAGACCACAGGGCACCTTGTGGCGTGTTCTGTTTGTCTCTAGCTGGTTCCATAGGAAAGGGTTTTCTCGTGATGGCCTCAGTGTGGGTCCATTCAGGTCTATTCTCATTCTTGGACAATTTATCAGTTTGTCAGATGATTTCCTGGATTCCTCTGCCAACTTTTTCATAGGTGAAATGCAGGGCCGTAGGGTATTGGAGAAGCTGTCTGCTGTCTTCATAGTGTCGTACTTTGCTGACTACTTCATTCACAGTTGACATCTTGCCATCGGCTCCCCAGACCATTGTTGACAAAGTATGCGTATACATTGGTGATGCACTCTGCACAAACTTCCACAGCATAGGTCACTGGTGTGGCATTTCATCAGGGTCTGCGATTGCTCATCGATCAGAGTAAATCACCTGTTGCGCAGCCAGTTCTGTCAGGTACTTAATCACCTTTTTCCATGGTGGTCCACTTACTGGAGTGGCATTCCTTAAAGGGACAGCTGCTCTTTATGACTGACAAGAGTTACCTCCAAAGGCTGAGATTGGTTTTCTTTCTCACAAATGCCTTGCCAATGCCTGCATTTTTCGATAGGGACCCCAACGCTGTGGCTTCTCTACCATCCAATGGTATGGTGTCAGTGCCATTATCCCAGCATCAGAGCAACCAGGTGGCAAGTGGTTTATCTTCATGACATCTAAAGTCATTAATTGCATTCTGCAACTTCCTCAGAGATAAAGATTGGAGGACTTCGTCTTTTTCTGACTCCTCCCCCTCTGACAGTTTTGCTTTATAAGGACCATCTCCTAGATCTTTGTCATCCCTCACTGGGCAATCTGTCTTTGTCAGATGTTTTTTCCCAGTTACAGGGGCATCACCCTTCACCCCCGGGTTCTAATTCTGACTCTTCCAGTGGTTCTGCCTGAGAAAGACCCTCTGCTTGATCTTCTTCATCTGTCACTAAGGGAAGTGGGCCATATGGGCGATACTTTTGGGGGTGATTCTTTCTGGTCACAGGGGCAACTTGTGCTGGTACGGACTGAGGAGTGGCTACAGTAGATGCTAATGTCTCCGCGATGTTCATTGTTGGAGTTTGAGTAGGAGCTGTGGTGTGAGCCACGAAGGCCCATGGGGTCTGAGTAGCTGCAATGCATGTTGCCAAAACGGCATAACACCTACACCTGTGCCAATGCTTAAACTGATGCCACACATACAAGAGAACTGATAATGTGTAAAGGATTCAAAAAAAAAAAAAAGGGGGGGGTACTGATAACCATATCTGAAATTCTCGGCATCTGGTGGAATCATCTTGGCAGATAAGTATAATTTTCTCAGGTGAAACTGAAAGTATAATTACTAGCAAAATTGATCAGTCAGCAGCTGAGGTGCCCAGCTAAACACAGTGGTCAGTTTATCACAGCACAGATCAGCAGTAAACACCAGAGCACAGCAGCAGCTATCACCCAGTGCCCGGAATGGACACAATGAAACAAAACAATAACAAGTAAACACCACCACAATGCAAATGGAAGCATTAAGGTACTTAACTCTGAACTAAAATCTGAAAGGACGCGACAAAATGTTGCATTCAACAATGACATGATGTAAGCTGCCTGTTCTAATTTCCAACCCTTCAGGACTCTCAAGGAAAAGATTTGATACTCTCTCAACAGTTGGAGCTGGAATTTGAACTGTGGACAATATATCAGAGCCTGGTTGAGCCATGCCTGTCCCACACTGGGCGCAAATTTATCTGTCAAGCATTAGGGCTGGGCCAGCCACGAAATGGATGACAGATGCTCTCTAACATCCCTCCCTCCACAAACGTTAAGGAAAAGGGAATAATGCAGAGAGAGTGACGGATCGGAAGACAAAACTAGAACAGCTTTAATAAAACAATAATAGTACTAACATGGGAATAGTGAAAACATAGACAAATATGTACAAAACTGATATCAAATGCAACTTCCCCCCCCCTCCCCCTCCGATAGCAGTCACCACTGATGCTACAGGGCAGGCAGCACCAGGGACCTCCCAGGCTCAGCAGCAGAGGGGAACCAGGTACAGGAGCTGGATTCAGGAAATTTGAATTGAAGGCAGAAGATTAGATGGAGTTCTGCTCAGACACCAGCCATTAGAGCAAGAGTGCTTAACCCCCATGATCCCTCAGCTCTATACTGAATATGACGTACGCGGAATGGAATACTTTTGTTGGTCACCTGTCCTGTCCATTCCTACCCAGAGGTGCAAGCCTCTACTTCCTTGAGAACCTTTTACTTTCCAGCACCACCAAGGTGTTACATAAGATTTAGCAGTGACCTTGGTCAACATAGGAACAAGTATAAGCAAGAGCCTTTCTTCATACCAGTCCTTGGTAGTAACTGTAAGCATCAGGCTTTATCACTTCTGGTAGCAGACACATGAAGTTAACCGCATGTTTCCTTCAGAAAATGCTGCCTCTTCTAAGAGACTCAGCTGAAAAGAAAAAACACTAAACAGAATTGGTTCTGTTTAGCTCAAACCAGGGCGGGAGGCTAGCTGAAGGCTAGGAATACAAATGAGGAGAACTGAGAAAGTCACTCATGAAGTGACACGAACTTAGCTTTTTCTGCAAAGAGTCACATTACTTAAGCATACTGGTGCAAAGCGAGGCTGAAGTTGAATTTGTGCATTCAATGTGCTGAACCTGGTGTTTATGCCAGAAGCTGCAAGAGATAAAGCGATGCTGGAAGCTAGTGTGTCAAGAAGAATAGGTTTGACTAAAAGGGCTTCTTCAAGTGCACAGACAGAATTCTACCATCATTTGTATATTTAGGTCCTGAAATTGAAGACACTGATGCTGAAGTTTCTTTTCTTTGCTGCATTGCTGGAATTTGTGGTGTCTTTAGGATGCTGTATTATGCCTTAATAAGCCATAACATGCCCTAATAATACCTTTTGAATGCCTTATATGTAAGTGATTAAGCCTGTACTTACATAAATAGGTATCTTAGTGGGTAAGATGTTGTTTGCATGATTGTGGTTTGTAGGTGGAGAGACTGCAAGCTTGCCATCATATTACTCCTTCCAGCTGAAGAAATTCTCTCCACATGGCTATCACATCATCTTCATAGCCTATATGGAACAATTAGTGTATTTTACAAGTGTCTGGAAGACAAATGTAACTTAATGTAACTTCTTAATGTAACTCCTCTTAATGTAACTTCTACTCCAGAGTTTTGCTTTATAGTGAGAAGAAACAAGTAATTTGGAACACTGAGACAAATTAAATGAAGTTTCCTATGTACCTTTTACTAGATTCTGCTAACCTCCGGTTTGTGAACCTCCGGTGTGTTTGTAGACCCCCCAGTGCCCTGAAAAGGGCTGCAGTTTTTTTGTCTAGTAGAAACAGTAGCAGGGTCATAATTATGCAGTGTCCTTAATCAGATGGAAGTATAGATCACTTAGCTTTAATCCTGCTCTCCTTTCACCTCTGACCTCAGCCACAGTTTTGCTTGTCTTCATGGTAACACTCAGATAATGTAACTGAGGTTTGAACTACACTTGGAAGATGATGATGAAGAATGAATAGTTCAGCTGCCAAATTAATTAGCAGCTACAGAAATGTAGATAGAGGTCACATGAAGCTGACCAGGCTTCTGGTGTGGCTGGTTTACGGGGTAACTGTGGGTAGAGGGGAGAGAGTGATTCATTTTGTGTTTGGGCCAAGAGAAGGTAAAATATTTAGCAAGTTACTATAGCAGTCTATGAAGTTCTGCTGGGACTGTAGAGTTTAAGTCCTAGATTAGTCCAGTAACATGCAAATAAGGTGGCTAGCGAGGGCATATGCCTGAAGAAACCTCTCTGTTTTTTATGTGAGGGTTTTTATAGCCATATGAAAGTATATGCAGCTTGAGGTATCAGGGTTGTACTTAAATTGTTATTTCTACTCAAAGTTGCATCACTTTTGTCATGTGAGCCAGATGTAACCTCACGATGCCAGAATGCCTGCCACTTCTTAATGGAGTCTGCTATCCCAAGCCTGAATACGTGAATCGGAGTGCCTGAGTGGTGAGGTGGGAAACACAGTCATTTGAGTTTGTGCCTGTGTTTGATCAGACTACACTTTGTTGGACAGATCTGAGGAGCTTAAATGGTGTAAAGGACTAACAACACTCAGAAGAAGTAATGATTATGAAGCAGGTGGGATGACAGGACCTTTTAGAAAGCTGACTTCACTAACTGAAATTCTGATTTACACCCTCTATCCTACAATTGTTTAATGAGGTTTTCTCTTAACTTTTCATCTATAAATTACCTGGAAGGAAAGTTTCCATGCTTAGTTTCTGCCTGTGACTGTCTTTTTTGGGGGGATGTGAGAGGGAGGGGGATACATTTCAGGTACAACAGAATTCTCCTGTTTTGGAAAATAATATTGGGTGTAAGGGTAATGCATTATTTTTAAAAAAAATCTAATTCATTTCAGTGAGAAGAGGTACTAGATATCGTGATGTTCCTGGATGTGCTCTAGGCCAGGAAGAGGAAGAATAGAGGGTTGAGGTTTTTTTTAATTTGGATTTCAATATCCAGGGCCCAGGCAGCGCTGCAGTGACCCAAGTGTGGAAGTCTTGGCTACATCCATCATGCCTGTGTCAACGATTTTGAGAATTTGTATGTAGCAGGTTAATTTTTCTGGTCAGTGCATAAACAATTATCTGACCTATTCTGAATATGCTGATATTATTGTTCATGCACAGACCACGTGTAGGCATGGAAAGCTGGCTGTTTTTGACTGCTGTGAGAAGTCAGAGCACTTGAAATCTTTAGGCTTTGAAGTTTGGGCAGGACCAGTGGAAGGGAAGAGAGCACAGGGAAGCAGGTTTTGTTTAAAAGGGGCAGACTTTTGGAGCCACCTGCAGTGAAAACAAGCAAAAGCAAATAAGACTATGTTATGCCATTACAATAACATTAATTTAAAAGTATGTAAAACTTGAGCTCTCCATCGATGACATTTTTATTCATTTCATTTATTCCTCACTTTTTTCTCTGTGCTTGTGAGGTGTTCCATTTCCGTTTGGTGGCAGTTTGTGGGCCTACTTGCAGATAGTGTGTAGATCACAGGGTATGAATCACCAAGCTATGACACATTCAGCTGTGGAAATGAGTCTTGAGAATCTGGAGTATTCCCTGTCCTCTGCTGTCAGCAAATATCTGTGAAAGCTTTTAGCAAAGTTTCTGTCATCTTGCTCTCATTGCTATTCTGCTTAAAGGATAATATCCTGTAACAGTTACAAGCTTCTTCTTTAGATGAAGTGGAAAGGCTGTGTGGTTTTGACCATCATCTGTGAACAGCAAAGGGATAGAATTTTAATCAGTTTTTATTTCGGCAACCTAAACTTTATAGTCTAGTGGGCAGATGGATGTGGTGTTTACACAGGATCATTTTCGGTTTCAGGACCATTTGTATCTAAGCTTGTTTGAATAATGGAGGACGTTCTCTGAGTAAAATGTTAGAACTGGTTGCCCATAGCAGTTGTGCCTCCATATTTGGAAGTTTTCAAGTCCAGAGCAGTTGCAGCCCTGAGCATTCTGGTGAGAATTCTAGAAAATATGTCCAGAGAATATGTCTTAAGAGGAGCAGCTGAGGGAGCTGGGATTGTTTAGTCTGGAGAAGGCTGAGAGGAGATCTCATTGCTCTCTACAACTACCTGAAAGGAGGTTGTAGTGAGGTGGGTATTGGTCTCTTCTCCCAAGTTACTAATGACAGGACAAGAGGAAATGGCCTCAAGTTGCATTGGGGGAGGTTTAGATCGGATAGTAGGAAAAATTTCTTTACTGAAAGTGGTGAGGCACTGGAAGAGGCTGCCCAGGGAAGTGAGGTTGTTGCCATCCCTGGAAGTCTTCAAAAAACATAGAGATGTGGCACTTCAGGACGTGGTTTGTGGTCATGGCAGTGCTGGGTTGACGGTTGGACTAGATGATTTTAGAGGTCTTTCCCAACCTTAATGGTTCTATGATTCTAAGACTGACCCAGTTTTAAGCAGGAGATTGGGCTAAGTATCACCTGAGATCCCTGACTGATATGGTGTCTCAAATTTAAGTACTTCTGTCATGCAACCTTACCATTCTGGTGTGGACAGAACTTCCGTGAAGGCTTACCCTCAGTTTCCATATCCTGTCCTTTTTTTTTTTTTTTCCTTGTTTTTTTTTTTGGGGGGGGGGTTGTTGTTGTTGTGGTTGGTTGGTTGGCTGGTTGGTTTGGTTTGGTTCTTTTAAGTACAGAGGCTGGCTAAAGAGCATTTGAATACTCAATTCTGCCACCTTCCTCCTATGTCTCTTCATATTTTAAACAGACCTGTAGAAAATAAAAAACCAAGCTTGGCTGACACTGTTAGTTCTTTCAGAATTCATCAGTGATGTCAATACAAATCAGATTAGGCTTAAGTTTCTTTCTTAGGTTCCGATGCCTGAGGAAGACAAGTTGCAGAATCATGTCGATTTAGTTGACAACTCTGATCTGATGATATGTAACATTAACATAAATTGGAAAGAGGATTTTTGAATGACATAATCTAAATGCCCTGTTCAACTCCATTATTTACTGTAAAATTGCCTGGGCTCCTTTACCTGGTGTGGAAGGAATTGTGCATTTGTTTATTTTCAAAAGCATTGCTTCCACAATGAGTTTTCTTTCCCATCTCACCTCCTCCAGCTAAAAGCATCTATGATTTTTTGCAAAAAATCTTCTTTTCAAGCCACAAAATTCTTCCCAAAAAGCTTAATTGTGTAGTTGTCTGTTTGTTTGGTTTTTTTTTACAGGTCATCTGGATGAATAAGAACGTGAATTTTCTAAAATGTGAAGTGATTTTAGGAAATGTTACTAAAAAGCCCATACTGTTTTCAGATCAGCCATAGAGTTCAACAATCTTGTTGACTTTGTCTGGGTTGGGAAGAAATTAGTAAAATAAATCATAAATACCATGCAGAATTCAGTGACCTAAACTCTCGGTTTTGCCTTGAGGAGAAAACCAGTTGGAGAAAATCCTTGGATGAGTTGTCAGAAGGTGGCAGAAACTGCATAGCGCGGTCTCCGTAGGTTGTAACATGGAGTGCTTAAAAATTATGTGCTGAGATTGTTCTGATGGATGAAATGGGTTAATCTTTGCAGTGTGCCAGCCTGTTGGGTTTTCAAACCATTACACTTAGCATGGAACAAGGCAGATGCACAAGCCAGTGCTTGCTATTCCTGTTTTCTGCTCTGGGTTGGTGTCTAGCTAGATGTCATTTCCTCTGATATTCCCTGAGTGTGGGACTGCTGTGGTAGATTGGCTTGATAGGTTCATTTACCTCATTGGGATAGTAACACTGAAGATAAGGGGGAAGTAGCACAGCGGCATTTCTAAACAGAATTAATTTTCTTTGTCAACGAGTTGTTTCTTTGGGAAGAAGATGGGAAGAGGTGGAAATCTGTCCTCCTAACAGTTGGTACTGAAAATTCAAAAATGGGGCCAGTCTTTCACCACTTACCACTGTGCAGTGACTACTTCTGTCATGTCGTCTTAGTTTTTTTGTACTTTGGAACTTGCACATTCCAGCTGTCTGCAATGAAAGACGAGCCTTTCCATATCCTGAATCAGCGTGTTAATCCACCAGGTGTGAAAAACATGAGTGTTTATCAAGACGTTTTGGAGCCAGAAGGTCAGCGCTCCCTTTCATCCCGAAAGTAATGCATTTGCTTCCTGGGAAATGATTGCTAAAATGTCTCTTGATCCTTTAAGGCTGAACTGCTTTGGTCTCCTAAAGCACTTTTTTTCAATGAAAAATGACAATATGAAAGGGAATGTCCATGTGGAGGCTTCTCAAGAGTATTTGTCACCTGATAATCTCTGAACAATTAAGAGTAGATTGGGAATGGGAGGAGGAACTCCTGTTCTGGAATGCCAGAGCAGGAGACAGCACCAAATGAGGTGCTGTAACTGTCTGTCTACTATTTTTCACTTCAAAGGACCCTCTCATTATCAGTCCTGAAGTTGCCATGCACCTTTCTAGCTGTGAGGAAATGGATAGAAGAAAGCATTTGCTTCTCAAGCTTGTCTCCCTTGTTAATGCACACAGTCCAAGCTATCTTCAGCCTATAGATTCTTGAGGTCATTCCTGAGTGCTAAAAGTGTCTTGACAAACCAGTGATCAGAAATTTCCACAATGGATGTGAAAAGAAATACACAGGCTAAGAGAGTACTTTGCTGTGTTCCTGAAGGAAGGTCTGCATTTTGACTGCCTGCCTGCCTGCCTGGCCATTATCCAAATTTGAGGCTGAGCAGACTGAGAAGGAGGCAGTAACTGAAACAAACAAGCCAAGCACCGGATGGGTACTCGATGCAAACAAAAGAGCCAGCTCCTGACCAGAGAGTATCATATGGTACAGGGTTTTCTGGCAGAGGAAACGAGTAGTGATATTGCTGTTGTCTGTCTGAGAACAATGTAGGTGGTGCAGTGAGGGACTCCAGATACAGTCTGACAGTATAGGAGTAAATCTTTCATGCCATTACGTTGCTCCTTGATGCCAGTCGGAGAGCCTGAAAAATATTTTCTTCCTTTTAGACTTTTATACACTGTAAAGCACAGTGGCTTGTTTGCATGGTGCCTGTTTTCTGTGCATCTCTTTGATTGCATTAGCAGATTAAAATCTTGTAGGTGTTTTCCATCCCTTCTGGACCCGGTGTTGGAGATTGCCTTTGAAACAATGACAATAAATGGAGACTCCATGGTGGCTTGAAGTTGTAACCTATGTAATGCAGGAGAATGGAAGTTTTTCTCAACTTCCCTGTCCAAAATAAGCCTGGTGCTCCCCAAACCACCTCTGTTGCATCTTGGTCTTGCCTTATGAAAAAGATGGTGGTCCCTAAATAAAAATGAAAATGTGGTTTACATCCGTCAGCCTGAGGCTGCATTGTAAAGGACCCTGTTACATTAGATCTCATCTTGTCCCTGCAAGTCTCCTGTAATCTTTGTGGAAATCTTGCTCACGTGAGCAGCAAGCTGATCCATAGGTGTTCTTGCTCGTGGCAGTTGTCAGCTGGAGACGGGATTGCCTGCAGGTGAGGCTCTGAATGAGACACATAAATTACACCTCAGTTTGAACATAAGTTTGACTTTTGTGGTTCATACAAAGTGGAGGGCTTTCAGTGCCCAAGTGACAGCTCAGCCTTTGTGGGGATTGTGGTGGGAGTTTGGTTTCTTCAGAAAGACTTCAGTCATACTGAATTTTTGGCAGCTGAGTTGTATGTCATCACCTTGCAATGGTGACTTTCATCATTCCTGGCAAGAAAAAAATTTAGGAAAATGTAACTAGGAATTAGCCTTATGGGAATTTTTTGTGACTAGAGCAAAGGACAAGATCACTTGTAAAGAACAGGTCAACTCACACGTAGCCCAGTCTGCACCCGTATAACTAGGTTAGCCTACGTCATCTCTGCTCTTGTCCGAAGGAGCTGGCAGTGCTGTAGTCGAGGATGAGGCTGCTTCAGATCCGATGTGGACTGGTAATTACCCTTCTCAGAAGACACTGCAGCCTGCTTTGAGACTGCTTGTCATGTGAACATGAATGTGTGTATGTTTGAAAACTCGAGCTGTCTTTGGTGTTCTGATAAGTTGAGGGCAGATACTGCAGTAAAGTAGTGAACCAAGGGAGTAGGTTTTACTTATCCGAATAACAAAAACCACAGCAACCCCCACCAAGTAGTCCTTGGAGTTGTTTATAAAACTTTTATTTGTCCTGTTAATTTTTTGGTTTCTAACTGCCTGTGGATGGATTTGCACAACAGTCTGCTTTTCTGCAGCATGATGAATCTGTCTGTGGCTGCTTAACCTTCTAGGGATGCAAGCCTCTATGCCAGTCAAATTTGTTGAATAGGTTTGGAGGAGGACTGGAGATGACTAAAAGGGTAGATATGACCACAACATAACTGAATATATCAATCTCATTGATACAATTTCTTAGGAAACAAGATTCCCTTCAGAAACTTAGCAAAACCCCCAAACCCTAGACGTGAACCCTAAATCCTCAATAACATATGAACTTGTCACCATCAGTTCTCTGCATGCCGTTTTGGATACTTTCCTCCACACTGAATGTCTGAGCGCATCCAAAATTTTTGGGTGAATAGCCAGTACTGAGCCATTCTTTTATTTGCTTGTGGATGGGTATCTTAGATAACTACTCCATTCTTCCCAACTCTACTTCCAGTTAGGAGCTTTTTAAGAGGCGTTTATTATTTTTAAAGTGTTTAATAAAGATGCAGTGACCTTCAAGCTAAAGCGTGGAATTGTCTGTGTTGTGTAATTACATTTCAGATATTTTTTCTTAACTTTTACAAGTTATTGACTTTTACAAACTTTAATCCCTCTGCAGGTTTTTTCAGTACCCAGTAAAATCAGTATCTTACAAATTGTAATGGCATGCTGGCTGCTCCATGAGTTTTAGATAATGCTGATTTTTATTGGACCCTTTGCAGAACAGGTGGAGCTGAAAGAAAGGTTGTGAGGTTCCCTAAGCCTCAACACTTGGAAATGCAACTTCTCTTGGATGCCTCTTTCCAAAGCTAGAACGCTGTAAAGACGGCTAAGCGTAAATAAGAACTAGACACTGTTTGGCATGCAGAGGGCTGACAGAGCCCTTAATTGTCATTTTGCAATAGAGCAACAAAGGATATTGCAAGTGCCAGAGCATCTGCTGATGTGAATTGTCAGTTTTACTGGTTAGAGGATTCATATCCCTTCATTCCAGCTGGCAACATGTCACTGAGAGACGGTTTAGTGATCTGTACCATCAACATTAAAAAACCAGTCTTCTTAGGCTGATATATGGGATATTAAGGCCTACTTTAAAACAGAATAGATGAAATCTGCACTTTGTAGTTGATTTGGAAATGGGGTTCTAGCGATTGTTCATGCAAGCAGTGTGATCTTCATGTGCAGTTCATGTGATTTTTATGTGCACGTGGTCTTGTCAAAGATGAGGTTTTTATTTTTAATTACTGACTTTACAAATGAAATAATGTTTAAAAAGTGCAAATTAGTGTCCTGCTCTTGCAAATGCTCAAGTTTTTGTTTAAGTAGGCCCTTAGACTTCAAAGGGGTTACCCACATGATCAAAATGAAATGGAGAATTGTTGTATTTTCATTCTCTTTCTTCTACGTTAGCGTCTCCTAGTGTAACTTCTGGTGCTTCATTCTGAAAACCAGACTAAAGTATTTTGGAAGTTCGAAATGCCTAGTGTAATCTTATTACCTGCTAATAAACAGCTCCCTTTTTTTCTTTTTTTTTTCTTTTTTTTTTCTTTTTTTTTTTAAATTCCTCCTCCCCACATAGTGGATTACCTTGTTGTGCATTGCTTCCTGGGTATTGATGAAGGGCTGAAATTAACTTTTGGCTGGTGACAATCTTACCAGAACATGCAGTCTGGTCAGTCCTCAGTTGGAGACATGACAGATGTATTACTCATCGCAATCTGGGATAGCCAGCTTCTGTATGTGTAGGTGACATTCCCAGTACCAGGCAGGTCTCCAAAGCAAGCCAAACTAACCCATGCCTGAGTTTGTAAGGCAGCACACCTTGCTGCTGCTGAATTTGATAAGGAACTGCTTCTCTTCTGCTTCTGCTGCTTCTCTCATAAAGATACTCCCGTCCAGCTGTGTGGGACTGGGGCAGGGTTGTGGAATGAGGAGAGGTCAGTAAAATTGTCCCATGGGCTGACAGGTAACCAAACCTGTTTAACACTCTCAGTTGTTTGCACGGCATATTTACTGGCACATTTTATATTCAGAAGGCTCAAGTGACTTGGTTTACAGATACAGTTCCAAGAGTAGGTACATGTGACCCAACCAAGGGGCATTAGAGCTTAGCTAATTCAGCCTACTTAGTCCTAAATGTCAAATGCACTAGATGACACCAAAACTGGGAGATGGATGTTGCTCCTGATACTTCCCACTGGAGTTTTGTATGTAACTTTGTATGCGCTGTTTGGGGCGTAGCGTTCTGCCTTTCAACCAGGTTAGAAATACTGTTTGTGCCCCGTCCGTCTGCAGTGAATCCTGCTTTATGTCTGACTCTGACACTTCCCAGGCCTGTCTGCAGGTTTGCATCCATGCCTCTTGCTTCACAAAGGTAAACACAAACAAGTCCTACATCTAGCTTCCATTAAAGTCAATGAGAGTCTTTCCACTCACTTCAATGAGAGCTGAAGTGAGTCTTTCATCTTTCCTTCCTAGAAACTGGTTGGCCCAGATCCCTTTTTGTTCTTCGTGTTCTGGCCTTTGTCCCCATCATGCCTGAGCACTTCAGTCAGCAGTACATTACCGTGTCTTGTTCTGATACTCTTTTCTCTGTTGTGTGGTGAGGCTGGGGAATAATATCGTCTCCATTATTCTGCATGTCCCTATTTTTAACTGAGGATAAGTGGCATAGATGAAAGGCTAGATTTTCAAGATGTGAATGACAGTCTAGTGTGATTTTTCAAAGGTATTTAGAAGCTTCAGAAACCACCACTTTGTTCCTGTTTCTTTAAGCCTGTAACTATCCCGAAACGACCCAGCATTAAATAGCTTGGAAAAGGTTATGAGAAAAGTCTGCTGCAGAGGGTCTGAGGGAGTGTCAGTTCCACATCTACTTCTGAATGGTCCCTCTTCCAAAATACGGACACCTCTCAGCCTTGGGCTTCATCATGCACTGGCTATACAGGCAAAACATCATTAGCAACAAAATGTCAGCAGCAACCACCTGAGAAGGCCACTGTATGGAAAAGCCACTCTTCTTCAGTAGGTGATGGTGGTAGCTGTGGCCATGTTTAAGTGTTTGGGGTCTTCTCTCCCATTCCTTAGTTATCAGTTTTCATTTTAGGGAGCTGTCTGCATGATTTAAAAGAGATCTAAACAGAGTAATACTTGCAAGGCTTGAGCCTCACAGAGTGACCATTATGTGAGTATGAGTAAGCTTTCAGAGGTAAAGAGCAGCCCACTGACTTGATCCTTTCACATAGGAACGATGTTAGAGACAGAGGGATGTGACAGATGAGAGATCTGCAAAACACTCGTCCTAAGTCCTAGTGCCGGTTGACATAAAACCTTCTGGCTCTCGGCTTACCCAGCTCTCAGCTCTCCAGTTCAACCTTCCACCTCTTGGCTTACCCAGAAGATTTTGCCGGTTTTGGCTGCTCTGTTTTATTGCATGCTATAGCAATTAGTTATGCTGGCAATTAGTTATATCTCCAGAAATGGAGTTCCTCATTAAAGCCTGGCCCAAGATGTGAAGACCTAGCATTTCACCTGGAATCTTTGAAGTCTCTGAATGTTGCAAGTCTAATAGTAATAGTAATAATAATAATAATTGTATATGAACACATAAACACCTCCTGACTGTGTCACAACCACATTAAGGACAGACTAAAACGTGTTGGAAAGAAAGCAAGAAGCAGCAGAACAAAAGTTCAAAGATACTGTCTGTACATCCTCATAATAAACAACACTATTTTAATTGAAAATGTGTCCCTTTGGCCAAATTTTCATGTCAGTTACACTGGCACTTTATGAGGGCATTTTGTAGCGTTAATTGAGTCACTGAGATTATAGAGAGAGGACCAACGTTTTCTGAGATGAGCGTGTGACTGGTCAGCTAATGACGGCCACTGTATGCAAGAGTTGCTGAATGATTGCTTGAAAGGTTCATGGAAGCATATCCTTGCAATGCTGTCTGACAGTTAGGAGGAGATCATTAAAATAATCTCTGGAGTATAGCAGCAACTAAGCTTTGCTCCAGAAACTGCTGTTAGGGAAGAGACTGAAGGTTTGAAAAAATTAGAACTGTTATCATTGATTAAGGAAAGTTCATGGCCCATAAACTCAGGAATATTTTGAGCCAATAGAGAGTGTAAATGGTTCAAAATTTGCTGTTCAAAAGACCTTCTTCAGCTGACAGTAGACAAGTAATTCTTCCTGAGCCTTAATAAAGGCATCTGTGAAGGGCGTTACGCCTTTTGTCCCATGGTATGGATGTGGCACTGTATGAAAAGAGAAAGGCAAAGTTTTGAGCCTTTCCAAAGGACACCCTTGGAAGCTACCAATCAAACATCCACAAGGACTGCTAGTTGGCAAATTCACTGTTTTAATAGACCTCTGAGATGGGGACAATATTGCTGTTATGCAGAGCTGAGACCAAAATGGCACTTAACAAGCTGCAGGGAGGAGCAGTGGTGTGATTTTCTTTCCACCTGCTTCTTGATTTTTAGATTTGATGGACAGGGGTGGGAGGGGTAGAGGGGAGGGAAGAGAGAATGATGCCTTCACCCTAGGTCTTTTCAGAAGGAAGTCAGATCAGAAAAGAGTTTTGATCCAAAAAGATTCTTTTTTTTTTTTTTCCCCTCCCCCTTGTGACAGCTCAGAAGCTGAGAATCCTGGGGAAATATCACTGCTTCCTTCACCACTGATTTCCTGTGCATTTTCGGGTAAGTCCTTTGCCTTTTTAGCGCCCAGACTGATGATGTCATGTTTCAAGCCTGGGGTGGTCGCTTTTTGAGTGCAAAGCTGCGGTAATTTTGCTGTGTTGTGAGGTATGATCCTCAAAAGAATGGACAGTACTGTGCATATTGCCCAGTGGCCATTAAGGTCTCAAAATAATTACAAAACCATGTAGTGCGGAGTAGTAAATTAAATCTGTGAGTTGTTCCAGAGTTGAACTGGTGGACCTTTTCCAGAAATCCTTAGATTTCTTTCCAATAGCCTGTGCAGTGGCAGGGGGTCAGACTGAATGGCATATTGAATTACTCTGACCACAAAAATTTAAGCATCTGTGACCTGTTTTCTGGATAGAGTGTTTTGGGAGGATTGCACATCCTATGAAAGTCTGAAAGCTTTTTTTCCAAAAAAAGAGGCATCCTAGATACTTTAGTTTATAATCCATAGTTTGGGGTTTCAGTTTAAAATACGTGAAGGGAAAGGCAAAAGCATTTTGCATGACATGGTGAAATCAGTAAGTAAGCTGGTGGGCTGTATTTTCAGGAAGGAGCAGTGCCTTTAGAAAATTGTTTGGATGGACTTTACCAGAAGGTGCCAGTCACAGTTCTAGAAAATCTGAGGCCTTTTGTATTTAACTTCCTGGAAATCATGCATAACTTTTGAAACTGTTAGTCCTTAAGGCTTCTGGGCTGTCCTGTCATTCAGTCTCTGTCACAAAGATCTTCAGAACTGGAAACCAGAGAAACTGATCAGCATCATAATAAAATACCTCCAGCTCTCCTGCCAAGAGGTTTACACTGAACAAAGGTATTGCCATTTTTAGGAGATTAAATTATGCCAAGCACAGAAGATGAAGTCCCAGGGACTTGATTTCTGAGACTTAGTGACATGATCCTTCCTGGCAATGCGTGTAATTTATTGCAGAGGTCAGACAGCCCGCTTGCTGTGTCCATGCCAACCTCACCTGCTGTACGGATGTAATTTCTTCTTCACATCTATAATCAATCTGTTTGTGGGTTGGGTTTTTTTTTATAATGTGTAAAGTCTAGTGAGGGCATATTCCTTCTTAGCACTAAGTCTTGGCTGGTGTTAATGTCCTCTGTGCTTCTCCTACCTGAATTCAGGCACTAAATGCATGTTAAAAAAAAAAAAAAAAAGAGAGAGATGTTTGGAGGAAAAAAAGGGAAATTTGTGGTGTTTTTTAGAATTCCAGGGTAAAATAGGCCAGTATCAATAGCTGGCAACAGGCTGACTTGTAGCCTCTATCTTAAGAATTGCTTAGTTTCAACTGCTAGCTGCTTCAGCAGCTATCCTTGTTGGCAAGCATGAGACATTCTCTTTCATCTGATGCCTTTTCCATGTGCCAGTATCTGGGCTGAGACGTGTCTTAGTCACAGTGGCTCCTGTTCTTCCTCTGCTCCTTTTTTTCAATGAGCCCTCTTTGCTTATCTTAGTCTTTCGAGCTGCTTGGAGTGGGAGCATACATGGATGAGCTATAAGGAGGCACAGGACAACATCCTACCCTGTTGGTATGACTTAGACTCTGTGCCTAGAGATGATACCTGGTTTTTAGCTCTACATAAATATGCTTTTGTTGCCTTGTGACCATTAACCAGTCATTTCAGATCATTTGGTAAGGATGACCTGTCCTCCTTAGGTTTTACTGTCCTATAGCCTATGAGTCATCCACTGAGTTTGCCTACAAAGATTTGGCGTCATTGTCTGGATAGCGGGTAGTCAAACAAAACAATATTGCAACAAGGATTGCATCTGGGGGCGTTGGTAAAACAGACCCACACATTTCTCATGATCTCATTATCAAACCACAGAACTTGGAAGACCTGTCACTGGAGAAAGTGTTTATGCATATCATGTCTGCCCTCTTAAACTTCCATAATGCAAGATGTTGCAACAGACTGTAAGGTAAAACACCTTGGAAAATTCACGTATATCAAGTCAACACAGTAATCTCATTGAAATAATATGTTTATTCTATAAGGCATGCTGGCTGCTGTTAATTGCATCAGATAGGCGCTGTCAGTATATCCCAGAAGCAATCGTCATTTTGCTCCCTGGAGGAGGCGTTACTCTGAAGTCAGTGTACCAGAAATGAGGTGGCACTGTATGTGCCAACTGTTTGCAAATACTTCCAGAATTAGAAAATGTTTTGCAAGCACAAACATTTCTACACCAGGCACTCCTTCCTGCTGCAGATGTCCTTGGATCAACTACAGTTAAGTGAGAAGGGGGAAGGGTGTCCTGTTGTTACTGGCCCCCTGCTCCAGCAGCCTGCCTGTCTGAGGGTCACTCATGCCAGTGCTGTGTCGGGCTGCTCCCAGATCTCGCAGCTCCAGTGCCACGCTTGCTTCAGTGAGATGGGAGTTGGCACGTGTGCATGCCTGCGTGACCGTGTAGCACGTATGGAATGTGTAGGATTATCTGTGGAAGGCTCTGGGGTTGTGAAGAGCTCCCCTGTGTGTCCTGCGGGTGGCTGAAGGCGCTGGCTGGGTGGCTGCAGTCTGCAGGCTCTCAGGGTAGCGTCTGCATACGTGTGCACAAGGTCACACAGAGGTGTCAAACCCTGCTTAATGCTGTCAGTGTTGCCACGTTTAAAACTCACAGAGCAAACAGACTTCAAGCTCCTTGGCTACATGTGCTGGATTGCGCTTGTGCTGCTTTGTTTTTCAGTTTCCTCCAACTGTAATTTTCTCTTGCCAGATCCACTGTGAGGGAAGAAAAGTTGAAATGCAATTCATAGCTAATGCTTACTGAACCTCTTTTAGAGTCCTATGAGATAGCTAAATAGGACACACAGAAATTAGCCAAACTACATAACATAAATGAGCACTTTCTGCAGACTTCCTGTACTCATAATGACCCTGTATCAAGGAAGAGGTGATGTAAAATATGTAATTAAGGGCAAAGGTAGCTGGAGATACCCCAGGACTTCCCAGTGTCTTTCTTCTGGCTGATTGCAGGGATCAGCATTTCACAGCACCTTGGGCCAGATTCTCCCTGGGGCCTAGCTCTTTGGGAAACCAAGGTACTTATCTAGATGCAAAGTTATTTTAAAACTGGTTTTCTAAGGAAATCAGGGATTAGGCATTCCCCCTCCCTGTCCCTCTCTGACCATCTCTGTCTTTGAGGGCTCACCCCTGAATAAATTCAGAATCAATTTGTCAACCAGAGGTGACCCAGCAGCAGTCACAGAGCATGTGAACTCCATATCATAACTGATTTTTCACATGAGGAGGTGGAAGGGCTGGTGAAACAGCCTTTTATCTCAGTGGCGAATGAATCAAGATGCCTCTTTTGAATCAGCTTCTGTTTGCTTAACCTAAGGCATAAAGAGTAGTGAAAATGGGGGTGCTTTCATAGCAAAGGAGAACCGGAGAAAGGGAAGGGATCCAGAGATGCTTGGGATGCTCAGAAAATAAAGGGATGTGACAATATTGAGTGCAAAGTTGTAGGAAAATGCTTCAATGTGTGTATTCCCACGGGCATCTGTGTTTGGTTTTCTGCTTCTGGGACGGAGTCATGAAACATGGGCCTGAGTTAACACATACCTCAGAAACAGCTGAGATGGGAGGGGACAGTGTGGTAATCCTTCGTACTCCTGTGGGGTTTGGGTAATGAAAGGTGTAAGAAAATGGACTAAAATAGGTGGGGATCTACCAGCAAGACAAGTCACCCTGCTCAGAAGCCTGTCACGAAGACCAGTTCTGCCTCCCTCTGCCGTGGCATGGGCTGAGTGGGTCGCTGTGCTGCTTAGAGTTTGCACTGTCCCTGTTGCCACCTGGAGCAAGGAGGCGGTGGGGCAATGGCATAATGTGGGGAGGACGGTGGCAGCCGCAGTCCTAACACAAGCTGGGGTGGGGAAGGATGTCCTTAGGTCCCTGACTTGCTTTCCCTTGTTCACCAGCTGGGGCAGGAGTGAGCTTTGTCCAGCATGTAGTTTAGGAAGGTGAAATCATTTAAGTCAGCTCCGCCTGCCACCATGGTCTCATCTTTGGTCCAAGGCTAACTTGGTGGTAGGATCTCTTGACACCCTCAGCAGTGAGGATAACCTAGACACAGTAGCCCACGAAGGTAAAGGGCTATCTTTGGGATTCTTCTCACATAACAATGTGTGTAGATACTTGTGCTGTGACACCAGAACATGATCTATATACTGGGAGGAACATGAGGAAAACTGCTGCGAAGTCCAGCTCCCTTAACTGATACTTCTACTGTCCAAAGACCTTAAGCTCCAGTGAGCACATACATGGTTAATGTATATATTTTTAGTTAATACACTTGATCCCACCCATACCTTTGTTACAGAAAGCAAGAATTCAGCCAAAACTATAAAAATACAAGTGCACCATTTTTCTGAATATCCAAAAGATAAAACTGAAGGACTGGAAAGCTGAGTTCTGGTGCTACAACTGGTGCTCATGTGGTGTTTGGTATCACTAGCAGTAATACGTCTGATAATCTCCAAGAGTGTCTTAGTGTAACCCAGGCTTAGCAGAGTGAGGTAGCTTTACTCCAGTCCTCATACACAGGTCTACCATTTCAGACTCTACTTATTTCGCTACTATTACATTCCCTCTGCACCTTTCCCAAGAATCTGCCCCCATGTGATCCCAGGAGCATGCAGGAGACTAAATATGGTCACACAAAGGAAAGCTATCTAATGTCAAAGCCAGAGAGAAGAGCGTTGAAGGAAAGCTGTCCAGGCAGCTGGATGTGTTGGCTTGGAGAGAATCGCAGTAGGCTGTGTTTGGTGGCTGTGCAGCTTCTGCTTGAGTCTGTGCCAGGGCACCCAACTCACCTCCCAGCAGCCCTGTCTGCATCTCCTCATCTGTAAGCCCCACATCGGGGTGCTGCCAGCAACCGCAGCACTTGGAGGTGAGCTCTCCCCCAGGGTCGCAGCTTCTTCAGCCTTTGACTCTGTGGGGAAAGAACTCATCCAAAACTGATGGTATATGTCCAGCCTGCTTATTTCCAAATTGGCTGTGCCTGTCTGTATGTGCTGGCTATTGAAAAGGCATTGCTAATAGCTATTGTTATTGCTAATTCCATGTGTGAGGGGGGCCCACTTCCTAAACTCAAAGGCATTTTTAATGTTTCCTGGGGGGCAGGCTTCTTGAACACCAAGGTTGGGAAAGTTGCTAGCTGGGCAGGCCATGTGCTCTACCAGCTGAGCAAATAGCATTACTCTACATATTTTTCCCTAGAAGGGCAATTCTTGACCTTACACTTTCTACATGCTATCACAGATCCTGTCTCTTTGCCCCACTACCAGCATGAGTACTCTGCCACTGATTTTCTTCAGAGTTGTGGCATGTGTGATCAACAGTAATACAAAGGTTGCCTTACTTGGCATCCTTGAGAAAATCCCAGAATGCTGTGAAAAGGTGGGAACATCTTGAGATCTCCAGTCCAACTTCCCACACTGGGCTCCACATGCATGAAGAGTCATTTAAAATACTTACACATCTGTCTTCCTATTTTTGCTGGAGTGGCCCCTACAGGATGCAGCCAGCAACACTACTGTGCCAATAGCATCCTTGGGATAACAGGGATAAAAACCACTGCTTTTCGGAGCCTATATTTAGGCTAAGGTTTTAATGCAACAGGATGAAGGTTCTGTCACTCAGATTGTTTACTCACTCAAATGACTGGCCTGAGCAAGTTGCATTTCAAGCTGGGTGACTTTTCAGTGGCAACTGTGTGTACCGGTGGCAAAAGGCAACTCCCGATGTGTACAGCTGAGAGTGCAAAGTCATTCAAGGCAGATGCCAGCAAATGATTGTTTCCAAAAGTTATATAAAAGTCTGCAGTAACAAAAATGTTGTCTTTCTCACTATTTATTTGCTTTTGAATAGGTTTGCTGTTTGTTTGGGCTGTGGAAAAAAGTCAGCTCCGCTGACAGTGGCTGACTGGGAAACATCTTTTTTTGTGGGTTCTCCAGGGACTTTCACATGGAGGAGTTAACGGAGGTAAGGAGTAAAGCCAAGGACTAAATTCCTTCATGGGACAAAAGTAGATAAAAATTAAATGCCTGAGCAGCCAGCTGTGCCAGCTGGAAAGATGATCCAAGACTTTAGTCCTAATGGTAACTAATGTTGCCGTTACTGATGTCTGTGAAAGATCTGGATTAGTTTTCTTCATAAATGTATGAGAAGCAAAGGGATGCGCCCCCTGAGAAAAAAAAAAGATGAGATAATTATATTATTTCAAGGCGAATAAACTGTTCTACTTCAGTTAAGCTTCATGCACCGGGATTACTTCAAGTATGCACGCTCCAGCTCAGACTGCCAAATGGAGGTGTATGGAGTGATGTCTTATTTTATAACGCTTGTGATTGGGGGTGAACTACATGATAGTGAGTTTTCCCTGTACCATGCATGACCCAACTGTTTCAGGAGTTTCTGAAACATCTGCCCTGGTTGAAGAAGTCCAACCTGCATCCTCCATACCAGTAAACCCGGCCCACTCAGTGATAGTACTCACGCCTCTGAGCTGGTGAAAATCTCAGAAAAATCTGCTTTCCTCAGCTGTGCCGTGAAAAGCAGTGATGAGGCACATGATTAGACAACACGTTCTCTTTGTCCACTTCACAAACAAGATCACAGCACAGCCAACATGTTGGGACCTTCTAGCTTTCTGCTATATAGCCCTTACTGTGCTAGCCTGAGTTGCTGTATGCAATCTCTGCAGCTCTGGAGACAGGCATGAAAATCCTTACTGTGGGCTGACATGGAGACTCTCCTTACCTTCTGTACTGGTGTGCTGGCATTTAACATTATTCATGCTTAGTCCAAGAAGGGGATAAAATTCAGAAAGTCTGTAACGAGAATCATGCAATTCTGGTAGGAAGGGGCCTCCGCACTCCCCAGGGGAGGGCTCATCCTGAGCTTCTCTTGAGGGAACAGCATTGTACATGGCTCCAACCAGTGGTAGTAAACACACACCATTCCTGGACCTTCTGAAGGCATGCCTGCTTCCTTTTCATGGGGCTCATGTGCTGGGGAAAAAAAAAAGAAAAAGGCATTACATAGATTGGAGATCCAACTGAAAGGTAAACAGAAAAATTAAGGGGAGAGATCGTGCTTTGAACACAAATAAGCTTTTTCTGGAATTTGAAACAGAGGACTGGCAGGTCTTCTGGCCCTGATCTTCATCACCAGCTATTATGCAGCTGCCAAAATGTGGAGATCAATAATAGGTTTAAACTTGTACATATCTTCTTAGCCTGGCATAATACGTCAAGGGGCAGTGTCTCTGTGGCTACCCTCTGCTGTTCATTGCAGTGTCATCCATCCCTCCCATTAAAAGAGTAGCCTTCGTTTCTAGTTTGAAAGCGTTTGCTTCCAGCTTGGAGCTCCTCTTTGTTCCTCTTAAGCCTTTAGATGTTAAACACTGTAGGATGCAGCATGCGCGTTGTTTTAAAATGTTTTTAATGGTTTATTTCTGCATTGCATATTCTGTAGTGCAGAGATACTCAAAGATTCTAAGTGAGCAAAGTTGGGTTTCAGAGAAGTCTCAATACAGCAACATATGCTTTTTTTTTTGAAGCAGATGGTCACAGTGGAAGAGAGCACATGGGGAATGACATGCACTATTGGGCTGATTTATTCTTGTGTGTTGGGTTGTTTTTTTCCAATCATTACCTTGCTATGCAATTAATTAGTACTCTTCTCTGTCTCAGTGTCCTGCCTGTAGAACTGCGTCCGGTGTTTTTACCTTTAAACACAGGAGTGCTGGGATGTTTCAGTGAAAGCCTTAATCTGCTTTACTCTGTGTTTCAAAAAAAAAAAGTAACATAAAATGCTGTAGCTTGCTGTTACAGCAGTGAGAACCCTGAAGCGCTTTGTTGCTTTTGCTTTAAATTATCATTATGCAATGTGAAATGCATGGCTTGGCTTTCCTCAGATTTGCATGACCCCAGTTTCCACACCCTGTACCAATTCTGAGCTGCTGTGACTCCACTGTGACTCTGTCACTATTGTGGAGCTGATGTTATACACAGGAACAACGACCTTAGTTTCTGTCTGGCCCAGGTGCTCTCTCTCTCCAGCTTTGTGTCCTGCACTGAAAAAAGGAGCCTGGGCTTCTCGAGAAATGTTTAGGCCTATCTGGCTGTTGCATTTGTATTAGTCCAGGCTCTGCAGCCTCTTGCCTGATGGCTTCCTGACTAATCCATACCAAGTATTTTGGTGATTGTGCCCTCTTGAAGATTTCTCACCCTTTCCCACCCACACACCAGTATTGGATGGGTCCAATACTTGTAGGAAGCTTGCGCAAGTCTACGTGAAATTTCCTCTTCCAGTGAACAGGCGTCTACACAGAAACTGACATTCAGACACCTTCCAGTGGGCTGAGACTTGGGAAAATCATCTTGGGCTCTTTTCTTCCACTGTAGTAGGGTGTCATGAAGCTCGTCCCTGCACCTTGGCCTCAAAGAGGATGTAAGCACCACCTCTGTGTGAACTCTGGCTGTATCAAAGGCTGGTGGCTTTACAGTAGCTTTGCACTGGGCTGCAGCAGCTCTCCAAATGCACTGGGAGAGGAAAATATGAAGGTAAACAAGATACAAGCTGATGCTGAACCTCTGCTGAGCCAAAGGAGGAATAACAAATGTTGTCAGCCCTGCTGGGCAAGTAACCTTCCTTTGGGCTTGTACTGGCAGGGTCTTGACATCCAGGGAGGATGGAGGGGATAAGCACGATGCAGCACTTGCTGTAAGCTCCCTCTAGCAGAGTCATTTCCCTCCACTCACAAGCTGAAGGGGTAGGTGATCCATGCGTGAGAAACCCAAAAGTTGATCCTATATAAATAAAAGAGGTTGTTTTAAATAGCAAATAAGAGCAGGTCCTTCTCCTCTTCCACCTGCCTTTTATAAGATGGATCAGAAACAAAGCATGGTGCACAACTGCTATGAAGACTTAAAACTCTGAATGTTGCTTCAATACAGTGTGTCTGCATGGGCTTCCTTGAGCAGAGATGGATATGTGTGAGGATATAATCACTGTGTGAGTAATAACAGAACAAAGGACAGCAAGTCAGCAAAGCTTTCTGCTCACCACTTAATGGTTATCTGCTTGTGTTTATCTGTACCAACACACAGAATACCTCTCGAGTTTCAACGTACATTAACTTTGGTGCTTGTGATGGTTTAGCACCATGGTTTAGCTCCTCCATGAGGGCAGTACTAGCAGCCCAAGCTCACATGGTCATATGCTATATTTTATTGTGAAACACTCAGCTTTTTTGTTTGTAGATCCTAGATACAAATTTCCAATAAGTATGATGAAATACTGGGTCTAGTTTTGTTTTGTGTGCTTTTCTCATATGCTAAATACCACACTGAAACATGCACAAATACCTACTAACAAGGAGCCATCTGGAAGGTATTTAGTTTCACAGCCAAACGGGGACCTTGGTTGAATCAAATTCTGTGATGCAGACACCAGGATCAGATCTAGACCTGGACGTTGGACTCCAAACTTTTGCAAGGTGCATGTAAGCAAAGAGCTGAAGCTGTTCACTGCAATCACTGAGGACTAATCCTTTAAAATTTCTGGGTTTTTTAGTAGAGCAAAGTCAACCTGGCTTACAGCAGTGGGTCCCATCTTTCCTGTCTTTGTCACGCATAGCCCTATTGTACTTGGAACAAAAAAACTGTGAGCATCCTGCTAAATTAAGTGCTGTGGAGCAGCTGCTGTTGCAGCGTTGCTGCACCCTGTCTCAAAAAGATGCCAGCAGCAGGGCTGGGGTCTGTTCCCAACCCCACCGCTAATTTAGCACACATTCTGAGCCAGCCACTCCACGTCCCACCCTTTGTCTCTCTTCTGCATCACAAGGCCTTCGGGCCAGGGGCGGAGGCTCCCCGCGGTGCTACGTGCTGGGGAAAGGTGTGTACATCTAAGGCCACTTGGCAGCATGACAATTAGTGTGAAAAGATACGACACAGTGTTCTTGGCTCAAGGGTGGAAAAGCTGCTTCCCACCCACCCTACAAGGTGGAGAATGTCCTCTGTGTCCCCAAATTAGTTTAAATTTCTGCTGAAATGGAAGATGCCAGGAGTGAGCAGAGTTCCTAGACTCCTACACAGGGCACAGCAGAGGTGGGTGAGTGCATGTGTCGGACTAATGCCAAAGCCATTCACGTGGCACTTTGAGCCACATCACTGCTGCTGACAAAAGCACAACAGCATTTCAGGTGTGTTGCAGCTGGTGACTTTCTGTTCATTTGGTGGTTGGTGGGGTTTTTCCTTCTCAAAGTGCCAAATTTGTTGCTGCATTGGCAGCTGCTGTAGCAGATGCCTCATGAAGTGTATGTCTACTTGCTTTCATCAGTGTGTGCCTCAACCTCAACAGTCATTACTGAAGGGAGGGGAAGGTTTGTGTATAAACAAAGGTTTACGATGTGCATTAAAAACATGTCACGCAGCATGAAGCACAAACCTTCTTGTAAATGTGGCAATACTAACACAAATATTCTAAGCAGGGCTTCCACAGTAACACTTTGAGTTTGGCTTAGCTGTAGCCTCAAGAGAAAACTTTCCCTTTCAGCTCCAGTGTGTCCTGTACATTTCCAAGAGAGGAGTATAGAGTGTTTCAGTTGTTTTAAGAGGGGGCAGGAGCATTTGTGTTTGGGGTCTGCTCTGGCTGTTATAAATAGAAAGGCAATTGCATAAAAGAAGAGACTCTGTTGGGAACAGGAATCTGTAATGACATTTTGCATTCTTACAAGGTGTGAATCATCGTATCATTCAAAGCAAAGCAGTAAGAGCAACTGGCTTACCCTTGAGGGAGAAATGACAATGATAAGTCACTGCTGCACAGTTGTTTTTTGCCTTCCTAGAACAAGCAAGTGTAGGAAGCTGTAAGGCAAGATGTCTTTCTGCTGGATTGCTAGCCCAAATCTCAGCTGGCCATGCCAGAAAAATGAGAAATACCAGATTGTCTTGTCCAGAGCCAAGAAACTGAAGTTATTCTTCTGCACCTAAAATTGTCTCTAGGTTGATGGGAGTTTGTTCCTTGTACCAAAATATAATAGCTCTCAATTCAAATGGCGTGGGATTTGGGAATTTTATTCACTTAATCTTCTAGAAGCATCTCTTCAGAAGCAAGTGTGAGATTTGCTGATCTTTGCCACTCACTGCGTTCTGACTGTGGTTGGCCGGGCACCTGTCTTACGCACCAGAGACGGATTTCCCGGAAGCAGTGAAACTTCCAGGATGTTTCAGCTCAGCAGCTCTTCCTGGCACGCTTATTGCCAAATGGATTTGCAAAGCTCACCCGGGTCCTGGCGAGCCTGCCCAGATCAGGCATGTACAATTATGCACACCCAGGAGCATCCAAAACAGGCCGCCCCTCCTGGCACACGACTCTGTAGCACTGAAAGCACGCTGAAGCTGCTTCACTGCAGCCAGCAGGCTAACACCGATTTACTTTGATTAACAGCCCTCCTGTGGTTTTCTGACGGAAATATCTGCAGCAGCAGGCATGAGGCAGTAATTTGGTACAAGACCTCTTATGTAGGGCATATTACGCATTAGCCTAACAGCTCTTTCCTAGAAGTGCATTTGGATCAGTGGACGATGCTTGCAGTATGTCCTTTCTTGGCTGGCAGTTCCCTGTTCCTGGAATAGCAAGGCGTGCTTGGAATCAGCCACATTTCTAGCTGGGCTGCTGCTTCGAGTCTAGCTGTGGAGTGCCCGAGCCATCCTGCCTTCCTTCACCTGTTGATACCCCATCAACAGGTTATCACGCTCTGGTGATAAGGTGCATTTTGCCTTCAAAAAACTGGGTAGAGGTGCCCTGAGCAGCAGGTAAGGTAACCCACCTTTGACTCCGAACAGATGTGCCAGCTTAGCAGCTCTCTTACCACTGAAGCTCTGTTTTAGCTATGCCAGCAAGAGAAAAAATTCGTCTGCCTTCTCCTCATTAATCCCCCCTATGTAATTGCGTCAGACAGTTGTTGAGGCTTCTCCACAGTCACTGCTCCAGAAGCCTCAGTGCAATAAGATATTTTTAGTGGCACGTCCTGTGACACTGGTCAGGAGACCACTGCACGCCAAGGTGTTAGTGATCCACACAGCAGTTAACAGGAGGAGGCACAGGCCTGGGCTGGGCTCCATGGGGCTCTGCTGTGCTGCCGGCATCCCTCGGCTATGGGACAGTCCCCCAAAGCTCACTGCGATGTGGGGGCCTGCAGGGAGCTCCCACTTGGTACCAGCAATTACACCACCTGCACGGCCGTGTCTTTATCTGAAAGTGCAGCAAGAAGAATGTTGTCTTTGTTTGGCAGTAGGAATGATGAATAGAATTGTCTTCTTGAAAGAAAATTAAATGTCTCAAATGACCAAAAACCGGGTAACCCTTCTGTGGACTAGACCTGCATAGCAGTTGCATGTGAGCTGGATCATTAGAGGCTACACAGCTCGCACTGCCAGCACCTGAAGGGACAGAACGTTATCTGCAGTTCTTTCTCTTTCCGTGTAGTGTTAGCTCTAATAACAATCCGGTAAAATGATACTTTACAAAGTCTGACCGTCTTTGTTACAAGGAACACGATGGACCAGCACCTCCTGGTGCAAAAGCACTGCTGTGCAGGCAAGACTTTACCACTGAAAACAAGTAACAAATAGCTGGACAGAAGATGAAAGTTCATGTTGAAAACTGAGCTCTGCAAAGACGAATCCGATTTTGCTGAGATGAGACTGCTGCTGGACTATTTTAACTTACTTTTTTTCATGACTGGCTCTAAATATCCTGTGGAAAACCCCTGCACTTCAAACTGAATTCATGCATTTACAGGCAAGCAAATGAAAAAAAAAATTTTAAAAAAAAAATTCCCTAAATTACATCTGAAAGTGCATTTGATCAAAATGATCAGGAGAGATCTGCTATGGCATGGAGCTAGCTAAATACACCCTGTCTCAGAAGAAGAATAACTACAGTAGCCTCAGATGTTTTGATTCCAGCTCTTACAGTCAGGCTCGGAGAAAGCTCGTGCTTTTCCAGATGCTCTACCACCAACTCTCTGAAGGTGGTAGTGTTCTCTTCTCCAAACTTGCAGCTCTCGCTCCCAATGAAAAAGTTACGTGCCGGTCTGCCGTAGGGATGAGGGAAAGCCAAGTGAGTGGGAGGAAGGAATGCCAACAGACGGAAATCCTTGCAGAAGTTAATCTGCACTGCCCTGGTGAGCTGACAAGTGTCCTGTTCATCTCAGTGAACGTTCTCCACTGTGCAGTGCTGAGGGCTCCTTCGACCAGGTTGTTAACTTGTTTATCTCTTCCTGGAGCAAAGTGAGGGAGGGACACAAAGAGGCATGAGACACTGTGGTCGCTGCGTTGTTTTGTTGCTCCAAGGAGTCGTGTAGAAAACAAGAGCCTTCTGCTTGGGCCTGCCCATGTCCCATGGAGGGGAAACTGAAAAATAAAGATGCAGTGCAAAGATATTTAGACCATCTCCACTGTCTGCTCTCATTAGGGTGACAGAAACACAGTATTTCATGGAGGGAACTGGAAATGCCTTCCACTTCATCCTGCATTTGCAAACACCAGGTCTTGTTCAGAGTAATCTCTGCTGTATCCAGCAGCATCCCACTAGATGAGATGCTGCAGCAAGCTGCAGTTATGAGTTCTGCAAGCTCCATTGTCCTTTTAGCATGCTGGATGAAATTTGCAGGGAGAAAAAAAAAAAAAGAAAAAAAAAGTGCTCAGGGAACCAAGAAACCAAAGGTCTTAATAAGTCTTAGTGCGTAGCAGGGCAGTACTTAGACTTGGCTTTCGAGAATATATTCTATATATCCTGCTTCTGCCGTATTTTATTGAAAAACATGTAGAGTGACACTCGAAGGCCATTTACCACATTATGAAAACCAGTTTGTGATGTGTATGGCCTGGGAGACTGTACCCATGCAGCAGCTGACCTGGGATAACTTAGTGTAAAACAATGAGGCACAGGACAGCTAAAGCTCGTAAATACTGGCCCTGTGGTTTCTGTCCATAACCAGTCATGAAGCCACAAACAGGGACAGATCTATGATGTGGGCTCCATGGTTGGTGAATGCCTGGATACTCATGTTTTATGCTAATAGTGGCAGAAAAATTACTTAATAGAGAAGGACTTTTCCAGATCTAAATTCTGCTTCTTTACATGCACAGAATTTTCCTTAACCTTTCCTTATATTGCACAGCACATGAAGGTACTCCTTACACACTGCTAACAAGCCTTCCACAGCGCATACTCGTCCGTATTGTCAAGAGCTGGCCAGAGACATGGTGACACCAACATCCCTTCGAAGCACATAGTTCTGTGGATACCAAGATGGACAGTAAATGATTGCTGTCACTTTTGTTTTAGAAGAACCAGTAGAGCAGGAAAAGCCCAAGTATCTTAATGCTGAAGTCCTTCAAGCTGCTTCAGATGGGGCAACCATGAGCAAAGATCTTTTGAAACCCTGCCCTTGTGATGAGATGCGGGCTGAAAGTTTGCCATAGTGATGTCTCCACTGTTAATTTTCCACTAGTAAAGTTTGTCAGTAAAGGACAGCAAGTATTGTGAGGGCAGGACATACTTCATTAACAATTATTCAGTTGTCATCTTAAATAAAAGTAGACAAAATACAAAATTTAGCTGGAAGGTAGCTTGTTAGGGTAAGCCTAAGATGTGCCAAATATAAAATAGTTTCTCACCTCTTTGCTCACCAGCTCAGCCATTGATCTGAAATCAAACCAAATAAAGCCTTGTGATGCTAGCCTCTAAGTGTCTCTCCAGGAAGCAGTTTGAGATGGAGACAGGAATTTAACTTAATCATTTTCAGAAAACAAAGAAGCAGAAATTACAGCATCACTGGAGTCACTGAAGTATTTTGAGCTGACTTCTCAGAGTCTTAATAAAAAATGGATAAACAGGTTCCAAAAATATGTGAAACCACCACACCTAAATCCTAGCCCATTCCTAGCATTAAAATGTTAAATTAAATTAAATGTTTTCAAAGGCTTTGAAATGTTTGGTGATTATGTATATGATGGCACTGCCTTCTAGCCCAGACAGAATCAAGACCCCACTGACCATGCACAGCTCTTGGCGCTTAAACAGTCATGGCTGCACTTCCAAAACCACCGACGTACTGCATCTTTCAAAACTGGGCTGCTGGCTGCAGCGACTTCAGAAGGCTTCAGAGGATTTTTAACTCCCTCCCCTCTATTTTTTCCCCTGCTTGAATTTCCCCTTACATTAAATGTGCTTCCTAGCCCATGCTGGCACAGAGTTAGAGGCAGCAGCAGCATGGGGGTCTCTGCTTGATCCCTGCTGAGCCTGGCCACAACGCTGAGGTTCTGGCATTGCTTCAGTCCAGGGAACAGCCCTGGCAGGAGCCTCTTTGCTTCTAAGAAGTACCCACGATTGTGGATAAAGATGGATAAAGATGGGCTATGCCTCCAGAGCATGCAAGACATCTGGTCTGTTTCTAAAAAGCCAGCCATCACCACGTCCCCAAGTCCTATGAATTAGAGCTGAATTTTTTGTGTCCTCATCAGACTATGCCGTTATTAAACCTGAGTTTGAGGCCCCCAAGTACTATTTGAAAGATGCTCCTGCGTCTCTGGAATCTGTTTGTTGTGAGGTGCCCATGAATTACCACGTTAGCAGGCTTTGCTAGCATGATTATGTTGTTGTCTTGTGGGGAGGAGGGAATTGCATATGTGCCTGAGTACCAGCTGATGAAATTTCAAGCTGTGGACCTTCACAGGGTAGTTCATGCAGTGATTTGCCAGGGTGGGAGGAAGGCTGTTTGCTTTTTTTCCTTTGGGTGCCATTCTGGATAGGTCCCCATCATGCCTGGCTGGGTATGGCAACTACGCAGGAGCAGAAACATGGCCCTGGTGTCTCTATTACCCCACGCTCAACAAAACATCTGTTTTGTAAACCTTTGCATGTCGTCTACCTGTCTGGCTTTCTCCATGAAGATAACCGACAAACCACATTAAACAACTACTACACAGGGGAATTTTATGTGAGTTCCCAGATCCAGTAAGGGTAAAATAAATTGACTGATTAGATTCATTTTACTCACTTAGCTCGAATGTGGGGGCAAAGGTTATTTTACCACAAGTGTTTATCTTTCTGGTTATGATTCAGCTTGCCAGCTGTTGCCATTTGACCAGAACAAATTTATTCTCATAACTAGAGAAGCATTAATAACCATTTTATCAGTCAGATGTCTAAAAATCTCATCAGCTGTTCTAATGCATGTCACCATCATAGAGAGCTGATGAATTGAATGGTCTGTTTGCTCTCTACATCCGCCGTGGACCTTTTAACTTCCTCTTCAGAAGAGCTAAACAAACTGCTTGATACAATTAAGGCTGAAATCAAAAACCTAGTGCGGAGGGTGAGTAGTTCGCTATATGTCCTGGAGGGCTGCGGTTGTGCTCATTGGATTGATGTTGGCTGTAACCGTCAGGTTGGAGCCATGCATATGTACCTGAGGCTTAAATAACCCGAGTCTCACCAAGGCTGTCTTTGGTTACTGCTTTGCATAGTCAGGCTGTAAGTGGAGGCAGCTCAGAAGCCACTGCTGTGTGCCTGGCCAAGCTGAGCCACCACTGGTGCATCAACCGTCCAGCCCAGAGGAGGACCTGGACCTGGAGGAACGACCTGTCAATACCTGACTTGGATCCAGCACCGCTCACAGCAGCCCGCGGCGGCCTGGCCGTAATGCCAGTGCCCTGGCAAACACCAGCTCTGGCACAAGCAGCCTGGCATGTCAGCAAAAGCCGAATCTATTTTTCATTTCATAGAGTCTCCCCAAATAAATAAATAAAACAAACTTGAAAGAAAATGTTGTCAGAAACCATCCTGAAACAGATAGTGAAAAGTTTTCTTCCTGATGCATGCTAAGTCAATTAGCGTGTTACTAAATACACGCCGGGAGACATCATCATAATAGGAACAATCAGGTCATTTGAATAGCCAAATATGCTTTTATGCCATATTTGTTTACCTTGTAGAGCGTATCCGTGCTATGCATGTAAATGCCAAAGTCTATTTCTTGTTAAGCATAGTGATCTCTCCTCCCCTCAGCCATCAGTGCGGTTCCTTGTTTGTACCTGTCAAGGGCTGCTGAAACTTACAACTGTTAGTTTAAGCAAATGCGCAGTCCTTCGCCAACAGGAATATCCTGTTTAGGGGAGCGCTCTAAGGTGTCAGTTATATAAACTTAGCTGTATACTGTCAAAATAGACCATTCCACAAAAAAAGTGAAGAGGCATTACAAGTAAGGGAGCCCCTTACTAGAAGCCCAAGCATTAGTCTAAGCAAAGACTCTGATTTTTCTCTATTAACATGGGCTGCAAATGATTAATTACCAGTTCTCTGCCGGCAGTGGAGAAAGTCCCTCTCACTGTGAAGAGGCTGGTAAGGCACGACAGCATCCGAGTGCAGGTGAAGGCAGCCAGACAGGAGGTCTCCAAAAAAAGTCTAGTTCGCACTTGAGCTGCAGTTTATCAGGGGAACAGGCCAGCGCGTAAGCACAGTCCCAGTAATTACGCTCAGTTCTATGCCAAGCAGACTTCAACCTAAGCATGCAAAGTGAGTGGGAAGAGGGAAGTGATCTTTGTTCCTCTTCTTGGTGTATGAAGCTGAAATGCAGGGAAGTTCTGGCACTAATTCAGCAAGGTGTTTAAGCCTGTATTTAATTTTTAAGCTCTGAAATGCGTGGGTGGGAGCTGGCTCCATGAAGTCAAAGGCAAAACTCACATGAAGTAGGATTTTGCCTTCTCTGACTGTGAGAGTGTTTTGGGAGGGAAATAGCTTGCCTTGGGTCACACCAGGAGTCTGTGGCAGAGCTGGGAACTGACGCCAGGTCTCCAGAGTCCCAAACTAGTGCCTGAACCTGTTTTTAACTTACTGCACACTTCCTCCCAAAACATCATTGGACATAGTTAGATACATCAGATACAAGCCCATCACTTGTTTTGGCCAGCTTTAGAGCATAAGATAAAAAATACAGCTTTTATTTCATCCTCTGAGTGATGTTTAAATAAGATACAAACAAGCCTGAATGCATACTGACGGAGGACTGTGTTACGTGATGTGCATCATTGCAGCATCTGTGCTTTTATGTGTCAGCGACATGTACAGCTAAAAGCCAAAAATGGTATTGCCTTATATAGGTAGCCTATTGCTGTATTGATCTTCTTTCCTAGGTTTCTAAAGCTGGAAGGCATGGCTGTGCTGGGATTGCTGAGATTTCCTCCAGCACCAGCTCTGCCATGCATCCAGCTCTGTGCACTCAGATTGATTTACTCAGATTGATTCTGACCTAAAATGATGCTGCCAGCCGAACCCCCTGTCAAAGCTTTCCCTGCACCTCAAACAAACAGGTTGTGGTCAGCTGGTACTCACTGCTCCTGCCTCAGCAAAGGGAAAGGTGCAGTTCACAAAATGCTTCAGCGTGGCCACAGGAGTTCATGTCTGGCCCCAGATCTGCTGGTGGTGCTTGGGCAGGTCAGGAGAGTTCACCCCATGGCGAAAAGCCAGGCCAAGTCATCCCAATGGGAGCTGCGGCTGGACAAACCTGAGCAAACCCACCCTGTGCTCACCTTTGCAGGGTTTGTCCGTGGAGAAACCTCAGGGCTGGAGGGGTTTCATCCACAGCTTCCCTGCCATCAGTCAGCTGCTGCCAGTGAAGGACGTGCTCTGCCTGGCACAGATCAGAAGCTCCCAAACTGCTCACAGTATGTCAAGGTGAGACTTAGCTGGTTTTGAGGTGTCTCCTCTTGCTGGCAATCCTCACGGTGGCACTAGAAAACAATTAATCACGGCTCAACAAGCCCATCTGCTGCTGCTGCTCTTGGGCTGCTCGGCCTCCCAGCCTGGCTGGTACCGGTGCCGCCAGATCCTCATTTGCCCTCCAGTTGTACTACCTTCCTCTGTCAGTAGCAAGTGACTTTTAGGGTGAAGTCTGCACCTCCTCTAAAACCAACGTATGCTTCTGGAATATCTCAGTATTTCCAAGCTAAACAGATGTGAATGCTGCCTGATCTGTTAGTGCTTGTTAAAAGGCTTTCATCCAGCCTCCAAGTACCAGAAAATAGTACCTAATATTAATGCCTTCTTTCATGTTCTAGCAGCAATACTTAATCTTGTCTTCCTTATATAAAACACTAGCATTAAAAGGAAACAAAAAAACCTCAACAACACACAACCCAACAACTTAAACATCTGGAAGCATGACTGTTCTCAGCATTCAATTAGTGTTGTGGTTATTCACTCCTGAAAATCAGCATACAGTTTTTCCCACCTGTTTGTTGCTGGAGCTTCAGACAAGTCAAATTCTGCTCACGTGGCCTTTAGGAACCAGGGACAGCCATGTCTCTGTGGGGCCTGATTCACACAGGTAGTACAACATGTGAGCAGTACCCGAGGGGTGATGAACAAACTCTGGGTTATATATGTGCCTGCCAAAAAGAGAATTCGAGGAGGAACACAAACACAGCCCAAGGCTTTCATATGTGGCTAATGGTGTTGGATGTCCTGGAGACTGAGGGTGCTATGAGGTATGTGCAGTTATGAGGGTGGCCGATTATTCTGCCTCTGAGGATCCAGAGCTCTTTATGAGATGATCTTCAAGCATCAAAGCAGTCCCTCTATTGTTTCTTTCTGCAATGAGAGAAAAAAAACTGCTCTCAAAAAATAGAGAGACGGACTTAGTTTCTCCAACAGGAATGTTTAACGTGTTTACATTGGCTGCAGCTGGCACAGTTGCGGGACCCAGACCACCACACACCCTCCAAATTTCTACCAAAGAGGTATACGAGTAGTGGGTTGCTAGTCAGCCCTTCGCAGGAGGATGATTGCTCTGCTGAATGGAGGAAGTCTTTAAGAGCCAGCCCTTGTTTCTAAGCATTCCTGTTCATCTGAGCATTAATATGGCCCACCAAGTAGTGCCATTGTGTCACTGTGCTGGTCACCCACCTCAGCATCTGCAAGACTGTCGCCTTAGCTAGTGCACGGTCTGCTTAGATCTGTTTGTGTATTTACATGAAAACAGTTTCCCTCAGCTGGTGCAGAAGGCATCTGTGCTGACCTGAGTCCTGTCGAATTCAGGCTGATGCGGGGATAGAGTTGACTGGGGTGAGTGGAGGATATTTACTCAAACTTCCAGCACGGATCTATGGTTCACCCATTGTCAGCTTGTCCTCACAGTCCTTCAGATCAGCTCTGCAGGACATCCATGACCATTGTACCAGGTAGCAGAAAAAAAATTAAAATTCTTTCAAAGAGATACCAGAAAAAAAAATAAAATACTTTCAATATAAATTAAAAGGATGAGTTGCCCCCCCGCCCCCCCCCCCCCCTTTCTGTTCTGTGCAAAGAGAAATACTGTGGAATACTCAACAGAGGAAAAGGATGCAGTCACCTTCCTTTAGAGGGTGGGACACAAGTCACACACAGAGGGGAGGTGATCAGTCCCAGCCCAAGCTGGGGGCTCCTGAGAAAGCACGAGCCTCTCCCCAGCCCTTGCTGCTTCTCCTCCTGCAAACCCTGGGCTGAAGGAATGTGCTGGCCTTTCCAGAAGCCCCGGCCATACAAGTATAATAAAAATAGCAGGCTACCCCTTTGTAAAGAATCTCAGAGGGACCCTGTACTTCCCCATAGAGGGTTAGTGTGTTTGTGTGCACGTTAGTGCCCTTTCAGCCTACTGCTAGTTCTGCAGGTGATGCTTGGATGAACAAGGAAGGCAGAAGCATGCCTCAGGGTCCCCATTCAGGTGTCAAATCCAAGCATCCCAAAAGCGCCCGCTTCCCTGTTGCTACTCCTGCCATCCACACACTGGGCTGCAAGTCAGGTGCCGTGGCCTCACACACAAGGGTAGTGGGTGTGTGAGCATACAGCCTTAGCAAGACTGTATTTCCCCATATACAAGACTGTATTTCTCTCTAGCATTGCAAAAGAAGTATTTAATTGCAGGGCAAAATCCCTTCCAAAAGCAGAGCTTAACTTTTTTTTTTTTTTCTCTCCTCCCCTCTGCCAAGAACATATGTATTTTGTATAGATTTAATTACATGATACAAGAAAGGAAAGAAGATTTTCCCAGATACTATGGTGATGAGTACCATAGAAATGCCTATAAATAAATAAAAACACAGAGCAAAACCAGACATCTGCAACAGAGTATGGGGAAAAAAAAAAATCAAACCAACAAACCCCCCCACCACCCCCCAACCCCAAAGCCAAATCAAAAAACCAACCAGACAAAAAAAAACCTGCCTGGAGTTTTCTACAGTCACTCATTTTAGAGAAAGAAAAGCTCACCACTGCCTCTTTCTGACATAGGACCAACATTAATTTTGTCTCACTCCTTCTGTCACCCTCAAGAATCAGAAGGTGGGCACATCTTTATTTGCATTCTCCAGTCTCTTCCTGCTGCTGCTGTGAATGCTCATCACCTGAGAACTTGCTTGTGCATACTAAATAATGAGGATCGGGAGTGCTGGGAACCTCATGAACTTTTATATCATTTGAATTTGGAGAAAAAATTGAGCTTTCACACACACCCCAAATTAAAAATCTTGTCTATGGTATGTTTTCTTCACTGCAACAGAGGAAATAAGATGATGCCATACAGAGGCTTGAATGGTGATGTGTGGCTTGCTTTTTCATTGCATCCAATAGACATGGAGAGCACCTGCCTAACTGCTGAGGGAGGCCCCCTTGTCTTCTGATTCCTCTTGTCATGTTTTTGAGCCTTTCATCTCAATTCCTCTGTCCAGCAATGTGTTTTGTCATTTCACTCACGCCACAGAACTCCAAGGGTGGATCTTCATGAACAGCAACCAGACATGAAGTGAGAGCTCTGCCTTCCAAACAAAACTATTAGCTTGGCTCCACAGCACAATTGCAAATTTCCTTGCACTAAACTGGTAAGGTTAAATGCTGTCGTTGCAAAGCATGGGGTGGGAAGGGGAAAATCAGAGAAAGAGAAGAAAAGAGAGAATGAAAGGAAGAGAGGGGAAGAGAGAGAGGAGAGGAGAGGAGAGGAGAGGAGAGGAGAGGAGAGGAGAGGAGAGGAGAGGAGAGGAGAGGAGAGGAGAGGAGAGGAGAGGAGAGGAGAGGAGAGGAGAGGAGAGGAGAGGAGAGGAGAGGAGAGGAGAGGAGAGGAGAGGAGAGGAGAGGAGAGGAGAGGAGAGGAGAGGAGAGGAGAGGAGAGGAGAGGAGAGGAGAGGAGAGGAGAGGAGAGGAGAGGAGAGGAGAGGAGAGGAGAGGAGAGGAGAGGAGAGGAGAGGAGAGGAGAGGAGAGGAGAGGAGAGGAGAGGAGAGGAGAGGAGAGGAGAGGAGAGGAGAGGAGAGGAGAGGAGAGGAGAGGAGAGGAGAGGAGAGGAGAGGAGAGGAGAGGAGAGGAGAGGAGAGGAGAGGAGAGGAGAGGAGAGGAGAGGAGAGGAGAGGAGAGGAGAGGAGAGGAGAGGAGAGGAGAGGAGAGGAGAGGAGAGGAGAGGAGAGGAGAGGAGAGTTGGAACAACAGCAGACCTAGCATACTTCAAAGAAATATCATCTGTTCCAGCTCAAAACAGTTCTGGTTTTGATTCATTTATATATGAAAGGGGAGGAAATCAGAACAGCTGTTGCTCTGCTATTCCCTCTAACATTGCTGAGACATCTCAGCTGTCTGCAAATTTTTCTCCTACCAACTTCTCTCCTTTTTTCACATCCCTGTCTCAGGAGCCGTGTAGACAGAAGCAGAGTGCACCCAGAGCCATGTGTGCCTCAAGCATCTTGCTGAGTGCTCACTGTTCATCCTGCCTGAGAAAAGGGAGTCATGGGCACCAGCACAGCATCAGTACATTCGTCCTGGGAGGTTTGTCTTCCTGCTGTCACGTCCCTGCCAGTAGCCAGCCAGTGCAAAGCAGCAGGCAGTGAAAGATTGAAAAACCTCCCTGGACCAGAGGAAATTCATATATCAAGTTTTATGTATGATGTACATCTCCAGAGGAAGAGATTTCTTTTCTGCCTTGTCCTGTTGTGCTCCTTAGTGGGACAGTCATGGATGGTCAATATTTATTTAAATGACTAATTTGGGAAGAGTTATTAAATGTAAACTCTGGCACCTTATGTTTAGCAAAAAATCAAATGTGGGGAGAAGCCAGTCAGAGAAAACCTCTGACTTACTCAGCGGTTTGGGTAATACTTTAATTGGTCCTCTTCTCTGTATTCTCCCATACTTTCCCTCCCCCTCCTCCCCTCCCCCGCCTCTTTGCCTCGTTCACACACGGCTTCCAATTTTGGACCCTGAAGATTCAGATCTTAAACTTTTTCAAAGTACTACCTATTTTTATAATGCTTTGGATTTGCCTATGCAGTTCATTTGCGTAGCCCCAAATCAACATAAAACCTAACCTCATCTCACCAAGGGGATTTACCTGTAACCATCCAAATTTGGTTTGCTAATGAAGTAGTCAGATTCCCAGACAGCTAAGATACACCTTGATCACTTCTTAGAAAGCAAGTTCTCTCACCTGGAGTGAATTTCAATACCCAGTACAAAGGGACACTTTTTTTTCCTTGACACTTGCTCTTCAAAACATGGGACAAAACAGCAGGGAAAGATGTGCAGCAAAAAGTGTTTTGAAAATGTAACCAAAGATGAAAAGCTGGAGTTAATCTCAGAAAAGTTAGATTTGGACCAATAAACACTGCTGTGGTCAGTTTCCCTTTTATACATAACAATAAACTTAACAATAGCAAATATGCGAATCCAACAACTATTAACAATGCTTTAGTAACAAATGTGTACAAATAAACAATGAGTAATTCTAACCCATGTGGATATTTGGGTAGATGAGATGAAAACATTTTAACCAACAGTGTTACATCTTGCTAAGATTCATGAATACAGAGAAAATTCTGAAAAGTTTTTTTTTTTTTTTAATAAAATATGAAGAAACACCCATCCTTAAACAAAAAACATTGATGTTCTGGTGATTAAAAAAACCTGTAAGCCAATACATGTTTTAAATATTGACTGAAATAGCATATTATGCTAAATTCTCCTGGCATTCTTCCAGTGTATAGTAGACTAGATGAACTCATCCATATGTAAAAATGCACATATGTAAAAAGCTCATATTTGCTTTCTCTTCCCAAAGTCATTAAAAAGTACAACCAAAGTTGAATCTTTCCAGCCTTTGCCAGTAAACAACAAAATCAAGGCTGATTTAGAGCAGAGAGTTAGATTCTTCCCTTCTCTGCTGTGTGTCGGAAAGAGAAAACACCAGGAATCTGGAAGGCAGCATCCTCAGAAACTGTGAAAAATAAATACTTTATTCCTCTCTCCCCCAACTCTTACTTTTAGGCTAGTTCATAATGAACCATGGACCTCTTTGCCACAAGGTCTCTCTGAAGCCAGAAGCTCAGGAAGGCACTGAAGAGAACTAAGTATTTATCGAGTGAGTGGAATCTGCAGAGGTCCCAGCATAAACACAGATTGGAAAAGCATCTGTGCTGCTCAAGCTTCTGAGCTTGCACAAACCCACAATCATCAGGGCTTGGGAGGGAGTTTTCCAGGGAGAGCGAGGTGGGATCACTCCAGAGATGCCCATCACAGGGCTACTTGTGCCTTGCAGTTACATTTCTGGCCAGTGGCTGAGCCACAATACTGGTGGCCAGACTGAACTGGCCACTGCTTTACCCTGTGCTCCTCTGCTCCTCTACAGTTGCCTCAACTCAGTTGCCTCAACCGTAACAACTTGGTCTCTTTGCATATGAAGCCTTGCCAGTAAGTTTTACATTGTGAACATGGGAACTTTGTCAAAGCAAATGCTGGCTAGAAAGTGTTTACAGAAGGAAGGTAGTTAAACATCTTGTACAGGTGACAGCAGCTTTATAATACTCTGTAAGGCTGAAGACACCATAAACAGATACTGGGGAGGCAAGAAGGCTGAAAGCAGTGAAATATTTTGCTTTCCACTGAAAGCATTTTGATATTCTGAAACACAAATAATGATCTGTTGCACAGTCAACAAATTCAGCCATTCCTTGTCAGGCAGGAGAGGCTGCTGCTGAAGTTGTGTGATGCGGGAACCAAGAAAGGACAGCCAAACCTAGTACATCCCAGTGCAAAGACAAACACATCCGTTTGAGTAGGCTCCTTGAGTAGACACCAGCATTATTGACTCAGTATCTTTGGAACCTAGCCAGAGAATAAAAGCTTGTCCAGAGCTTAGAAAGTAAATTCCAACATGCTTCAGTACTCACTGTCAATGTTGCCCCCAGTAGTTTATCAGCACATTGATGTACAATATTTGTTTTTAGCAGAAAAGAGGAACATAACAATGATGGATGCTAAGCCCTCAGGAGATCCTTTGTGCTGGAAGACTCCATCTGAGATCTGGATATCACGGTGCAGGCACCATGGCACCCCCCTCCTATAGAGGCCCAATGTGCAAATCCAGCTCCCGCAGAAGCCTTGAGAAACAGTTTTTTGTAGGTGTGAGTAAAGTCTTCTCTGCATTATTTCTATGTGGCAGGAAACACACTGTGGACTCAGGCAGGCCAGTAGCAAAAGTCTGGGGAGGCAGATTTTTCCACATAGCAACTGCAAGCCCACCTCCCCGGCCACCAATTTTGGATAGTCTTCTCACACCTCCTGGGGTGACCTGAACACTCTGCTTCTGCCATGAAGGTGTCAACACTAGGATGTACACACGCTGACACTCAACACAATCAAGGAGGCTCCCAGTAAACAAACCCCTGTATGCTGGTGGTGCAACATTGTCCATGAGACCGCTTCTAACTAGAGCTGGGGAAACCATTCTGAATAACTGTGGGATATCTGTTTCTGAAATTAAGGGTCTTCAGCCAACCAGTACAGGGAAACTGTACCATTTTGTTGAATAAAGCTTGAAAGTTTAATAATGGAGAACTTGAATGGCAAGATTTAAGCAAGCCTTAGCTTGTGCTTGATAAACAAGCACGCCATACCCAAAGTAAGTAAAACCATGCAAAACTTCTGAGTTGCAGTAAGATGGTTGCGTTGATAGCAACACACGATTACCTTTCTGCTAACCATGCCGTAGAGACAACTTCTGCACTTGGTGGCAATGCCCTCAGCAGTAATGAAAACATTCCCCCCATAAGTCACAGCAGGAATGAAGGGCAGATGAAACATGAGTCATCCAGGTGTACAGCAGACAGGGGAATGTGGGTGTGTTACCCTGTGGCTCCAAGCCAATGTGACCTCAATTAAATTTCGGTGAATGATGGGCCTTCCCCTCTTTTATGTACATACTCACCTCCTTGGTCTCCAAAGATACATCCATTGAGCCTACACACAGCTCTTGCGGCAAGAACAAGTCAACATGCGGTGGAGGTGGTGGCGGCAGTGGCGTTCCACTTCCTCTCCACGTGAGTTTTTCTCACCATGCTTTGGGTTTACTTCCTCCAGCCAGCACTCCTACCACATCCAGACCCTTACTAGAACGCTACAGTATAGCTACTGGTCTGTCCATCCACATTTGCAACCCATTTCTACTTTCCTGCTGCCTTAGAGCACATAACCCAATCATGCTCTGGAAGGAAGAAAGCCCAGGGAGGAGCATAGCTTGCAACTGGCTTAATTTGGAAATTCTTGCACTCAAACACCACTACAGTGTTTGCCAAGGACTTCAGCAGAGGCAGGTTAGCTCTAACGTCTAGCACACTCCCATAGGAAACCTGTGTAAACTAATTCAGTTGAACCGTTAGGACTCGGGGTGATTAACCGCAGGAGTCTCTGATCTCCCCTTATTAAAGAGGAGAATGAAATTTACTGATTCGTATCAGCTTAATATAAATCCTGGTGAGATTCGTGGTTGACTTCAGCAGTGGCAGGATCTTGCAACCTCCGTGGGGGGAGAGCAATGTGTCTTGCAAGCACACCTTCATGTGACAGGGAAAAGCTGAAGGCATTTGTACTGGATTACAATCAACCACCAAGCCTTAAGTGTTCAAAATTCCAGCCTGTAGCATGCAGCCAAGCGCACAGGAGCTCTGCAGCTCTGAGATTTTTATTCTGATGCTACTTTGGAATACTTGGCACTCGGTAAGCAGACATGTGCCATCTTGTTTTAAACAGCTCCATCTTCACATGTTAAGTGTGCTCAAGAGAGATTTGGGCTAGGGGTTAGCAGGATTAAGGATGGCTGTAGCTTGACTGCAGATACCATTCTCTGCCATGAGAGTTTTTCCATTCAGTAGTTAAAACGGTGCTCTGGGGTAGCTCTGGAGCTGCTCATCTCATGTCAGAGAAGCCACCCCTAATAACCTCAAACTCTGTTTTTAGATGCCCCAGCCTAAGCAAAGTAGCACATGAATATAGCTTTAGTAACACTAAACAAACCTTGTTTTTCAAGGCACACTTACAAGATTCCTTGGTGTTTTACATACATTTTACGAGATATGCTTTTTGATACAAGTGTTGTTCCACTGCATCCATGTACAATCATGCAGCTAAGTGCAACTCCAGGACACCAGAGACAACAAAACAGGTGGCAAACACAACACACTGTTTCTAGCTCTACCTAATTTATCAGAGCACAACTGGTGCAACTGCTCACTTCAGCATTTCCCTCAGAGACCTCCTTAAGAACAAGGACAGCCTTCCAGGGCTGTGGCAAAAATTAAGTGTTGGCTCCTGTCCAGAAAGTATAGGAGTAGCATTTTGGAAATGGTTAAAGGAACAGAAGCTACAACTATGTCTGTTTAGGTCTGAAGAGAAAGTCATACATGAGGACAACTTGGTTAAAATCAGAGAGAAAAAAAAAAAGAAAAAAAATAATCAAGTGGGAGAACAAAGCTCTGTTTTGAGAACACCATTGTTTGTGCAACTATAAACCTAGGGTTTATAAAACCATCAAGCAGAAAGTTGGCTGAAGCAGATAATGCGCTACTAAATGCTAGAGAACCTTACAAAATTCTTTAGGCTGCATAATGACAGAACACTTGAAAAGCAAAAGAAAAAAGTTTCTCGCATGAAATCTCCGTATTTCAGTAATGTGTTAGGATATAAAGGGTCCTGCATGTCGGCTTTACAGAGGTGATTGGGCAGCTGACCCAGTGTGTCCCACTGTTATGGAGCTGGGACAGCACACTTCAGGCACACGGTATGTGCCAGCAGCAACATTGACCCTGGATGTCTCAACCAGAATCCACAGGCAGAGCAACGAAGTAGGTAAAAAAAAGGAAAAAGACTGGTTTAATTGTAAAAAGTCTTGACACGACAAAAAGCTTCAGATAAGGGATTACTCATAACTTTAACTTAGCTTTACATACCTGCTATTTGCAAACCAAACAAGACATTCCCTACTCCCCATGTTACCCATAAACCAAAGCAACAAAGATAGCTTTCAGTTGAACAAAGCATGCCCAGGAGATAAGGGGTGAGAAGCACTTTCGGCATCATTGTGTAACATGGACTTAGAAAGAAACTGCACCAGTCCCCACACAAAGAACACGTTAAAATGTGAAATTTACTAGCATTCCTAAGGCACATTTGGGAACAAAAATTTGAAAGTGACATCTTGCTTTAACTACTGCAAAAATATGAATGGCTCCTTCCTGTAACTTGCTTTCCATGCTCAGCTTCACTGTTATGTACACCCAAATTCCTGGCTGACCTGACATTTTAAACCAGTGGAAGAGGAATCATTTCTTTCTTCTCTTTATGAAGAGCAGTAAGAAAAACAGGTTCTACTCATTGAGCAGTCACGCTGAAATCATCTTATTGCTACACATTTCTAAAGAAGGTAGAGCAATAAAGTCCCCAACAACAACCACAAAAAAAATGCTAACAACAGGAGGCATACGACAGGTGCCCTGCACTGATCTGCAACTGAAAGAGAACTGGCAACCTCACAGCAGCACATCTTGAATTTACAGCTGTACAGTTTGTAGGCTCTGCACAGTCAGCCTTCCCGAGTTCTGTATGCATATGCCAGGATTGTGCAGGAATTTTGCCTCTTCAGATAGTGCCAAATTACTGAATTCCAAGGACAGAGCAAGTTTCAGAAGAAACTGTTTAGTTTAATGTTAAAAGGTGTTTTATGAGCACGCTCTTCATTCCTTGAGTCAAGTTTACCGTTTGCGGTATTCTTCAGTTGATTTTCCTTCACTGACATGGAAGTGGTTACACCAGCTTATCTGAGAAGCCCAAGAGAATGAAGCCAGAAATTTCTCGTGCCCAAAAGATCACTACAAAAAAAAGTAGATTCAGAATTTATCATCAAACATGAAAAGTCTAATGTCCCCAACATATGTATTTCCACAAACAAATAATTCAAGCTGAGTTACTTAAAAAAAAAAAAAATTGTCATCATGCAGGTGAGGTAAGTGGCAATTCGATGCTCAGAGCAAAAGATTTCAGGATATTCAGCACAGAAATTTCCAGTACACCTTTTTCCCTAAAACGATGTATTATTACTCCAGCACTGCACTTACACAATCTCATCTTTCAAACTCTTGAGACTACAAGCCTTTGCCACCATGCTCTGTTGCCTTGAGAAACTCAACCACTGAAAAATACTTGACCAAATTTTCTTCGGAAATACCCACACACAGAAAAATATTAAAGCAGCTGTTCAGATAAAATATTATAGGTTTATTTAAAACTTATTTTCCACTTGAATACGCAAAATACAAATTCCAACAAAAAAGTTCATTTTTACTTCATAGTTTACAAATATACAAAATAGAAGTTTGCTTAAAATTTATATTACATATTTATTATGTAAAGAACTATATAGAAAACATTTGTTCTGCTTAAGGCATATTTGGGAATAAACCATTGTACAAACTATTGCACATCGAAACCACAGTGCATTACAGACTGTCTGCATAAAGTAATTTTCTTAAAAAAAAAAAAGATAAACCAGGTTTATTTACCTGATTTAGGTCATAATTGGCAATCAGAAGACAAAAATATTTCCTTGTCAGATATGCAGCAGTTTGAGAACTTTGGCTTCCTGGTTTTTGGTACCTCTAGAACCAACAGTCACTAAGCACCATGAAACAGGCTTTTAAAATATAATTTTGTACCTGAATTTTTCCTCCTCTTTTAACATCATAATGGCTTTTAGAAGGAAAAAAAAGTAAAGTACAAGATGACATTACATCTAATATTGCATTGAAAGAAAATCAAGGGAATGTCATTTCCCTGTGGAATATCCCCACCCTCCGAACTACACACAGTCTTGTTTAACCCTGATATCCATGACTTCCAGTCACTCCTTGGCATTTTGTAGTCCGGAAATTATTCAAGTTGGATTTACAAATGGAATGATAGAAGATCCAGTCATTGACCCCAATGTTTTTGGTTCTCTTTTCTTTTAAAGGTATATGTATATATATATATAAAAAAAAAGAAGTTGCAATGTCTGTATGCAATTATCCCTCTTTTCCACTCTTTGGAAGTCTTCACCTTGATAATCTGTAGTGCTTAAACTGGGTTCTCCCCATCTTGCAGAAGACAGTCCTTGTGCTGTAAATACTGAATCTCTACGACAGCTGGGGAAAGATCCACTGGTTCCAATCAAAAGTGCCTCTTCATGTGTAAGGCGAGGTGGTCCGACCTGGAAAATGCTCTGTCACATCGCTGGCACTGGAAAGGGCGGTGGCCCGTGTGTTTTCTGTAGTGACGAGTAAGTTCATCGGATCGGGCAAACTTCCATCCGCAGCCTTCCCAATCACAGTGATAAGGTTTCTCACCTTTTAAAAAAATAGAAAATAAAACACATCAGGTTGTGGTGGGGCATTTTTGTGGTTTTTTTTTTCCTTTTTTGTGCCTAGCACTTCTAACACCTGTCTTTCAAGAAGCACTAATAGACATCGTCCTAGGTAAGGAAAAGGGCAATGTGAAAGAAAACACAATCAGTTACTTCAAGTGATTGAGAGCAAACTACGATGACTAACAGATTAAGACTGTCTTTTCAATATGTACAGGTATTATAAAATGTTGGTGTCAGTGAAATATTTACTAAAACACTAATTTCCACTGTTTCTCTTGCACACAAGCCTTCAGAGCACCAAGTTCACAGAACAGCATGTATTTTTTCCAGCTAATGTGATACAATCAAATAGCAACCAGAAACAGCTCAGCATACATAACATATTCAGGTAATTGTAGGTGGCAAGAACTAAAAAAGCGCTGGAAACTGTTTTCATTAGGTCAGCCTGATGAAGAACTCAATCTTACTGTCTTCACTATAACAAAACCACTGACAATTACAAACTCTCAGTCCAGTATGTGTAACATACTGGAGATCATGCTGACCGGGTCAGGGCAGGTGGGAATTACTGTTCACCTGGCTGATACTTTTTCCCCACGCTGCCATTAGCTGAAGATGTAGCCTAACTACTGCATTACCTATAGTAGTTTCTCCCTCTGCCGGAGACAGTTTTGAATCAAGTTCACAATCCAGGGATTTAAATTATGCAAATTCCTAGGTTATTTAATCACTGTTACAGAATGCCTCACTGGCGAAAGCACACATGATGTACCTGCTTTCACAAGCTCAGTTACTGCAACACCACATTCAGCTGCAAAGGTAAAGTCTGAACTTGGGCTCAGACACACACTCTGACAGATTTTATCCAAATTTTAGGAGCAGCCAATCAACCATTAAACTCGTGCAGGGGAAGATGTGTTCCCAAAGGTAGGCAAGGCACCCTGTCACTGCTGCTGAAGCAGCTGAAAAGACCCACTCGCAAGGAGCCCTTCACAGTTTCCTCAGACAGGGAACAGCAGCTTGCAGAGGTGCATGATCTCTTGCACTAGAACATGCCAAGCCAAGCAGCATGCATGTGCACAGCATTTAAGTACGAACAAAGAAAGCAGTATCTTAAGACGGATGTCTGCTCCCTTCTTAGAAGCAGGACAACACCATTTAGAGCAACAAATCCCAGATGACTTCCAACTGCCTGCTAATTAGCCAGCCACATAGTAAGAGAGGAGTAACAAATTCTGTCTTGGCAAGAAACCCACCTGCTCCCACATCTGAGTCATACTGAACCATCAAGCAAAATGCCAAGCCAATAAGCAAAGACTGAACAAGAATTCACAGAGCCAAAGGGAGAGGGAAAAAACCACCCAAAACACAGCAAAGAAGGGTTATGACTTGTCATTGTTAGCCCCTCTCCTGTGTTCCTTCTTTTCACTGTCTGAAGGGCTCACTTCATGCCCCTCAGGCCGACGCATCTCACCGATCCCACCGTGGGACTAACCTGTGTGGGTTCTCAGGTGTGCCTTGAGATGAGAGCTCTTTGTGTAGGTTTTGCCACAGCCCGCATAGTCACAGGTGTGTGTGGCCGTCCTTTTCCTAGGCCACGACCGGCGTCCCCTTTTGGGCTTGGTCTCCTCAGGCAGGCAGCTCCCTGGTGGCATCAGCTCTAGAGGCAGATAGGGAGGAGTGATCACTGCCGTGGCCAGTGCCAAAGCCAGCGCCCCAGCGTGCCCATCATCGAAGAAGCAATGGGGACTCACCTTGGTACTGAAGCGTGCCAGGCGGCAGCTGCTCAGGCAGAAAAGTGGGGTAACCAGGGGCCGGAGGGTACCCCGGGGGTAGTGGCAGTGGTGGGTGGCTCAGCCCTGGAGCAGCGGGGACACAGTCTCTGCCGCTTAGCATCTCCTCGGGCCTCAGAGAAGGCGCAGTCCGGGCAGGCAGCGGGCGCCCCAGGGAGAAGTCATGCTGGGGGGCTCCTCGGGGGCCGCTCCCATGCGGTGGTGGTGGTGGGGCCAGGGTGCACGGCGGGGCAGCTTCCTGCTTGATTTTGGGGCACATCCGCGGCAGGGAGCTGTAAGGGGCCCCAGGGCCCTCGGTGCCGGGCGGAGGGGCGGCAGCCGCGGGTCCGCTCTTGGGGCTGAGCCCGGCGTGGCTGTACTCGCCCACGGCCTTCACCACGAACTTGCCCTGCAGGCTGCCCAGCGGCGGCAGGGCCGCCGGTGCCGGCAGGTACACCGGGTCCAGGTCGGGCCGCATGAGCTCGGCCACGAAGCCTCCCGAGGGCGACACGTCGGTGATGTCGGCCAGGTTGAAGGGGGCGGCAGGACCGGCGGCGGCAGCCCCGTCGCGGCCGCCGCCGCCGCCGTAGAGGAGGCCGGCGGGCTCGGGCCGCGGCAGCGAGTAGGCGAAGGGCCCGGCGGGGCAGGGGCTGGCAGTGGGGGCCGGGGCGGCGGCGGGGGCCACCACCACGGCGGCGGTAGGCTCCTGGTGCATGAGGGAGTTGGAGAGGATGAAATCGAAGTCCAGCAGCTCGTTGAACTCCTCAGCGTCGCGGCGGGGCCCCAAGGCGGCGGCGGCCTCCAGCTCCGACGGCGGCGCCTCCACGGGCCGCGCCGCCAGCGCCGGCGGCGGCCGTTTCAGCTGCGACAGCTCCTCCCGCCACCGCTGCGGGGAGAGGGGCACGGCTCAGACCCCGGCCCGCCGCCGCGCCGCGCCCGCCCCGGCCGGCCCCCGCTGCCGCCGTCCCCGCCCCGTCCCGGCCGTCCCGCGTCGCAGCGACGCCGATACTCACGTTGCCGGGGCCCGCGGGCCGCGCCGCTTTCTCGCGGCCCGCGGCGCCCGCCGCGAAGGTGGCGATGGAAGGGAGGAGCGTGCCGCTGAGCGCCATCTCGCACTCGCCGGGGGGCTGCCTGCAGGTGGGGAGAGCACAGCGGCGTCAGACGGCGGCGGCGGGGCCAGGGCGAGGGGAGGAGGGCCCGGCTGGGGGCCGCGCCCGGCACCCACCGCATCCGCGCTGGGGCGTCACGCCGAGCTGCTGCCGCCGCCGTCGTCCCGATCGCCGCCGCGGAGAGGAGGGAGGAGGGCTAACGCGGACGCGCCGTCCAGTCGCGGAGAGCCGGACCAGCGGCGGCGAGGCGGTGCCGCGGCGGCGCCCTTCCTCGGTGCTTTACCGGTGATGAAGGTGAGCGGCACGCGGGGCGCTAACGGCGCCGCGGGGAGGCGGCCGCCGCCCGGAAACGCGGCTTCGGCACCGGCAGGGCGGCGGCGCGAGGTGCTTCCCAGGGAGCCGCGGCCATGGAGGAGCCGGGCGGGACGGACGGGGCGCGATGCTGCCAGTGGGGAGGGAGGGGCCGCGTCGCCCCGCTGCTGCTGCTGCTGCTGCTGCTGCCGCTCCTGCCGCCGCCGCCCGCCGCCGCGCCCCGCTCGGTACTGCCCGGCGCTCGCCGCCGCCGCCCTTCTTATAACTTCACCTCGCGCTCGGCCCGCCCACCGTCGCCATGGCGACGGCGAAAACAAACTGACACGTGGGGAGAGGGGGTGGTGCGAGCGCGCGAGGAAAGGAGAGGGGTGTAAAAAAGGAGCCGGGGCGGATTGGGGGGGGAGGGTCGCGCCTCGGCCCGCCGCGCCCTGCCCCGCCCCGCCGCCCGCGCGGCTCCTGCTGCCGAGCGCGCCGCGTGACGCAGGCGGGGCGCTGACGCTCGCGCGCGGGGTGGGAGGGGGTAGAAGAATAAGGAGGGGGGTGGGGAGGGTCGGGGATGCCCGCGCGCCGCGGCGCGGGGTCTCGCGCACATTGGGCGGGGAGGCGGAGGTGGGGGGGGCAGCCAACGGCACCGGGCACGATCGCGGCGGGTGCGAGGCGTGATACTGACACTGCCCCCGAGCCCCTGCCGCACGGCTGGGGGCGCCGGCGGGAAGCGGTGAAAAAAAACGGAAATGAAATGAAATGAAATGAAATGAAATGAAATGAAATGAAATGAAAAAGAAAGAAAAACATCCCGACAGCCCAGCAGTGCTTTTCCCTTATCTCTTTTTTTTTTTTTCTTTCCTCTGTTCGCCTTTTCTTGTTTTTTTCTGGTTGGTTTTGTTGTTTCTTTTTTATTTTCGATTCTTTTTTTCCCCTTTTTTTTTTTTCATTCCCCTCCCCATTTTATTCTTTATCTGAAGTGCGCCCCGAGGGGCGTGACTCTTTACACGCCTTCGTGTAAAGGGATTCTCTCCTTTTGGCTAATGGGCCTTTCCGTCGCAAGGAGCCTGCTGATCTGGGGAGAGGCGCCGGTACCCGCAGGACGGCGTCCGGGCTCCCCGACAGGCGACGACGCGAGACCGGAGGCAGGGACCGGTGCTGCCGCTGGGTGCTGGGCGGGACCCTTGCGCCGGGACGGGGCGGATGGGGTTGCACTGTGCAGCACTCCAGTGGGCGCGATGCTGGAAATCTTCAAGGAGGAAAAAAAACCAAAAACAACAAACCCCCACCAAAAGAACACCAAACAACAACAAAAAAGACACCACCACAAAAAAAAAAAAAAAAAAGAACAAAACAAAGCAAACTCCCGCAGAAACGTCAAAGGACGGGCGGGGCTCGCCGGCGGGACGGCGGGAGCGGCCGCCCCGCTCCCTCCAGAGGGCAATGGCGAGCCGGCGCCGCTGCATCAGCCGTGGGCAGACCCGGCGGGCTGCAGCCCCGGCCCCGCGTCCGCCCCTCCGGCGGCAAGCCCCCCTCCCCGGCCCCGATTCCCCCCGGTCCTCCCCTCTGCCTTCCCCGCGGCGCCGCCGGCCGCTCTCCGGAACCGGTTGGGCCGGAGGGGTGAAGTCCCTGCCCTGCGTAATTTGCAAACATGATCCCGAGTAACTTGCGATGACTAAATTAAACCCTAAAATAATAATAAAGTGCCCAGCTTTATTTTAGCAAACTGGTTTTACCAGTTTTGTGTTGCAAATGTTAATTATTAATAACTTTGGCACTAGAAAAAAAAATACATTTTTTTTTTCACCTGCACAAAGTCCATGTCTTGGTAGAAGATGTGCTGGGAACCACTGGTACTGGGGATTAGTGAGGTGAGATGAAGGCTGGTGAAATACTCAGAGGATGCCCAGAGACTCCTGGTGAAGGGAAAGGAGGCAGCACTCAAACGTAGCGGCAACACATTTTGGGTCTAAACCTCTCTTCCAGCTGAGGCTCAGGAGAAAGCCCCTGATTTGGAAACTTGCAGATTTCTTGGCAGTTTTCTCCCTGTCTGTTGTTCTTCTGTTTCCTGTTGGTGTGAGTGCTAATTTATGGATCTCCTGAGCAATGTGTTATTTTCCAGGTCCAAATTTCAAGCTTGGAATCACTGGAGGCCAACATCAGAATTAAAGTTACATCCCTTATTAGAAATAGGAGGGCATGAAAGCTTTAAAAGCAGATTAACTGATCTCTGATCCCTTTGAAATGTATGTCAGGACTTCACCGGTTTGGAGGAGACTTGAGTAATGTGGGATGAAATAATACATGTTGCTTTCACAATCTTTCATTAAAATAGACTTGGTTATAATGTTCATAGGTAATTCAGGTGGACACGTGTGAGGTATGTGTAAGTTCACATAAAAAAGATGGCCCACTTTCTTCTGAGTCTTGATTTTGAATTGTGTAAATGTCGGCAGAGTGCTTAAAAAAGTATATGTTTGCAGGCATTCATAGATTTGATGCCACCTGCTTTTGAACATCCCGCATGAAGGTCAACACATTCTTTTTCACTAATTAAACAATAATTAAGCACAGGGCAGAAAGTTTTCTTTCCCTCCCTTTAATGAAAGGGAATGTGATTTAATGACCCTCAGTGTGGAAATTTCCCAATTTTCTCTAAAACTTTCCTTCCACTAACTCAGAGCACAGCATGTTTCTGTGCTGTTCAAAACTGACTTTAGAGATTGCTTAACTCAGATAGAAAATTGCAGAGGATTTGTGTCCCTCTTGCCTTGGGATGTGCAGTGACATTTTTCCGGATTTTGCTGTGCTCTGACAGAAAAAAAGCCTGCTGCAGCACTCGCTGTGCTGGGCTGCTGCGGCCTCTCCGTGTTTCTCTCCTTCTTTGGGTGGGAGGAGGAGATTCCTTCCACCTCTACTGTACCTTATTACAAGAACTATGTTGCCCTAGCCTTGCCATCAGTGCTGTTCACCCATTTTGGGAACAGAAGAGTTATTACCTGATCTTGACAATTCTTATTGATGGCCAGACCGAGCAAAGATTCATTGCATGTACACAGCAGATTAAAATGACTACAAAGCAGGACTGATCATGAGGAAGCCTGAGTGGCGAGCCTGAGCTGTAGCACAACTGATCACCTGGGAGCAGAAGCCCCAAAAGACAGGAAAAAGCCAAGGTAATGACAGAGCACTTTTTAACTTTTTTTTTTTTTTTTGAGAAGAGACATGTCATCAGGAAATGACATCCCACATTAAAAACGTTAACAACATCAACAACGAGAAAAAAACAGTGAAGCTGACTGATGAAACAAAGACCTACCTATTTATCTTGATCTGTTTATTTTAAAGCCGAAATTTGGAACTCGGTTTTCAATGAACTGCCTCTAAGGAACCACAGTGTGCAGTTTAATCACCTTTGATTTGGTTGTCTGCAACAGCAACTGATGGAATCATTGCAGACTTTGGGAGCGATTGTGTCATGGCATTGCTGGGGTGGAACAACAAAGATGCTTTCCTGGGATCTTTGGGATTGTGCTTTGTTATCTCTGCAGTGTGCCACAGCTGATAGCTTACAGGGCCAGGGAGCTGCCTGGCCCTCTTCTCTGATGCTGGCATGGAATAACAAAAGTAGAACTGGGAAGAAACCCATGATGCTGGGTTATGTCTAATAGCATCCTTTCTGCTATTTGAAATCAGAAGCTGCGGTTCCACAAACCTCAGTGCTGTGCTGGGTTTTACGCTAACAAGGCTGCTGGAGAGCAGGTGGAGGTGGGTAGGTTCATGATGGGAGAACTTGGCATCTGGAGGGTTTTCTTACATCCCATTGCAGCCCACATTAACTGACCCCTCAGCTGCATTGTGGCTGAGAAGGGGGGAAAGTGGGAGAGCTCTTGTATATGCCTGTTGTGGGGGTGCACTGTGGAGAGGTGCAGTGCAGTGCTGAGGACTCGCCCTCCCCCCAAGAATCTCTACACACCAAGGAGAATGAGTGAGTGTGGAGCCACCACCAGGCTCTGCTCAGGGAGACCTGCCTTGTGGGTATCTGTTTTTCTACCATGTCTTGTATGCTCTCCATAAAGTGCAAAGCAAATAGCTTCAGTTTTATTTACCTGTTCTTGCACGGGTTAATTTATTTTTGTTAAACAGAAATAAAACTCTGCTCAGCTGGCAATTGTACTTGTGGATTATTAGTACAGTGCAAAGGGCACATTTCTGAAGATTGTGGGCAATTCCCGGCAGGTTTCAAGCAGTAGCAAGTGCATACATACACAGATGGCACATGCGGGCTTAACATCATAAACATTCATGCTGAGAATGTAAATGGTGCCTGTGGTCAAATCTGGTTTCACCAGCTTTTTGAGAGCCTGGCCATGTCTTGTGGATTGTTATTTTACTTTCATACGTAAGTGAGGTCAGAAAGACCCAGTAATATGTGCTGTCACCATTCTAGAGCCTTGGACTGCTTTAGGTCAAACACCCTGTAGCGAGGTGATAGCAGAAATTGGATATTCCTAATAATATCACCTAAAAATAGGTGATATCACCTATAATATCACTTATAACTGGGTGATATTAGATTGGATATTGGATAATAGGAAAAATTTCTTTACTGAAAGGGCTATCAGGCATTGGAATGGGTTGCCCAGGGCAGTGGTGGAGTCCCCATCCCTGGAGGTATTTAAAAGTAGGGTAGACATAGAGCTTAGGGATATTGTTTAGTCGGGGTCTTGTCACCATCGGGTTAATGATTGAACTTAATGATCATAGAATCATAGAATCATGGAATGTTTCGGGCTGGAAGGGACCTGTAAAGGTCATCTAGTCCAATCCTCCTGAAGTAAGCAGGGACATCTTTAACTAGATCAGGTTGCTCAGAGCCCCATCAAGCTTAATCTTGAATGTCTCCAGGCATGGAGCTTCCACCACCTTTCTGGGCAACCTGTTCTAGTATTTCACCACACTCATAGTAAAGAACTTCTTTCTAACATCTAAACTAAATCTGCCTTGCTCTAGTTTAAAACCATTGCCCCTTGTCCTGTCGCTACATGCCCTTGTAAAGAGCCCATCCCCAGCTTTCCTGTAGGCCCCCCTTCAGGTACTGAAGATCACTATAAGGTCTCCCCAGAGCCTTCTTTGGGCTGAGCATCCCCAACTCTCTCAGCCTGTCTCCGTGGGAGAGGTGCTCCAGCCCTTTGATCATTTTTGTGGCCTCCTCTGGACCTGCTCCAACAAGTCCATGTCCTTCTTGTGTTGAAGGCTCCAGAGCTTGACTGAGTACTCCAAGTGGGGTCTCACCAGAGCAGAGTAGAGGGGCAGAATCACCTCTCTTGATCTGCTGGCATGTTTTGATGCAGTTTAGGATATGATTGGCCTTCTGAGCTGGAAGGTCTTTTCCCATATAGGCAATTCTGTGATTCTGTGGTTCGGAGGTGATGTAAATCTGTGCTGTTGGTCTTTCAGTCACTTAGCAGCAGCATTGTGAAGGTTGTTACCAGTGCTACTGGCAGAAAGTCTCTGGACCATGAGCTATTTTGGTTTTTTTTGGCTGTGTTTTTTTTTGTTTGTTTGTTTGTTTTTTTGTACTGGGCAGCCAGTGTGCTTTCACAGCCAAAAGGAAAGGGGTCTGCATCCAGGGAAGAGCCTCAGTGGTGACTTTCACTCTATGCACAGCACATCAGCCCAGTGTTTCTTCCTTGAGAGACTGTAAATAAGCAGGGCTTAACCTCAGGGGTCCCTTTCTCAGCAAGGGCTCAGGTTGTTGATTCTCACTGAATTTCCTTGAAAGGGATAACTCTTCTCTGAGATTCAGGCATCAGTTTCCAGAGGTTCTGATCTTCCTGTTGAGCACTATTTGCTCAGCCTCACCAGCCCCTGATGGATGCAGCCACCACCCTTGCACAATTTATCACTACCCAGGACCTCTTACATTCAGCAGCTCCTCTACTTTCAAGCGATCCAAGGGTTGTTGTGCTTCTCTAACAGGCAAAATACCTTGAATTGTTTGTGGAAAAGAAGGAGCTTTATGCTTTTCTGTCAAGCTCAGGCATCCTTGCTTTAATGTGTTTGCCCCATCCATCATTGTTTTAATGAGTTTGCCCCATCTTTGAATTCAGATGTTCCCCAAACTTTAACAATGACTTGTATAAGTGGCTTCCACAATGGGACTGGTGCAAACAAGAACTCCACAATAAGCATCCTTTTTAAAGTCCTGCATGTAATGTGGGGACACTCACAAACAGTGAACAGGATGAATTCTTGTTTGTTTATTTGTTTGTGATTTTTTGCATGCATGGGGCTGATTAATTGTATTTTTCCACACCCAACGGAGGAGTCAGAGAAAAATAGAGAAAAACTGAAAAACTACCAGCTGTTAGCTAACCAGGAGATGTTCCCGATTGATGTGTAATAGATTTGATATACCCTGGAAGATGCAAGGAGATGTATGGGTGAGAAGACCAAGTTGCTCTGTGGAGCTGGCTCTGAAGAAGCAGCCAGGTGCTGGGATTATGATTAATTCCACTTCCTGCACCCTCCCTGGGGACAAGATTCTCTCCTTATTATCTGTGCTAAATATTTAAGGTACTTATAGCCTCTGGAAGGGAAAAAAATGCTTCTAACTTCTCCATCTCTCTGGAAGAACCTCTTTTCTGCTGCAGGAAGTGGTTTTACTCTTTGGCCATCTCCTAGCCCCCTCGATCGCTGTGGAGAAACTACAGGAAGAGATCTCCCTTTTCCTCCCTATCCCAGGCTCTTCTTTTTCAGTCTTCCTCACCTTTTAATTTGTAATATTTAAGTAAAAACATCTGTTAGGAAAACTTAAGCATCTTACTAAAGATTCGCCTTACCAGAATATTCCCAAGCAGCGTCAATATAAAACCTACTTATTCCTCTCTTGTCTGTGTAATTTTGAAATGGAGAGACATTAATAACTGCCCTTGCTCATTTGAGTTTTCTCATGGTTGCCGAAGCCGATGGCAGCAGCGAGGCTTTGGCAGATGTGCCTGCAAGTTTGGGAAGATGACACACTTGCACCATTGTTTGGTATTTCTCTTACATGTATAAAAACTGGCAACGTTTTGCTCCTAAGGAAGCTCTCATACTGCACAAATTTGCAGGTGGGTCTCAATACCCACCAAGGAAAAGTCAGCTTTTACTGCTGGAGGATTTTTCAAGTCCTTTCTCCCTGGTTAAGCCCCAAGTCTCTTTTTGTTTGAGTAAAAGTGGTGCTTCTAAGGAATGTAATCTGGACTGATAACGTGCTTCCTAACAAAACAAACATTAAGGTGCAAGATATAAGAAAACCAGAAAATATGAGATAGCTGCTTCTAGTGCGTAATGCATTTGAATTTGCATGAGGAGAGAGAGTTCAGCAGTGAAGTGCTCCTGAGTTTAACCAGAAGTATTTGAAATTAAATTTGTGCTAATGAGCTAGGTAATCACAGGATAGTAAACAACACCTCTGCCATCTTTCCATGGTTCCTCCCATGCAGTGTTGTGGATAAACTGACCTGGATAGCTGATTGACCCAAGATGTCTTTCTAAACTATTTGCCATGCTGAAGTCAAGAACATCAGTTGTTTCCAAGCACCAACATCCAGCAGAGGAAATGATTAGATAAATATTCCTCTCATCTGAACAGGAATGAAGACATTGCAGGAGAACACTGGGAGAAAGGATCAATTCTGCCTGCTCTGAGAATAGATACTAGGCTTCCACATTGTTTCCATAAATGCCTCCAGCTTTGCTTCAACATTAATGGACCAGCAGGAGCCCATTACTCTATGATAACAGTCCCTTGCTCTCTTAATGAGAGCAGTATGGCAACTACTCTGAGATTTTTGAAATAGGCATTGCTTAATGATGCTCTGATGGTATTGCTGAAGGCCAGTTTTGGTGGCTTCATTACTTCCAGGGAAGCTTTGCCACGGACAGCAGTGCAGCTGAGACCCTGCCCTGCAAGCGACACACAGATGGCTGGTGGCACAAAATGTTAACTGCCCTGGAAAACGCCTTGCCATGGATGCTTCACGCCAGCAGAGCAGTTCAGCTGCAATCATTGCTGGATGGGAGATCCACTGCTCACTTCCCACGCTGCCACGAAGCACATTGTGTTTGCAGGACACCGAGATGTGGGGACGAGAGTGCCATAGGAAATCAGTAATGAGGAAACATGAGGAAATTAATAATGCTGCATTCTGAGAAGGGATTGAATAGCATGCAGTAATTGAGGCCCGGGGCCGCACTCTGCACAATGAAGAAGAAACAAAATAAGGAATAGCTGCTCATTAGGCTCCAGATTCAGCCAGTCTAAATTCCACCTAAGTCTTTCTGCCAAGTGTTTCCTACTGGCAGGCTCTGGCCCTTTGGGGATGCTGAGCCACTGGGAAGCCCTAGGTGGAATTTAGGTTAGGGCTAAATCTGTCCACTGCTGAGCAACATCTACCTTGAGCAATTGGTGAGCCAGAGCTGCTCTAGAAAGTAGCTTGTGATCTTGTAATGCAAGAAAAGGACCAAAAGACGGCGGCATGGGCAACTTTAATTCTGGCACATCTAGTTGTTAGCACACAATGTTGTGTGCCTGATTTTGCAACACTGGTGTTTTCACAACTTTTTTTTTTTTTTTTTTTAGCAGAAGGCATAATACCATCCATTTGTGTAGAAATGATACAGCTAAACTTAAAAGAGAAGTATTTGTTTCTGAAGTCCTTTAAAGTTTCTTTGAGCAAATCAGCTAAATGCTTTATAGCTCCATTATGTGACTTATAAGAACCAGTGCAGCCAAGGCTATAAAAAAAAGCATAAATAGTTAAGATGTAGTAGGGTATTTAGACCAGTTAATAATTTTGGATGCTGGCATCCTATGAGCAAAGACACAGTCACTGTCAGCTGAATCCATGATTTTATCCTTAGAAGTCTGATTGCCAAAGAGTGTTTCTATTGATAAAATCTTCTACATTGCTTTACAATCCATTGTCTTACACAATTGGTGGTAATGACTCAGTGGAGGGCACCTAGCCTACTAGCTGAATTAGGAGTGTAGGTCTGTCTCCAGAGGGAGGGAGAGAGAAAGAGTGAGCCTAAAAACCTGGTTAAAGCACTAAGTTGCCTCTGTGTTCAGAGACTGTAGGGTGAGCTTAAGGAGGCTGGTGGGCTAAGCTGGTGACTAGAAGAGTTTACATGGTCGTTCCCCAAAAGTGAACCGGCCTGTGCTGCAGGACGTGTCACAGTACTGTTTGGTCTGGTCTTCAGTGCCAGAAGTATTTTTAAAAGGTAAGTTAGATTTTGTCATGACTAAAAGCTTCTCAACCAGACAGTGACACCTTCTCTAAGCCCACACAAATCTATGTGTGTGTAGTTGTGGCTCCATATTTCATCACCCGAAAAGGAGCTGGTCCTGCTCTGTGTTTTTTTTAACTTTGGTCATTGCAAAAGATGTTCGTGTAAGTTCCATGGCTTCTCCTCTGAATGCTCGTATTTTTATTACATAGTGAGATCCTAAAACTCCTACTCTATTTTGGTCAAGTACTATGGTGTGACTGGACTGCAAAGGAAAAGAAGACATCTCTTAATACAATGGGGTCCTAATCACTTGATGAGGCCCTAGCAAGACCCATCATCTGAAAGTGAACTCTATGCAAATTCAAATCAGATTACTGCTTTGGAAGGTGGATAATCAGCTGTTGGACCTGCCGTGCTGTCCAGGCAGTTTTCCATCACTGTAAGTCTGAGCAGAAATAGTGTGCCTGAGTGGGAAGTGGTGGGTGGAAGGCCTGTAGTGCAGCTCTGAACCTGTCAGAGGCAGGAGGTCAGAACTGGTGGGTGGTAAAGGCCTTTTAAAAGATTTTGAAAGACTGCAGTTCTGGGCTGCTGTCTTTTAAACAAGCATGAGGTGCTGGTAGGTAGAGATCTCTTGGAAGTTAGTATTCACAGTGTATTTGATCCTGCCAAATTGTGGAAACTTCATTAGTGAGATCTGTTCCACATGATATTTGCAGTTGCTCCGTGAGCTTCTTCTCCAGGCTGTTTCCTTGTGTCTCTGAGCGTTCTATACACTGCCTCTCCTTTGCAGAAACAACTTACGTTTTCATTCTCCTGGCTTGTTCCAGGTCCACATTTTCTTTATTCTCCCCCGTCCACCCACCCCCCACAAATTGCCTCCAGTTCCTTCTTCTTTTGATAGCTAAACCCCTGTGAAGAAAAGTGCTTTCCCTCCTGTATCTCAAAGATGTCATTGGATGAGAGGGGCCTCCTCAAAAGCCTGACACCCTAACAAGTACCCTGCCAAGTAGTGCTGACTGAGTTCACTCACATTTCCTTCCCTGTGGAAAAGACTGGCTTGACTCTCAGCAACCGGATTCCCATGAACAGGAGGAAATCAGTGGTGACATCTCCATCTGTGCCCAAGTTTTTGGAAGCCAGAAGTTTTACAGTATGACTACCAAGACACACCTGGTGTGTTTCAGGAATCCAGAAGGGTGCACATGATGTTTGTTAAGAACAGCCTTAAGCACCGTTACAGCTGTCTTCTTGGTTATAGTGAAAGCATGACATGCAAAAAAGACTTCAAAATAAAGAAGATGCATGAGGGCATATGAGTTCCCTCCCCGTCCCAGTTCTTAGGTGTGTCTGCTTTACAGTGACTCAAAAGCTGTGGTTTGCTAGAATTCCCTTTAGCCTAATAAACAACATGACAAGGAGATGTCTCCAGATACTCATTCTGAACTTTTCTTGACTCAGTTTCCCTTTGTTGCTGTGATATATCCTTTGCATTGTTCCAGCCTACTCCTTGGTTTTGGTGTCCACAGTCCTGTGCCTGCTGCAGGTGTTTATCATGGCTGTTGAGTTGCTGCTAGTCAGCATGCCCGCTCTGTATGCACACATCACTGTGGCCTTTCACACAGCTGCCATCAAAGGGACAGAGACACATGGCCCTTCCAGGATTGTGGAGCACCAGACTGCCATTGAAGTCATTAACTCATTTCTCTCCTAAGAACTAGTGTTCACAGAAGGTCTTCTCAGCCACCTGTGACTCCCTTCTGCACAGGCCCTATGAATATGGAAGATACTTCCCTAACTTTTGTGTCCTACAGTGTTATATGAACACACTGAAACCATGACTCTGAAGAACAAATGTGTAATCTTCTGGCCAGAAAATGTGGCTGAAAAGATGGACTTGAAGGACAGATGTTTAGTTTTTGGGCCAAATGCTTAGCAGTGGCCAAGGCCCTAGTGCATCAGAAACACCTGAAGCAGGCAGCGTCGGTAGTTCAAAATGTCACACAGAAAATGTAAATACTATGACTGAAATATTTAAGTATTTGTGTTTAATTTAAGGGCTGGGTTAGTAATGTTGTTTGGGTATGGACGATGATTTTAGTGCTGATATGTTAGTTACAATGTGGCTTGTGTCAGTTCAGTACTAATTAATTTTGCTTATTTTTTTAGCTTATACCAAGCTTTGCTAGAAGAAAAAGCATTTATTTAGCCATCAAGAGCAGCCTCCGTGTTGCTGGAGGGCTTATCCGTCAGTGCACTCTTTGGTGCACAAGAGAGCCGCGTGTCATGGAAAGCTATCTGGTTTCTGCAGCTCAGTATGGTCCTCCCCACCAGCTGCGCAGAGATGACCACTTCCCATGTGCATTTATCACTGTCGTGAGTTAGAAAATGTCCACTGATCTACTGCAATCTGTATTATTACTCTGACCTGATCTTCAGCTAGGTTTGCGTGAGGGTGTTTTCTTTTAATGGTTAAAGCAGACCAAAGATAACATGCACCATGATACCATGGCTTGATAAACAGGTGGTTATTTATCAGCCTCTAGTGAGCTTGTTACTTCAGAGCCCATTTCCAGAAGTTAATTTTTTCAGGACGTGTTATGCTAGGTGTAGTATTGTGAGAAAAAAAGGCAAACTTTTATTGTTGTAGAAAAGTGATTGCATGACACCGCCTAAAGCAACGTTAAATGTGAAGAAGCACAAGAGTGAAACAGACAATGAAGAACATATTACTTATCATGTGAATAAGTACTTTTAGCTAAAATTCTGGAGAAGAGGGAAGCTTTCCAGCATATCATGCAGCAGTCAAGTCACTGTGTTGAACCTCTGAGTCATGGTCATCTCCGTGTCTATAGACATGGAGTAAGCACAGACCTATGACTTCACTGCAGGAGTGAGCTGTTTGTGGGAGAACGGACAATCTTACCGAGATGCCAGCTTCCAAGAGTGACTAGGAAAGGCTAAAAAATGGGCTGTGAAGAAGGTGCAGCTTCTTTCTTCACCCACACAAATCTTGTCTTCAAAGGTGTTATCAATGTCCTATCTCACAGCCCTACTCCCTGCTTTTTCTTGGAGCTATGTGGGGAATCCACAGGAACTGAGTTAAGCAAAAGACATGAGATGGGAATTGGATTGTGCTTTGCCTGGCAGATTGCTGAGATAATCTGAAATCAGTGAAGCTGTACTGATTAATAAAAGAATATGATCAACTGGTTGGCACTGACTTCAGTGGTAGCGCTATTCTTTTGCTGAAAAGAGGGCAAGGAAGAACTGGAGATGAACAGTTTCTCTTCGTCTTCTGCATCCTGCAGGAGTTCTGCAGGTTGTGCCAACCTTACTCCCATTCTGTGATAGACCTTTGCTCTCTCTGTGGACTGGTGGTGTATGAAAACTGATGTCAGAGTGAAGCTTGTAATATTTTGTTTCCGTACCTTACCTTTGCAATGGGGTAAACAGTGTAAGAATGAGTGTGAGATGGTTAGGTACATGGGACTACACAGAAACTAAAATATTACTTTGGTTTTGCTCCCCTACAATAAACTCGTAATGTTTATTGGGACTGAGTAATGCATGCAAAACAAATGACATTAAATGTTAAGTATCAAAGAAATCTGAGTGGACCTTACTGTACAATTTTTAGGTCTTTACTAGTTGGTGGTGTTGATGTCTGGTTCACATGTGTGAACTTTTTGACATCTGAGTCTTCTGACAATGAAACACTGGAGAGCTGAAGTTGAGCAGTAACGAGGTCTGGAGGAACAGATGTCTGAGTTGGGCTCTGTCCTTGCTTTACAGGGTGCCTTCATAGAATCACAGAATCACAGAATCATTGAGTGGTTAAGGCTGGAAGGGACTTTGAAGATCATCGAGTTCCAACCCTCCTGCTGTGGGAAGGGACACCTCTCTCCCACTAGACCAGGTTGCTCAAAGCCCCATCCAACCTGGCCTTGAACACTTCCAGGGATGAGGCATCCACAGCTTCCTTGGGCAACCTGTTCCAGTGCTTCACCACTCTCATGGTGAAGAATTTCTTATATCTAATCTAAATCTACCCTTCTGCAGTTTCAAATCTACCCTCTTGCAGTTTTCCTAAGAAGTGCTTGTGCCTAGCAATTCCTCCCTCTGAAAAGGGGTTACTTGTACTTAGATGCCTCCCAGCCCTACTAGGGGCTGTTGCCTTGTGATGCAGTCTATGGGTATCAGCTGTGTACGCCCAAAGGACATTTTCTGCTGGCTCTGGGTTAGAAACAGGCTGGAGCTGTAAGTCCCGAGCAGAATCAAAGCCACAGGATGTGTCAGTCCTGGGTTGCTTTGCCTTGCCTTGCCTTGCCTCGCCTCCCGTTCTCTTCCCTCGAAGGCTAACTTTGAAAGCTGGAATTTGGTTTTCTATTTCCTCAAAGTGGAAGGATGTTTTAAGCAGTGCCCATTTTTGTTAGTTTGCTACTGTATCTAATTATAAGTCTTGAAAATAAGGCATCCTGCTAAATTAAATGCCTTGGCAGTGCCCTTCTGAAATTGCTGTAGCTGAGTTGGAATTTCTAGCCCATTACAGTGCAGTTGGCCGAACAGATGGTCTCTGCTTTCCTTCCCCAAGCTTTCTATCTTACTTTTTTTTTTTTTTTTTTCTTGATTCTCTTAACAGAAGGCACCTGAAAGCTTCTATGTGGATATCTGGTATCTTAGACAAAGTAGTCAGTCACCTTCCCAATGTTTCTATGTGCTGCAGTACTTGGGGACATTGCAGAGATGCTTCAGTTACATCTGAAGTATTTCTCACTCCTTTTCCACTGAGATATTTTAACCCAAATTAACAATTTCTCAAGTCATTCATAAGATAGGTGTTTGCAAGATGGAAGCCCTTTACTTTATGAAACGGCCACACCATACAAGTCTTATAATTTTTCAAGAAGAGATAGTTCGGCCTTAGTTAAATACACTTCCCTGGCAAAGCATATGTGGCCTTTATTGAAAAATGAGCATCATGCCAAATTTCAGTTATTAAATGTGTTCACGCATAAAAGAAAGCAATACTTTTTCTTGGCATGCGGGTATATCAGAAACATCCATGTAGAAGTAATCAGACATGAAACAAAGAGAGAGGAAAAAAAAGAGCCTGTAGAAAAAAAGTATACTTCCTTCAGTTGAAGAAAAAACACAGCAAGTTCCGTTATCACGGAATTAGTAGTCCCAAGTCTGTTAACAATTAAAAATAGTAGAAATGCTAATTCCAGGTGAAAGGTCTTGTTTTATTTTTAACTCTGCCATAAATACACTGGTTTAGGATATGGTTAGTTACAGCAGAGCCCTATTAAAATCAAAGTATTAACTGGATAGATGGAGTTCTGTTTCTCACTGTATCAAGGAGCCACTTCTCTAATTGTGGTTCCATGTTGAGGGGTCAGCAAGAGAAATAAGGGCAACATGAGCCTTTTTAACCTTCAATGGCTGGAGAGTTGCCTGAGCCTGGGGAGCTCTGAAAACAGCCTGTGGACACCTGCCCTTTGCTTCATGTCTTCATTTGTTCTCGGGCCTTTGGATTCTCCTAGCAGACAGCTACCCGTGAGCATACATCAGCCTCTGCAAGAAGATGGGCAGCCCAGCAGGACCATGATCATCCCCAGACCCACCACAGCAATAAGAAAGGCAACTCGCACATTTTACTTTTCTGGCATTTAAGCTTGAACTTCTCACTTCCTTGTGTTTACTTGCTGTGCCTTTGTTTTCCAGTCTGGAAATGCTGTTTTCAATTCTTTTTGTGCCTATTTGTGCATTTAGCTGTGTTGGGATCAGACACAAAATGTAGCTCCAAGTGCAGTTTTGCATCCTGAAAGGCCATTGGTAGGCCACAGCAGATACAAAGCAAGACTGTAGAAAATGTCCTTTGATCCCATTTCTCCAGCATTTTTTGCCTCTCACAAAATAAGACTGCTACAGTAGGCTACAAAGCTGTATACCTTGTGTTAGAGGGAGGGTTTATTTTTCATGCTCAGCTTGGTTGTGGCTGGATGTATCAGTGTGATATCCTCAGCTAGACAGACAAATCAGTCATGAGCCTGTGTTTCTTTACAGCGCAGCCCACCCAGGTTTAACCCAACCTTACCCCTACTGCAGGACAAATGCCTGGGACTGGTTTTGCATCCTCGTGCACATCAGTGTTTGGTGGTGTTGCCCAGCAGCCATGTTGTTAAGGACTGACATCACCACCATGGGTGATGTGTGCCCCTCAATATCAAGACAGACCATGTGAACTCGGGGCTCCTGGTTATCTAGCTCTTATTTCAGCTTCTGCTCCCGGCTTTTCTTCTCATAGTTGACAGGGGTATGAGTGAGATGTGAGCCTGGTATTGCCCTGCCGCACAGTCAGGAGGCATCTGTCGTTGCACCTGGGACTGGGAAGCTGTTCAAACGCAGACTTTGTGTCACTGCTAGATGCAAAGTCAATCTATAATGTAAACCATACCACTGTGACTGACAGATCCTGGAGATCTGGAGAAGCTGGCTGAGTTTTCACTCAGAAGGTAAAATCATAACCCGGTGTCTTAAAAGGAGTAGGAGGGAGATGCTGAGGTGGGAAACAAGTTGTTTTCCTTGTTTGGCCATAGACTTTTACAAATGCCAGCCAGGCTTAGTTTTCTAATGTCACCAGAGTACTCCTGCTGGACATGAGTATTCTGCTATTTGGCACAGAAATTTTCCTGTCTGGTATCTAGTGAACCATCATTAAAAAAACAAAGAGTAATAGTCTGGTGAAAGTGCAGAGTCGATAGTGCTGAGTAATGTATTTGCATACTGGTATATGCCCTATGAAAGCAAATAAGATTATGTCAAACTCATCTGGAAGAGAGTTAATTTAACATCCTGGCTAAAGTTACGCAACCAGAGGGAGGCGGGAGTGCAGGGTGGGGGGTGGTGGATGTAATAGACTGGCTGATGAAGCCTGGGGGACAAAATGTCCTAGTGGAAATTGTATGTAGCACAAAAGAATGTAACATAAGAACCCAGCAGAGCACTGATTCAAGGCTGCTTATATACACACACAACTGTTTTTCTGTTAGTTTTAGGAACGCACGGTATGACGAAAGGAGGAAAAAAAAAAAAAGGATTTGCAAGACAGATTAACTGTGTCGTTCGTATTGAAGTCTAAGTTGCTCCTTGGTCCTGATTCAGAAAAGCCCTTGCAGGACACACCAGGGTGTGAGCATGCTTCAGTGCATTTGATGGATAAAGGCCAGTCTGTACTGTAAACAGCAGGACTGAACAAATGCTCAGGTCCTCTTTTCAAAAACCGGTAATGTTGCTAGAGATGATTCCCCCTCTGCAGCCCATCATGGGTTGAAAAGTTGCAGGGCTTCAGAGGTGTTTGGATTTGTACCCAACCTTCGCATTTGAGATTTGATTTTTAGCAATTCATTTCAAGCACTCATTGTGAACAACTCCATATTTTTAGGTAGCTTTGCTCTGGACTTTGTGTAGTTCACGTTTGTCTCTCACTATTATAGGCTTGGAGCCAGCTTTGCTGGGGAGAAACAAATAGGTTTCTTGCAACAAGCAGAGTCTGAAATGAAGATCGAACCCTTACTTTTAAAAGCCTTTGTGTTCTGTATTGGAGATCATAGCAGACAAAACTGCTTTCCTTCGTGCTGGTAGTCACATGTCTCTAAATTAAATCTCACTCTCAACACTAAGTCTAAGGAGTATGTTATGAAAGCCTGGAGTCTGAGAACAATTCCAAGAAAATTCAAACATAAGCTTGTCCATTATACCAAAATTTGTGGACAGCTAGAACCATGACCCTGTATCACAACACAGTGATGGTAGCATTTTAGTGCTGTTTGATTCATGTGCTGGATTAAGCTGCATGCACTTAAGGAAGCAACATCTGCGAGCATAACTGCAGTGCCAGGATGTGAAGTTTTAGAACAAAGTTAATGTTTACAGTAAGGCTATCTTGGGCCTCACAGTGAGTATTGATGGCAAATCTACCTCCAGGAGCAATGGGCAAAAGAAACTTGATGATAAGTTTACTGATGTCACCAAATGCTCCTGCATGCTTAATTTGAGAACGTCTTTTGCATGTAACTGGCACAGGGCTCAGAAGCTTCCTGGACTAAATCCTTGCCCAGAAGCTCTGCAAAGACCCTGAGCCAGGTTCTCAAGCTGCAGTGCAAGCAGTTGTTCCTCCAGCTATGTAACCATGTCTGTGCCGAACCTGGCTGAGAGAAAAAAGGGGAGCTGACCTGCACTCCAGAGACACGGATTTGCTCCAGGCCAGGCAGATTTTGGGGGCTTGCAGTCAACAGGGGAGACAGATGCTTCCATGCAGTGGTGTGGAGTAAGGAATTAATCCTTTTCACTGACTTCTCAGAGTGACCAGACAGCAAGTATCAGCATCTAAAGTCAAGCAGAATGAAAATTAGTTTAAAGATTGTGGGATCCTTGCAAAACTGGCGGAGCCTGAGGAGAAAAAAAAGGCACTTCAATATCAGGAAATCACAGAATCATAGAATTACACTGAATCACAGAATGTTCAGGTTTGCAAGGGCCCTTGAAAGATCAAGTCCAACCTCCCTGCCAGAGCAGGATCACCTACACTAGGTCATACACGCCCTCAGAGAAGGAGACCCCACAACCTCCCTGGGCAGCCTGTTCCAGTGCTCTGTCACCCTCACAGGAAAAAAGTTTTTCTGAACGTTTTTGTGGAACTTCCTATGCTCCAGCTTGCACCCGTTGCCCCTTGTCCTATCATTGGACATCACTGTGAGAAGAGGCTGGCTCCATCCTCCTGACGCTCACCTTTTATATATTTATAAATCACAGAATCATAGAATCATAGGGGTTGGAAGGGATCTCAAGAGATCGTCTAGTCCAACCCCCCTGCCAGAGCAGGATCATCTAGGGCAGGCCACACAGGAATGCATCCAGGTGAGTTTTGAAAGTCTCCAGACAAGGAGACTCCACAACATCTCTGGGCAGCCTGTTACAGTGCTCCATCACCCTCACAGGAAAGAAATTTTTCCTCATGTTGAAGTGGAACTTCCTATGTCCTAACTTAAATCCATTATTCCTTGTTCTATTACTGGGCACCACTGAGAGAGATTATCTCGTATATTAATGAGGTCACCCCTCAGTCTTCTCCAAGCTAACGAGACCCAGCTTCTTCAGCCTTTCCTCATAAGGGAGATGTTCCACTCCCTTCATCATCTTTGTGGCTCTGCGCTGGACTCTTTCAAGCAGTTCCCTGTCTCTTTTGAACTGGGGGGCCCAGAACTGGATGCAATATTCCAGATGCGGCCTCCCCAGGACAGAGTACAGGGGGAGAAGGACCTTTCTCGACCTACTAGCTACTCCCCTTCTAACACACCCCAGGATGCCATTGGCCTTCTTGGCCACGAGGACACATTGCTGGCTCATGGTCATCCTGCTGTCCACCAGAACCCCCAGGTCCCTTTCTCCTACACTGCTCTCCAGCACGCCAGTCCCCAGCCTATACTGGCACATGGGGTTATTCTTTCACAAGTGCAAAACTCTACATTTGCCCTTGTTGAACTTCTTAAAATTTCTTCCCACCCAGCCCTGTAGCCTGTCTAGGTTTATCTGGATGGCAGCACAGCCTTCTGGTGTGTCAGCCACTCCTCCCAGTTTTGTGTCATCAGCAAACTTGCTGACAGTGCTCTCTGTTCCCTCACCCAGGTCGTTGGTGAATATATTGAATAATACTGGTCCGAGTACCGAACCCTGAAGGACTCCACGAGCTGCAGCAAATCTCAAAAGAAATGTAGGTGGAAGCGCTCTTTAAAGTGATGTACCAAAGAAAGAGGCAATGACTCTTGTGCAGAATTATATGAAGATGGCAGAACTGTTGTGTTTTTAAGTCTAATTATTACCATGTGAGCTCTTCCTGTGAGCAAGTTTTACCTTATTGATGTGAGTGTTGTGCCATCAGCATCAAGGCCCCATTAACACCCTCCTGACATTCAGTCACCTGGCATGTGAAGCTCGAAGCCTGAAGGAAAGACAGATAAAGGAGTTGAAGGAAAAACTAGAGAAAATACAATTTGTCCAGGAGTATTTCACTGAACCTGAAACACCAGTCTCTTGAGTCTGGAAGAAGAGCAGCTGACAGGAGAGCTGGAGCAAGTGCTAGGAAAGAGGGGAATATGCACCTCATCAGACGGACACAGTAAAGAAATAATATAAAGCAGTGTCTCCAGGAAGGTTTCCCACTTGAAAAATTGACCAGTTTGGACTGGACCAACACCTGGGATTCAAAGAGACTTCAGCCTAAAGAGTGCATATTTGAGAATGCCTCTTACTCACTATCTACTTCATCTTTTGGTGCCCAGATCCTCATACTTGCTTGGAGGCACTGCAGTGGTCCCCTGTGAAGTGCTCAGCACCCACCCCTGATGGCATGGTCTTTAGGCCTCTCTGCCCTTTTTCTGTCCTGTTATCCTTGTATTCTCAGAGGGCAGCCCGGAAATGAGGAGAAACAGACCAGCTTTGAATGAAAGTCCTGCCCAGGAAAAGCCAAATGAAGAATAAGAAATATGTTCTGCTTGAGTATGACATTTTTCCCTGAGATTTCTTTGCAAATTCTTGGTAGTTTCTGAGAATGTCTTGGATAGAGGCTGAAGCTGGTTTTTGGTAAACTTTGTGAACATTTTGATTACATCAGAACTAAAAGTCTCCAGATGGATATTAGCTGTGAAAGAAAACAGTCTCCCAGAGAACAGGAGTCCTTAAACATAAGATACCTCTGCATATTTCAATGCATATGGTTACAAATCTCTTTCAGTTTGGTGATATAAACTGTTTGCATTTGGGGATGCTGAGGTGCCCTGCTACTATGCCCTGTTCTGTGCCTACATCTGCACGGTTAGTTGTTGTTTGTGCAGGTGGTGATGCTTATGTCAGTATCACAGATGCCAGGTCATATTAGCTTGTGATCAGATTTCCCCATGTAATATGTCCTCCCCACCTCCCCTTCATCACTCAGTACCAATACAAGCTGCCTCTGCATTAGGCAGATAGGCATTTATCTTCCTGAAATCCCTCTGGGGTGAAAAAAACCCACTTCCCACTGTACCCATTCCTTACAAGGTGGGAAAATAAGGAAACAGATCCTTTCAGATGCTTAGACATCTAAGTCACAAATCCTGTAGGGGTAATGAGACCTCTGAGTCATTCATTAACCATTGTCAGTGAATTTGTCCAGCTTCTGGAAGAAGCGGGAGTTGAACTCAGATCTCCCCAGTATTTTTTTGTTTCCTGAAACAAGAACCAGCCTATCTGCCTTTTTTTTTCCCCTTTTCCTTTTGACACAGCATCATATACACTTCTCTCAGCTGATTTTTTTTCCCTAAGCCAACACTCTTCTTTGGCTGTCTTTGAATGTTTCCTAATTGTTTTTCTTTCTCTTTCACCTCTTACTCTTTTCTTGTTCTCATTTATCCTCTTATTTTCTGTTCTGGCCCATACTTTTTTTTGGTCCTCTCTTTGTATAGATCCAGCCAACCTGACCTCCAAAGGGAAAGCAATGAAATAAGCAGTGTGGTTGCACTGACAGGTCGGTGCTGGGCCTCTTTGTCTTTTATGCATAAGTTTTTCAAATCCAGGTGCAAAAGCTTTCAGTGCTAGGGCAATGCTGTTGCCTTTATGTGTTATTCGCATCAGCAAACCACAGGTCACTTAAGTAAAGGCTTAGGACTTGCTTAGAAAGACCCTTAAGAATATACTGTCAGGCACGTGCTTAAGTAGTGTTCACTTTGTATGTCTATGCATTTTGGTTGAGAAGCGTGCTCTCTGACACAGGAAAAAGGATTCTTGAGCTTTAAACATGCAGCTACTATGCCTGACAGATCTGTAGAATCAGACAAAGGTTTAAAGGCTGGAAGACACCATTGTGATAATCTTGAGAGACATCCAGAATGCCAGAGGTCAAAGAACCCCATTTCTTCTTTAGCGGCCTTTTAACAGCTGGTGGAGACACAGTTAACTTTATTGTTGCTACTATCTTATCAGCACTACATAAAATGCTCCCAGACTGGTGTATGTCTGTAATTATCTACCTGGCACATGAATAATACTTGCGCAATGGCATGCTTGTTGTCGTCACAGTATTCAGTTACAGGTGCCATTTGGTTATTCTTGGTGCCGTTGTCTTTACTGCAGCATCTGCTGATATTAGACGACTATAGATGCCTAAGTCTTCTCCATACAATCATCCTTCTGCTATTTTAACAGGAGGAAGAGAGGCATAGGGCAATGAAACAGGCATCTGGATCAAGGAAGGGAAGAGGCACTGCAGTCATAGCTAGATCAGTCCTATAACATCAGAGGCAGTATGCCTTGGTTTTATTGCATCCTTGAAGCAAGCTCAGTGGGTTCTTTTTCCATGACTTACATAGGCTTAAATTCTCTGTGGCTATGCTGTATCTAGTATTTCCTATGATACTTAGAAGCAGACAACTAGGGCTGCTGGTAAAGCTGTTGGAAAACCTGGCCTTAGTTCCAGCAATAACTAGTTAAAGTCTGCTTTTCTAATACTCAATAAAAACTTGTTTTCTGCCATAATCTGAACTACAGGTAGCCAGAACAACTGCTGGAAGACGAACTTTTCATCCTGCAAAGATAAGAGAGGTGGTTTCCCTACTGTCTCCAATCTATGGTAGGACTGATCATGACAAGACCACAGAATCACAGAATCACAGAATCACAGAATGTCAGGCATTGGAAGGGACCTCGAAAGATCATCTAGTCCAACCCCCCTGCCAGAGCAGGACCACCTACAGTAGGTCACACAGGAACATGTCCAGACAGGTTTTGAATGTCTCCAGAGAAGGAGACTCCACAACCACCCTGGGCAGCCTGTTCCAGGGCTCTGTCACCCTCACAGGGAAAAAGTTTTTCCTAATGTTTTTGTGGAACCTCCTATGTTCCAGCTTGTATCCATTGCCCCTTGTCCTGTCATTGGACATCACTGTGAGAAGAACCTGGCTCTGTCCTCCTGACACTCACCCTTTAGATATTTATACATATTAATAAGGTCACCCCTCAGTCTTGTCCAAGCTAAAGAGGCCCAGCTCCTTCAGCCTTTCCTCATAAGGGAGATGCTCCACTCCATCATCTTTGTGGCTCTGCGCTGGACTCTCTCAAGCAGTTCCCTGTCCTTCTTGAGCTGGGGGGCCCAGAACTGGATGCAATATTCCAGATGTGGCCTCACCAGGGCAGAGTAGAGGGGCAGGAGGACCCCTCTCAACCTACTAGCTACTCCCCTTCAAATACACCCCAGGATGCCATTGGCCTTCTTGGCCACGAGGGCACATTGCTGGCTCATGGTCATCCTGCTGTCCGCCAGGACCCCCAGGTCCCTTTCCCCTACACTGCCTCTGAAAAGAAGCCAGAGAACCTTCTTCCTGTTTGTGTAGTAGGTTGCCTGCCTCTTGAACTGGCAGCTCTCTCTCTCCCAAGCAGGGTTTTTCAGGCTTGTTCATGGTGTTGCCCTGAGGTAGCCCTCCAGCCTCTGGTACTAAATTGTGTCCATGGCTGGAGCTGCACCACACTGGGCAGTATTGCTGCAGATAGAGTCTACTTTACTACTCAGTTTCCTGGGATGACACCTCCATTTATGTTCACAAATTTTACTGGAGCAGAACTGAAGTATTTTTAAAAATGTCTGTTTGTAATAGGTTTCTGTATTTCCACATTGTGGTGAGGAAAAATATGTGCACATCATCTGCACAAGGGTCAGGCAGTGTTGTGTACATGCTAGAGGGTGAATTGGTGATAGCGGGCCTGAAATCCAGAGAAAAAAGCACCAGACTGAGTACATATATCTATGACCAAATCACCCACAGCACAGCAGGGAGATGGTCTGGCTTGCAGAGGAAAGTGTCTTTGTATCAGCTCTGAAAGCATAGAAATGGTGAAACTGTGAGCTGGCAAATGGATTTTTCCTTTGACAGCATGCCAGTACCTGGTGTTTTACTTTGCAAATTCCTTGACCGGGCTGTTTACCAAGCATCATAAACTTGCTGGTGTGTGAATCTGCCTATCCTCCTTACACCAATGCAGAGGGTTGGCTAGTCTGCCTGCTCTTGGCTTTCACAGACATCCAGCTATCCTTGTAGGTGTGGCAAAAGCCTGTGTGCTCCTTCCATAATGCAGTGACATGTGGTCTTCTCTGCATTAGTTACTAAGCAGTGTTAATGATAGTTTATTATGTCTGGTGTCAAAATGCTTGGTAGTTCACTTGAACCACTTTAATCCAAAATCATTCCTGGACAAGAAACTGTCTCTGAGCTGCTCTCATGAAAACCTTGAGTAGTATCCGGCTGAGAAAGAAGACAAAATGTAAAATACTTCATGAAGGCTGAGTTGACTTTCAGATGCAGGGCCCTGCAATGCTAGGCAGTGGTCAAACAACTAGAAAGGGATTCTTCTTGCCCCAAATTACCTGCCAGCTGGACAAAACAGGCAAGGAATTGTGACGATGCTTGTTGGGCACTGAATTTGAGCCTTGCTTAGGCCCATTACAGTCCAACCTATATCTTGTTTAACTTGCGTAGTTGTATCAAGAGCTTAAAACAATTTCAGCAAAGAATATGACACCATCCACTAATTACAACAAGTATTTTACACTGGGATAGAATTAGCTCTGACTAGTGGTAAATATCTGTATGCCTCGTTGATGTAAAAATGTAAACGTAGAACTCTTTTGAGGAAGAAACTAGAGTAAGTCTCTTCAGTTATTCCACTGAAGTCTCTGGCCCTCGGCCAGTTTGGCCTTGGTGTGAGTTTGGCCCCATTTAAAATCTGAGGCTGTGCTTCAGTGAGATATACGGATCTACTTGAATTGCAAGACACATACGTGTGTCATTCCCTGGAAACTGTTAGGCACATATGCTTTATTAGACATATGAGCCTCTGGGTTATTTATTATAATGATTAAATACTTACTAATGACTGATAATTAAAGAGTAGCCTAAAAGTTGGTATTTCCTATGTCTTAAAATAAAACAGCAATATTTTGAAATTGAATTCTTGAGTAAGACGTGAATGGCAAAATACATGTTTAGTTACATGTGATAAAGTTGGCAAGATATGTTTTCAAAAGCAGAAGTCTAAAATTAGGTCTTAAAGCCACACTTACAAAAGCTAAATAAACAGCTGGGCTTTTAAAAAGGCTGAATACCCGTGAGTTTCCTGGCGAGAGGACCAAATACAGATTTCAATACTTGCAGTATCATTGAAAGACAGTATCAAATTCCCTTGATTTCCCACCAAGGCTCCAGGTCTGAGTATCCACATTCACCATGGTTCACTGTGGTGCCACCTGGGACTCCCAAGTGCTGGCAGCACTTCCCTGAAAGAGCGGAGCCAGCCTGATGCACAGAGAAGGCAGAGGCAGACTGCAAACTGTATGCATGTAGGCTGGGGAAACATACATTTCCACTCCTCATTTTAAAATCTTGATGCATTTTAATTCATCCTATCAGCAGTGCAATTTATGGCATTGTTACAGATTCACATGTTTGTTTTCACTCCAAGAACTGTCTGTTGTTGGTGATACTATTAGCAAGGAGCATGTTAATTCATCCTCATGCCAGTCTCTTTAGAACAGTGCCCATCGGTGCTTAGGAAGCAGTTGGCTGATCCAGGAAGAGTGGATGAAGCTGGGTCTTCATACATTTATGCACCCCTTCTTTTCCCAGCAAAACACATACGCACCAACGCATTTGTGTATTCCTTCACTTACACGGCAGTCCTCCTGCTTGCCAAGTCCGTCATCTCAGTTCCCCCAGAGAAGGGTGGGATACTGATGCAAGACACTGTATTAGATGGCTGTTCCCCTCCCTCAAACTGGAGTCTGATGACATGTCTGCTAAAATGCGTCAGATGGTTTGGGAAAGAGAGCAAGTGAGAGTGACAGAGAGGGAAGTCTGGGTGGAGGGATTTGGTTTTAATTAAAACAAGTAAAGCCATGTTTTCCAAGCCCCAGATTGCTTTCAAGTCTGGCAGAAGCTGCTGGGTAAAAGTGAATCTAGAGGTGGCTTTATTGTTTTCCAGGAGATCCTCTGCTGTGGGAAAGCTATGATGCCAGGAGATATTTGGTGTAGGATTCTTGGGGAGCTCAGGTTGGAAGAGACCGCTGGAGGGCTCTAAGATGGGAGCACACAGTGACTCTAAGCTGACAGCCTCCAAACATTTCAGCTGCAGAGCAGAAATGGCATTTTCCTCTCTGGAAATGTGGTTTTTTTCACACCCTTTGGTTAAAAGGGCAGGCACGTAGATCTGTTCTGTAGCTCCTGGAAGGCCCTGGGAAGGTCCTGGTTCTGCCACTGTCCGTGTGGCAACATCTTTCCTTTCCCTGTGTCTCTTGTCCCTCCCATCCATTGCTAGTAGAGACTTCAAGCTGCCCAAGACCAAAAACTTTCTCTTAGTGCGTATTTATGTGGTGTGTAGCATGCAGGGACATCAGTCCCTTCAGGGACTCCAGGCACTACCATGACACGAGTTGTGCAAGTGAAACAGAGTAGATGTTACAGAGCCTCCTATGATCACCAGCAGGTTTTTTTTGGGTTTTTTTTTTCCCCTGTTCCCAGCAGCAGCACGTTTCTTTTGGATGAGACAGCTTGCATTGGCTGCGAGAGAAATGGCTGTCTAAATCCGGTGACCAAAGATTTTCCTGCACAGGCAAATGCTGGGTTTGTGTCCAGGACCCTGTTTTTGTTTAGAAGTGAGATTCATGTGTGAGACAGTGGTCTCCTTCTCAGGCATGCCTGCATCTTCCTTGCTGAGATACTTTCTCCTTGCTGTCATTCTGGAATTGCTGGAGATGGACAGTGCTGTAAATTTGCCTTATGAGTCATAATCCTCATTGTGCTGTGTAGTCCTCTGGAAACCAGCTCTAATCCTGTAGAGAAATCCTCACAGTACTCTAATTCATCATGGAAAAAAAACTTTAGATACCTCTAAAAAAATACAAACAAGCAAATAATGCAAACTAGGGAGTTTTCTGGCATTAGTTTCTGAAGATGCTTCAGGAGGCACAAAGACTTGGTTTTGCAGGATGTTAGGGGACAGGTTAGCTCACTCGGTTAAGAGTGTGGTGCTGATAACACCAAGGTCATGGGTTTGATCCTGTTTGGTCCCCATGTGTTGCCTGATCTAGTTGAGACGCATCCCTGCCCATAACAGGGCAGTTGGATTAGATGATCTCTAAGGTCCTTTCCAGCCTAGGCCATTCCATGGTTCTATAATTGTCTGGAGCCCTCTGAATGCCATACAGTCATGTTGGTGTCTGATGTGAACCTGTATTTCTGCATTAGCTTCATATGAAGCAGCCAGTCGAGCACTGGAGATGAACTGTCTGTGATATTTTAACCCTGGGAATTGAGAACTGCAGAATGCAGGTGCCCGCTTATCTGTTGTGCAGACACTGGGGATGAAGATCAACAAGGCCTGCACAGTGAGAACTAACTGAAGGAGGGAGCCTTGTGGTGCCAGGGCAGCTCTGTTTTGTCTAAAGAATGCAGACATTCCTGAAATCCTGAAAACAGATAAGTTGCTTTGAAACAGAATTTTGAAGGCCACAGTGCCCAGAGCAAAAACTTTTGCTGCATTATCCCTAAAAGGCATATTACAGTTGACACCCCGCAACCATGCTAATGAGCCTAGAGAAGTACCTGCTGAACATATAGGACCATAGTCCCCTACTCTACACCCAAATCATGCTAAACATCATCCCAGGGAGGGGAGATAGATAAGATTAAAATACAAGGAATGTCGAGAGAGTATATTGCTGGGGGAAGAGAACAAACTCGGAAGAGGCAGCTGAGGGGCTGTACTCCTTCTCCTCCACCCAAGACGGGGATGTCTTCTTTGTAAGAATTGCCCTTTCACCTTTTGGTGAGAAATACCTGGGGTAGTATTTTGCTAACATTATTCTTATATATTAATGATATTGCAGTGAGTGAATTTATCAATGTCAATCCCAAATCTATTGTATCTTGTCTTTTTAATAAATCACCTATTCTTTACCATGTTGCAAATTGTCTTAGTGCAAGTCCTTAACGGGGCTTTGAAACAAAGTAAGCGCTTAGCTCAGGTATGTGCCTGCCACAGCCGTGTACCCTTCACACGACACTGTCACAGGCTTGTTGTGGCTGCTGAACATGATAGCAGGGCTGAACTTCTTTTAATAGTGTAGTTTTTTGATGTGAGAAATTAATGAAGCTAATTTCTTCATACTTAGTATCTTTTCTTCCTTCCTCTGTTTCTATTTTGATCAGAGATGCCATAGCAGAGACGCTGTTTAGGGGCAAGTGTGGGTGTCCCCTGTCTGTCCATTCATCATGTCCATTTGAAACTGGTCAGCTCGTTGTAAAGCAACGAGGGTGGTGAAGGGACTAGAGGGAAAGTCCTATGAGAAGAGGCTGAAGGAGCTGGGGCTGTTCAGCCTGGAGGAGACTCAGGGGGGACCTTATCACTCTCTACAACTGCCTGAAGGGAGGTTGTAGTCAGGTGGGGGTCAGGCTCTTCTGCCGGGCAACCAGTGACAGGACGAGAGCGCACAGCCTGAAACTGCATCGGAGGAGGTTTAGGTTGAATCTCAGGAAGCACTTCCTCACGGAGAGGGTGATCAGGCATTTGGGATGCACTGCCCAGGGAAGTGGTGGAGTCACCGTCCCTGGAGGTGTTTGAGGAGAGGCTGGATGTGGCACTTAGTGCCGTGGTCTAGTCAGTGTGGTGGTGTTGGGACATAGGCTGGACTTGATGATCTCAGAGGTCTTTTCCAGCCTCAGTAATTCTGTGATTCTGTGATTGTTGTGGTTCAAGCCGGGTGACCGGCGGAGCGAGACAAAGAACCACGTGGTCGCTCTCTCACTCGCTCACCCCTGCCGGGAGTGAGGGGAAGAGCCCGGAGAGAGCAGGAGGCGGAGGCTCCAGGGGTTGAGATAAAAAAACAGTTTGTTTTAATGGTGAACAGAAATGATAACGATAACAGTGAAGTAACAGTAACGTTTAACCAGATATAACGCGAGTAACATGTAACGTGGATCTCACCAACCCGAACGGACCGAAAACCGGAAAGTAGAGCGCCCCCACCCCGACTGCTCCATATATATATACCCCAGCATGACATCATGATGGTATCGAATATCCCTTTGGCTAGCGACTAGACTAGTTTGGTTGAGCTATTCCCTATTCCCGGCTAGCTTCTTTACTGAGAATTAACCCTATCCTAGATGAACCCAGTACAGTGATTCTGTGATCTATGGTTTTCTCCTGTGTTTCTTCACAAAGTGCTGACGGGACCCCCTGTGTGACAAAGCCTGATTCATCTGGATGAGGACTTACTTAAAGGCCTTTAATGAGGACTTCTTTTTCTTCTTGGTATGAAGAAATCAAACTTAATTGATTCCATGCAGGTGGACCCAGGCTGGCTTTCATAGACCAGGTTGAGCTGACAAGAAGAGGAAAAACCCTTGTGCTCTTATGCCTAGCCTTGGTTTCCCACCTTCAGAAGGAAGACAAAGACAGTCTCACTCCCCCACAGGGCATCAGTGGGATGACTGTCAGCAGTTGCAGTGGCACATGTGTCCTGGACAGGCAGACTTGTGCTGCTTCTGGAGTGTGACAAACACTCATGTGGATGCCTTGAGCATGATGATGTTCCCAGCTGGCCAACCGTGGTAAAAACACAACCGCCATGTGAATAACAAACAAGCGTTAATTTCCTTCTGCTTTGGTGCATACCTGGCGTTTGCCAGGAAGATTTTAACACGCTCTTTAGGAAAGATGGAGGACCTTTGCTTAAGACAAGCCAAATATGCTCTTTCAAACAAAAGGAAGGATTTCAGGGAAGGCAGCTAATGGTACAGGTCCAGGGAGCTTTCTCAGCTGGAACCTTTACAGTGAGAAAGAGCTCGAAGGTGCTTTTCCCTTGTTGAGAAGAGTCCCAAAGAAAACACACGCAGGACCAGACAATTTCTCCAGGTGCTGTGTCTCCCCATCCACAGGTGATCCTTGTAGGTCACCATCTGTGGAGAGGTTGCAAAGATCTGAGATGAGTCAGGCCTGAGGGATGTTCCCCCAAGCAGAATGGCCCTGGGTTTTTTAACCATGGAAAAGCAAAGTGTTTCCTCTGGTTGTGTAGTGCACGTTCTTCATGCATACCTCCTGAAGAGGCCAGGCCTTTCATTGCCTGCCTTGGACTTGCCTTCTCGCTCTCTTGTTTCTTCTTGGCAGTCATACAGCAAGGGAACTCCTTCATTAGCTCAGCAAAGGCCTGGAGGTAAACTCCCTGCCACACAGGAACCAGCACCAGCTCATTACCTGCCACACACAAAGCTTTCTAACATATGCAAAAATACCTCTGTGATATGCACTGCATGCACGTGTGCAAGTTAGTTAATACCAGTAAATTCCCGTTAATTTCCTGACTAGCTGCTGGTTTGTTTGCTGACATTTTCCTTGGGAATGGTGTTTTCACAGAATCACAGAATGTTAGAGGTTGGAAGGGACCTCAAAGATCATCTAGTCCAACCCCCCCGCCAGAGCAGGACCACCTACAGTAGAGCGCCCAGAAACATGTCCAGACGGGTTTTGAATGTCTCCAAAGAAGGAGATTCCACAACCTCCCTGGGCAGCCTGTTCCAGTGCTCTGTCACCCTCACAGTAAAAAAGTTTTTTCTTATATTTTTATGGAACCTCCTGTGTTCCAGCTTCCACCCATTGCCCCTTGTCCTGTCAGTGGACACCGCTGAAAAGAGCCTGGCTCCATCCTCCTGACATTCCCCCTTGACATATTTATAAACATTAATGAGGTCACCCCTCAGCCTCCTTTTCTCCAAGCTAAAGAGACCCAGCTCCTTCAGCCTTTCCTCAGAAGTGAGATGTTCCACTCCCTTCATCATCTTTGTGGCTCTATGCTGGACTCTCTCAAGCAGTTCCCTGTCCCTCTTGAACTGAGGGGCTCAGAACTGGACATAATATTCCAGATGCGGTCTCACCAGGGCAGAGTAGAGGGGCAGGAGGACCTCTCTTGACCTACTTGCTACTCCCCTTCTAATACACCCCAGGATGCCATTGGCCTTCTGGGCCACGAGGGCACATTGCTGGCTCATGGTCATCCTGCTGTCCACTAGAACCCCCAGGTCCCTTTCCTCTGCGCTGCTCTCCAGCAGGGCAGTCCCCAACCTATATTGGCACATGGGGTTATTCTTTCCCAAGTGCAAAACTCTACACTTGCCCTTGTTGAACTTCATAAGATTTCTCCCCGTCTAGCCCTCCAGCCTGTCTAGGTCTCTTTGAACGGCTGCACAGCCTTCTGGTGTGTCAACCACTCCTCCCAATTTCGTATCATCAGCAAACTTGCTGACAACATTCTCTTATCCCTCATCCAGATCATTGGTGAATATATTGAAAAGCACCGGCCCGAGCACTGACCCCTGAGGGACCCCACTAGACACAGGCATCCAGCCAGACTCAGCCCCATTGACCACAACTCTCTGGCTTCTTCCCTTCAACCAGTTCTCGACCCACCTCACTACTTGGTCATCCAGACCACACTTCCTCAGTTTACCTATGAGGATGCTGTGGGAGACGGTGTCAAAGGCCTTGCTGATGTCCAGGTAGACCACATCCACTGCACGGCCACCATCCATCCACCTGGTTATGTCTTCGTAAAAGGCTATCAGGTTGGTCAAACATGACTTCCCCTTGGCAAAGCCATGCTGACTGCTCCTAATAACCTTCTTATCCTTGATATGCCTAGAGACAGCGTCAAGGATAAGATGTTCCATCACCTTTCCAGGGATGGAGGTGAGGCTGACCGGTCTGTAGTTACCTGGGTCATCCTTCCTGCCCTTCTTATAGACTGCAGTGACATTCGCTTTCCTCCAGTCTTCAGGCACCTCACCTGTTGCCCACGACTTACCAAAGATGATGGAGAGTGGCCTAGCAATGACTCCCGCCAGCTCCCTCAGCACCCGTGGGTGCATCCCATCAGGGCCCATGGATTTATGAATGTTCAAGTGTTCAAACTGATCCTTAACCCACTCCTCATCAATCAAGGCAGACTCCTCCTTTGTCCTGACTTCCTCTGGGGCCTCAGGGGACTGAGGCTCCTGAGGACGGTCTCCAACAGTGTAGACAGAGGCAAAGAAGGCATTCAGCAACTCTGCCTTCTTTCTGTCCTCTGTCTCCAGGGCACCCACCTCATTCACCAGAGGGCCTACATTGCCTCTAGTGTTAGTTTTGTCAGCAATGTATTTGAAGAAGTCCTTTCTGTTGTCTTTGACCTCCCTTGCAAGTTTGAACTCCAAGGAGGCCTTAGCATTTCTAATTGCCTCCCTACACTCCCTGACAGCTGTCCTGTACTCCACCCAAGTGGCCAGCCCTTCCTTCCACAATTTATACACCCTCCCTTTCCACCTGAGTCTGCCCAGCAGATCCCTGGATAACCATGCAGGTCTCCTGGATCTCTTTCTTGATTTCCTACCTGATGGGATGCACTGATCCTGAGCCTCAAAGAAGTGGTCTTTGAATGCCAACCAACTCTCTTGGGCCCCTTTACCTTTCAGCTCCCTGTCCCAAGGGGTTTCCCCCAGCAATTGCTTGAAGAGGCCAAAGTTGGCCCTTCTGAAGTCCAGAGTTGCGATCCTGCTTGGTATTCTGTTTTTACCACACAGGATCCTGAACTCCACTGTCTCATGATCGCTGCAGCCAAGATTACCCTCAACCTTCACTGCTTCAACCAGACCTTCCTTGTTTGTGAGCACAAGGTCCAGCAGCGCTCCTCTCCTGGTTGGCTCATCCACCATTTGCATCAAAATGTTATCATCGATGCACTGGAGGAACCTCCTGGACTGAGGATGGCTGGCTGTGTGGGACTTCCAGCAAACATCTGGGTAGTTGAAATCCCCCATGAGAACCAGGGCCTGCGATTGAGAGGCTGCTGTCAGCTGCCTGTAAAAGGCCTCATCAACTTCCTCCTCCTGATCAGGTGGTCTGTAGTAGACACCCACCACAGTATCACCTGTGCTAGCCTGCCCCTTAATTCTTACCCATAAACTCTCTACTTGCTCCTCATCTGCCCCTGGATGGATCTCAATACATTCCAGTTGCTCTCTCACGTACAGAGCAACTCCCCCACCTCTCCTCATCAACCTGTCTTTCCTAAAAGGAACATAACCATCAAGGCCCACATTCCAGTTATGTGAGCTGTCCCACCATGTCTCTGTAATTGCAATAAGATCATAGTTCTCCAGCTGCACATAGACTTCTAATTCTCCCTGCTTATTCCCCATGCTTCTTGCATTGGTATACAGACACTTAAGAGATTTAATGGAGCATCTGTTACTGTTGCTTGTGCCTTTTACGCCTAACCCTGGGATACTTCCCCTTGGCTTATGTGTAGTGACTCGGGTTTTATCCCCTTCCCCCTTCCAACTTAGTTTAAAGCCCTATCTATTAATCCCGCCAACTCTCCAGCAAGTATTCTCCTCCCTCTCTTAGACAGCTCTATACCATCCATATCTCTCATGCCCAGTAATGCATAAACTTCCCCGTGATCATAAAACGTTGCTGGTGGCACCAGTCTTTGAGCCATGCATTAACTGCATGTACTTTTCTGTTCCTTTCACTATTCCTGTCACCTACTGAAGGGATAGATGAGAAAACTACCTGTGCCCCCGATCCTTTGATCACCTGGCCTAACAACTTAAAGTCCTTTTTAATTCTCTGAGTACTTCTATGATTGATCTCATCACTGCCAGCCTGGAAAACCAACAATGGGTAATAATCAGTGGGACTCACCAGTCTGGGAAGTTTTTTAGTAATGTCCCTAATCCGAGCTCCAGGGAGGCAACAGACTTCCCTGTGAGCTGGGTCTGGGCGGCAAACGGGACCTTACGTTCCCCTCAGGATGGAGTCACCAATGACAACTACCCTTCTTCTCTTTTTAGTTGAACTGGTCCTGATGCATGGGTCTGACTTACTCAGCGAAGTCAACCTTATGGCTCCACATTCAGTCACCTCTTCACTTCCTTGGCTCTCCTGTTCCAGCGTCCTGTACCTGTTCTGCAGAGGCAACCGGGCAGGTGAGGGAGGCTGGGCAGGGACCCGCCTTCCTCTCCAAGCCAGGACTCGTTTCCATTCCCCCTCATCTCTTTGGTCCCCTCCTTTGACCTAATGACCAGAAGGGAGGGGATTCCCTGCTGCATGTGGAGAGTGCTGTGTGTGCATCAGGGAGTGGCTCCACCAATCTATCTCTCTTTCACACTCCCTGATGCTCCTCAGCCTCTCCACTTCTTCTTTTAGCTCTACCACAAGATGGAGAAGATCATCCAACTGACCGCACCTCACACAGGCACTGTCAGATGCAGCCTCTGGGAAGCACAGGCTCAGGCACTCCCTGCAGCCGGCAGCCTGCACAGCTGCATCCTTGTGCTGGAGCACTGTTTGGGTTCCCACACTCCTTCTCGTGGTGGATTTCTGTCTGGTGGCAACCATGATGGGAAAAAAAGCAGAAAAAAAAAGGAAAGGAAAATGACCAAAAAAAAGTAGAAAAGAATTGACCGATAACCACTCCTTTCACCTCTTCTGCCCAGGGTCTGCAATCCTCGCCCTCCCTGAGCCACCAGTAACACCCCCCTGTGCCCACGGATCACCAGAGTCCGGCAGGTCCTCCCCTCCCCCGCGCTCGCGCCGCTCTCCAAGACTCAGACAGCTCTGGCCGCTTTTGAGGTTCGCGGGCTGCTGGCTGCCTACGTTTTCAAAGCACCAGTTTTCCATCTTGATTAGTACACCAGACTGGTGTTTATCTTAGAAAGTCTCCACGTGTTCTACTTGGTCTAGACCAAATTCTCCCAGAAATTAAAAACGTGGAGGATTTGTTGTTGTTGTTTGGTTTTGTTACCTTTTTTTTTCTCTAATGTAATGATTTTTACACCTACCAAGAAGGAGCTTCAAAGCATGTTTTGAAAGTATAGCTTTTCAAAGGTAACAGCAAGGGTATTCCAAGGGTCTGCATGCTGTTTTCTCTCCCCAGGTGTTGCCCGTTCTCAGAAATGAGATACAGATCTAGGTGGATCCTGGGTCTGACCCACTTCTTGTTTTCCATTATATTCTGTCTATTGCAGACAAAAAGATCATAGTACTTGACAAAGTGTCTTTGAATAAAGAGTAATTCCTTGTATTTTCTGAAAAATATTCATTAGATCAGCTAGCTGACTATTTACCAGAGGAAAACCATTAGGATGGTTATGTGCCAAAGCATAATGCCAAAATACAGGGGCTGGTCCAGTGACTCTTAAGCCTACAAAATGAAGTGATTCATGGGCAGAGGAGTCAAAATCTCATTAACTGAGCTGCACAGTACTGGCAGTTCCGTGTTTGCAACACAATATTCAAACAGGAACAGGGCTGAACGTGATTTGCCCTTTGTACTCGTGGTTAGGTTGGACTGGTTTAGCTAAATGCCTTGCTGACATCTGTATTATGTGAAATGACTTAACCTTTCATTTTTAGTAGCTGGGCAGGAAAGGATAATGCTGGACTTTAATGTTCCCCTGCTAAGTGCTAGAAAAAAGCCTAGTTCACCTTTTCAAGGGCCGGTTTCTTGTGCAAGATTCTATACTCTCTCCAACCACTGTGGTATCTGAGCTTTCTCAGTGCCATGCTTTTGTGGGAAATTCCAGATTGTTTGAGTCTTTAACACATTGATTACTACCAACAGCTTTAGAATTGTGTTTTAGAAAAAGGATTATTTTTCAGATGGAGCAGAAGACCCAAAGCAGAACAGAATAGATACTGAAATCCCCCATGAGCGTTTTTCCCCCTTCCAGCCCTGTATCACCTTTGCTTACGCTAATCCAAGTGTGTCTGTACTGCTGTTGTATGGAACAGCCATTAACCTGCCTCCGTGGTCATCTGAGCTGGTGACTGTAGTTGGAAATCACGATTTATAAAGAAAAAGTTAAGACTGAGCTCTAGTACATGAATGGTGATCGGTGAACTAGGAACATCCCTGTGCTGAGACAGGCACAGCAGCAGCATCAGTTGTTCCTTGCAAACACTTGAGCTGTACAACTGTAGAGACATATCATGAAGGTGGCATCCCACTGCTTACTCATTGATGTAAGCCACTTCTATTTCTACGGATTAATGTATTTCACCTCTGCAGGTTTGACCTTCAAGAAGAAAAGCATATGAGGATGCTGGTATGACATCCCTTACAAGACAGAGCTTGCTTCTTTACTGCTGTACCCTGTAACATTGGTGTAAAGGAGGGAACTCACTTTCTTTGAACACTTAAGTGCTGTGGTTGGAGTCTTGAAAATCCATACATTATCCTGACTGGTTCAACCTTGCTTGAGTAACTGATAGGGATGTGGTGAAAGCTCTTTTTCCACATGTGCCTGGGGCATAGACATGTGAAATTCAGCTATATTCACTCCCGGTGAATAATATGAGGGCAGTTAGGCTTTGGGTCATACCCTGGAGTCAAAGTAAAAGCAGTTGCTCTGTCCTTAAGTCACCTCACTGCTGCTGGTTTATTACTGAAGGCTCACAGCTGAAGTCAAGTGCTGAATGGTTGCCAAGTACAGCGTGTCATTTTGAATATATGAAATTACAGGAGAACAACGTTGCAAGCCTGTTCCTGCAGCTTTTCCTTACATGAAACTTTGAAAGTCTCATAGCAGTGAAAACCTCCGTGTCTGAGCTTGGTGGGTAGCTCTCACATCCCAGTAAGTAGGACTAAAAGGCTAGAAGCACTGTCAATTTTCCTTGAAGATGAGTTAAAACAGAGTTTTCCAATGTGAAATGTTCTGTAAAACTGTTTTCTTTTTCTGTTGTGAATAAACTCATTTGCTACTGCAGGGCTGCTCTTCAGTATGGCACAGCTATAGTGTTTCATACAGAGTGTCTCTGAGGCGAGAGGGACTATTGTTTCTGAAATATCCCTCCTCTCAGAAATAAAAGGTATTTCGTTAACTAGTATGTCATGACACCTTATACACCCACACTGTGTTTCAAATCTTCTCCCTGTGACCTTAATTTATGAATCGCCTTTCATATTTCCAGAATTTTAGGTAGCTTGTAAATAGCAGATCAACTCATGCCATAAATAGAATATAGGTTACTGTGTGTACTAAAACTATGTTATCAAAGGAAGGAAATGTAAACTGTTTTAAGACACGGTAATAAATAATGCATTCATGTCTGGAGCTCTGCAACAATGTAGAATGATTGATTAGCCTTGTAATAAAGACTTACTAGTGATTTATTGTCTCTCCATAAAACAGAAACACAGCAGAGTTCGGTGCCGCTTTATCTCTGTACTAGGGGGAAAGAAGGAAACAGAAATGTTAAAAAAGATTTGCGATGTCATGTGCTTCATCTCAGGATAGCATAAAACATCAAGGCTGTAACTCTCTGGGTCAGAACACAGTTTCAAATATGCTGAAGTCTGTGGGTAATATTTTAGAAAGAGGAAAGATATCTTCAAATGAGAAGGCCTTTTGTGATTTTTTTGTTTGGTTTTTTTTTCTTTTTTTTTCTTTTTTCTCTTTTTTTTTCCCCCCTGTCCTTTTTTTTTTCCTTTTTCTTCCTATCAGACTCAGATAAGGGGAGAATTTCAGTTGAAGGCATTATGTCAGGACTTGAACTCCTTAGAGCCCTGGAGCCCAAATGGCAGACAGCATCCTCCTCATCAACACCCCAGTCAGTACTGGGCTTCCACCAGTGTGACCTACAGGCCAGAAGAGACCTGATGGTTTCTGCAGGAGACCCAAGATTTTCCTGGTTTGGGAGGGAAAGTGGAATTCACAGCTTCTTTTGGTTTAGACCATCTCCAGAACCAAAACTCACCCTGAGCCACACAGAGCACCCACCAATGACAGCTCTCTGCAGGAACCTGCCAAAACTTACAGGGTCCGTATAGGTTCTTGCTCTGTGGATAGCTCAGCCTGGCAGGTAAAGGCATGTTGCTGTATGCCTTCGTCACCCTGATATCTCCCCAGCATCTAAGCTCCTAGGGTGCAGAGAAGTTATACCCTCAGTGACTTGCCTGCAGTGAAGGGTTTTTATGAGTTATTTGAAGGGATTTAAAAAAAATACAGGTGCAAATCCCCTATGAGAGTGCACTTTTTCTAGTTCAGACCTTAGATCCAATCTATATACTTGCTTCTTTGGGCCAAACCAGTTTATCTGAAGATAAAAGAGACAGATAAAAGAGGTAGAGGTGTTCTTACCAGAGACAGGAGAAGTGTGAGTAGAAGTGGGTTAAATACATTAAAATTTAATGGCATTTCTGATGCCTAACCTCTTACCAAAAAAAAAAAATCGTCATTCACACTGATGGGTTTTAATTTAGCTTGTCCTGTGTGCTTTTAATCTCTGAGAAACCACAGATAAGTTCTAATGCACATAGCAGCTATTTATATGATCCACAAAATCAGTGATTTATTATCAAAACAATACTGCTTCTTATGTAATTAAAAAAGGGGTAAAAAGACTGAAGTTGCAAACTTTTCTCTCACCCACCTGCAATTCTTTTTGTCTCTCCATAACTGAAATAAATATCTGGCTGAAAACCACATCATTCTTCTCCTTAACACGCATACCTGATTCTTCTTCTACATCATAGTGCTTGTTCTTTAGAGAGATGTCTTGGTGACACTGTTCCTATATTACAAAGTCTCTGATCTCACCTACTGTATAAAACAAAGCAATAAAAGCCTGGAACAAAATGTCTGAGTAAATAACAGGCAATGCTGTCCCCTGAGAAACCAAGGTTGGGCTGCAGCTGGCTGGGACCTCTGCAGTTTGTGGAGTCCTGTTCCCTGATCTGAAGGGAAAGACTTCTCAGGGTCATCCAGAAAATTGGGCAGAGGGAGAGGTTGCTGCAATGGTGCATCCCCCTCCTCTGTGGAACTAAGGTATTTGCAAGAGAGTGAGACTGCTCCAAACCTTGCCAGTCCTGGCCAGGATGTAGGAGTAACTGAGTTTAATGCAGTCTCCCCAGAAGCCCCTTCTGTTATGGCTTCTCTAGATATCCATTTGCAAAGCTAATAGCTGATAGACTGGCCTCAGGAGACTGATGATAATCAAGGTGGTGGGACAACAGCTAGCTAAGTTGGTTTATTATTCCTTACCCACAACAGGGCGATGAGCCTAGGCATGGCTTGGAGCACAGCACCTGCCAACAATGTAAGAGGTGAGTGTGAGTGAAGGTGAATGATCTGATTTACACACCTCTGGCACAAGGTGATCCTGCTCTGGCAGGGGGGTTGGACTAGATGATCTTTGAGGTCCCTTCCAACCTCTAACACTCTGTGTGTGATTCTGTGTGAAGTAGAGCTGGTCTTTCCCATTCAATAAGGTAACGTTGCCACGTTTGGAAGTGTGGATGCCTTACTGCCATTCATGATGGTGTTTTTCATATCGGAATGCTAGTGGGGTCTCTGACACTGCTCCTGGAAGCTCCTGTGGCACATTGCATCTGCCTGCAACAAGTGGGATCTCCTTATTAATTTCCGCAGAGACAAATGGAAATGAGACCTGGCATTTTCAGTCTGAAAAGCAAGATCACAGAATTGCAGAATGTTAGTGGTTGGAAAGGATCTCTGAAGATCATCTAGTCCAACTCCTCTGCCAGAGCAGGTCACACAGAAACAAGTCCAGGTGGGTTTTGAATGTCTCCAGAGATGGAGACTTCACAACCAGTCAGGGTACCCTGTTCCAGTGCTCTGTTACCTTCACAGTAAAGAAGTATTTCCCCCTGTTTAGACTGAAGATGGTACACTAGCCTTTGATAAACATATATCAGGTGCCAAAAATGGAAAAGTTCATTACAGTGAGGAAGCATAAGCAGAAACATTCAGTGATGTAGTTAGAGGACATCAGTGACAGACTACTAAAACTTCCTCTCTTGGAATTGAAATAAAACCCTGACAAGAACCTAAAGTTAAAGAATGGAAGTTCAGGTCTGTCCCACATTTCAGCTGTGGCAAAGTTGTGCAAAATGGAAAATGGCTACAGGAGAACAGCTTTTGCCTGTTTTGTGCTGGTCTAAGTCACAAGGCAAAACAGAACACATGCAGCCTTTGGCTTGCAAGTAATTTTGTAACAGTAAGCACACAGCTTCCCCGGAATGAGAAATGAACTTGGTCACCCCTGGGCAACAGAAAGGGCTGGGACTCTTCTCCTGTGCCAAGGCCAAGAGGTGATGACAGGCTCATGCCTGCTGAGGGCTGTAGGGCTGAAGGACAGGTGGAATTTGGCTGTTTAAAAATAAATGTCTGTCACTGTTCAAGATATCTTAGGATGTCTCGCTTGGTCTCTAGGTGCTTTTTCAGAAGGGGCTGGATCTCCTTCATCCTGTATCCTCTCTGCCTGCATTCAGCCTCCAGAGTGTAACATGACTCCAGAAGCCATCCATTCAATCCTAGCTTCTGTTTCCACATTACATGGTGCTTGTGCTTAGCTTTCCTCTGGACCCCATGTAATGTCCTGTCTGCCCTGAGAGCCACTCATCATTTGCTCAGTGTTCCCTTGGCTTGAAAATATCTGAAGGAGTGAGAAGAGCCCGTCAAATTAGTGTTGCACAGCACAGATACCGTACTGTCACATGCTGAAGGGTACAACATAATGTCCTGGGTTTAGCTAAAACCCCCAATTCTGTTTAGTGACTTTTACTTTCCAGTTTAGTGTCTTCTAAAGGGCTGCACGTTCTGAAGTTCACAGCATGTTTTTGCAGACAGTGTGTGCTACTGCCAGTGATAGCACCTGATGTTTACAGTTACTGCCTGGGACTGGGATGCAGAAAGGCTCTTGCTGATACTTATTCCTACAGTGACCAAGGCCACTGCTGGCTCTGTGTGCCACGCTGGGGGTGCTGGGTAGTGAGAGGGGTCACAAGGAAGTAAAAGGTTGCACCTCTGGTGGGTGATAGACAGGACAGATGACCAACAAGAGTGTTCCATGCCATATACATCATATTTAGTATAAATTGAGTGATCACGAGAGTTTCTGCCCTTCCTTTCCCTGTTCTGAAATGGCCAGTGTCCAGGGAGGACTCTGTCCAATCTCTTGCTTCTGATCCAGATCCTGAGTTCCTGAATCCAGCTCCCTTTATCCAGCTTCCTCCACTGCTGAGCCTGGGGCTTCCCCAGTGCCTCCTGCTCTGCAGCACCAGTGGGGATTGCTGTCAGGGGACGGGAGGGAAGGAAGTTGGGTTCTATATTGGGCTTATATATAGTTGTATCTAGTTGTTTATTTTTATAATTTCACTATTATTTTCATCACTGTTTCATTAAAGCTGTTCCAGTTTTTCTTTCCTAACCCATAAGTCTCTGTACCTCATTCCCTTTTCCTTCCTGTTCTTTTGGGAGGGAAGAGGGAGTTAGAAAGCATCTGTCTGTGTTTAGTGGCTGGCCCAGCCCTAACCCATGACAGATAAGCAGCAATAAAACACACAAGGCTATCTTACTATCAAGATGCTTTTCAGTAAAAATATAGGTTTGATACCATTATTATTCCAAAATAAGTAACTGTTGGGTTATATCTGTGCAGGTCTAAGGCTGTAAATTGGGTAAAGTTTGTAGTGAGAGATAACCCATTTTATTGAACAAAATTAGCTGGAAGACCAGAATAAAATCAGGCCTGAATCAGCAGACCTCATGCTAAGTATAAACTGATCACAGTAGTTCTAGATTTGATACAATTACTCTAACTAGCTAGACAAGCAGAGGGAAGAGTCAGCTACTGCCTTTAAAGCAGAGGGAGGTATCTGCAAGGGGAGAAATGATAAGGCATTTGGCTCCTGTGAGACAGAGAAATGTAATTATGAAGCATCCACTCTCTGCCAAATTAATAAGATGACCTCTGAGGCAGCATTTTGATGCAGCAGATTCACCCTCTTTGATTTCGTAGTATCAGCTCAAAAGTGCTGTGACTGCACAATACAGTGTGTTGATCCAGCATAAACCTACCCTGCTGCTCAGATGTGTTCGGAAAGTATGGTGGGTTAATTTTGTAGGGAGAAGTTTAAGGCATGGTCTTTCCCACTGCACCTGACGTTAAACTGTCAAAAAGAGTTCAAGCTGGGGTTAACTTTCCTGTTGGGTGCATTGGCTATATAAACAGAGGCATGGCTGAGTTTAGTCAAGTCTGACCCAGACTGACTTTGTGGTACTGGTTACCTGTTACTGATGACTATGGAATCACAGACTGGTGGCCTGGGCAACTTACAGATACATCCCACTACCAGGGAGTTAAAGTTAACTTAAAGATGAAATGGCTTAACTTGGACGAAATTGCTTCCAGACCTTTTTTTCAGACTTGACTAAACCGATCTGCTTTATGACTTTGTTGCATTTTTCCCCAAACCTTTTCTGTTAAACTATACTTTCCAGAGGATGCATTTATGCTAATGAACTTTGTTGTAACCCTCCTTTTCTTTTATGAAAATAATTTAAAGTAACATCCAAGTAAAAAGACAGAGACATTCTGTTTTGTGTTCCTTGTAACATATTACTTTTTAATTTAATGGGTTTGCTCAGCACATTGAGAGTTCTTTGGAAGATACTGTTTTTCATAATGCAAGTAAGTCACAACTCAGAGCAATTACATCTAGTTTGCATTCCGCAAGGGGATCTTTCCTTGTCCTGAAGAGCTGTGGTAGTAACCACACCCCTCATAGTTTTCATACAGTTAAACCCTGTCAAAATTATGTGTACAGGCTACATTTGTAAAAGCTGGTTGATAATTAAGCCAGTTATTATTGTATTGTAATCAGCACTCTCACAGCAGGCAAGGTAGGTCACCAGCTCAGTCATTGTTTGATTCAAGCGTCTGATACTGGAATTTTGAGTAGCTTTGGTGCAACAGGTAATTTTGGAGAGAAGTACAAAATGTATTAAGAAGAGGCAGGATATTCCATCAGAGAAAGTAAATTTTAACAGATGGAGTTTGTTGAGCTAACACAGAATAACTGGAGGAACACTGAATAACACTGGCTATGAAGTCAGTGATTTAAAATCGCGAACTCAGAATCTCTTACACTTCAGTCACTTTATTACAGCTCATTACATTACAAATTTTCTTCTTTTTGCATAACACTTGAGCTGTATTTTTAACAGCTGTCCTGACTATCCTTGTTGGATCTATCAACTAGCTTATAGTGCTTATAATTATTGTATCAGGTAGACTAAAAGAATCTGAGGGCTTTAATTATAATCTATCAAAAAGTTTTAGGAGTCCTAAACACTTTCTTATTTACATTTAAAGATGGCTTGCTAAAATGTATTGAGCGTAAAACCAAGCCCAGCTTACAATGTATTCAAAACTTCAAAACGTTAGTTACGTTGGCCTTGAATTTGGGAGAGAAAAGTTACTTGAAGCAACAACAGATTTTAGCAGTTTGTTGGGTTCATAAGAAGTTATGCGGACAATCTAACTAACTTACATAAAGATAGTTAATTCGCTAGAAATATTCAACACACAGCAAGCTGCAACTGAAACAACCATTAGAGAAAGCTGTATGACCACTGCTAGTTTTTCTCTTTTTTTCCCGTTTGAGAAAAGACTCCACAACCTCTCTGAGGAGCCTGTTCCAGTGCTCTGTAACCCTTAAAGTTCTTCCCTGTGTTAAGGTGGAACTTCCTGTGCTCTAGCTTGAATCCGTTGCTCCTTGCCCTGTCACAGGGCACAAACGAAAAGAGGTGTCCCTTCCTTCTTGACACCGAGCCCTCATATATTTATACACATTAATTAGATCCCTGAAGAGGGTCCCTTCGGAGAGCCGGCCAAGATAACAATCATCACACCAATATGGCTACAGATCGTCCTCCCTTTATTGCTCCGGACAGCTCAATCTATACAGTTCAGCAGTGTCCCCGCGCCTGCCCCTTCACAGAGTTGGTCGGTTACAGGTTTACACGCGCCAGCGTTTTATTGGGCAGTGCCATTCCACTATGCAAGCGGCTATCACCCCCTCTTCTCCCCCCGGGGCCAGCACCTCCCGCCAAGCATCTCGCAAAGCTCTCACAAAACAGATAAAACCTCCTCCTCCCTGTGTTCCAAGGCAGCTTCAAGGACAGAGCCTCTGTTTAGGCCTACGCTGGGTTGTCCACACTTTTAAAGTTATACCGCACCTCTGCTCCACAAGAAATTCCTCTACATATCCCCCTTTTTCTTTTTGGACAACCCAGGCTTCATCCGCTAGCTTGCTTATCATTTTCTTGATTATATTTATCAAACAACTAAACATAACTAAGCCTATAACAATTAAAACTGCAATAACCAAAAATGTCTTAACTAAACTCTTAATTCATCCTGTCAAAGTTCTCACACCCATCACCCTAAATCGTACTTTGATCCTTAATCACACACTTCTAACAAAGTAAAAGGCAGCTGGTTTCCCTGCCTTGCTTTTAGCTAAAGAAAGATCACTCTGCTGGTTAGTACATAAACCTTAACACCTACTATGTGGCTTTGATTACACAACCAATATAAGCTTCATTGTTAGTCACACAAAGAGGATACATATTAATACAACAGGTAACATTGAGAACAGTCACATTTTCCCATAATTGCTCTGCCATCAGCCGTAAGCATCTTCTGCCAGTCCAATCCATATCGTCGTTGGTAATCGGTACCTCAGGGTCCCATCACGTCACTGGGCGAAACAAAGGGATTCAACAGGCAGGCCCAGTGCATGGTCGTGTTGCTGCTGTGCTGTTGAAGTGACAGGATGCTGCACAGCCACATCATGCAGGATCATGCGGTTCTCAAGTCCCTTGTCCGTTATTAATAATAACAGGACACTCAATCGAACTGGCTGCTTCCCAATCTCCCTCTATTATAACGTCTCTGATGACACCGCTCCATCGCTGTTGCAAAGGATCCTTTATGGTTCAAGCTTGAAAATCAGGCTTGAGTGAGGGAGCTGATGGTAGTGGGGGAGCTGAACTGGTTTAAGGGTTTCTTCTATTTCTCGCTGTCCAGTTGATAATTCAGCGAGTTTGTTCAGGATCTCTTTCAGGGGTTCATCCTGATCTTCCTTCTTCCCCCTCTCTCTTTTTTTTTTTTTTTTTTTTTTTTTTCTTATTAGCTCAAGTATTACTTCGATCACGCTGTTATCACACAGGGAGAGCAGAATTTCCCAGGTCTGTTTTGATCATACTCTCCCGTTCACTCCCATGCACATCTGGTGTACAAGAAGCGTCTTATCTTCATTCTCACGGACAAGCTCTCAACATGAGCTGTACCTGGCTGGTCAGGGTCTCTTTTCATAATTAACAAGCAAGAGTTATGCACTTGTTTAGAAAAGAGCTCAGCTCAAGGACGAAAGTCTTAATTCTGCAACGCAGTGCAGTTTCTCCTTTTTTTTTTTTTTTTTTTTTCTTTTTCTTCCACCCAGTCGGGACGAGCAGGGAGTTTCTTCCTTTGCCTTTTTCCTTTCCTGCCCTCCCCCCAACGCTTCGATCGCTGCCGCAGCAACTTTCTTTTCTGCTTGCATGATTTCTAGAGTGCGTATTACGGTTTTCCAAACAGTTCCTAGTCCTTTCGCTTCTTTTCCTTCTTTTCCTCCCTCTAAAGTACAGTCCCACAATAGATTTCCTACTTCACGCCATTCCGTGGAACTAAAGATTAATGGCGGGTCGTTCATTTTCTCCCGTTTCCGAGCCCATGGGGCTAATACGTCTCGCTCCTTTACTTTTCCTCCTCTCTTAGAGAGTATACTAAGGAGGCGAGTTGCCGCGTCCATTTCCATGGCGGTCTTACCTTGGCAGGGGCTTGATCGGCTGCTCAAGCTCTGGTCTCCGGTGCCCTTTTGGTCACACCTGGAACTCTCCTGCCTCCAGCTCTCCGGCTCCCAAATCGGCTCACGTCCGATGCTTCGGAGTCTTCCCACATTTAAGCAATCCGCATTTAAGCGTCCATAGAGGGTCCCTTGTTCAGGCGCCAGATGAAGAGGGTCCCTTCGGAGAGCCGGCCAAGATAACAATCATCACACCAATATGGCTACAGATCGTCCTCCCTTTATTGCTCCGGACAGCTCAATCTATACAGTTCAGCAGTGTCCCCGCGCCTGCCCCTTCACAGAGTTGGTCGGTTACAGGTTTACACGCGCCAGCGTTTTATTGGGCAGTGCCATTCCACTATGCAAGCGGCTATCACCCCCTCTTCTCCCCCCGGGGCCAGCACCTCCCGCCAAGCATCTCGCAAAGCTCTCACAAAACAGATAAAACCTCCTCCTCCCTGTGTTCCAAGGCAGCTTCAAGGACAGAGCCTCTGTTTAGGCCTACGCTGGGTTGTCCACACTTTTAAAGTTATACCGCACCTCTGCTCCACAAGAAATTCCTCTACAGATCCCCTCTACCCCATAGTGATTATCCAGCCACATGGTAAAAGAGTCATTTACCCTGGAGGCAATTTTACTCCTTCAGCTGCCTGGAAATCCGAGCCTTGCTGCAGGCACTGCAGGTCAGCTGGCAGGAGCCTGCCCTGTGATGGGCACAAGTCCCATTGCTCATTAGCTCCTGACCCGTCCTCCTCAGTGCACGCCTGTAGGCAAGCAAGGAGCAATTTACACCGGTGGAGTTAAGCGCAGGAACAGGACTTGTATATGCTGGTGCAAACCACATCTTCTGGAGTTATATTATTAACACCTAGTGCAAACAACAACAGCTTAAAATACCTGCTCAGGGTCAGATCTCTGGTTCTAGGACTGGGTGATGATAGAGTCACTGCTGCAGTGATGAGAATGATGACTAAGCTGAGAAGATGAGGGCAAATCATCCAATGTGCAGGTAGAAGAAATATCCTAACCTTGACTTAAAGAGTCCGGCAGTCTAGATTTGCTCAAGGCAGTCTATGTTCATACTGAGAAGTTCAGGATTTTTTTTCTCCCACTGAGCCAACATCTCTAAGTGCCCTATTAATCTGGGTGAGAACATGCTATACTATCTCGTACAGCCTGTAAATTGAAACAGGACGCTAGAGGCTGTAGGGTAATGGTGCTGTGAAATGAGTTACTTCTTCCCTGTGAGGGAAAAAACAATATTTGACTTCAGTCAAAAGGCTGAGAGTCTGCTTTAGTGCAAGCTAACAGAACACATATTACTGCAAGGTAGCTGGAATGTTTTCAGTCACCTCTGCTTGTAGCCAAGAAACACCTGCTTTTGAATTACTCTCACACAACCTGTACTAGGCACCTCTGCTTTGAGACTGCTTCTCCTAAGAATCCAACTGCCAGTCTGAGAGACGCACCAGCCAGGCTAACAGCACTGAATATATCCCATCCATTGTTGTTTATCTTATACCCCTTTGGAGATGCCATCCGGGACATATTAGGCAAAAGAACAACAGATGCTCATGCATCCCAGCTTTGCAATCATTTGGAGGGACTTGGCCATAAACAGCTGTTACCACAAACCTCAGTCTACAACCTTGGACTTGGTGCCATGGCCAGTGAGCAATCAGCCCCAGTGCTCCCCCAGAGTATGATCTTCTCCAACCTGTGGATGCCCCTCAGGATGCTTGCTTTGTGCCTTAGTCCTCTTGGGCTGGCAGAGCTTACATTATGTTTACAATAGGTGGAGGAATAACAGTGAATGATTGGAAAATCCTTACAGAAGACAAATGAGCTTGCACAACCCTGATCCATATACGTTGTCTGGTAAAACTGGGCAAGCATTTTAAGCCAACTGCAGGAGTTATCTCCTGACAGCCCTGAGTGGAGATACCTTCCTGTCTTTCAGCAGGTGGTGCCCACCGGAGTGCAGACAACACAGTTTCTTCATCCTGGCTGAGAAGCTGCTGCTGGTTGTGGAAGGAGAAGAGAGAGAAAAAAAGTCTGGTGGACATCTGACTGTCTCTGCACAGCTATTTCTCCAGAATGATTCACTTGCCTCCCGTCCACATCTGGGTACCTTCCTGACACCAGGAATTGTCTGCCTGCATCTCTCTTTTGGGTAAGACAGACTGTGAGAAGCATCTTGCAATTTACGCCTGTGCAAATGAACTCTTCATATAGAGTCACTGACAGTGCGGTTATGGCAACGGCAGGTGTCAAAGCCCATTGATGTAATTTTATTTCTCTTCCCTTGCCCTCTTCCCAGCCACACTGCTTTTACAGGGAACAGCCTGAGCAGTTGTCCAGAGTTCAGTGCAAGCCAGAGGGAGAGGAGAAACTTTCTGGTCAAAATCAATTAATAGTCCTTTAGCATGGAAAGGGAGGAAGGAATGGCCTAGATTCAGGTCCAGCTTCAGAGCTGAGCAAATTAAGCATTGCCTGAGCTGTGGGTTGCTTGTGCTACCAAAGGATGCACTTTGTGCTGTCTTCACTCATTTCAGGCTGCTTATGCAACCAAGATATGTGGCGTGGAGAGGGTGAGAAATACTGCAGATGAGTGGAGATGACCTTCCTTATAAGCAGCTGTTTCTTCGCATATGCCATCTCCTTTCTGATTGCAGTGGAAAGAGCTGCAACCGGTGTTGAACAGCAAGATCTGAGTTAACTCACACTGCTGAGACACCCACAGCAGGCTCTGCTCAGATCCTTGACTAGTTCCCAGAACACTCTCACTTTGGTGCTGGGTTTTTCTTGGCCATAATGGTGGCAAGAAAACACTCATTCCCTGGACACTGTTGGAATTATACTGGTGCCCATCACGAGGAGGCAAGAGAAGAACTGATTTCATGTCAAGATCAAACACTTGGAAACAGTCACATGACAAGACACAGGACACATGGTAAAAGGCGTATGCCCTATTTTAGGTTTCCTGCCCCTATTCAAAGGTCAGAGCTGCCTGCCATTGTGCAGTGCAAACTCCAAGCCTGGGGTTCCTCCCGAGAACTGGTGAAGCTGTGAAAAATTCAGTGTCCTGGAAAAAGCCTGAGACAGTACCTGGAAGGCCAGAAAGGTCCTCTATCCCCATGAGAAGTGGGTCGAGAGAGTAAGAAATAAGATGCCATGTCCTCACACTGATGTAACTCAGCCCAACTCCTCTGTGCCTTCAGGGACCCCTCCAGTTTTCCTCTCTGTGGGAATCTGGCTTCAGGCAGGGGTGGGAGGAAGCAGGGAAAGTACCCATTTTCCGAGGAGGCAGTCAGTTTTCTGAGGAGTCCGGCAGAACTGGGGGAGAAAACTGCATCTGAGAAACCACTTGTGCCTCCAGGCAGAGAGACACACTCATCCTGCCTGCCTGTTGCAGATTACAGCTGGCTAAGCAAGAGAAGGGTCTGTGTGGCAGCACCACTGGCATGCAGGCACTTAACCGTCAGCAGTATTTCGAAGGGAGAGGTTAGGTGGTTCAGAGCAGTCATTTGCAGGTTCAGTGTTGTCATTGGGGACTGAAGAAGAAGACTTTCCACTGCACCAGCAGTCCAGTCCTGCCAATGTGTTGGGGTGAGCCCAGCTGGCTGCCAGACACTGTATGTCTTGGCAGCAACTCTCGCTCTAATTAGATTTAAAGGGCAAGGCTGTAAGGCTGTAATACTGTTAATCATACCAAGTTAATTTTTTCCACTCTTGCCATCTGGCACTGGGCATAAAATAAAGGAAGAAAATGTACACCAAGCAAGGAAGTGGGGCAGGTAAGTTTAACCTGACATCAGTGATGCTGTTTGAGACACGTGTGGATCAGTGACATTGAAGCTACTGAGCAACTGCACAATGGGAGATTGATCCTTTGGACTGATCTCTGCATATGTCTTGGGCTGGCTTTTTGGCTGTCATCCTCCACCCTCCACTGAAGCCAGTGATTGGAGGAAATATGCATGTGGGAGAGCAGTTGCCGATTTACACAAGCAGGTCCAACTCTATAAAAAAAAGACTTTGGAAGCCGGTAGAGGACTTGGGCGGAAAAGAAATGCCCCAGACCAGCACTTGCTGCTAAAACATCACCTTGCTCTGCTACTACCTAGTCCTGAAGGCACCAAATCTCAGAGCCATGCATGCGGTAAAAGATTAACGTCTGCTGTACCTAGAAGCACGCTGGCCTTGGCCGTAAAGCACCTGAATCAGGAAGCCTTTGAGAATCTGAAAATCTCTACCTTCATCCCTCAAGAAGTCTCAAACTGACTTGTACGTACTCTTTTACTGCGGCCAGCAAAGCCCTCATGTTCGTGCCTTGGTATTGCTTGGCTTCCTATGATAGGCAACACCTAAAAATGAGGTGTTGGTGGCTGGTGGTCTGTGCAGTTCTGAATCCACCATGCTCTTCACCTCCTCTGCTCTGTGGTGGCCAGAAAAACATGACAATCCAGGACATGGGAGGGATAAAGAGTTTCCTCTGGTCGCGGCAAAACCTAAAAAAAAAGAAGGAAAAATAATTTTTGATGATCCCTGGTGAGGAGAAATAAAATCTATATTGGGTCTCATTTTTAACAACTGAATTGTAGTTTCTTAACAACCTGTTGTTTCCTATTCTTACGTACATCCTTATGTTTCAAGTGAGCCTCACCCCTTCCTTAAAGCTGCATATTTTCCATTTTAAGATTTCCTGTTCGAGCTAAAGGGCAAAGATCTTTCAAATATCAGCATGAACTGGGCCTTACTTGCAGTGTGTAAAAGGTAGCTGGCTCACAGCTCTTGGTCTGGCTGTCGCACTTTCTCCTTATCAGAGAAACTGAGGTCCCAAGTTCAATGTCTTTGACTTTCTAACTGATGTGTTGGACTAAAGTCCTGCCTGTGTGGGCAGCCAGGCAGGAGACAGCAGAGTAATCTGCATCTGTGCTTGATGGCCATTATTGTTATAATGATTGGCAGCAGACACACAGACTTCTGTCTTCAGGGTGTTTCCTTTCTTTACTCTTTCTTTTTTATTTGCATGCATCCACTTATTTTCTCCCTGACATCTACAACTGGGCGTGAGCGAGCAGAAGGACAGGGAGGCACTGAGGGGGAAGGACCACATGCTGCCTTCATCTGCCTGTGTCTGCTTTTGCGGGAGCAGCACTCGAATCTTTGTTAGTGCCCCAAAAGTTGCAGAAGACGCTATTGAACAAAAGCCACAAACCCATACCTCAAACAGTGGTATCCAACAATAACCATTTGACAATAGCTTGTCTGTTTGGTATTTGTTGGGGGTCTAGATGGATGTTAGCCAGGTGGGCAGGGGCAGATGGTGCCTGATGCCAAGCACAGAGGCTCTGACTGTAGGTCCATGGTCAAGCAGAGACTGGGTGGCAGAGGAAACAGGGTGCAGCCCAGCCAGCCCCAGTGTGCAGCCAGTGCTCTACAGGGTGATGGATCCTCCTCCTCCTCTTCCTATCCCTGCCCAGGTGCCGGGATGGTCCCCAGCACTGGTGGCTGCTTCAGATTCACCTGGATCCTGCGCAGATGTCGTAGTTGCTTCTGCACAGAGGTGCGTCCCGCAGGAGGGCTCAGCTCAGGCTTGCCTCCCCCTGATGCTCAGGCATTAGTTATTCTCCCTGGGGTCTCTCCAGGCTTACCCTTACAAACAGCTGCCCCTAATCAAATCAAGATCAGGTTCAATGAAGCCAAGTAGATGGGGAGAGGAGGGAAGTCTGCGGGGAGTTAATCCTGGAATAGGCAATGCTGCTACTGAAATACATCCCTGGGTAGTATGGCTAAAAACACTGCGAGATAGGGAAGAAGATACTGGGATAAACATAGGTCACAGCTGGTGGAAACTGCTTCTGGCCCAAACACTTTTTGACAGAGAGTGATTTTTTTTCTGTAACTGGAATTTCTCTTAGAGTAGTTGATCTTTTTTTTTAATAAAAATAAAATCCCTATACCTCTCCCAAATCAAGCTTATTACAACCATTAATTTTTACTCTGTGGAAATGTGAGAAAAAAGAGGTGGGAGGGGAAGAAATCACAAGGAGAAGACAGTGAACTTGCTTGCAGTCTGCTCTCCGACCACAGCCTGTCCTTCTGTGCTTCTTGTCATGCCAAATGCAGCCAGAGCAAATCCTGCACGTACCACCAAAACATGTTTTGAGTGATGGCAGAGGTGCATTACAAGCAGTAGCTGGTTGGGGAACAGCTTTCCTTTTCAACACAAACTTTCAGGGGTGTCAGTGGACAACTTCTTCCTGTTTGCCTATAAAAAAGGCACTTTGCATGCAGCTGATGAGAAGGAGCCAGGACTCATAGGGCTGAAGAGCCATAAATGCCTAACTCTCCACAGGTATTACAGAGCACTGAAATGTCTGAGTGTCACGGGTTTGAGAAAACCTGTCCTGGCAGCCTGGGAGGTGTGCTGCACCCTGTCTCCACAACTGCTCATTCCTGCTGCTTTTTGCAAAGTGAAGATATTGCTTGAGACAAAAGGAATTTTGGGGAAGCTCAGCACTTTCTCTTCCCAGGCAGAGGGTGAGAGGCATGGGAGATTACAACAGGTTTTGGAAGGATGGAGTCTCGCCCCACTGACTCTCTGGGCTTGCCGTGGGGTTGAAATCCCCTGCTGGTGTCTTGCTGGGACCCAGGCACAAGAAGTACAACTCTGTCCCCTGCTCCTAAAATCCAATGCTGGGATGTTTAGCCCAGCATTGGCTGCTAAGCTTCTGGGATGCACTGCCATGTTCCTGGGGCACCCAGGCCGGATTCTCAGCTCTGACCCCAGGTCTGGTGATGGAGACCTTACTCATAAAAGCAACACCAGGAGTCCCATGGGACCAGTGGAGAGTGAGGGGCAGATACTGCACTTAGTCAGAGAGACTCAGTGTGCGATTCTGGGAAGCCTCCCACTGAAATCTGTGGGGCCTCTGGGGTACGGTGTGTTTCCACACAGACAGGAGAAAGGGCTTCAAGCCCTGCGTGAGTAAGCCTGCCATCTGCATGACTGTGGACACCTGAAATCAGTTTTTAGAATTTCTGGTTGTCATGGATATCCCCCCAGAAGATGAACAACCCTGCCAGAGGATAGTGCAATGCCTAAATAAGTGCAAGGTACATCCCGTACAACTGTGCCGGCAAGATGAAGCAGATGTTCCAGGGTACCATCAACACTGCAGGTCCAACAGGTTAGCACAGAGACAAAAAGAAACCCCTCATGCCTACTGTGACTGGAGTGTCACTAAACTGATGTGAACGTTACCAGACTTGTCTTGTGCTTAGCTTAAGCTGTGTCAGCTTAAGGTGCAGCCAGTGTTTTTGTGGCTCCTGGGAGGCTAGCGAGCTCTGCCAGACCAGGGGGATGTTGACACGTCTGCACGACAGCTCAGTGTGCAGAGGGGGAGGGAATACTCCATCACCTGGGATCATGCTTGGAGCAAAGCAGTTGAGAAGATGCCTGCTCCATTCAGCCATGTCTCGTAGCAGAGGGATGAAGCTGCTTAAGTTGAGGTCTGTGACACCATTAAAACCAAACCATGCTGGTCAGCCGGCCCTTGTTAAAACCCTTACAGCCTCGCCAGCTCAGGTCTGCTGTGGCTGACAAAGTTCAACTGAACGTCCGACTGAGAGCCTTTATTCTTGCTTTGTTTCAGAGAACTCCTTTTCCACCTTTCTGTTAAATTTTTCTTCTGTGGAAGGCACAGGGCTTATTTTAGTTTGATTTTTATATTTGTTTGGGTTTTTTTTTAATGCATTTATCATGTAGAAAACAAGCAACTCTCTTCCTGATGTCTCTTCTTTAAAATTCCCATGCAGGTCTTCACGATCTCACATTTACGATTATTAATAGGGACAGCAAGAAATGCTGGGTCAATTTTTGTTTCTCTTGAACAAAAATATTTTAAAAAATGTCATGACTCTTAAGCAACTTCTTCCCTGGAAAGAGAATGAAAAAAGAAGTTTTCATCCTGGAAAATTTCCAGAGGTATGCTTTTTGTTTTTAAACAAATGTTCTGAATCTCTGTAATAATTCTTAGAATTAGCCTTTCTCAGGAAACAAAAAAAATTATGTTTGCCTCAATTCCAAATAAAAATGAAGGCATACATCAAATACTCAAACCTCCAATGAACTACAAAGCCCATGTTTAGCTTAGCACAAGTTGCCAAGCAAATACAAGTTCTTCTTTCCCCCAAGAACTGTGTTCAACCACCTGTCTGCAAAACAGAAATAATCACTTTATCTTGATAGGAAAAGTGGCCCCTTAAATCCTCTGGCATAACTTCAAACATGCAGGAGCTGGAGGTGTAAAGCTCGTCCTGTCCCAGAAGTTTCCCTTTCGCAGCAGGTTTTCCCAGTGCATTAGTGATCCCTGACCATCTCTGGATGCTTGTGCCAGGATCCTAAGAGTTGGGGCCAATGTGAGCCTGTAAAGAGATTTTGGGTGACTCCCTGCACTTGAGCTCCCAAGCCCTAAGTGCAAAGAGATGAGGCTCCTCCCAGGTGCTGCCCAGCAAACATGGGGATCCGACTGATAAAATTCCCCCAGAACTACTTCTTGGGAGTGCAAACGAATTCCAGAGTGACTGAAAATGGAGGTAAGGCCACAGCTCAGCAGGCAAAAAACAAAGAAAGAGGCATTTTTTTCTGCACTGGCCATGCTCTGCTGGGTAATGCAGAGCTAGAGCCACCATCTGAAAGCCAAGGTGAGGTCGGTGCAATGGCTGGAAATCCTGTCGTGTGCTGCCAGCATGGCAAAGAGAGCCTGTGGAGAGACAACAGAGTCTTCTGATGCTTAGTGTGCTAGAGGAAATAGATATGCAGAGGTAAATTACGTTCTCCAGTAGACTCTAGGGAGATGATAAGGAATGTCAGTAGATCATTTATTCTCATTTATGGCTCAAGTTTATCTAAGAGTGCTGATAAAGTCATTGTTTCCCTTGAGTCATTGTCGTCAAGCTATATTTGTACGGTTAAGTGATTAAGCAGCAGAGGAATCTGGCTTTATCTTAATTTGTATTTTTATGGTTGTGTCTTCCTTGTATTTGCCTCTCTTTCTGTCTGTGCCCAGGAAACAGTAGAGCTGAAGGGTCTGATCAGCACTGTGGTGACATCCATAAGTGATTTACTCCAGGGCATACACGGAAACCTGCTGCAGAACCAGGATTTACACAGACATCTCCCAAATGCTGGCCTGGTGCTATGAGGACAAAATGATTATTCCACCTCCTGACTGGTTAAAAAGATGCAAAGATGCCACTTTCTCTTAAGGTTTGACTTGCGCATGATTAGTGCATGATTAATGGACACCATCAGCATATGACAGACATGCGTCTGTCTGTCTGTTTTGTATGGTTGCCTCTAAGTAAGTGTTTTGTGGAATGTGTTCTAGATGACTGAGTCAGGACCATAAATGTTTATTAGCTTGATGTACTCCAGAACAATCAGTTAAGTCTTTATTAAAACCATTCATAAGAGGATCCTCCACATAAAGCAGGACCAGCTAGTACTTGTCTTTCTTGGTATCCCCATCCACTTCTACCAATTGAGACACTCTCTGACCATATCTGCATGCTTGAACAAGATGCTCTGAGTAATACTGTGGTTCTGGTTAAAACTTGTCACTAGTCGATTTAATACCCTCTTACACATGCAGGAATAATGTGTGTCTCCTGTGGTTGTTTTATTTTTTATTTTTTTATTTTCTCTTCTGTGAGTTTGGATTGGGACCAGTCATTTTTTTACAAGCTTTCTATTCTCATTCATAACAGGTTTACATGAAAAGAGGACTTTCCTCCTGGCATAGCTCAGTGAGGGAGTTCTGGTGATAACAGAGTAAACAAATAAAATGACGTGACACTTTTCCTGTGTTACAGGACTGCTGGAGTTGTATATAGGGCTCCCACCTCAGGTAACAGTGAGGATAAAGGGTAATTTCAGTCTGCCTGAGGACTGGCTGGCCAGGTGTTTTTTTTTAGCACGGTGCACATTGCCTTTTTGGCAAGTGCTACTTATTCCCCCAGGAGCAGTTCCCACGCACGTGACCCATAGCTCCCACTCCCCGGGAAAGGGCCGTGATGTGCAGCAAGGCAGGGCTGTGAGCAATTCTGCATGGCCGGGCTGCGGGGAGGAGCAGCGGCTGGCCCAGACCTCCAGGATCTGTGCCCCTCCCAAGGCATGTCCCTTGTCCCTTAAGTATCTGCACTGCAGTGCCAACAGGAGGTCACTTCAGTCGTCTGCTTGGAGGTGGCTGGGTAACTCCCCTCTGCTTGTGCAGCTGAGGATGTCAGGGTGCCTGGGGACATCCTGCTTCACCCGCTAAGCCTCTCTGGGCCCATGATGCTGCAGCAACTTTGCCCTTTGATTCTGTGAGGAGGCAAAAGGGCAGACTCCTCAGAATTAATTTCACTTCACAAGCTGAGTGCTTGGGATGCAGTGGCTGCCAAGGTATTCCCTTCCTCTAGGATGTGGAGCCAAAAGCCAACAATTTGTTTGGAATGTCTTTAGACCAAATCTTTGGGGCTAATACAAGCACTCAGGCTGGCCTTATTCTACTTTTTCTCTTTATGTAAGTACTACAATTTTTACTGTTTTTCAGCACTGGATAATCTGTTCTTGGGACCAGGTCTATCCCAGGAAACAACATCCTCAACTACTCATTGCTGGAGCTTCCCTCTATGCAAGTTTTACTGTGCCTGAGACAGGTCTTCCTGATAGGTCTTCCTCCATCCTAGCTTGAATCTGGAAAATGCTGCCTATATACATAACTGACTTGTATGAGGTAAACAGTTATGAAAGTATACTTCAAAGAAACTGAGAAAGCTGAATAGAACCCAAGGGCTGTGGTTTGCCTTGTCACAAGGTCTAAGATGTAGACAGAGGAGAGTTTGATCTAATGACCTCTCTTCCCTGCTCCTCCCACACAGGCAAGAGAAGTCTTGTTTTGTTTGTTTTCTCTAGACTCATTTCATTTGGTAAATGAGGCGATTAAAAAAAAAAAAAGGCTGAGGAACGTTTCCTGGTAGAAACCAAAATAGGAAAAACCTCACCATTTTTAGTCAGACTAGAGTATTTTTATGGATACAAGAAATCTTCAGCAAAGTCTGCCAGGAAGATTGTAGTGGAGGGGGACTGAGATGGGAGACCAGGTAAGAGGCACAGGGTGAGAACTACCTGCAGGTCCCTGCTTTGCCCTGATGCAGGAATTTCTGCCTCAGGTAACGGCACCATCAGGAGGAGCGGGAGCTTGATGCTGGGTCCCTCACTCTTGAGGAGTGATTTGGAAGAACTTCCCCCCTCCCTATACCCCAATCATCTTCTCCTCATGCAAGCTTTTGGGGTTTTGCAAGGAGCCAAGAACACCTCCAAATTTCTGAAGCAGGACAAATCTGCACTGGCAGATTTTGGTCAGGAGTGCAAATGCAAGGGCTGCTGCCACTGGTCGGGAAACACTACCAAGCATCCCCTTCTCCAGGTGCCTGGTGGGGGCCCAGGGCATCTCTCCGAGCAGGAGGTCATGATGTCAGCCCCAGCCCAGGAGGAATCTCACTTGTTAGAGGAGTGAGGAGTTATTGTTTGGTACCTGCTGACTACTAATTGCCAGCTTAATCCTGCATTTGTGTCACTGCTGGGAGAAAGCCAACCGACACTGAGCTGCAAGAGACCGTGGTGTGTTTAACTGGCTTAATGACTGTGTAATTACAAGTCTCCCTAAACGCTCTTCCACAATTAGAGCTCATCACATCCTCAGACCCGACAGGATTTTAAAATGTAATTAGAGGCTGGCAGCACCGCTGGTGTTTATCTTGAGGAGGGGGGTGGGGGTTGAGGTGGAGGGTAGGAGGAGGGGAAATTGCTGTGAGCCGCGGGGTGCCCAGCTCCTACAAGTGCCTTATTAACCTCTCTGCAGGGAGATCTGAGTAAAGGCCCCGGCTGTCCCAGCAAGGCTGCTCTGCTTGCCCGGGTTTCCCTGCTGCCTCTCCTTGTGAGTCAGGCACCAAGGCTGCAGGAAAGCCCCCCTCACCTGTCTTCAGCCCCAAAGTCGTGCTGAAAAATTGGCCAAGCCACGGGCCAGTGTCTCCAGGAGAGGTTGTTTCACTGGTGAATTCAGCCTAATGGTTGCTCCTGCCCCTGTGCCCCCAGTCGGAGCAAATTCCTCTGAAAGCAGTGCCTCTGTGAAATGAATTGACTTACAGATGATAAACTCCCCACAAAAAGAGGATTCTCTTTGTACCCATATATAGATCGTAATTATGCATATATATTTATATATACATAAAAATATATATATTTATCTCAGAAATATGCAGTTTCTCATTGTTTCTGGTAGCAAAAGTAATGTGTCTTGACACATTACAGCTTGAATCATTCTCCTCTTCTGTTTTATTCATACTCCCACCTTCCCTGGCCCTGTTTCAATGCTTTTTTCACTTATCTTTTCTGTTCCCTCAAATTCTGATCCATTTAGTGATAGAATCACTGAAGCCTCTGAGTGTTACCCTCTTCATTTCACTGAAGGCACGTACAGCCGCCACTCCCAATCTCGTACTAATAGTATTGCCTCACTGCTATCCAAAATAGTTTACTCACGTGGTGGAAAATTGAGAAACTCTCCATTAGTTTTTTTTTTTTTTTTTTTAATTCAGGAGACCTGGGAGCTGCAGTTGCTTATTGTAGTTTAACATGCCTTTTAACCAGCTGTTCATCAATACCCAGCACAGTCTGCAGAAGCCTGCTTATTGCTAATACTTCCATATGTCTTCTCATTCCTCTCTAACACAGCTCTTCCTTTTTTAATGTGGCAGGAAATTTCCAGTTGCTGTTAAAGGATGAGTTTCACCTTGGAAGCCCTGTACAAGTCTTTCAAGGAGAGGCTGTTACTTCTAATTAAATGATGGGTTGAAGTCAGCTACATTTTTGTATGTCTATTTGTTTGTTTTTTCTTTTTTTTTTGTTCACTTTTTCTCCCACACGCACAAGTATGTGCCACAACTCTGATAATTTATTATGCTTACTTAAAACATGTAGCATTCACTGTATTTCTCAGTCTTTTCATAATTGGATTGGGCATATGCTTATGTGGTATCCAGATAAGCAGGAAGTTTGCAAGCAAGCACGTTAAGTTAAATGCAGTGTAAATAAAGTGCATCAGCACCTAATTTAGAATGATGCAAAGGTCCAACAAGCATAGGCTGAACTTGAAGGGTACCTGGAGGTACAGCTAGCTGACTCTTTATTTTTGTGTTCATGGCTTAGCTGTAAACCAGCCCATGTGGGGTTGCATAGAGAAGCATTACCCTGGCCACCTCCTTCTTTCTTTTGGAGATCGGAGGTAGCTTCCTTAACATTGAAGTGCTGCAAAGCTGGTGCACCTGAAAGAAGCTCCTCTTGTTCTCAGTAACCTGGCAGAAGACCGTATGTCCTAAGTGTGGTACCAGCCCTTGGCTGAAGAGGATAAGGGTGTCAAAAAATGCAATACCACTCCTATTCTGCAGGTTTGAAACTGTGTGAGAGCGAGAATCACACCTGCAAGGGTAGTTAATCGTCTGAATACCAATGAGGGGGCTAATTCTGAGAGATGCCCACAGGAGATAGGGATCAGGGCACTTGGGGGGATGTTGACTTTAGGGACACTTTAGAGGTCACTGTGCAGCCTGTGTTAGACGTGTCATGAAGCCAAATCTCTGGAGGTACCATTCTGTGCTTAACTGAGAAAGATCTCACTTGATCTGACCAATGCCCAAGTCTCTCTCAAGCCTCCTAGAGAGCATGCCTATGTCTTTGCTAAAGCACAGCTCAGCAAAGGAGCAGCAGTGGTGGGAAAGGTCTAAAGCCTTAAGCTTACTGGCGCCGGCAGAAGAAAACCACTTGAAGCACTACCTCTGCAGCAGCAGGTCAGTGGAGCCAAAAACAGGTTTGAGGAGGTCAGAAATCCCACACTGCAGATTTTGGCCCAGCTGCAGTGAGGAATTTTCCTTGGGGCTCTGGCAGCCATTTCATCTCCACGAGGCCAAATGGCACTGCTGCCCTGGACTGCCACCCATCTGGGCAAGCAGCCTGGCTTTGCTGTGACCAGCCTGTACTTTCCATGAAGTGTTTCCAAAAGGGCCCTTCCTCCCAATCAACCCTCATCCCTGGCCCCAAAGCCTGCCCCTTTCTTCCAGGGCACATGGAGCCTGTTTGCAGGCAGGAAAGGAGCTCAGGGCAGGGTGGCTTTGCTTTCCTTACCAGGCTCCTTACACACTTCTCTTTCAACATCTTCTCCTTCAGACTGTGACATCTCCACCTTCAGCATATTCCACTTCCATCTCCACCTTCAGCATATTCCACTTTCATGGAAGTTTGCTTCCTAGAGGGAATCAACCATAACTGCCCTGCATTCAGTGACATTGTCAGCACAGCGTGGCACTGTGCATGAGCGATGGAGGTGCAGGGTGCTTAATGCTCATCCTGCGTTTACCCCCACCATGTGAATGAAGTGAGTGAGAAACCCCTTCCAGGGCATTTTAGATTAAAACCCTATTTCTAGCAACCTTCTCTGCATGCATAGCTGATTTGGCAGCGCATGGAGTTGAGATTACAAAAAGGCTAGTGCATGCCAGCAAACAAATGGACAAAATTCTAACAGTGTAGCCATGTAGTTTTTCTTGAGGAAAAAAACCCTAACTGTTTTACTTAAAACTATTTCTTGGCAATTTTAAGTATACATGAGGTACTGTAAACACCCTGGGTCATCCACCTCTGCAGTGTAGGAGGAATTGGGTTTCAATATCTAAAAAATATTGTGTGATACAAAAGCCATTCTAAGGTACCTTTCACAAGCCAAATGAAATTTTGGGAATGGCAATCCATTGCTGGAGGGAGCAAATCTCATCTGACATAATTTTTTGGTACTGTTGAGACTATGGGATTTGGCAGAGATTGACAATGTCTGTGCTGTAATTCAGAGTGATCCAAGGGCTGCTGTAATGTATGTCAGGATTTTCTGAAAAGCAGTGCAGCTCAAATGAGCCATGGCACTGAGTGCTGCTCATCCTAAAGAGAGCTAAAGTCCCATTCTTGCAGTGCAGAAATCCCTTACTTAACCTTTTTAAAATGAGCCTTAGGTATACTTCTGAAGGCACTACCAGGGCAGGATTGAGTGTCGGAGAACAGGAACCCAAGCCTAGTCTCTCCAGTTACAAAGAACAAGATTCCCCTTGTTTTATTAAGAAGCAGGAATGTGGCTCTGCTCAATCTTACCCATATTCTAATGCTTCCGAACTCTCCCTTGTCCATTTGTATTGCTTAAATTAAACTTGACTGGCCCCTGTAGAAGAAGGAAGCCATCGCCACAGGAGTAAAGTCTTCTTCCCCAGCCTTCACTTCCCACTGTATCAGCCACTTCCTACATAGTCACCAGGAATGTAAATAATCAGCCATTTTCTGTATCACTAAGTGTCCTCTCAGTGCAGTGAGGTGCTGGGCTCAATTGTGCCAGGACCTGATGAAGTGGAGGCTGATGTTTCTCCAAATCCTGTGCACGGCAGTAAAAAATAAAATTTGTTCCAAGATTTCAGTCAAATCCTTCGCTTCCTTACTTCTAGAAATCTTGATTTCGGCATACCTGGGCTGTGAAAATCCCTTGTTTATCCCTGCGGAAATCCACTAAGAGAGGAGTTGTGTTTGAGGTGACTAATTAAGAACTAGGCTTGTTTCTTTCATTTGCTGCTTTTCGTTGTATAATAAGAGCCTGACATCATAATTGTTATCATTATTAGAATTAGGAGGTTTTTGCTTGCTTTGTTTTTTTTAAAAAAAATCTTTAAGGCATTAGGGGCTGAAGTTTGGCCTCTTCCTCCTCACACGCACACTTTGCTGAAGGATCTTTGGAAGGTCTTAGGAGTAATTATTGTGAGCTCTTAATGCCGTAATTGAAGGTGTTGAATCTCCAACAAAGCCTCATTTATTAAACTTGTGAATTAGCCCTGACGTTAAGTAGTTGTTAACAACAAACAAAAAGACCTTCTTTAGAGTTTTTTTTCCGCTTTATCTTTTTGTGTGTGTGAATCTCCACACCCTCAAATGGCTTGGGTGCTGCTTCTCTCCCTGGCTCTGTGCTCTTCAGATTGCACACCAGCTCCAGGGCTAAGGAGACTTGATGGAGTATTGCAGGGCGGGAGGGTGGGGAGGGGGGGAGGAAATCAAAGAAAAGGAAAAAAGAAACAAGGGAAAGGAAGCCTCTCCCCCTGTCCCTTGGAAATGGGACAGAGTGACTGTGTTGGAGAGAAGGTGCTGTCGGTGGAGATTTGTGTTTGTTGCTGGCGTGGCTACAGCTTCCTGCATGAAGCTGGGCCACGGCCGCTGGGGAATGTCTGTGCAGATGGCTCGAGGTGTGTGGCCAGGCTCCTGGTGCCAGCCCAGGGTGGCCAGATTCGCTCCAGAAACCACGTAACCATGTTGGATGCAAAGCTAATAGATCCAACAGAGAGATTTATTGCAAGTTGTGGGGAGAAAAGTGTTGGCCTGGCTCCCCCGCCTCCTGCCTCACAGGGTCATGTCTCGGACATTGGGTCAAGCAGATTTCTGAACTCACCTTGCCACCTCCCAAGGGGCATGGAGAAACACTGGCACTCACAGTAGCAAGCACATACCTTCCACAGAGCGTGGGCATTATGTGTGATTGGGCTGATGGGCCCAGACTGCCCGCCTGGGACGCTATGGCAGGCCCTGGAGAACAAAGCCTTTCAGATCAGTCCTGAAATTTCTGCCTGCGAGTAGCACAGATGCATCACTCTTACCTCAGAGGATGGAGGAAGCATTTTACAGGAACTGCAGAAAAATTCAGAGGAAAAAAAAAATCAACCAACAAAAACCCCCCAATAACCCAACCCAGCAATGTGTTTTAAGAAGTCTTTGGAAGATGAAATTTAGCTCCAAAAATGAGACCTCTGCAGTCAGCTACGCCAGAATGTGAAACCTATGTCTGTTTTCAGCCTATGAATGCACAAGCTAAACTGTTTTGCTCTTTTTAATTTTTATTTATAAAATCCAGCTCATAACAAGATTCATCTGTTCCATCAGGCTTTTTAGTAGCCAGAAGGGTTTTTTATTGTTGGCGAGCATGGGTTTACAAGGGTGGAGAATCATCTGGTTTTGTGGCCAGCTGTTGGCCATTGTTAGGGGCTATTAAAAAGTCTTTGTACGTGTGCCCAGATATGTGTTCGAGGGGCATGCCATTAATCAGCTTCTAACTATGGGGATAATGATGGGACATCTAAGGAAGATGTTTCAAAACTATTAAAATAGCATTCAGGTGGGGAAAGTCATTTATTCTCCTGCATGCTGCCTCACACGTGTCCAGAAATGATGTACTAACCAACTCCTCTGCCACCAACACACATCCTAGTCCCATAATGCTTGATATTGTCCTTTAAAGAGTACTAGTTGTGCATCTGTTCAGCTCAATTTCCTTGGGACTTTGGCTTCATGAGCTATCGTGACTTGACAGAGAATGGTGTGTCAGCATGGTCATGGACATCCATAAAATAAGCTTGGTCTTAATGAAAGGTTTTAACTAACATGCTTTACCTCACATTTGCTGCAAAGTATATGTGTGCATTTAGTCAACTGGAACAGGGTACCCGGTAGAGATGCAGTAGCTTGATTGTGTGTCTAAGCAGTGGAGAAATGCTGTTTGCAGATTCTTCGCCTATTCACGTAGCCATGTTCTCCTCAAGGATATAGGCATCTCTGGCTGGGTTTAGCATGGAGGTCCTGTTGCACCTGACAAAGGCCTTCTTCTCTTCTGCAAGGGTGAGATAGACTGTTTCTGGGAGGTAGCACACAGGAGAAGTCCTGAAAGGCGCATGTAACCCCCAAAATGTCACTGCTTGGTCCCTCTCGTGGCTTTCAGCAGCACCTGGGATTGCCAGGAATGGCCTTGTTTAGCAATGGAAATCCTCCCACCACCGTGTACACAGTTCACTCTGACTGGCTGGTGCAAGCTGCCCTTAAGCCACAAAGAACATGTCCAGCTTCTACCAGAACCGTGTTTTCTGCTACCACCAGAATGTCTTAAGTAGATCTGTGCTAGTGATATCTGAATGAATTATGCTAAAAAGCAACTTCTCAGCAAATTCCAATACATGGTAGTGTTTCCAAAGTATGTGAGAAAATAAGGAGGTTAAGGGGCATGCTTCCATGGCTGTGCTGCACAGTGGAAAATACAACCTGCTGCACATGGCTTTGTGAATTCAGGTTATAAATTGAAAATCCAGAAACTGACTTGATTAGAAATTATCTGTAAAGCAGATTCAAAGGGGCTAGAAGATGGCATGACAGTTGTGACCTCCTGAATTTTGACTTGCTATGTCCAAAGTCCTTGTCAAAACCCTTGTTCACACTGCAGACTGTGAAGGATGAGAACACGTATTTATACCGTGTATTGCAAAGATGGTTTCTGAACTGTCAAAGGTTGCTGCGTAAATAATGCATACTTTGGGACTGTGATAAAAGCCAGCATGCATAAAGAACAAAAATACTTTGAAAGGGCTATGATGGTGTCATATTTTCATAAGCGATTTAGGAAGAGTACTTGCCCACTACATGGTAACACCTCCCGAGAGTCTGGAAGAGTATCAGGTCATGCCATATGAACTTAAGCAATGGTCTCCTCCTGATTCGGCTTTAATATTGTCAGCCCGGGGCTTTTAAGACTTATTAGTCAGGCTATCCTCAAAAAACATGAGATTGAGAAATCAAAAGGTTTAAAAAAATTTGTAAATTGTGTGTTCTTTTTCTCAGCCTTGAGGGTGTATATTTTCAGTTTTTCTCTGCAACAATGCCGGCTAGAAACTTACTTTTAAAACTGGAAATAGAGAATGTTTGTGTAATCACATGACTCCAAGAACTGAGATCTTAGGAGAAAAACAGAAACACAACACAAAATCAGAACAGAAAACTTGTGATAAAATCTCCAGGAGATTGTGATAAAATCTTCTGGAAATGAATCATATAGATGAGAAAAAATAAAACAGCTGAAAACAAAGACTGTGGATTCGTATTCCCTCTATCTGAATAGAAATCACATTCAGACTTTAACAGACATAAAAAGTGAGGAAGATACTCCTATTTAAGAATAAACACATGAGCATTAGTTTTACACGATTTTGCTCCAGATTCTCCGTTTGTAACCCTGGCCATGCTTTTAAGCCCTTTTATTCCCCTGAAATGGGATGAGGAAGATATTAAACTTGTCAAATATAAGGTATAAATCAGTGCAGTTACATTGCATTCAAGGACTTGAGTAACTGGATGGCCCCTTTTCATGAGTAGTTCTCTTCGGTTTTGCTCCTTTTAATGTCAGCTGCTACTGGGGAGAGTACATGAGCCCAGTGTCTGTCAGATGAACTCACACAGACCATCCCAGTAGCTCTGTTAGTGTCACCTTCTCCAGATGTCCTCACGAACCAAGACACTGTCAAAGAAAATATCTTTATAGCTTGCACAGACGGCAGAATTCAACCCTTGAACAGACTCTCACGAAGAACAAATATGAGGCACGATTTTTGCCTTTATATTCAAATACATGCTATTGTTCTGTAGTTACATAAGTCAGCCAGTCAGAGAACAGAAACAACATCATATGACTTATGTAACTAACCATTGCCCAATCCTGCAATGAGATCTGTGTGGCCAGGCCCCCCCCATGCAAAGCCTCATTGAAGTCCAGACAAAGATCACTCCGGGGTTGGAACGCAACATGGTAGAATTTATGACTATTTGCAACAAGCCACTCATGAACAAAACTGAGAATTAATCCCTGAAGAAATGGGTGAATCATTTTTTTTGATGAACAAATACATTCTATTCTGTTTGTAACAGCTTTGTGGATAATTCAGGATTCAGAAAAGAGGCAAAATCCATCAAAGCAAATAGACATTAATTTCTAATTATATGTCCAGTTCTTCAAGAGGGGCCAATATCCTTGGGCAAACAAAAAAAGAGGAGTCTGGAGAAAACAGTCTTCTGAGAAACAGTTTGTTGGTTCTTGATAAGTCAGAAATTTGTCTGAGGTACAACCAGTGGTTGAAATGGTTGAAGTCAACAAACACGGGCCCAGAAATCAGATGCTGTGGTCTGAAGTCAAATGCTCCCACAGCCTGTGTGAGAAGACCTTCATGACCCGAGGTGCTGATATGGCCCGTTTCAGCTTTCAGGTTTGGTGCACCATGCCATGTCTCAAATGCAAACATTGAGAACTCTTTCCTGCTGTTGAACAAAACTTTGCGGGATGCTGGAAAAATCCTGAAACGTGCTCTTCTAAGGAGAAAGAGAATAAAATGGATGGAAAATGGAAACATTGACAGGAATTATGAGACTGGGCAAAACTCAAAGCCCTTCTTGCCTTGTTTTCCATTCTTGACCACAAGCCCAAACCAGTTCCAAGGAATAAGCCCCCAAACAATGGATTCACGTCACCATCCCCCCCACCTTCTTGAACTTTACCAGTGAAAGACAGTCTAAAGCTCTTACACTCCAGTGGTGGGTGATTCTGTAAAAGGTTTCAGATGCCATCCTGTCTGTGGTCACCAGCTGGCAGCTTTGCTGGCCCCCGTAGAGCCTGCTTTTTGTTTAGGAATCTGCCTGCCATAGGATGCCTGGTAGAACTGCAGGTAGAACTTTCAGACTGGGGTTTGCCTGCACAAAGACGAGTGCCAAGTGACACGGCAGTGCAGCCGCCGGTGTGGCCACCAGTCTGTAGCAAAGGGAATGTGCTCTGAGGAAAAGCTGTTTCCCAGCACTCTTCTTCATCCTCCACAACCAGTTTTACAGAGTGTGGAGTTGCTGTTAGCAATTTGGGGAGGTCCACTGCCGCCTCTTGTCCTGCCTTCATACATCGTTTCAGATGACCTTACATATAGAGTCAGTGTGTTTCACTGCCTGTCTACATCTGATCGTGCAGAATAACAAGATGCATGCAGCCTATGACTTCAGCTGAAGAGATGGGACGGGGAAATATGATATATATAAAACCACAATTCTTTCTATAGGGAATATTACTCCAAACCTTTCAGGAGACATCAGGAACTTTACTATATACAGAAAGAGGCTTTTGACTTAAATGCTGTGCCTGGAACGGCCAAAATATTATTTGCTTTTTACTCTGTGCTTAGAAAAAGATGTTTGCAAAAGACTTACAGCAAAAGACTTACACATAGAATTAGCTCATTTTCTTACCTTGGCATGTGTTTGATTTGCATTAGGGTCAAGATCTGCAGCTTTAGCACTCAGTGGTATTGCTTTTGTAGATTATATTCTATATAAGATGTATTTGTCTAGAGCCATTGTTTTCTTTCAAATAAAATAGAGAACTGGATAGTTTGGCTACAGGAAAAAAATACATGTGGTGGCAAGTGTTTTATTATTTTCCTGTAGAAAGTGAGTAGAAATCAGGCTTTTTTTTTTTAAATCTTCTTATATAAAGTCTATGGAGGGGCCACGTAGCTGAGGGTGGTCTGGATGCTATAGTATGGCTGCCTACAATCCATCAGTAGTCATGATCCTGAAACACAGCAGTTGAAAATAAACTCATTTAAGCCTCATGGCTGTCTGGCCAACTTTGGTAACCAAAGAACGGCAGTGCATATTTGTGGCGTCTCCAGATGACTGTGTTTTCCCTTCTTGATGGGATGGAAAGGAGAAAAACCTACTATCAGCTGCCGTGGCTCAAAGTTGCCCAGATCTGAAAGCCCGTCAAAAGGGAAGCTTGACTGTGGCCATGGGCCCTGTTCTCACAGATGTGGGACTGTGCACTCCTTATGTGAGGAGGATGACCACCAGGTTGGTGGCCACTGGGCACCCATGTGTGTGGCCAGGCATGTGCAGCCTTTGCTTGTGGCTCCTTTGCAAGCAGTTTGGATCACAGCTGCACCAGAGACAGCAGTTCTAACTCTCCTTGGTGGTTTCAGAAGTACTTAACATGCAATCTGGAATGGCAGCCTGGAGATCAGGCAGTGGTCCTACAAAAGGTGGTGGTCCTACATGCCTGTAAGACATGTTTCTCGGTTTTGTTTTATTGTTAAGGGGATGACTCACAGTGCTCATGGGTAATGCACGTGTCTGTGTCTCTGCAGTAGGCAGGCTGTTTCTACTCCATCTTTATTGTAGTTAGGCAGTGTTTCCCCTGTTACTACCTGCTGCTGGCAGGATGTTGTAAAGGATTAGTGTCCTTTGTCCATTTGTTTACAGCTATTTCCGTGTCTCCACCATCACTTACATGCAGGAAATTAGCTCATTGAGCTTGTTTCTTGCCCAAAAGCTCTTAAAAGGCTGGTTCCTACAGAAAATGTACCACTCAGCTTGGTTCCCCCTGGGACCATGGGAAAATGCTGGATTGGACTGGGACCTACATGTCTAACATGAGCTCTTCTCTCAGGAGGTTGAGTTTCTGGATCTCTTGATCAAAGGTGATACCAGTCAGCTGTCTGCTTCTATGTACTGTTTCTCACTGACCAAAAAGCACCATTGCCTTAGGCTGAAAAAGTGCTTGAAACAGGTATACACGGAAGCCAGGGAAAGTTGCCAGAACCACGACGGGGTCTTTCCCTGGTTGCTTCCTCTTGTGAACCCATCCCCTTGCACTGGAGAGGTGAAATTATTCACCTGTAGTAGGTGGCATCCGATCCTCTTAATAAATAAGCCATTCTGAGCTTGAAAGTCCTCAGCACACACTAAAACTGAGCATAAATGAGGCATCTGACTGATTGAACTGGGCAAGTTTTCCCAATTAAAAGTCAGAGGAACACTCAGGACTCCTCTGCAGAGCTACACGACTTCCAGCATGGATACTGCTCCTGTCTTTAGACCAACTTCCGTCTGTGCCATGTGGATTTGTTTACAGAAACTTTTCATCCACGGTCCCAGAAAGTGTCTTTTTTTTTAAAAAAAAACCTCCGAGAACAAACCCCAAACCAGTAGTTCCTCATAACAAACTGGAGGTAGGCCCCAGTCCTTTGCACTCTCCATCACTTCTGTGCTCTCCATGCAAAGAGCTCATTGCTGTCCCTGGAGCTGGGAAGTGATGGAAGAGTTTTCTGAAAGCGTCCTGTACTCTTCCAACTTTGTTCTAGTGAAATCAGTATTAGGGCAGAGAAGAACAGATGTGAAGATCCCACCCCAAAAGGGACTGTTATTTGTGGATCTGGATGACCTACCACAACAACATCTTGCCTGCAAGTCTCCAGAAGCATTGTTTTTCTCGAGCAGTGAATGTTAACCTTAGAGAAAAGAGCCCCAGTGTGTTACCAGAGACACTGACTGTAAATACATTTTTCTCCTTGTGTGTTCTAGGTCAGATTCTTTTCCCATGGAAAGGCTGCTTGCAGCTGGTGCTGCTGCATGTGCCTATATTGGTAAACCCAGAGGAGCCCCGGCATGGGCTCGAGCACTTGTCATGATCATCTATGTTATTTAATTGACTGCATATGCCCTGGCAGATCATGGGTTTGCTGCCAGCCAGTCCTCTGCAGAAAATGCCCAGGCACACTTTGTCTGGAGGAGAGCTCTCCAAGGGACACAGGGATAGGAACGGTGACCTGGGTGGATGTGTGGATGTGAGCTGCAGCTGAAGGGAAGGTCCTAGCTGGCTGTTCAGAGCAGGTTCAGGTGTTTGAAGAAGTTAAACCACGAAGCCTCTTCTGGCAGTGGGCTTGGGATGTGCAGCTGTCATAGATTTCAGTAAGAGGGGTGAGTTAAAACCCCTCCTCCTCCATCAGCATTCAGAAGCTCTGTCACATATCCTGTGGCTGGGGTTTTCTCTTGCCGAAACATTTATTTCCTCCTTGCTCCTGTTGCTGAGGTTCAGATTATCTCAGACCTCTGGCTGACAAGCGTTTGCAGCACAGCTCTTCCTCTGGCTTGTTAAGGAAACCAGTCTTGAGCACATTAAAAATATGTATTTTTTTTTAAAGTATCAGATATGATCCACTACCCTCTTTTGAAGGCCCTTAATCCTCCCTTGGATTTTTTCTCCTAGGGCTCAAGCTCCTTCTGTCAGTGCTTTGAGTTAACTTGGATGCCTAACCTGGAAATGTACAAACACTCAAAACCAATTACAGTTCCTGTCCTGAGGACCCTTTGTTCTAATTACAAAACCTCCAGGAGTCTACAGCAGGTCTGTCAGCTGAGGCTGGGAATACAAACTCTTTCTATTTTTTTTTCTCTTTCTCTTCCCCCCCCACCCCCTCTTCTTCTCTAATAATCAGGGAGGTGGGGAGGCAGAAATCTCAGCAGGAACAGATTGAATACATTAACATTTGGTTGGTTTTGTATTGTTCTTTAGTGAGACCGCAACTTATGAGGCTGTTTTAATAAATGTCTGGTCAGGGGCCAATCAAAAGCTGCCAAAATGGGTGTAGGGAAGCCTGTTTCCCACACAGTCTGCTCTTTCCCACCCTAATCACTGGAAATAAGAGGGCCTAATAACTGAATGCCTTCTTTTCCCTATTTACCTCCTCACTCTCGGGGATTTTGCAGCCCGTTGTTCCTAGACATGAGCAAACTTAACTCTCCTCTCCAACAGCTCCTCCCCCAAGGCAAACTGAGACCATCTTGTTGAACCATAATGTAACATATGTTATGGGCAGATGCTCATCTGGTGTAAATTATCCTGGCTCTGTTCAATTCAATGGAGCTCCAGTAATTGGGATCAGCTGAAGACTGTACCTCTGTTATATTTACGGTGGTTGAAGGCAGTTCCTTATAGGGTATGGATGTGCAAAGGCTGGGAGTTTTCTTTGCTCGCTTGCCACCTTTGGGGGGAAACACTGAAATGGCTAGATGCGTTTTCAAACTGCCTTCAGCTGGGAAGTATTATGGGAAACTGAGCACAGCAGCTCTCTTTTGTGCCCAAGAACATTCATTTTTCTAAAGGTGAGCTGCTAAGGAGGCTGGGCTCTGCCCCAAATCATGAAAGGAGCATTAAAGGGAGAAATCACAGTGGTATCAGTAGGGTAAAGCGAACCTGACTTCTCCAAGATGCAGCTTCTTCAAAAAAAGGCTTAGGGGAAGCAGAGAATTCCCCACTCTGTAACAAGGAGTGCTCCTTTAACCTGATGGGCAGCTGTCATCAGCTCCAAACCATCATGGCTGGCCATGGCAAAAGAAAGTCCACATGGGATTTCAATCTCTTGTGCTGGTGCACACCCAGAGTGAAAGATACCACGAAGGAGACATGTTCTGCCAAGTCAACAGCCTGGAGACAGTTGCAAACACAGACAAAGGCGAATCACAGGAGTTAATTGTTATGGCAAAGGCCATGTAGGTAATTAGTTGCAGAGAGGTCTGGTGCCCTAATATTTGCCATGTCAGAATAAATAGACTACCAGGGTAAAAAGAAATGTGAGCCTTGTTACACCATCTTTCATTTTGACATGATTCAACAGCATCCACTTTTATCTTGTAGCAGTGGAGAAGGACACACCTGATAGAAGAAGAGAAGTCCCTTACCCTCTGGATGGGTGACTTCAGTTTGTGCCAGGCTGTAGTGGCTCCTGGATGAAAAACATCACCAGAAACAGAAAACAGCTGAAGAGACTTGAGCTTTGAAATTTAATTATAACAACATGGCAAGTTCCTTTTAAAAAAAAAAAAAAAAAAGAAAGAGAAACGGCTTAAGCATTGGGGGTTTTGGAGTTCTTGTTAATTTAGTAAAGGTGTGATGAGAGTGCCAACTGGAAAATGTATCAGTGGGAAATGGTCAGAGAGAAGTAGCTCTTTTTGAGGTGTTATAACTACTTTACTAGTGTTAAAAATCTGGGCCCAATTAAATTTGTGTGAAACTTTTGTTCCAAAACTCCAAAGCATGTGAAACTTGCTGGCTTGTGTTTGCTGCAGAGAAGATTTGGCTGCATGACAGCACCCAAACACACATCTCTGCCTGCCATCCTCTGCGCATGGCCGTGGCAGCCCAGGATGAAATCATTTGACCAAGTAGGTCCACATGGTGATACCATGGTAGGTGGGTTATCCAAACTACAGCAAATTGAAGCATGCAGTGGTGCAAGGGCTGGGTGCATCCAAAGTCTGATTTCCCTGTGCAGTTCACTGTCACCTGAGTGAGCCTCGGTGCAGGTAGATCCCATCTGCTGAATCTGCTGGGACCATCTGGGCAGTTCCTCTTTCTTCAAAAAGGCTGAAACCTTTCATGACATGAAGGATGACTGCGAGGTGTGGACATTTCATGCATCTCCCTTTAACCCCAGGCAAGCAAGAAGATGAGGTTACTGAGGCTCATGACACCTTAAACTGCCTGGAGGAAAATTCATCAGGGAATGCCTGCCAGCACCAGAGGAGAGACTAAGGAGTTGGTTTTACATGGCCAGCCTTGCTGCTCCTGCCAGGGAAGCCAAGGAGTCATGGATTTCCCTGGCTACATGTCCTGCTCCCAGCAGCCAGTCTAGTGATGCAAGCAGTGGCTGTAGTCCCCATTAAGCCCCTGAAACCTTGGTGGTACTTCATGTGGTTGGACAAACCCAGAGGCTTAGCTGGTTTCCAAAAGAGCTGAGAATTACTTCAGGACATGGGTGCCAGAGCAGACATCCATAAATCCGGGTGGCTGCACTCAAGCAGGTTGAATAATCCATCTGCCATCCTCAGCTTCTCCTAGCTGAAGAACATTTCAGCCTGCTTCTTGTCGAGGGAGAGTTGGTGCTGCCTCTCCTGATGTCTCTCCTCAACACGTGAATCAACAAGGAAGGAAGGAGGGAAGGAATTGGCTCTCATTCAGCAGATTTTTACTTGGACATGTGAAAGTGGCTCACGAGATGCTCTCCTGGTGCTCGGGAGCAGACTGACGCATAGCAGGACAGAGTGACACCCCAGCTCTGGCACTTACATCCAGACATGTAAAATTATTATCCCAGTGAAAGTGGATAATTGAGATTGGGCCTTTGCTCTTCCTCCTGTGCAGCTCCATATTTATATAAAGTGGGGATAATATCTCCCTGTTGTAATAAAGGGTTTGTAAGTTCAAAGTCCATTTGGTCTGAGAGGTTCACAAATACTGTGTTGTTAAGTATGAGTGATTATAGAGGTATCTACACAGAGCGCTGCTTGAGAGGTTGAAAACCAAAGCTCTAGCCATAGTCTGTTTTTCTGTCTAGTTTCAGTATTTCACTCAACCTGAAAGAATAACACTAGAACATCTAACAGTAAAACCATAAGCATTTCCAACAAAATGAGAAAGTCCAGGGAGGCGTAGTCCTCTACAAATGCCCTTAAACTTTCCCCTCCTCCCCTTAATTCCTTGAAATAAACCCACACAATTGCATAAGCAATAAACAAAGTTTAGGTTTGTGCTTAACAATTGTCACAACTTCTCTAAATTGGACTCTTGCTACACTAGGTCCTACAGAATGTGGAAGGGGAAATTCCAAGATAAAACAAAGATAGTTATTTTATTCTCCAGCTAACATATAAGAGAACTCTGCAGAAGAAAAAATCTCGGGAACAATGTCTGTCCCTCATCAAGATTTCCCTCATCTGATTTCCCTCTGAAAGAGGAGAGGAGGCCACTCATCATTTCAGGAGGGAGCCACAGGGCCTTGTATATTCTTATTAGAAGGTTCCCTGACTACGCCATGAAAACAGATTGCTCCAGTATTTGCAAACCGCCCAGAACGGCTCATTCCACAGCCCCTTGGCAGAGGTTTGTGGCAGGGCTGTGAGCGTGGCAATGAGCAGGTAGCAGAGGCCATTTGGGCAAGCAAGTCCTTGGCAATACACGAGGAACAGGGACTGGAAAGCACACAGCTGCTAGACCCTATTGCTCCCGGATGGTTAGTCACATGCTGCACTCTTCCTTCTAAACAAAGCAAAGTTTCTTGAAAAGCCATGGGGTCACATACCTGTCCCCATGGAAGTGCATGAGCCCCCTGAAGATCTCAGCTCCCAAAATGGGGAGAAAGGGGAGCTGCTGGGACCACCACCCCATCCTCTGTTTTGCCCCAGCGTGGAGTGGCAGTGAGGGAGAAGTGTCCCCTGGGTCCCTTTCTGTGTCTGTTCAGGCCCTCTTGATATTCCTGACCAAAGTAGAGGGGACAGATGGTGATGTGTGCTGGTTCAGTGAGGAGGTTCTCCTCCAAAATAGTGGAGTAATCAGACCATCCACAGCATCTGCCTTTTCTCACCTGCACTGTCCTAGCTCCCACATGGGAGAAGGAAAGCTGAAGTTGCACTGGTCTGCATGGCCAGTTTTAAAGATGGGCTGTCCTGCACAGTTTCTTCTTGTCACTGCAATTGTGGCAGACACTGTCCAGTATTAAATTTTGGAAAGTTTAGAGGTTGGGTGTAGTGTGAAAACAAGCTTAAAACAAATGGGAAAACAATCACCTCCAAAGATTTCTGTTAGTTGTCACTCCCAAAAAAAACCCAAATATAAAAGAGGCTGCCATTTCTGCTTCAGCCTAGTGGGCCGGCTGCTCTTTTCATTTAATTATTTTTAATCAACAGACAATATGTGCATTGTACTCAGCCACACTTGTGATTTGGAGGAAAGAGCCTAATGAGGTTGTAAGGGAACGTGGTGCTGTCCCAACCCCGCCTTCTTGGGGACTGAGTGTAGTTTCCCGCTGCTATTCCCTACAAAACCCCAGGGCAAATGCGTGTTATGCTGGTTTACACACGAAGCTGAACAAGCCCCTCCAAAGCTAGAGCCAGGCTGCTGAGGGTCTTGCACTCTCTCTGGATGCCTCTTCCCTCTGCAGCAAGCACACGAAATACCAGGGATAGTCACTTTTTGAAAAAAACCTTCCCTGCCAGAAGCAGTGTGTTCAAAAAAAGAAGAGAAAGTTCTTCACTTCTCCCTTTCTTTTTTCTGTCTTTCTGTTTTCTTTTTACTTTTTCCTCCTCTTCTGGGCCTTCCCAGGGTCTAAATGTTTCAGCAACGCTGCCAGGCATATATTTGCAGTTGCATCATATGCAGTGCATTACTCCGGTAAGCCTGTGCACCCGCGGCCGGGGCCGGTGGTGCTCGGCTGCTGACCAGGCTCGCTCTGCCTGTGCTGGGATTCCACAGCCAGCCTTAAATATCCTGGTTATTTTTATCCTCCTACGTAACGCCGCGAGAGGCTGTCCCACCAGTGGCAGAACAACAGCTACACAATGTTTCCCTTCAGTCGGGAAGGGAGATGGAAAGAAGCCAGGCTTCCTGATCACATGGTGCCTGAAGTCAATGAAGAAAATTAGGGAAAAAAAAAAATATCTCCCCCTCCCACTTTTTTTTTTCTTTTCCTTTTGTAACAAGCTGGTCCAGCTTAACCCTTGGCACAAAACACGTCTAAGAGAGAGCAGCCTGTTGGGATGCAAGCCAGGAAAGCATCAGGGGAAAGAAAAAAAAAAGCACAAAACCAGAACATAAACACAAGATTGCTGCAGTAATTGGTGGCTCTGAAAAACACTAAGGAAATGCGAGGATTGTATGAAACATCAACAGACAAGAAGCAGGGTGATGTCAGACGGCCTTCCAGGATTAGAAACCCTTAAAAGCTCCCGAGTGCAGAGCTGCCTGCGAAAAACGTAGCAGCTCTTCGGCGTGGAAGGAGCTGAGAAGGATGGGTTTTGTTTAAAAAAGTAACTTAACAACTCCACGTTCGCCAGTGCAAGAAGGAAAGAAAACAAGATGAAAAAATCCAAACCCTGTCCTTTAATTATATGTTAGAATATTTTTTTATATTCCTCTAGCAATCTTTTAAGAAGTTGAAACACATCTGCACAGGGCAGCAGATCTTTGACTGATGTATGTCCATGTTGCTTCTCTGGCTTGAGAGGTTTCTGACAGGTCTGCAATTTGTTTTCTCTGTTCCCTAAAGTTCTGCACATGCATGTGACATGCTCGTGGAGAGCTGGAGCATAGAAATGCCTTGCTATTTATTAGACAGCTTTCTCTAGGAAGGATTGAGGAAGCCATAACCGCTCTTCGAAGTGAATACCTCCTGAAGCTAATACCCTGTGGGTATGCTGGGGGGCAAGTGTAGTTTGGTGGAGTGCTAGGAAGGTTTGATAGTTTCCCCCCTTTTCCTCACACTAACTTTGTGGAGGAATGACGAGAGAAGCTTAAGATGAAATTTTATTTTGTCAGATAAACATGTGGCTAATATGGCTGGCTCTTTCTGCTGCCTTAGGACAGGCTAATTTCAGAGAAAGGGGCACTGAATATCAGATATTTTTGCTTGCTTAAATAAACTGCCAGTCACAGCTCTCTGGTTTACGTCTAACAGCCATGTACAGAGGTGTCAGGGTACATTTAACTTCAGCACCCCTCCTGGGAAAAAAACCATTTTTGTGACAAGGGGAAACCCTGAGTTTAGAAAGCAGTGAACATGCAAGGTTCTTGCTTCAGTGTTTGCAGACTTGTAACAAATTTCTAGACCTGAATAATGCTTTCCTACCAACACGCCTCAGCAGAAAACTCTGCTCCCATCTGTTTCTGATGCAGGGTGGAAGCGAGGGAACTCCTGCTGACCCACGCATAATCCCCCAGGAATTAGGCTGAAGATGAGTGAGGATGTCTTCTCCTGGGTTTCTTCCTTCCTTGCCTCCCCTGTCTGGCCACCTTTTGGGTACCAGGTTTCCCTGGAGAAGCATCAGCACGAGGGGACCACAGCTCTGCCAGGACATGGCCGGGTGGCTGCAAGAGCTTCAAGAGTCCCCACTCAGGGACCCTCAGCCCATCTAGTCCTGGTGGGGAGCACATCCAGCATTTGCTGACAGATTGTCACAGGTTTTTATGTGTCTGCAGGAGAAAGACTGAAAGACATGGATCTGAAAATTATCTTCAGCACAGCCTCTGGGTATGAACTGGCCTCTGCCACATTTGCCTAAGGCAAGAGAGAAAGGAGGAAAAGATAAGGCTTCACTTTTCATTTTTGATGAGATGGAGTATTTTTCTTCAGCAATCTCTCATTCGTGGTTGGAAACCACATACCATAATGGTTTAAAAACATGTGGGAACCTGGGACAAGCAAGATGAATTTGCCACTAATAACAGTAACAATCAAGTCTCTCCACTGCATGTTTTTCACCCCTCTCCCAAATAAATAGGTGGCTCTGTGCCAAGGTGTCTGATGAGAATACTTCACAAAGCAAACATGCTTCACAACTAGTGTTTTCCCAGAGACAGCTCCTTAATTGCTACAGATGATTTGCTTAATTCTCTGGTAGTTTTTTTCAGAAGATCTAAAGAGAAAAAAAAGGAGAAAGAAAGAGAAAAAGAAGGAGATAAAGACAAATGACGAGAAAGAAAGGGAAGAGCAAAAAAAAAGAAAAAAAGAAACAAAAATAAAAGAGGGAAATGGAGAAAAATAGAAAGGAGAAAAAAGAGAAAGAAATAGAAAAAGAAGAAAGAAGGAAAAGCAAAGGAAAATAATAGAAAAAGAAAAATTTTGCGAAAAGAGTAAGCATGACAAAAGAAAAGCAGAATTTTGCAAGTATAAAAATAAAAAGGGATTTAACACAAACAAGCTCATTACCCCAAATTAAGCCAATATATATATAATAGAAAAAATGATCAGAAAGAAGGGAATTGTAGTCACAATAATGCTGGATCCAAACAGAGAGAGGCTTTGGACAGAGGTACACAAAGAGGAGAGGAGAGGAGAGGAGAGGAGAGGAGAGGAGAGGAGAGGAGAGGAGAGGAGAGGAGAGGAGAGGAGAGGAGAGGAGAGGAGAGGAGAGGAGAGGAGAGGAGAGGAGAGGAGAGGAGAGGAGAGGAGAGGAGAGGAGAGGAGAGGAGAGGAGAGGAGAGGAGAGGAGAGGAAAAAGACACTCTCCCACATGTTATTTGTTGCTCCTACTTCTTTTGGCTTCTTTACTCAGGGGAAAATAGAAATACAATACCAGACATGATATAGTTATTAAAAATATAAAAAATAACAGGAGAGTTTTCTAGCAACTCTCTTAAAAAACAAATGGTGAGAGGCAAACACTACCTGGAGAACATGCACTTTTTGAAGCAGCAGCGTTTGGAGGGGACAGTGGGGAGCATTCCTTCCTGGCAGCAGGCCCTGGGAGACACCGCTGGTGGGAGGGATGACATTTTTGGGATGTTGAGGGTCTCGGGGGAGGCAGGGGGGGCCGGTGTCCCTATGCTCTGGCTGAGCCGACGAACGGCTGTTGTCCTCCTGTGCCGGGAGGCAGGAGGGATGGGAGGGGAGCGACTGGCAGCCTGGCCAGAGAGCCTGCCGCAAGCCCTGACCGTCGAAGGATATCATAACGCTTCACACACATTAATTGAATAAGCCTCCTAACTCCCCTGTGATGTAAATATTATTACAACTGGAATAACAAAGGCGCAGACCAGCTAAGTGACTTTGCCTGAAATTGCACAGTGAATCGGTGTCAGAGCAGGAATTAGAATGTGTGTCTCCTAACTGCTCCAGACAGTGCTCTAACCACAAAGCCAGCCCGCATTGTCCTCTGGGTTGTCTCTCCTCTCCTTTGGCTGGAACGCTGCAGACGTTTCCCAAACTGCTTGCAAAAGCAAAACAGATGTCCCATGTCTCTGTCGTTATCCAGCCTTGCGGGAGCGGTTCCCTAGATGTGGTTTCTTCCCAGTTCATGGCCCCACCTGTGTGCAGGTGGAGACAAGGCAATGCAAAACCCTGGGCGAACAGACCGCTGACAGCACCAGACACAGAGGCAAGGTCATGGCATCATGCAGTTTAGGCCAGCTTAACATGGGTTGGCACGGGGAAATCCTCCGTTTTTTGGCTCACAGTTGCTCATGTAATTTCTGGGTCCTGTAAAGATGTCCCACCTTCAGGGAACAGCTGAGACTGCAGTCTCATCAGCGGATAAACTGTTGCTGAGGTGCAAAACGCTTTCTGACTGAGTCCCTGGGGAGAGAAACAAGGGTGCAAACAGGAGTGAAGGGGAAGAAATTGCACTGGAACCAAAATTGAAGAACCTATGTGTGTGAGCAGAGCTGGAGTCAAGGTGATTTGTGCAGGTCTTCCAGGGACAAGCTGGGTTTCCCTACCCTGAGCTACCATCCAGCTCATTTCTGTGTTTTCCAGAAAGGTATTCGCCATTTTGGTATTGTTTTGTTAGGGCATTCTGCATCACTGTGGAGGAAAAGCAGGTTCAGAAGAAAAACATGAATATGCTGCCTTTCACCTGGCTGTTGCATGAGGTAGGTCTGTCTGCCGGACAGCATTGCTTCGGTGAAGTTTTGTTGGTTCCTTCATCTTCTGATCGGTTTTCTGCATTCAACTGCAATGTATCAGCAAACAATCCCTCAATATGCTTGGAATAACTTCCAGCTCATCCATTTCATCCACTGAAGTTGATGCAAATCTTAGATGCTGCCATGAGGAGGTGACCAACACTGGGCAAATTGTGCTTCTTGCAAGAGGTGTATATCAAAGCTTGGATACTTACAGTGCAGCGGTGAAGGTTGAGAAATTTATCTCTGCCTGTGATCAGCTTAGTGCTTATCCTAAAGTCAGTACCACTGGATGGTCAAAATAAGTTTTCGCTGTTTAGGTCATGCTGCAGTTCTGTCAGTGTTTGGGGGAGCTGCTAGCAAGTCAAAGAGTATCCATCTATTGCTGACAACAAGAGATATATTGAACCCTCAGCAGGGTTAGTGAAATCTTGTTTAAAAGTCAAGAGTCTGCTGCCTGAAAGTCAATACACACTGTAAGCTGATGCTGGAAAAGGAACTGTGCAATAGCAGTTCGAAGTTCAACTAACTCAAAGTCAGATATTTCAAAGAAGGACTCAGTGCTGGGCTCTGCTCCATTTGTCATCCAGGGAGAGATTTTGACACTTCAATGTGGCCCACCCACGATCTAAGGCAGTCTGAGAATCGTGACCCCTTCCGCAGTCTGTAGATCCTCAGTATCCAGTACGGTGGGACACATCTGCATTTTACTGCTCTCTCACACCCCTGTACAAGGGGAGCTACACTGACACTGGATATCTCTGAAAGGTCTACCCTGAGTTTCACAGACAGCAAAATTTCACAGTCAACAAGACCTTTTTTACTTTTGCTTTTTTTCCCCTGCTCTGAGAATCATTCAAGGGCATGGAAGTAATAACTGCCAAAAGGCTACAGAATACTGTTTCTACAATCTCTCCAAACTAATACTGGTATAAAATTAAACATCTTTTGATTCTATCTTATAAACTGCCAACAACCATCTATACTATAAGCAGATCACCCAATTAAAGTTAAGAGTAAATCCCGTCACCCAATTAAAGTGAAGAGTAAATCCCTTCATGTGTTTATATATACATAAATTTTATGCAGCCAGATGACCATTTTTACGCTACTGAGGTTTTGCCTTATTTTTATCTGTGGCCTCTTTTGCTATTATTGCAATAAATAAGATAATTAAAATCAAAGAAGCAGAAAATTTCTTGCACCACAACACGGCATTATAGCTGAGACACTTCATGATACGGTGAGGCTTGTGCTGCCCCTTTGACAGGGAGCTACAGTGTTCACCACATCTGTCCTTCAGATGAAATATTGCTGATCCGATTTCTTGTAAAAAAGTGGTCAGAAACATACTGTGTGTCCCAATGGCAGGTGTGCTGCCCTCATCCTTCATTGTATGGCTGGTACAGTAATTTCTTTGCGAAGCCATCAGGGTGGAAAAGTTTCTCTTACAGTTACATAAAACATCCCAGAGACTTTGGAGCCATATTTTGTACCATGTTTCTCGCTCTTTGGCAGATGCCTTATGTTGTCCCAGATGTGTAGCTTAACACTCAGATGTCCTGGTTTGGAGGCCCAGGGAATCTATCTGCTCTTAAACCAGTGACTGCAACACCACAATGGTGTCTGACAGAGGCCTCACTCTGTTAAGTCGCTGTCCTCCTATTGGTTTTGTTTGGCTTTGGTCCACCTCCAGATGCCAGAGAAATTTTCCGTGATGGAAGAGACCTTTTTTTTCTGGTTCTTGTTTTGTCATACCTCTTGCTAAATTTGTCTTTGGAAATGACCTCAGGCTTTTGAATGGCATTCACTTTGGCTTTCTAAACAGCGTCTTGATTTTGCCAAAGGAAAACGGAAAGAGACTCTTTAAACCAGCAGACTGCTCCTTTGTTATATCTCAGATAAATCTGAACTAATCGTAAGTCAGCCCATCCGGTCATACCGAGAGCATTGTCTCTGATGCTGGTTAATGGATCAGAGCTAACTTTAAACTGACACTTCCCGATTTGCTTTTTGAATCCTAATTTAAATTGCTGCTATATTGCAGTTTCAACATGGCCCACTTACGAGAAGATTGAACTGAGGGTTGTTTTGGAAGGAGACATCTGGCTGCAAGCCTATTATACCACATTAGCAACTGAAGAACTGGCCTGAAACTGTATTTGATCACCTGAAAGCTTTTACAGCACAACCCATAGTGAGGTATGGTGAAGGAGTCAGAAAAATGAAGAAAAAATCACAGTGGATGTCATAACGACCTGGGTTTGTTTATGTAATGTAGGGTGCTGAATCATATCTCAGCCTTTCATCACCCAGCCCTGGAACAGTAGTACTTTAATAATGTCTAATGACAAAAATATGGAAAAAATTAGAAGCCAGAGCAAACGAGGAGGAGTTTTTTTTTCTGATACAGATTAAGTTCCCTAAATGCCAGTCATTGTTTATTTTTGTCCAAAGCTCCCCTTTCTTATTTATTTAACAGCTCAGTCTCTTATTTCTCTTTATGGTTTGCACTTTGGGAGGCTGCTTTTTTTATTTTTTTACTACATAGAGGACATTTAATATTTTGCAATTGCTACCTTTTCTTGGCGGATAACTCCGGAGGAGTTCTTTCCAGTGTGCTTACTGCTTTATTGAAACCGTAGCTGGACCATAGTTATTAATGTGCTCTTTACTCTTTTGAATACAGTGTGGTTCTCAGACCTCCCACCTAGAGAGAAATTCATTAGGAACATATGAGATGAAGAGCATTAGAAACAAAATTGATTGTTGAATACTTGTGGGATGGGATATTGCAAAGTCTTGTTTTGATTCTGGAAAGACAGAATTTTGTTTTCATGTATAATATTCCTCCAAGCTGGCTTCTCATGCCCACAAAAGATCTGGGTCTATCAAAGGTGGAAGGACATTTGGGTTCATGTTCTGGGGGATGTGGATTCCTAGCAAGTCTGAATGAGCCGACCTTGATTATGCATTTGAGGAGATGCCTGACTGCAGTATGACTCATGAAGCAGCTGGATGTGGATCATGAGGGCTGGATGCTGTCATGCCAAATCCTAAGCATGACTGTGGCACAATGTTTCTGGGTATCTTGGTGTCCTCAAGTCCCAGAGGTAATGATTGCATTTTAATACATAACACAAAATAAGTCTTGTACAACCAAAGGTCTAGATTTGCTGAATGTGGGATCATGCCTCCATCCTAATAGCTAACTCAAGGAAAGAAGGTGTGAGGAGAATGGTTAACAATGACAAGCAAGGGTCAGAGCTAGACATGGGAAGACACACCCTTCATTTTTGATGACTTGTTTGCTGAGAGGCAAAGCAGTTGTAGCTGCTCTCTATATATGCAGAGCTACGAGTAAGAATTTTGCTGTGGCTGTATTTTGCACACTGCCCTCACCAGATTGCTATCTGCTATAGAGAGCTGTGATAATCTATCCGGAAACGTGCTCAGAAAAGGGTTAGTAGGACTGAAAGAGATCTACAGAGGCCAAGAGATTCAAGTCAGAATCAGATCTGTGCCACTCTTACAGATGTTTCTCTGACCTCTTTTTAATGTCTTCCACTGATGGAAACTTCCTGATGATCTGTTCTTCTTTGTGAGTACCCTTACCATGAGAAAGATCCTTCAGTGCATCTTTCTTACTACACTTTAAACCATAGACTCTTATACAACCTACACAGACAAGGGGAATATATTATTAACTACCTCTCTTCATTTCTTCAGGAATGCTTGCTGTCCTACCTCCTCTGGAGCAGGTACCCTGTGTCCACACTGCAGGAGGAATGTACCCTGCCCCCCTGATGTACACCCTGGTTTCTTCCTGGGTTTCTCTTGAAAGAAACCTGAGCAAGGATGTGGTTGGAGAGCTTTACAACAGATCTCTTACCATGGATGCTCGAGTGGACCAAACCTAAATGTGTACCTACCCCATGCAAATCAGCTGAACACAAGGTACCCTTAGGTGCCCATGACTACAGTAAATGGCATGCCCTAATCATGGCAGTGAGATGATTTTCTAGGATGCATTTATGAAAGCAAAGTGAAGAATGACAGGCCTCATGACCCAACACAAGAGCTCAGTTGTTATCCATGCCATGAAGCTGCTGTGACTGTCCCTGCCTCAAGCTGACAAATTGGATTTGGAGAGAAATGTGAATGTGATTAAATGGTGCCAGTTGTCCTCAGGGCTGGAAAGCAGATCTATTTCTTTCATTTGTAACACGTATCCTTAGATTTTGGCAACCACCACCTTTATAACTATATCCAGAGTTGATAGGACTCTCTTTGCTTGGGACAGTAGCACAAACATGGTATTACCACATTATCTCTTAGAATCGTAGAATCATAGAATGCGTTAAGTTCGAAGGGACCTTTAGAGGTCATCTAGTACAAACCCCTTTTAGTGAGCAGGGACTATTTTATGATTCTATGATCTTTCTTACAGGTTCCCTTTAAGTATCGAAAGGCTGCTGTGAGGTTTCTTTGGGGCCTTTTCTTCTCCAGGCTGAACGACCCAAACTCTCTCAGCTTTCTACAAAGCCACTAGGTTGGTCCACAAGGACTTGTCCTTGATAAAGGTATGCTGTCTCTCTCAAATCACGTCCCTGTCCTTCATACGCCTTAGCAGAGCTTCTAGGAGGATCTCTTCCGATATCTTCCCAGGCACAGAGGTGAGGCTGACAGGTTGGTACTTCTCCATCGTACTTTCGGACTACAACGCTGCTTCAGGAATGGGACTTCTTACAGCAGCTGCTGTGATACAGCAGCATTTGAAGGCATGGCCCACCACACCTGCAGGGGTGGAGCCAAATTTGTTGGTCAAATTCAGCTTGTGGGTCTGGCATGGTGGAAACTAGAGCATGGTTTGAACCCACATCTAGAAACCAACAGGTCAGTTTGCGAAACTGAGAATGAGCTTTCCCTGTGCAGACCACTGCCAAGCATGGAGCTTTTCTGGAATCATCAGTGAGGCAGAAACAGAAACCTGCCCAGAACCACATGCTTCTTCAAACACACATTTGGATTTAAAAAAAAAACACAACCCAAATTACCTTTTTCTAAGCAGGGGAATTTAACAAGCATGTTTGGGTCATGCAGAATATAATCTTGAGAAAACACCAGGGCTATAATCTTATTGGAGCATTGGCCTTTGTGCGTTCCAGCCACAGAGGAAAACACTGCAGTGCTGCCAGTCTTGAAATGCTGGTGAGTCTGTCTTACAAATGGCATGGAAATACAATATAAGTATGAAGTTTTATTTGCTTGTCTGGTTCTGGAGCCCTGGGCCGTGTTTTCAGGCTTTTCTCTGCAACTCTGAGAGCAAGAGGATTATTTCATATTGAAAAAAAAAAAAATAAAACCTTTGATATTGTTTTGTAACTGCTAGCTGACAGGAACTGGAGCTTTAAACAAAACATCAGATACTATGAAGCTTGTGATAAAAAGCTGTAAGAGCCGGCAGCTCCACACTGGAGCTCCACTTCCAGCACTGAATATTCCCTGCGGCAAGGAGCAGATTTCACAATGCCAGAGAAAGAAGAAGCTGGTCAATGGCCAGAGGAAAGAGTGTGTAAACATTGCTAAAGAGCAAGCCCCTCTCAGCTGCAGTGAGTACTTCAGGCACGGAGCATAGTGGGACTGAGGCAGAGAAAACCATTGCAGTGGCTCCTCCCAAGGGCAACAGGTGCTTGAAGGTGAGGTTGTTGCTGGTAGCGGATTCCACCCTGAGTCAACTTGTGCTTAAATTGTCTTGGCCCCAACCAACTGTCCAACCTGATGAACCAAACAAAATTGTTACTGCTGCTTCAGGCCCTCAAGGACTGCATAAATACTAATATCAGCTTGGTCGTTATTCTCTCATAGAGGTATCTGCTCATTGATCTACCTTGTCCAGCACAGATACGTGCATTACCCAACCCATAGGGACCCAACATGTCCTGAGAGCCACCAAGCTGCTGCAGAGAATACTGGGGAAGAAGCTAGCAAGGAGGGAGGAAGGACCTCTCTGTTCTTCAGGTCCTGCTCTACCATTATCCCATTGAAATTACACCTTGGTTGTAACAGAAAGGAGCAAGAGTGCTGGAGCAGAGCAGCTGGCAGGGTAGGGAAGCTGAGCAGCAATTCCCTGCTGTTCTTGGGCCTCCTGCACTCCTGGTGAGAAAAGAGATGGTAGGGCAGGAAAGCCTGCTTGGATTGGAGGTGGCAGTGTTCCCTTCACCTTCCTGAGGGTGAGGAATCAGTCTGACCCCTAGTGAAAGAGCAGAATAAATCCCCAGCACCCTCTGGTATTCACAAGCAATAACCCCAGTGCAGAGGACAAAAGAGAAAAGTAATTATAAAACCCCCCAAAACTCTTCACTTCGGGCAATGGAAATGAAACTTGTGACTTGGTTTCTGAGAGGCCCATCTGCCAGAACAGCTGTGCCTGTTGCACAACCCGCTACTGTTAGCAGATAACTGACTCACCACAGCAAGACAGCATGCGGGACAGGCCTAACCCTTTCCTCCAGGAGCTAGATACAGTCTTCAGGCAATCAAGACATTTGTATTTTCTCGTTTGCTGGCTGTCTTTAGCAGCCAGATCTGCAAGCAGCTGCAGCCAGCCAGACACGACTGGTAACTGCAGGACAAGGCAGTGGCTACAGCAGCTCATAATAACAGAAAGGAGTGGTTGCTATTCAGTGATAGCACAGTATAAGTAAAAGCTGCTAGACTATTATCGGACACTACTCATGATGTGATAAGGAAATGTCCTTAGCCATAGTATTTTAATAAATATTTTGTGCGAAATTGTTATTAAAGACTTCAGAGAGATTCCTTCACAAGTTATAAAAGACTTCTGCAATATATATGTACTATATGTGTATGCATATGTAAATGTATCCGTATTTTCTATGTTCCCTTGACTTCCTTTTCTGCCCCAGTGCTGAGCTGTGTACTGATCAATGAACACAAGCAATCAGGTCCGTACCTTTCTACTTCTTCTATGAATGCATCCCCATGTTTTGAAAAAATAAGAGGCCTCTGTGAATGCTGAGTCCTCAGCCCTTATACCTGACTCTGAGCACAATTTGTACGGAAGTGTCGTATTTACCATCTCTTGACTGCTGTGAATGAGCTGTCTCATGTGGACAGGTTGCACTCACCTTGCTTAATTTGCAGGTTGATGGATTAACCATGTCGTCTCAGGACTCTCCAGGAACAAGGTCAATTAAACAACAGCTTAACGTAGGCACATTTCCCACTCCTTCTTCACGCTGTGAACTCAGTATCCCAGTTTGGAGAAGTTGCCTTCTACTTATAAAATTGTAGGGCTGGCCCAAGTGTTATCTACAAAAAACATCATGCTTGCTTTTTTAGCACTGATGTTCTGGGTGAAAGTTGGTGTCACAGGCATAATCAGAGGCAATCAAAGGCTGGATATTCATCCGGGGAGAGTAGTTAGGTTCATGTACAGCAGAGACACATCACTGTGTGATTTCTTTCCAAACAGGCAAGATTTGTTCACCCTTGTCTTCCATCAGCCAAACTACCTTCTTGGCTTATCACCAGAAAGGCCTTAATATCACAGCGCAATTTTTCTGACTCCTCAGAGGTTTCTGTGTCTTCAGACCTACCCTGATACCTCTGTGGGGCACTGTGGGCTTAGTTGCCTTTAGCAGAGGCTCTCTTTGTGGTTGGTGAGCAAGACAATCCATCGAGAGTTCTAAGGAGCAGGACTCTTTGGCACACCTCTGTTCCTTTGAGTCTTTAGAGCTGGTATGAGACATGACAGTGGACACTGCATTTAAGCCCAGATTAATTTTGCCGTGGATGCTGGAGCATCTAGTTTTCTTCAGTGACTGCTCAGAGATGCAGCTGGTGTGATAAATGCCCAGTTTTAGAGAGGTCTTTGTTGGTCCTTGTCAGATGTTCTCGTTTGCTTGGAAGAAAAGTCCTTGGCATGTGGCCTGTCTCTTGCATTTAAAAAGAACATTTCCTGCTGTGTGAATGACAACGTTCTTCCTGTTTGGACATATGAGATTCAGGGAATAGATCAGGTCTCTCCAATTTTTCAAGACTAATACTGGTGGAACATCGGCACTGCCACCCAGGACTGCAAGAGCTAGCATCACCATGGGATGGTTGGGCAACCCTTGACATTCAGAGGTAAGGATGCAGCCTGTCTGCAGGCTTGAGCACATACTGTGGTTTTTGGTATAGATTCAAATTTTTCTTTGCTACAAGAGAGAGGTGAAAATAAGAAAGGAAGGAAGAAAGAAAATGAAAATAAAATCATAGCTCCCATTACGTTTACAAGCTTACCCTTGATATTTCTTATCTATGTCAGCCCAAATTTGTAATGTTTTTGTCTTTTTCTTTGTATCAGGTAGCACATTCTGTTTAGCTGCTGATTAAGTTCCAACTTGGCTAATTAAATTCTGTTGCTCAAAATTCCTCCTGCAGTTTCAATTAGACGCAATCATTTAATTTTCACTTCCTTTTCTGAGCTGTTGAGTAATATCAGCATGCATTGTTCAAACAGTTGCTCTCCGTCATCACAGAGATGCTTGCCTTGTCCTAGTGGATGATGCAATGTGATCCTTGTGCATGGCTTGCATATCACTTTGCTGAATCTATGAAGTGTTTTGAGATGGTTGAATTGCTTTTTGACAAGAATTCTGTATAAATCATTATTATCAGGACAGTACTCTATGGAAGTCAAAGTCATTATGTGTTCAAAAAAAGTAAAGAAACTGAGAACTGAGTTTAGATCTCAGCATGTGCAAAAATCCCACTGGCCTACATTACTGAAAAACTTGGCATATTCGTTTGGCTTGAGAGATAAAACTGTATTGCATGCTCTCCCATGGAAAAATTATTCTTGGAGCAAGATGGGTGATCTTAAGCCCTTTCATTCTTTTATAGACCATGACAGTTCCTCATTTTGTACCTGGAGGTTTCTTCTGTTCTGAAAAGGGGGCCAAGTTTACGGATATTAGTGAGGAATATTTAGTTCCTCCTGTGGCAATGTGAAAGATGGGGCTCTTCCTAAAAGAAAAGTGGTCTTGAAACTTGGATATTAGAAACTGTGGGCTCTCATGAAACTAGAAGTGGAAGATAATCAAGGAGAAGTGAAAATTACACTGTAAATTAATGACAAGGCCTTTGCTTTACTGAGCCTTTATCAGAAGGTATATTATCTCCTGCAGTGACTACCACCAAAGCCTTGTGACTAATTGACAGAGCATCATTTAGTTTTCAAACTGATTTGGGAAATCATATCTTCTTTCACTCTGCTTATACATCTTCATTTCCAAAGTTACTCGAGAGAATCAGCGGTAAATTTCCCAGATGTGCAACTATATTAACTTGTTTACAGATTTCTTCAGAGAACGATTTTTGATTAATTACTTTGCAAAGAACCCTCTTCAGGTTTCTGTGGTCTCGGTGATGTGGCACAGAGTGGCCAGACTTATTTCACTTAAAGGGGCAACAGGAAGAAGTTCTCTGTCAACATTTCCTCACTGTCAGAACTACATTTCGCCCATTCAGTGCAGCCACACTTCGTACTCTAGTCACATTTAAAGATGGTTTTATAAGGGTCAAGAAATGTCATTAGTACATTAGAGATAGTGCTTATAAGCACAGGGAAAGAACAAACTTCTTGCAGTCCTTGTGAATAACTTATTCTCTCCTTTTAACACCATGTAACTACTGAGCTATTGAAACATCCACAAACTCCTGACAACCTGCAATGTACTGAGTGAGGATTTCAGGTAGAGATCTGATTTGGTGGGGCTGTTTGGCACTGTGCTCTGAAAATGTCATCTTTAAACAGGAATTTACCTGCCCATTCAAATGACTGGGGTGTTTTTTTGTGTGTGCGTGTGTGTGTTTTTTTTCATTTGCTCATCTTTGATCAAGGCAGTGCAGCTGAGCATGTGTTTCTGTAACAGGCTTCAGCAGTAGCCTCAACCTGAATTGTGAACTAGGCTGGTTTTGTAATGATAAGGTAATGATACCTCTGAATTCTTTCCGGATACTGCTTTTGCCCCATCCTTTCTGATGGAGTCTCAAATCTAGAAAGGTGCTGAAGGGTGCTCAGCTACCTCCTGCAGTAGTACCTGAGGAAGCATGCTTCACCATATACCGAGAGGCAGAAAATTATCTTACTCTGTGGAACAATACATTATTTTGATGAAAGCAGACCATAGGCCTTCACTTTGCTTGCAGCTGTACAAACACACCTCTCCGGGGACAAAGGAGTTTGCCCAAGACACTGTAATGTGCCAGTGGCAAGGGTCAAACCAGAGCTCCTGCTGCTTAAACTAACAGCTTAGTCTCCTCTTCTGTCCCAGCCGCCCAAAAGCACACCTGCAGTTCTTAAACTTAGATTTTCCTTTGGATTTATTGCTAGGACAAGGTCTGAATAAGGAAGGACTAAATACATAATACAAAGTAAATAACCTGGAGGTAAATAACGTGTTGCATAAATAACAAACAATGTGTGCTTCCTGACATTTGCACCATCAGCACCTATTACAAAACATGCAAATGGTCTGGCAAGGGAGTGAGTTTGCTGGGTATGAATGGAAAACAAACAAGAGATGAAAGGGGAAGAGAGGCAGATAGGCTGATGAGATGATGCTTTTGCCTGAGAAACCTCTCATGAATGGTACTTTCTGATAAAGAACTAAAACTTCTGCAAAGAGTGCAGTAACTCGCTGCTCTGGAAGAGGCAGGGAGTGGGACAGGGACTGATGACAAGAAAGGGAAAAGGATTTGCATGTGGATGAGGAACCGCTGGAGACCATCTGTCAACTATATCTATCAGGGTTCTTTCAAACCTGGTAGAGAAGCCAGCTTTTGCTTTGTCCGTGATGCAAGTTTGGCAGAGTTTTCCCTCTTCTCTTTTCCTTCCGTCATGTGCTGGGATAACAGTCTGCCTTTGGGCACTGTAAAATATTAACCCTCTTCCTTCTGCTCTTCCCTGTGAGGGCTCAGTTCCCATCATTGTCACAAGGCTTGGTTGACTATGAGGACATGTTTAGCTGGTATGGCAGCAGTGATGGGAAGCAAAGAAGGCTCAGAAGTGACGTGTGGTCAAGCCCCCCACTGATGCTGTTTTTTCCCTTTCCATTTTCATCTTGGCTCAGGCTCTCCAGTTTGATCTGTCAGCGCAAACACTGCCATCAACAGCAGGGCCATGTTGAGGCGGGATTCTGCCCCAGGCCTGTACAGGCACTGCGGGCTTGAGGTTTGAGGTTGTAAATCTCATAAGCAACTGTCTTTCTTTGCAGAAATCCCCCAGCATACTTCATGTTAGGCTCCAGGACCTGGAATTGAGTCTGGTCTTTGTTCCCAGCCCTCCACCACCCATTCTGTTGACTCTGGAGACCCAGCAACCAAATGCATGGATGAGCAATTATTTTTTTCCCCTTTTGTCATTTTCAGCGATTCACCTTCTGACCTGATCACAGCAGAAAGTGGAAGATCTTGAGTCATTAAAAGGAACTGGTCAAGCAGCAGTGGGGAGCCAGAGCTACATCATGAACTCTCTCCTACAACTCTGTTTTTTACCTCCCAGCTGTGATCCTGTTCCCAAGATAGAAATTACCTGTTGTGCGTTTCATAAGGTCTTCTGCCATATAAAGTTGCTTTGAAGTCTTTGAAAGAGAAGATGCTTTATAAGACCAAACTGCCTTCCTCAGGTAAAAGACTGGAAGTCCCCACAAACTGAGGTGAGCACACGGAGAGCACTGAATCTCTTGTCCTCAGCCTCCTCTGGCTGCTACCTGTGTGTTGCCCTTTCTCCAAAAGTAATTCTTCTGTATGCAGGCAGCCTTTGTGCTTGGCCTCCCTGATCTGGAAGCCTGCAGTTGTTGCCCTGTGGGGCTGAAACACAGCTCTTGGACACTGAAGTGTGCTGTGAAATTTTCTCCTGGGAATCCTTTCCTATGCAAAGTAGTAGAAACATATATATAAAAACATATATATAAAAAGTGATAAAATCATATATATAGAAAGGAGCCAGGCCCAGTTAGATACCCATTGCTGTCTGCTACTTCCATGTGCTGCTTATAGCACAAGTTCAAATTCTGTCTAATTTCATCCTGAATTATCCTTTATGAGCAACATTGAAGTCTTTTTGCGGTTTGGACAAGAACACCATCCAGTTCTGCATGACTAGCGGTACTCAGATAAACAAATTTCTTTCAGCCTCAGACCTGGGCACGTAATTAAAGCCCATTGCTAAGGGGTTTGCAGTGTCTGGGAGAGAGGAAAGAGAGAAGTGACTTACTGCCATGTTGAGAGAAAAGGAGGAAATGTTGTGGCATATTAAGTGGCATTTGGCAGAGCTTTTGATAAAAAGTCTGTAAAGCATCTCTGCAACAGAGTATTTATGATGGATCCTTTTGGATATTTCCTGATTGCATATGAATGTCATCCCACAGAGGCTATACACATGGATAACACTCCCATACTTATAGTTACTTTGGTGTCAAATCCTTATTGCTACTGAAATGAGAGTCTTAAACACTTGCAAGTGCCTTGGTTGAGGCTATGTGGCTGCTTGTAGAAGGGCCAGAAGTGGAGCCCAGCTTTCCTGAGACCAAATCTCTGCCCACTTTCTTACACCCTGTATGTAGTCCATGTTAACAACCCCAAAGAATATCTGGAGTTTCCAGCTGTTTCGGCAGGAGGCACCACAACTGAACCATGAGGTCCTGCCCTGAAGTGTCATCCTTCCTGTGGATGAGTTCTCGGTCTCTGTCCTGTTCCCAGACACTGTGCAGCAGCCAGGCTCTGCAATAGGCTCTCAGTCTTCAAAGCAAGCAGATGGGCAGTGGGAAGCGATGGAATGGAAATGGGCAGACTTTGACAGCCCTCTCAAGGCATTACTACTGCGTGTGGGCTGTGGTGAATGAAGGCTTTTAAAATCAAATTCTTAAGGCTAGTCTCAGGCAGTTGGCTCACGGAGCCTTTATTTCTGATCTTTGTCTTGCTGTGTCTAGTTTGCTGCTTTTGGCAAAGCTGCAGGGCAACCCAGTAATGCTCAAATTGTGTTTCAGAATTTAATTTTAGGAAAACAACCTGCTTTGCTACATGGTAACTCTGCCTGGCAAAGCACTTACTGCAAGACTCAGCAATCCAGCCCTCTGCTAAGAAGGTGTTGTACAAGCCATAGTGATTCTGAATTCAATATGCTGCACTTGATATAGCTGTGTTGGTATTAGAGCCATGTCAGGTGGCAGCTCACTCCTTGCAGAAGAGTACAGTCACAGAGGCTAGGTTGCACCCTTTTCTCTTCCTCCACAAAGACAGCATTGAAGTCAGAGAGTGAGACTACATAGTCTGGTGATTAGAGATGGATGCAGTCATGCAAGGGAAAGCATGCGCAAAAGCAGAAGATGCAGTGGTGATTTGTGAAGGATGGGAAGGATGGTATAAAGAACTCAACCACATGTGAACGTTATCAGCCTGGTCCTTTGCTGGAGAGATGTATGCTTAGCTGTCACAGCCAAGACCTCTGTGATGAGTAGTACCTACACTCTGCTTCTGAAAAAACAAAGCCTGGGATTTCTCTCTGGAAGTGGATCTCTGATGAAATTGTCTACTGGGTACTGCTTGAAATCTGTGTTGGACTGGTCTGCAAAACACAGAGTAATGGACTCCTCAGCAAAAAAAGCACAAGACAAAAAATTGTCTTTTCTCCCAGCTTTGTGTAGCCCAGAGAGCCTGAATTATATTTCCATTCTTTTAGGAGACACAGATTTCTTTACTATTGTGGCTGGACATTTAATTCATAAAGAGGCAGTCAATAAAGTCGAATTCATGGTTGACTTTGAGGCTACCAAAAGATTTTTTAATTAAACAAAAAGGACCACTGGGTGAGATTCATCCGGTTTCACAATATGTTTTCTATGTATGATTGGAAAGGATTAAGTGGAGTTCATCAATACACTTATACCTCTGAAGATAACAGAATTCAGTCTTGCTTTGCAATTAATAGGCAAATATTTGTTAGGTTTTGTTTGTGCTTACATTACCATTGACTTGAAAGGCAGGGTACTGTGTGGCAAAAGGACGTGGCAAAATTTCAGGTAATCCAGGAGGTTTCTGGGGTTTATGGATGACGATTTCATGAGCCATGAAATTGACAAGCTGATTAGGGGAGATGCACTGTTGGACCTGATCCTCTCAAACAATTGAGAGCAGACTGAAGGCTGAGGGCAACGTTTGCTGCAGGCACCATGAAGCCGTGGTGTTTAAGTCCCTGGGAGAAGAAGAGAACAGCAGAACAACAAGCCTGACTTCAGAAAAGCAGATTTTAGCTTGTGCAGGGATGTGCTTACTCTTATGCAAAACTGCCCTTGAGCGACTAGAAGGAACCAGGAGAAGCCAGCTGATCTTCAATGACAGGCTCTTCAGAGCACGAGAATGATCTGCTGCAACGTACAGGCAGCTGAGCAACTCTGGCAATAGGTCAACAGAGAGAACATGGAGCTTTTGTCTGAGCTCACATGCGGAGAGGAAGGAGTCAGAAGGTGGAATGAGGGACAGGCTACTCAGAAGATACAAAGGCATTGATTGTGAATATAGGAATGCAGTTAGGAAAACCAAAGCTCATCAGCTCCAGCAGGAAAGGTGAAAGACAACAGTGTCTTTCTACGAGAACACTGGCAACAAAAGGAAAACTAAGAAGACTGTGGGCTTACTGCTTAGTGTGATAGAGTGACAAGAAGCATGGTAAAGACATGGGTGTTCAGTGCTGTTTTCACTGGTTCGAGATTCAATGGGACAACTTCCTTGGCAACTTGATCTAATTAGACCCACTTTGAGGAGAAAGTGGGACAGAGTGACCTCTGGAGGTCCCTTCAAACTTAAATTAGCCTGTGATTCTATGCCAAGATATCCCAAATTAGTCTCTGATTCTGGCTCTAACTTCTTCTATGTAGTTGCACATATTACTCGGGAAGCACAGAGTGTGGGGGTGTGTTAAACTTTCCCGTACTCAGCTTCAGGGTTAGGCTTTCTGCCTCAGCTTTTTACCTGAGCCTGGAAAACATGGATAGGCAACTGAGTAAACAAATATTCCATCCTACATGTCCAGATGGAGCTATGAAACTAGAAGGCCAAGTTCCTTTGTGCTGATTTTGTTGTAGTCATGAGAGATGTGCTGTGTTGGTGTCCTACATTACAAACACATGTCATTGTGCCTGTTAGGACCTTTGATTCCTGTGCAGCCATTGGTGAGGCACTGTCATTCTTCATCCATGTGAAGGAAGCCCTGTACCCTAAGATAACTGCTAGCCATCCATTCAAGCTGCACCCTCACAATTGCTAGGTAGGCTAATTTTATTTTTTTATTTTTTAATAAGCAACTTGCTTAAGTCCTTAAATTATGGTCGGTTTCCTTAGGAACAGGGAAAGGTGGGGGTGTGGGAAGTGAACTTTGAAAGCAAATTATAAGCTCTAACATGAGCTTCCCAGATGTAAAAAACTTGGGATGAAGCCAGCAGTCAAACTCACCTTTCCCAAACTCCAGACCTCAGTCTTAGCTTTTTGGTTCACTTTTCTTCTGCTCTGTTTTCCTTTTCCTAGCTATAAAAGTTCATGCCATAAAGCAATGTGTTTGCATACATTTGAGTTGTTCATTGTGTGCAATTTTTAAATTCAAAGTTATAAAGGTCCTACCTAACACGAGAAAGCTTGGTTTATCAACATAGAATGCAGGTCTTTTTCAACTTGAGCCAAATATATCAGAGGGAGCACAACTTGATTTTATAATTCTGATTTTCTGTTGTTACTAAAAGAAAAGGGAATTAGTACATTACATAGTGTTGTTTACGCTGAGAAATAATTTCAGTATACCCAGGGTGTGTTGATGTTTCCTTCTCTCTCATTTCTGTGTTGCACTATTAATTCTGTCCAAGTTACCATCAAATACATATTTATTTTCTCAGGAGTACCCAAATATTTCCAAGGTGGAGTGAGAAACAGAGAGTTTCACAGCTGATATGTGTTTCCCTCTTGGAATGACATCACCGTTTAATTCCTCCAGATATTTTGCTCTTTACACTTTTTTGATAGAAAGAGAAAGCAATTGCCCTTTACATTAAAGTGGAGAGTTTTAAAGTGGCAGACAAGAAATTAATCTCTGAACATACAAATTCTGATTTACGATATAACACATCATGTTACATTTTTATCTATAAGAATTTTTATTCTTTGTCTTTTTAAAACATGGGGAATAGTTTTAAGAAGTTCTTTAGTAATTAAACTCAATCCTTAATTTATTCATTTATGAAAAGTGAAAAGGTGAAACTTCTACAAACAAAAAAAGATTGCTTTGTTGTTCTTTTTTTTTTTCATCAGCCAAAATATGGCTGTAAATACAGACTTACACAAAAATAGCATACAAAATGAGTCAATGAGAAGCCATGATATGGAACAGTAACAAGTGGTGATATTTCATATAACAATGTCATAAGTTCCCAGTTATACAAAAAAGGCCGCTGGTAGTGAAATAGATCTGTCCCATTTAGTAGAATAAGTCCAAAAGTTTGCATTGTAATGCAAATAAACAAGGACTTTTGCTGTGGGCACTTGAGATGGATCCCACTACCGGCAGAAAATTTTGTCTACACCCCAGATCCTATCCATATCTGAAGATATAACCCATAAGGGAGTTTAAGGGTGCTTCCATGCATTAGAGGGGGAAGATCAGAAGCAAACTCTCTCATTAATTTAATTTTTTCCCCTGTGAGAACTCTTGCAAGAGTGTAAGTTGAAAAAGAACTTTCTTCACTTCTGCATAAAATGTAGCCATTGTTAATCATCTTTTTAATTGTCAGTAATTTTTTCTTTTGTAAAATCCTCACATTTCTCCCAATTTTTGGCTTTCACATGAAATACAGAACAACCTGAAGGAAGCACAGTTTACAAAAATGTTGACTGAATTCAATACCTACTTTTCCCATCCAAAAAGAAAAATTAAAATTTGCTTTCCAATTGAGCCCTTGAACTAGTTATATCCCTCCTTTTTCCTTGAATGGAATCAGGACATGAATTGGAGATTAGTAGGAAATAGAGGTAGAAGTATACAAACCAGATTCAGCTAGATGAACTGGTAAGAGCTGATTTAGAGGAAGAAAAGACAGTGGTTGGAGTTCTTGAAGTCAATGGCAAACCACTTGACTTCCAGGCAGGAGCAGGTTAACAGAAATTTAGCAACAGCTTGTATCAAGCATGTGGTCCATGCAGGTCCAAGAAAGCATGGAGAAAAGAGACAGTCTGCACCTCAGAGGAAAACAAAATTATCCACATAGCTTTTTGTTGAGTGATTGTATCAACAAGTCAGCCAGCATCTGCCCTGCTCATTTTCTTGGCAAGAGTCCTTGTGGCAGCAACGCTGTATAAACTTTTCTTTGGAGAGACTTTGAATCAGCTAATTAGAAAGAAAACCTTAAAACAATAAGTGCAGAAGAAGGGGAAAAACACATACGGACCAGGATTTAGATTTTCAGTCAGACTGTCTATATAATGGAACAAGCAACAGAGTATCCCTGTGAGATTACTACTTAAGCGATTCCCCAAGATGTTTATAAACACATCTACAAAAATCTTCCTTTCCTATTATCAGGCTTGGTGTTGGATGCATTCCTCGAGGCACTGGTCATACTGAGTGGCCTTTCCGAACATTGTGTGGCTTTAAATCATATGTCTGCTCTCATTAATTTCAAATGTCCTTCCTTGGCTTTAATTTTGCACTTCGTTTGGGTCTCTCTTGTCTTAAAGTGTGTTAGAGCTCTCTGGTTACTTCAGGAGACACAGGCATGCTTCCTGGTGTTCCTCTGGCTTTGGGTAGCATTTGTGAGGGCAATGATCTTGAGGCCATCACTTCTGGCAACAACTGGTGATTTCAGGTCCCTGGTCTGAGGCACATAAAAGGACCAAATTTTCACACACAAGCAACTAATCGTTTGAAAAACACCAGCTGTTTGCTAAGATTGAATGAATTCCTTAAAGAGCATTGCAGTAATAGTACGTGACTACTTTCACAAGCCAGCCTGTGTCCATGAGTAGTGGACACCTCTGAAGGAAAAGTGAGGCAAAATCATGGTCAAAGAAATTTGAAGAGGTGGCAGAAATAGCATATATTATTATATGGTTAACAGCACAGCAATATTATATGGTTAACAGCACAGCATCTGAACCATTTCCCCATCTGTTAGCTAAGATTCTGAGCACTCTATTATTCACTGTTCAGTGTGGCTCCACTTCTCTTTGGAAGAAAGAATGAGTGGATCTCCTCTTTGATACACCATTTCACCAAGTCTGTACATCCTTTTGCAGTTGCAGTAGCCCTGGGTTAAGTAAGTGAACGAAACTTCAAAACATAGAAGTCTTGCTTTTTGATAGCATCACTTAGAACAATAATCTGCCTAGCTACTGGGGCTCTTAGGTAATGCTGGACATTGTAGCACCTCTCCTGTTTTGTCTGTCTTTCCTTTGCCTTCAGGCTTCCTTAAAAGTGAATTTAGAAAGGCAGAAGTGCTGGAAAACCTTTTGGGGACTGAACTGCTAGAGAGCAGCACAGGGGAAAGGGACCTGGGGGTTCTGGTGAACAGCAGGATGACCATGAGCCAGCAATGTGCCCTCATGGCCAAGAAGGCCAATGGCATCCTGGGGTGTATTAGAAGAGGAGTAGCAAGTAGGCCGAGAAATGTTCTCCTGCCCCTCTACTCTGCCCTGGTGAGGCCGCATCTGGAATATTGTGTCCAGTTCTGGGCCCCTCAGCTCAAGAGGGACAGGGAACTGCTTGAGAGAGTCCAGCATAGAGCCACAAAGATGATAAAGGGAGTGGAACATCTCACTTCTGAGGAAAGGCTGAAGGAGCTGGGTCTCTTTAGCTTGGAGAAGAGGAAGCTGAGGGGTGACCTCATAAATGTTTATAAATATGTCAAGGAGAAGTGTCAGGAGGAGGGTGCCAGGCTCTTGTCAGTGATGTCCATTGACAGGACAAGGGGCAATGGTTGCAAGTTGGAACACAGGAGGTTCCACAAAAATATTAGAAAAAACTTTTTCACTCTGCTGGTGACAGAGCACTGGCACAGGCTGCCCAGGGAGGTTGTGGAGTCTCCTTCCTTGGAGGGATTCAAAACCTGTCTGGATGCATTCCTGTGTGGTCTGCTGTAGGTGGTCCTGCTTTGATGGAGGAGTTGGACTAGATGATCTTTGAGGTCCTTTCCAACCCCTAACATTTTGTGATTCTGTGATTCTGTGAAAACACTCTAAAGACATTGCTAGTCACCTGAAACTTCAGAATAAGTTTGCCTACCCTTTTTTTCAAGATTTTCTGCTCTCGAACTAGATAAAATAGGTGATTCCCCCACCCCTGAAGTCACATGGGCTTATTACTTCACAACATGAAAACAAACATAACATCTGTTATCTTTTATAATCCATTGGGTGTTCATGGTACATCCACACTGGATCAGCAGCAAGAGAGGATAAGCAGGAAGATAGTATCTGCTTAAAAAAGAACCCTGTGGGAATGTGACAGTTAGACAGAGCCTTTATTTCTGCTCTTTATGGTTCTCAGGGAAGAGGAAGTATATGCATCTTTAATCAGTGATCCAGAGAATCAAAATGCTTAGTTCAGATGTAGCATGTCAAGTATGAAGGAGAGAGTGTCCCCTGCCTTCACACACACACAACAACAAGGCTGAGGTGTTTACAGAGTTGCATGCATATTTTTTGGTCTGTCAGACACTCCCTGTGTGTGGGCTATTGTTTGACTGCAAGTTCTAATAAATAAGAGCTGACATTCAATAGAAACCTCTTACTCCCCAGCTGCATAGGATGACAAACCAATGGGGCCACATTCCCAGAGGTTGTACGTGTGCCATGTTCTGGGGACTTCACCACAGCAAAGGTGACAGCTTATTGTTTGTGGGGAATGCATTGGCCATGCTCTGGTGTGTATCTGAGCAGTACGTTGCATCACATAGCTAAACGACAGAGGCAATTAGAGGGAGAGAAATGAAGACTTGCAGCCTTCAGAGGAGGGAGGTCTGGAACAGATTTTGCTGAGAGGGAAATCTGGAGCCATGGGCAGCTCTTTGGTGATGGAAAACCAAGCTGAAGCTAAGAGCTGCCAGAGGAAGGAAGGTGGTTTACTGTGAGAAAGGAGATGGTGCACTTGGGGCACAGCTCTGACTCCACTTCTTGTGTAGTAGGAGGGAGGCAGTGCTAATGATTATGGGTCTCTAATGAAAGACATTGGTTATTCAACTTGTTTAAGAAACCAAGTGCAGAAGTATAAGGTATTCAAAAAACCTGTCTTTGGAGATTTATTAACAACAAACAAATAAAAGAGAAAGGTCAACAGTATTTAATACCATGTGGTATACTTATGTTTACAATCTCTGTGAAAACCTAAGTGAAACACCCTTTCAAAGTTTTTGACTTTTTGTCTATTCCGTGGAGTTTTTCAATTTATATTTGTAAAAGATCAGCTGTCCCCATTTTACCAGGGATATACTCTTACCCTACACAACAAAAGAGAAACCTCTACAAGTAGAAAAACAGACAAAACATATTCTCCTTTAAAGTGCACCCTAGTCTCTACCTGCCTCAGAATTGCTTTTTTAAAATTTTATTTATTTTATTAAATTTACGGCATTGTATTGTACTTTGAAATTGACTGAGGCCTATGTGGAGCCTTGAGGGTATGTGCGCTGGACTTTTGAGTGTGTGATTCCCATGGTCTGACAGCGACATGACCTCCACTTTTGTCCTTCACCTCAGAGACTTCACAAAGATAAGAGGAGAGTGGAACAAAGGGGCTGGCCTGATGTCCTGGGTAGAAGGAGAAGTGGTTTCTCCCAGTCCCAGGACAGTGTTCTCTCCATACCACCTTCCCATAGCAGCCAGCAAAGACTGTATCAGAAGACATAACTCTGCAGGAGGCTGACAATTTGGCATTTGGTACTTGTCAACCTGCAGTGGGTTGTCAGCAGAAGGTGGGACAGCAGCATCCAACATCCTGTTGCTGAAGACTCAAATGAAAGGCAGCGAGCATCAACTGTCACAGATTCATTTGTGATTAATGTCTAGGGACCATCGATGAGGTGGGCAGAAAGAGCTAAGGTGTTTTTAAAATCTCTTTCATTAACCCAGTTAACACTACTTGCTATTCCCGGTTTTTCTTGTTACCTTCACCGTGGCTTAGGACCATATTGATCACAAGATGGACAAACACACACGAACCTCGTCTGTGTGTAATGTTTAATGTCTACTCCACTCCTCTAAAGGTGTTCATACTCTTTGCCCCCAGCTCCTATAGGTGCTCAAGGTACATCTGAAAAGAAGCTCCAAATTCTTGAAGTATTAGGACATAGATATGTCCTTCCAGTGATTTTATCCAAAGACTGGTCCTGCTGCTCATATATCATACCACTTCTAAGAAACTGATACTGAAAGTGTCACAATATCTCCTACTGGAGCGAGGAACAGGGTAAAACAAATATGCGTGTCCTGCCTGCCTAGGCTTTAACAACTTTTTGACACTGCAGGCTGACACCAAAGATAAGAAAAACTTCCACCTCCAAGCATTCAGCTCTCCATTGCTCCCTGGGACTGTCGCTGCAATTACATTGCAGAAGAAAGAGGACCTCTGATCATCACATAAGGAGGGCTCGAAATTTTAAACAGTTGAAAAGAAGTATGTTTTCTTTTCCCATAGTGTTACCTGTTTTCCAAAGAGTTTCTCCATTTTCTTACAGTAAATATCTCTCATAAGAAAAATTCTCATGAATGCCTGTAATATCTCTGTGCTACAAGACGATTCCCTTAAAGATTCTTTCAGGGAAAAGCACTTTTCTTCTCTTTTTTTTTTTTTTTTTTGGTTAATTTTGCACTGCTGGAGAAAACTAGGAGAGCTTGGGTGGAGGTTTTGGCTCTCATATGAGTAATAGCCTTTAGCTTACTTAAAGTTTCCTCTACCACACATGCTATTTTACTTCCCTCCCTTCCTTACATCCATGTGTTGCGGTACTATACACTTCTAAACAGCAGCTGTGCTGTACCTCAGGAGAGACAAGGGATCTCTCAAGGATGAAAAAGCACATGATTAGCCAACATTTTTGTCACTGGTGCAGCCTGTGTATAGGAAACTGGTCAGCCCAGCCACATCTAACCCTGGTCCTACAGTTTCTCAGCAAGAGTTTTGGTGTTCATCAAGACTACTTCAGTTGAAGGGGATCTTTCTGCTTCAAGGGCACCTTTCTGCTGAGTCCCATGGCCAGCACCACAGTCCCTGGAGAGAGTTTTGCTGTAGCCCTCTATACAAGACACGTGCAGACTCTAGGAATACCAATTGCAGTGCATCATAGCCTAGGTTCAATGGGATCATTTTTAAGCAGAGATGAAAAAATCCAGAGCTAACTGCATTCCATACTGACATGGGCTGTCAAATCAGCTGTTTTATGGAACAGGCTGGGATAATAGGCTTGTGCTATCTTGAGGCTGGATAGATTTCTGTTTTGCTTACTGTTAATTCTTCTTATTGCTGTAAGTTCAAGAGGCCATTCACATTATTTCTAAAGGTTAAACATTATCTGGTGGAACAGAAAAGGGGAGAAAAGATAGTAAGATTAGCAGAATTAAAGAGAAATGAAGTTGGGTTTGTGGGTGGTTTTTTTGGGTTTTTTTTGGTGGTTTTTTTTTTTTTGTAAATGTGTCCTTCTTCCTTGTTGTGAAGGAGGTCGTGAAATTCTACCTAGAAATATCCTCCTGAAGCTGGGAGGGGTACAGATATCTGTCAGGAAAAAAGCCTTGACCAAAGAAACCTTTTCCTCCTTCAGTTCCTTTGTCGCCAGGCCAAACGGACAAAAACACAGCCTGTGGGAAAACAGAAATGCAAAGAGGCAAAGTGACTTTCCAAAGGTCACCTCTAGATCTGTGGCAGAGCCAGCTCTCAGTTTAGCACTTAGTTGGTATTTCTGCTTTCGTGCTTAATTTTGCTCTTACTTTCAGCTCATGCAGCCCTGTTCATGCCTGTTGGAAGTACCCCAGGAAAAGCTCTTTTTCTCTCTTATCATTTTGGATGCTGTGAGAAGCTCAATATCTCAGGGTCTGGTTTTCTTCCTTCTTCTCGCTCTGTGAAGTCTGCTATTTCTTAAAATGCTGCCTGCATTTATGAGTGATTTTTCACTCCTCACAACTGGAGAGAGGGGGCATAATTGAAACCAAATGTCTCATTTGTGTTAATAACAAGTGTCATTTTATTTTATGTCATGCTGTTTCATGCAAGAAACTTCAAAGTGTGGAGAAGAATAGAGGAGAGGAACATCATAAAAGAGCACTGGAGGCCATATAATGAGAAGGGATCACAAAAGGAGAAGTGCTCTCAATCCAAACTTTGACCACTGTCTCACCAGAGGGAAAGATTTGAGGAGAAGAAAACATGATGCCGCAAGTCTTTACCTTTTAACAAGAGGAGCCGTTGAGGTCCACCAAGGTGCCCTAAAGCCCAGCACTTTCAGGGCTGAGATAAAGTGAAAAAACTCAGGCTTAGTGTTCATGGGATGACAATTCCTCACTCCCTGCTACATAAAAGACCTTTCTTGGCGTACCATTGTGAATACAGGCCAGGGAAACCAACCATCATGATGCTGATGACATTTGGCCTCCCCGAGGGTGCTGCCCTCTTTCCCCGCTTTGAGTGCAGGTTGAAATCACCCAGTACTTTCCTTGTGGGGCTGAAGGCATCTGTTACATCCCTGAAATCACTGACTCTGTGTGTGCACTCATGGAGTAAAGCCCTGGTCTGGGAAGCTGAAGGAGCTGAGGATAGGAAGCAACCCAGCAGCAGCGCAGGAGATCCAGCCTCAGGGACCCCAGGTTCGGCTCACAACTCCTGGGCAGATAGTGGCAGGTAATTTTTGCCTCCCCATGCTCTGTGGCAAGCTGTTTATTGCTTGACTACCTGCGGCTGGATTAAGGGCCCTCAGCAGTCACACATTACATTTCAGGAGTACAAACTGCCTCTATAAATGTTCAGTTGGGGGGCTGTGCCTGATCCGTTTGCCCTGGTGGAAAAGGTAGTACAAAAACCTGGTATTAACTGGCTAATGAGCCCCTGTCTGTAGTTTGGGCCAACCTTAACTCAGCATCGTATCTTCATTCAACAGAGTTTTAGTTACAAGTTTGTACTCTATTTTTTGGGGGGAATCTTAGCTGATTTTGTAGGTGAGACCATCTGTGCTCATTTAGTGAGATATTATCCAAAGTTTTGTCCTCTTTACGGAAGAGAAACACCCCTCATATTATATTTATAACACACAAACCCCATCCAAAGACAGCAGTGTAAGTTTCCTTCATTTCGTGCTGTCCTTGATGCATCACAGCATCTGAGAATCATAGAATCATAGAATGTTAGAGATTGGAAGGGACCTCTAGAGATTATCTAGTCCAATCCACCTGCCAGAGCAGGATCCCATAGAGCAGCCACACAGGAACATGTCCAGGTGGGTTTGAGAGTCTCCAGAGAAGGAGACTCCACAACTTCCCTGGGCAGCCTGTTCCAGTGCTCCGTTACCCTCACAGGAAAGAAATTTCTCCTCATGTTGAGGTGGAACTTCCTATGTTCTAACTTAAATCCACTATTCCTTGTTCTATTATTGGGCACCACTGAGAAGAGATTGTCACCTTCCTCTTGGCACCCACTCCTCAGATATTTATATACATTAATAAGGTCCCCTCTCAGCCATCTCCTTTCAAGGCTAAACAGCCCCAGTTCCCTCAATCTCTCTTCACCGGAGAGTTGTTCAAGTCCCTTAATCATCCTCATAGCTCTCCGTTGGACTCTCTCCAGTAGGTCCCTGTCTCTCTTGAATTGGGGAGCCCAAAACTGGACACAGTATTCCAGGTGTGGTCTCACCAGGGCAGCATAGAGGGGGAGAAGAACTTCCCTCAGTCTGCTGGACACACTTCTCTTAATGCACCCTGGATCACATCTGGGTCTGTCCCCCCTCTACAAACGAAAGGCAAAGAAAGACATTACAGGCAAAAAGTACACTCAAGTTTTAGGTGCTCAGTGTGAGGTAGGCAGGACTTTTTATTTCATTGTCCTAAGCATTTAATAGCACAACATGCAGTCCAATCTCATGGTACCATGGAGTCTTAATCCAGATACGCAGTGTGAGTGACAGGATAAGGATTTTGAGTGAAGAAGTAGCAGGAATGAACATCACAGCCTCATGCAGGCACTTAGTGGCAAAGGGCTCCTACTACCATCTTCTTGGTGGCAACTTTGAGGTTCTTCAGCCATGACATCCTACCAATGCAACCTCGTTTTTTCCCTGCACTTTGCAGTTGAGGAAACGGAGCAGTGCATGCTTTTTGAGACTCTCATCCATTGCAGCATTCACATTTCATCTAGATTTACTGCACCTGGACTACCTCAGCTTTCTTGCTGTGTGCTTCTGCTCTTACAGTTGGAGGCACTCCTGAAATTTATAGGACAAAATCTTGGCTCCACAAAATCCAGTGGCAAAAGCTGCCAGGTTTTCACTGTGTAAAGCAGTGCGGTACTTTTCTCTGCTTGGCCCTGGTCATCACAATACTGTCAGGCACCCAGATTATCAGAGAAAAAGTTTCATCAATTGGAGCATTTCTGGAAAACAGTACCCGTCGTAAAATAACATAACAGTACTTTTATTTGCACATCTTCCCCAGAGCCAGGGCACTATATAACATAATGAAACACTTACACTGAAAACCAGAAGATCCCAAAGGATAAGATTAAAGAATTAAATCTCCTGGGTAGTTTTTGTGTTTGGGTCAGGTTACACACCCACAGCTCTCACTGACTTAAACCCATTCGAAGGAGCTGAAATCAAGAAGACTGCAAAATGCCTCTCGTACTTAGAGTTGGGCGGGGGACTCTGTGGGTTATGCTTGCACACAGTGAGGGTCTGCATCCAGACTGCTGAAGGCTGCTCTTTAGTCGTGGTGAGATCTTGTTTCCTGTGTGCAAGACCAGAGCAGCCCATCTAGGGCTATGTGTGTCTGTGGCTGTAGAACTGAACTCTGCTGGTGACTGCCTTTACAATAACAGGGCTCAGCTTTTTAAAGCCTTGAGCGTGAGTCCTTCCCCACAAGCCAGAGAGGAAGAAATCAGAAGTTGATGCACTGATGCTGGTGGAAGCGCTATGCCAGGTCATATGAACTGTGACTTTCCCACCTGTCCCATGTCTCCAGGGTCTGATGAACCATGCTTTGCAACTGGAGCAAAACACACAAAATCTGGCACACCTGAGGGACTCCTATTGGTCCTCATTGCTTTGTGGTCCAGCCCACATGTGCCTCAGCCCATTCATGCTGTGCCTCGTCTGCCTCCTTCATTTGTCATCCCTCCAGCTGAAGGGCTCTCCTTTCTGGCCCAACACCAGAAGAAGCTGGCAAGTGCACAGAATGGTAGGAGACACCAGCTCCATCCCATGCTCTTCTTTCCACCCTGCCTGCTCCTGCTGTTCTGTAACTATCCCTGCCCTTCAAAGTCACCCCAGAGCCTGATGGTGCCAAGAGCAAGCCGTCCCACCGGCAGCATTCCAGGCTCTCACCAAACATGTGAACCAGCTCCACCCTGGGTGCCACAAATGCTCAGGAGCAAGAACTTTGTCAGAGTTGGGCAGTGCAGCACTTCTGAATAGTTAGCATCTGTTTATCTGGTGTCTTCTTTCTCAAAGCCTTTCATAAGTAAGCCCTTCAGAAAAAGGTGTTTTATTTGTAGCGTGCCTCAGTGATGAGTTTTATTACAGAATCACAGAATCACAGAATCACAGAATGTTAAAGGTTGGAAGGGACCTTAAAGATCATCTAGTCCAACCCCCCTGCCGGAGCAGGAGAAAGCCTTAGATACTGGAGCCAAAATTTGGTCGGCTTATGCCTCTTATACTGCTACCCTAAGGGTTAATGATCAAATTGGAATTTAATAGCCTGCTTGCCTTTCAGATAATTTTTCATTAATTATATAATTAATACCTTACTATTATTAAATTTAATACCCCCTCTTAAATAAATTCTCACACATTGCAGCCCTTACTAACCAAGATCTTTGCACTTCCTTCTTTTAAAAAAATATTATTATTTTGTTTTTTTTTTAAAAAAGCAGCTCTTCAATAAGCAACATGGATCTGGGGGATCTGCTGTCTACACCCTCCTTGCTCTGCCTGTTTTCAATCAACCTCGTTGAATGAACATACACTGCAAGCCTGCAGGATCTAATCCATAGCCTGTGTATGTCGATGGAAAGTTTCTTATTAATTTTGAAATGGGTTTGGGGTCTGGCTGATGGAGAAGAGAAGCAAAGATGGGAAGAATAATTGAGAGTGTATGCAGGTAGCCCTGTATTGTACATACATCCAAACCACCCCGTGGTGTAGTGATTCCAGTTAGCTGTACTTCTCGTTGCTCTGAATTTAGAGCGGCAACAAAGGTATATCATTAGTACCACCCCAGTACAGCCTTCTCCAGCCAAAATTTTTCTTTAGAAGTATTATTTTTTGGCTTAGAAAGATCCTCTTTTTTGTCTCGCTTTGTTTTGAACAAGTGTTTCCCAAAAGTATTTCCCAACTGGATCATTAAAAAAAACCAAACTACATTACACTGAAAAGAATAATCAGTCCCTGCTGTTAAGCTCTTATATTTTGAAAGCAGAGTTAATGAAATGAATATTGTCTAATTAAAGAGATCTTCGTAACTGTAGAATCAAACCTTCAGATGGAAGTCATCAAGTTGGAATAGCATGAAACTGTCAGCTCAAGCTGGATCTAACCGTTGAACCTGCATTCCCAAGAAAGATGCTTCGGACAGGAGATGGCTTTTTAACAAGAAACCCTAGCCTGACACTTGAGAAAACCGCTGGACTGTGGAAACTCTTTGTCCTTAACGGGACTAAGATCAGGCTGAAGCCTTGCCAAGCTCTTTGCCATCTCCCCCTCCCACCGGTTGCAACATCTCTGCCTCTGGAGCACCACGATTGACAACAGACTTGATCGCAGTTTAGATCTGCCCTTGAAGCTTCAGGCCGGCCAGCACTGCTGCCCTTACAATCTCTGCGGCCTCGGTTTTGTCAGCGTGCAGAGGTACGACTGGCTGTACCTGTCCTCTTTGGCTCCCTCACCTCAATCTCCTGTCATAAAGCCACCGAAAAACGGTCTTAAGCAGACAGTCTCTACTCCAGATTGATGTCTATGCCAATGGAAGTAAAATATATCCAGGAATCTTCCACGGTCTTTTGTAAGTAGGACGGAGGGTTTGCAGTCTGGTTCTTGGCTTCACACAAATGCAGCTTTAAATTGTTATGACTACTGGGTAACATTAAATGGTTTGTTAAATGTGACCCACCAAACGTGAAAGAAAGACATTTTCATTGCTCTACAGGGAGAAGGAGCACCACCGAGCCCTTGAAGAGAAGCCTAGTAATGTTGTGAGACAAGATTTTCCCACAGGATACTCTGTGGGAAGACACTGATTAACCAAAGTCAGTGCTTTGCAGGAATGTGCAAGCTTCCTTAAAATCTGATAGGAAGTTTCTGTTTGAAAGGGTTAGAACTGCTAAAAAGTAGTGAAAATCTCCACACTTTAATTTTTTCAAAAAAACTATGACTGAATGAGATGTCAATGTCCTAATTTGGGAAAAGGTTTTTGGAAAAATCATTTGAAATCTAGGGAAACAGAAATTCTACTTCACAACCATCTGTAACCTCTATTTAGGCACAGCCTTTTCTATAAATAACTAATATATCCTACTGACCTGAAGAAAAAAAATCGGCTGAGACATGTTCAGCACTCAGATTCCAGTGAAGTTTTGTTTAAATAGCATTCAGTTTCTACAATCTGAACAACAATAATTCTAGACCTTAGACTATGTAGTTAGCATGCATTTGGAGGACTATTTTACTTTTTAAATATAAGCTCTCAACTGCTCAAGCAAAAATGCACATTTTTATGTGCAAGTTGTTTGTCAAGTGCCTAGGCAATTCTGCAAGAATGTATTCAATGACATAAATAGTATTTTCATATTCAGAATCTGGCTAATACATTTGTAGTTACTATAGCACATGTGTAGCTCATGGTTGATGTGCAATTCATAACTCTTTCTTCAAAGAGAAGATGAATGATTGGATCTGAGCGTTCTTAACAAAAACAAAATTGAGTATGTCTTTCGGGAAAAATGTCAAATCTGCATTGGCTTTTCCTATTTTGCCAGCACACAAAGGAAAAAAAGAAAAAACTGCATGCTTAGTGCTGAAGCGTTTAAGAAGCTGATATTTATCTTTCATCACATAATAAGTTTCTTGGAATACCAGTGCAGTCAGTCAGAATAAAAATGCTTGTACCTGCAAAGAAGAAAACATTATCAGTGTATGCAATGTGGGCAAACAATAAAAATTAAATTGAACAAACCTGAATAAATAATTTCATTTTCATGCAAGAGCAAAACTTAGGTAAGACCCCAAGCAAAACTGTAAATACCTCCATTCCACCTCTGTCATGTAGATACAGCCACATGTTCTTCACAACTGTCTCAGGACCAGGTCTCTTTCCTAACCCACATGTACCTTGCCTCCAGTTATGTCAATATGGGAGAAGACTTTTTGCCAGCATGTACGTTATCAGCTGTAGTGTAGTGGGTTGACCTTGGCTTGCTGGCTGCCAGATGCCTAGCAAGCTACTTGCATACTACCATGCCTCAACAGAACAGAATGAGAAAATAAGATGAAAAAGCTCATGAAACCAATACACCTGGTGTGCTCAGAGACAAGTTGAATTGCTTCCTGCTTTAAAAAGTCAGCAGCAAACACTCCAGAGCAGTAATCATGAGAGGTGAAACAGAAAGGACAAAGAAAAACCCTAACAGCCAAATGCTGACTTCCATGAGAAACACATAGAAATTACTTGGTGGTACTGGGCTCCCTGATATCACTGGCTGAGGGGGCTAGTTAGGTACCTGACATGCTGCTTAAACAATGAGGTTAGGAGCCAAAAATCAGCTGCTGAAGGCAAATGTAATCCCGCAGGAGAGTTTTGCCATGGCATTGTTCTGAAACGCCTCTAGGAGACTTTGCTCTGAAACGTTATCTGACACTTCTTTCAGCTGTCACCGAACAATGAGACAAGCTTTCAGATCTGCAGAAGAGCTGTGGAGAACATGCTAATGGGCTCCTTGATGACATTGAGTGAGCTCTAGCCTGGTACAACTCACACACCACAGTCACATTGTTTAGCATAGGTCTTAGGATGGGGGAAATCCCTTAACACAGAGGACCATAGATTACAGCTTCTCCCTGTGTCTACTATACATTACTAGAGATTCATCTGTGGAATAGAGCTGGACTGTTATTTCAAGCTAAGTACTTTCCCTTCAACAGTTGAAGGGTTGAGCAACTCATTCAACAACTAGTGAAATCACTTTCCTTGTTTTTCAGCCCACTTTTTACTACAAATATTAGCTTTTTAGGGGGACTAGAAAGCTTAAACCTAAATTCCGTCCTTCATAGTGACACAGCTGTCTCTGAAGTCATGGAAAGTGGTAATCTAGCATTTGACCAAGGGCTCTTATACAGTCATTTCCAAAGGAGACCAATCACTGCCAAATGTATGCCCTTCAGGAAAGGATGCCAATATGCCAGTTGTTCTCTGCGAATGTGATGGAAAACAGCAAGGACTGCAGGGGTGCAGATGTGCTGTGGTGGAAATCATCCTGTGTGGGTTGCAGTTTGGGCAAGGCCCCCAGCCTGGTGTTATTTCAGGTGACAACAGCTGATGTGAGGGCTGTTTGGTGATCTGGATTGTAAGATCAGAAGAGAACTGAGGCAGCAGGCACAGAAGAAATCAATACTGTTGGGTCACTCTGGGATACAAATGCCTCTTAGAGAAAGCCTAGCCCCTCTTCTTCACCACCCAGCAAGCCCATTGTAATGCCCTATCTGGGAATGACTCCCAGCTCAATTCTGGCCTCTTGGCTTTCTGAAGTACGTGCCTTACATTTTGAAGCTCTTCACCATATGAAAGACTCATAACATACTCAAGATGCTCAGGATAACTACCCCTCATAGGCCGAGAATGGTGCTTTGGGACTGCAGGCTAGTTCACTAGGTGGTGCAATAGTCAGTAGAGCCTTGGGGATTTGATCAGACAGTCAAGAGCTGGCACTCGAATTTAAGACACAAACCTTGCACCAGAATAGGATTTCTTTGCAGCCAAGAGTCTGATGAAAAAACAATTCCTCTTTGTTTTTCTAGAGCACGTGCAAGTAGCCACATTTCTACAGAAATTTCTTTACCACTGAAAGTACTTCTACAAACAGTTCATGCAGAAACAGGGCAAGGGAGCATCCAGTCATATCAGTTTTGTAGATTGATCTAGTGAAATTCTTCAGATCTCAGTGCAGTGGGGAGAGGTGGATTCTCTCTTCTTGAAGTTAAACTGATCCATTGGAAAGGTGACATTTTCCCATAGAAAAATATGATGGCATTTCTGATCTGAATAGCAAGAAGCCTGTCTTTAATCCAAGCTTAATTTTTCTCACTTCAGTGACTGTCGAGAGCAAATGGCACTACTCTCAGTTTTGTCTATATTTTCTTATGCTCCATATCCAGAATATCTTGTAAGTCTGAACAAGAAATAAAGGTCTCAGAGATGATCTTTGACAAAAAGATGGACAACTACTGCCTTTCTAGCATGAATGGTGTGTTGCTGGACACAGCAGGTGAGGTAGGGCTCTGACATTTGTTGAGTGCCTTGTGGGTGCTAGCAGGTAAGCAGACATTTCCAGTAGCAAGGATGGTGTGTGAGACATAGCTGTGGAGTCAGATTGGTCTTTTCTTGATGACGCCTTGCAAGACCCCAGTGGGTCACTTTCAGAGCTACTAATAACAGGCAGCAAATCAGACCTGACCATCTCATCTGTCTCCCCAGTCAGTGATTCACAATTACAACCTCTCCTAATCAGACCTACTCAAGCCAAACTTGAGGAACCCTTTCCCTGATGCACACCATTAGTGTCTCAATGTATCCCCTCCTTGTTTTCCTTTCCCCACCCTACTGATACTTATGGACAAGAGCTGCCTCTATGCCCGTGAATGTTTGCTGTTTAGCAAAGTGCAACCTGCAGTATAATAAGATATAGGGCATTCCTAGACATAGTTAGTGAAATGCCAGACTCCGTCTATGTCAAGCCAATAAAAGCAGGCTCATTCACAGACCTGTCCTGAACAAACAAGTTATTACCTCTCTTGCAGTCCTAGAGGAGACTGGGAAAGTGAAAGGGATGAAAGGAGTGCTTTCTTATGGAACGTTGTTGCTTGGAGGTGCAGCAAAGCAACAGGGAGTCAGCAGTTCCTCGGGTTAAGTTTTGGGTGATTTGTTCCCTTTTTTCCTTCCCATTCTCCTCTGGGGGAGGAGACCTCTGCTGGGGCTTTTGGAATAAACAGGTGTGACTGCATGGACAAAAAAAAATGAGTGTCACCACTCAAGAGATTGACTTCCCAAAAGAGATAGATAATCTATCACTGTTTGTGTGAGGATCCCAATCAAGATTAGGGCGTATTATTTATAGGGGAAGCATGCAGAGAAGACATGGAGCTCTTGTTAAGCCTGCTGTGTCTGAGGGGTGCTGAAGAACAGATGTTCAAACATATTTAAGGATCTATTCAGTATTAGGGTTGGAGCTTAAATGTCTTTTGAAATTTGAACTGGAGAAATAGACATTGAAATAATTGCCTAAAAAAAAAAACATACTGAAGAAGATTAGGGAGTCAGCTGGGTGTGTGACACACATAAGGTACTAAGGATCTAAAACCAGAGGGATAGTTTTAAAGAGTTTTTGAAACCAGGTAAGTCCACTGTGCTGAAAAGTAACTTGCTGTTTCTAGTCTGTAGTCTCCTGTCTCTGTGCTTACATACGTAATTTGGAATATCAGACAGCACTTGCACTTACAGACTCCACAGCTTGTGGTCCAAGCAATTTCTGAGTCTAAGTGACATGGTCAGTGTTACGGCAGGAAGAGGAGTAGTATTGCAGAAGAGAAGGCTGTGCATTAAACTAATCGCTTTCACTTCTCAGCTCAATGGCTAAGTGAGAACTTGCCTTTCTTATCCCTCTGCTGATACTGAGTGGCATGAACAGCAGTCACTCAAGCTCAAGACAATTGCAAACTTAAATTCTAAGTAGTATAAGCGTTGACAAGACATTATATTGATGTAGCCCTCTGCCCTAGGACAAACTGTCTCCATTGCACTCTTTGATACTGGATTCCTTGGGAAGCGAGAGTGCTCTTCCTCAAGTCTTTCGAAGAAGCGGGCAAAACACCTAAGAAAGAAAAAAATAAAGAAGATGAATAAATGGCAAAAATACATAAACATTTGTAATATGATAAATTTTTGGCTAACTTTGTGCAGAAGCAGAAAAAAAAAATCAAGGTTAACTGAAAGATACGATTTATCATTGATAATGTTTCCAGTATTGGGAGTGGCTGGAATCTGAGCAAGTGTTTTCAAAGCTGTTTTGCCTCATACCATTGATGATGGCACATGTGTATATGAGTTTTCATTCCTCCGTAGCTTCAGTTGGCTCCGACAGTGGAGCAGCACATTGCAGAATGCTGTCCTGCAGGGATGAGGATGTGCGGAGCTGCTCAGTCCTGTTGCACTGTCAGAGGTGAGAGCGACCACCTTCCTCCTCATCCTCTCTTCTGCAAATACATGCTGTTGATTCTCAGAAGGGCGACAGCTTGAATTGCTGTCTCTTTTCACAGAAAAAGCCAAAGACACAGAGGGAAGGGGAGGAGAAGCACAATCCAGAGCAAGAAGGTGTCTTCTGAGCCAAGTGAACAACAGGAAGGCCAGGCACAGTGTGTTCTCTCCAAAGAGGGCCTCTCCAACATCCCTGACAAAATCCTCGCCATGTGGTAAATCCCTTGGTGGAGAATCAAGTGTGCTGCTCTTGCTCAGGGTGAGAAATACCTCACTCAGCCAGGACCAGCAATGCTTGTGATCCAGCCTTGGCCAGCCCAGCCTCTTGTCATCTCCCTCTGGGTTATGGCCACAAGGATCTTCAGTGAAGCTGTGTGGGGAGACAGCACTGGCCCAAGGATGCCTGGCTGGTTTGGCCAGGTGCTGGTGGGTTGGAGAGGTTCCCATATGGTGAGGAGAGGAGGGCTGGGAAGTGCGGTGATTGCAGGACACTGTTGTCCCGGTGAAAATGGTGGGGAAACTCCCCTCCCTCCCTGCCTCTGGCTGTATAAGGTGGGTTCCCACCTCCGCTGCCCATAAGCACAAATCCCCTTCCCACCCAGCCCTTCTGATAAACAGGCATCAGGGGTGGTTTAAACATCTTATGTCTGTAGCAGCAACTGGCTGGTGAGTGTAGGTTGGGGCAGCCCTCTGGGCGGTGCTGGGGACAGTTTGCCTGAAAACAGTCAAGCAAGGTCCTGGGTGATCCAGACTCATCTGGAGGCTTTGCTGCAGGTCAGTACAACTATTGTGTGTCTTGCATTTGGGTGATCACATTGCTGCCCAGACAGTCTGAAATCCCTGAGGTGGCGACAGCCAACCTGTGCCACTTTGTAGTGGACTGAGGGCAACGTGACCTCCAAGGTGACTTGGCTGTGGCTCTCAGCCCTCCATAATACCCATTCCTCAGTTTCCCTTGTGCAATGTAGGAGCACTGGCACTGACTCTTGCTTAGAAAGTGGAAAAAAGTCACATTTTGGATGCATTGAGGAACTAGAGGTGGAAAGCTTCCATTTAATAACACATGGCAATGAGAAGTTTCAAAACAAAATCAGAGAAAGGGAGGGGAGAGGGGCAGTATTCAGTAGAAATATTTTATGTATCAACAGTTTGGATCTGTTTTGATAGTAATAATCTGGACTCACTTTTTCTTACTTATTTCACTGGCATTATTTATTTCTATCTGATTTAATTAATGAAGAACCTCTTGGCTCCTGTGTTGAAGCAGGTGTTCCTCGTCCTTCCCCTTGGCAGGCAGTATCCGTGCTCAGATCCAGGCATGATGGCAGCCTCTTGGCTAACATTTGTTGGGGGTAATTAAGGGCTGCTGAGACTTATTCTATTTCCCTGCAGGTGCACAGGCTGGCATATGATTTCTGAGCAGCTATATCCATTGCATATGCATGCAGGGAAAAGACTACTTCATTGAAAGGCACTGCAGGGGCAATGGAATGACCATGTGAAGTTCTGCTTTCTAAATCAGCCCTGCAAGGAATGCTTAACTTCATGGCTGTTGCTTGACATTTCTTCCAGTCTCCCAGCACCTTCCTGAGAGCAACTTAGCACAGCTCAGTGCCAACAACGGGGAGCTCCGAGACAGTGATGCTACTATTTAAGCTTTTAATTGACAAGGAATTAACTTGGCACTAAGGAAATAAACAAAGGAAAGAGATGCAACACCACCACACCAACCTCTATTCCACCCCAAAACGAGGAAATCATCTGCAAGGATATTCTACAGACCAGTGGCACTGACTCTACGTGCAACCTGATGCTGCCAGAGCTGAAGGGAATAGCGTGTTGCTTCCTGCTGGCTTTGACAACTATGGCACAGAGAGCAAGTGTTCAGACCCATTCAGGAGCAGCATGGAGATCCCATGGAGTCTACCACGGAGTCTAGTGAGTTGACCAAAGACATTTCTCAGGACTGGAAAATATTTCTGAGAAGTGTTGTGTCTTGGGACAGTAAGGCTTTGTGCAGCACAGAAGTGTGTCGCTGCTCTAACCATGAAATGTGTAACCAAACAGCAGCATATTCCTGGGGAGTTGCAGAGGATAGAAGAAAAAAAGTGGAAATTGAAAGTGTGATAAAGCTGCAGCAGATACGGATGAGTAACAGAAGAATGGAGCTAAGCAGAGCACTTGCTAGGACAGATCTAGACACCAGGGAGGGGAAACAGTAGTACTACTGATCCTGAGCAGGATCTTATTGCTCCTTCAGCCCAGTATATTCATGTCATGGATGTGAAAGATTTTCATATGTATCTGTAAGACAGAGAGGAAAAACTGGCCAGGGGGCTTCTGGCTCACAAGCAAGATACCTCCAATATTCTCAGAACAACAAAGGTTTGCAAATGCTGCTGACAGGCATTGTGATTGTGCTCAGCTTTTCCCTGATCCCCAAGACAGGCGTACATGCTGAGACTGTGCAGAATTTACAAGCCCTTGTTTATATACTCCAGGCTTTAAGCACTTGCAATTTTGTGGCCTGCACCACACACCCTAAAATCTTGTCCTTAACAGTTATCTCTGGATTTGAAACTCCTGTAAAAACAAAAACAACTAGTTTTGGCTGCTTTGCTAAACAGCCTTTCCCCATAAAAAGGAGATTGATTTTTCTCTCTGGGTAAAGTAAAAGGTTACAACAATATTTAGTTTGAACTTTCTTGAGATCAGGCATTTATTTTCACTCACTCTCTCAGTGTGTGCATGTGTACATGGAAAGTACCTTGAAGTGAGTCAGCATTACTCAAACTGAATCATTGGTTGCTGCTTCTCTGGGACACTCATTCAGTGTTGCATGCAAGTTTTCCTTCCAAGCCAGAATGGGATTATTTGTGCTGCTTCCAGACTGCCATAGACATTAAGACACTGGCTTAGAAACCAGATAAGGGACTATCTCATACCCGCTGGTATCTTGACAGAAGACTTGATAGTGGACTACTATCTCATTACAGCAGTAACGAGAAACAGAAAGGTTATTCTAATCTCCTCTCCAAAACAAGGGGTTTCCCCCTACCTGGTCTAGCCTACAGCATCATGGAAAAGTTTGTGGCCTCATGAAACAGCAGTGTCTCTGAACAGAAAGCGCAGAAGTGTCAGAGCTCTTACTGCTCTTCCTGTCATTGCATCAAGCACCCTCTTGTGTCCCAGGACAATGCAGATTTTGAAGTGAATTTGGAGGGCACCTAAGAAATGTAGAGGAAAGAGAAAGATCTGCACAGAAAGGGCTTTGGAGAAGCAGGTTTAATCTCCAGTCTGCTGTTTCCTTCAGATTAAATTCTCAGGGCAGGTCCTGGTTTGCAAGAATAAATTTCTGATACTCTAAGGAAGTTATCCTTGTTAGGAATAATTTCAAAGCATTTATTTTCTCTATGAGCTGCTTCAGTCTATTGATTCCAAGGACACATGACCTGTTAGTCCTTCTTTTTAACAACTGCCTGTAACACTGGGGGGAGGCTTTTTCTTCCCATTTCAAGAAGCCACAACCTTTCCTTTCAGATACTAACTCTCACAATAACATCCTGATCTCCTTTTTAGCAGTCTAGATCTTTAGGATATTTGTGTCTCGTTTTTAACCATCTCCTCTCGCTCTGGCAAAGAGCAGTGACATTGCCCTGCCCCAGGCTGGTAAACAGCAGCGCCCCAAGCATAGCTCTGTCAGCCACGGTAGCCCCCCTGCAACAGCCAGACTGTGTCTGTCATGGGTGACAACTTGGTGCTTTCCAAGGGAGGTCCAGCATGATGATTTTAGTGTAGGGGAGGAATGAGACCATGTCTTTTCTTCACTGCCCAAGTGGTAGTTTCTCCCTCATGTTGTTTCTCTGACTCCCTGTGGCAGAGTCCAGCCCTTCTTCAGGTAACATATATTTGCTGCATGCATCAAAGAAGATAATTTGTGTTGTAATCTGCCTCCTCTGGCCTTAGAGGGCATTTGTGGTGGTAATACTGGTCTTGGAAGGAGGCTGCTTTGTACCCTAAACTATTTCCGCTAAAACTGGAGTATGGAAGAAACTCCAAACTTGGTTTACTTTGTGACACAGAAGTGACCTTATTTTGTGGAGAACAGATGACAAATATGAGCTGTTGTATGTTTTCAATTTCTTCAAGCAGCTAGTTCAATACGAATGCAAGAAAACACTTATGTGTTCGATGTATGCTGAGGAAAAGGTACATGTGTATCTGCTGGTTCAGCAAGCCAAGGCTGATGCCAGAACAGAGGCCGTGGGCTGTCACAACCAGCTCAGGCCAGCCTCAGTGTCTGCACAGCACTGTCCATTACTTCAAGATGCATGGGATAGATGGGCATTTCTGGTAGAGGGTAGACACCCAAGTGGTGCCCCTCAGGAATCCTTCCCTGGCCATCTACTTATACCGTGTTCACTAACCTCTGCAGTTTTGACTCCTTCAAAACTGCAGGGTGCAGCTGAGGATGGAGCCAGGGGTTGGTGGGGAACACTCAGAAGTGAGGACAGCCAAAGCTGGCTGTAGCAAGTGGTGAGGGGTGATCTCCCTCACTAGCTGTGCTTTTCTCTCCTCCCTTCTTGTTGGTCCCATGAGGACTCACCCGGGAGCCGGAGAGCTGGAGAAGCTTCCCCGTGCCCAGTGCCAGTGTGAGAGGGAAAGGCAGACAGGGAATCTCTGGAGCTCACTGCCGTTGGCTGGAGAGAGGGCGAGGAAGAGCCCTGCTGGTGAGTGGCTTGGGAAGATAAAAGAGAGAGAAAAAAAAAAAGGGACAAGAACACTGGCATTTATGAATGACTTGGCATAGCATCTGCTCTTGGACATGGTAACTGACACAGAGTTTCCAGCTGTATCATGTGTCCAAAGGAGAGTGGCTAATATGCCCAAGATGCCTGTTGCTTTAGTCACTCCAGTTCCGGAGAAAGGCTGGGGGTGGGGAGGGAGAAAAATATCCTTTACCAAAGGTTGGGGTTTTAGACTTTTGGGTTTGGGTTTGGTTTTTTTTTTTTTTCCTAAGAAAACTATTCTATGTGGGCTGTGAAAGGACTATACCTATGGGAGCAATATTAGAACAACTTATCTGCTCTCTTTGGAGGAAGGCAAGGAGTGGATTGGAGCTTATAGTCTTTAACCTTCGGAAATTCAGCATACAGCTGACTTGCTGGAAATTTAGTGGTTTTGATTTTGAGTATGGGGCACTATCAGGCACTCTCTACTCTCCTGTTTGACTGAGGGTGAAGCCTGCTTTGTACTTGTAAAGGAGCTGAAAGCAATAGCAACTTCGTCATGATAGGATCATCATAGATACTATGTTTTCATGTAATGAAATTGCATTAAGTTTTTTCTTCAACACACTGATTGCAAATTCCTTAGATGCAAAGGTGGCTACAAACCTAAGACTCAGTGAGCTTTGTCAGCTACAGTTGTGAAAGCAGGAAAAGGCAGAAACCCAGGCCATCCTTTAAAGATGGAGACTGTGGGAGAAGGCACTGAGAAAACCTGTGTTTGGCTGTAGGAATGGGAATGGGGAATGGATTTAAATTAAAATGAAGTACAAGCCTATAAGTAAACCCGAAAGCCAGGTACCTAAACCCCATTTTGAATTAGGTTTTGTGATGACTGAGGAGAGTAAGTGAAACTAACCACAGAACCACAACTTTTGATGGCCTTGACTGTAAGGAGGGCAAGGACTTAGGGGTAGGAAAAAAAATATTCCTGTTGCTTTTCTGAGAGTTGTAGCTGGCTGGGATTTATTTCAAGAAAGACAAGTCTTGCAGGATGGGACAAGCAGACCAAGGGATGTAGAAGGACGTCAGTAAAAATAGGATTAAGGTCAAATACAGGACTAAAAGAGTTTGTGAGTCTCTTAGAGGAACAGGTGAGGGGATATTAATAATACCCCTGAGATATGATATACACAACAAGAAAATAAAATTTGCCCAATCCAAAATGAGGTTCTTCGGTAAAACGTTTTACTGAACAGAGATGCTACTGCATCCTTCTTGGACAGTAAGTTTTATAAAAGGTTTGTAAAAGAACCCTTTGATGATTCAGTATCTTTACTGTATGCCACCATAACAGACTGCTGTGCTAGTGACCCTGCATATTTTTTTCTAACCATAGTCCAAAGAATAATAATTACATATCTCAATACCCCTTAAATGATGTCTTAAATTTCCACATCTAGAATGTTAGAACCATGAAGAATAGTGACCTAACATTTTTTTTTTTTTTTTCTGAGTAGCAACATGAATTCTTCCTCTGAAGTTCATATACACTAAATAGAGGCAAACACTCAAATCCTTGTGGCACAAGGTCCCACGTGGTCTTTGACAACTACCCAGGTTACACCTTCCAAGGAGGTGGGTACAGAATTTAAAGCAGATTAGACCATCCACTGAAGGATATAGCTTTTTGCACATGTGCCATCTTGTTAAAAAAATTAACTTACTGCTTTCTTGTCAATCTTTTAAACTATATGCCATGAGATAAAGAATAATTGCTTTTTTTTTTTTAGGGAACAGGAGTGTCTAAGCTATTTTTTTTTTGTATTATCTTGCAGATTTCCTCCAGTAGCAGGACAACAAGACAGAACAATGACCAGTGACGTTTTTTTGCTCTAAATTGTAATCAAATGGGGCTGCCAGCTCACAAATCGAAGGTCATCTGCACAAGGTCACACAGTGATCAACCACTTTTATGTCCTCCTGCGTTTCCAGAGTCCATTTTTAAACACAGCAAAAGAATGAAATTCGCACTATTTCTTCTTAGGAGATATTCCATAGGCTAACTTGTGATCAGAATGATTTTTCTGACTACTGTGAAGATGTATTAGCTACATTGCAATTGGATCTGAAAATTTTCATTGGGAATGTGTATCTGAAAGCTGATGACATTGCTTCAATGATGGCATTGCTTCTGACTCTGCTTTTCCAACTTCTCTCCAAAACTTTATTTTTCAGTTATGTTCAGAATGCACAGATACTGAGAGAGAACCAGTCAACAGAAGTTTTTTTTTTCCACTGGACAAAAATATTGAAAGCATTTAAAGCTTTCTCAAGATCATTCTCATTTTCTTCTGCTCTTTCCCAATTTTTGATCTCAAAACTTACAGAAAGCTTGTTCAGAACACAACGAAAAAATGTACATGGTGTTAAGGTATGGGCAAAACACAGGTTTAACACGACAGCGTAGTGATGTCATCTTGTTTCACTCCACATGTTTTTCCTAGCTGTTCTTAGCATTTGAGGTGCTTTTCTGGCTGCTGCCGTGCACTGAACTGATATTTTCATGAGACTAGCTATCATCGCACCTCACTAATTGTTCGCCATTTTTCATACCACCTTGAGAAACTTTGTACCATCAAGAAAACTTTGCCTCCTTGCCCACCCGTTTTCCAGGTCACTTACGAACCTGTGGAAAAACACGGATCAGAGAGCACAGCTGTCTGTCAGTGACCTCCTTCCTTTTCAGGAATTGACCATTACCCCAGACCTTCTGTTTCCTTTTTATGAACTATTTATACCTGTCAAGACTATCCTTGCTGTACCATGGCTGCTTAGTGTCCTTAGAGGCCCCAGGTGAAGAGATCTGTCAAAAGCTGTAAGAAATCCGAGTAGACTATGTCATGTAAATGGCTGTTATCCAAATGTTTGTTCATCCCTTCAAAGACTTCTAAGAGGCTTGTAAGAAGGGCCTGCTCTTTACAGAATCCATGCTAACACTTCTCAATCAGATTTTATTTATCCAGGTGCCCTCTGGCTCCACACTTTATTGTGGTCTCTTCTTTACAGACCTATAGTTTCCTGCAAACTTTTTTTTAAAAAAAAAATAAAACCAAGAAACCACAAAAACCAAAAGTGTTTAAAGTGAGAGGTTATAAATTAATATTTCAGCTATTCTGTCCTTTGGATTGTTTGGTGAATGCCCTCTGCAATGTTGACTCATTGCTGTTCACTTTATCAACCTGTACTGCAATTTCTTCCACAGCAAATTCAGTCTTGGAGGTGTGCTCTGGTGAGTTGCTTTTTTTACCTCTTGCTTGTTTGACCAAAAGAAGGAATTCTTTTGTAGGCATCACCCCAGTTTTTCTGCAGTTAATGCTGGTGTACAGCATTCATTTAACCTCACTACAACACCATCCCCTGCTCTCAGCCCTCCTCCCACACCCCGGGTCTCCATTGCTCCTATTGATTCTGCCGAGGTTTCTGCTCCTCATGATGCAGAAACAGCTCAAGTTCTTTTGCTGGTTTCTCCTCTTTTTCACCTGCATTTCTGCATTTAGTACCATAGTTGATTTCCCCTATATATGCTTTGCCTGGAAATAACTTCAGCTTTTTGAAATCTTAATTTTTCTGTTTAACTACATTGAATTCCTTACTATCCTTACTCTTTCAGACAAATTTAGATACTAAATGAACTAATAAATGTGACAGCCATACTGAAGGGGACTAGAACAATTGCAGTCAATAAGAATAGGCTTAAAGGCAAAAAAATAAATGCCTGCTTATCTTTCATTCTGCTTTCCCTTTTCTTCCCACTCCCCATATCAAAATTTGAGAAAAAAATATTTTTTTTTTCCCCAGAGAAAGTTGTTTACAGGTATGGTGTTCTTTTTCCAACAAGATATGTTTCTGTACAGAAAACAAGTCCGGGCTAAGGACAAAAGACTGTTCACAGAAAACTGATGCTAATGTGCCAACACTGGAGACTTCTGCTTGAGTTCTCTGTTTTAAGAATCTCATGTGTTTCATGACTCTAATGCAGTTCTTCCCTGTTACTCCATTTCCTCATTTCTCTTCACTCAGTGGATAGGAAGTGTCTGGATGGTTACACTCAACAGCTAGATGTCCAAGTGGAGATTGGTGACAACTGGAGTTCCCCAGGTACTCTTGCTGTTTAACATCTTTGTCAGCAACACAGAGGGATTGAGTGCACTCTCAGCAAGTTTGCTCAGGACACTAAGCTGTGTGGTGCAGTCGACACACTGAAGGGAAAAGGATTTGGACAGGCTGAGGAGATTGGCCTGTGCAAACCTCATGGAGTTCAACAAGGCCACGTGCAAGGTCCTGCACCTGGGTCAAGACAATCCCAAGTACAAATGCAGGCTGGGTCATGAGTGGATTGGGAGCAGCCCTGCAGAGAAGGACTTTAGGGTGTTGACAGATGAAAAATAGAACACAAGACAGCAATGTGAACTTGCAACTGAGAAAGCCAATTTCATCCTGTGCTGCATCAAAAGAACTGTGGACAGCAGGTCAAGGGAGATGATTCTGACCTCTGCTCTTATGAGAGTCAACCTGCAGTACTGTGTTCACCTCCAGGGCCCCAACATAAGAAGGACATAGACCTGCTGAAGCAAATCCAGAAGAGGACTGTGAAGCTGATCAGAGGGTTGGAGCACCTCCCCTGTGAGGACAGGTTGAGAGAGTTGGGGTTGTTCAGCCTGGAGAAGAGAAGGCTCTGCAGAGACCTTATAGTAGCCTTCCAGTACTTAAAAGAGGCTACAGGGAAGAAGGGGAGGCAGTGTACTGATAGGACAAGTTCTGGATGCCCCCTCCCTGGAAGTGTTCAAGGTCAGGTTGGATGGTTCTTTGAACAACTTGGTCTAATGGGAGGTGTCCTTGCTCACGGCTACGGAGCTGGAAGTAGATGATTTTTAAGGTCCCTTTCAATCCAAACCATTATATGGTTCTACGATTCATGTAGTTTAACGCACTACAGGTTGGGAGCTGGATGACCCATGATACTGCTGCTCTTTGTCATTGATGGTCCTTACACAGGACTGCAGATCCGTTACGGTTTCTATTCATATTGCCTGTATTCATTTAAGCTGTAGCTGCTACTGTGAGAGGTGGAGAGATTTGTTTAATTCTCCCTTCTCCTTGCCGCCAGGTCTGCATCATTTGCGAGAAGTCCTGTTCTTCCTTGGGCGTAAACCCTGTAAATCGAAGAATGATCTAATGGCTTAATTTACTTTGGAGATGCGCTTATAATGGAAGTGGAGATAGTGAGAGAAGTATATGAACAGTTCTGTTTGAAGAGAACAGTCTTAGAGTTAAAATGCTAGCAGTTAAAGAATGTTGGGCACCGAGTATGTTCATATATTTAATCTGCCATAAATACACTTTTACTTTAGCTATCTCTACTGTGCTGATAAACTACAGATTTTGTTCACTTCCACATTGTCACTGGATACATTAAAAGTGTCTAATAAGAAGATAATTGCTATCCTAAAGCTATTTCCAATAGAAAAAAAATGTATTTTTCTCTACTTTCTTCTTCTTTATATAGAATTTTGTAGCCCTTCTTTCCTCCGACTTTTTAAAACAAATGTTTTGAGGTAAGCATGCTAGTTTTGGGAAAATCTAAAGTCATTATTTCTTTCATCTGCACCTCTAATTACATTTTATTTTGCCTAATTTTCCTTCACTTTCCAGTAACATCCAGAAGAAGACAGGAGAGTGATTTACAGAGAAATACCAAATTAAGTTTTGTTCCTGGACTTACTAAGGCCACTAAATTCTTAAATCCTTATTTGGAGGGTATTTGTGGAATCTATAGGGAAAATATTTCTCAGTTCTTGAGCAGTACTTTAAACAAATTTTCATGCTGACTCTTTGCTGCCTAGAAAGAACGCATCTCAAAGTGCACCTAGTTTTGCATCAGGCGGGTCTTACATTAGCCCTTCAGCCTGCATTTCTTTGTGTTGAAGTTTCTGCCTGTTGTAACAAGATACCACCTTCCACATTCACTGCTCGCAGTGCTGCTCCTGTTGTTTCTGAGAGTACTTCCTCTGGAATGATTGTAAATGGTGATGCCTGTGCAGAAAGGTTGTTACTTAGGTTGCATCGTGTGCACTGAGGATCATTGTGGAAGAGATGATGGAAGCATAGTGGCGGTGAAGATCTAACTGTTCTTTAAAGCTGCGCTGGTGGTAAGTGGCACATCCTGAACAGTGATGCTAATACCTCCTCATGCTACCTGTGTCCATCTACCTGTAGTGCAGGCACTGGAGATACCACAGAGGAGGTCAGCTCTCATCTGAAACACATGCAGCATGAGAAGTGACTCAAGATCCACTATGTGACAGTGCTGTGTAGGAAGAGAACCCTCTGTCACAGCCAAGTGCTAGGAGCAGAGCAGCGCCTTTGTACCAGGAGACTGGTATCCTTGCAGCTGACAAGAAAAGATGTTTGATGCTCCAGGGCTGACTTCTCAGCTTGAAGAAATAGTGATGTTGTTTGGGTAATGGCAGGCCAAGTTGGAGGGCCATGAAAGGTTTGCAGGGGTTTGCCTGGAGAGCCATGGAGCTGGTGGGCTCCAGGAGAAGTGCTGTCCTGGCCAGCCTGACCCAAGCCATCCTGTGGTTGATGAGAAAAAACATCCTTTCTGTGGATTTACCCTAAAGGATTAGTTGCCTCACCCTGGGCACTAGGTATCCAGATGTGACAGACCCAATCCTGCCATATTGGAGGGACTGCGGGTCCCAAAAGGCTGAGACAAGGTCTGCATCTGTGGCCTGTTGTCAGCAGGTTTGGCTCTCTGGAATGCAGAATAGAGCTCCCAGTGCCAGAGACAAGTGCAGGCATGGGCCATCAGCTTCACCCTGGCATTGCTGTTTAAACAACATAGCGGGCTGGACCTGTCTTGATGAAGTGCAATACAGAGACAGAAGAACTGGCCTCCTGCCCAGACCACGACAATGCAGATTAAATCACTCCCACATTCCTCCCTGGTTTGACTTTGCACATGCAAAACCACCCACAGCAGGGGCTTAGCTGTGTGCATATGCCAAAATAGAGACTCTGTGGATGAGCAAGACTTCTGGCATCTCCTGGCACGTCTTGTGGTCAGGTCCGCTGTGGAGTTCTTTGTTGGCTACTAAACACAGGTCCAGAAATGAATTCTTGTCTCATTGTCTTTGGCTGGTGTGGGTGTGCTTTCTACAGCACCGAGAGAAAAACCCCTCTTGGTTATGTAGTTGTGTTCCTGTTCTATGGGCCTGCACTGTTTTTCTAAATGTTGCAGGGATCCCTTGTTCCACCAATTCTTTCTTGATCAACAAGCTAATTGGAGAATAAAGACTCTTTTGAAACCACTTTCACACAGTCTGCCTCAGAAGCTTTGACATCTGTTAGGTTTGTCAAGTGTAACTGTGGTAGGAAGAATCAGGATGGTGTCTGTCTTGTGGTTTTTTGCCATTTGGAAGTATTCTACAACTGTATTATTAAACTTGTGTTTTTGTGCCAGATAAGGTGAAAGAAATGCTGTGTTCAGAGAGTGTTTCTTATTTTGTCAATAATTTGCGGGAAAACCTGGTTGTGGGACCTAGCTTCTTCAAGAGATAAGAAGTGTCCATAATCCCTGGTGGTATTTGCCTTTATGAAATATATCTCTCTTCACCTCTCTCCCATGTTGTTTGAGGCTTGAAAAAGAAATGCAGCCCTTTTTATTTTCTTCTTTTAGTATAAAAAGCCAAAGTCCAAACTTCTTTGTGACTTGGCAGCTATATGGTTGTACAACATCAGCAAAATGAAATGTAACAAAAGATAATACAAAGGGTTTTGTTGAAAGGTGATGTTAGGGGAAACCTATATGCAAGAGCAGAAAGTAATGACCTCTTGAATGAGGTTGTAAATCAGCAGTTAATTGCAAGTAGATGTTTTATAGGGTTTGGAAGTGTCACGCTGCCCTCTGATAAATCTGAAACAAGTGATCAAGTCTCAGAGCCCTACTTTTGCAAGAAATGTGTGCTGTGAAATCCGTGCTGATTTAGTACTTCCATTGTTTGCAGCTGGCTCAGAGAAGCATTCACAAGTAGAGCAGCACAGCCTTGCTCCAGCCACAACGTGGAGGCACTTCAGCTCCTCTTGTCTTGTTCTGCACGACTATCTGTATGGAAGAGAACCTGTGTATTTGAAGCGTTAAAAACCAGAATAAAATAATAACAATCCAGACCCTCAGCCTGTTATTGGTAAGCTATTCACAGAATAGATCAAATTTATTTTGTAGATTTCTTAAGTGAAAAGGAGTACTTAAGGGTGAGCTAGGATGTCTGAGATCCCCTAAGAACTACTTTGTTCTACTGTTAATTTAACTCTTTTTTTCTCATTTAACTAAGAGGAACCCAAACTGGAGGTCCAGCCATGTTATATAACAGTTGTAAAGATACTGGGCAATCCTGTCTGTGTAGAGTCAGCAGCAATCAGGTTTTTGCTCCTAGGTTTCTCTATGCAGGCTAGTTTCCAGTTACATGGCCTGTACACAGTAAGTGTCAAATTTAAACTTGTCTCTGTTCTGCTTCACCTTGGTTATTCATGGCCAGGTATTGGGGTCCTCAGGCGTCACAGGAAGTCTGGCGTTGCAGCTGCTCTTGTGTATCTGTAACCTACAGGTAACTCTTGGCAATGTGCAACTCACGTGCTCTTGCAAAAGGAAAGTTGCCTTTATCTGTCATCGGTGGTGGAGACCTTATTTCAAGGTATCATTTGGATTTGAAAATACTACATGTGAGGGGAGGTGGAGGAGATGAGGTAGTTGCTTAAAACTACTGCAGTGGTACAAGGCATTGATTTTGGCAAGTGGATGCCGGTGCTATTATGCAGAATTGACTTCTATTATTTTTTTCCTCTTTTTTTCTTTTTCTTCTATTTTATTGTTTCCTGTAAACTGTTCAAGGTTTAATCAGAGCTCCTATAATCTTTGCTTGACTTGGCTTAGCCTGAAGCCCCTGTCATCTCTTAATTAAATTATTTTACAAGAGGGAAGGAGTGGTGGTGGGAGAACACAGGGCACCACAGAGCCGGGGAAAGTGTGTTCTGATTAATTGTCTCATCAATTCCAAGGGGTTTATGTTTCTGTTTTTTCTCTCCTTTCACTACAGTGCCTGCCAAAAACCATGCAGGGCAGCAGGTGGTGAGAGCTGAGCTGTGCTTGGGGAAACAGTTCCGCAGTGCTTCTCCTTTTGGGAGAGGATTCATTGTTTTGCTTTTTTGTTTTTTTTTTTTCCCCAGCTTCTCTAGTTCTGGTTGGCAGTGTGCAGCCTTGGGAGGAGCAAGGAGGAGGGGGAGCCCCTCTGATTCACTGTAGCAGCCTGCTCCTCCTCTGATTTCATGCACGATGTACAGCATACGGAACACTCCTCTGTCTTCCTGACACGTCTCCAAAGCCCTCTTCATTGTGATATCTGAACACTGTGTGATCTTCAGTCTTGTTATTCTCCCAGCATTCCTGTAAAACCAGTACAAGCACACTTTTCAGTTCTAATAACAATGGATTATCTCTGTAAACAATTATTTTTATCAACAGTTGATGGAGGTTGAGCACTTCTCATGATAGGAAGAAGACCATGTTTCAACACCTGCACCTTTCCAACATCCGGAACCTTTATAATTTTCTGTGTGCTACCATTTACTTTTCAGGGAAGTTGGCTCTTCCTTGTCATGGACATATTTTTTACATAATCACAAGTTAGCTGAGAGAGAAAATCTGTATTACATTAGGGCTTGTAGAAATGGTGATTAAAAAATTGTCCCTACCTTGGAGATGTTACAATTCCCTCTGCAAGGATCCACTCAGAGAGAAAGTGTGTTCCAGGGGTCCGTGTGAGTGCTTGAAGACAGACATGCTTTGGTGCTCTGCTCGTGAGGAAGTGAACACCCGAGCAAGCTGTGCGAAATGGCACGCTCATGAGAATTTATTGCTACAGAGTTGGAAGGAAAAATAACACTGGCGAATGTGAATTTGTCCTAGTTGTTTTTTAAGGTGGAATACTTTCAAAGCAATGTAACGCATTCTCATAAATACGGGTCTGTAAATCTTTCACTTGAAAAGGGTTCCCATACACATATTTCAACCCCAGTGGTGATGTGTTCTATGATGTAAAGCTTTTTCTCTTCTATTGAGGTTCCCCACATGTCCCATTTGTTGCAAGCAGGATCTGTGATCCTACTTGTTCACAGAGGATGCTTGTGGAACTGTGGAAAGAATCTTTTCCCTGGGAATCATCCCCACTAGCAGTGATGGCTGTTTCGTGTTTGACTCTGCCTATCCTTTTAAGATGTGTTTGCCAAAGAGGAGATTTCATATGTGTAGAGGGAGCATTGGAGTTGTAACTTCCTGGCACTCAGCTTTGCAGGCAGTTCTAAGAAAACACATCCATGTGCTTTCACATCGTGAAAGTGATGTGGAAAAACTTTGCAGCCAATTTGGGTATACAGCGAAGAAGATTGTGATGGGAAAGCTTAAAAGCAGCAACTCTAAATGATTGGAAATGCCCAGTGGATATAGATAGAGGACTCATGGTCTGTTTCAGTTTTTGTTTCATTTTTTGGGAGTTTTGTTAGGTTTTTTTTTTTTCCTCTCCTTGAAGGGTCTGGAGAGGTTTATGTTTCTGGCAAAGAGAAAAAAGGTATCATAACGTTTGGATTATTTTGCACAGCTGAAAAAAAGTTTGTTCTTTCAGAGTTAGGAAGAGATATGAAGTGTAAGCAAATCTCTGCTTATATTTACATATTTTAAAAACTAGAGCCAACTTTGATTAGAGTGAATGAAGAGGAATACTTGTCAAGCTTTTTTTTTTTTTTTTCTGCTGGGAATGAAAGTAGAAGGATAATCATGGCAATGTAATCAGAGTTAAGGTAGCAGTGGGAGTCTGAAGTGAAGATCCAAGTGTTTAGGAAACTTTAGAAAGGCCCATCAAGGTGGTCTTCACACCAGAGAACTTGCAAAGACAAGCACAGTACCTGGAGGAAGGATGAAGCTTTTGCTGTCTGACTCATCATTTCTTGTCAGAAATGGCCATCCACCTGCTAGGTGAGGACAAGGTTGATCATCTGCCTAAGGAACAGTGAAAGGTAGTGAGGGGAAAGGGTCATCATAAAGACATTGTTCTTCATGCGAACGTGAAAGACAGTGAGCTCCTTCAAGCACAGCATCTGCCATTCCCATGGATAGGAACTGCACTTGCAAGTTATGCCCATATTGCTGGTCTGATCCTCGTCATGTCTGAAAGAGCAGTGTACCAAGACAAGCCAACCTGCTTCTTCTCCCTGAGGTACATGGACAAAGAAAAGTCCCCTGCAGCAGTTTATCCGATTAATGGAGACAATCACAGTTTTTTCCCCCAGGATTCTGCTCCCATTTACTTTCCAAATGAGGATGCTGGGTATTAATTTTCCCTATCAATCCAGTGATCACTGATTTTTAATGGGGACTGAGCTTGTTAGGATCAGCTGTTAATAACAGGTTTCTTCTCTCTTCAAATATTTGCCTGAGCAACAGATTTTACAATGCCATTCTTTGGGATATTCTTCTCCGCATAAATACATGCAGTGTAAAATGGGATCTTTTTTTGGTAGTCACTCAGTAGGCGTTAAAAGAATTATAATTGGGTGATTTATCTCTACCACTGCTTTTGCTAGGGCCAAGTGTGATCTTTCTTCCTGCATTTGCAAGTGTTGCTAGGAAAATCAAAACTTGTTACTTTGCAGACCTGTCTGTTTGTGGTACCCGATCTGTTGTGGAAACAAAGAAGGTGTTGTGGCACTTCCTTACTCCATCCACATCACCGGACTGCAACAAGGGTCAGATTGTGTTTCAAATTGTGTGTGAAATGTGTTAAAATGTGTAAAGACGAACACCCACAGGAATGCCACCCTTTGCATTCAAGAGACCAGATCAAAATTTCTGCCTTAAAAAAACCTGCAGAGAGAGGTATTTTTCACTGAGCTATAAACAGGCTCTGTTCTCCCTGCAAACAATATTTGTGAATAACATAACCCAAAAGACCTGAATCTTACTTATAGAAAGGACTTGCCCTTATTGTTAAAGCTGTCATCTCCCTTTAAGTCTAGATGAAACAATGCTGGGTTGAAAAAACAGGGTCAGTATGGTTAATCCTAATTTAGGAGGCAAAATACTTCTTTATCAGTGAAGGACACATTTTTGTTGTACTTATCTAAGGATTTTTTTTCTGACATGACTGTTAAAGCAAAATATCCCTTCCTATTTCCCCAGCCCCACTGATAAAGTTACGTTGGTACAACTTTAAATTTAGCTCCTTCCTGTGGACCACACATAACTGTTCCCCTTTTTAGTTTCCTCTGTGATCAGAGTGGTGTTAGGACAGTTTCCTGCCAAAGCAAATCAATACCAATATTTTCAAGAGCCAGTTACACCAACTGTCTTTTAATCTGTTTCTCCACACGAGGTTTTTCATGTCAATGTACCTGACTTGTGAGCAGTCAGATGTCAGCACAAGAGATCCCAGGAGCCCACGTGTAATGGTGGGAGCAGGAAGGATCCTTTCTGAAGGATACCACTGGGAGGGATGCAGAAGCTTTGAAAGGATCTCCAGAGCAAGAAGACACATTCCCCGTGGAAAGGGCAAGCAAGAAAAACAGATGAGCACCAAGCACTACACGTAAACAAAACAGCAGCTGCAGAGAGCAAAATGCCAAGGGCTTACAGTGTGAGGTACTACCATACATGTCCCAGTGCCCAGATGCTTGTATTCATCTTGGTTCCCAGCACATATTTTTGCACAGGAGTAAACAAACAAGCCACTTGAGGGAAATTTGAGGGCATCCTTGGATTTATTTTCCTATGGATATGAAGCAAGTACAAGTAAAGACCATTGGTTTAGGGTTTGTTATTTTTTACTCAGCTATGAAGAAAAAGCATGCTATAAAAATCATGTTGTAGCTTTTATATTTAGTCCTAGTTGTGGCCCCATATATAGAAAAACTATAAAACCGGAGCACATCTTCCAAGTAATGTAAGTTGTGAATTACATGGTCCTGCTCAGTACACTTTGAAGGTTTTCTATTTTGTGTACAGATCTTCCACTTTCTGCTGAAAACAGCAGAAGAAATGCCTGTGAAGTTAGACCAATCCTTAAAGTGAAGTTTAGGCTTCTGTATTTTAATTAGATACCACCATTTTGGGTTCAAGTTTTTTGCATCTGTGGAATAATTTATATCCACAGTTACTCTTTAACATAATCCTGTCTTGTCACACTGTGGTCGTGGTTAATGATTTCAGTGTTTCTGTGGAAAAGTTTTAGGCTAGGGGTGTTTGACACTTTCAAAAAAAAACCTGCCCAGATTAATTAGGATCCTGATACACAGAATATTTTACACAGACTTGTTAAAAGGAAAATAATTCAAAAGCATGGACATGATCGCAGGAGCTAAGTGTAGTCGCATTGGTGACGTCCCTGCTTGCGTAACGCTGCTGTTGACATCTGAAAGCTTTTCTAACTCCATGCAGCAGACCTATTTTTGAAGTGTGTTGAAATGAAAGCTCTCTAAAGTAAAGAGGAATCTAAAAATGTCACAAGTAACCTTAGCACAGCCTGGACACATGCGCAAAACAGAGAACCTAAGTCTTTGTGTAAAGATGAACGTATTTCATTGATACAGACCCATGCCTCCTGATTGCAGCGACAGCGTCCAGACTACAGACCTACAGGATTATTTTATTTTTTTTCCTACAAGTTTAAATATGCATGGAGAGTTTGTGTCAAGATCCTCTGAGTGGTTTGTTAATGTTTTTGCATTCTGAAAGCATAGTGGCCTGTTCTTTTTCCTTTTGTAAAGTTCCCAGCCATGTTATGCTCTTGTCTTGTTCACTTTCCCTCCCTTTCTGCTTTGTGTTTGGAGCTCCAAGGTTTTCTTTTGGGTTTTATCAAATTACACACTTAAGAATGGCATACATTTCAGAAACAGATGGATTTAATGTGCATGAAAATACATGCCTTTTAAAGAAACTAAATTAGTAGTTCCACTTCTACCCCTTTTTATTGAAGACAGAACTCTGAGAGTTTTCTGGTCTAAAGCATAACTTTACAGACATCAGCAAAATGAGATTTATTTGCATGGAAATTTGACAGAACGTCAGACACACCATCAGCAAGACCAAATCTGACAGTTTCTAGTAGACATGAAGGGAGCTGGGACACTACTAGATAAAATATATAGAAAAAAAAAGGCTTTAAGAATCCATAACCAGTGGACATTTCAAGATTCTTATTCACCAAAATCACAGCAGTCCATGACTCTGTACATTTGTCTAACAACGAAGTTAACTGGGAACAAGAAATTTATTTCAGTGGCAAATTAGAGTTTATTCTTTTTCAAGGTGTTCTGTCTCTCCTTACGAGCTTACAACCAAAAGTAAGACCAGATTTTATTTTTTTCTAAAGCACCTGACTCCCACAAAACTGCATTGGACATAAAAGGTGAAGGAGAATAGCAGTTCTGTTGTCTAACCATGTTGCCTTTGCCTCAGTGCAGAGGGGGCTGCTGTGTGTTTGCAGCACTGAAATTGGAAAGAAATGGGCAATATTGCTGTGGGAGGCGGACCAGAGGAAGCTGTGAACAGGGACAGTGTATAGGACAGGGCCAAGTCTCCTGAGACATGACTCCTTGACTGTGTGGATGTGTCTTAATCTGAAGTCAAAATTGTCTGTTGAAATAACTCTGAGTGACCCCACTGCAGGATTCTTCATGATGTTTTTGGACTAGGGCAAAAAAGCAAAGGCAAAATACCAGGAATGCTTTACCTCTCCCAGAACTGACCAGGGACTATTTAGACACCTCTTTATGTCTACAATTTGGCAAGCTGCTTAATTATATTCCTGACTATTAGTATATAATCAACTCTACCCTTTTTCTGTCTCCTAAAATTCTGAGTGGGGTCCAGCTGCCCAACAGGCTTGGAGCTGAACATGTGCTTTGGGACTTTGCTGAGCCCATATCCAATCACTCGGGTGGGGCAGAAGTGGTCAGCACCTCCCTGCTATCTTTGTTCCTGAGGGCTCTGATTTAGAAAGGAAACACTTAGATACCTGCTTATAAGGTTTGCTGAGCAATAACATATGGAGATTGGCCCAGAACTGTGCTTTGTTGAAATAAACTGCCTGCTCAATGGAAGCTGCTGAATCAGAGCATCAAACAAGAAAATAATAGTTGACATAAATATTCCTTCTTCTTTACAAGAGGCAAATACTTTATCTTAAAAGTATCTGGAACTCTTAGCAATTGATGAACACCAAGTATGAGACAAGTCAGTTTTGACCAGTGGCAAAAGTCATGTGCTCAGCTGCATTGTCTGATTTCCCTGATGCAGCAGAACTGGATGTGTCACAAGAGTTAGTTTTCTTTTGCGAATCCTTTTGCCAGTAAATAACCACATTCCAACAATTCATAGACACAAACCTCCAGTTGAAATGAAATGATAATTTGTAGTGTTTTAGAGTATTAATGAAGTTTTTCAGTTTGTCAGCTAATCCTCAAACTGAAGAGATTTTTATGAAGTTTTCCTGAATTGGATCATCCGTCTCTGATGTCTACTCCAATGATCTCAAGGACTGTCTGAATTTAGAGCTTTTTTTCTTTTTTAATACTTCCTTTCTCAACTTGTGATTAGATGATTCAGTATTTTGAATGAATGTAGCTAATCCAACCACATTTTACTACATGAATATGCAGAACTAGCAGTAATTTTCATTCTTTAGTTTTATACAGTGTTCTAAAGGGTATATAGCTGAGAATTAGTTGTTTCGGTTTTTGTCTGCAGCTATTATAACTCCATATTATTCCCCCTTTCCCTCTACCATATGTGAGTCTGCAGTTTACCCCAAAATGCATAAGAAATAGAGTACAGACGTGCTGAAGCTGGCAGGGAAATTTTGTGATTCCTGGGTTGGATACCAGAATCTCAGCAGATTTGAAGAAAGTTGTCATAATGAATCATGAACCAGTTATGTCCTCTTTACAGCCATACATTTTTTGTAACAACTCTCCATCAGGTGCTTTGGTTATCCATTACTTTACTGGGTCCCAGTTCCTTGGTAACTAGTATAAATGTAATGTAAACATACTCTTGGGCTGGTTTTTTTTTTTGAAGCAACCAACGATTTCCTTTTGAGAGGAAAGCTGGGTGTGGGGTGGTGCATGATTTGGAACATTCCTTGTAGATAGTACAGCTGAGACAGCAGATTTATCTCTCTCCATTCCCATGGTACTTCACTGTTAGCCCAGAAGTCTTTGTGCCATCTCACAGATGTGTGCCTGTGGTATGCTGTATAAAGAAGTAATGTGGCACAGCAAGATCTTCATGCTTAAACAAGTTTGAGAGTTAAAAACTATGAGGAAACTGTTGTCTTAGAGCTGCAGGAGGAGGTTGAGGGGCCCACAGTGAAATTGGTTGGTCTCTTCTGGGACAGATCGAGGTCCTGGTGTACTCTGTACGCTCACTTCTGGAGCATAGTGTGCTTTCACAGGGGAAGGGCTAAGCACCACGGGAACGTTGTACAAATTTACCAGGAGGAAGGGAAACAAAGAAGTGAAGAGATGTACATAGGTGATAACAAGGTAAATATTAGAAATGTTGGCCTGTATTATACTAGTATAATAGGATATCAGTAAGGAACAAATAGTCAGGCATTCATGGCTGGTTAGGCTGAGAACAGTACCAAGCTTGGACTGATAACACTCCAGCTTGCTGTTAGTAAAACTCAGACTGAAAGTGGTACATTTAGAAACATATAGGAAGACTGAGACATCAAGACAAATTCAGCTTTCGCTTTCTCACTTTGTGCGAGACAGATCTGACCATTCATGTAGGAATGAACTGCAGCAGTAGGGTGTTGTGTCAGTACAAAAGCAAGCACCTCTCCATTTTCCCTGTTCCCATTTACTTAGAGAGCCTTCACGTTGAAGCCATCACAGGTTAGTGAACCAGCAAGCTACTAGGGCTGTATCACACCTTTTTCACTTGTTCAATGAAAAGTCCGACGTTATTCATACCTGAGCTATGGATGTTAATGGAGCCATCCACTGATTTCGATAGGATTCATACTATGCTCTACTGTGGAAGAGGCATTATTTTTGATATTTTAGTCATAAATCACACTACCTCATTCACCTATGTTCTGAGAGGGGAAACTGCTTTGATCTCCATTCCCCCAAAATCTTTTGTCACCTCTGAGCTACAGTTTCCTATGTTGTGAGCAAATACTGTCTTTCAGCCCTCCTTTCCAGGTATCATATGATGACAAATTACAGGAGACAGACATTCGTTTCCTGTGCTTTTTTTGCGGGAACATTAACACACTTGAAGGTCATGTCAAATAATTCATCACGATTTTTCACAGCAATGGGTAATATTGTTCTAAAAATATTGTTATCCTTTAACACGTTACATAAACAGAGCAGTTTAGCAGTACTGGTGGAAAAAGCTAGCAAGGTGAGTTACAGTGTTTGAAACATGAAATTATCAAGTAATTTCCTCCAGGTGTCCATGCACTCTGCATGTTGCGGCAAACTCCAGCATCACATGGTGTCATCATGGACAGCAGCATGAGCTGGTGGGATGCAGTGTGTGGATGGGGGCTGGTTAGCTCACTCAGTTAGAACATGGTGCTGATAACACCAAGGTCGTGGGTTCAATCCCCGCTGGGTCCCCACGTGTTGCCTGATCTAGTAGAGAGGCGTCCCTGCCCAAAGGCTGGATTAAATGATCTCTAAGGTCCCTTCCAGCCTAGGCTGTTCTATGATTCTATGAAACAGAAGCCTTAACAACATGAAACACAAACCTGAGGTGGTCTTCTCTACTCAGTGCCTAAGTTGCAGCCTCAGATCAGGGAGAAGTTCCACCCCTGTTGAAGTCAAAGAGGGGTTTGCTATTGGGAATATCAGATGAGCTTAAACTCTCTTAAGTTGTCTTGGGGTCCCATTCATATTTCAATGGCAAGAAGTTTTAACAAATCTGTTTCTCAAAATCAAAAAATGTTGAAGTGTTTTTTGAGGTTTTTTTTGTTTGTTTTTTAAAATGTCATACATTTCTGGAGCAAGAAAGTCTCCTTTACAGGTGACTATAATTTTAGTAAGTTATGTGACAAGCTGGTTTGTTTCTTGCAAACGTTTTCTAAGCAACTATTTGTTATCTAATGCTGAAGAAATTGTTGTGTTTATTATTGTGTTTCATAGCACCATGAGAACAGCTTTTAAAATTACTGTTTTATAGAGAATTTTACGGTCAGATTCTAAATAATCCTGTTTACTTTTGGACTTTTGCAATAATGAATGTGTTGGGTGGGGACTGTAAAGTGGAAAAATAGAGGGGAGTTCGATCAGATTGTGAATAACCTAGATGTGTTATATCTTCGAGCTTCTTTTACAATATGATTTACTTGCTTAGAATATTTCCTAGCTCTGCACATAATATGTGCTCAAGTTTTGTTTTGCTAACAAGACCAAATGAGAAAAACAGATGGTAAATAGCTTATTTCCTATTAGTGTTTCCATCTCATTGTGGACAAGTGATGTTTCTTAAAAATATTGTAAGGAATGATTGAGTTTGTATATTTTTGTGAATGTTTAACTGCTTGATGAAGAGTGGACATGGTCCTTACAGTTCTTGTACAATAGATAATTACTGTAACTATTTATCTGGTTTGCAATGAGACATGAAAGACTTTCAGAGGCACATACATAATTTCTCCTACTGCAGTTCATCCCATGTGTGTAAAGCATTCACATGTCTCTCTGGGGAGGAGATTTTGTGAAGGGCTTACTTACGTGGCCTTTTAGTCCAGCTTGCCTCATGTCATCTAGAAGTCACTTCCTGCTTTTTGATCTAGCCTAGAAAAAGGTCAAACAGGTTATTCCCTGTTGTCTCTCATAGCAGCTCATAAAGAACCAAGTCCCAGTGTACATAAACCAAGAACAGAGATGTGGGAGAGATATAGGTCTTCCTTTCAGAGACGGTAGTTTTAAATACCTTGATCTTAGTAAAATCAGAAAATGATTGTGGCTCAAGAACATTATAAATTACTCTAGCAAACTTTAAAAAAAAAATAATTAAAAATTATTATTGGGAAATAGACAACTTCATTTGCCAAAACAGCAGCTTTGAACAGCAAAGGCCCCAGAGCAAAGTCTAACAGGATCAGCAGTACTTTGCAAAGTGCCATGAATTGCTGGAGTGAAGCAAGTGTGTTCAGGGAATACTGGTGCTCTTGGACAACTTTCTGCAGGCTACCAAACATGATGCTATCACAAGAAAACAACCTGTTTCTCCTGTCTTGATAGCAACAATTGAAGTTAAATAACATTTTTCTATAAGCAGCCACTCATTTGCCGTCAAAAATCCTTGCTAATTCTAAGTGGCGTAAGTCTGCTTTGGGAAAATCTGTGTTAGCATCCTTACACTTGTTCAAACAAACTCTAGCAAAGGTACTCTATGACCCCTACATCACGCTCTTTTGGCATATAACAATAATTTCTAATGTTGAGGATGCCGCTATATTACAATCTTGAAATGGCAAGAAAGAGGAAGACAGAAATAGGTACATTACACAGAAAATACGTACTTTTTTAAAGATCCATAAGATGAGGTTTTTATTGGGAAATCACTTCAGTGAACTTTAGTTACAGTGTTTGAAATACGTGATCTGGATCAGGAAATTGAATAGGTTGACTTGAAGTCTCAGTTTCCATTCAACACCTGGAATGGGAATGCTTTTCATTCTTATTTAAAAAGAAGGCAGTAAAAAAAAGGTAATTGTTACTTTTCCCCATTCTTGTCTATTCTTTCTGTCTTCCTTTGCAGAATCATGAGGAAATGAAAAGTGTTTTAAAATGATTGAAAAATACTGAGTTGGAGAAATATACAAAAAATGCTAAAAATTACAAAAATATGCAGTCTCAAAGCTGAAGAGTGATAGTTTAATCAATTCAACATGTTCAGAAATTATAATTGTGAGGATTTGTTGCTGATAATTTCATACTCCCTCCTCTTTCCAAAGAGGCAGGTGAAATCATCTGAAGTTTGATTATTTCATTCTTGCTTGTGTTAAATTTATTTTCTTCTTCTGGCAAGATGATCACACAGCTAGATTTGTAACTGTTATAAATCAGTACAAAGGTTTCTTTAACACTTTCCTGAGAATATTTTTCTAGTGAAAAGCGTTAGACAGTTCCCCTCTGAAGACTGGAGTCGAGGTCAGTGGATGTGTGCACAATGTCAGACATGCTAAGATGGGACCTCTGACTTTCCAACACGTGTACAATAAAGTACCTCTAAAGCTGGGTTCTTGGCAGAGTGACTTTTTCTAAAGTAGTCTCATTTTGCAACGTGGAAGTTGTGGTATCTTCTCCTCTTCATCGGTAGCCAGAGGAGTGAAATCCAAACATTTCTCATTGGTGTGGTGTCATATGAGACCACTGAAGCCTTGGTTGTCCCTCAGAGGACTGCAGTTCAGTTGCTTTGCGTTCTGCCCATCTTCATGGTCCAAGCCTCCAGCTGGGCTGCCTCTGCTCAGCTCAGTTGCCCAGGACATCCTGTGGTCCTGAGTGATGGTGAGAGGGGTCTGGCAGGGGACTAGCACACAGGGAAAAGTAGGAACTGAGTGCACACTGACTACAGTTCGCATCAGATCCTGGTGGCTGAAGCAGATGGAGAAATTAATGTCCATCCTGACCAAAACCTGAGCCTCTTCTATGCGAGCTAAAAAAAAAAAAAAAAGAGAGAGAACTGAAGAAGACTGGCTTCCTCACATACATACTGAAATATGAAGACTCTATGTATATCCCCTATGTGGAAAGCAGATTTTTATTCCATCTTTGAAAGCCAAGTGCATGTGAGATGACTTTTAATTGGAAAACAGAAGCCTGCTGACTGGAAAGCAATTGTTAGAGATACTTTGTATGCAGATAAACTTTACAATAAAAAATTATTTCACTTTTAAATGCTGCAAAATTAAAATTTGCTGTAAGGGCAAGGGAGATCCTTCCTCTTACTGATTTTTAGCTCTAATATAAAAGAGTATAAGGGAACATTCTTTGTGTAAAGGATGCCAAAAACGTTTAATATTTTCCGTGCAGCTAGGATTACAGACTCAGGTTATTGATTTTGTCGACTTTCTTCTAGATAAGGCAAGGAAATAAGAACTACACATTTTCCTGCTACTTATGGTCAATTTAGAAAATGTCTCTTTTTCAGAGGTGTTTCACTTCCAGAACTTCTGTATGAGATGTTGCTTTAGCTTGTACATTGATTTATCTGGTCCTGTGGCTTCCGTACACTGCCATTTGCACTGAGAGATTGCTTTTCAATGCATTTCTATCTTCCTGGCTTCCTTTGTCTGTTTGTTTGCCCATTGAAGTTTACCACGTAATATTTTTGTTGAGAGACATTTCTGCCACTTATACAGAAAGTGTAATATTCACGACACAGAATTTCAAAAGTAATGGGTTTGTAAGCATTACTGAAATCTACACACAAACCTTTATTGAATACAATTACTATCTTACTAGTTGACAAGCAAAATTTCTTGTGGGTGTCAGGAACTGAAAATTTACATCTCTGTGATACGCTGGCCCCAAGCGACCACAAGATGGGTAGAAAATCACATTACTGGTAAATAAGCCAATAATCTGTGTGAAACAATACTGGCTCAGGACTGAGCTCCTGCAACCTGTCAGATATTACTATGTTCTTTATATTGGCGGTAGTGGTAATGATGGTGTTACTCAGTTGAGAAAGGTGGTCTAATTGTCATTTTTAGGGCACAAACTACCTGAACTCTCTTCTATTGAAACCCTCTTTCAAAATTAGTTGCAGTGTTGTGCTGAGGGCTCTGTTATGGCATGGAAAACGGCAGTCTGGGAAGAAAAGGGGTGGGACGCAAGTGTGGAGATTTGCAAACACACCTGGAAGTCAGTGGAAATCGGGTTTTAGAGTATCTTAAGTGCTTTAAAAAACCTACCCAAATTGTAGGTGCAGTCTCGGGAGGTTGTTTGCTTTTCTGTTACTAGGAGCAACATATTTTATGTACATAGAACTGACTAGTCCAAAAATGCCTTTTCAGCAATTACAGTCATTTCTTTTACATCTCATTTTTCTTATGAGCTTAACTCCTCTCACTTCTCTGGCCTGCTGAGCCTGATTTCTTTAAAACTGAGAATCTCCCAGTGCACTGATACATTTGTAATGATTCAGGTTTCCTTCAGCAAAGGGGTATGCAGAATCCTCTTTTGATTTCATTACCTTCCTGAATGTTTCAAACATTCGCAGAGCTATAAGACCAGGAGGGGCCTTTATAACTGCATAACCAATGTAGTAAAACTGTCAAACTGTAAAAACTCTTAAAACTTACTTCAATTCAGCTCTGTAATTTGTAACTGAACAAGGCTGAGTGAAATGAACTTGTGCATGTCTTTTTGACAGACAGCCCATTTCGATTTGAAGGCACTGGTGCTAGAAAATTATTTGTAATGGTATATTACAGCCTGAGGATGATGACTTTCCCAATCATAGTACCCTGCTCTACAGTCCTTTTTTTGTGTATGTTTCTCATATCATTTACACCAACAGTTTCACAGCTTAGCCTATGCCTGGGAAATGGCTGATGGCATTTGCAAATGTCCATATGGCTGATTAGGCTCCTGGGAGACTCATTCTGGGGGTCCTGTAGCATTCATTAATGTATCATGTATTTGATGGATGGAGGCACAAATTATATTTGGACCTCAAACCGGTGTGAGAAGGGATTGTTTGCACTAAGGCCACGGTACAGCTGTACCCTAAACTTGGCTTTAAGGATCCAAGATCATTGTTAGAAATACTGTGATCCCAAGAGACACAGTCACTTGTTCTTTTGTATAAACTCACTCTTCTGGACTGAGGTGGAACAAACTGCTTTGATAGACCGACTTTGTACGTGTAAGCTTTAAGCCAGATGAGATATCATCAGTTATTCTGCAAGCTTTCTGACTGATCACTTATTAGGTCTCATTTCACAGCCAGCTTGAGGACAGCAAGACCTCTATCTTATGTACTGAGCTTATCCATCTAAAACGTGTTCTTGTGCCTGCCGCTGGGTGAGAACACGATGGACAGAGGTAGTAAAACTACCTCTGGGATCATTGCCCACAGTTCTGTGTTAGAAAGGTGGTAGGCAGCATGACTGCTGAAGTAATTGACCATCTCTGTGGTGTTGCTCTGTTTCTGCAGTGTGGAAGTCTCCAGAGAAGTATTGTTATTTGGCATGAAGAAGTTAACAAGGATTTGCTTCTGGGTCGGAAGTTCTGTCTTGAAGGCTTTGCAGATGTTCTGTCACATGAGATGAAGATGTGAAAGTCTCAGAGAATGTCAGTTAGATTTTAGCACAAGAAGCAAAGGACCAATTCAACATAGACGAAGTTTCACAGAGTAGCTGATGTACAAAACAGCACTGTAGAGACTATAGACCGTAGAGAGAGAAAACTCCTATGCCAATGAAACCAAGAGAAGTAAAGGAATGTAGATGAAGCAGCACCAACAACCTCATCCTTTTCTCCTCCAATAATTAATCAATTCATTGATTCATTATCTGCTCTGATGCTCAGTCTTCATATGTAATCTGTGAGAAAACTAAGATCTTTCCAGCTAACAGAGCACACCAAGATAGGAGTGATTTTAAGAGTGTTTGTATGTATATGAGAGATAAATTTGCAGAGCAAATAAAGAAATGAGGGAGAAGAGAGGAGCCAAAAAGACTGCATATCTCCAAGGTATGCAAGAGGAGTTGGCTAGGTGGAAAAGGTACAGCCTTTCAGTTCATTTCATATGGCATGTGGCCACTTCCTTTGTTACCTTGCTGTTACTGGACAAAGCTTAGATGTGTGTCTTGAGACACTTGAAGCTGCTGTTATCTTTCAGCTGAGTGAAAGATTCATCTGTTCTTCAGGATGTCTGATCACCTGCCTGTGAATGCAGAGGTCTGTGGAGGTAGGCTGGCTATTCAGGCAAGGGTCTGGCCAATTGCACTGTACCTGTGAGAATCAAGGAATTGTATTTTGAACCAAGAGCAAAAATACGGTGTGAACTCAGGTGAGACCTTTTAAACCATGTGTGTGTTAAAGAACATGAGTAGTAAATAGAAGGTACTGCTTGAACTTTATGCAAGGCTGTATTAAGGAAGCAATCTCCTCAGATCAGTGGTTTTCTAAAGGGGGAACTTCTGAACATCCTCTCAAAGGCAGCCTGAATTCAAAGAATTTCTCCATACTGACACACCAATGCATATTTAAAGTAGGGTAAATGAAATTATTCTTTAAACCATTTCTACTGAAAAACTTAGAAAATACACATGGAAATCATCTGGTTTTAGTTCCCTGTGGACTATGAATTCAAAAGTGCTTAATGTTTTAAGTTTCTCTTTATTCCTTAATCTGTTGGGCCAATTCGATCTAGTCTAATTTGTACCAAAAACACTGAAATATATAATTTTGGCATGGGATTGATACGATTTTTCCTTGAAACACAGTGGTTTTGACCAGGATACCAAAGAAAGTGAATTAATTATATAAATATATATATAGTTATAAAGTTGTGGAAGACTTAGTGGTGAAAGGAAAAAGTAATAGAAAATATTTGCAAAGTTTTGCCTTTCCTTTCTCTCTTTCTTGTCCACCAAAGGACTGTGAATCCCAGCTAGCCTTTTCAATAGGGTATTGGCAGGACAAATGACCCCAGACTAAATACTAAGTATTGCCACCTCCTTGCTCTCTGCCCTTAGCAGAGCTCCACTAAGGGAACCTCTGAGCTTCCATACCATTTCCTCTTTAAAAATAAAAATAAACATACTAGACTGTTTAAAGGATTCCCAGTGCCTAAAACTGATCACCTCATCTAATTCCTTACAGTTCCCATGTTTCTGGGTTTTTGTTTTTGTTTTTTAAAATCCTATGATTTGCTTATTTAATGGCTTCACACCCATCTTTCCCCTCCTATCTACAAGTGTCCCAACACTAAATCCAGGCACTACAAGCTGCCGGAGAGAACTGAGAGAAGAGGTCACTGCAGACACAGAGTAATGTAGCCCTTTTTTTGAGCCAACTGAAACAGGATTTCCTACCACCTGCATGTAGCTTGAGGTTTACTAAGCACGTAGGATATTGTCTTTCTCTTGGCTATTGACGCCAGCAGTACCTGGTGATAGCTGTCTGGACATCCAGAAGAGAAGTAGGAGTGGTTTTTAGCTTTTCTAGTTTTATTAAGGGCTTTTTAGTAGAAAGGCAGAGTGGAAAGGAGAAGCAAACTAAATCTGTGCCTCTTCAGGATCTCACACAGCTGCGGCACTCAAGTGATTTTCTTGCTCCAACTTTTCTTTTCCTTCCCCATGCAAAATGCTGCAAAACCAGGATATGTGTGACAAAAAGCTTATCGTCAGCTGAAACAAGTAGTGTCTGAATACACAGAATGAAAATTTACCTGGGAGAGTTTGAAGTTGGCTATGACTTTCTATGTTTGGATAATGTGTGTGCAAGTGTCAAAAATAATTCCTGGGATTATTAAAGGAAATACGAAGTGTAGGTGAGTTGCATGGGAATCCAGCACCACTGTTCTGCTGGATGGTAGTTAACAGCAATGCCTTGGGATGCGATGGGAGGTCTTTCTGTTGCCAGCTAAGGTGAAGGTTTGTTGGGGAGAACAAAGGATATTCTGGCAGTTAAAGCAAAGCGGGAGCTGAGCTGTGGAGATCTGATGTTGATTCTCAGTATATTCACAGGTTTTCTGTGTGGCCTTAAGCAGTGCAATTTCTTGGAACTTCACCTCTCTATAAAGAACTACAAATACTTTGTAGCTCAGACCATGTTCCAAGCACACAGCGATACGCAGGTGTCTCATAACAGAGATCCCATCAGGAGCTGATGCTGGCAAAAGAACTTGCTAGATAAAGGTATTTTTATTTCTGTGTTTGGGATCTGCCATAAAGCAGTTAGCACCACTCTTTGAAACTGCTACCTGATGGAAATATTTTCCTATCTACTAAGAGTAAACCTTACTGTTGGTCAAAACAAGGATCTGAACTATGCCTTACAGAACAAGGTTATCAACTTTCAGTAGTTTGTTGTTGGTTTTTTTTTTTCCTCTTTTGTTCTTTCCTTTTGCTTAAGTGCCTTTTTTTGCCTTTTTTTTTCTGTACATTGGCAAAATTCTGACCAGGATGTGTGGTAAATGTCACAATTAATAGTACAGCTTGATGATCTACCCAAGTGGTAAATATTGGCTGAAAAATGCCACAAGAATGGTGTTTTGGTTTTGGTTTTGGGGTTTTTTTTAACACATTTTTTGGTAATTCACAGCACGAAAATTAGTAAACTGCCAGAGCAAGACGCAACAGACACCGCTTTGCTTCGATTTTCTACAATGTGAGAAGGAAAGCATCCTACCACTAAAGTTTCTTGGGTTTACTTTGTGATTAAGACTAATTCAGGGATGGACTACCTGGTGTATCAGGAAGTAAATTAGTCCCTTTTAAACTGCACTATCTTTCACGTAATTTTTACACTGGCATAACTCTAGGCTTAAGTAGTTTTATTCCTCATTTGCCAACAAAACACATCAAAGAAAGCTCAGGTTCAAAATGTTCCAAAGGAAATTTCACCTTACCGGTTCAACATGATACCCTGATCTCACATGTAGTACAGCATTTTCCTGACTGTAATTCACACACCCCTAAAAGTATTGTCGCTGTCCTCAGATGACCCTTTGCAAGGGAGAAAAAATAAAAGCCAGGACAGGGCTCTAGGAAAGAAATGTCACCAAAGTAAATGTTCCCATTGGCATTTACTGTCCTATGTATTACTAGGACATAAATTTAACTATGCTGAAAGTATTCATTCCTTCCAGCTCCTCAGTAACCTACAAATTAAGGTTGCAGTGTTCAGGGCTAGAAAGGGGTAAACTTCACATAGTTTTCCGTCATGTACAAGAACTAAATGCTAGTCTACAGACCTTTGGGTTCAGAAAACAGTTTGAGAAATGATCGAACTTGTGAACAGACAGGTGATGAGGTCTGTTGTACGCCATCCTCGTATGGGAGACCTTAAATGAAACTGAGATGACCTGCCCATACTGTTAAGGAAAATAGAAGCTGTGACAGACTCTACACGCGAAGAAATGAAAGGCCATGTTTCACAGTAGGGATTTAATGATGAGTCATGAAACATGGCCTTATGGTGTTTGTGATAACAGAAGCTCTGGGAGGTCTGCCCTGTGGCTTTGACCAGTTTAACACCATGCACAATTGAAATAGTATTAGTGTGGTTTAGACTGTGTTATTTATGTGGGAATTACTTTGTTTTTATCGTGTCAGAAGCCCTTACTGCACAATGCTTCTACTCCTTTCTGATGTAAGGTTTAAGGTGGCTTTTGGTTGTTGTTAGGGTTTTCTTGTTTGGTTTTTTTTCCGTGTTTTTTTTGTGTGTATGTGGGGGGGGTGTGTTAAATGAGAATTTCTGTATAAATACTTATGTAATGGGAAGTACCATAAACACCACTAAGATGAAATTGTTCGATCATGATGTCCATCAATTTCTTCATCTCGTCTTGTCCTAGGCTCAGGACTTGCTTTTCTGTCTCTCTGCCCAGGTTCAGGGAGAGACAAAATTACTGTGAAATCAACAGTGACATTTCAGGGCTGCTAAAGTAAGTGAGTTAGAGACATCAGGCAGACATGGTAATAACGGTTGGATAATTTCAACCAGGTAGTGACATTTGCCAGCACAGCATGTACATTCTTAGTATTTGTTTTGGTAAATCTGCTTCACCAAAGAAAAACATGAGGATTTCTAAACCAAAATCTCACCCTTGTTTGATTGTGATTGCAATATTATACTATGAAAAGGGCAGGTTCATATTGTTTCCAAGTAGCTTTAATGACTTTCCTCAAATGTCAATGAATTGAGAAGACTTTTGACACAAACTCCACTTAGGAGGCAGCAAAATTCTACCTAGCCCTTTTCCTGTAAATACCATTGAGAAAACTTGCTTTTACCTGCTTAGGAGAAATGAATAGTCACCAAGTCTTGCAAGAGGACCAAAAGGCCTGAGTTCTGTCTGAAACACTACAGATGTCCAAGGTTGAGGAGGCAAGTAGAAACCACAGGGTTCCACAGTGCTTGAAATGATACACGATTTGACTTGGAGACACTTGATTTTCAGGAACATTAAGGTGGTTAACCCAGATTAGGAATCCCCAGAGATCTGTGTGGAACATGCTGAGATAGTTATGAATACTTTTCAGTCTTTGGGCCTGTCTTCTGCTTGCTGCATCGTGTGACTCCAGAGTAAGTATTTGACTCTGATGGCACTTGATAGTTGTCCTGAGTTACTTCCAATTTTCTCTCTCCAAAGTTTTGCATCCACAATGACACTTCATTATAAGATGTCTGCAACAAACCATAATCAGTGTGTGCCTCCACAGTCCCTAGGGTTTTAGCATGCTGCATGAATAGCCTGGGAACCTAGAGTAGTGGCTCCTTACCACTTTAGGATTAAGTTTTTATCTCCAAGCTTATCTTCACCTTATAAAACACATGGCTTGTGTGTGTTTTCTTGGAAAGACAACACACTGAAGATGCAGATTTCCCATGGAGAATATTCACCAAAGTCAAGTTTTACTCAGATTCTTGGGCTTTTCATTTTTTAATTTTTCCTTTTTTTTTTTTTTTTAATATAAACCAGCTTTTTTAACAGTCAAGGCAAGCCTTTACATGCTTAATCTCCTGTTTCATGGGAGCTCATTATACTATGACTTTTTTTCTGACAGGATATGGTAGGAAATTACAGTAGGCATCTGCACATAAATCTGTTGCTGCAGTTAGTAGGGTGTTAATCAGGTTAGTAGAGCAGGAATACAAGAACAAGGAGATGGTATATGAAACCGTGGAAGTTTATCAGTCTTCTGACCTGCTGAAAACAATGTGAGCATGTTTCTTGGACAATCTGTACATCCATTCTCAGGAGTTTTGCTTTTATTTATGATAAGAATTGGCTTAACTTTTAAAGCTTTCTCTTAGGTTGATGTGGCATGTTTTCATGGCTCATCACACCTGTAGGATCATGCTGTACATATGCTTGGCAAAGCAATATGATTATTTCTTCTGGCAATTATTGGTAAAAGGCAAGCTAAATTTATAAAGGCACCAAATTCTGCAGTAATGTTTAGTTTGAGGGGTTTATTTTGAGAGGAAATAAAAAACTCCCTACGCAAACCCTATTGTTTCTCATTTCAGCATCTTTGTTATAACCATTCTTAAGGATGTTTTCTTAACTTAATCTCTTCCTGAACCAACATGTGCTGCCACGACCTCCTCAGGCCTGTAGCGAGCCAGAATTGATCAGCTGCTCACATTGATTAAACAACATTTCTGCACAGCAATCCAAAATAAAACAAAGTGTTTTGATGTGGCAGAATAGAAGTCCGCTGCATGCAGGGCTGCCTGTGAAGCAGGTGATGGGGGTAGGCTCAGCTGCATGCCCTTAGCCTGGTTAGGGGACTGGAAGGGGTCTGCAAGGAAGAGATCTGAGTTATGTGCATAGTGAGCTGGTTTAACACTGAGAAACAATGCACAGCCAGGAGTACTGGAACTTTGCAATATAAGGAAGGGAAAATTTTGTAAAACTGGTATGAATGCAATAAAACACTAAAATACTGTCCATTCTCTGAGTTATATCTGTATTGCTCTACTCCAGTAGATAACTAAGACACCCACTTGCCCCTACACACACCCTCTGGAGATGAAGACATTACAGAAGGGGAGGAAATTTTTTATACATAACCTGCACGCATCTTATTCTACTCTGAACATGCAGAGCAACTTCACATTGGCTGAAAAGGGAAACCATGCCAACACAAGGTCTCTTTTATTTCCCTAGAGTGAATCATTTTTTTTTTTTTTTTAATTGCAAAGCAGAAATGGAGTTGTAATGCAGACTAGTGCAGGGCAAATTTTGCCCTCATAAGAGCTTCCTGGTAGCAGTGGAGGGATAGGACTCTCAGTAGTCATTCCTTTCATGCTGACTAAAGCATGCCTTCTGTGTGTATTGTTTACATTCGATCCATTTTATTTGGGAATTAAGCAATGGCAGCAAAACCTTGCAAGAACTTTTGGCAACAAAGCTATTTAATTTGTTAGTATATTTGAATATTTGCTATGGGTTTTGCTGGCAAATAAGTGCTGAGAAGGCGTAGTTTCGGTTGTGGTCCTAAGCAGCAAACTTCAAGGGCAAAGATGGGAGGTCCTTTAAATTCTAATTACACTAGTTTTAAGCAACTTCATGGCCCTAAATGTCAGTTTCTGTCGATCAGAATGGATCAGATTGGGATGATCCACCTATAACCTCAAATAGCTGCTGTGCTATTCCTCACCCAGGTGTAAAAGGCTACACAGTGCTTGACCTCTGGCACTTGTATGCCTCAGCTGTGACAGACGTGTTTTCCATGTGATCAGTAAAGATTTTGTCATATGTCTCCACATGATACTAGCAGTAACTGGGAACCAAATCAGAATAATGATAAATCTCTTACAGAAGAATCTATCTGAAGCAGCAGCTATGATTTCCACAGGCCCCACAAAGCCGCGGAGCTGGAGCATGGGCCAAAGTGATCCAGGTGCAGGTCCAGATGAAGTTGAACGAGGATAGAGTAAGAAAGTCTCTCCAAACTGGTCTGAGCTTTAAAAAAAGGAAACAAAAGAAATCAAAAATCTTCTAGGCCAAATTTGTTTGCATGCTGGCTCAGACAACTTGATTCTGTTCTCATCCTCCTGAAAATCACCTCCTGCTGTTATCGTCAGAGCAACTCTTCTGGGCATTTTTCAGGCCTTCAGTTTGTTATGTGTGTTTTTTCAACGCCTCAGAAAGACCATGTTCCACCCAAGTGAGGCTGAGAGACTTTCATATTGACATCAGACTTTTAAAAGTTTTTCAGCTTTTGTCATCCTGTAATATTTAAATGCAAGAAGGGAAGAGGAAAAAAAAAAGGAAAGAAAAAAATTGCAAGAATTTTTGTAACACCTAGAGAATCATCAAATATTGAGAGATAGAAATACGTTCAAACAAACTAACAGAGCTAAAACATCTGTGCATCATTAAGCAGTCTGAATATTTTTAGGAAATGAAAGGGGAAAATAATGTGAAAAAAAACACTGAAAATTTGAGTTTCTAGGCCTGCATTAGTGATTCTCAATTCTTTTAGAGATGGGGCTTAAATGTTATCATACAGAGGGAAAATAGTTTTTAATGTAGAAACAAATAGCCTGATTTCTTTCTGGGAAGAGATTCTCATTCATAGAGCATGTTTTTATCTGGACAGCTCAGTATTTTGCAGAAATTAATCGACTGTTGAAAGTACAGTTAGACTCATTTCAGATAGGGAATACTGTATCAGTGATTTATTGGGGTTTGTACGCAGAGCCCACAGGAGATGGAGATGTGATTTCCAGCTGACTAGATTTAAATGTATCTAACACAGATTCCTCTCAGTTGGGTTCCTGACTTGACATCAAACCAGCTGGAAACATTAAGTACAGGCAAAGGTAGGGCATTCTGTCTCACTCTCTTTATTAGTTGTTGGGTTAAATCATCAGTGGGTGAGGTTTCAAGTACTTCCATTAAGACATTGAGGTGTAGTGCCACTGCATTTGAGTACTGCATCAAGTATTTACAGACAGGTCCAGATGTATCCATCCATATTGCTGGTTTTACCCCACAGAGCAGTGGCTGTAGTCATCACATGATCAGAGTAGTGAAATAGTCAACAAAATAATATCAGCAGCCTTTTCCCTTTAATACAAAGCAGTGTCCATGATGCTAGTCCTCAGATGCAGTGGGAGATTAATCATTTTAAAGAAAATGTATAAAATTAAATTCATTCTGTGCTCCCTCTGTGAAGAACCTTCCCTTTAAAGACCTCTCAAGTTTTTGTGAACAGTTGTCTTGAGCCAAGCATCCTTCATATCTGATTTGTGGATCATGTCTACTGCTTTCATCAGTACTAAGATGGGCCTGAGGCAGGATAGGATTGAGTTTTCAGTCAGAGGGAAATCCAAATAATCCTTTCTCCTAACCTGAAACTAGAGGATTGGTAATAGGAGGTGCTCTGTTGTCCTCCACAGACTTTCCACCTGGCTGTGGATCTGAACTAGCTGCTTCTACAACAAAAAAGCTTATTTCCCCCAGTGGCATATTTCCTGGAAAAACAAACGATAAATGAGTTGCAGTCTTGTAACATATGGCTCTGGAAATCAAGGATGATTTCTGCATGGCTGAGGCGAGGGAGAAGAGCTCATGGATTAGCCTGGAAGGCAGAGTAGTGGCCTAGTATAGCACTTTAAATAAATTATCCTGTAAAATTGCTACCACCCATCAGTTTACTGAGATTAAGATTAAAGGAGATATTGACAGTATGTTTAGAATAGGAGTCTCAGTATCCAATAACACATAACATTGCGTGCTCAGGTTGATGCCAAGACTTTGTATGCAGGACAAAATTATGCTTTGCACTTTTGTTCTAACTTTTAGCTCTGATTTTGGCTCCTTTTCTGATGGATGACTCCACTGTCATGTAGCTAATCTTACAATGTTTTAGTCCCCTTAATTTTACTGGAGTGTCTATCAGTCATTTCTAATCTGAAATCTCTGAAATAAATGATTCCTGCTGCCTTTGATGGGTTTTAGAGCAGGCTGACCAAAATGACTAGAATGTTACTTATAAGTATATATTCTCAAGACTATGTGCATCTAAGGCTAAAATCAAGCTCAATGTTTGTATGTTCTCTAGGGAAAGTTTTAGGCCCTTATGTCCAGTACGAGTAAATTTTTGTGTGTAGAGATGGGAGAATCTAGTGTAGTTTTGTGTTTCACTAACTCTTTTGAGCCTCTTAAAACAACAAAAAAACACTTTTTTTTTTTTGTCATGGAAAATTACTATTTAGATGAACACAATAAAATGTTCTTCTGTTTTTCCTTTTTAGAAAGAAGTCTGTAATATAGTTTGTGACAGTTGAAGGCACTTACTTTCAAGTATTATCTCCTCCTCCAGTTCTGTTATCCAAAGTAGTACTTTGCTTTTGTGTATGGACTTTTCTCAGCCTTCACTTCCCGACAAAGCCACTTTATTTTGAGAGTTCAAGATATTGCAGCAGGTTTCATTCTATGGAGAACAGCTGTCACCTCTTTCCAGCTTCTGCCCTTGAGCCACTGTATGACCTTGGGATGGCACTTAATCTCTGTGTGCAGTCTTTTCCTTCCTCAAACACTCACTGGGCTCTAAGTGTAAACTGTCTGCTGTAAACTTGCCAGTAAGAGGTCCGTCCCTTAGTCTCTTGTTGTGCAGACAGGCACGCACAGTAAGGCCTTAATCTGAATCTTAGCTCCCCATAATACCAGTAGTAAACAGCACCGTGTTTCTGTCTGGTTGTGTACACTTTGTCAAAGACTAAATTTCAAAATATACACATTTTGCAACCCTTTATTTATCCTCGTAATCTAGTGAAATATAGTAATGATATATATTATCCTAAACTCCACATTATAAATACAAGTTAACTAATGTATGGAGGACATTTGAATGTTCTTAAGGTAAGTACCAGCAAGCAAATGGATTTTTCCAGAGAACTGGAAGCATGGATGTGATCTAAATGCAATCTACTCTGCCTTTCTGTGGTCTTCACAATGTGTTAAAAGATCTGTGTCTATCGGAGGAATAAGATCTACCTTCGATCCGTCAATAGCATTTAGCTGGTTACTGACTCCTGAGAGTATGCTTGATTTATAAGTGAAGTTGGGAATACGTGTACCCATAGACATTGGATATGTTTACAGTTTTGTAGTCATACTATCATGCAAAATAGAAGTGCATGGAGTTATACACTTCCTGGAACATCTGACTCCCACTTTACAGTTCTCTGCCAGAGGAAGATGCTCTCCTCTTCTACTTTTACTCCTGCAGAACAAAACGATGTCCTTCTGTGTAGACTGCTTTGCCTACCACTTCAAGTTTAGTACTGCTGCTTGTTTCACTTGCTCCTGTGCTTTTTATGTGTGATAGAAGTTATATGACATAATCTGGGTGGAGTGAGCTGGGAACATTTCCCAGAAGAGCCAAAGAGAATTCCCAAACAAGCGAGGTTACCCCAAGCTGACATACCTTCAGCAGAAACACATTTCTTGTGTTTTCATTTATGGCTTACAAATCTCCAAGGCAGTGTCGGCACATTGAGCAGGTGGGATCGCTTGCTTGCTTCCCACCACAACAGGCACAGTTTCTGGAGCATGGCTGGAAAACTGCCATCCTAAGCTGCATTCACAAACACATGTTTTTTAACTTATTCTGTATTTTTAGTGGATTACTTTCAGTGGCCTGTTCATGTAGCACTGTATCTTACGCATGAGTTGCTTTCTTTAGCATGGAGCGGTCAAGAGTGAAAGCTTCCAACATTTCTTGTACAGCTTTGTAAAAGATGTTCTTCATGAACAATGCAAACAAAATTTTTATTTTCTCCCTCCCTAGTCCCCCTTCTCTACTTTGCTTAGCATTTGTTGTTCCTACCCCTGATTGTTTCTACCGCTGCTACCTTCAGCCATTCCTCTTTTTTGATTTTTCTTCCACTGAACAGGAAATAGAAAAGAGTTGGAAGAGATGAGGGAAGGGAAACAAATTGAATACCTATTTTTTATTCTGTTTGAATACATTTTCCTGTTTCCTCAAGCACTTGGAGGACTTCCTCCCCTTAATTTGTTTAATGAAACTATGGATTAAAAAAATAACGTAAAAGGTGATTGGTATGACCTCAGGCCTTTCTGAATGCACTGTTTATACTGCCTTTGCACCTCAGACTCTCCTGTGGGGACTGACTGAGCTAGGTGTGGTACACCCACAAATGCCGTGATCATGACCTTACTGAACTGTGGTCTGTTTGACTTTGATGTCATATAAAGACACATTTGGAGTCACTCCTTTGGATTGAAGATAGAGTAGCACCAAAAAATATTTGCCAGACAAATGTCTTTGAAAACAAATTACTGTGGAGGTCAATTGGTATTGAAGTTTTATTCTTACACCCAGAGTGTAACTGGGTGATGTGAGGGTGTAAAAATAGGATTTTCCTCAGTTCGCAGCTGGGAAGGTGAGGATTAGCAAGAGTTAGCAGGGACTGAAATCAGTAGGAAGTGGGCAAGTGGTCCAACTGAAGCCAAAAGCTGAGGATGGTGTTCCACAAGCATAGTCCTGCAGAAGTTCTGCCACAGCTGAGAGCTAAAACTGGCCAATAGCATGGACATCCTCCACTTTCTACCTGTGAAGCCACAGCTTGGGTTTTTCTAAAATCCATTTAACTATCCATGAAATCTATTTTTCTTCCTTGTAGTTAGTTGCCTGGTTCTACAGCAGAAGTTTTGATGCCGTGCATCTATAAAAGTAATTGTTACTAGAGATAGATTTGTCAGCTCTCAGTTTATTTTGTGGTTAGTCTGGAATCTCCCTACAAAGTATGCTTTAAATCTCACCTCTGGGAGACATTGCTCTGTGAAAATAAATGCCCTAGAAACTGCAGGGAAACATTTATTAAACGTAGCGTGTAGTCAATAGGAATTTCCTCTACCCTGGGAACTGGCGTAAAAATCTCTATGAGGAATAAGGAAGAGAGAAGAGGGGAAAACTCCAGAAGACAGTGGTCACTAACAGGATGACTAAGTAGCTTTTCAAAGGTTTGCCACATGCTCTTTGTGAAACCATAAAAAATGGCTTTGTGGTAAGGCTGGCTTGCAATGTAGTCAAAAAATAAAAGTGGTCACTCCTTCAAGGTTCTGTGTAACTCCAGCAGCTGCAGACGAGCTTAAAAACAGACAGCAAAAGAAGGGAGAAAAATTGTCCAGTTCTTGTCCAGACTTTCTATATTTGGCTGAAGTTTTCCAACAAGCGACTTGGCAGATAACGTGTTCCATGAGCTTCCTGAGAGAGGCTGGGCAGAGGGAAGAGGCTCATTGTACTCATGCTGTCTGCCACAAACATGAGAAAAGATCATTTAGGCTTTGAAGTGTAAAGACAATCTTCAGAGCCAAGCATGAATAGAGAAAAGACGATGAGGGTAATCTAACCGAGAAAAAGCTGGAGGGGGAAAACATGGTGTGTTAGTATTTGGAAAGGGCTTCAGATGTCGCTGTAGGTTATTTGCAAGCAAATCCTTGGAGTCTTGAATGCTTGAGTTTTCTACCTCGACCGTATTCCAGAGTTCTTAGGCTGATTTTCTACAGTGTAGAAGAAACTAGACATCATTCAAAGAAAAGGTGGGTTTGGGTGTCATCTGTAATCCATGTATGCCTAGATCCCTGTCAAGCATAGCCAGTGATTTGGACCTGATCGGATTTGGGTTACTATTTGTAGAATGAAGGGTAATCACTGGGTGAGTGATGTAAACATTTCCATAGACTTCTACTTTGGTCCTTGTCTTCCCGAAAAGGCTTATGCCATGTTAATTAGTGTAGTATCGGTATGCTTGACTGCCAGAGTTTCAAGGGAGGCCTGTAGGCCAGTGGTGTGGGGTAGTCCCCCTGGGCCTGGGATGCACTCACTCACGTGGGTGGGCTTGAAGAAAAGCTCTGCCTACTAGACTGGTGGAGGTCATTTCTTTTCTCTTTAAACTCCCTCATAAAGCTCAAGGTCAATGTTTACTGCACCACACGGAAGGTATACATTTCTTTGCATGGCTTCAGTTATGTTCCCTGGGTTTCACAGCAGGTCTTGCTTTGATCTATTCCACTATGGAAGTACTACGTCACACACACACATGAAAAGAGTGCATCCAGCATAACTCTTTATCAGAGTGTCCACTTGTGCTTTTATAGTGGATATGGTATAAAAAAAAATTCAGATTGGGTAAGGTTGAATTGTCTGTTTTTCTTAACAGTTTTCATCTCTAAAATATTTGGGCTTCAAATGTTCTGGCTATGTATCTACTGAAGCCAGCAACAAAGTTGTGACTAACTTCAAGAAGAGTGAAGTCCGTCCAAGAGTACAATTGTCCGCAAGAATAATTTTACACCTGGATTAACAAGAAGATTACGCTGTGCTGGAAGAGACTTTCTGTTGTGATCACAAATAGGTAAGGTGAGTGAATAACATCATGGTGCCCCATGAAAACTTAACAAGGAATGCATCTGGGTGAAGTTCAGCTGTCTGTTGTTGTATGGCAAGGGAGCAGGAACAGGGCTGTAACCACCTGCCATGAGAAGCAGACGGACAGTGATTTCTCATGTTAAATGGTATCCTTTATCTAGGACTCTAGAATTTGTTTGGGATTGTCTTGGGACTGTACTATCTCATATATGCTTTGTCCCATATTTCAGCCAAAGCTCTGTGAAAGACCCTGACTTGTGAATGCAGTGTGAAGGCCTATATTGTGCTGTTTTAGGAACAGACAGCTGTGAGCAAGTTATTCCCCTGAGCCCTGGATGCTTTGCAGACAACCATGATCTCTGCCCTGTTTCAATGGACACAGTTTATTGTGGCAAGATCCTCATTATTTGCAGGATGACAGCAGGGCTGAGTCAATATGGGAAGGCAAATAGTCTTTATGGTCCTGTGTTTGCAAGAAATAATTTCAGGTATGATTACACCATTAATTACCAGCATCAGTGGAAGAAGGTTGTTTATATTTTCAGCGTGGCTGACAAGTACAAGTCATGTGGTACATGTGTGTTGTCCAGATTCCCTGTGAGCATGAAGGTGGCTGAGGAGAAAGCTTTCTGAGCCAGCAAGCATTTAACTATTTGTATCATAATCTCTGAAACTCAGCTCTCTATAGAAATAGCACTAGAAAGTGCTTAAAAGAAAGCACATTGACCTTTGGGCCAAATATTCAACCACATAATCAAGACCATGACTGTTAGAATCTCATGTACCCTGTGGACAAAATATGTCCGGTGTGCTATATATGAAAGGGAGAACATATATCTTTTTGCTTTCCTGCAGGCCTAGATGCTATAATTTAAATCAAAAAAGGTTTATTTCAAATTTCAAATAAAAGGTCTCTGCGTTGAGAGCTATTGAAACTGCAAACTTTTTAGGCAATTGTTTGGTGTCTCTCACAGCCAACAGCAGTACATGCTGTTCTGCAGACTCATATTACCATTTTGGTGTGACTTACCCTGGACAGTGCAATACGAAATGGAGATGAAAAACTATACCTAGAGGAAGTAGAACAGTGTCTTGTTTATCCATATGAATTTTTCTGTGGTAAAATTGTCAATTCAAGGCTGATTAGTTTAGAAACTGTTTGGAATCCTCTTTAGGGAAAAGGTAAGATGTTGGCGTTAACTTTAGTCTATTGTAAAAGCCTTGCTCCTCTGAAAGTCAGGTAACCATGCTTATACTTAGAACTTATCCGAAAAAACTGCCATCTGAACATTTAATTATCAGAATTAACATTTACAATCTGAATGTGAAATATTTTTTCCTTATAATTCTATTTCTAATATTTAAATAGAGCATTTACCAGGCATACACAGATTACCTGTCTGCATCTATAATGCAGGGGTAGAAGACTTGATAGCAGACCTTATGTTTTTGTCTATGATGCAGAAAATTGAGACGTAAACTGCATGTTACTGAATTTCCAACAAGTATTGGGGAGATATCACCCATGTAAAATTAACTATATGCCTCAACTTTTGCAGTACTAAGTACAATGAAATGATCTTTTCAGCCTGAGTTTTCTTATTAGGTTTTCTTCTCAAACACCTGGACAGTATTACTGTGAAAAGATAATGTGACTAATTCATCAAAAGACTACTGCATAGGATAAGATTACTTGGAAAGCTTTACCGCTTTATTTTAAATTAATTATTTTCAAAAAATAATTATCACATAATAATTTCCAACATGTCAGTAAAATAACAAGTGTTGTGAATGTTTTATCTCTTCTCTGTACTGAAGAAAATTGTGAAAGTTGACTGATCAGTCAGTTCCTGTTTTCATTTTCCATAAATGTATTTTTATTTCAATTTCTCCTTTGAGGTTTTGCATACTGTTCATATTGAAATAGCTACCTCAGTTGGTCAGTCTATATTTAAAAACCTTGACAAGAAAACTAGTACTTTGTAAACTTGCATGTAGGATGTTCAATCCACAGTCTGTCCTGGAGATCACTTCTGCTGTTTAAGGGTAAGGCTGTGGAGCCTTGAAGATACCTATCTGAGAGCAAACAAGTGACTTTTAGAGGGAAAGTCACCTGTTGAATGCCAACTAGCAAAAAACTCACACAATCACTGGAAGCAGCCTCTGTCCACCATGACCTGCTTTGACACACACCCTGATAACTGTGCACAAGCAAAACTTTCCAAAAGACACAGATCACAGGACTGGACTTTCAGACCTCGTGAGATTGTCAGCCTGAATATTTCAAACATGAGCTACATGGTGATAGATTAGGTTTCTTCATGCAAGCATTGCTTTTGAAGTACAAGTTTGTCAAAGTCTGATACCACACAGAGCTTAGAAATAGTAAACTCTGGTAAGCAAAACACATGAAATCCCATGTATGAACACCAGGCTGCTTATGGTGCTGCTTGCTATCTGACTGGGAGGGAAAACTTTCCTGCACACATTCAAATATTTACGCTCACATGAGGCAATCAGTCATTCTTCAAGAAAAGGAAAAAAAATGGTACATGCCATAGGTAAATAACTGCAGATATTTAAATTAAAGCCTGAGAAGGAGAAGCCAAGAACAGCTCTGAACATAAGCTGCAAGCAGGGATTTGCCCTGCTGCCTCCAAGACAGGCTAGGATTGTCTAAACAGTCCAATTCAAATACACACTTTCAGGTTGTACTTTCTTTGCTTTTTGTTTTTATTTTTACTTATTATTGATTGGAAGCATTCCACTTAGTCACATCTGTGTATCAGTTTTGTTATTAAAATCACTGCACGATGTATGCAGTGCTAAAAATTTCCAGCTTTGTCAGGGTCAAGAAAAGAAGAAGAAAGTGGTTAAAATCAGAGAGGAAGGACATGTTGTGGTTAAAGCACAGCACAAAACAATGTGGGTACAATCTCTGGCTGCCCAATCTGGCTGTGACCAGTATGTTCTTTAAAAAAATCTCTTATCTCAGCTGGAGGGTACATTCAGTTTTCTTTATTTTATAGCTTGAGCCACTTGCATCCACACTGCCTGATAAGCAGAGCTGGAGCTGGCATCTCATCCCCTGTTTGAAAAATGCAAAAAGCAGTCCTAGTATTTCCCTTTACCCTTACTACTATTCCATTTCTTCTCATTTCAGTAGGGTCTGTCTGAGTCTTGAGGTTTCTTCTCTGTAGCTGCTCTCTGATGTCTTCAACCACTGGATTCCTGCAGTTGCTGGAAGTCAAATATTTGGGCAAGCCCTCCTTGTGGATGTCACTATCCTCTGTAGTTGAGCTGTTGGCATTTTGGGAGAAGGACGCTTAGGTAACATTACTTTTTTGGCTAGGTGTCTCCCCAGAAAGCAAGAGCGGTGGGTATTCCCTGGCTGTTTTGAGAGGTAGTTCTGCTGTCCCTGCTCTCTCCCTCACTACATTCACATTGCATCTGCATGTCCATGCTCCAGGGCCTGAGAAAAGACAGCAGTTGTCTTTGATCAAACATGAGCGCGACCCCATTTTTCCTAATTTGGCAGGTTGAGATTTGCAACACAGATCTCAGAGAGTGCATCCAGTTGACAGGTTTTTTCAGCAGTTTCGTGAAGGAAGTATCATAATGAAGGGAAAGTGAGAATCTTTTGCTGTGAAAACTGAAAGAGTCAAAAGCTGTGGTGTAAATTGTGCAAGAAAGATCTCAGAGAACCCAGCAAAACAATTTTACCTGAGCTACACAGCTGCACTGACCCAAGAAGCAGACCCTGGAGCACAGCTGCTCACTTCAGGGGTAGAAGGTGGTGGTATGAGTAAAGCAGAATGAAAGGATGCTGAAATAACTCCATTTAGTTCAGCATCATGGAAAGCTGCTCCTCTTCAAGTGCTACAGATGTAGGCTCCTGGGCAGAACCATCAGCTTTCTCTCAAACTGTGACAAGCTTCTCCACTTCCAGGAAAGACATGATTCTGAATCACAGATCCCACATGTTTGGGAAAGCCCTTGCCTCCAGCACTGCTACACATAATTTAGCTCTCTCAGTGCTTTCAGATATACAGCATCTTTTACAGACTCCACTCCCAAACACGTTCCATCAAGGAGCCATTGCGGTTTGGGACCACAATCTGCCTTGATACTGCTGAGGGTGCTAACGAACGGCAACTGGTGAGGTAAGGCAGCATCAGTGGGGGCTTTGGCCATGGGAGATGGGAGATACCAGGCAAGATACAGATCAGGAAATGCATCCTGGAGTAAACACTGCAAAAGGTCATCTCGGAGCACAGTGAAGCTTGTGTTAAATCCACTAGAGACAGAAATGGTGCTGCCAATGCTTGCAGCACAACAAATAGCACCATGGTTCAAGAGACACTTGGAGGAGTCTGCTCAGAAAAAAACCCTGATGGCAAACATCTTGGTGGTGTGTGTCAGGGCCATGGAGCTGCCTGTAGACATATTTTTTCAGTGTGATGGGTAAGGCCCTTTATTTTATTAATGGCAGTGCCAGCTACCAGTGTTGCTGTGGGAAATGTTATGCCGGCTTTTGCAGGGCATGGGCTGCCTGACCACTCGCTGTGCGCCGTGCATCTTCTTTCACAGAAAATAAAATCTAGGCTGTGTCAGTGGTTTGTCTGCCAGCCTTGAACATGCCATCTTTTGTCCTGGTAGGTTGGAAGCATGATGCCTAGGGCAAAAAGTGTTAGTGCTCAACTGACTGGCTAATGATCCATAAGTCTTTCTTTGGAGCTTGTGGGAAGGAAACACGTCATGAGACAGGAGAAAGGAGCTTCTCTTGCTATGTCTCTCCCCTCAGCTGGGTTTTAAGAGAGTTTCAGCATTGTGACAGAGGAGTTTAGCATCAATTACAGCACCCAGAAATATCTAAATATGTCTGAGTCTTGCTACCTGAGGGTATACCAACAATGTCTTTAGCATGCAAGTAGTTTTGCTATGCTTGTGCTTAGGACAGCGACATGAGCCAGGCTGCCCCTGCAGAGTGTTTATTGCCACAGACACAGCGTCACACTAACCACAGTCAGATGGCTTCTGGTTCTGTCTTGCTTCTGGCTAGCTGAGTGTGTTGACAGAGTGTGCTTGTGCCTGTATATGACATACTTCTAAGATTTAAACTGTCACCCCAGTGAAGTGGTGACAAGGTGGAAGTCATCTCTCCTCTGTGGGTTGTGAAGTTGCTGAGCAGAGACATGTACCAGCTCTCCCTCTGCTTTGTGGGTAAAATCTGGCCTCCAGTTAGTGCTCATTCCATATCTCTTAATGAAAAAGCTGATCGTCATCATGTGGCATGTTGATGAGGCCACAGAAACCAGGACAAGAAAGGTATCAACGTTCATTCCCTTACTGCCTGCACTGACAGTCATTAGCTCAGACCTGTGTCCAGGAATAAAGTTGCACTAGTGGGAAATTCCCGTTCTCACAGGATCAATGCTGTGACGCATGTGTTGATGCAAAGAGAGGAGTGGGTTACAGAAGAAACCTGTTCCCTGTTCATTCTATTTGTTGTGGATGGACAGAATGTCACGCAATTGCTTGTGGGTGTCAGTCGGGATGAGAGACTGACAGCTTCTCTACCTGTCCTGGGACTCCACATGGAACCAACATTGCTGTTTGGAGCTAGGATGAAAGAAACAAAATACTTACTTCATGCTTTTTAGCTCCTTATTTCCAAATAACATCGGGATAGTAATGGCTTTGTTATTTAGCTGATCTTTCTCTTAGTTTTGCCTGTGTTGCCTACTGCTTACTGTCCTCTATGTGTAGAGAGGAGATGTAAACTGTGGCTGCTTCCTACTAAAAGCCTGCCCAGAGCTATGGAAGGTACCAAGGTACCTGAGGAGGCTCGTTCAGCCACTCTGGGTACCATGCAATGTGCCATCCCACCAGCAGCCTGCACTGCTTTCAGGGGCAATCACAGGGAGCAGCTGGTGCTGACAACCCATGGAGAGCTCTTCATGATGCCCTCTGTGCTCACCCAGGGTAGAGTGGAGTGGTTTGTAAGTCAAATGGAATAGTACTTTGCTTTAAGGCTTCGTCTGCTACCATTGCTGCCCCTGGCATTTCCAGATCTCAGAGCTATTCTTTGTTTGGACTTCAAAAAATGTTTTCTTTTCATCAGCCTGAGTCCAGTTTCATTGCCTGAGTCTCATGTGAGGAGGTCTGAAGAACAACTGTTGGAGAGATTCGAGATCACTAGCATGGCAGTAGAGAACTAGTTCGCAGAGAAGAAGGGGATTCTGGCTCATCCTGCCTGTGTTGCCTCTTCACCAGTCTTGTGTAAGGTTTTATGTTCTGAAACTGCATGACACCTCTGTTCCTGAACACTCCTGTACAATCAATCACAAGATATTTCCTACCTAATTCCCCAGCAAACTCATGGCCATGTCTTAATTAATGATGCAAACTTCAGGTACCCTTTTCTTGAGACTTTTTTATGGCTCTCATTTTGGCTCCTTCCTGCAAGGAAAGTAGAAACTGATGAAAATAGATAACTAGTAACTTCAGGAGATGGCCATAATGATCCCATTGAATAGCAAGAAAGAGAAGAAGCTTCACGAAGTCTCACTGCTTGATCTACTACCCTGGTTCTCGTAGCTGAACCCAGAAGAACTGACTGCGGTGGGCACTGAACACCCAAAAAAATGTCCCTGACGGCATTATGGACCAGACAGTTACCTGAATCCTCATTTTACTGTGGTGTTGTTCTTCAACAGTTAAGTATTACTGCAAAGGAGGAAAGGTAATGAGAAGATAAAAAGTGGATGTGAAAGTGGAGAGTAGAAGAGAACTTCTGCCCCACGATGTGCCTAAAATGGATAGAAAAGATTGTGAGGAAAAGCAGTATCTGACGGTGATAGTAAATAGAATTTCTATCACATGGAGAATTCTAATATGACTAATTGGGTTTTGTTGTTGTATGAAAGTAATTAACTTCAAATTTAATGTCACTTAATTTTTTATTTTCAAAATGTTCTGTTATTTCACAACAAAACAGTCAAAACAGCAGAAAGAGAGGAGGAAAGATAAAAATTGGAAAAGAAAAATTATTTGTGTTGTTTGTCAAACAATTTCAAAGTTTTCTGACAGAAATTGACATGCATCAATGAACTACTTCACTTTTGTTGAAGCAGCGTTAACTGACACGTTCTACTGAAAATTCCTTATTAGTCAAGTTCAAAATACTTTTACTTTGGATAGAGGTACGGTGAGATTAAGATCTCTATTCAAGGCTAGAAAAATGTCTTTGAAGGCCACTTAAAGAAATTGTGGCAGATTCAACAGCTGAACCCAGATTCACTGTGTCTTAGTGCTCACAGCTGCAAGACCAGGTCTATGTCCTGTTTCCCAAGACTTTCATTTTCCTTTTCTGTAGCGTTTTACCTCTGCTGGATCTGTTACTCACTTTTTCACTGTGATATATTGGTACAGTAAGTATGAAACATGAGACCAGTAATAAGCAAGAAGATGAAAAACTCCAGAGGTGAACAATCAGAAAGTAATAAGCTTCTGAAATAAAAACAGGAAGGGGCAGCTACAGTTTCTTAAGTGAGCTGCTTCTTTTTTCTTGAATACTGTGCAGTTCTGTTTAACTTGATTACTTACCACTTCTAAGGGTGGATAAGTTGTCTAACATAGCCTTGTGGGAGCATTGCAGCCAGAGGAACCTGGAATGTAGCCATCTGCCACATTTTCTGTAGCAGGCATCTCATTTATTTAGGTGATGGGACAATCATCTGCAAGGGCAAGTACCTGCAAATAAATATTTGACAATTCCTGAGATTTCAGAATTCCTATTTACACACACTTTCTTCAGAGCCTTAAAGGAGAAATAGACAGAGTGAGAAATTACTTCATCTCTTAGAGTGGCAGGGTGATGTCATTCAGTGAATAACTTTGGCAATGGTAGTCATTCCCTAACATGATTTGTTCCCTACCCAGGTGCCCCACTCTGCCTTCTTATTTTTTCTGTTGACTCTACATTGATTGTGACACAAAAATGTTACAAATATTGTCTGTTTATATGTTTAAGTATATTATTAAGGAAGTGGGAGCTGTAGTATTGCGTAATAACGACAGATACTTTCACTGGCTGTGAAAGTACTAGCGAACCTCACGTGCACTCTTAACACGCTTTCTGGAGAGATGCTCCTGTGGGAGTTAGCATAAGCGTGTATGTTCTCGGGTGCGTGTACAGTTGTCCACATTTGTGAATGTGCTTGTTCACCTAAAGAAATATTTCCTTTGTCAGAATGTTTTTCCATTTCTTTGATCTGTTTATTGTGTGAGACTCACCCCAGGTTTAGCTGATGGTATTTCCAATCACTTTTAGGCAAGCAAAACTTAGAGAAAGAATAATAAACAGCAGAAGTGAAAGAAATACTTTGAGACACTATGAACTCATGGAATGTAGTGGTCACTTAATTTCCTTTCAATGATCACTGAAAATTACTTCTGTCATGGGATGATATTTGCAGAAGGTAACTGCATGACTCTCTGTGCTTGAGTAAGCAGACAGGCTTTTCTGGAGATGTGTAACTATGTGGCTTACAGAGTTTTGTATGCATTAATCCATGACAGCCAGAAGTGTGATCATTTTACTGACAAAGGGACATTTACACAACCCCGTCATAAAGACTCATTACAACAAGCATAGATTCCCATGCACTGATACGGAGCACCTGTATATTGATACAGCTGATCTCCACTTCAGGCGTTACTACTTGAATGACAGAGTGAAAATGCTGAGTGCAAACACAGCTTAATGAGGATCTCTTCAAAATAACCAATGGCTACCTACCAAATATGCTGCAAAACAATGAGGCAATTTACCCTGGTCTTCAGTTCTAGTGCAAGTCCTACACATATATGAATGTTTGAAACGGGGTTGTTAGCAGTGACTAGGGGTGAGTTGCATCCAAACAACATTTTGCTGTGATGAATCATCATTCTGTGTAAAAAAAAGAATGGAAGAAGGGGGAAGAAGGAGGATAGGGAGGAAACATACTTTTTGTTCTCTTCCAGATGCAAAGCAAAATAAAAAAGAAAGCAGAAATGTTCTTGAAGCTCTAGTGAAATATTTCATCTTAGGAGAATGCTAGAAGGTCCATTGACATGAAAGTCCCATGAGATTGTTTTAATACATGCAAAAGATAAAGGTTGCAACCTGTGGTTGAATTTCACTCTGAGTACTTGGAATAAAGGCTGAGTGTGTCAGAAGGATAAGAAAACTAGTATTAAACTCATTTAACATATGATGTCTATGGGGAAAGATTTCAGCAGCAAATCCGTATCTTATCAAGGAAAATACATTATGAGGTGACCTAATTCTGGTTTACAAATATCTGGAAAAATCACAAGAGGGTCTGGTTAGGAATTTCTGGGGTTTTATGCCACAAAAGCCAGCCCTTGGGGCACTGTCTTGGGTTAATGAACAGAATGTTGCATATACACTCAACCATCTGCCTAGCAACAGGATATGAGTTGACTCCTTAGTACAAACCACATGAAGTGGAAGGAAAGCAGGGTGAAGTGGAAAGCTTTTGTTGATGCAGTAGAGAGAAGACAGAGGTACCATCTTCATGTCTCCAAGTCTCAGTAGTCTAGAACAAATCCATTAATAAGTGTCTTTGTCCCTTAACTCTCAGTGTGTAAGGAAATGATAACAACTTCCAGCTTTAATGGGGCAATTGCTTGATTTTCAGCATATTCTCAGACACAATGTTATTGGACGTGATGCACTGGTTAAAAGGGTCTGGTGTACACTATTATCCTGGTGATATACTTGAGACAGTATGAATTTTTCACGTAAGGAGTGCTATACTAAGTCAGACCAAAGGTTTTTACATCTTGCATCTTTGTGTCCAGAAGCCATCAGTACAAGGAACTTAACAGAAACTCCCATGAAACAACATAAAGATATCCTTTTCTTACTATGTCTTGTTTTCTGTTGGACTTAAGATATCACAGCCCAAAGCTACTGCCAGTTAGGCGCCAATGAACATAATCCTCATGAATTTGCATATTTCCTTTTGAATCCATTACTTTTTTTCATCAGGGGCTCTGCAATTTGAGAAGGGGTATGGTTCTGGAGTGCTTGAAACCAGCTGCTTGAGAATGCCAGACATTTGTTCTTTCTTCCTTTTCAATGTGAGTTGGTGACTAGATTTAATGTGAGATGGTGACTAGATTTACCCTCCGCTGGTGATTTTGCAGATCTCTATTTTAACTGTCTGGACAACAAAGACTTAAGATCAATGTAAAACTGGCATTTTGTAAATATTTCCCCAGATGGCATTTAAATTTAGTCGTCTGATCTGAAGGTGAAAGTCTTTACATTCACACTGGAGTTAATACAATCATTAAGAGTGTTGCTTGTGAGGAAAAAGGAGCAGAATGGGCTCTGGGAAGACATGTTAATGATAAAGTTAATTCATATTATAACTGGAGCTGAATTTACTATTTGACTCAAGTCAAGCAAGTGCTTAAGTCAATGACAGATGAAGCCCTAGTTAGGTGTATTTTGAGGAAGACAGAGGGAGGGATAAAGTGGAATTGCATTTCCTTTACTATTCTCAGGAGATGAAGATTTTGAACAATGGTTGGGTGGAGGATATGGGAAAAGGAATGAAATAGAAGATAGGAAGAAAATGCCTAGGATTAAAAGATTACTTTTACCAACTACAGGTTTACTGAATCCTTAACTTGGTGGGGAGTAATTTCTCTACTCAGCAGAACACGACTGTAGGCCAGAGAGAAAACCCAAAAAGGCTGTTGGAATGATGCCTGGAGCTCCAGCTCACTGGGCTCACCTTTGTTTGTTCCGTGTTCTCATCATGGGAGGCAATAATCAGAATTTCAGAACTGTAGAAAGACTGTTGCCCCAAAACACAAGGCCTTGTCATTGCTCTGTTGTTACCGATACACTTGGATGTCCACCCAACAGTAACTTGAGCTATGCCTAATGTTTGTTGATCAATTCATAGAATCATAGAATGTTAGGGGTTGGAAGGGACCTCCAGAGATCATCTAGTCCAACTCCCCAAGTGGGGGAATCGCCTAGGGCAGGCCACACAGGAACGTGTCCAGGTGGGTTTTGAAAGTCTCCAGAGGAGACTCCACAACCTCTCTGGGCAGCCTGTGCCAGGGCTCTGTCACCCTCACAGGAAAGAAATTTCTCCTCATGTTGAGATGGAACTTCCTATATTCTAACTTAAACCCACTATTTCTTGTTCTATTGCTGGGCACGACTGAAAAGAGATTGTTTCCTTCCCCTTGACATCCACCCCTCAGAAATTTGTATACGTTAATAAGGTCCCCTCTCAGCCATCTCCTTTCGAGGCTAAACAGCCCCAGTTCTCTCAGTCTCTCTTCACAGGAGAGATGTTCAAGTCCCTTCATCACCCTTGTAGCTCTCTGCTGGACTCTCTCCAGTAGGTCCCTGTCTCTCTTGAATTGGGGAGCCCAAAACTGGACACAGTATTCCAGGTGTGGTCTCATGAGGGCAAAGTAGAGGGGGAAGAGAACTTCCCTCAGTCTGCTGGACACACTTCTCTTAATGCACCCCAGGATCCCATTGGCCCTCTTGGCCACAAGGGCACATTGCTGTCCCATGGACGGTAGGACTCGAAGGTCTTTCTCCATGGGGCTGCTTTCTAGCAGGACGTCCCCTAATCTGTCCTGGTGCCTGGTGTTATTCCTTCCCAGATGCACTTGTCCTTATGGAACTTCATGAGGTTCAGCTTTGCCCAGCTCTCCAGCCTGTCCAGATCTCTTTGGATAACAGCAGAGAATTCCTGTGTGTCAGCCACCCCTCCCAATTTTGTATGATCACAGAACTTGCTGAGGGTGCACTCTATCTCCTCATACAGGTCGTTGAGGAGCCAGTTCACAATCCACCTCAGAGTTCAGTCATCTATCCCACATTTCTTGAGTTTACCTACGAGGATGTTATGGGAGACAGTATCAAAAGCCTTACTGAAGTCAAGGTATATGACATCCACTGCTGTCCCTTCATCATCCCGTTTGGTCATGCCTTTGTAGAAGGATTCCAGATTAGCCAGGTAAGATTTCCCCTTGGTAGATCCATGCTGGCTACTCCTGATAATCTTTTTTTCTTCCAATTGATTCGAGCTGCCCTGCAGAATGAGCTGCGATCACCTTTCCGGTGATAGAGATGAGGCTGACAGGCCTGTAGTTGCCAGGGTCCTCCTTCTTGCCCTTTTTGAAGACTGGAGTCACACTGGCTTTCTTCCAGTCCTCAGGCACTTCTCCCATTCCTCATGAGTTTTCAAAGATGATGGAGAGTGGCTCAGCCAAAGCCTCAGCCAATTCTCTCAGCACACGTGGATACACCCCGTTGGGGCCCATGGATTTGTGTGTTTTCAGCTTTTGTAATAGTTCTCTAACCAAATCGTGACTGACCAGTGGAGAGTCATCCTCACATTTGCTCCCTTACTTCTAAGGACTGGAACTTCTGTGGGCTGGCCTTAGGAGTAAAGGCTGAGGCAAAGAAGGCGTTCAGTAATTCTGCCATCTCTACATCCCCTGTTACCATATCTTCCACCTTATTTAGCAGCAGACCCACTTTTTCCCTACTCTTCCTTTTCTCATTGATGTATTTGAAGAAATTTTTCTTGTTTTCTTTCACTCCCCTAGCCAGACTAAATTCCAAGAGAGGCTAGGCCTTTCTTCTTGAGTCTCTACATACTCTGGACACATTTCTATGATCTTCCCAATTAACCGGACCTTTTTTCCACTTACTGTAAATTTCCCTCTTCCATTTGAGTTTTTCCAGGAGCTCCTTGCCTAACTACGCATGTTTCCTGTCTCCTCCTCTGCTTGATTGAAACTGATAACTGCTCGTCAGGAGTAAGGTCGGCAGAGATGGACCAACGGTGATGGAAATGTTTTTGAAGTTATAGATCTGACAGCAGTTTGCCATCAATTTCATCCACCTAGAGAAAGAGGGGTTCAGAAGGGCTTGGTAGACCAGAATATAAAACTGAAGTTGGGAAGGAGAAAGATAATGCAGCTTTGAAATAAACAAACAAGCAGTCAAAAACATATATGATGAGGCTGAAATGTTCTTTAAAAATCTTTTGTTCCTCAAAATTGATGTCCCTTTCCTCCCACTTCTTTGACATTTGACATGTTTAGATCTGGAAGTGGAGGGCCATGCCACACATTTGTGCTAGAAAATAGTGCCTCTGTTCTCCTGAGTTGCTTGCCCATACACATGCACTGAGAAAGTCTGCAGAGGCAGAGAAATGAGATGATGTTTCAGTGTGTTTTGTCTGTACTGCTCCATGAAGGCTCAGCTCTCCCCTGAAGCCCTGGGAATCATGCTGGGTCCAGCCTCAGATCAGTGAGCAGCACTGCACTTCAGTGCTACCAGGGAATGTGTAGCTTCCCAGTGGTGTGCCCTGACACGTGCATAAACTCTTGTCCTGTAATGTGAAAACAGCATTTACTGCCCTGTGTGATGGCCATTTGTTTCAGTCTGGTGGTCCAACACACAAATCTTGCTTTCTGTCTGTCCCATCACCTTGGGAGCCTTTAGACCTGTGAGGAGCTGCAGGAAACCGGATGGTTCTGATATGCCTAGATACAGGTGGGTTTGGGGCAGAAGAGAAATGATAAGACAATTTTTAAGATAAATGGCTAAGAAACTAGGCATGGGAAGTCTGGACCAATCTGACTAGTCAGAGGAAATCAGCAGGGGAATTCTAACCATTTAAATGCTTAGATTTTTTTCCTTTCTGCAGATTTGCTCATTTTGATCTGAGACAGACACTGAAGCTTGCTATTCTGAGACATGAGTCTCATGTTAGCTGCTGGGCTAATCTCTCCACTGATGTAACTCTGCTGAGGCCTGCTGATTTGCAAAGCACTTGGCGTCCTGCTCCTGGTTTTCCTTTCTCCCTCTCTGGCACTCTTTCCTCTTCTCCTGCTACTCCAGAGGGTGTAACCTGGCAAACTTCAGCCATGCTTCCTTGATGAGACTCTGGCCCTGAGTTGCTCTGAATTAAGCTGGCCTTTCCAAACAGGTCTTTGGGGGCTTTGCTTTGTCCTTGTGTGTTCTTCATAACCCATTTTTCCTGCATGAAGCACACATTATTTTCTGCTTGTGGTTCCCAAAATTTCTTCTGCTTGTCTTTCTAAGCTATCCCACCTTGGATGGGGCTGGACTTCAACCTGGGACTGGTGATTTGTCTTCAGTCTTGATTCTGTGTTGTCACGCTGTATTTCTTTCTTCCACCCTCAAGAGTTGTGAGCCTGACCCACAATAAGGTATATGGCTACTCTGGAAGCTGGCACTGAAGTAGCTTATAATCAGAGAGAAAAAAATTTGCAGGAAGGGGGATGCATATGAACATACACATTCTGTGGTGAAGATGATGACTCTGCTATATGTTGACCACTCTCTTTTTGAATGTTTTCTCTATACCTCTTGTAATATCATCTTTTCCTCTAGCTTGCTAAGGTCAAACAGTTTGGCTGGGAGTGGTAGGGAGGAGGGTGGAGGAAACAATCCTTCATGCCAATCTGTTATAGAAAGGTAACAGATTTTTTTTTATTATTTGTTTCCAGTTTAATGAGTTAACAAAGATATTAAGGTGAAAATTAAGTACCAGCTGAACCAGAAAAGAAATTTGTGTTTGGAACAGCAATGGCAGGGAAGTGGATTAATCTGCATTAATTTGAGTACTATGCGATGATGAATAGAATAGATTTCCTTTGGTTATTTAGTACTGTTTCAAATCAGTATTTTTCACTTAGAAGTGGCTCAAGTTGAAACAGAAATGCTTAAATCCAAGTTCCAAAAATTTTTTTAATAATGCCCAAGTGCCATAGTTTGTTTTTCACAGAATGAGAAAGTCCAGGAGACTGGGGGAGGGGAGGGAAAGACAGGAGGAATTAATCTTAGAAAAAGGAAAAAATTTTGGGTGAAGAAAGCATTCGCTAAATGCAAATGAATTCGGAGATGGCTTCAGTGTCACCAAATCATACTACCTTGCAGTTTTGCTGCATCAAGTGTTTACTGTGATATACGTCAGTGATTCAGCCTGGCAAATAGTTATAAATCATTTGCCTCCCACCCAACTTACCTCTGTTCCCAGTACTGCTACGCTAACGTAGGCTGAACTCATAGTACACAGACCCAGAATATCAGCTGCAGGATTCTCTGAAGATGTCTTAATTTCTTCTTTCAGTTTAAAGACCCTCCCTCACACAAAAAGAAAAAAAAAAGTTCTCAGGTTTTAAGGTTATCAACTGATTTTTTTGAGGTAGGGCGAATAGAAGGACTTAAATCTGATTTTTGATCATATGGAGTTTGCAGTGGAGAAAGATTGCATCAGAGAGCTGATCTGTTCTCCAGTTAAGAGCAGTATTCCTATAAAGCTACTCAGAGACCCATCCTTTGGAAAATCAGGCAGGTTTCTAAATATGAGTGAGGATCCTACACTTCTTTGCCTTTATTTCTCTCTCAATTTGATTGCTGTGTTTGTCCAGAGACAGACTGAGCCACTTCCAGCCTTGTCCTGCAGATGATACAAGAGAAAAATCTCGAAACTGCCATCTGAAGGGGAGGTAAAACTCAACCTCTCAGCTACCCAGTAGCTCCCAGGTCCAGTTGAATTTTCTTACCACTCTTGTTACATGTGAAAGATCACTGTGTTCTGTGGCTAGATCATTACTTACTATTCCAGGACTGCTCTCCAGAGTGTCACTAAAAGGGATTTTGGTCCCCTGGGTGACAGATTGTATAATCCTGGATTTGTCAGAACAGTTTTCGGGGTTAAAAACTACCCATGCTCCCCCCTCTCCACTTAAATTACTTGATTTTTTGCAGTTTAGATCTTAGTTTCAAACTTCTAGCCTGATGGTCATAATGCAAAGGGTACCTTACATCACAGTTTTTCTGGCTCTGGATAAACTTGAGATGAAACCACTCCTTTCTTCCTCACGTTTACTGCTCATGCTGCATTGAACCTGATTATTATCATTATCTCCGTTCCGTCACCCTCTATAAATACATGTCTAAGTAAACCAAACAGCATGGTATTTTTTGCAAGGGGCAAGTGTGAGGAAGGATTTCATTACGGCTCTGCAGAGAAAGCTTTGCAGAAACATGGAGCAAACCAAGATTTAAGAGTCTCAGATTTTACCATAGATTAGGAGAGATCTCCCGGGAGTAACACCTCCTGGTAGCAATGGTTTTCAGCTTGTCTTGGGGCAAGAGGAGAGAGGTCTTAGGTCCCCCCAGATATGTAGGATTCTAATGCTGGCAGGATGGGGTGGGATTGAATGAAAACCTCAAGATAAAAGTTGAACAAATGATATCTAACAGTGACTCAACCTCAGAAGTTTCAAAACCTCAGATTTCAAAGCCTTGCTCTAGCCTCAGGCTAATAAGCCCACAGAAGCTGCATAGAAAAGAGCCTGGATGAAAATCCTCTAAGTGTTACTGAAACAAACTACAAGTGAGAGTATTATTGTGTATATATAAAAGGAAACACAAGAGGGATATTTTGACCCATGCCTTCCAGCTGTTCATTGTGGAATAAATCCAATGCCTATAAAAGTCAATGGAAAGACCATCATTGACTTCGTGAGAACTGGATTGGGTCCCCCGTGAGTTACACCTACTTTGGCTCCCCGCCATAGGTGGAGGTAGCCCTAAAAAAGAAAGCAAGTGAAGGGAGTTTAATTGACATGACCTTCCAAATCATTCTCCATTTACAGCTGCTCATTTAGTCAAGAGAAAACATCTCCAGCTTTACAGAACAGGATGGTACAGTGCAGTCTGAACAGGTATTTTTCCACTTTCCTTTGTAAGGTAGGTTACTTGCAAATTTAAATACTTTCTTTAACACTTTGAAAATCATACCTGAAACATTTTCAGACACTTTTTCAAGGGTATTTGTGACTGAGAGCTCCTGTCTTCTTGCTAAGCAGTCAGTGCACCAAGTGCTCCAAGTATTTCCAAAGGGAAATGGGGATCCAGATTTTCTAAAAGTCAGGAGCAAAGGATTTCTACTCCAGCAGCCAAAACAACACAGGCAGCCAAAATAAGAGATCTCATGAAGGAGATGGTCTAAACATGCCAGCTGCAATGTGTGGAGATTTTAACGAATTATACCTGCTTTATATTAGATAACGAATTACCTAATACAAAGTGAAATGAGAGAGTGGGGAAAAAAAAAAAAAAGAACTACAATTAAAAACCTGTTGATTGCCCTTGGCATGTTTTAATTTTGCTTCTGCTCCCTTGGTTAACTGAGTGACTTACTAATACCTCACGGAAAACTTTACCACTCTTTCCATGCTGAAGCATTTAGAGGAAATATGTTGTATCATGCCATTTTGTGATCTACTTACTCTTTCTACACCTTCTTCTGCTGCAGAAATTTGCCTGAAAGTCAGAATCTGGATTTCTGGCTGCTGTAAACAGGCCTAGCACTATGGTGATTTAAGTAAGTGTGAGACCTCATTCATGTCCTGAACTGTTACTTTCCCTTGCATGTTGGTGCTTGTAAAATGTCCTTGACTAAGATGTTTCTAACTGATGACCTTCTTTTGGGGTTGACAAGACCAATTTCTTCACCAAGAGCATCTTCCATGGTATCTTGAAGCAAATGTCCTGCAAGCACCTCCATATGCCCTGTAATGGGCTGCATTTCCAAGGAACGTGCACCTCTGTACTCTCCTAATCCTTTGTCTCTGCATTTAAAGAAATATCAGGTGTGCTCTATAATACAAATATGCCTTGGCAACAAGCTTGAGATCTGACCATCTTTTCCTCAACTGCTAATTTGCTTCCTCACTCTGTTCTGGGATGTCCCAGCTAACTCCAAGGCAGGCATGAGATTAAGATCCTTCTGCTTTATGGGGATCTTATAATACAAATCTAGAAGATTTTATTACACCTCAAAGAACCTCTGTGTGCCTTTACATCAAACCCCATGTTATGCAAATCTTATCTTTTGCTAGAGAAGCACCATTGCTTCAGACTGTTTCAGCAGACAGTAGAGAAATCATGCAAGTTATGTCAGTGGCAGCAAAGGTGATTTTGGCCCGGAAGAGACCAAGTCTTGCGCAGCTTCAGTATAGTCAGGTTTGCTGTAGAGGGAAGTTGCCCTAAAACATGTGGATGTGACTTCACCGCTGGTACTTGTACAATCTTTCATTTACTGGCATTGCTGTACCCCTTGCATCCACAGATTTGACTAGATGCAGGCTTCCTAAAGAGGGGGTAATAGGCTAAGTACAGTGCTTGGTGGGCTTGTGTCTATTTAGTTTTGGACTAGTTGATTTGGACAGCCCAACCGTGTTTATCTGTTATGAACATCTGGTTACACAGAAATACTATAGAGTAAAAAATAAATAATGAGCCAGTGTTTCTGCCATTTCCCGTGTCAAATCTCAGTATGATCACAAGGTTTTCTTTTAGGGCAAAGCTATCCAGGGTGCACTGTGATAACACAATAGAAAATATCCAGCAGTCTTTGTTAAGAGCTGTTGGTTTTGCTTGTAATTGAGTCTGGAATTCAGTCTTCCTGTGAGAGTGTTTTATTATGATCTCTGGTCATAAATATCCTTGTGTCCATGGTGTGAGCTCTGTGGAAGCCATTTGCTGCGGGAGGGATGGTCCTGTGGGAAAATTATCGAAGTATTAACTTGGACAACGATGTTCTGGCTTTACTGCAGCTTTCCTGTGTAATCATAGACAATCATTTGATTTTCCCCTTTTGTTCAGATTCTGCACTCTCTACTCACACAATGAAAGCCTGACAGGCCTGTTTCAATTGCATATAAGTGGAGCCCGTGCAGATTCTTACCGCCAGATATACAGGGCTTGCTCTGGTGTCAACATAGTTCTCTTCAGCTCTGCTGTAGGACAGTCATGTAGGAAGCCGTGTATATGTATATCCTTAGAAGTAGCATAATATATATTAAAAAACAAAGTGGTAGCAATTCTTAGTGTCAAATAGTCACCAAACAACTCTGCAAGAAGTTGTAATTGCCCTGTTTTAAAATGATTGTGGAAAAGAAATCAGTGTAAATACTGGCAGAGCAGAACAGTATTCATACAAACTAAAGAACAAGATTTCTGTTCTTATAACCAAGCCACAAAGAAAAGAATCAATTTGCCCATGGCTTGTGCTTCTGCTTACAGGGTTGCAGCATCCACCTTAACATCTTTTGGCGACTGGTTGTGGTAGTATAACGCCTGAGCTGATACCTCCAGCACACTGAGAAGCGCTAGTGGAAGTGCGAGCTCCCAAACAAGTACTCAGCATGCCAGCACCTGTCAAGTTGGCTCGGCCTCCCCTGGTGCAAGAGGTACTTGTTAAGTACTGTGCATGAGAAGAGTCCAGGGCTCCTAATGCGCAAATCATTGACTCTCTGGACTTTGCTCCTGGGGAAATCAGCATCTTGGTGGAAGCGACAGATGAAAATGCATCAAGTGTATTTCTGAACATGAAACTCAAACTGAGCACTTGCTCATTTACATGCCTGAGGAAGGGAGCTGCTCAGTGTATTTTTGGAGCAAAAGCCACATCTTAGCCACAGAAATGTTTTCCAATTCCTGTGTATTTGGCTTTTTAAGCATTATGCAACCCAGGATGCACAGACAAACAGGAGGCTGAGGAATGTAAGGTTGAAATATCCCTCCAGGTCCTCAGGTCTCTCAGGAAGGCCTCTATGTCTGTCCTGAAACAGGTGTAATGAAAGTCCTGGAGTTGTTCTGAGTGTCTTTGGAGATTTTCATGTCTAAGAAGCCAAGACTAGTTGCAGGGAGGGGTTTATTCTGGCTGAACAAGATTTTTTTCATAGAAATTTAGCAATGAAATCACCAGAACGAATGTCTGAAGAGCAGTAAAATTGAGGAGAGGGAAACCTAGACCATTACAGACTTCCTAGCCTAACATCTGGAAACATGAGGGCTCATGAGGGCACAGAGCTAAGGGGCTCATAAATAACACCAAAAATTTGGCCATTACTGCTTCAGTGCCCAACCTTTTCAGTCTGTGTGGCATTGAGTCTTGTGGTATTTTCAGCGCAATTAGACTGATCCGCAGACAAATTGGGATCTCTGCCCATTCTCTGCTGGGTTGGAGATGCCCTTCAAAAACAACAAATCCACTTGCAAGTCAAAATTTTAATGAACTCAGTGTGACTCTACAACGAAAGCTCAAGTTGTTAATGGTGGTTAGGGTCTGTTCCATTGTGTGTTGCGAGGTCTGTGTTGCTTAGACAACTTCCGTTGTTGGAAATGTGTCAGAAAGCCTTCATCATCTTCTTTCAGTGGTAGTTAGAATCTTATGCAATTTAATATGCAATACGGGAAAAAAAAAAGAAAATGTATGCAACTACATAACAGCTCACACTCCCTGTTTACCCCATCTCCAGGTTTCAGGAAGGGACTTTATGCATAATTTTCAATTCATAAACAAGATAAGCAAGTGTCTACTGGGCAGGACTTTGCTGGATGCTTAGTTTTAAAGGTAAAATCCTAACAGTAGCATCAAGCCAGTAGCCTGTTTCCCTTCACCTTTTCTGAACCCAGGCACTTCTGAACCAAAGGCCTCAACAGAAAAACACAGCTCAGAAATAGAGCTGAATCAAGTGCAGGCAGCTGCAAGAGTGAACCTCACTGACTGTCATAGCTCAAAGCCAGAAATTACTTGGTAGGTTATCTGCAACTAGGTAAAGCTTGTAATTTGTGTGTTGCTGTAGTCAGCTCAAGTGGGATTTGGGGATAAACATCTGCTTGATGCTACATATAGCTTGGAATTTTGTGGCTTTTCCAGAACTTGCCATTCAGTGGTGGAAAGCACGCTGTAAAAGGGAAGGAAGAGAGGACTCTGAACTCAGGATCCATGGGCAAGCTCCTCTGCAGCATTAACCGGTATCTGATTTGCTGTACTTTTAGGCTGGATTTGTAAGGTAGAGGAGTTATGTGCCACTTCTATTAGAGCAGGAGCTAGAACTTGCAGCCCTTTTCAGGCTTGATGATAAGTCTACAGCTTCCTCTTTTTCTCAGTGACTTTCTCCAGCTACAGTTGAATGTGACAAAAATAGGAGACATGTGAAACAAAGAGAACTTCACATCCAGAAAAATAAAAAATCAAGAAAAGGATAAATGTTTGTCCTCTTCCTCTTATCACTCCGCAGGAGTCTGCAACCTATTTGAGAACTGATGAAGACATATTTAAAGATTAGCTTTGAAAATAAGGAAGCGAACCTGGTAATAATATACTCTGACCACACAGTTTAGGGTAGGGAGGATAATTGGAGAAGAAGGTAAAAAGATTGCAAAATCTGTAAGCAATATTTTTCTGATGAAATATCTCAGCTTTCTGATGTTTCCAAAGATTCAGCTTCCAAAGCTCTACATTTCTACAAGAGAAAATATTCTGACCAGCTCTTGTGCTAAAGAATGTGATCAATTTTCTACCCCTTCTATAAGGAACAGAGAGATTTTTTTAGCTTTAGATTCTAAATTATTCTCTTTCCTTATTTTAGCCATATGCTTCTAGAAAAAGCCTATTGAGAATGGATATTTTTCTGGTTGAAGGGAAATGCCAGAGAGAAATACTAAAATTCACTCTTTCACAATGTCAAGTAGTTATGTGAACGAAATCATCTCTACACCACTCTCCAGAAATACCACATGCAGCTTTGCTCAATTTTGAGTCCTGCAGATAGGTCTCTACAATAATTTGACTAGAATACAGTTTAATCTCTGCATTAATTTTTGGAGTTTAAAGATTAAAAAAAGTACAAGAGGAGCCACACACCCCAGAAAATCATTTGGTCTTGATGTATGTGTAGAAATGACAACAGGAGATTGCTAAGCCATTGCTGCTCTGATGCGACTGTGCCTACTGAATCAGTGGAGTTGCTCCATTCTTCCTTGATCTCACACCCTGTGGTGCCTTGCGTTCTTCTTCAAAGGTCACTACACAGCTACAGTGTGCAGAGTGAGAAGAAGGATTGTGTCTTCCTGGCCTTATAACTCTTCAGCAGTGAAGGTTGTAGCTAATCAAGGCTTTCCCACCACGCACATACAAAGTATAGATTCTTTCCACATTTTTAACCTTAGCAGATCCAATACACATCGATACATACAGATGAGGGGGAACTTGGCAATACCTTATATCCAATCTATCATGCTGATGGCTCTGCTGTATATATTGTTCTACTTTTATAACCTGTCAAGCAGCAGATGTGGAATAATGTTTATAAGCTAGGACCAGCTGTCAAGCCTCTAAAGAATTCCCAGACACTTGGGTTCAGGTTTATATGGGGAGATGGGTGAGGGAAAAGCAATGCTGTTACATACAAACTATCTCTGCCCATGGTACAGCACATAAAGAAATTTTGCAAATGTACTAATCCTCCTTGAGAGACTTGAACATAAAACCTAAAAATGTGTTCCATATGTTCCAGGGTCCTGTTGCTGCTCTAGTTCCAGCTGAAAGCATAAAACTTAGCAACCTTTGTATTGATGCTAAACATATTGCGTCACTCCTAACACTGATATGTTTTATGCTAAGACAATTACACTTGCTTCGACATAGTTCTGGGAAGATAAACACCATTGCTGTCATGATAAATATTGCAGCTATGAGCCTCTCAACAGGAAAATGGAAGAAAGTCGTGTTATCCAAACCAGTATGAAGAGAGTCTCCCTCTGCCATGCCCTGGGAGTTTCCTCTGTTGTTTTTGCTGATGAAAGTGTGCAGAGCTGAATGCTGTTGCTCTGCACATGAAAGCTGTCACAGCTAATATTGTGTGCCTTCTACACTGAGTAATAATAGCAAACAAAAGATCCCACTCAGAGTCCTCAGATAAAAAAAGATTCTGTGGCTGGAGTATGCCTTCAGGTTACACCTGCATGGGCAACCCCTGGCTCTTTATTACAAGAGAAAATTCCTTTCATATACCCATTACCTGGAACCTGTAATGTGTTAACCCTTGGAAAGGAGTAAGGCTGGAAATACACAAAATGCCAGTAGAGAGACAATGTTAAACGATAACATTGCCATAGCAGTGATGGCCTCACTCTGGAAGGGTGGCAAGGTCATCTTGGTTTTCAGCTGTTTGCTCAAGTGGCTGATGCTGCTGCCACATGTAATGGTCAAGGGACTGCAGGTGCCAGTTCCTATGACACAGTCACCACTGTTCAGTGTGACTTCTCTAATCTTCTTGTCTCCGTGTAGTTATCTCCAGCTCAAATGCTGACACTTTCCATTTTGCTTACGAAGCCAGGGATTACCCTGATGCTCATCCCACGAATCCCCTCTGGTTTCAATGGGAAAAATAGAGTCTTTTAATAGAACAATTGGTACGTGTTGAATTAATAATCCCTAACTATTTATTCGCATCTGTAGAATGGCTGGGCTGGTAAGTCTCAGTCTTTATCACTACCACAGTGGATGCAGTGATAATCAACAGTTTCTTCTTCCAATCTGACAAATACAGTGGCCATGCACACATTCAGGGTTCATTATTTTGTCTCACTGGCCATCTGTTCTGCCTCAGGCAGAAAACCTGAACTGGCCAGGTAGAAAACAGAACTTCAGCACTCTCTCCTTGGCATCCAAGCTTAAAATAACGTCAGAATGGGCCTTTCTCTTGTGGCACCTTACCTCAGAGCAAATTTTTTGTTTTAAAAAAACTTTCTTTCCATTCATGTTCCAAGTCAGGAATTGAAGAGGCGTTTCAAAATAAAACAATTACAGGAGGGTTAACCAACCCCTCTACCCCCCCCTTCCCCTCCACTGCAACCACAATGCATGCAGTGGTGTCCAGATCAAGCCAGATGGGCCCCTGACTACCTTTTCCTAGACAACTTGACGTGGTTGGCTGCAGAAGGAGGCTCTTAATTGCTCCTTAAGTGGTGTGAGAGAGTTAGTTTCAGTGCTGTTAAACCAAACAGGACAGCATACCACTCTGACATGAGTTACTGACAGGGAGGGTGAGATTCTGGGTTACTCTGGTTACTCTGCTTCATTTCTGGTCTATTGTAAGAGATACTCTGGTAAACAGCAAATATAGCATTTACTTGGATTTTTTCCAGCTTCCAAGCATATGTTGCGGTAAACATGTCTGCATTTTCTTGCAGAAAACAAGTGTAATTGTTGTATGTATCTACATATGTATACCCTCGTCTGACCTTCTTGGCAAACCAAAGCTTTCTTATGCCCATTAAGCTGTGTAACCACAAAAGTAAGATTGATGAACAAGATTAACTGTTTTTAACATCATGTGCAGTTAAGTTGTGGACCTCCTGCTACAGGACACTGCAAACTCAGTAAAAATAATGAGATAAAAACAGAATTGTAAAAAAGTTCATGGAGGATATATACACTGATATGCCTTTAACATGACTCTGTCTATGCAGAGAGAATCCACAAATCACAACTGAAATTGGGGACATGAATTACAAAATAGTCCTTCTGTTTCTTGTGTGGATTTCCTGAACATGTTCTTCTGACCACTGCTTGAGACGAACAAGTTCTACAGATGGATCTCTGGTTTAATCAAATACTGGAGTGTCTTATGTATTTAACTAAATTTACACACACAAATTTACTGCATTCCCCACATTCTTCTGATAGGTGTTAACCAGAACACACTATGAACCCAGACTATTACGACTCCTGCTGTCTTTGTATGCAGCTGAAAAGAAACACAGGATTTTAGAGCAATCGTGTATTTTCTATTGAGTTCTTAACCAAACTGTCAGCACTTTGAAGGGTTTATCATTTCCCTTTACTACGAGACAACTTCTTGTCTTTTTCTTTCAGAACTTCTGTTTCTTCCCTTAGGCCAGATGAAGATGTTTCCATCATCTTTCCCCTTCATCTTTTCCGGTGAGATCTGCCATGGTCAAGCAGAAGATCGGCCCTATAGCACATTGCTTAGGTTGTTGCTGAATCACAATGAGGCCAAGAGCTACAAACGTTTCTTCCTGTGTGTTGTAAATGGAGAAACTCAGTTTTCAGCCTCAGGGTTTCAGAGGATTGTGGCAAATCAGGCAGCCATGCTGACTGACACTAACAGATTTGCCCTTCCCTGGGAAAAGACAGAGGTCTTGCAAATGCAGACCAAAGAGATGGATTAACCTAGCAGAGTTATAGCAAAAGCAGGAAAAAAAAAAAAAAAAAAAAAGTCATGGGAAACATTAAATTAAGGGCTGTTCTGTTGAAATATTGCAACAGCTGCCTAGGAGAACATCTGCCTTTCAGAGATTACTTCAAGGTTTGTGATGCCAATTCAAAGCCTGCTATAGAAGATAGGTGCTAGGGAAGAGGAGCTGGGAAACTTTTCCAGTGATTGACAGAGGTTTTAAAATAAGACTATGTCAGTAGTAACAATCACTATTTCGCAAGACAAATTTATAGGGAAGTTAATCCATTTAACCTGTCACTTAAAGACTGTAGAGTATCTAAACACCACTAGCACAGTTAGTCTCCAGCATCAACACTGACTGTTACCTCCCTTTATTGCATGATGATTTCACAGAATGGTAGAAATGTTAGTCTGGAGGTCTTGACTCCAAACTACCTCTGGAAACAGGACTACCACCAATGGTAGCTCAGGGCATCCCAGCTTTGTCAGAGTCTGGAAAATCTTCTGGAATAGAGGTTTTACAGCCTCTCTGCATGAGCTCCACCACTGGGGATAGTGCTGTACTATCTCCCTGGTGGAATAGGTAAGCTTTTGTCACACAAATGATATGGAACCAGCTAGAGATTGAGGTAGGGTTTTTGAGAGCTAAATTATTTCTGACATTCTTACAGAAAATCTAAAGAAGTCTTACACTGACATTTCACACTATAAGTTCAACTTCATGGAGAAAAAATAAGTGTATGTTGCTAAACCTATTTTTTGTAGTTTCACATTACAGTAAAAAGCATTTCTAACCCACTCAGAGGTCTGCAACACTTCTTGCCTGAACTAAGAGATGGGAGGATCTCTCTGCTCTGACAAATTCAAATTAGAAATGACCTTGGGATATGGTTACAGAGCTAGAAATTCATTTGGAGATGCAGTGATATAATGACAATGACAAATCACACTGCATCATATATAAAGCAAGGTCTGGCTCTGTCATCCATACAGATCTCTACAAGATGCATTACAATTTTATTATGGCAATAACTTATTCTTCCAGAGCTTTCCAAACTCCCTGCATGCCTGCGGAAATATTACAACCAGAAGAATGAAGGCGGGAGGACAAAACCTTGAAGCAAGTCAGACCTACATCCAGGAATAGAAAATGAACGTACATGGGCTCTTTGTGATCTCCATTGTAATAATGCAACCAATGACTGTCAGCAGTCCAGTGCTTATTTGTTCAGTTACATTCAGCAGCTTGAACTCCATTGAAAATAGGTGGCAGTAATGTGAATCCTCAATGACTTTTAGCGTCAGGTTAGTGTTCTTACAGGGTCCCAAGTCCGGATTTGAGATAGCACCTTTTGGTACCCTAATATGTGTGCTTTGTTTAATGGGTTTCAGAAAGAAATTTCTTGCAAAACAATATAACTTCAGCCCAGAAAGAGGGGAAAAGAAAAGAAGAAATGCAGTACCAGTACACTCAGAAAACATGATTTAAACAAACAAATAAGAAACCACAATAATAAACAACAAACAAGCAAAAAAACCCTCCAAAACTCAAAACCCAAAAATATCTGTAGCACAACCTCTTATATGTCAGCTGAAATCGAAGTATGTCCAAAGCCCAAATGAAAATTCTTGAGCATTGAAAGATACTTTAAAGTAGTCATGTATCAGAAATCTCCCTGGAAATAATCCAACAGCCAAGAATTCCCCTCCTTGAAGAAACACCCTCATTCCAAAGCTTTGGATGTCTATTTTAAATGCATGTAACTTATTGCCCCAACTTCTTAATAATATTATTATTCATTTACCAAAGATGATAACAGTGATTAAGGCTCTAGTTAGGATCAGATCTTGACTATAACTTACAGCTATGGAACAGCAGGTAAGCCTTGTTTTAAAGAGTGTTTGGTGTAAACTAACAATAGCCTTAGTATTACATCCAGCAATGGAAACAGATCAACAGCAGAGGTCTGAGTGAAAGACATTCTGATTCCCCTGGAAGATCAAGAGAAAATAACCATATTATTTAATTCACCAATATGTCAGATGCATACATGCCTTGCTGAGTTGAAAAGTTTGATTATCACTCCAGTGGAGGTGCCATTTTGTCAAATATCTAAATTATCAGTGTTCTTAATATCAAGCTGAGATGCAGACACACACTGAGGCCTTTCATTTAGGAACTTGTTTCTGAAGAATAAATGAAATGTTATAAGATGTAATGAAAAAAATATTCTTTGAGGTTGTTAAAGAAAGTTCATAGCTCGTATCTGTAATATTGATACTATGCTCATGAAAACAAAACTGTATTTCCACAAGACCTACATTTTTACTGGAAATGTGTTAAGTATAGCCACTCATACTTACTCACATCATCAAGAACGCTAGAGCATAGGATACTGATTTGGAGAGGGGATTTTTTTCTTTTCTTCAGAGTTAAGGGGTGGCATATAGTTGTCTACATGGAAGGTCCAGGTCCAATTCCTGACTTTAACGTCTGCTTTTATTGTGGACCTCAAAACAAAACAAAGCGAACAGCAAATGGAGCACATCCAAGCTCTATCCAGCCTGATAACCATATGTGAGCCTAGGAGAGTGTGAAAGAAGCAGGTGATCTTTTTCCAGGAAATTTACCAATGATTTCTTTTTCTGGAATAGGTAACCATCTATTTATATTAAAGAAATGGCTGTGTCTGTGGAAGTGTTTTGTTTCTTGGTGACTTTTTTTCCCCACTAATTTATCTGGGCTTTTCTTTCCCCACACCTCCCATCAACAGTTTCGGCCTTCGGTGTCCAGACTATTTGGCAGAAAACATTTCAGCAGTTTACTCTGAGGTTTTGTAGAAGAAGTATGTCCCAATTGCCTCTGCAGTGGTGCTGCAAATATCATCTTTCAATGATGTCTACCATGTTTGACCTCCCCAGTTGTTCAGAGAGAAGCAATTTCTCAATACCCTTTCCACGTCACTCATGGTTTTCTGCATGTGCTAGATGCTTCTCATGGGCTGAAAAATAAGCTTGCTTATCCCTCTAATAGATGCCACACCAAACCTTTGAACAGGACATTTTGGACTGATTAGCACTCCTTTTCCTCCCACACTTCAGTGGCTGAAGTGGCTCTTTCTGCCACTGTGTTGCAGTGTTCCCAGAGCTGCACAGCCTTGTGAAGCCAGGAGGGCAGGAGAAGAAGGGAGGGAGCACCCAGAGCTCGTGTAAGGCATGCAGGAATCATTTGCGTCATTTCATCTGCCCAAAACCCATCTGCCTACCTGCCTGCACATATTGGGGTCTCATGTATGTTAACCTCTGTGCTACCATGGCAGTAACTGCTAGCAGCATTGAACCGCCTTTAGTATCTTGGGCAGATCACTGCACTGTGGATGTGACCATTGGAGAAACAGGGAAGCACATGCTACCCTGTCCTGCAAAGCTGTGCGAACTAAGTGCCTCAGGCTGCAAAAGACTTTCCTCTTCTCAGCCTGTTTCTTTTCTTTAGCAAAGATGTACCATTAGCCATCAGGTTACTGAGTATCTGTCTTTTTAACTGTCATGATTCCCACTGGATGAACTTCTGCTAGGATTGTAACCTAGGTATTTCACTTCTGGCTGAATTCTTCTTCTGTTTCCATTTCCTGGTCTGAAAATGACAATAATTGTGATGATAACAATTTATATAGATATAGTAAGCCCAAAATGAATTGGTCTTCTGAGAGTCACCAGGATTGAGACTTCAGATAAACGTGTCTTTGTTTCCTGACACTTTTTCATCTGCTCTCTCACAAGCCAAATTGCAGTGGGTGGATGACATTTCTGTGCTTGTTTACATTGCAATTTTTCTCCTCAAGGGCTGGGTTTTAGTTCCTCAATATCAACAGACTTTGTGTAGAGTATTCAATCAGCCTGTTCTGAAGGCCATATTTCATGTCATGGTAGTAGCAACTGTTATTGTTAATACCCTTTCTGCAATCAAAAATCAAGCCATGAGGGTAACTCTGAAGTTTAATGCTTGAAAATTCCTCTTGTCTGGTAGCTGATTTGCCTTCTCTGTGGAGTAAGGGGTGGGTGTACAGTGTTGGTCTTCAGGAAGATTCACTGAGGCCAGATTCCTCTAGGTGGGTGTTGTGTGCTAAGTGCTGGAGAGCTGTACCTTCACAAAAGACCCAGTCATAAACCAATTAGCAGTGTTGAGGGAGCTGGATTTGGAGATGGTGCCCCTGAAGTGCTTGACTTTGCAAGACAAAGATGAGTGGTGCCCCCTAAAATTTCAGGCTCCAGAACCAGTCTTTCTGCTATTGGTGTAAAGAAAAAGTTCACAGAAATGGAACCCAGAAAAAAGCGATTTTCTGCTGCTTCTGCAAAGGACAGAGAAAAGAATGTGCTTCACTCCAGCCTAAAAAAGAAAACTATGCCAAGTAGCAACAACCCATTTGCCTTTTATTCCATGTGCTAACTTTGAAAACGACAACCCAATGTGCCTAGAGGATGATCTAGAAAACTTCACAATCACTCATATTTTTCTATTTCAGGTATTTCATCTTTACGAAGAGCAGTGTATGAATACCAGGAGATGATAGAGATGCGCCACAGATGTGTGCTGCGATGTTCACATTTGCCCTGTCCCTCTGGTCCTTTGATTCTGAGCTCTTAGACTCTTCTGTATAGCAGTTGGTGATCCTCAGCAAACAAATGATCCCAAAGGGTACAGGTTGACACTTCTGCCACAGTGAATGATGGAAAAGACATCTCAAAGAGCATTGTAGTTTTGAGTCTTGGCTTTGTACAGGTTTATGAAGCTATATGCATTTCACCAGCTTTCTGTTTTCACTGCCGAGGTTTTGCTCAGCTCTAGCCTGCTGGTCCAGACAGATAATATGTCATCACACAGTTGTTACAGTGGGATCACAGAATCACAGAATCACAGAAGTTAGGGATTAGAAGGGACCTCGAAAGATCAAGTCCAGTCCCCCTGCCAGAGCAGGAATGCCTAGATAATGCTACACAGGAACATGTCCAGGCAGGTCTTGAATGTCTCCAGAGAAGGAGATTCCACAACCTCCCTGGGCAGCCTGTTCCAGTGTTCCATCACCCTCACTGAGAAGAAGTTTCTTCTTGAGTTTAAGCAGAATCTCTTATGTTCCAGTTTCAGCCCATTACCCCTTGTCCTATCAGTGGTTGTCACCAAGAAGAGCCTGTCTCCAACCTCATGCCACTCACCCTTGATATATTTGTAAACATTAATGAGGTCACCCCTCAGGCTCCTCTTCTCCAAACTAAAGAGACCCAGCTCCCTCAGTCTTTCCTCATAAGGGAGATGCTCCACTCCCTTCATCATCCTAGTTGCCCTGTGCTGGACTCTCTCCAGCAGTTCCCTGTCCTTCTTGAACTGAGGGGCCCAGAACTGGACACAATATTCCAGATGGGGTCTCACCAGGGCAGAGTAGAGGGGAAGGAGAACCTCTCTTGACCTACTAACCACCCCCCTTCTAATACACCCCAGGATGCCATTGGCCTTCCTGGCCACAAGGGCACACTGCTGGCTCATGGTCATCCTGCTGTCCACCAAGACTCCCAGGTCCCTTTCCCCTATGCTGCTCTCTAATAAGTCATTCCCCAACTTATACTGGAACCTGGGGTTGTTCCTACCCAGATGCAAGACTCTACACTTACCCTTGTTATATTTCATTAAATTTTTCCCCGCCCAACTCTCCCGTCTGTCCAGGTCTCTCTGAATGGCAGCACAGCCTTCTGGCGTGTCAGCCACTCCTCCCAGCTTGGTGTCATCAGCAAACTTGCTGATAGTACTCTCTAGTCCCTCATTGAAATCATTGATGAATATATTGAATAGTACTGGTCCCAGTACCGACCCTTGAGGGACTCCACTGGACACAGACCTCCAACCAGACTCTGCCCCATTGACCACGACTCTTTGGCTTCTTCCCCTTAGCCAGTTCACAGTCCACCTCACTACCCGAGAGTCTAGACCACACTTCCTCAGTTTAGCAGCAAAGATGCTGTGGGAGACTGTGTCAAATGCTTTACTGAAGTCAAGGTAGACCACATCCACCGCTCTGCCATCATCTGTCCACCTTGTCATATCCTCATAAAAGGCTATGAGGTTAGTCAAGCATGACTTCCCCTTGGTGAAGCCATGTTGACTGTCTCTAATGACCCTCTTATCCTTGATATACCTTGAGATGGCACCGAGGATAAGTTGTTCCATCACTTTCCCAGGGATGGAGGTGAGGCTGACCGGTCTATAGTTTCTCGGGTCCTCCTTCTTGCCCTTTTTGAAGACTGGAGTGACATTTGCTTCCCTCCAGTCCTCAGGCACCTCTCCCGTCTCCTAAGACTTGGTAAAGATGATGGAGAGTGGTCTAGCAATGACATCAGCCAGCTCCCTCAGCACCCGTGGATGCATCCCATCTGGACCCATGGATTTATGGATGTCCAGATTGCTTGATTGGTCCCTAACCCAGTCCTCATCAACTAAAGCAAACTCCTCCACTGCCCTGACTTCCTCTGGGGCCTCAGGGGAACAGGGCTCCTCAGGACAGCCTCCGGCAGAGTAGGCAGAGACAAAGAAGGCATTCAGTAACTCTGCCTTCTCTGTATCTTCTGTCACCAAGGCACCCACCTCATTCATCAGTGGGCCTACATTGCTTCTGGTGTTAGTTTTATCTGCCACGTATTTGAAAAAGCTCTTCCTGTTGTCCTTGACCCCTCTCACCAGGTTCAATTCTAGGGAGGCCTTTGCTTTCCTAGTTGCCTCCCTACATCCTCGGACAACAGCCTTATATTCTTCCCAAGTGGCCAGCCCCGCCTTCCAAGATCTGTAAATTCTCCTCTTGCACTTGAGCTTACCCAGCAGATCCCTGTTTAGCCACGCAGGTCTCCTGGCTCCCTTCCTTGACTTCCTACGTGTCGGGATGCTCTGATCTTGAGCACGGTAGAAGCAGTCCCTGAACGCTAACCAACTATCTTGGGCCCCTTTACCTTCAAACAGCCTTGCCCATGGGATTTTCTCTAGTAATTGTTTGAAAAATCCAAAGTTTGCCTTGGCAAAGTCCAGGGTTGCAATTCTGCTTGCTGTTTTGTTTCTGCTACATGAGATCCTGAACTCCACCATTTCATGGTCACTGCAGCCAAGGCAGCCCTCAACCTTTACTGCTTCAACCAGATCCTCCTTGTTAGTGAGGATGAGGTCCAGCAGTGCTCCTCTCCTAGTCGGCTGCTCCACCATCTGCATCAGAAAATTATCATCAATGCACTGGAGGAACCTCCTGGACTGTGGCTGGCTGGCTGAGTTGTCCTTCCAGCAAATATCAGGGAAGTTAAAATCTCCCACGACAACCAGGGCCTGTGATTGTGAGACCACTCTCAGCTGCCTGTAGAAGGCCTCATCAACTTCCTCACCCTGATCTGGTGGCCTGTAATAGACACGCACAACAGTATCTCTCCTGCCAGCCTGCCCCTTAATTCTAACCCATACACTCTCAACTTGCTCCTCATCCATGCCTGGATGGTATTCAAGACATTGTAGTTGCTCTTTCAAGTAAAGAGTGACTCCACCACCTCGCCTGGCTGCCCTGTCTTTCCTGAGAAGGACATAGCCACCCATGACCACATTCCAGTCATGCCAGCTGTCCCACCATGTCTCTGTAATCGCCACAAGGGATCTGTTGTTATACTTTAAAAAAAAAGTTTAGTTTTTTTCTATCTCCATTCCCTTTTTTTTTTTTTTTTTTCCCTGGGGTACCCAAGATCAGAAATTTGTTATGCTCTGTTTGGTCTTTTTGAAATGTATTGTTTGGACCTGTGGTGCTAACATGGCATTTCTGACTATTCCAGCTTTCACTCTGGGCAGGATTATTCATGTTTCTGCTTTTCTGGCAATGACCTCCATCCTCCACTCCAGGAAGGTTGTCTACTCCTTAATGAGCTGCTGGTAAGAGGATTCAGACCTGCACTTTCTGTCTCCAGTCAAGAAGGAACCTTGATTTACCATGACTTTAGCTTTCTAAGTTCTGATAGGTAGTAGCACCTCTAAGAACTCATAAGCCAAATAAACGTACCTTAGTCAGCTTGCTTACTTCAAAATTTGTGAGAAGCTAATGGAAAATACAGAAACAAAATGGCATTTTTAGTTGCTGTGGGGAAGTGAAGCTTTTTAATGATGTAATGCTATATGTGTAGGGGATGTTTTTCTGAGACTGAATAGAAATGTTTTCCTACAGACCAAATTCCCATGGAGGAAGCCCAGTTCTGGTAGGATTTTTCAAACTGAGTTATGCATCTGGGAATCGGGTGGTGAAGAAAACAGCAGAAAGAAGAGAAAGAGAAAGTGAAAAGGATGCTAATTAAATAATTATTTCAATGAGACCACTGTGATAACAAACTCCAGATGTTTGGGATTCCACAGACAGTCTCTGTATTGAAGAAGCAATGGTGGGTGTATATATGCTTGTTTACTTCTCCCTACCCTAAGCCTGACCACTGCTTTCCCTAAAAGCCAATGAAGAACAGACCTCTCCTAAAATACCCCATGTACTTCGCCTCTTCACTCCAGATTTTGATGAGTCACTTTAAGTCAATGTAACCCACGAAAGGCAGTGGCAGTAATCCAGGTACATTATGGCATAACTGAAAACACATCTTTGCCTTCATTCTACAAATAGTCTGTTCACAATGAAGCAACAAATGAGTGCATGAGTCTATATTCTCATCTAGCTGGGGATGGATTCTGGCCCTTGAGTCTCTGTTAAACAGGTGCAAATCTGAAGCAGAACAAGAATATACATAGAAAAATTATAACAGACTTAACTCTGGCTGACTAATGGATTTGCTGAAAGTGGACAACCATGTGAAAACCAAACAAGTTTGGCTACGTATCTATTTTTGAATTGCCTGATTTGGAAATAAACACTTTCTGGAGCACCTCTGTGTCTGATGTGATGACAGTTGCTATAGGATGTAGTCTCTTTAGATTTCTATTTCGAATTCTGCTTCTTCAGGAGGACAAACCCAACCCTGGGAGCTGTTCATGGCTTATACAGTGAGCGAGGTTATTCTCAATGGCATATTTCTCTCTTGGTAGACACCGCTTTGTTGGCAGCAAAATGATTTGTAAGCATTTATCAGTTCTGAGAAGTATGTTTTTCAGTGATTGTGAAAAGAAAAATTTGTGGAAACAGTACAAGTATGTCCAGACTTTCATTTTAATTGTTATAATCTTTCATTATAAAGTACTTGAATTCTGTTATTTTTATTAGAAAAGTCAGATTTTGGTGAAACTACTTTTTCTGGAGAGGTTTCATTGTTGCTTTGGCTTGCAATAAATAACAATCTCCCCCTACACCCCATCGGCAGTGGCACTTCCTGTGAAACACATCCAGTGATTTGTACTGCCTTCTTTGGAAAATATTTTGTTTCAGTGGTTTGTGGATGTTGGTAGTAATGCTGTTCCTGTGCAGGACCAAAATTTGTTAAATACTGAGAGCTATATTCAGTCTCACACTGGGTTGTCTCTAAATGTCTAATATGTGATTTCCAAGATGTTGAATATCATGCACATTACACAACACTAGACATCTCTGATGTCAGGCAAATTTGCTAACTCTACTTCCAAATGTTACCAAAAATCCACATAGTTCTTAAAAAGAAGAGAAAACAAAAGTAGGAGAGATGACGGTATGATTTACCAAGCAACAGGGACAGCAAGTCATTAAGAGTACGAGTCTGAGATTTTGGACACTGACTTAACCACACCATTATGACAGAACCCTCTGTCAGCTTCTTCAGTTTTGGTGTTGTTTGATCCTGTGTTTTTAGCCTTACCTTCTTTACCCTTCTCCCACAACCTGCAAGAAGGAAAGTGATTCCTCTCTGGCCAGCAGTATTCAGTGCCTAGAGTGTATCAGGCTGAAGAAGGAAGGATACACTGATGATGGTTGGTCACAATGATATGCAGCCTGAAAATCCTTCAAAATACCTTTGAAACTAGATATCTTGTGCTAGGCTGAATACTAAGGAAAGATGGCATAGACAGCAACATCACCAGCTGAACTGTGCTGCACAATGATTACACCTGTTATTACCCAATGCATGTTATTATTAGCATTTTTTGTGATTCAGCCAATGAATCCAGCCAAGAGGATGCACCAGAGGAAGCAGTATTGCGCTGTCAGGTGGAAAGACTAGTTTACTTTTTTCTCATCTTGAAATCATATGATTTTTATCACCTACCTCTTGGCCTCATTCAGGGTTTATGGGAGGGTATTTGGCCAGAAGTCTGTGAGTCTTTGCTGCTCTCAGCATTGCTATCTACATCTATTTTCTAATCCTCTGCTTGTTGGCATGTACATTAAGCACAAATTTAGCCCGTGTTTAGAGGAAGCTGCAATGAAAATTCTTTCTTCCTGTTCCTCTTTATCCTGGCCATAATATGACAAAATATACTAGGATTTGAAGTTCTTCCCCACTTACTGGCTTACCATGAATGTAATTAAAAATAAAACGTGTTTGGAAGATACATCCATAGCACTATCTTAAAGAACCTTAGAACCTCATGGAGTACCTATTGTCATGGTTTTTACTTTCATGGAAATACCATCCGTCTACACCTGGAAATACTTTTCCTTCTCATTTTGCCACTGTACAAGTCACTGCACATATCCCTATTTCTCCTGCTTCTGTTGGTACTTACTTAAAAAAAAGAGCAGGTTTTTTGGGGGGAAAGTTACGGCTTCTTCCTTTGTATTTGTGTGGAGGTTCAGAGGACTTTGGATTTAGTTAGGGTCTCTGGACACTGACATAAATTGGATAGGTACTTGTGACACTAAATATGCTTGGGGTAAGGAGATTTCCACCAGAAAGTTCTTTCAGCCAGGAAATGTAACTGCATGGCCTTGTCCTTTCTCAGAACAGGCACCTGAACAGATGTCTACTTCCCCACAGAGCTGGGGACGCTGCAAGAGAAAACTCCTGATTTGCTCTTTGGTGCTGAAAGTGTCAACAAGTCTAACAAATGATAGAAAGTGATTGTTTCTCTTTTTGCTTTCAGAAGAAAAAACAAGCTTAGAAGAACACTAGTTTTCTCACCTTTGGGTTATCTTTTGCTAGAGGTTTGGTGGAAGAATGCCAATCTGCCGACCACTGCCTACCTCATGATCAGCAAACGGTTCCACTTCTGAGGCTGTAAAATGTAAAAAGGCAGGTATAGGTTTACTATTACGTACTGGAGATTTCCCAGGCTTCTGTCACTGCTATAAAGAATTTTACAAGATTGAGCTGTAATTCCATATTGTCACATTCTACACATGGATCTTCCTTACATAAATCCTGTTCTTAGAAAGTTTTAGGTAGAGACCATCAAGGTCCTAAGGACGGCAGGACGTAACTGGCTTTGGCTAGATGGACCAATGAGCTTACTTAGTGTATGTCAGGAGATTAACTGTGACCTGAAAGCTAGGGCTCAGAATTTGTGGCAGCACTTGTCTGGAAAGCCCAGATGGCTCTCTAGTCTGTGCCAAGGTCCTCAGATTAGTTTTGCACCTAGAGGGAGAGGCAAAAGCAATCCACTCTCCATCTCTTGCAGCAGGGATATGGGAGGTTGTTACATATGAAAAAGAGCAACAATGAGAAAGGACAGGGATGACAGGGTGTGAGGGCAGAAGACACAACTCTTCGAAAGTCCATCAGATTGCTTTTAACTCCATTCATGTCTTTTACCCTTTCTCCTCTCCCTCACCTCTCCTACTTTCCTTCATATCCCCAAACCTTCAGTTCCATTGCGTCATCAAGCCTACATATCAACCTTCCCACTTACACTTTTGACTCCAGAGCTGACACTTGCCTTCAAGGTCACATCGTGTTGGAGGTCTCAGTGCTGGGGCTGGATGAGTTGTTTGCTCACACAGCAATGTGCAATGATACACGTTGGTTCCTGGAAGCTAAACAGTCATGTAAGCATGGCACCATACCCAGGGTAGTTAGTGTGATGTCTCAGGGTGAATTGGGTTAGGCTGTTAACTGCTGAGAGGAACGTGAATGACTTCTGCCACCAAGAACATCTGTCTGCCTTCCCTTGCCCTGCTGCAGATCTCCGCTCTCTGCTGAGCCTGTTAGGAGAACTCACCTGATGTCAGCAGAGGAGAAATCTGCTACAGCACCCAGTGCCTGTAGCTATTTTTATTTTACACAGAGTAAACACTTGTGCAAAATATGAACAGCAGAAAATGTGGTAGTAAGAAAATGTAATAGTAAGAATTTGGGGCTTTTTTGTTGTTTATTATTTTTTCTTGTTTATTAGGACGTTCCACAAAAATATTATAAAAAAGTTTTTCACTGTGAGGGTGACAAAGGGCTGGAACAGGCTGCCCAGGGAGGTTGTGGAGTTTCCTTCTCTGGAGACATTCCAACCCCACCTGGATGCGTTCCTGTGTGACCTGCTGTAGGTGGTCCTGCTCTGGCAGGGAGGCTGGACTAGATGATCTTCCGAGGTCCCTTCCAACCCCTAACATTCTGTGATTCTGTGTGATTCTGTGATTCTGTGATTTTTATTTTTTTTTAGCTTGTCCTCAGAGGATAAGCCTGGAGAAGAAGAGCAAGACAGCAGAGGAGTGGATACTGCAAAAGGACAGACAGTGTCATGTCTGGTTTTAGCACAGCTCCAAGGGTTTTACAAACAGGTCTTGAGGATAAGTGGGAGAGTGTTGCAAGTGAGATGCATTCATGGAAGTTGTGAGAGAATTTGAAGTGAAGCAGATACACGCTAAATGTATGTGAAAGAAGCAGGTAGAAGGAGAAGGAATAGCTCAGAGTGGCCCCTAAGTGCTGGTAAGTTCACAGTGTTTTTCCTTTGGAGAGAAAGTGGAAGGCTGTATCCTGCCTTGGCTGAGTTCCTCAAGACAAGGCCTGGTCTAGCTTCCCTTGAAGTCAATGGAGAGAATTCCAATGACGTCAGTGGGACTTGGGTTTGGGCCATAATTACTGGAAAGGCCCGCAGTCTAAACGGAGAAAAGTCTGTAGCCATACGTAGCTCCATCCCAGGTTAAAAATAAATATAAAAAGTGTATTTCCAGGTTTAACATCCCCAGCACTGTAAATAGATGCCTCTTTCCCCCATCACAGATGAAGCACTGTTCAGATTGACTGGATATCTTACAGAGCCAAATGGCTTGAACTTTTCCCCAAGGCACAGAAATAAATTCAAATACTTCATAAAAGCAAAATAGAAGAGGAAAAAAATAAAAATAATAATAATATTAAAAAAGAAAACAAAGAAGAGGAAAAGAAGAAGAAGAAATTCTGGTAACAAATCTTCTTGCTGCCCAGGCAGCAAGTTCACTGGAGCATTTCATGAGCCCTGGGCTTCAAAAAAATCCGCAAAAATAAATACATCCTTTGTCTGGGAGAAATAAAAGGTTTTTTTCATGTTTTTTTAAAGCACAGACAGTTGAGAGAGTAGCTACTTGAGGTCTGTATTACTCCAAATGTAATATCTAAGAAGCAAGGGGCTGCTCCCAAACCTTCTTTTGCCTCTTTCATGATGCTAAGAACATCTAAAACCACTGAGTGAGCATCAGCAGTGAGGATCAGTACTCCTACATGTTTGCTGCTATCTCACTAAGTAAGTACTGTGTGCCAACAGCAAGACCCTCAGCTGGGGCAAGCCATTAGCATCCCTGCAGTCCTTGACTATGCCTCTCCTCACCACCCCTCTCCTACCAGGCTTACACAGGCCCTTTCACCTGCTACCCCCAGAAAGCAAAAAACACCCCAGTTATCTCTTGATACTTGAGCTCTGTGGGCCCCAAATGAGGGACAGTGACCTTGCATCATCCCATACCTTGCACTGAGGCAGGCCGTGGTGTGACCCCGATGAGTAGACATAAGCGGGAAGCTGCTGGGTTACGGCACTGATCCACAGGGAAAGCCCTGCCCTGCAATCACTTCCTGGAAGGATATTTGCTGATGAAGCTAACAAGTGGCTTCACATGGATTTGCTGGGGTTGCCTGGTGTTCTTTTATTATGAAAAAGCACGAATTAATGGCAAGACTGATACTGCTGCTTGAAGCCAGGATCTGTTTGTTTTGGTTTGTAGCTCCATTCACTTTGCCAAACAGTTTGATCTGCTGATGCCTGTGGAGCTGTTTTGAAAGTGTAACCACTAGTGTAACATCCTTTGCTTATTGTGAAATATTTGTGAAAACTTCTTTTATTAAACCATTGCTTAACAAGGAAAATGAAACATTCTTACTAATAATCTCATGCTCTCCTGTCTGTCTGTCTGTGGAAGACATCTCCTGGGATTTTCTCTCAAGTATGAACTCATCACGAGTCCCTTTGAAAGCAAAAGAACTTTTGCTGTTGACTTTAGTAGGTTTTGGATCAGCCCCCTGAGAACAAATCTGACATTTAAACCTGGCAGGAGGACAACAGGTTTTTTATCTCCATGCCAGTTATTCACGCGTGTAGGCTGATGTCCATGTCAGACCTTAGAGGAAACAGTAGGTACACAGGGCCAAATTCCTCCTTGCTCCACAGGCTGGTATAGACCTTTTCTGCATGGTGCAACGTGAATGTAAACACAGTACTGAATAAGAATAACTTACATACACATCATAGCAGTGCTGATAGAATTACCACACCTGTAGGTCAGTGGACAGTTAGGCTGAGGAAATGTGAACTATAAAAAAGCAACGTACTGCTGCCAGTGCATATTACTGATTGGTGTTTGCTCCCTTCCCAGACTTGCTTGGCTGGACCAGTAGAAAATCTCTCCCACAGAAGAGTTCTTACTCTTTTTTAATAAACACACTACATGGCCCTTTAACTTCTGCATCCAGTAACCCTCTATTTCGTAGTCTGGGGGGCTTACCAAACCTGGAAATCTCTGGACCACCCCTGGAATTAACTTCTGTGTAGCTGTAAAAAATCCTTTTTGAAGCCATTTATCCTTTCAGTTTCCCCTGCATTGCATGACAATGGATTCCATGTTTCTTGCCTTACAGGAGGTAGATGAAAGGACATTTCTTTTTCTATTTTGGTCTTTGTTTTAAAATTACTGCCTCATACACTTTGTGGGATGCCTGAAATCACTATGTGTCTCACAGTTCCATCACTGTGTGTCTCACAGTTCCTTCACTGTGTTATAGAGCAAATCCTTACCCTTTCATCTTTATTGCATCATCCATTATTTTATAGGTGTCTATCACTTCTCCCCTACATTCATCCTTTTCCAAGCTGTCCTACTCTACTTAGACTCTAAGTATATTTCAGGGTCTTAATCATCCTTTTGATCAGCCCTTTGAGTCAGTTTCCATCTTCATAAAATAAAAATTGCATTAATTTTTCCACTGAAGGATGTCAGACTGCTTAAGAAATTTGGAAAAATCTGAATAGGTCTGATAAAGTAATCTTGTATGTGCTTTTATTGCTGTGGTTCCTGAGAAACTGCTATTACAACTGGATATGCTGACCCAGTGGATGCTGGAATAGTGATTTGGAAATCTTCTGTCTGAGAAAAACAGAGGAATTTCTCTTATTCTTGCCTTCTGTCTTTATTTTAGGAAGCAATCAAACTGCTCCCAGCTGGGTGGATCTTTGTTTCCATCTTTCCTCTACTGCTAGGCTATTTTGGTTATAACTATATCCTGATAAATGTTTAAAACTCACAAACTGTAGCTAGCTTAGGAAAATCATGGTCACAATGACATTTGGACATATGTGTTTTGACCTAGTGGGACCTGGTTAGTTTGAGAGAAACACCCAAAGTGCAGCTAGTTAAGGATGCTTTTAACATAAAATGATGTAGGAGAGACCTGGTGGAAATTGGTATCCGCAAATGAAAAATTGGGGAATATATGAATTATGTAAATTTGTTAGTTTTTATCTACTTCTTTCTCACAACAAGAAACAAACTTTTCTATCCCTCCTCAGAAAAGTATCAAGCCAATAACTGCAAATGGAAGGACATAATTTAAAGTGCTTCCCCTCTCCTCTGAGGAAACCAATGGGGTTAACCATGCAGCTGATTTTGTGAAGTATTTTGTAATTGCATACTGAATTTTTGTCAAAAGAGCTTAACTTCTGTTAAAGCCCCCAAAGAGGAGCCCACATTTCCTCATTTTGAAGAATTCTTTTTTTATGCTCTGTTTGATTTTGAAACCCTGGCTGCGGTCCAGCTGGAGCGTGCAGCTACAGGCTCCTTTGAAATCGCAGCTCCCATCTCCCTGGGTCCCCCTTGGAAGTCACAGCACTGAATGTGATAGCAGTAGATCCATCAAGAGCTGGGAGATCCTGTTGTCAGGAGAGTGATTATGAAAAGAAAATTCCTGAAAAGAATTAGAAAATCATATCTTCCCTTTAGAACCCTGCAGGTCTTTTTTTTTTTTTTTGTCTTCTTCGGTACCCCCACACCTCATTTATCCCAACACCTCTGTTTACACAATAGCAGGATTTTTCCAATAGCTTGTGGTCTATTTCTCGTTCCTCATCTGATATCGTAGTTCCAAGGAAGTTACTTGGAAAGGATATATTTGAGGCTGATGGAAGAGTCACCGTGACTCAGTATATCGAAAGGTCAGTATCATTAAAGCAGTTCTGTTTTCACTTAGTTGTATTACAGAACCCTCTACAAGCATATTCTAGCTGAAGAATAAATAAAATGTACTAGAATCTGAACCTAGTACATATAATCTGATAACCTAACGCATGTATCCAATATCCTGATGGGACGCACCCAAGGGTGCTAAGGGAGGTGGTCAATGTTACTGCAACACCACTTGCAATTATCTTCAAAAGGTCTTGGTGACTGAAGGAGGTTCCTGAGGACTGGAGGAAAGCAAATGTCATCCCTGTCTTCGAGAGGGACGAGGGCAACTACAGGCTGACCAGTCTTATGTGACTGAGGGAACAACCTTGGAAACCTTTCCCGAACATGTGAAAGACAACTGAGAATAGTCACTCTCAATCTAATGATTTACAAAGCAGAAGCAATGCCTGAAGGTTGCCTTCTAGGATGAGATGACTGGTTTCATGGATGAAGGCAGAGCAGTGATTGTTGTTGATCTTTCTTTACAATGAGGGTGGTGAAACACTGGAACAAGTTGTCCAGAGAGGTGGTAGAGGCTCCATCCCTGGAGACATTCAAGGTCAGGCTTGATGGGGCTCTGAGCAGCCTGATCTAGTTAAGGATGTCCCTGCTCACAGCAGTGGGGTTGGACTAGATGACCTTTAAAGGTCCCTTCCAGCCCAACAAATTCTATGATTCTACGATTCTATGATCTTGACTTTGACAAGACTTTCAACACCATTTCCCATAGCATCCTCCCTGACACATGGATGAAGTGTGGGTAAGATAATTGGGTTGTGAGGTGGATTGAAAATATCAGTTACACTAGTGTGATCTCAGCAAACTGATAGCTTGATTTTCCCGGTCTTACTGCTGTTCCTAAGTGGTGAGGATTTTGGCCCAGAGAGTGCTGCCAAGAGAAAACATTTAATATCAGAGAGCTTGAGGGTAGGACAAGAGGTAACAGAGCCAACTATTTAAGCCACATCTGCTGGCTGAATTTCCCACTGAATAGTACCTTCCTGGGGTACCATATCTGTCTATGTTGATCCTCCTTCTCCCTCTTCATCCACTGAGACTTTGACCTCAAATTCCCAGACTCCATATGGTTTCTGTGTCCCTACCCTAATCTTTGGCCCTAGAGACAGGTGATGACATTTTATCTGCTGACAGAGCAACCCTGCTGACAGAGCTGCACCATGACAAGTATAACATGAGAGAACAACTTCACAAATGGAGGGAAATGTGACAGTGACAACCTGACATCTTCCATAGGTCTACACATCACCCTCTGCCAGCAAAGACAACTGATACTGAAACAATCAAATAACCCTACAAATCTGTACCAGAGCCTGAAGACCCTGAGGTTGCAACTGCTGTGACAACAGCATGAAAAAAGCTGAAACTGGTTGTCTTCATTAAGGTACCATGTCTCTCCATTGTTATACATCCACCACTTTCTTCTTCCCCTTAATTTTAAATGTCAGTCTCTCATCTGTCATAAAGGAAAAAAATATAAGAAATAACCCTCAAAACTTAAAATCCTCTCTCTCTCAATCTGTTCGAGTTACTTCTGTACCACGGCTTCATACTTTCTGTTTCAGCAGCATTTATCCTAGAAATTTATTAATGAAAACAAACAAAGATTTCCTGGTGGCACCATCCTGCAAGAAATATTCACAATTTTATTATTAATGGATGTATGCCAATTTCTGTTATCTTTGAATGAAAACCAGTAGTTACACTGAAAGTAATTCCATCTAGACTTTGCTTGCAAAAGTCTAGAGACAAGATAAAATCAAGGTTACAGTGAAAACATAAGGCAATATAAATATTTTTGAAAGGTAATGAAGAAAACTGGGCATGGAACTGTGAAAATCTGTCTTATTTGCCTGTTCTTTAAGTTGCTGGGCAAAAATTTTTAAATGCCTGAGTTTGAGAGCAATAAAAACCATTACATCAGAACAAAATTTACTCTGCAGTAAATAATACATCACTGACTGCGCTGGGCTCTCATTACTCATACAGGATGTACAAGGAGTATTACTTTGGTTTTAACCTTCCAAGGACACTTTGTTTTCATTCATTCATCCGTTGTCTTCCTAAGTCCTACGTGGGAGACAGAGAGGAGCAGCACATGTCCCATAGGATGACAAAGAGTACCATAGCCTGTCTGTACTGAAAGATGTAAACACATATACACAGCTAGGCAGGAAGTTCTGGGGTGGTAAAAGAAATTGTTTTCATAAAAACCCAACTCCCATTGTTTGCCCCCCTTCTACCAGGGAAGGCAGTCAGCACCTCCGAGACTGAGATGAGTGGGGCTCTGACGCTGGACAACGTGGAACAAAATGCTGGCAGCATCCATTGTGTGGGATGGTTAATTGCATCCTGATTATGGGTTCTAGAGGAGCTGAACTGACTTCATTGATCCAAGATGATGCCCAAGAGAGGGAGGGGTAGCTGCTGCCTCTGGACTCTGTTGGTACCAGAGTGCAGCTGGACAGGGCTGGAGACCTAAACTTGCAGAGGGAATGGGGTCTGGTTTGTCTTGAGGCACCGTGTAGCTTTGACTTGAGGTTTCAAAGCATTTTCTCCTGGAGTCAAAGAGAGAGCTAGAGGAGTCAAATGGACAAAAGGGGTGATAGTGTGTACTCCTGAGTGCTCCATTCCTCCCGAGCACACATCCAGTGTGCTGTATTCAAAGGAATGATATTTCCATACGTACGCTGAGGGAATTGAATCAGGTGCCCTTTTTCCTGACTCATTCTCCATTAGCTGATCTTATAGTCAGATGCCTTTCACATCAAAAGTGGAGAGTGACAGGGAAGCACCCTCATACATCCACAGGAGTGTCAGGGACATCATTGCCGTTCCTGTGCTGGAGACATATGATGGAAACTACATGTATAAATCTACAGGGATTCCTTTCCTCAGCATGGAAGCAGCATCTTCTTTGGCAGTCTGGACACCAGTGACCAAATCAACCTGTTCATAGCACAAAGCACTGCAGAGTTTCTATTAATCTTCCCAGAGTTCCTCTCTGGGAGCCACACACAGTTGAAATTGGCACAGTTGCCAAAGGATGCCATTCCAGCTGTTTGTGTGCTTACATTGGAAGTCAAATCAAGGAGTTATACCTGCCAAAAATGAAACAGTTTGGTCATTGTTTTTACTGGGTTGACTGATGGCCAGTATGGGGCAACCTGGGGTGCTAGCAAGTAGGTGAGGGCAAAAGGAAGGCCTGCCATTTGCAGGAGTAATGCTGGCTCCATCTTCAGTGAACCACAGCCTGATGTTTTGTTCTGATTGCTGTAGCTGCAATTTTTTTTCTTTTGTTGTGTATTATGTTACTTGTACAGTGCTTTATTCTTGTAAAAGGAATTTTTAGATAGAAAAATTTCCATGTGTGTATCTTTCTTGAGGTGCCTTCCTCTCAAGCCGGTATAAATGAAATTAATTTCCAGGATAGGCATCTTTCCCTCGAGTGTATTGTAGAGCTCTCTAAGAAATGCCAGCTCCCACCTCCTTGGCACAAACCTCTGTTTTTTACTCTCAGAGTAACGCAGCCCTGTTTCTCCACAGAGCACTGAGCAAGAGTTACCATGCAAGATCTGCAAACATCAAGGCTTATGACCCGCCTGTATCTAATATCTGTAAAATGTAGCTATTTATCCCAGAGAGTAACAATATATTATTGTGATTGCTCCACCTCTGAGGAAAAGAGAAAATAAATCAATGGTAATGAACGCACACAATCATCTTCGGTTTGGCCAAAGTCTCTGTTTGAGATTTGATCTACTGTAATGTTTATCCAGCTCTCCCCTTCCCAATCAGAGAAGCAAAAAAAAAGTTGAAAGAAATAAAAGTGTGCATTTATTTTCAGTGTAGCAGAGTTCACATCATGTTCGTTTTAAAGTGCTACCCTCTCAGGATCTGACCTCTGTATTAGTCCATACAACATACACTTGCATATAGAGGGGTTGCTTTTAGGCTTGTAATTGATTTAGTTTCATGAATAAATATGACCTGGCATAATATTTTGCAGATTGCAATTCTGATATCATTTTTGGGTGGTACCAGCTTATTGGGTCTCTTAAAATGTGCAACACACCTCACGTCTGATAGATATACCAGAGAGAAAACAAAACGATAGTCCCATTTACGTCTTCTTTCTCATGCTGGTACTGGGAGTGCAACACCACGCTTGTACCTTGGCAGTCACTCAAGGACTCTCATGAGAGATGGGAGATGACTTTGCCTTCTTTCAGGAGGCTGATTTGGACACCAGCATCCAGATCTTCAAAGCAGATGCTTTGGAAATAAGTAAAATGTAGGGCATCCTTTTCTTGCCCTCTCTGTGGATGTGACAGTGTCCTTTCTCCCCGCACTCTCCATTTGCACAGCTAGAGCCTGACCACAGCATGGGCTTATGGAGACCGAGAATAAGTGTCTGGACTCAGATGCCAAAATATAAACATCTAGTGCTATTTCAGCTGCTCAGGGGATCAAAAACATACCAAAAGTATGTCAGCCAAGGCTGTACTGGATAGACAACTGAAAGGCAGAGTAGCTTAGTGAAAGAAAGTATCAGGTTTCAGATCCCAATATCCACGTCTCTGAATTTCACCCATGTGGTCACATTCATCTCCAGGCTCTGACACTGTAGGCAAACTATTTTTTCCCATGTTCAAACATGGGGTGAACATGCTAAATTTGAAAATGCCAATTTGTCTTAGCAGAAGTGCTCCCCAAGACTAGATTTGTCACCAGAGCTTATGGCCTCTCATCTTTCCCAGCTAAACAGTATGTCAGTTGCTTCAGCTAACTTCCTTTCCACTGTGAGGAAATGAAACGTTTCAGTCTTGGATGGAGTTGTGTTGAGAACTACAAAAAAAAAATTACAGGGGGTTTATGCTTCAAACTCCATTGTTTTGTCAAGATTTATAAAATTTAGTTACTTGATTTGGCTAACTAAATGCTGCTTATATAAAGGTCCTACTTATAAGAGGTTGTGCCCACCTCTTCAAGCCAAAAAGAAATGATCATTTTCCAAAAAAAAAATTGAGAGGGAACAGACTCAATGCTACTGCAAAGCTGTGAAAAAATGAGGTAGATCCCCTCAGGTTTGCCCCAGACTTCCCACACTCCAGCACCAGTTGAAGATGCCTTCCCTTCCCTTCTTCACTCTCCCCTTGTGTGAAAGCAGAGGAGCTATAAGTTTGCACTCACAGGTCCCTAAGGACCCTGAAGGAAATCATCTCTGGCAGCACCTTGTCATAAACAGTGTGTTTCAAACCGTCCTCTTCAGAAGTCATAGCAGCAATCTGTTTTATTGAGATCTACAAGTAGCTGTCACATCTCAGGCCACAGAGGTGATACCTCAGGGGTACTGGACCTGGCATTTCTTGTCCAAGACAGCTCCTTATATCCCTTGCAGTAACCCACATAGTCTACACTAGGAATTTTGAGACAACTATTTTGCATCTTCTTTACACTGCTCCCTTATGGAAGCAGTACGTTCATACTGGTAAGCAGGGAAGTCACTAGTTACCCTGACCTTAACACTGTGTGTTTCACCTTTTTTTTTTCCCAAAGAACAAGAACAGTGAAGCAGTCTCTGTGTCTTGACCCAGAGACAGACAGCAGACAGGACAGACAGGTCACTTGTTGTTTATCAATAACCAAGTATCATAAATAACCAAGTAACTTCTCAGCGACTTTGGGCCCATGATGCAAACCTTTGTCAGGGACATTTGTGTGAACATGATGGGGTGTGAACTGCTCATCAACAGAAAAAATAAGCAGACATTAGCAAATTCCTCACCTTTGTTTACCTATGCACAGAATACATCTCTTCTGTGTAGGAAAGTGCTGCAGTCATCCTTGAACATGTTTGGTTTTGGTTTCTTTATGTTGAACCTCTTCCAGAGTCAGACTGATGCCCAATAGTACTCGTTTGCAGGGGCGTAGGTCTGCTTCTTCTGTAGGCTGTCCCAAACACAACTCGCAGCTCAGGCCTGCAGTATGACAAAGATAGGCTTTGGCTGGTAGCCAGGAAAGCCAGAACCCCTGGTCTGACAGTCAGTGTAAAGCTAAGAGAGCTATGATACCTGGTTCGGTAAGGAAATTAGGTGAGAATATATGTGGACAATGTGGGCCGGTGGCATGAATACTTTTGTGTTTACTTCATACACATTTAGCACTGGGCTGAGATTTCTTGGCCTCTGGGCGGAAAACCCCAGCTTGTGTCCAGATGAGTTGATGACAAGCAAACATAGGGCAATGCGGTCTTATTCATGTAAGCAATATCTCTCAGACTAATTCTGCTCTTACTCCTTGTACTAGTTTGATGCCCCTTCTCCATCCTTCACTTCAGGGCAATTATGTCTGAAATTTGACTGCATCCTTGGAGGAGGAAGGCCGGGTTGGGGCAATGAGGACATGCAGTGTCTTGTTTAGCAATTACATCTAACAGATAGAAAATGTGCTCTAAAGTAAATCTCTTGCAAAAGATAAATGTTATTATTATGAATTATAATTTATGGAGCGAGTTACCATTTAATAACATAATGGTGTACTTTGATGGAACCCTTTATCCAGGGATCTCACTGAGTTAGTGGTAATGAATTTAGTGTTGCTGAACTCCATGGGCAGATGTAGAAACTGAGGCATGGGAATGTTCTTAGTTCATCCTGTCAGGTAAAGTGCAAGAGCCTGCATCAGGTGAATAACCCATAGCTCTTTTGCCTCTCACCCTCTGCCTTTAGCCACAGGCTGGAGATCAGCAACCTTGCGGACTCCATCTCACAGGAAAGGTTTCACTCTGTAGTCTTTATGGTGTCTGGGCTTTCAGATGCACATAGGATGTTGGATCACGCCTCTTTCTTATCAAGGATGTTATAAATGATTTCTGTGCTTTGACAGGTAAAGATATGCAAGGAAATAAAACATTAACATGAGTTTTATCTACAGGTAGCTGTTTCTTATTTATTGCACTGCCACTGTTACTCATCAAAATCACTCCCTGAAGCACCCATGAAGGCACTCTTTCCCCCAAGGTAACCCTGCTCCTTCCATTTACCCATGGGGAGTGCTGAATGTCCACTTCATCATAAATTGGTTTAACTCTAGGTGATAATTAGGATGTATGATAAACAGCCATGTTACTGTAGTCATTCTCAGCACAGAAGAGACTGGGGAAGAGAGTTAACAGTTCAAGTGGATATTGAATCACTTTTTGTCCCTGAACTACTAAGAGGTCTGTTTCAGGTCAAAGCTAGGGTCGCTGATAGGCCAGCTGAAATCAAGTTCCTGATGCAAAATCCTTTCATTCAGGACTTTGTCATCTCAGTTCCTCCTTTCTCTGCGTTCCATGGAGATACCACCGCCTTCTAGATGGAGAGTGAAAACCAACAGAAAACAGCAGAGAGGCCTACATTCTGAAGTTACTCGGATCTTTTGACTTGTTTCTACCTGCTTCCCCACTCTTCACAAGCTGTCTCTGCACAAGACTAATCAGGAGAAATTTCATAGCAGCAGCTATTTTTCGAGTGATCTCATGAAAAGCTATTGCAGTGCCAAAATAAACAATATATCCTGATGATGAGTATCACTGTAGAGATCTAGAGTGAACTGGCCTTTATTTTTTGGTATTATTTTTCTCTCTCTGCCCTTTCTCAATCCCTCTAAGGCCAGCAAAGTGCAGTTGCCTTCCTAAAAGTGTTTGCATTACCATAACTCACAGATGAACTCAATGCTTGTGTTGTCTTCTCTGGGGCTAATGGCAAGGCTGTCTGAGGAGATGGAAGGTACTCTAAATGCTCAGACATTGATGCTCTGTGGTCATTTTTTATAGCATCCCTGAAACGTTAAGCTGATGGTGGCTTTCTCACTTCCTGGGACTGAGGCTCATACTGCTAGCATCTTGATCCTGAGTTTTCTCAAAGCACCAAGTATAGACATCACCTTAATGTTTTACTGGGGTGTAACCCGTACTCTTTGTCCAGCAACAGCCACCTGCAGACTCTAGAAGAGATAAACAGGAGAAGTAACTTGTAGGATTCTTATCGCCTTTTGTGGAAAGAGTGGGGCAACATCACTAGAAAGTAATGGAAGGAGTCCAGCAATGACACCTGGAAATTCTCAGGTATTTCCTGTGGGTGCTCTTGTATGCGAATGGGAGATATGCATTTTGAACACAGTCACTGAAAAACTGTATTTTTGCTTCCTTCAAATTGCTGAGTTGGAAGAACAACCAAGTAGGAGGAGGTGGAGATAGGCTCTCCCAGTCATTGATGGATAGGTTGATGGTACTGGGACTGAAGAAAAGACTCTTCCATCTTTTATCCTGTATCTGACAACAGCCAATGATGGATGAAGAATAAAGAGCATACACAGTAATACCTTGAGGTCCCCCACCCACTGTCAACTTTCAGCTCAGGAGCTTTGCGACTCAATTTGGTTCCTATGTGTTTAATAACTACGAACACCTTCTTCTTTCAGGAACTTGTCCAAATGCCTATGAGAACTCTGCAATGGGAGAGGGCTGGGGAAGGAATCTGTGATTGTTTAGGTAGAGGAAGAATCATTGCAGGCTAAAGCTTGATATTCCTAAAGACCTATGTGAAGGGAGTAAATATTAGCCCTGGGGAAGTGGTTCCTGACAGGTGGAAGGTGGCAGCTCTGTCAAAGGGAGACAACCTGCCAAGTCTCATCCTTCAGAGCTGGGATGGAGGGCAGATATATAAATATGTAAACTATGGCAGAGATAAAATCGTTCTTAAGAATGTCTCTCCTTCCCTCCATAACACCCCTCCAAAAAAAACAGGGTGGGGAAAGAAAATAACAATGGTCTGAGATTTAGTGTTGTGGATGCTGACCAGAATCAGAGGACAGTTTGTTCACATCTGACACACTATGAATATGTTTATTATCGGGCTTATCTGAACCTCACAGCAATCAATTGGATCAATCTACATGAGAGACTTCAGCAAGCCCAGTGCTTCACTGTTTCTTTGTGTTCTGGAAATGCTTGCATTTTTATTGTGTTTGCATATTTATTGTGTTTGCATATTTATTGTGTTTGTAATATATATATTTTTGTGTATGCATTCATTGTTGATACCTTCTTTTTGAGTGCTGACCAGAAGTAATAAACAGCTAGTTATCGAGTTTTACATGCACTAACCTGAAGGTTTAACTCTGCAAATTCTTCACCAAATGTTCGGGAGACATGAATTTGCAGCCTCTGGTAAAGAGTTTCTGTTAAGTTCAGAAAGAAATGGAGTATTACAGCCCTAGAATTACTTTTCCATCTGTCACAGGCAGACCCTAGCCATGTTTGAATCAGACTGGGGATTCTCACTTACACTGTATTCCCCAAAGCCTGAAAGTGAAGTATCCCCATGTCCAACAAGTCAGCTCTGTCCCAGGAGAAGGACTTCAGAAAGCAACAAACAATAAAGAAAAACAAAGCCCAATAGGCAGCAATTCAGCCTATTCCTACATTTGCTGCAATGAGTTTTTGCTCTGAAACTGCCTCTGGGGCTCATGCTCTTCCAGCTACTGCCATCACAGATCACTTACACAGAATTGGTTTCACAGTAGTCAGCAGGTGCAGCGCTGCCCTGTCAGCAAATCGCATTTAAATGAAGAGTTAGTCCTACAGTTAAAATCCACAACCAACCAACAAAAAAAAAAATCCCACCAACAACTGTGGAAAGGAATTTCTACAGTTTGGTTTGATTCCTTTGAGCCAAACTGTGCTCCTAATGCTTAAGACACAGATCTGATACATTCCTGCATACCATGTTCCTTTTGTAATGGCTTTATATAGCAGCTTTTATCATTTCCCTAACAGGTCTTTTATGCTATGGTGAAGGGGTATTCAGGTGTTTTTAGGGCTGTTTTACTACAGTAAGACCATAATAAGAAGGTATTACATTTTTATTGGTGAAACCACATTTTAGAGGTGAAAACAATGATAAAGGATACTTGGCCTGGCGGACACCACCCATAAAAAGAAGCCACTGGCAAGATACATGGGATTGAGCTCTGCAGGAAGGCAAAGGAAAGCAAGACTAATTCCTTCTCATCTCATCATGAAGTCCAAGGAGAAGCTTGTATATATTAATAACTTTGTAAAAACACAAATAAAGAAACAGTCCCTGCCAGATTTAGGTTCCTGCACAGTCATTTACAGACTTGAGGTGAGCCCTGGCTAGGGCTGTTGTTTCCAGCTTTGGAACAGTGTTAATCGGTTGTGCTTAGCTGTTAAACAAGATTCATTTTCCTGGGAACAGGATGAGTGTTTGCTTCCAGCTTGCAAAAAGTTATAGCAGTGTCACAAGTCTCTTTAGAAAGCAAAAAACAGTGAGTGTCAAGCCTGTTTCCTAGTGGTTTCATGAGGGACAGATACTCATTTTTTTTTGCTGCAATGCTAACAACTGAGCCCATCGTGCTACAACTTGAAGATCCATGGGACAATCACTCAAAGAACCTTCACTGGCCCAGGGCTGTGCAGTCTGAAAAGCAGAGGCTCTTCTTCAACTTGGCCTATAGATACAGACCTTTACGTTTAGACAAGAAACACTGTTCATGACACCAAGACAAGGTCTACATCCCTTCCATGGTAGGTTTCAGTGCTGAGGCTCTTCAGCAATTCTAGTAGCAACATGGCCACTAACCTGTTATCCCTTATTCTTCCCACAGCTGTTTCCTTTTCTCTTTCCTCTTGTAGCTTTGCCTTTTTCTTTCTGTGTAAGTAATCCCACACGACTTAGGACAGTGACCTACTGTTTCATGCTAGCAGTCTGTATAAAGGCAGTGACAGCTACTGAAGACACATGGGCCAAACAAAGCTCTCAAAACCACTCTGGCAGAAGTAACGATCCTGTAGATCCTTGCATCTCAGGGTAACGAAAGGCTCTTCTCTGGGATGCTTTCTAATCGGTTATTTCCTATTTCTGTCACTTACTAGAGGCACCAGGGGAATAAAAGCAGCCAAATGTATTGTAACAAATTGAAGCACAGCTGTCCTGGTGCTGGCAAGAGGAACTGGATAGAAAAATTCCCTTGTACGTGAATTTGCTCCTGACTCAAGCCCTGCTCAGCAAAGAACTGATGCATGTGTGTGTTCCTGTCCATGCCCTGCAACGCCAGCTGGAGGTAAGCTGTTGCATAATGGAGTACTAGGTGCTGCACAAAAAGAGATCACCCCTGAAACAGATAAACTTGTCTTATCTCGTTTTGCATCTGTGAAACTAATGAGATGATAACTTTCTATTTCATGGATATGTCAGGAAGGTAGAGGACTGCTTGTCTGAAAAGGTGGTGAGTGTGTGTCACAGCATAAAGAAAGATTTGGCGATGTCTGAGTGTCACAGTGCAGATTCCAGTTTTCACTGCAATATGTTAGTGTTTCCTGGATGGCCAGAAGACTGGACAAGGATTGATTCCTTGTGAATTAAGACAACTGGTTTTTTTTGTCTGTAATTATCAGTCCATGTTAAGTAGGGTAACCATGCTTCAATCTTTGGTCAGTCGCATATGTTTATGAGTAAGTGTGTGTTTATTAATAGACCAAAGACTGACAAGCTTTTGTTTCTAATGGAGATGAGACTTCTGGAGTCAGGTGTGCCAAATATGAAATCCTGAACTCTCACAAATGAGTTCAGATAAAAATATTTTCCTGTACACAGCCAATTGAAGGCTCTTGCTAGGAAGGTTCCATTTATTACAGAGTGCAGTTAAGGTGGTGTACTGTTCCCAGCTGTGTGTTCACTATCCAGCTTTTATAAAACCGGAATAATGAGCTCAGCAATGGATTTTCTGTACTGTTAAAAGGTTGTGAAGGAGTTGCAGAAATGAAGGTGACAAAATGATACACACTCTGATGCACTCTGAGGCTTGCTCTTGTCCCTCTGAACTAATTATGGACCTTAATGGACCACATACATTTTGGCTCCAAATATGTTATTCTTTCGGCATGCTTGTATATAAATTTGTGGAAAGCCATTTACTTCAGAAAGCACCGTCAGAGAAGCTTTTATGTCTCGTGGCTCAATCTAATTGAAGGTGTAAGGGTTTCAACCTGATTCTGAGGTCTCTTTGGTGCTGTGCAAGTTGGTAGATAATGTATGTTATCTAATAATGAAGCTAGAAGCCCTAAGAAGAACATGTCCCCAGATGAGGGACCGATTTTTCAACTGCAGCAATTCGGCATGGTGCCACTGATGATGATTTAATACATGGGTCTTACATTTTGTTAGTTCCAAATGCTTTTCAAATGTTTCAATTTGGTGATTATTTTTTAAGCTTTGATTATTTATTTAAAAATAAAAACCGTGATTACTTATTTCATACCTCCATTTACATTTCATAATACATTTCTTTAATAGTGGTCCCAGCTCCACTTTTATTTTACTTTGCTGAAATGTAAATGACTATACACTCACCACACTTACAATAGACTTTGCGTTGTCTTGAAAAAATGGAAGTCAGTATGGAGATCTCTCATTGACCTCACTGAGGCCAGGATGAACTGTAAAGCTCTGTCAAGGAATTATTAAAACTCTGTAATGAAGGCTGTTATGTGAATCTTTTGTGGGTCTGCCCCTGCCTTCTTTGTTTTCTTAACAGCACAGCCTGTAGGGAGGCTGACAGAGGCGCAGTTTGTGGTTGTTATTCACAGGGACTCCGGGATTTGGGATTTCAATGGTAATTAAAATGATTACTCTTTCCAGCTCAATCCCCAATTGTACAAAATGGGATCTCAGAAGAGATCCCCCAACCTGTGAAACTGTCATGCTCATTTGTCTAAGAAAGGCAGTTACAAGCCAAAAACAATCACTAAAATACTAAGAACTGGAAATTGTCTGCAAGCACCTGGGTCATTGTAAGCCAAGATTTTATTTATTTACTTCCACCAATCAAGGCACCAAGAGTTAGGTAATCTTTCAGTCAATAGGAGAATATTTCATGTCAAAAATGCCATGTAAGAAAGGGAGAAAAAGGTAATTTCCATTGTAAATGGAGAGAATAAGGACGGAATTCAGGCTCACAGAGCTCCAAGGAGTCAAGTGTCTTGTTAGGCTGACCTTTAGAGGCAGTTCTCAAATTCAGTATCTTACTGCCGACCAGAATCACTGGCTTTTGTGTCTCTCTTTGCACTGCAATGTCTGCAAAATCTTTTGAGTACAGGAATCATTTCACACATTGTTAACATGCAGCTGGACTTAAAGGTTTGAGGGTCATCCCACATGGATATCAAATGTTTTAATCTTCTTCTGCCTGTCATCTTTCACCTTTTGGCAGAATAGACTGCATAGCACTTTTGTATGTTTCTCAGTAAGAAATTTTATAATAAATTATTTTGAACAAAATAAATCAAACAATTTAGGGATAGATTTTTCAGTGCTTATAAACTGCTTTTCATTTGGATCGTTGGTACAATTGCCATAAGGTAATTTATGCCATTTGAATACCTGTGTTTCAGTCTATGAGACCACATCAGCATACAATTTTCCTTAGTCATCTGATCCAGGAGATGCAAGTGGAAACCTCTCTTTACAATAAAAGGATATTTGAGAGTCTTCTACTCCCATCAGCAAAATACTTGGTACAAGCTTAACTTAATATTTGTAATCAGTGTAATAGCAGCTGCTTGAGGGCTGTGCTGAATCAGTTCCTTCCTTCTTCCTTCAGCCCATCTTTCTCTTTGAAATGCAAACACTCTCCGAGATTGAAATGCAGCAACACAGATAGGCTTGTAAGATTTATTCAGTGCGAATCACACAAACACTATTTGCAGTATTTGCCCTGATCTGGAGTTATTTTTTCTCCTCCAGTTGTGAAGCAGTGTTAAATTCCAGCCAGCCCTTGCATTGTCCAGTGTCGTTGACAGCAGCTGCTCTGTGCTCCTGCACTGTCATGTCAGGCATGATGCAGTTTATGCAGCATGAGGATGCTGTTTAGTACCACAGGAAGACAGGCTTCTACAAAACCACTCTGCAGAACTCTGTTGCAGGGAAAATAAGTGGAGATCTGACCATACTTCCTGCCAGCTCCTCACACGTGTTTCAATTAATTTGAGATTGTGATGAATGAAGACTAAATGTAAGCTCCACAGCCAGTGCATGTTACTTCCAGCAGACTCATTCCTCAAGGAGGAATGGTTCAGGCAAAGGTCTGCATGACCTAGAAAGGAATTTGATTAACATTTTCCAAAATTTCCCAATCGCTCTTGTCTCTCATGCTTTTCTGAAGTTCTACCTCTTACTGATAATTGGTATTTGTTACATTTTATATTCTTTCTCATCCTGTGGCTCAGCAAATTCTGTGTGAACGTCAACAATCAGTGAAAAGATGTGTTGTGCTAAACTATCAAGATGCCATACTGTGTCATTTTTGTAGCCATCTTTAGAGTTGATTGTCACCTATCCAATACTCCCAGCAAATTACATATCGCTTTGTACAGAAGTACACAAACAACCCTCCATTTCTCTCCCACAGATAAAAACCTCAGTTAATTCAAATAAGTGTCTTCATAGAATCAGTCCTGAAGGATGGTAGTTGTGGGCAAAGGCAACATTATATCTTGCAAAGCACTGTTACAGAAAACCGGGACAGCATAGTTCTAGTTAATTTAGTAAATACTAGTTTAGTTTCAAAACCACCTGTTCCGTTAAGCTTACTTCAGCTCCTTTTCCTTCTATTCGGATGTGTATCCTGTTGCACATACTGCAATGAAAAAATTAGAAGAAATTGACTTACACTTAGGAAGAGCAAATACTGGTGTGCTAGATGTTCCTACCACATTGGCCAAGTAAAATATAGTTTAACTTTGTTTGGACACTAGACAAGTGTAAGCCAGGAGTTGCTCTAAAAAAAATATTCATTGTTCCCTATTTGGCTGCATAGCAACAAACATTTGTCACACTAACATGTAGTGATTTAGATATGTGATGTTGCAGCTGCAGTGCTGGAGACTTTCTGTCTTTCAGGTAAAAAAACCCATGTAACATTCTTGGAAATGAAGAGAGGTGGTTTTAGGCTGAATTTAACAAAAGCAAACCTGGTGCAAGAACTTTTTTAGCATAAGATACAGTTTAATAGGCTTCTGCCTTTGAAAGAGAGAGGAAACCAATGGTTGTCAGAGTGACTTTCATCTTGTAGCTGGATGGAGAAATGGGGAATATTTACTCTGATGTCTCCAAATCATTTTGATTTGCCCTGCCTTCCATTTCCTCCTTATGCTTGTCAGCCTACAGATACATTCAAATTACACTTCAAGGAGTCTGGCACAGCAAAAGTCTTTAATTTCAGAAATGGGCTGAAGACAACAGCACCTGGAGACAACAGGATATTCTAGGAAAAAAAAAATAAAAATGTGAGTCTTCATTACAGCCAGGTAAGATAGCATGAACACTGTAACAAATATCTTCAGTTTTTTAAAAACCTGTACTGAGTCCCTTTCAGAAGATTCGTTAATGACTTAACTTGTATTTTTGACAAAATCTCGGTAACAGAAAAGCTCTCGTTTACTTGTGGCAGAAATATTAATTTAAAAGTTTCAAGGGTTTTTTTTCCTTCCTCAGTATCTTGATCTGAGAAACTTAAAGTGTTCTGACTATTGGCAAACAAGTGCTCTGCTCTCAATCAGGATTTCAAAAAGTCACAAACATTTTCTTGGGATTTTTTGTTTGTTGTTTTGTTTGTTTGATTTTTATTATTATTTTTTATTTCAATGTTTGCTTTTTTTAATAGAAGTAGCTGATTTTCAGTGCATTCTCTGGGAGATTTCAAGTGTCTTATCTTTTTATTTTTTTCTTTATGATTCTTCTCAAAGCTTTCAGTCTAGTTTGAGAACAGTTTAGCCTGTCAGTGACATTGTTAGAAGAAATATGGGTGGCTGCATTTCATTTCAAGGAGAGTGTCCTCATTTCATTTCAAGGAGAGTGTCTTCACTAGCACCTGACTGACTCAGCCTGTGGTCTCATGACACACTGAACTTGATGACTGTGTACTATTGCTTTGCAATAAAGGAAGGGCTATGTCTATTTCTGGAAGGCATGGAAATCCCTTTCAAGATAAGTAAAACAGTGGTGTTGGTACACACAGCTGGCACGTTTACTGGTCACACAGCCACATGTCATCTGGCATCAGGAAAGCAGCCAGTGTTGTAGGCAGGGATTTTCTATCTTATTCCCCACTTCCATTGTCTGAGGCCTGAGTAGGGTGGAAGGATCTAGGTCAGGGCTGCAGCACCACTGCACAAAGAAATAAGGTAAACCACTGGAGGGGAACTTACCCTAGTTTCTTCAGTTGTATAATACAAGCCACAGGACTGTACTGGGTCAGGTCAATCCTCATTATGAATACAGACTGGGGGATAATAGGATAGAAAGCAGCCCTCAAGAGAAGGACTTGGGAGTATTGGTGGATGAAAAGCTGAACCAGCTGAGCCAACAATATGTGCTCACAGCCCAAAAAGCCAGTTGCATTCTGGGTGGCATCAGAAGAAGCATGGCCAGCAGATCAAGAGAGCTGATCCTGTCTCTCTACTCTGCTCTGGTGAGACCCCACCTGGAGTACTGCATCCGGCTCTGGAACTCTCAACACAAGAAGGACATAGACTTGTGGGAGTGGGTCCAGAGAAGTGCCACAAAAATGATTAAAGGACTGGAGCACCTCTCCTACAAAGACAGGCTGAGAGAGCTGGGGCTGTTCAGCCTGGAGAAGAGAAGGCTCTGGGGAAACCTTATAGTGGCCTTCCAGTACCTGAAGGGGACCTACAGGAAAGCTGAGGAGAGACTGTTTACGAGAGCATGTAGTGATAGGACAAGGGGCAATGATTTTAAACTAGAGACAAGTAGATTTAGATTAGATGTTAGGAACATGGTTTTTACTACGAAGGTGGTGAAATACTGGAACAGGTTGCCCAGCGAGATGGTGGAGACCTCATCCCTGGAGATAATCAAGGTTGGGCTTAACGGGACTCTGAGCAGCCTGATCTAGTTAAAGATGTCCCTGCTCACTGCAGGGGATTTGGACTAGATGACCTTAAAAGTCCCTCCAAACACAACACATTTCATGATTCTACAATAAAACACTTGTTCAACACAGCCTGTTGCAGTCTCTGCATCGGTTCTTTCTCTGTCTCTCCCTTCCTCCCTCCCTCCCTCCCTCCCTCTCTGAAAGGAGGCAATTTTGCAAAAACTTTTAGGATTCGTGTTTTCACTCTTGCTTCTATGTTTCACAACCTTCTGAGGAATCCACAGAATCACAGAATTGTTGGGGTTGGATGGGACCTCTAGAGATCATCTTGTCTGACTCTTCTGCTAAACCAGGATTGTCTAGAGCATATCACATTGTATTGCATCCAGGTGGGTTTTGAAAGTCTCCAAAGACAGACACTCCACAGCCTCCCTGGGCAGCCTGTTCTTGTCCTCCCTGGACCGTGTTCCTGTCCCGATGGACTCCTGCCCTCATATTTCCATTTATTTTAATTTATTAATTTTCTCATTTCTCCCCCTGTAGTTTTTCCAGATCCCAACAAGTTTTGAGGACACACAATGGAAAATTTTTGAAATAAAGCAATGAACCCAAAAAGCTGAAAACTTCACTTCACTTCACTGTGAAGTGGCATAACCCTTGTTCACACCCCAGCCAAGAAACATGATAGTGAAGGAAGATGAATGAGGGAAATGATGGGCAAGCAGAACAGATCTACTTATTATCTGAACATCCAGTCCCTCTTGCCCCCAACTAGACTAAATTAAACCTTTAATGATTTGTAGGGATTTGATCTCCATTAGAATGGACTGAATGCTGAAATGGAAGGGTTGTGAGTGTGGTGGTAGTCTATTTGCCTGTCCAAATTTCCTTCCCAGCTTCATTAAATCAAGAGGGAGGCAGTGGAAGACAAGATGAGCAGAAGGGGGAAGGAGCCCAGTGAACTATGGAGGAGATGAAATGGTCGGAGAACAGGGCGAGAGGCAGGGGGAGGGTTGTGGCAGAGATTCCGAAAGAGGCACCGTGAGGAGGCATCTTGTTCAACTCATCATCTGCTCAAAGCTGTGATCCACACCACTGATCACAAGCTTCCACCTCTGAAGCTTTTAACATTTGCTAGGCTAGACTGCAACACAAAACCTGTGTCTTACCAGAGCTGGCCCCAGGGATGGACCATGTCTAGCTCACTCGGTTGAGCGTGGTGCTGAAACACCAAAGGTCATGGGTTCGATTCCTGTTCAGTTCTCATGTGTTGCCTGATGTAGTAGAGAGGTGTCCCTGCCCGTGACAGGGAGGTTAGATTAAATGATCTCTAAGGTCCCTTTCAGCCTAGGCCATTCTATGATTCTATGTCACCAGGGATGCGCAAGGCAGCCGGCGCCTCCTAGCCGGGCCTCTACTGTGCTAGCTCACTCAACCAGGCTGCAGGAAGAGTCTGAGGGACACACTTACTCCCTGCATATCCCCCGAGCCTCTTGCTTTTATCTCTCTTTTCCCGTACTTATTTTTAAAAAATACAGTTATCTTTGAGCTGAGCTAAAGCAATGAAAAATGTATTATTTTTTTTATTTTCTTCTTCTCCTGACCTTTGATTGTTTAGTGCTAGACTGTATTTTTGTAACCTTCCAACCAACAACTGCCTTGATTCATTTTTACTATCAGATTTTAAATATGGTACATTTTCCAGATAAAAACAAATCAATAGTTTTCATTACATTTCACACTGAAATTCAATCAAAATTTACAAGCAGGTGAACTTAAGGTATACCCACAAGCATCCTTCCGAGTCACCAGGAATGAAGCAGGTGATCTTTAAGGAAAGGCTGGATGTAGCACTTAGTACTGTGGTCTAGCCAATGTGATGGTGTTGAGTCAGGCTGAATTTGGTGATCTCAAAGGTCTTTTCCAGCCTCAACAATTCTGGGTGCTTACACAACAAGAATCAATATACAGTCATATCTCCAAGTCATCACGACTCATTGTATCATGTATTGTAAAATAAAGGGGAAATGAAGGACCATTCCTATGTTAAAATATTTTACAGGCTACTTATACCGTGTGTGCAGCAGGCCTGAACCCAGGGCTGCTTGTAAACCAGAGAGCTGTGAGAGAGATAAAGTCTGTTAGATCTATTCACCACGGCGTTTTGTTCTGTTTTGTTCTTTGCTCAAAAAACCTTCCCTGCAAGTCACTGCACAACAGTTCATCACATAGTGAATATTCCTGCACAGTGGTTACGGCTCATAAACCAGGTTGGATCTCTATCCCACAGGAGGGAACGTTTTTCATTGTTTTTTGCACTGCTCTTCTGCTCTTGATTGGAACAAGCTGCTGTCCCTAGGGTAATCCTTGGGCCACTGCCCATCACTGTGAGTGATGTCAACACATTTCTGAATGTGTGGCTATTAGCACTCTTTCCAAACAGGTTTCAAAAAAAAAACTCCTCATACTGTTGTGATCTGTTTGGTAGACATTCCCTCTCCCTTGCCCCCCTTGCTATTGGAAGGAGTGACCGATTATTTTGATAATTTAAACTAGAAAACTATGTAAATTATTGCTTGCTGACCCCAGCTAAGGATTACAGCTGTTTGGAAGGCTAGACAGTGCACTCCCTTCTCTTTAGTCAATAGCAACAAGGAGACGAAGATTTGAATGAAAGTCTAGTTTTCCACTTCAAGTGAAGGGTGGTTCTGGGTGGAGGGAGGCGGGTGAGACATATATGCTACTCCTTCTGGTGCTAGTGCAAGTCCAAGGTACTGCTGGAGTTGAGGGGCTGCAAATTTTGCCTTGGGGATTGTGTCATAGAATGAAGAAAGAAGGACAGTTTGGTCCACCCTGTGGGAAGACTGAGGAGACCTCAAGTCAGGCTTTTGTCTCTTTAAAGCGACCTTTAAGATGCTTGAGGATTTGTTGAGCGTTTACCCGGGGATAAGGCAGCAGCTTCCTCCTCTTTGGAAAGTGGCCAGAAAGACAGAGTGATGGCCTGTGGGTATGACCAGGATGTCATCTCCCCTCTGCTAACTCGGGTCCTCCGCTGGGGCAGCCAGGGTGAGCAGGGAGGACCCCACTCTCCAGAACGCACCCCCTGGCTGTGTGCATGGATACTGGCTGCGGTGGCTGAGCTGCTCCTGGCACACTCTGAGAAGTCAGCGGGCAGGGAAGTGTTGAGAAAGTTGGTGGAAGACATTGCAAGCTAAGACTGCTTGCCTCTGAATTCTCCTGGGGTCTGCATGACATGAGCCACTCCTGCTACCAGAAGAAACCTTACAAAGGACAACTCTTGTGTTATTTGGCATGATTGGCCTCACATGGATGGGGAGGCTTAGTCAAAATCGAGCAGCTCACTTCAGAGTTGAAGGTGCTGTGTAAGTACAACATCAACTCCCACATGCTTTACTACACTGTCCTGTTCCATATATGTGAATTAGGGAATAAATCTACCTCTATACTATGATTCAAAGCTTGAAGTAGAGCTACAAGAGCCAGTTCAGACAAGTCCCGTCTCCAAGATTGTCACATACCCCACATTCTCACCTACTCAGTCCTGTACATACTCATGCATAGACACTTTTATTTGTGTATATACACTTAACTGCATATTGATATAAAATTCTGAAAGCTTTGGAGGTAAAATCAGTAATTCTGCAGTAGCTAGATGCTATTCTATTACTCTTTAGGAATTTCTGACCATGATGGCAGTCATATATGCATTTTTACAGCACCTTACAAACAAGATTTTAAGAATCACTTAACTGGGCATCTGTTTGATTAGGTTATAAGGCGTATTTGGAAATGCCACTCTGAAGCACCAAGCAATTCTGTAGTCTTAATAGAGAATTCCGGAGTGCTTACTGTGGAATAAACGTGTTAGGCTATGCACACTGCAACTTCAAGAAGATAAGGCTAAGATCAAGAAAGGAAACTATTTCAGATTAAAATAGCCGTAAAAGTTTGGAACAGATACTATAAAAGCCCAAGTTCTGAAATCTGTGCCGTCGTGATGTTCTGGTTTACCTATCTGAGCTAGTCTGGTGAAAACTTGTCTTAAATGTCTTTATGCACACATCAATCCTGCTTTCTGGTGACAGTGAAGAGGAATCCTTTGAAATGATTTTAAGCATTTCGGAGGAATGCTTTGCAAATGAGGAAAATGAATCTTCAGCTGAAGTGAGGTTTGAGCTCTGACTAGTTTACTTTTCTGTATCTGCCACCACACCACTGTGAAGAGCACCATGCCTGACTGTTCCTAGCTAGGAATGGTGGGTCTCCCACAGTGAAGCTTATGATACGCAATTGGAAGAAAAATGGGTATTGTCAGGGAAGAGGACAAAGAAAGTGAAAGAACCCATAAATCATGCACATGTTGCCTTTTGAAATTGTTGGCTAGTTAAGGAATCATAACTTGCAAACAATCCTTAGCTTAATTTGTACTTGCTAGCTTACTCAGATCTGTAATCAACAGAGAAAAGCTGTCCAAGCTGATCTGCTCCTATGAAACTAATTCCAGAGTTTAAGTACAAAACAAAGAAGTTTGGCTAGCAAGAGCTCAGCCATTTTAAGTACTCTGACTAGGAATCAAGTAGTGGTGTTCTCTGAAATGTTTTTGTACAACAAAATGAAAATGCAAGCAAAGTCTGAATGAAACACTTTTAATCAAGCTGGTGTAGATAAAATCTGAAAAATGTTTTTGTACAACAAAATGAAAATGCAAGCAAAGTCTGAATGAAACACTTACTTTTAATCAAACTGGTGTAGATAAAATCTGAAAAATCCATCTAAGGAACATGAAGGTGCACAAGTCCATGAGACGTGATAAGATGAATCCATGGGTCCTGGGGGAACTGGTGAACGAAGTTGCTAAGGCACTATCCATCATGTCTGAGAAGTTCTGGCAGTCTGCAGAAGTTCCCACTGACTGGAAAAGGAGAAATATAAGCCCTATTTTTAAAAAGAGGAAAAAGGAAGGCTTAGAGAACAACAGGTTCTAAGCTCTGTGGCTTGCAAGATCATGGAGTGAATCCTCCTGGAAACTATGCACGTGGAAAAGAAGGAGGTGATTGACAAGAGTCAACATGGCTTCATTAATGGCAAATCCTGCCTGACAAGTTCAGTGGCCTTTTGTGATGGGACCACAATATTGGGGGGTAAGGGAAGAGCTACTGACGTCATCTGCCTGGTCTTGTGCAAAGCATTTGACACTGTCCCACACGGCATCCTTGTCTTTAAATTGGGGAGAGAGAGATTTGATGGACTGACCACTTTGTGGATAAAGAATTGTGTTGGATGGTTACAAAAAAAAAGTCGTGGTCAACAGCGCAATGTCTATGTGGAAACCAGTGATGAATGGCATTCCTCAACGGCTGATATTGGGACTGGTGTGGTTTAACATCTTTGTCAGTGACATGAACAGTGGCATTGAGTACACCGTCCCCAAGTCTGCCAACAATGCCAAGCTGTGTGGTGCAGTCAACACGCTGGAGGGTAGGGATGCCATCCAGAGGGACATGGACAGGTTGGAGAGGTGGACACATGCAAACTTCACGAAGTTCAGCAAGCCCAAGTGCAAGGTCCTGCACCTGGGTCAGGGCAATCCCAAGCACAAATGCAGGTTGGATTACAAGTAGATTGAGAGCAGTCCTACAGAGAAGGACTTAGGGGTGTTGGGGGATGAAAAGCTGAACATGAGCCAGCGATGTGCACTCACATCCCAGAAAGCGAATTTCATCCTAGGTTGTGCGTGAAGAAGCATGGCCAGCAAGTTGAGGGAAGTGAATCTCCCCGTATGCTCTGTCCTGTTCTGCTCTGCTTTGCTCTGGTGAGATCCCAACTCCAGTATTGTGTTCAGCTCTGGGGCTTCCAACATAAAAAGACATGGATGTGTTGAAACGAGTCCAAAGGAGGGCTGTGAAAAAGATCAAAGGGCTGCAACACCTCTCTTATGAGGATAGGCTGAGAGAGTTGAAGTTGTTCAACCTGGAGAAGAGAAGGCTTTGGGGAGACCTTGCAGAGGCCTTCCTGTACTTCAAGAGGGTCTACAGGAAAGAAGTGACTTTTTTTTAGGGAGCATAGTGATAAGGTGAGAGGTAGCAGTTTCAAACTGAAAGCAGGTAGATTTAGATCAGAATTAGGAAGAAATTATTTCTGTGAGGGTGTTGAGACCCTGGAAGAGATTTCTCAGAGAAGTTGTGAATACTTCCTTCCTGGAAGTGTTCAAGGTCAGATTGGATGAGGCTTTGAGCAACTTGGTCTGGCAGGAAGTGTCCATGCCTATGGCAGAGGGGTTGGAATTACATGATTGTTAAGGTCCCTTCCAAACCAAACTATTCTATGAAAATAACTGCCAGTATAAGTTGTTTTTGGTTTTTTTTTTGTTAACCAAGAACGAGTCCCAAACAGGACCCCACAAGGGGATTAATAATCATGTTAACAGATCTTCATTGTCATGTTTAATAAGGGTGGCTGAAAAAAAAATAGGCTAGGTGTGCCTGCCTTCGTCATGGTCACACTGTTGTGTTGTTGTGTTGCTGTATTTCTGGTGTGGCAGCATTTTCCCAAGCAAAAATGGAATTATATCAACTTGGCAAACCAGTGTGGAAGCCCTCTTGCTCTTATATGAGGACATGATGGTGTGAGATGATGCAAATAGGCCTTCATCTCACAACTAGCAGTAGTGTAACTATCTGCCCATCTGTCATTTTACAGAAAAGGACAGGAAAATGTAGTATAAGACAAGGTATGACAGAAGGTTTACACATTTTTATACCCTCGTGCAATCTTACGTCTTGTAAAACAACTCAGATGATTCTTTTCATGCCATTAATATAGTAGATTTCTCCAAAGGAGCTATTACTTTTTCTTCATCTCTAAATATATAATGAAAAATTAGGAATGCAGTAATATTCTAAGTTACTATGCTTCATTTTACGGAACTTTTTCAAGAAATTCTGTAAGAAAGCACGAATGTTAGTAGGTGCTCTCTTTAAATTTTCCCTTGCATCTCTAAAACTGAGCCGTATTACATCTAGAATATTATTTTTTAAAAAAATAACATGCAAAGAACATTTTCTGCATGAAGAACACATACAGAAAGCATTTGCACAGATTTTCCAGTAGGTTTTGTCATATTTGAGCAGGAGTTTAAGTTAAAAGGCATCTTTAATTTCATTGTCAGACTCTTTCAGAGAAAAAGGAAGGGAAGGTATAGTGCTCTCCCAGTTACTGTAGGTACAGTGCTACCTTTTTTTTCTGCATAGTTTTACACACAGTTGGGAATTGACTAGTAGCTTTAGAGGATTGGTATAACCTCCAGTTTTAAATCATGTTAGAAGAACAGAATAAAAAATACAGATTAGCTAAGGCAATGGAGACAAATCTGAATTAGATTTAGTGTCACTAAATTTTACATAAAGTTTTTTCCCAGGACAACTTCTATTCTCCCAGAAAACTATTTAGTGAAAGTCTCAGTGTTGAAGCATTGCAAGGGATATACACCTCTGCTTTGAAGTGCATATTTTATCCTTACTGATTTCATGCAAAAAAAATTATCACAAGCCCATTAACTTTTGGAAGTCCTTCTAGATATAGAGTTTCATCAACTTTTACAGAGAAAGGATGACTTTGTAAACAATCCACTATTTGTCTTGGCTAGTGCTCAAATACTTCATATACTCACTGAAAAATAGGTCTGGAAAGGACTTCTGGATGTGAAGGACTCCAAACACTCTGCCAAAATAAAATCATCTATAACTGTGTCATTTTAGAAAGATATTTACTTCATCTGTTTTTAAGACCTCAGGAGACAGAGAGTGCATACATTACCTAGGAGATACATTTTCCTTGTTTCCTGAAAGAAGATGGTCATGTATGCTTTCTCTTAACCCCCTCTTTTAATTTCTCTGTTTGGGTTAAATAATGTCAGCTTTTGAATCCTTCTCTGTACATTTAGTTTTAATTTTCCTTTCCTATTATCCTCTTCTGCATTTTTAACAATTAGTATACATATTTCTTGAAACACATACCAATTAGGTATGTGCTGGGTAAAACAGGGTATGTTACTTTTCATGCCTTGTGGGAAAAATATGTGTTCAAACCTCCCAGTGGTTTTGTTTCCACAAAGTTGTGGTGTTATTCTTTGTGATAAGCTTTTGAATCCACTCATCCCTGGTGTGTAGCCAAAGAACTGCTTCTATGCCCATTGCTCCCGGTCTTGCACCTGTGCGATTATCCCTGCCTGAGGAAGGACTATTGCACTTCCATTCAATATGCTTAGACTATTTTCAGAATCATTTCTATGCCTTTTTCAGTGTAATTTCAGTTCCACTCTGCTTTGTTACCTACAGATTTTATAAACATACTTCATATTCTTCCATCCCAGCTGTTTCTGAAGACATTGGGCTGGACCAAGAATGAAGTGGGCACCTAATGAGTATTTTCTCATCCTTCCTCTCATTCTCACAATGAACTGTGCCGAATGGATTTCTGAATGCTTTTTCAAAGCAGTTTTGCCCCATTTCACAGTTCATGTTCCTGTGCTGGGGAATGTCAAAAACATCACATGAAACTGTGTCAAAAGACTTTTTTGGGTACAAGATACTTTCTAACTATTACTTCTCCTCAACGCATCAAAGCCACTATTTTATCATGAAAAGAAATTTAATTATCTGCAATGACTTCTCCTTGACAAATCCATATTTGGTTTTTACTCATTTCCTTAGTTTGTTCCAGGCACTTACACACAACTTCATTATTTGTCCCCAATAAGACTGAAGTTAAATCTCATGGGCCTTGCATCCCAAAAACTTTGCATTCCCCTCCTGACAGTATTTTGAGATGAGATTTCTATGTTCAACTTCCAATCCTTTTGCCCTTGATTTGATGGAGAAGAAACCAAGGGATGCAGATTAGGTTGCTCTTGCACCATGAATGAGGTCATCAAAAGAACCTGATAAGCGGTACGGGCCAAGTACTTCATACACATACATATATATAAGAGTCTGAGATTGCTTCAACCAAATATTTATGTTACCAGGCTAAACAGTACCAAAGGTTGTGCCTAGGTAGTGGAACAATATTATCTGTATAGTTTAACTGTGTGAGCAGTTCCCTCTATATTTTTAGCCCAGAACAACTCCCTAGACATTTGCAGACATGCTCACAGAGTTAGTCCAAGACAGTTGCTACCTTCCAGGTAGCTGCGCTGTTTCGTGTCCCAAGCACAAATACAGTCTGGGTGATGAGTGGATTGAGAGCAGCCCTGCAGACAAGGACTTGGGGGTGTTGGTGAATGAAAAACTGAACATGAGCCAGCAATACTCACAGGCCAGAAGGCCAATCTCACCCTGGGCTACATCAAGAGAAGTATGGCTGACAGGTTGAGGGAGGTGATCCTCTCCCTCTGCTCTGCTCTGATGAGACTCCACCTCCAGCACTGAGGTCAGCTCTGGGGCCCCCAGAAAGGCACGAACCTGCTGGAGCGATTCCAGAGGAGTGTTGTGAAGAAGGTCAGAGGGCTGGAACACTTCTCCTACGAGGTCAGTCTAAGAGAGCTGGGGCTCTTCAGCCCAGAGAAGAGAAAGTTTTAGGATTTTTTTGCCGGTAAATGTGCACGTGTGCTAGCTAAGAAAGTAGGTATAAATGGGATGTTCTTTTAACATACAGTATGTGCTAAATAACACGGGAAGTTAGCTGCAAGCTTTTCTTTTAGAAACACACAGTCTAATTGAGTTTCCAGTGCAGTTTATGATTTTCTTTTTCCTTACAAAGAGCTGATTTGATGTAACTCAGATTTCAAGTGCTCTGAAATTCCATTTGCTTTATGATGTAGTTCAGTGCAACAATATTTGTACTTTGAAATGTTAGCATTCTCACCCTTGCCTTTTTCCTTCACATTTTTCTTCCAACCTTTTATAGCCTGTTCAGTCTTCAATATTTCTTGCCTTAATGACCCATCCTTACAAACTAACACCATACTTTTGATTGTCATTCCATCATGTTCCATCTGGACTGACGTTATGCTGTTCCCTGCTGACCAATTTAATAGCACAGTGTTGTAATAAAACCAAAATACTGAATGCAAACAATCAAGAACATAAATACCCACTGAAGGAAAAATACCAAAAGTAAAAAATATGATACAATTAAAAATATGGAGAGTAACTCCTTCTCTGTCTTTTTGTTGTAAACTCAAAATTATCAAGTTTATTTATTTTTGTCCAATATATTTTTATTCAATATTCAATTATTTTTCTTCAATAAATATTACTGACATTAAATAAGAATGATTAATGTAATGAAGTGAAACATCCACGGGTAGATGTTTATTTGTGAGCAAAAGAGGGTGGATGGTTTTAATTGTTTGACTCCCATATTACAAAAATAAAAAAGGAGCATCACTTAAACAGCCTTTTCGCCCTGATTTAAGATGTGGTAACAGACTGTTCTGGTCCACCTGAAAAGAAAGAACAAATGGAGTTAATATGCCAAGCACAGGAAGACAAATTTCACTTGCTCACTATAGTCACTGGTATAACAAACAGACTTTCATAGGTAAAGTACATGATAAATGCCATTGGACCAGCCAGATGTTTTTACACTTAGCAGTTTAGTTCTGTGTTTAAGAAATGGCATCTCTGAGGTGAACTAAATAGTCACCCTATGTCCAAGTGAAAAGAACTGTCTCTCATTTTGAGTGAAACATGGTAATCAAAACCAAATTTCTGTGCACGTTCTAATGAGAATACCTCATACATGCACGACAGACTTAGCTTTCACGAAAATCCTTGGCAAAGTTGGATTCCCTAAATGAAGTTTGTTTGTTGTCCAGTTGTTGGCTGCCTGTGCAGGTAATCAGCTGTTATCCGAGAATAAGCAAAAGATATACAAGTATACAACCCCTTACTTAAATCCGCAGACAAACAAATAGTTGTGTACTTAGATGTTTGTTGTTTATGATCCCACCAAGAAGTTCTGCATATGTTTTCAGGCTCAGAAAAGCCCCATTTATATGCAAGATATTGCTTGACATATTTAGAATTAAGCTGAGGTTTCGGTAGTTGCATGGAGTGAGATCAATCTTTATAAGATCTTTTGTATGTTTCATTTTCTCCTGTCCAGCTCTTTTCTAAAACACATTGAAGTTTGACACAACAGTGCCTCAGCTGAAGGGAAGGCCTTGAAGCTATGTCATTCTAACAGTTAGGGAGGTATTCCCATTTCTTGCTCAGTGTGTGGGTGTTTGAGTAGTTGGGTGGATCAGGGAAATATTACCATCTGAGCTCTATGACTTCCTTCCTTGGTGTTTCCTTTAGCTAAAACTAAACACTGTTTGTGTGTTTTAGGGTTAATGGACTTCAACTGTTTGTGGACTTTGAGGAAAATCTCTAGTAAAAGCAGAATGATGGCATGCTGGCTGTGAGGCTACACAGATCTATTGGTATGTGAAATAATAAATATTCCTAACATTTACTGGCTGCAAATGATATATACAAATAACTGCTTAATCCTGTCTCTGTCATGGGAGCTACAGTAAAAGCAACATTAGATTTAATTGCTTGTGCATTCCTCACCAGACTGTCACTTCACTTTACAGTTCTTCTGTTTTTATTTGCATTTGCTTACTGTCAACGGACATAGCCTTTCACACAATCAGTCCCTGGAGATGAGCGCGCACACAGAACTCACAAAGGACGCAGACGCAAGTTATTTTCAGCTTTCCATGCCCACTCCGTTTGTTTCACTAGTTGGATGTTCATTCACCCCATAAGTTGAATCTGGCAGGCAAGCCCTGCTGCATGTCAGATCTGGAGGCATCTCTGTGAGTCACTCCCTTACCAGAAGGTGATGATGAGCTGTTTTGCCAAAATATGAAGGAATTCAGGACTGATACTGACAAAGACAAGACCTCTGTGTTTTTAATAACTTTTCAGCTGGAACTCTGATAATTCACACAGGTATGGTTTGGTGTATAAGAAAAGCATTTTTACAGCAAGAATGTGTAAACATTAACAATCCTACTGCCAGTGCTAATCCACACTGGGCAATGATCCTCTTCTGCTCTCAGCCATACTGTTTAACCCTTCATTTCACACTGTGACTACAACTTGAAGGGGACCAAGACCACTAAGCTCTGTGATCAATTCACTTCTCTCCTCTTCTCTTCCCCTGATTTTGCATAAAAATCATAGGATGTGTTATTAAGGGGAAGGCAGGTAAGAGGTTGTCTCTGTAGACTCCCCCTCTTAGTGCTAGGCTGGCAGCTCTAATTTCTAGAGCATATCTCTAGAGTCCATAACAAACCAAACCAAACTATATTTCTGTTCTTAGCAGACCAGATATACTCTCGGCTTTTCCAGTTAGCTTTCAAATACAATCTCATTCCATTACAGATCAAAAACTGTGCCCTGTTTCATCTGGTGTAGGCACCGCTGGAACATTTTTCTCAAATCCTTCCTGTGTGGGTGAGGCAAAGACCCACAGGTGTTACCTCAGACCACAGAAGACAGAGGGCAGATGCCTTCTCTCTTCAACAGATTTATAACAGGCTCCAGAACCCATTAAGGGAGGAAGAAGACAATCCTACTGCATATCTTAAAATGTGCAAAAGGCAAGTGAACCAAAGAAACATAGTAACTAAGTAGTAATGCTTCTAACGTTTTTTGAATTAGGGTAAATCCATTAAAGCATTTGACTTATAACACTACGACTCAATAGAAGTACTCATGTATGTTGCGTATATGTACACATATAAGTATATATGTACACACAATCATATTTAAATATTATTTTATATGCATATTTACTACATGTGTGTAAACAAATAAAAAATATAATTGAAATTTGAGAAAAAAGTTTCAAAATTCTGATGCCATGCTCTCTTTTTTTCCAAAATGTTTTTTATTTCATTGTATTTGCATGGTCATTTTCCCTTTGTAATAACTGAAATTTAGAAAGACTATTTACATCTTCAAAATATTTTTAAGGTAAAAAATTGCATAGGTGGAAAGTTTGTCTAGCTATGTCTGTGGATTCTAAAGCAGCATTGAGAAAATACTGCTTTGTGATGCAGCTTGCATAAATATCTGGCATATTCCCACTGCTATTGATGAGGCTTGGTGACTGATTTATGCGAGTGTCAAGTTATGGATTAATGTTGGATTAAAATCATTGTTTTGCAAGCTGTTGGCTGGACAGCTGCAAGAAAGTATGCTGGTTCCCTCTTTTGCTGTTTGTGAGCCAGCCACAATTTTTGCTTATCTGTAACATCAGTTCACCTTAGAATGAAATCGTGTTGACGTCTGTTTCCCGGGAAACCCTGGGTTGCATTCATCTTCAGACTGTTGGCTTCTGTGGTCTGGCACAGGTCAAGTCCTCTGACAGAAAGAGCAGATGATGCTTGACACAGTCTTATCTGAAGGATCTTGTGCCCAGCCAGCTCTTCCTCAAACATAGATGATGCCATCTTCCTTCAGATGTTTATGGCATGCCTAATCTTCACACCTGTACAAGACCCATCCTCTTGTTTTAAGTCAGATTGCTGTTCACATAAACATGCTGAAACCACATCTTAAATAAAATTAAATTCAACCCAGTGACCAGTGTATTATCCAAGAGTTTGACTCATTCTTGTTCCATCAGAAAGATGCACTAGGACAACGGTTGCTGTGTCAGGAGTAAACCAAAGGACTGCTTTCTCTCCTACTTAAATTAAAAGCAACCTTTCTTTGATAAGAAATTGTAGGAGGAAACCAGGGTATTTCTGTATGAACTGTGTGGTGGCTGGCTTCTTGCTTTTTGGCTTATATTCTGTGAGCATAAAAGATTGCCAATGATCTTTCAACATTCACCATGCTTGTTAGCATCATACATGGGTAACTTTCATGATGAGATGTCTGCGTGCAGTTTGGATTTAACTCATTTATTTTCTGCTTTGAGAGAGAGACTGGCACTCATTACTGAAGACCTCAAAACTTCTGGAGAAGTGGAACAATATTATGACAGTGTGATGTTTCGAATTATTGGAACGGGATAGACTCCTGATATTCCACAGAATGAAATGAGAAGAAAACTTCGAGTTTTATGGCAAAGAAGAATCATAAACAGAAACTGTTGAAACAAGATGGATACGTGAATAGTGAGTACAGTCCGAATCGTATTAACCATAGTGCAAATGCATCTGTTAAGAATGTGGATAAGGATCAACATGTATTTATTCTTAGTATATAATTTTATTTCACTCCGAGTATGAGAGAGAGAGAGCATGTAGTGTTATGAATGTATAACATTTATAGTATCTCTATCAGTCTAATTATTTTGCATTGTACCTTACAGAAACTAGTATTTAAGAGATGGAACCTCCTGACTTTCTGGTGTTTTAAAAATGACACAAAAGGTATTTAATTTATACTAAGAACATTCCTAGTGTATTGCAAAGCTTTTAATTTCTGAAAGGCCGAGTCGAAATATTCTGAAAGGCATTGTCTAAATAGTGTCGAACGAGATTCTCTGTGCAGACCTTAGTGGTGTTGTGTTGCTCAGTACCTGGAATGGGCACAAGGAACTGCAGAGAGGTGTCCCTCAAATAGGAGAGGGAAGTGTGTGCCACCAGATTATGCCTACAATTGAATTGCGGATAAAGGGAAAATCCTGCACACTGCTAATTGTGGTGGCTTTTCTTCATCTGGCAATGTGGACCAGTGGGCTGCAAGGTCTGGAGTCTGCTTCTAATTCTGACTCTCACTTGGAACATAGATTTTGGTAAGTTATTTGAGTTTGTCCTGGTGTACTTTGTCCTTTTTCCTCAGTGCATGGATGTTTTCCATTCTACACCTCACCAAATAAACAACAAAAAATATCAACAAAAATTTAGTATCTTTTGGGTTTTTTTTTTTTTTTAAGAGGCTGATGTATCGGTACATTTAGGCAGGACGTAACCTGCTGAGCCAGAGGGCATAACAGTCAGAACCTTCCTGTCTTGATGGGAACAGCGTAAGAAAACCTCTGCTCCAACTGCATGATCCAAATGGAGTTGTAAGCACCCTTCTGCTTCAAGGTAGAATGAGGAAACAGATCATCCATATCGCATCACAGTTCACCTCTTCAGTGTGATCTGAGGATGTCAGTTCAAAATAGATTTATTTGGAAAAAAAAATACATTTTCTTCATAAACAAATAGGTGTTTACAAACAGCCCTGAAGACCTTATTTAGAATTTATTGCTTCCAATTTGGTAGATGTTTGAACAGAGATAAGCTTGGGTTTCAGTTCATTCCTCACTAGAGATTCACATTTTATACTGCATTTTTAAAGTTTCTCCAAACACTTCAAGGTTACTATTTTATCTGATATATTGCAAATGATGTCAGAGGCATTATGTGCACTTACTGGGACTTAAGTAACAGCTTGAGAGTCTGGAATATTTCAAAATTTTTCTTGTCTGAAAAGGAAATTTCTTTTTTAAACAACAAAAAAAAGGAACCACTACAGCTATGTCATGATTTAATTTTATAGAAATATACTTGAATAAAAAAAATAAAGTGCTTGTTCATGTATTTCTACATACGTTTACATATGCACGAAAACATGAATGCGTATACATACACCTAGAAACTATACCAATGTACAGCTTAATGTTTGCTTTGCATAGTAATGTCCAATACAGTCTCTTTCAAATCACTGTCTAATCACTTTCTAAATCACATTCTAATTTTGAGGATGAGCGTGTGATTGTTTACCATTCACTCTTCTCCTTAATAGTGAAGAAAAATATTCTTTGCATTTCCAGTTGCAGTTTCTTAATTATTTTCATGTCTCATCTAGCCTTCTGCTTTGTAATTTTACACAAGCTGTACCAAGTGGATTTTTTGTAAGTAAAGGGCTCCTCACGTGTTACTTTTTAAACAGTCATGTATTTGTAATCTGTTTGAAAAGTATACCCTCATTTATTATTTGCCTACATGTGACAAACTATACTTACTTGTGGGAAGAGGCATGCTCTGGTCTGAAAGGTTTTGGTAGCTGCCTTCATAATTCCCGCTCAGGTCATGTTCTGTAACATCCTGAAACGCATTTTAAGAATCTCTGTTTCAAAAAAAAAAAAAAAAAAAAGAAGAAAGGTCAAAGCTCTGTTGCAAGTTTGTACTGTTTGACCTGTGGGAACAGGCAGAGGTAAAGACACAGCAGAGCAGGGATATGAAAAGCCACGCAGACCAGCAGGAGGGAGAAACACTCTTCCCTAGTGCAGCTTGGGTGGCAGTCAGTGTCCTACAAGCCCAGAGTATCTGGAGCATCCAACTGCAGTGGTCTCCCAAGCGTGGAGAAGGCCACCCCTCTGGTTTCTCATCAGGTTCCATTATGGAACATATAACACATGTTTCCTAGGAGGCCATACAACTGATTTCCTAGCGCTTCGTACAGAATGTCTGTGTTCAAAACTTTCCTTATTCTTTGAGATGCATCACTATTTTGAAAAATAGCTCAATGAAGAGAGGTTTGTAATGCTTGTTATTCAGTCATTTTCCATATGGTCAGCTTGTCAATAAAGCTACAGAGGATTTGTAATTCCTCTGGTTTCCATGTCATTGACTCAACAAGTCTTTCCTAGCTTTAGAAGGATTGATTCAGTAATGGAAATGGGCAAAAACATTACTGAGACTCAACAAGCATGTGTTAAACTACAACCACAACACCCACCAAATTTTGACTAAAGTGAGGGGCTCCTTTGCTGCAACCTGTTTTTCCTCTTACTACACTGATTTTGCAAGTCACTTAGTACTGCTTCTCCAGTTTTCTGTTGTGATTTGTGTTCAACCAGTCACCTGGAAGATCAGTCATGAGAATATTATTTTAGGATGACAAAGCAAGTAGTTTGAGTTTGATATTTCACCCTTTTGTTTGATAGATCAATTGCACAGGACTTCTGCACTGGCAACTGCTGGGCACTAGAAAACAGCAAAGCTGTTCATGAGTTGGCATGTGTTAGCTGTCTTTACCAGCTCTCACAGTCTTATGTTGGAGAAGCATTTTCAATTACACGGCTCCGTGGAACAAGAGTCATTAAAGCCAAGAGCTAACTGCAATAAACAGGTTTACCCCACTTTGCTTTGTTTTAACCCGAAGGATGATAAGAACCCACATCCTCAGATGGTCTAAATCTGAGACTTCACATCTCTCCTACAGATGCCATGTGTGAGAGAAGGAACTAAAGCCTTGAAGTCAGGGAGCTCTTGGGGACAAAACTTCTGAAACCATTGGAGATGGTGTCCCTGTGAACGCTCGTGGCATCTTAGGATGACAAGCATTGTGGATTTTGTGAATTAAATGTTCTCCTGCTGCTTTTTGTGGAGGATAATTCAAGGTGGCAGAGGAGTTACACTGTCTTGTTGAAGCTTTAGTGGGGTTGACTTCAGTCTGTATGAGAAATAGCAGTGATAAAATCAGCGTGTCCTAGAATTCTCATCGTCATTGTCACTAAATCGATATTAAGCACAGATAACATACAGAGGTTTAGAGTTTTTTGATTTGTGGCATTAAAATTGTGAACTCAGATCTCTGAGTCCTGTTGTGGTCAGAAGACAGGAAGAAGCAAGATCGATCCTTCTTTCTTAGATCTTGTGCAAATCAGCTCATTTTTTATCCATCTGGTAGAAGTTTGAACTTCCCTAGGATAAAGAATGTAACAACATTTGTTAAAATATTGGTATATATTTAAACAATAACAGAAGAATTAATAAAAAAAAATTATTAGAAGTTTCATATTAAATATGTCACTTTTCCTTAAATTTGTTTTGTGTTTTGTTCCTTGTTTACAGTGCTAGTAATAAGCATGGCAAGGAAACACATATTTTAAAAAACCACAAACAGTAAATGTTGCTGATTAATGTTTCAAACAACAAGGGCAAAAAAGTTAAAGCAAAATAAGTCCTTCAAAAACCTTCAGGTATCAAGAAATTCTGATGGAAGAATTTAGTTGTGAAGATCCACCTGACTTCATCATCAGAGCGTTATTTCTAAACAGGCAAATGCAAGGCCAAAATTTGAAGAAGAAAGTGTGGTGAGAGAGATTTTGACATGGACTGCTAAAGCCTGGAATTGAGTGACCTTCAGAAGTGCTGAGGTATGGTGGGTACCCCATATGATCGAGCATTCCCAGAGTGATGTTGCAGTCAAGAAAGCAAATGAGATCCTTACTGACTATCCAATAGGCGTGAGAAGGTGGAATTAGGACTATAAAACAAGAGTACCACTGCAGCACTGTGTTTAATCCTGCAGTCCATATCCATAATGTATTTTGGAAAACCTGAGTGGGTGCAGGAAAAAGTTTCAGGAATGGTTTGCGGATGGGAAAAATCTGCCTTACACTGAGAAATTTTAAGAAGCTAAGTCTACTTACTTAATCCAGAAACATTAAGAGCTGATGTAATTACAACATGCAAGTACCTACATGGGGAAGAGATTTCTGATATGAAACAGTCTTAAAACAGTAAATGACAGAATGCAAGCCAACAGTCGGAAGATGAAGCTAGCCAGATTTAGACAAATAATAAGGGGCTGTGGTTTTTTTTGGTTTGAGATTTTTGTTTGGTTAGGGTTTCTTAGTGATTTTTTTTTTGTGTAATTTTTTTTTATGGAGAGGATAATTATCTGTCAGAATAACTTAACTTAGGGGCATGGGGAGTTCTTCAATCTTTAAATCAAGATTAGTATCTTTTACAATAAGATACAATATAGCTCACACAGAGGTTCTAGTCTAGAAATGGCTGGGTGAGGCTTTTGGCAAGGCAAGATGATCTTTGAGATCTCTTCTGACCTCGCTAAAAATATTAGTGTCTGCATGCAGTGAGCATATATTCTACTTCATACTGCTAATTTCTAAGAGCTGACGATTGTTCTTTTAGCTTTATAGGGTACTAAAACAAACCTTAGAGCATTTTGAAACCATTAGTCCTTGGACCAGGTTCTTAATAAATGCTGTACTTAGTTTGAATAACTTGAGTTTTTTCTGTTTGAAAAGAATTGCCAAATGCACGTTAAGCTAGTTAACCTAGGCTGAGTTAACCTAGGATGAGCCTCAGGAGTCCTGTCTCTGAGTGACCTGTGAACATCACACAAGCAGAAAAAGGACATATTTCTGGTTCTTATTGCTGTCGATATAGGGCAGAATTAAGAAGTGGCTAACGTGTACTTGTGCAAGAAGCAGAGATGATAATATCCATTTTGTGTATTTCAAGGTGTTCACTCCAAATCTCATTTTCCTCATGGTATAACTCTTCAGAGGATGATATTCTCACTGATTAATACCTGAGAGATGTCTGAAGGTCCAGGGCTGTAGAAAGTGCGGAGAGCAGTGAAACTGCAACACCTCATCTTGTCTACCTGTTTATAGAAAACTGTGTAAATGGGAAGGGAAATCTTGTCTCACCAGGCAAAGAAGTAGTGAAACAGCAAGGTCTTTCACAGAACAGTTTTTTTTTTAAAGCTGACAGGTCTTGGCATTCACTGGAGAGGTGGTGGTGCTCATAATTTAAAGAACGATGCTGACAAGGACATTCTCCAGGGCTGGAAGCCCATTTGGTCCTGTAGACAGATGTGAGAGAAGCAGAAGGGAGGTATGAGCATTTTCTGCCATTTTCTCTAATCTTTTCCTTGTCTCCTTTGACCCGTATATTTGAAAGTCACCCTGTCCGCATCTGCAGCCAAGCTTGAAGGAAGCACAGATGTTTTGAGACCCAGTAAGAGATAGAAGCTTATGCCTGATCCTTTGTGTCTCACTTTACACTGTGGAAAACAAACACTGTGTTTATTTGAAAATCGGGCTCTAGGCAATGGTGTTAACCAGTGCCAACAGAACACAGTGTTTTAGTTTCTTGTGGATTTGTGTATGTGTGTGTTTTGTACACCCACTGGGTCCAAAAGTAGTGTTTTTGTTACCATGTGAGTCCCAGCAGTGCTTGTCTTCCAGACATGGGAGATGCTCAAGAGCAGCAAGCTCATCATGAAATCCTCATGTCTGCCTCAGCAATAAGTCCGGTAGGAAATGGAAAGGGAAACTCATACAGACTGTGATGGTGCCAGCTCTGACTGATAGTATCTGTTTTCAGGATAAGAACAACTGGATTATGAGGAGGTCAGGCCTAAAAAAAGAGAAATGGCTTAATTATTGATTATTAAATTCAACTGGATTATGAACATTCTTTTCTGAGGCTTGCCATCACAGCCTGTCAGGATCTTGGGAAGCAGATGAGCAGAAAGACATTCACGCAGCCAGCTCTCCTGTGGGCGCCAGGCTGTGCATTTGTTTCATAGCACGGGGCTGCGGAGAGGCTGTGCTTGCCCTCCTCCACAGCATGAAGCAACAGGGTAGGAGCAGGTCACCGTGTAGTCGTGTTCCCCCATTGAGCTTTTACTGTTCGCCCTGCGGAGCTCGATGAAAAGTATGCTGTCTCGTGCTGTTTCACAGCAGCTATTGCCTCTGCACTAATTAGATTCATGCTATTTGCTAAATAAGTATCAGCCCCTGGTGACTCATAATAGCTGGGATCTTCCCTGACCTCCCCTTCCCTCTGCTTTGCCTTCCCTCCCCTCCAGCCTGCAAAGCTGAAAAGAGGAGCCAGCAAATGCTATGTGAACCCAGCCTGTGCAGCCAGCTCTGAGTGAACGGAACTCCTTCCTCTGCTACAGTTCTGCAGCTTTATCACTGCTACAGTTCTGCAGCTTTATCATCTCTGAGTAGGAAATCTTACCCCTATGTCATGGCAGCAGGACACGTTAGCCAGCAGGATCTGCTCTACTGGTTTTTGCTGCGATGGTTCAGGTGCTGGTGGAGCAACAAGCACCCTTCATGCAAGCCGTGAGACTTCTTGCTTTGACGAGGTTCTGCTCTGCAGAAGGGGGACAGGATCTGTTCACCAGTGGCGCTTGTTTTTAATGGTGCTGGTAAGACACTGCATTCTCACTCCACTGCACTGAAGAGCAACCATTACATGCACTACAAGCAAAATTTACCTAACATTTAAACATGCTCTGGCATGGAAACAGTACAGTGATTCATCAACCCTGCTGCTAAACCTGCCCCTTATTCCTGCCCAAGTCTGTTTTTCCCCCAGTACATGCCGTTTTTCAGTCACGTTTTTTCCGTCTGTTTCTTTGGGTGATGAAGCATCAGTCTTAGAGCCTGTGATTAAGAGCATGTTCCCTTCCTACCAGGTGCCACCGTAGACATAGATGTGGGGTTTCTCACCTGGCAAATACCGGGGCAGCATGCAGCAATGAGAGAAAACCAACACAACTGTGGCAAAAATGTGAGTCTAGCTCTTGTAGTAGGACGAGATGACTACGGCTCTGCTTTACAATCAGTGCTCACACCACGGGTACTGAGGCTCTCAGCCTCCCTTCTCCTGATTCAGCAAGAGACAGCTGAGATCTATGGTGGCAACAGCTTTCTCACTTTCTCTCCTGCTGGGCAACAGACTCAATCGGGCTGTGATTTCCCCCTCTGGGTGCTAGCGCTGCTCCACCTTCTGGTGGGAATCCAAGCCTGCTCTGCTCAACCCAGGCCACTGCATCAGTCACAGTTTCTCCTTCCCGTTCTGGTACTCCTGCTTGGTCATTGCAGCGGCCCAGCAGGAGGTGGGAGAAAGGTGCTGATGAGGAAGTCCCATAAGCAGCCACAGAGAAAGTGCTCTGCAGAAGACTGCCAGAGGCTCCAGTGCCTTGGAGCTCATCCCTGTAATGCTTTAAGGTGGGGAGGCTAATCAAACGTCCCACTGAGTACAGGTCTCTTTTCCCTTGAAAGACAGTAGGAATATCTTCCAACTGGAGGGGCTGGGGTTTGGGATTATGCAAAGACCAGCCAGCTGGAGAAAATTGCTCAGCAGTTTTTTGCCACGGGAGAAACTGACCCCATGTTTGTGCTGTGGATCATCTAGCAGCTCTGCCCTTGTTCTCTGTCTGCAAAACCTTTCCACCTCAGTAGGCTAGCTTGATGGGTTTGGAGCAATGTTGACCTAGCCTGTGGGAGCCACTTTCACCGAGTCTACCACATCAGATGTTTATGCAGAAGAGGAACACTTGGGAAACCTGTGAGCTCACTGCTGAGAGTTGGCAAAGACATTTGTAAAAGACTCAAGTCAGTGAAGAAACAGCTCTGCAGCCTTCTGGAAATGAGTGCTATTACTCAGGCTCGGAGCAGCATCCGGACGTTTCCAAAGCATTGACTAGCTTTTGCTGCTGTTTAAACCACTTTCAAAATCAATGCAGTGAAGGAAGTCAGGCCACTAATACTAAATGTTGTGAAAACTTCTCCTTTTGATCTTAACTTTATCTGAGGTGTGTGCAACAGCAGAAGGAAGACTGCTCTTCACCAGTAAGAGAACTTCCTTTTGGCTGTAGCCACAATCTTCAGCTGTTTTCCAGCCAGAGATGCCTAAATTAGTAGCACTGAGGTGAGAAGATTTAAGGTGAAAAAGGGCAAATTTATCGCCAAATTCCAGAACGATCAAGATTCCAAGTTTGACTGTTATCCAGAAATCTTGTTAATGTTTTATAGCACACTAGGCTGTTTCATGACTAATGTTAGAAATTCAGAGTTTATGATCATGCAGGCTTTACAGTGCTGACAAGGCCAAACACTGAAGGCAGCACACATTCCTCAGCAAAGCTGTATAGGACGGGCCCAGCCAATGCCAGCCAGTGAAATCTTGTGCTTGGTTTTGCAACTTGTTTGGTTTTTTTTCTTAATTTCTGGTTCCTTGCTTAAAAATTTCACCTCTTCCACTTGGCAGTTCAGAGCAGCTCTGTGAGATGCCAGGGGAAAAAAAATACAGCATTGAAATGGTGCAGTGACACTTCTCAAAATGCTTCTGGCTTCGACCAGCAACATATGCATCCTCAGTGTGATCACGAGTGGTCTGGTATAACTGGATTTGGATGAAATGCAAGTTTTGGCTTCTTATTCACAGCCAAGCTAACTATCGTTCTGAGGTCTATTGTCCTCAATGTGGAAGTGGATGCCTGTTACATAACTCTCATGGGCTCTAGTTTGTTTCTTATAAGCAAAAGTGGTCACTTTCATTCTTCAGTTAATAGCTAAACTGCTAGCGATACACTGGAGATTGAACAAGGTTGGGCATTTTTCTCTTCTATGGTTCAGGCCCATGATCTTGTTCGGTGCTTTAGCAGAGATCATGGCAGAATCACGACAGTGTTAGAGGAAAAAAAGAGAGAAAAAGCATAGAGGGATTGAGTAGCTGGTGACGTCTTTGGATTTGCAAATTTCTAAACATTTAAAAACCCAAATCTGTTTCTAATTCTTTCAGAACTTTCAACTAGATGTACTCACTATTTCAGCTAATACAAATGCCAACTTGGCAAAATGCAGCACGATATAAATCTGTAGAGACAACCTAAGCAATACAATTTAAATGAAAACATACTCTATCTTTTTTTCTGATCAGATATTTGCTGTCCATTTGGATGTAAAACATTTGATTCAAATGGATTTTGTCAGAACTGGCAAAAAGAGCAATGAGTCCTTCCAACTCCAGATGCCAAAGAACCTGATCCAGTGCTTAGTGATGTCATTTGGAGTCTTTCGTTTGACTTCAGGAGACTTTGGAGAAACATCTTAATGTTAATTTTCAGTAAAGTAGCATTCATGGGCAGTGTAGAATATGACTGGGTGGATTCAAAAGATACTGCAGAGTTACGTAAACCTTTCTGTTACTAATTGCTATGTCCCTCTTTTCTTCCCACACCTCCTTTCTTATTCTCCAAAATTCCGATTTCCAAGTAATAACATTCATGATATTGTATGAAACTAGGAGAATTGTTTGGGAGTGGAGCGTTAGTGTGGAAGTACGTTAATCAGGAAGATCAAAATGTTTTCTTTGATACTTCTGTGATAAAACTCTTTAGGATTGCGGGAAAGTTTTGTTGTGGATTTTTTTATCTTCGAAGAGAGTGAGGTTAGATTTGCCAATTGTAATTTTTTATTTCCTGGAATTTAACAAAATGTTTATTAGGTAAAGAATGTTTTTGGCAGGTTTTGATTTCATGGAAAGAATTTATTTATTTTTTTTTAATTTGGATCAAGCTGATCTTTGTTTTTATGCTCTTTTCTCTTTGGACACTGAGCTGGAAAAAAGAACTCTTCATGGAGCACTATTTTTTAATAACCTTTGAGCAAAGGAAAACGTGAACTTTAGGGAAAAAAAGAACTGATTAAAAAAGAGCTTTGTTCTTAATGAACACTCAGATTTTAAACTAAAAGATCATTTTCAAAATGCTTCAGCCTAGGAACAAACTACTTTGACAGACAAGTAAATTTATTCTTGGAAGTTTATGAGAGCACCTCATAGGTTTTAAGGCTGGATTGCTCCACTCTCCTAGTTTCTCTGCTTGGCTGAACTGTGTATCCCACTGTGCACCATGTATCCCATCATGCTGCATGACCTTCCCTCTTGTAAAGGAAAGCTATGTTGCCTCAAAGGGGACAAAATCTGTCTTCAGAGTGTAGCTTATGGAAAGTAACATCGACCTGTAGCAGATTCACAAGGCTACAGCATTATATGTGAGTTTTTCAACAAATAAACAAAGAAACCAGCTTTCTAAAGACTCATCTTTCTAACAAAAGCAGTTTTGATGGAAACCCTGCTTTTTTTCAGAGTGGTTGCTCATGTTCATTGCTGCTTACCCGGGAATGCTCAGGCAACCTGTTTCATAGAATCATAGAATCATAGAATGTTAGGGATTGGAAGGGACCTCGAAAGATCATCAAGTCCAATCCCCCTGCCAGAGCAGGAATGCCTAGATAATGCTACATAGGAACGTGTCCAGGCAGGTCTTGAATGTCTCCAGAGAAGGAGACTCCACAACCTCTCTGGGCAGCCTGTTCCAGTGTTCCGTCACCCTCACTGAGAAGTTTCTTCTCGAGTTTAAGCAGAACCTCTTATGTTCCAGTTTCAGCCCATTACCCCTTGTCCTATCAGTGGTTGTCACCGAGAAGAGCCTGGCTCCATCCTTGTGACACTCACCCTTGATATATTTGTAAACATTAATGAGGTCAACCCTCAGTCTCCTCTTCTCCAAACTAAAGAGCCCCAGCTCCCTCAGTCTCTCCTCATAAGGGAGATGCTCCACTCCCTTAATCATCCTAGTTGCTTCACACTCTGTATGGACACCTCTCCTTCTCCTAGGAATGTTTTTGATCTTCCTACTCTTTTTTATGAAAGTCTTGCTCCCTCTGTCAAGTATGGAAACAGAAATATCATGTGACCAATTAAGATCAGGAATGAATGGTGTAAAATGGGTGAAACGACTAGCTTGCAGATAGAGCACAAAATGATTCTGATCTTTCAAACAGTTCACAATGATTAATGTATTTATTAAAATTGAAGTTGGGGTGAATGTCTTCTTCACAGAAGAAAACAAAAGGCTTAATTATCACATAAATTACAGACTGTAAGGGACTACCTTCCACACTGACTGTGCTGTGTTCAGACAAGATGTTAGGTTATTTCAAAAAACAGGATTGGTGTTTTAAACATGGGCCACGAAGTCACGAAGGTTAAGGAAACCTTTCTCTTTTTCACTATATATTGCCTAAGATTTGACACATGGGTTTTGCAGTCATGGTTTAAGGACATTTAGTTTGCCAGTTCTGAGAGCGAACTCATACATAACAGTGTCCAAATAGAAGTCAAACATTGTGAGCACATTTTGCTCCTCTCAGACAAACAGTACGTGAGGTATTATGATGTTTTTAACATTTGGTTTTCCAGCAGAAAGTTGAGGGCAACAAAAGGAGAATGATAAACTATAACCTGCTGAGAATTTTTTAGTTTTGGCATTCTCAAAATAACCCTTTATTTACTTATTTATGTTTAATTGCAGAAGTATTTTAGAACAAAGTTATTTTTTTTTTAACTGAAAAGTCTGTTTTTAAAACCCAGTTAGTCGTAACTCAAATTCTTTGATATTTAAATCTGCAGATGGTTTTTTATGCTCAGAATAGCTCTAAAGCTGGTGGGAGTTTTTTGTTTCATTTTACTGTAATTTTCTAGATGATTCAAAATGTTAGTGCATATATGAAGCTGCCATCTCAGGCTCAGTATTAGAGGGAACATAAATTTCTAAACAATCTAGAATAACTTCACATCAAAGAAGAATGCTGACTATGCTATCTTTTCTTATGAGGAAAAATAAAAAGAAAATTCAGTCCTTCAATACTGAATAATATCTTTTGTGTCTTTCTGGCAGTCCAAAACCTCAAAAATGTGTTACCAAAGGGTAAATACTGTATACCTGAATACTTTATACCTTACTATCAGTTCCCTGAGAAGTCATACACTAGTAGTGCTGAAGAACTGGGCTTGGCTATCTCCCATGAGGTTTTCTATTCTCTCATATGGTAATTTTTCCAGCAGACGAATCCTCTGTGTCCAAAATACTAGCTGACTATTAGGTAGAAACAGAAATTTTGATACTATTTTGTTCCAACTTTTGTGGACTGAGAGAGGAGGAGGAAGAGGTTGAAAGGTCCTCTTAGTGTGTGTAATTTTTGGAGGTTTTACTCTGGCTTTGGAAATGAACTGCAACCTGGACCCTCTAGCTCTGTTTTCACACTGTGATCAGAATTAGGTGGGAGAGGAGCATCTCTTCAGTATGAAAAACGGAGATGAAAGAAAGCATGTTTTCATCTATTCTTCCAAGATATTTTTTACTATCCAAATCACTCTCTGTCTTCATTTAAAAAAAAAAAAAAAAGGAAATATATTTATGAAAATATTTTCTATTAAAAAAAAAAGGCTGCTTTCCATAAGGGAATCTATCTAGAAGAAGTTTGACTAGTTCCATTTATAGTATGGCTAAATTCTTTAAGATATATTTCAAATCAACCTAGTCAGAAAATGAGAGAGACTCTCTGCTCATTCCTGAGCATGATCTTGCCATTGGTCAAAAACATTTACAAAATTCTCTGCTTAATTAGTAAATTAGGTGAGGTAGTTCCTGAAAGCCTGAAATATATGTATGTGCTTAATTCTGGTAGCAGTTTCTACTCCCAATAATCGTCAATGTTGCAAATTGTTTCTTGCAATTAACCCTTGTGTAGATAAATAAAAATTCATCTTATGTACTTTCCTTTTATTCCAAATTGGTATTGGATGTCAGACAATTTTCTATACATACATGTGTGTGTCTTTTAAATAAAATAATATGCTGATAGAAAATAGTGGCAAGACCATTGCCTGAATGTGAAATCCCAGAATAGGAAACCAGGTGTTTCTGTGTATTTCTGGCAGTAACTACGTGGAAGAGAGATGGATTACAGTGAGGAAACATACTGTACTTTCAATTTTACAGGGCTTACATAAAATATGGGTGAAAAGGGATTTTTAAAGTTATGAAAGCTATTTTGTCTGTATCTTACCAAAGTAAAAGGAATGGTAACATCCAAAGAAACATGTGTAAATGCTTCCACAACATTTATTTCAATTGTCTTGCAACGAAATAACTCTTCCACAAGAGCATTTGCTCTCCATGCCAACACGCTGCACTTCAAGGTAAAAGATTTGTAATACCATGAATATTCTGTTTTAACTGTTATACAGAGCTCATTTTATGGTCTAATATTCTGAGTTAAACTTGGATAACTACCTCTTCTTTGCTTTGAATGCTCTTTGCTTGAATAGTGCTCTTCAGCATTACAGGCTCCATACTCAAACTTCTTGAGTTTAGGATTTTTCAGATCCAGCATCTGGCACAGAGCCACCCCAGTGCAAATTGGGATAGCTACGGGGCTGCTTTATGTGATGCCAGCTGGAAGGGCTCCCGTAGGACAGCTCGGTTAGTATCGGCTTCTCAGCATGCAGCATATCTTGCCATGGCTCGGCTTACTTTGGACTCTCCTCTTCTGCTGAGGCAGACAGAGCTCCGTGCTCACCAGCATGACAACAGCTCTCAAATTCGGGCAACTCAAAATCTGTCTGGCATCACTGCGGTGCACCAAGAGGGTGCTAGTGTGAGGTGTTGGTCTGGTGCTGGGTTTTCCACAGTACACGCTGCGATAGCACGCTCTCTCTTGGTGAAAATTACCACTGAGCATAACTGCTTGTGACACTCGAGAAAGCTGTGCTATCTTAGCATCATGGAATCTCAGTTTTCATTTATTCTCTAGTGCAATAAGTTGCTGCTGCTGCTAATCTTTTAATGAAACATCAAGGTTCGTAATTCTCACTGCATCCTGAGGCAACATGGAAACTGAGTGAGGTATAGATCAGATCTTACAGATGTTTTTTTTCTGAAAGGTGTGGGCCTCTGAACAAGGAAAAGAAAACGTTGCTGCTATACTGGTTTTGTTCTGAATTAATTCAATTTCTTTTTTCATCTTTGTTAAAATTGGATTCTGCAAAATTTTGACTGAAGTCTTCAGAGTTGGAAATATTACTGGGGTACCTCACAGGTACTGCAGTATAACCAGGTTGATCTGCATCTTTTAAAAAGAGGCACACTTCACCTTGGTTTTCTTTCCTTCTGTGCAAAGCTTAGGACTTTGGCAGGTGCAAAATGACACCTTTTCAGGTAGGGTCAACGAAGTTAGGTCAGTTTACAACTGCAGTCCTATCCAATAACTTGCTCACTACTGTAACTTCTACAGTTTTGTGGAGACAGTTAATTGCTTTTAACAGAAACCTAGCCTTAACAGCAAGGATCAGTTAATACAGCTGTTTATTTGCTGGACTGAAGGTTTTAGGCGGTAACTTAACAATGAAGTTTTACAGTAGCAAGTTTCATTTCTTAATTCTCGTGTGGAGCAGTTACCACTGCTGTGAATTATGGGTTGCTCAAAGCTGTTGTGACTTGTATGTGTCCCAGTAGTCTGTGTTCTGCAACATAATTATGAAGGCCCCAGAAAACTATATGACTAGTAATTTCAGAGGGTTTTCCCAAGCTGCATGTCCTGCTGCTGATGCCAACATCCTCCTGGTTCTTCTTGGCAAAGGCTAAGCAATAACACCAGCAAAGTCCTTATCACTTGTCTTTGCTCTGAATTCCTTGCTTTCATGCACACACATTCCTCCTTTCTCTTGCTTGCTTTTTCATACACCACCCCTCTAATATTTACTGGCTGCAAACAGAGTTGCCATTTTTTGCAAAATACTACTTTACTTTGAAGCATTTTACAAATGAGCATATAGGTAAGGGACAGATGTAAAACTTAAATGACAATTTGAAAAACTAAAAATTAATGTCAATGGTACAGTAGGACAGAGTGATGGGTTTAGAACAAGAAAACGCTCTTGGAAGCACCAATCAAAGTAATTTGTATCATCTTTCATTAGTTTCTATAATTCTGGTAGGAAAGACAAGTTAGTAGACTATGAGTGTTCAGGATACCTGAGTTTAACAGATCATTTCACTTCTTGTGTCCTTATTGTGAAGTTGAAACAAAATTTCTAAGTGGGAATGTAGAGTTTATGGCAGAATATACAACATAAGATGACTATGTGTTAAGAAGCAGACTGTCATGTCTACATCATAGATAACTTTATATGACTATGGACTTGATTATTGAAATAAATTTTCTTCTTCCTGTAATGTTCATGAAAGTAGCTAGTGAAGTTATTAAGATCATTTATTTACCTGCGCAGCAGGTATATCGTGCCACAAACAAGTAAATGTGTTTCAGTTACCTTGAAAATACACACCTTTTGAGGAGTTTTTGGAAGAGTCATGAAGGTTCCGATTTAAATTTATTTCAGTTTCAGCCATGACCACAGATTTATTTAGGGAGGGCTCTCTTCTTAGGTACAGACTCATCTCTGTCCTTAGGAAACAGTACAAAAAAAACATGACTGTTTTGCCCTAGGTAGCCATCCTTCTTAGTCCAAGGCACTGAGCAGGAAAACTTAAATAATGGGACTTTGCACATCCGCTGGTGCTGTAAGATGGCTGGGTGCAGTGGTAGATTCAGTCTAACAAGTGCAGAAAAAAGTATTCTTCAGCTGGCAGGAGAAGGAGGAGGAGATGTAACTACTTCCTGGGCATTCATTTCAGGGTATCCCTGTATGTCTGGCTTTGGTTTTGACATTAAAAATGTTCACGGTGCATAATGTCTGATCGGAGGGATTATTGCCTGCAAGTTCCCCAGATAGGCATATCTGTTTTTTGCAAGTTCAAAATAGCCCAGGGAAATCTGGTGGCATTGTTTGTGAGCAATGGTAGCAAAATCTTGCCTTAGGTGGGAGGTTCTTCAGAGACTTTTGCGGCACCAACATAAAGCAGGTCTTCCCCTGACATCAGTGGGACCAGTCTCTCCTCTTGCTGAGGAACTAGAATTCAATCCATACTGGTCCTGAGTGATGAACTAATTACACCAACATATATAGGGAGGCTGTTGTGATCTCCATCTCTATGACAGCCAGCAAGGCTAGATGCTGAAGAAGGATTTTCCAACATGATAGGTGCAGGTTTCGTATGTTTCCTAGCTTCCTTTCCAAAGAGCTTGTGTTAGGATTACAGCTGTCTCCTGGTCTCCTCTGAAATCTTAGGCATCTTTTCCACTTCATTTAGATGGAAAAAAAGAATGAACTATGTATTTTTTCTTACTCTTGCATTGAGGTGGGTCTCAGGATTTAGTCCTTGATTGGTTACATAAAGATAGAAGTATAAAGCATGAAGGTGTACAAGTCCATGGGACCTGATGAGATACATCCACAGGTCCTAAAAGAATCATAGAATCATAGAATCATAGAACAGTTCAGGTTGGAAAAGACCCTTGGAATCATCAAGTCCAACCATTAACCCTACACTATAACCATTAACCCTACACTACAACCATTAACCTTGCACTACAAGTTCACCCCTAAACCCTATCACCCAACACCACATCTAAGCAACACTTAAATACATTCAGGGATGGCAACTCAACCACCTCCCTAGGCAGTCTGTTCCAGTGTCTGACTACTCTTTCCATCAAGAATTTCTTCCTGAAGTTGCTAGACCACTAGCCATCAAAATTGAGAAGTCATGGCAGCCTGGTGAGGTTCCCAGAGACTGGAAAAGGGGAAACATAACCCCCACCTTTAAAAAAGGGGAAAGCAAAGAAACCAAAGGAACTACAGACCAGTTTTCCTTACCTCTGTGACAGGTAAAATCATGGAACAGATCGTACTGGTAGCTGTACTAAGGCACATGAAAAAGAACAAGGTGATGGGTGACAGCCAACATGGCTTCACTAAGGGCAAATTACGCCTGACTAATTTGGTGGCCTTCTATGGCAAAGCTATAGCGCTGGTTGACATGGGAAAAGCAATTGATGTCATCTACCTGGACTTGTGACAGGTGTTTGACACTGTCACACATGACATCCTTGTCTCTAAGATGGAGATACATGGACTTGATGGTTGGTGGATAAAGAACTGGCTGGATGGCTGCACTCGAAGAGTTGTGGTCAATGGTTCAATGTCCACATGGAGACCAGTGACAAGCCGTGTTCCTCAGGGGTCTGTTCTGGGCCCAGTGCTGTTCAACATCTTTGTCAGTGACATGGACAACGGCATTGAGTGTGCCCTTAGCAAGTTTGCTGATGACACCAAGCTGTGTGGTGCCATGGACTCACTTGAGGGAAGAGATGTCATCCAGAGGGACGTTGACAGGCTTGGGAAATGGGCCAATGAAACTGCATGAGCTTCAACAAGTGAAAGTGCAAGGTCCTGCACCCGGGTCAGACCAATCCCAGGCACAAATACAAACTGGGCACAAAGTGGGTTGAGAGTAGCCCTGAAGAGAAGGATTTGGGGGTGTTGATAGATGAGAATCCCAACATGAGTCTGCAGTGCACTCATGCAGCCCAGAAGGCCAACCGCATCCTGGGATGCATCAAGAGGAGTGTGGCCAGCAGGTCAAGAGAGGGGATTCTCCCCCTTTACTCTGCTCTTGTGAGACCCTACCTCAAATACTGCATCCAGTTCTGGTGTCCCCACCATAAGAGGGCCATAGAACTGTTGGAGTGTGTTCAGAAGAGGGCCACAAAAATGATTCAGGGTGTCGTGGGTTGACCCTGGCCGGCCGCCAGGTACCCACACAGCCGCTCACTCACTCCCCCCTTCACTACTGAACAGGGGGAGAAAATATCTCCAAGGGCTCAGGGTTTGAGATAAGGACAGGGAGATCACCCTCATTTACCGTCCCGGGCAAAACAGACTCAGTTTTGGGGAAATTAGGTACATTTATTAAAAGAACTAATCAGAGAGGAGTAGTGAGAAGTAAGAAAAGAGCAAACAAATCTCAAACAGAACACCTTCCCCCCATCCCTCCCTTCTTCCCGGGCCTAACATCAATCCCGGTTTCTCCACCTCCTCCCCCCCGAGCGGCACAGGGGGACAGGGAATGGGGGCTGCGGTCAGTTCATCCGACGCTGGTTCCACCGCTTCTTCGCTCCGGGGGAGGACTCTTCACTCTTTCCCAGGGCCACTGTGGGGTCCCTCTCACGGGAGACAAGCTTCATGCTCTCTTCTCCGCATGAGTCGTCCCACGAAGGGCAATTCATCACAAACTGCCCAACGCGAGACACCTCATGAGGGGCAGCCCACCCCTCGTGAGTCTGAGGCGCAGTCCTTCGGGGGAAACTGCTCCAGCGTGAGCCACCCGCAGCGTCCCAAAAGTCCCACCGGCCAACCTGCTCCAGCGTGGGCATTCCTCTCTTCCACGGGCTACAGGTTCCGGCAGCGACTTGCTCTGACACGGGCTTCCCACGGGCTACAGTCCCCTTTCAGGCATCCACCCACACAGCATGGAGTCCTTGGTGGACATCTACGCGGTGATCCTCACGGTGGACCTCTGCACCTCGCCCATGGGCTGCAGGGGGACAACCCGCTTCACCATGGTCTTCACCACAGACCCAGGGGATTCCTTCTGCTCCGGCGCCTGGAGCTCATCCTCCCCCCCCCGCCTCCTTCTTCACTGACCTTGGTGTCTGCACAGACTCTCACTCCTCCATCTCTGTGCCAGCTGTTATGGCGCAGTTCTTTTTCCCGTTCTTAAATATGTTTTTCACAGAGGCGTTCCTCTGCTATCACCTTACTGATAGGCTCAGCCTTGGCCAGCGGCGGGTCCCTCTTTGTAGCCGGCTGGCATTGGCTCTATCAAACTTGGGGAGCTTCTAGCAGCTTCTTGTAGAAGCCACCCTGCAGCTCCCCCCCCACCGCTGAAATCTGGCCAGGCCAAACCAAAACACAGGGGCTGGAGCACCTCTGCGACGAGGACAGGCTGAGGGAACTGGGATTGTTCAGTCTTGAAAAGAGAAGACTTTGGGAGGGACCTAATAGTTGCCTTCCAATACCTGAAGGGAACCTACAGGAAGGCTGGGGATGGACTTTTTGCAAGAGTGTCCACTGATAGGACAGGGGGAATGGGTTTAAGTTGAAGGAGAATAGATTTAGATTAGATCTTAAAAAGAAATTCTTCAGTAAAAGGGTGGCAAGATTTTGGAATAAATTGCCCAGAGGTGCTGTGGTTGCCCCCTCCCTGGAGATGTTCAAGGCCAAGTTGGACAGGGCCTAGAGTAGCCTGATCTAGTTGAGAGGTGTCTCCAAGCTAAAGAGACCCAGCTCCTTCAGCTGTTCCTCAGCAGGGAGATGTTCCACTCCCTTTGTCATCTTTGTGGCTCTGCGCTGGACTCTCTCAAGCAGTTCCCTGTGTCTCTTGAGATGAGGGGCCCAGAACTGGACACAATATTCCAGATGTGGCCTCACCAGGGTAGAGTAGAGGGGGAGAAGGACCTCTCTGACCTACTAGCTACTTCCCTTCTAATATACCCCAGGATGCCACTGGCCTTCTTGGCCACGAGGGCACATTGCTGGCTCATGGTCATCCTGCTGTCCACTAGAACCTGCAGATCCCTTTCCCCTGCGCTGTTCTCCAGCAGGTCAGCCCCCAACCTAAACTGGCACATGAGGTTATTATTTCCCAAGTGCAAAACTCTACACTTGCCCTTTTTGAATTTCTTAATATTTCTTCCCGCCCAACTCTCCGGCCTGTCTAGGTGTCTCTGAATGGCAGCACAGCCTTCTGGTGTGTCAGCCACTCCTCCAGGTTTCGTGTCATCAGCAAACTTGATGACAGTGCACTCTATTCCCTCACCCAGGTCATTGATGAATATATTGAATAGTACTGGTCCCAGTACTGACTCCTGAGGGTCTCCACCAGATACAGGCCTCCAACTAGAGTGTCCCATTGACCACAACTCTCTAACTTCTTCCTTTCAACCAGTTCACAGTCCACCTCACTACCTGACCATCCAGACAAGACTTCCTCAGTTTAACTGAAAGGGTGCTGTGGAAGACAGTGTCAGATGCTTTACTGAAATCCAGATAAACCATACCCATTCCACTGCCATCATCTATCCACCTGGTTATGTGTTCATAAAAAGCTATCAGGTTGGTCAAACATGACTTTCCCTTGGAAAAATCATGCTGACTGCTCCTAATGACCCTCTTATCCTTGATATGCCTAGAGACAGCACTGAGGATAAGTTGTTCCATCACCTTTCCATGGATAGAATTGAGGCTGACTGATATGCAGTTACTCAGATCCATCTTCTTGCCCTTTTTGAAGGCTGTAGTGACATTTGCTTTCCTCCAGGTGTTTTCCTTGCTATTACTGGGAGGTGTAAGCCGAGGGGTTGCTACAGATGAAAGCAGAAGATAGAAGCTGTGGACTTCCATGTGGAGAGTGGATGGAAATATGCATTACCAATAGCTACTTTTAATATAAGCAGCAGAATTAAGATTCAAATTTCAACGTCTCAGCCTCTTAGTGCAATTGTTGGGCTGTTACTTTTAAATTTAGGTATGGGGACTTCAGTGCCCCCGAAGAATATTTTGTTTCTATTTGCCTCCTCAATGCAGGTACCATACCTGTGCTAAAGCAGCAGAAAGTAAGGTCAAAGGCATCTAGAAATCTGAGGAAACATAGCTTTAAGTGTTCTTTTCTCATCCTACTATGTTCTGGAGAAATTACTCAACGGCCTCAAAGGTATGTCAGTGTAGTGCATGACAAACATACCTGCGGACAACATAATTACATTTGATGGTAGTTAAATCAATGAACATTTCTCTAAAGAATGCAAAGAATTAGTGACAGCACTGAGTGCTTCCAGAAAGACAAGCACACATCAGTGGAGCTTTCATCACTGCACAGATTAAAGAAATCAAATTTCATTACCTCTTGTTAATTATTTTTCCATAACAAACAATATCGTATTCAGGAGGTGGGTCTGGAAGGCTGTTGCAGTCTATTTTCTGAATTTTCATACATGCCATAATTCTAAGGAAAGCAAAGCAACTCTTAAAATTAATTACCCCTTACTAATATTTCATAAAATTAAATGAAGGAAGATTGGCTAATAGAAGGGAAGCCACTTACAGATCTACTGCAACTGCTATGACTGCAAAGACTTAATTGTGACTGCCGAATCCCACACATCCTTCCGTCGTGAATTTTGTTAACCAGGAAATATCCTTAGCCAGCGTAAATCAAAACCAGCTCTTTCAGCTTCACTGGAGCTTACACAGGGTGAGAATTGAACACATCAACTACAAGCCGACTATGTGGAAAACTGAAACACACAGTGAATGTGCTTGGTCAGCTTTCCTTGCATAAAGAAAAACATTTTTGGATGTAGCCCTAGAATTGACAAGGGAGTCACTTGGGTTGTCTTCTTATAGCACACCACATTAGTTCAGTTGTTAAGAAAGTTCTTCTCTTCCTGGTTTCCACCTCATACCACACATATCCTCCATCCCAGTCCCACAGAACGTAGCTGCAACGAGTCAACACGCTCCCTTTACTCTCAGCTGAGTGTCTGGTACCCAATTACTATGCAACTGGTACGTGCTCATCACACTACCAACATGCTCTTCTCTTGGATGCCCTCAATCTGAGGAGGTAAGTCTGGTACATGTACATTTGGGATGCAGCTCACAGCTCACAAGCTCTCTGAGTTGTGCAGTCTTTCTTTGCTGAGTCAGTTACATCCCTAACGGTAGTTGCTATATTCAAATTCATGTAAGGATCCACTCTCAGAGGTTAACTAGGTGCTTTTATTAACACAGTGCCTGTCTAAAGCAGAGCAGTACTTGCAGACACCCATTTCTGTTATCTGTGCTGAGACATACAGCCTGTAGGTTTATAAGAACATCTTTCACTGTTTTTGCTGGCTTCCTTGTAGCCCCAGTCAATGACCTGGTTTTCAGAAGGTAGGGTTGCTCTCGAATGTGTCTTCACTTGCTCTTGTGTATTTGTTTTAGCTCAGCTCAGGAACGGGAACATTCTGAACATAGTCGTGTTTGCTCTTCTGCTCCCTGAGGACTCTAGAGAGGCTGACTAAAAATGAAGTGAGATAATGTTTCTTCTTTTTTCTGGGCTCTCTTTTGGATTTGGTTTTGTTTTGCTCAAAAATGATTGCTCTGGAAAAGAGACTGGTTGAAAACAGTGTTGAATGAAACATTGTATTTATGGAGTTGGTAGAGTGTAATGATAAAGCCTTCTCTTGCTGTGCCCCCTTTGGGATTTAGAGACTGGTAGTGACTGGAGGACCTTGTATCTCCATGTCTATCTAATGTATGGGCTCTGTGGCATGCTTTTAGACAGGGGAATTACATCTGAAGGATTTAGTGGGAGCTACAAAATGGCAAAATATATAAAGAAATTGATCTTGAATTCCTTACACCAGCTGAGACAGATGTGGCTGGATGTATCTCAGTTTACCTCCACCAGACAAAGAGCAGGGAAATAGCATGAACAGCATCGCCACCTCTCAGGAACTCCATGAGGTTTTGTCTGGAGCTGGAAACCATGCAGTAGTGACATGTAAAGCTCAAGGATTTCAGACTCCCATGGGAAAAATACATTGTAATTAGTTGCCTAGCCTTTCTTTTTCATGTTCGGATGCCGGAGATGGAGATTGAAGCTTTGACATCTCTCCACCTTTCTCACCATTAACCTAATGCCACATGAAGGAAGAGATGGGTAAAGCATTAAAAGGCAGCATTTTTCCCTTGATGCAACAGTTGTCCTGAAAGGATCACATTCAGAGATGTATCCTCTTGCTTACAAAACTTAAGGAAAAAGGAGAAGGGGTCGGCGGTTTGAGCAGAGGAGGAACAAATTGCAGAGAGGGATGAGGGTGCAGGATATTAGGTATACACACGTGGAGGGAATCTGGGCACATGACACTGAGGGAAGTACTGCCTTACAACCAGTAGGATCATGTGTGAGATTGTAATTCACCTAATTTTCCCACGAAGGAAGAAGGCATGTGTAATGTTTGAGGGTGACAAGAGCTCTTACAATATCTGTGTGTCAAAACCAATATTTTAAATCTGTTGTTACAGCGACGAAAACTCACTGTGGTATGTGCACATGCTAGACTCTCTTGGATGCACAGGAATGTAGTGGTATGAGGAGACAAGAATGTAAAAAGCTAAAAAAAGACAGGAAACAATGCCTACCGTTTAAGAGGTTCAAGCTCTGACTCGGGGTTTTGTTTTGTTTTCATTCTTCAGGGAACTTAACTGGTGTTTTCAGGCTCCTAAAGTGAGAAGCGCTGCAGAATCATCTCACTGAAAAGCAATCTCCGCACACCAAGTGACCAGCCCAGACTTCCCTTCAGTGACAGTGCCACTGTCAGGCTCCAGCACTGTTTCACTAGACTACAAAGCAAATGCCTTGTAGAAAGCTGAAGCTTTGGAAATAAGAGAGATCAATAAGTGTAGACATAAGGATCAGGACAAGTCTGAGGAAATAGTTATCCAGAAAAATCATTGACTCTAGTGGGAAGCAAACATGAATGTGGCATCCTTTTCTGGCTAAAAACAGAAAAAAAACCACATAAAGATGATTATATCATCTTCCAAAAGATCAGTGGAGATGTGCTGGGTTGTGTGTTTTTACCTAATCTAAATGCCTGGTTTCTAAAAAGATTGGTTTTTTCCCACAATAAATGAAGAGCATATGGCATCCTGTCTGGCTATTAATCCTTTGCATTTTTCATGCTGTAATATTAAGATGGTTGGGAAACTATATTATTTAAGCTGTAGATCAAAAAACAAAACCAGCTATTTAGAGTTTTTCCCTCAGCTGATCACACAAGGCTGTCCTCATTCGGGAGATAACAGCATAACAGCTCTCAGTTGCAGCTAATGAATGAAAACAGGCTGCTTCTTCCTCAGGTTTTGTTTGGTTATTGTTTTCCACCTTGGATGTCTTATTCCTGCATTAGATTCAAGAAAATTAATTTAGATTATAAAAGGTATGGAAAAAATTACAAGAAAATGAGTGCAATCCAAATGAATGTGATCCTTAGCTTCGTTTCATAGTAATTTAAGAAATGACATGGTTATTCATTAAATACATTGTTTTCCATTTCTAATTGTAATGGGATATACAGTTTGTTTCCAGTGGTGTTTGAAGTTGTGGGGACATGGTGAATTAAGTCTGAATTTCCCTCTGGCTGCTAGCTTCATCCTAAGGAATTGTTGAACTTGATTCGCTACATCTGGCATGGTATTGTTTTTAAGGCTGTATAATTTCTTTTACTTCACTCTGGCATCCCAGAGATCAGAACGTGACTCAGCTCTTTCATGTTTGCTAATTCAAAAGATGGGATTCATTACTTAGTTTTCTGCCCTTCAACTGTTGTCAACACAATACAGAGTTCATCAGATGCGATTTTTCCACTACTGCATGTTCACTGTTGTCAGTTCTACCTGTGCAGAACAGGCATAAAATTATAGGACTACGCAGTTAAAATCACTTCATACCAGACAAAATTACAAGCAGTATTCTGAGGCTGGAAAAATTTATGTCGGAAAAAGTTTTGAGATTTTAAAATGTGACTTCTGCAGCACAGTAAAACTTCAGAAATTCTCAGAAATATATGAGAACTGCCATTAAAAGTAATAGCCTGGAAGTTAGGTTTGCAAAACACTTTTTATATTTGAGTAATGCGAGTGATATCACTACACAGTACATGTCAGATGCCCAGCACAACCTTGGCACTGGTGAGCTTGTGCTTCTTCCAGAGTTGTAAACATACAGAAGGCAAGCAAAGAGAAGCAAGAACCTCGAACTGTAACTGCAAATATATTGAATGAACATTTCTGTTGTTGATTTAGGCTGAGTAGGAAACTAAAGAACAGGATGTACAGTAACTCCTTTACCAGTGGCATGTGACACTGCTAAGGCGTGGTGCTGGTTTTAACAGGTATCAGTATCAATGTGCTAAAAAAAACCCACAAACAAAAATAATCATTGTGAAGAAGAAACACACTGTCTCTCTCTGCACCCAGAGAAGTGCAAAAACAAATGGCCACGCATCTTGTGGTGTAGAGCAGCATACCTCTGAGTGATTAATGATTCTTTTTTCACCATTAACAGCCAGAATAAAATAGTTGGGAGGTTGTGGCTTGCCTTGACTCACAGCTGAAAATGATTTTACTTTTTTTTTGGCAAAACAACACAAAATGTTTTGTGTTGACTCAGAGCATTACATCAAATTGAAATGAAAGCCCTTCCCCTTCCATTTCTACTGCACTGTAAAGAATGATTAGACTAATTTGAAATGCATCCTGATTATGAAGATTCTAAACTCCAAGTATATCTGGATGTGAGAAAAAAAACTGGAAAATAAATTGTATGCATCTGAGGTCCTAGGCAACAGACTAGGCAAGTTTCAATAGTGCCTCATGAACTAGATTTTAAAGTAGTGTAACAAACACAAAATATTACAGAGAATTTACTCTTTTCTATAAAAACAGTATAACAATCTAATAAGAACGCTTGAAAGGGCTTGATTTTAGATGGCAAAAGCAGAGTGATACTAAGTCTTACATCCACTTTTTCTGCACTTTACAGGGGCACAGCCACATATCTGGACCAAACCCTCCTCACTTTGTCAAACACATGGAAAAAAAAAAATCCTGTAATACGTACATTAACTACTTTGCAGTGAAGAAAACAGAGATTTGCTTTTGCATGTAAGATTTATACTGTGCATTACCCAAGCAGCCCACAGCGCTGTAGGGTCTTCAGATGTTACTGGGGCTAGGTCCTTTCCAGCTGAGAAGCATGAAATAGTTTTACTTCTTCAGGACAAAGTGCCTTTGCTTAGGCCAGTGTAAAGCAGAGGTATGGTTATGTGGGTGGCACTACAGGGTGATAGACAGGAGGGAAAGACAGGTGGTCAACAAGTCACTCCAACTAATTTGAAAGACCTGTGGAAAACAATGGCACTTGAATGCTAAAGAGCGCAGGTGTTTGTTATTTCTTACTTTCTGGCTGCTCTAATTTCAGTGTCAAATTCTGTTCTTGCAATGACAACCGTGATTACAGGACTGGATAACCTCCATGGAAAAATGTATAGTGCTGTAGAGGCATTGTGAAGGTGAAAACATGTGGTACCAACAGTAACAGGGTTCACTACACCTGGGTGAAATATTTGTTTTTCTTAAAGCTAAGGAAAGTGAGCTTTTTCATATTTCATTCTGAACTTTGAATTTCACAACTGGATTTGTACTGTTACAAATTTATTTCTCCTCAATTATGTAAGACATCAATTGACATTTATTTGAAAAAAAAATCATTGACCCACATCTAGCTTTTACTTACAACACAAACATTTAACTTCTTTTGCTATTAATTCTAAATGTATTTAAGTGTCAGCTACAAAGGAAAAAAGCTCAAGTTTAAAACCAGCAGGAATCCAAATGCCTAATTTTAGACATGTTCAGATGCTATTTTAGACACAGTGTCCAGACATTATCATGACCTGTTTGAGGTCACTCACTCTGCTATTTCTAGCAAGAAAAGTTTTTGCTTGAAGACTTAAGACCTGCTCAACGTTGAGTGTTTTCTAAATAAGACATATTGTCCTGTGTTTCTCTCAGTACATTGATCACGCGTAAGTATTCTTTCTGCAATTTGAATAACGAGGAATGTGGTTCGTACTGTGTGATGTGACAAGCCAAAACCAACTCCATAAGTTGGAGCTTGAATGCAAAGTGGTCGGCAAGGAACTCGAGCCTTTTCTGTGGCAAATTGATTTAGTGTGCATGCACATGACCATGCCCTTGCTGTAGCGATAACTTCTAGCTCTGCACACTTGTGTTTTTCATGCCTCAATGGAGGCTGGTTTTCCTAGGAACAGTGAGTTCTTGCCTGCTGCGAAACATGTCTCTCTACGCTGTCTAAATTGATGCACCCAAACCTGAGATTTTCCAGTTCTCTGCTACTCATCTCAGAATACTTTGGCCCAAATCCCTGCACCTAAAAAGCTCACAAAGAACAAGGCAGGTACAGTGGCATCCGAGGCGGTAAATTGCTGAAAAGAACTGTATTGCTTTGAGACAATCAGATGAGCAGTCCTTGAGAAACTGCAAAGTTTTGCACTAATGGTCCTTTCCTGAAACATGGATGATATTGGGAGGCATGAATTTTATGATGTGCCAGGGCACCTGAAGAAGCAGTGCTTTGTTCTGGGGTCAATTTTCAAAAGCAATCAGAAATCATTTAATTCTACTCCAGCTGATACTTTCCTGACATGTATTAACTGCTCTGACAATAAAAGAAAGCTGAAAATGAATGCTTCTGAAAAGTCTCATACTCTGTTTCCTTTAATAAGATGTAAATTCTGTGTTGCTGAACAAGGAGCAAACAAAATAGGAAATGTTAAAGCAACAGATGTGTTCATCCTTCTCAGAACATACATGTTCTCAAACCTGTACCAGGAACATGTACACTACTATCTACAATATAGTAATGACTATTATATATTATAGTAAGACCATGAGCACAAAATAAGTGTATTGAGTCACTTAGCTGACTTTACAAAGACATCTTATCTGTTTAGAAATGGCTACTCCTCTAATATGTAGTAATTTTTTCTGTAAAGCTGCAGACAATGTAATGAAAAAATACAAATCCTGTGAGTGTTTTTCTTCTAATTCATTTGTGAAAGGCATGATTTTCATCATGTTATATTCTGCAAAAAGCTGGGATAAAAAAATTGCCTCTTGGGCTTGTATTTTTTAAAATTTATTTTAATATATGGAAAGTTGTTCTCAATAAAACACATTAACTAAAACAAAAAACCCCACAACCTATTGTGCGAATATGTTAAAAGCAGGTCAGTTCTTAGCAAACACGCGTTTGTTTTAAACTGAGCCCATTTTGGCTGATAGCTGCAAATGCCATATGTTGGATGTGTTTTGTGTAATGTGGACATAAAATCAGATGAAATACAGAAGTAGCAATTAAGCTTGAGATTCTTCTCATCTTGAATTTATATGATAGTGGTCTGCAGATTGCCATTAGTATCCATGGATGTAGCGAACATGGCCACATTTGTTTGTTAGTGCTTTTAATTAATATTTGACTGGAAGTAGAAGGGTTGTTTAGTGAGCATCCTGCTGGGTGACAGCAGTTTGTGGTGCCGAAAGTTTGAGGACTGCTGGTTTAAATCTGTATCTTTTGACTATTGATTCATAATGGAGTCGACACATCTTTGTGACGCCAAAGACTAAGCAGAGTTTTGGCATCCAGAGTGGAGAGGAAAACAGTTGTTAGTGTTGTTAAATTTGGCTCCCAACAAGCAAAAGAAATACGAAGAAGTGAAGATAGGGATAATAAAATTCACGACAGTACAATTTAGAGGGGAGAAATTTGGTTTGGGAAGTGGTCTTTGTTCATTCTTTCATACAAATTATTAACTTTAGCCTCAGGACAGAAATTTCTCAGATGTTATTTCGCAAATTTGTACTGCAAGATCAAAACAGCATAAAATAATAGAAGCATCAGAATTTTTAGGGGCAGCACACATCATCTTCTCAAAGTTGTAGACCAAAGAGAGAGAAAAGAAGAGCTGTGGAATTTAGACACCGACTTCCAGAGATAGCTGGCATTGATAAAATTGAGTACTTAAAACAGTAGCTGCGGACCTACCCTGAAGTCCTTTACAGTGGTGTCTTGCTGCACAATGCCGTGGAAAGGAAGGCTATGTGAGATTATGTGCACAAGGCCAGGTATCATCTTTACTGCTACCAAAAACACTTTCTAGTTAAATACAGGAATAAAAAACAGGTTCTCCAGTATGGGAGACCCTGAAGATCAGGATAAGAAAACAACTGTGTGCTTATCTGCAGTTGATTCCCCCTCTGGGCATAATAAGTAAAGAGGTCGCTGGTGTTGTTAAGAGTTGGTATGTTCACTTTTGTTTTCTATATGCTTAGTTTTTGTTAGGTCTGAATCAGGCTTTCTCTACGAATAATTTCTCAGGGGAAAAAAAAAAAAGACAAACAAACAAGAAAAAAAAACACAACCAAAAACCCAGAGACACAGGAAAAGGAAAGGAAAGCTTTTCCTTCATTGTTTTTGTCTTTTTATGGAGAGGTGGGAAAGAAAAATAAGAAGATGAACTTAAAAGAAAAAGAGAAAAAAAAAAAAGGATTGGACAAAACCAAATCTCTTTATTAAAAACAAATCCTCTGCCAGAACTGTGCTTTGAAGCACCTAGACTATCTTTATTTTCCCAATATAATTACATGACTTTTTAATTTTCATTTAACTCTGAGAGTGGAAACATCTTGGTGGAGTGAAGTCAGATGGACTGCGACAGGATGTTCCTCATCATTCCTGTGAAAAAGACCTCTCAGTTTCTGTCACACACTGTTTGAATTGGCAGCTGGCTATACCCACATATACCAATCCACAGGCGTATTCTAACATGTGCATGACACTGTTCATAGTGAATGAGATAAAATCCACAGTGTGAAGGACTGCCAGAAATAGGATGATAAAAACCATCTGTGCTTGTAAGTGTTACTTCACTAGGCATACTTACCAAAGCATCAAATATTCCTTCTTCGATGGAGGTTTATTGAAGGAGAAGCAATGAGGCGATTCTGCATCATGGTGGGAGATATATGTAAACCAATACATGAAATAATGTGTATAAGTACCTGGTGGGACGTTGAAGTACAAGACGATGAAGGAGGTGAAGTACAAGAGACAAGAGGTACAAAGAGAAAATTCCACTTTAATGTTTTAAAAAAAACTGACCACCTGATCGGACAGGGGTTCAGGCTGCCCAGAGATTGTGGAGTCTCCATCTGTAGAGATATTAAAAACACAACTGAAAACAGCACTGAGTAACCTGTTGTACTCACCCTGCTTGGGCAACAGGGATGGACTAGACAGTCTCCAGAGATTCCTTCCAGTCTTATCAGTGCACTCGTTCTCAGAAACATGCAGGACCCAAGGATCCCATTTTAAGAAACTGTGGATGCTCGGCACCCCTTTCTGAAAATGACACAAATTGTGCTGTTCTCAACAGAGTTTTAAATCTGATTCTGAGGTTCCTAGATGCTAAGTCAACATCTCTGAAATTGAGCTGTAATGTTGAGTTTATTTTCTGTTTTTAAACTGTTTGTCTTTAGATTTCAGGTTATTCCAGATGCTTTTAGTGCCAGAACCATGCACAGCCCCACCAGATACTTTGTTTGCATTCCTCCTCCTTTCTGAAAATGTCAAGGCTTAACAGCACCGACACAGTAATCATATCTGTGGAATGCATTACTGTTATTATTTTAACAGCACACTGTTTAACAGTAGTATTCCTCTGTAACCTTTTCCTCTTCCTTGCCCAAAGGCAGGTCATATAGAAATTTCAAAAAAATACACATAACATTTGTTAAGTTAGGCAGAAAAATCAAATGTTGATATAGCAGGTTTTTAGGACAGTATTCCACTTTCATGTAATATTTATTATAAGAAAAGCCATAAATACCAGTTTACAAGGTACATGAATAGGACAAATCTAGGTTATTCTGTTAATTTCACCTGCTTAGAACATTAACATCCTACCAAACATGAAGAAATTACATCAAACAGCATGAGGTTAAGTCTGAGTAAATAAAAGCCTGATTCTGTTACCGCTTTTCTTCCTCTTTTTTCCCCTTTCTATTTCTACCAATTTTTATTATTTTGGAAAAGTACACCTGCAGAGATATCAGCAGAAAACCCAGCTTTGAACTGTCGGAAACCTGTGAATAAGCATCTGAAATGATGGACTGTTATCTCAGATGAACCTACAGGCATTTTTGTGGCTAGGACAACGCCTATTTGCTGTAAGGAAGCGTTTTGTCAGGCACAGAAGTCCATTTCAGGAACAGTGAAAGAATTTCATCATAAAAAGGTATCTACTAGTTTTTACGTGGTAAGGAAGTCTTTCTGATTAAGAGCAGTGAGTCTTCCTAGCAAGATACCTTGATGCTTGATGTCTCAAGCTGACCTCGTGTTTTCAAGCCATCAACTCTCACAAGCTATTTCACAGGAAGTCAAGCTTTCCAAGGAGCATAGCCTCCTACCAATTTAAAAATTTTTCAGGATAGACTGACCCACTCACCAATGTATTTGTGTCAAGGCAGCCTCGACTCCCTGTACAGTCTGGACCACCCCCACGTGCAACAGAGTTTGCCAGTGGACGGGTTCCCTGCACAAACAGTACAAACCAGGAGAGAGAGACGACTAAACTCATCCTTGCCTTAGAACTAGTGGGAGCAATTATTTGTTTACAGCTGATTATTCCATATTTGAAAAAACTTATCCCTTTCATGTCTGCTGGAAATTAAGGCACATGTTTGGGGTTTTATATTATTTCCTAAAGGGTACGTGCTAAGAAATCTTCCTTTGTTACAAGATTGAAGTCAGCTTTATTGCGGAGCAGAAAACAGAAATCACTGGAATTTTAGGTGGACTGATGTTTTTTTGGATATTAATCTTCTAAAATCTGTAAATCTCATCTGATTTATTGCAGGTAATGGTTCAGGTTTTCCTCATTTGAGAATTTTCATAGGAAACAGCAAAGTAAAAAATTTTATACCAGGCCAGGGATATGCAACTCCTAGACTGTAATGCTGAGCATATTAGGAACTTGCTGCTTTCTGACAAGTCACTTAGTAAATCTGCATAAATTTCTCACAGGTGTGCAGGGTGGGAAGACTAGAGCTCTGATCCCTGCAAGCGAGGCAGTTAAATGATGCCCAATTTCTATTAGTTTTATGAAGAGCAGGACTTGCTCTAAACTGAAGATTTAGGAGTCACTGTTACTCATTTTCCAGTATCTTCCATGGCAATGGAAAGCAGATCAACAAGGCATGTAAGACATCCAGATATATTGCTAGTGTTATTCTTTCTGCTTAGTGCTGTGGTGATGTAAATCACTCTGTTGATGCAAATTATTATTATTATTTTTGTCAATCCAATTTCCACATTTTTTCCCGCTATTCACTGTACCTCACTCACAAATCCCATGTGAAGTGTTCACACTGCTTGCTTATTTGCAGTCTACTTCTGTGGCTAGGACTTCTTGTGTCCTCCAGCTACACAAGAGAAGGATTGACAACAAAATTGTGCTCTAGCATGTAGACTTTCTTATGAAAGTTAGTACATAAAATAGAGCGTTTGATTTCCTTTGTTAAAGAAAGAGGGTGGGGCGAATACATAAACTAAATTTAAACAGATGCAATGGGGACTTTCTGAATATGTAAAGAAACTCTTTTAAGAAATGACAAATCAGGGAGAAGACTAGATTAATTTCCATTTCTTCTAGTGAGATTCTTCTCATTGTTAAATATGAGACAACACTGAGACTACTTGCCTTTCCATATTACAGCAGTTGGCTTGCACACCGTTGGCAGAAATCTCTTCCTGACTTACCTGATACAAAGAAATCTCTAGAACTTTCCTAGAACACAAATGCACTGTCAAACAGCCTGCCTCCCTCTCACCCATTTATCCTCTGCCTCCTTCCTCCTTTTGCCTCTCCTCATCCGTTCCCCTTCTGCCCGCCCCCCATTTTCTACATTCCAGCTGTGAAACATACAGGTTCTGTTTTCCAAGTAGGTTTTGATACAAGTTGCATAACCATAGTTGGCAAAGTAATAGGCATGGTAATAGAATTATGAGATGGATGGTAGATGACGGCCTGAGATTACCACATTCAGTGACATCACCTGTCTGGATTAGGTGAGGCCTTGGCCTTGTTTCTTGTTCTTATGAAATATTGTGATTATCTGATTTGTGACACAAGGTAAATAACTGCAGCACAAACAGTAGTGACTATCAGGCTTAGAAAAGAAATTGTGCTGAAACAATTGGCTGAGATACGGCTTCATTCTAGGTTTTAGACCATACACGCTGTTTCAACAAGAGAACTTTTTTCTTTTTTTCATTGTTATTTCCCATCTCTTTTAAGAAATAACATCAAAATCATCTCTCCAGGGTGTTTGGGGTGCTTTTTTTTGTTTGTATTTGTTTTGGAGATTTTTGGCCAAAATTATTAAAGTTATTAAAAAAGTTATTTAAAAAATAACTGCTTTTGTCCTTGGTCCTGCCGCCATGCCTTACTGGTTGCCTGCCTTCCAACATGCCTGCCACTTTCCTGTAGGGCTGGGATCTCCAGCTGGGCTTTGCTTTCCAGATGTTCTGTGGCAAAAGCCTGGGCTGACACCACCACCACTGCCTCTCCACTCCTCGTCAGCAGATCATCACACCATGGAAGTCCTCACCTCAGCCTGCAAAGCAGCGGGTAGAGGGGAGTGGGAGGAGGAGGCTGGGGACAGCTCTCGGGAGACGTCACAGCCACATTCCAAACCAAAATATTTGTGCACTGGCCAAAAGAGTCGTGCTCTGGTCTTTTCTGCTGCGAGATTTTCTAGGCAAAGAACTGGTGGCCTGGATCCAGCCATGAAGTTACATTTGTGTTTCTCTTTTTGCACAACAGCATGTCTGTAAACTAAAGGGCTTGAAATTAATTACGTGCAAAACTGTTTGTGTTTGGGAGGATTTAGATTGTCACGATAGGAAAAATGAATTGTAGATAGCAGAAACTTCCAGATCCACCCATATGATAACAAATCAGAGACATTAGCTATGAATTTTAAGTGTCATTACAGCAATAAGACAAGACATTGCTCAGATTGTGGTCACTTGATAAATCATGCCAGAGCTTTCAATAATGCTAAGTGTCTGTCCAGAGAATATCATTACGGTAAACAGTACAACACTGGACAGCTACAGGGCTTCATTCCTTTCCTATGTCACAGCCACTTAATCCTTGCCAGTGAATGTGTTTTCTTTTTTCATAATCTTATATTGCTTAGCCTTGAACTGGAAGCCTTTCCTCCATGTATTTCAGCACATAGAATTTATATCATCAGATAATTCCATGAGCTGGCCAAGTTTGATGCATTTCAGGTATTGCAAAGCCTAATGGGCCCTTGGGGAGAGAGAATAGCTTGCCAGGTGGTGTAGAAAGTCAAGAGCAGAAGAGGGAAGGAAAAGCTTGTAAAAGGAGGGAGTAGCTTTTGCAGACCTGTCAAAGCACCCACTGTCACTACGCCTACCTCCATACTTCCTGTTTGTGGCCAGGTTAGGAAACAAGAAGTACGAGAGCAAAACACTTACTCCTACCTTTGTTTCCTGTGTTTTTGGAATCGAACACTCGGAGTCAATGGTGTCTCTTGAGTGAGGAAGACTCCTGGTCTACTTGGTTTAAAAAAGAGGTCCTGAGTTTAGTCCCCAGACAGATTTTTTTGAACTCCTCTAACTTCAAAATGAGCTGAGATTTTCATGAGAGAGGCAGGACTGAGTAATGATTATCAAATGGAACAAAAAAAAAAGTTGAGGGTCTTGCATGTTTTCATAAAAAGTGGCAGCACTTGGTTTGCTGCCACAGGCAGCCTTGTCCTGCCCTCCATTTTCTGCTGATAGAGCAAATGCACAGCTGTTCTTCACAACCTTAAAGGAATCCCCAGGGTTCCTCCTATGTTAATATCTTTCATGACTTCCACTTAACTCTGTAATGGAGTCAAAATGGCTAGTCATCTGATCTGCGGAGGAAATAACCATTTTAATCATACCCACATGTTCAGTTACATGTCTCTAGAGACAAATATTAAATAAATTAGGTGCAAGGTCCAAAGTCTAGTCCTAGGTTGAAGTATTCATCCAAATACTGAACTGAATCTGAGTCAGCATTACAGAGATTGGCAGCTGCTTTTTCGATAGGATTTTGACTGGGAATATGGAGGTGTGGTGGTAGAAAAGGCATTTTGTTACTTGGTTTCAATTCAGTGTCTTTACTCCCTATAAATTATCAATAACCCAGCTACTCACATGTTATACTGTTCTGTTAGATTTAGTAAATGCTGCAACAGAAGATAAGGTTTTGGAAGACAGACTAATGAGGGATTAGTACTCCATTTCTTTGAACTACAGGATTCAATCTGGAAAAGGAGCTGTCCATGGAGCGTAGAGACAGGTGCAATTATCTTCTTCCTCAGTTGATATATAGGAGAAAATATCTTCCTTCTGCTTTTTCTTTTTCACCAGCAAAGCACAGCAAACAGCTTGATTAGTTAAAACGAGTTTATCTTGCAATGGATTGGTGATTTGAACACAGACTGAACTTTCTAATTATCATCTTTTTTAAGAAATAATCCCATATAGTTTATTACCAACGTATGTCATCACGTAAAATCTGTTTAATCTCCCGCTTGCCGTTATCTGGACAAAATTTAAGACAGATTTGAAGATATGAAAAGCCGTACCAGAACAGAAGGAGATTTGATATATCGGTTCTTTACTGAGTAAACCAGAACACAGCATAATGCACTGAAAAGCAAAAACAAAGCTACTAATATGTTTAGTACTTTAAAACCATGCATGCTATTTTGCTGTATGCATATAAGTTAAAAAAAGCTTTTGAATTAATTTCCCACTGAAATGAACTTCTCTGACTCTTGGCACACAGTAGGTCAAAACAACACTCCTGCGGATAAGGGGAGGGATTCCCAAAGGAATTTCACATTTTCCTTCACAGTGTTGAGCTTTGGGCTCTCACCTTCATCCTCACTAAACAGGAAAGGAAACTCTTCCCAAGAGGACTCTGGTGCAGCTGTTCTGCCAGTGCCAGGTCCTCAGAGCCAGCTGGCAGGATCAGTCTCTAATGGATCAGACCCCTGCTTCTGCTTGCAACTTCAGAAGTTCGAGGCTCACAAAGAGTCTCCATCAGCAAATGAGTCTGTAAATGCACTAGGGGTTTAAATACAAGATTTTCCCCTCCACTGTGGTCAACTGTTTGTGGCTGATGGCATTGTGTCTCTCTGTAAGATGCAAACCTAACTGGCTTGGTTGGGGAAAGCACATCTCAGATGGTAAGGGTCAGATTTTTCCAGTGTCCAACAATTTCTGCAAGTATCAATGAAACCATAACACAGGGTAAAATCATAACTAATCCATTTGAGTATTACTTCCATGCAGTTTGATTATGCTTTGTGGTTTTGTCAGCAGTATTTTACCAAGCAATGATAGCGTTTAACAAAGACCTTTGCAAAGCAGCAATTTCTATTCCATAGAAGATCATGAATGTGAGAAAAAAATAGTAGGATATTGAACATACTAAAAAATAACTTCACAAGTCTTATATTTAGGGAGATTCCAGTTTCAAAAAAATGTTGCAAATCTGAATGGTCACAACATTCCCTCTAGTAATATAATATCAAAACGATGAAATGCCTTCTGGATAGGAATAGAATTTCTAAGACTGAGAATAAAATACTTCTAGAAGCCAACATTATCCAGAAAAACACAATTAGTTGACGTGAAAAACAGTATGTCATCAGGATCTTTTTTTAAGTTTTATGCTTAGGTGTGGCATTTCAAAAACCTCCATGCCTGCTTGAAACTGTAAAACTGATCCGCAGGAGAAAGAAAGAGAACCCCCAAGACACATGAACAATGCCAAAGTAAATTTGTTAGGATGAAATAAATAAGAAATATTGTTTTATTGAATTTCTTGATTGGCGTAGTTAAGAGAAGTTTGGGTGAGATCTGCCAATTTTATGTATTTCTGTGGCTGAAAATCAAAAGACTGGTGTAAAGGAGTGAATTACTGTGTCTTAAGAGTCATATTTCAGGAGTTAGAGTTACTCTTGGTTTCTTTTTGAAGGTCTTAAGTGGAGCAACTAAGATGCCTGGAAAAGCCAACACAGGTAAATTACGCTGCACTTTAATCACATCATTGCTGCAAAAAATTGACTCTGACAGATCATCACCATGCAGGACCAAAGTACTTCTTTTCCTTTAAATGCAACTGAGCTCCTCCTTGCACAAGTTGTGAGGGAGGGATCCATCCTCAGCTCATTGCACTGCTGTCCCACAGCCCAGCTTGTCCTCCCTGGCACTGGGGCCAGAACAGGCTGTGCGAGGGAGCAGGGACTGGCTGTTCATCTGTCAAAGGTATTTCCATTTCATAATCCTTGAGTCATGCAGAGAGGAGGACTTCCCTGAAAAGCCTACCACTGCCAGCACAGCTGCAAGGAGAACTGGTCCTGACTGATACAATCAAAAGGAATTGAAAGAAAACTGAACTTGACAACTCAAGCATGTGCCTGGCTACCCCAGCAATGCAACATCCAGTCAGACAGGATTAACATTACGCTGGCTGGCAAATTTTTTTAATTCTTTTTTTATATTTGTATGAAAGTTGGACAAGCTTCTTAAACATTCTGACTAAGAAACCAGTGGCCTTTTCAAGCAAATTGTTACCACACTGCTTTCCCCTCTTTTGAAAGTCCATATGGACAGATAAACTGAGAACAGAACAACCACATCTGACTTAAAGCCCAACATACAAATTAGTACCACTGTAATCATCTCATTTCTCTGGGACTAGCATTAGGCCAGGAGCCAGATGCTTTGAAAACTCTGTTTCAGTTAAAGACTGAACCTGGCTGGAGAAGAAACCAAACCCAAAGCAGTGCGTATCTGAAATAGTAAATATAGGGGTATATACAAATTTTCACTCCATAAGGTCTTGGGAGCTGTTTGTGTTTAGATTTTGCTGCAGCTTGAGGTCTGGAACTGCTGCGCACAGAGCGTGAAGAGATTGATAGCTCTTTCTTGTCTAAAAAACAAGTGAATTCAATAAAGAATGAGAAGGAAGGGAAAAAAATTACTTTCTTTGAGGACCCTTTTGTGCTGTTGTGAGAGTAAGCAATGTAACATGCATCCTGTCACAGCAGGCAAGTCCTGAACAGCAGAAACGTTCTGGATGGCAGCTAAAAGCTTATTTTCTTTCTGTGGCCTTGTTTTTCATTCAGAAAAGAAGAAATTTGGAAATGCCAAGCACAAACAGTTGGCTGGAGGATTCCTGTGTACTGACTGGATCTCTGGAGCATGCACAGACCAAGTGCATAATGAAAGCTGGGGTTAAGCAGAGAAGCAATGGAAGAGCACTTAGATGGGAAGCTTCAAATGCAGGAAGACTCCCAGCCACAGTGGGGATGAATCTCAGGACCTCCAGTAAAGGTTCCTCTCCAATGTAAACATATCTCTGCTCGAGAAGAGAGGATGAACACAAAGTATATGTGAGAAGGCAATAGAAAATTCTGGGAGGAAACTGAGATGTTCCAAGAAATTAAGCAAATTAATTTATTTCATCTGAAAAAAACCCTGCTTATCTCCATATCTCTCTGCTTCACTGTATATTTCTCTTCCACTTGTTTTTAATGGTAAATCCATAAAGATAACAAAAGTCAGACTTTCAGCTCTTCCATAGCACAACACCACACATAGGACTTAATTACTTGATGGACTATTTTATCTTCCTGAACTAGTTTTGGTGTTTTGTTTTGGTTTGGTTTGGTTTTTGTTTTTGTTTTGTTTTGTTTTGCTTTGTTTTGTTTTGCTGTAGCAGCCATGTGACTTCCACCATTACATCTGAGATGGAATCAGTCCTCCAGAGGCTACCACGTGAAATACAATGCATCAGGATTTATCTAACAGAAACCTTCTCATTTCACAAGGATTTCTGTATAGGCCACAGACTCAAACAGACATTTCTGTAACATGTGGTCTTAAGAAGTACAGGCATATTCAATTAAATTGTGGTCTTTATATCTGGAACAATTTTGCAGAAAGAAGAAACAATTTGGTGTTTTGTTGTGCTTTCTTTTTTCTACAGTATGTGGAATATAGTTTGATTTTAAAAAAAAAAAAAAAAGAGGAGGAAAAAACCACTAGAAATAGAAAGAAATTATGAATGAAGGAGGCCAAATCCTCATCTTCTCTTAGGTCCAATTTCTGTGTGAAAAATTAATTGCCTGCTGTACCAGATTATAAAAGCTTGTGAACATATTGCTTGCTTGTTTTGGCAAAGAGTCTTGTGACTACAAGCTTCAATATGCAGCTCTTCTCTTGTCCATTGAAAGGCTGTAGTGGGACAGGCTCCTGACATCAGATACAAGGCTCCAAATGGGGGAAAAAAATAGCTGAAAAAAGAAAGTGGTGTGTTCTTATCACCTTCAGGTGAATATTTCTCTGAAAAGCAGTATCTAGAAGAGTTTTATTCTTTCATTAATTTTCAGATGGCTATGTATTTCATTCAGATACCTCTTTTCATTTTTGATTTGTAATTAATTTGTAAATGTGTCCTGATATTTAATATCTACCATGTAGATATTAATCTGTATCTTGTGAGCTGCTTTGATGGGAATATGTTTAATCACACAATCTATTTTGAAATGACCTAAGGCAGGGTCCCAGAATTGGCTTGCTCAAGCGAGTATTTCTCAATGTGGACTGGAACCTGATGTTTTGTCAGAACTTCACACAACTGACTTTGAATTCACCATTGAGGTCGACGTTCCTTTCAGTAATGCTGCCCAGTGGAAGAGTCACAGAAAGCCAAAACAAAAGGGGTGTGATCATACAAAAGTGACACTTATTTGGAAGTGTGAAAGAGTACTAACAAACCTGAGGCAGCCTTTCCACAGATCTCTGAGCTTGCAGGCCAGGAGGAAGTTCCACTTTTGCATTGTTGTTACCTTCAAAGTGTGTTGTATTTCCCTTGAAAACATGCGAACCCCAGTAAAATGCATGCTACTTCAATTATCGTTAAAATCCCAGTGGTCAGCATTCAGGAAAATCTTCATGTCTGGCCTAGCCCAATTCCAAATTTTAATTCATTATACATTTATCATGGCAGACAAATCTGAAACAGTTATCCAATACAATAATATTTCACTTTTTCCCCCCTCACAAATTAGATATTAATCTTTGCTCATAAAATAAATATTTCTGAAGGTGCTTGTGTAGAAAAATTACTTCTTCTGAACAGCCCCATCTGTTGTTCATTTCTGTGGTCCTGCCTGGCTGGGGTCTCCTCTGACTCATGTTAGCAGAGCAGATGAGCACCAGGGCTTATGAAATTGGTTGCTGTGAACCAAAAGGCCACCCATCCCGCAGAGCCCGGTAGGGCGGGCACTGTGAGCACAGCCCAGAGCCAGCAGGTTGTGGAGTCCGGCACCTGCAGAGTCCACAGAGAGTGAGTGCAGAAACAGCATCCGCAGAGATGTCGGGGATCGTCCCTCTTGGAGGAAGGTGTCAGGAGGTGTACACATGTGCTGCTATGCTGGAGAGTGATTGGCTGCTGCTAAAAGCTCATTACTTGTCTCTGATAACAGGCCTCCTTGATTTGCTTAAAGGGCTTTGGAGGTTTCCCTCTCCCAAAGGCACTGGACATTGGAGAATGGGCTTCGGCAGTGCTAATTAGTATCTTCTAAAGTGACACCTTCTGGCTCTCACAGGTATCTCGAGCAGTTCTGGAAAGGTACATGGCAACTCACCAGCTCCCTGCCTCTCTGAACAGTATGCACAAACTTCTGTGCAAAGCTTGCTGCCAGCTCGTGTGCTGTTGAGTTTGTTGCTGCACAGGTATTTGCTGTGTAGATTGCATCAGTCAAAATGCTCCATCTATATCTAATTATTCTTCTTCCTTATCACCAATCAGGAATGCCAATTAGTATAAGGAGTAGAAAACGAAGGGATAAGATCTCTGAGTGAGCAGTTTCCCAGCAATTAATAGCAGGCAAATTGCCATCTGTCAAGCACCTGTTGGTTTCCTGGTAATAAATTAGGGAATATCTGAGATATGTGGCAAAGGAACAGAGAAATAAAAGGGAGAGAATATGCATATGGGTCATGTCCCAACATGGAAGAGAGGTTTAAGGGGCAAAAGGAAATTAACTTTTCAGGGCTGGGACATGGGGAGTTCCAGAAAGTTCTGGATAGGTTGGTCTGACATGTAGGTTTTTTCGTTTTCATGCATTGAATGAATCTGAAATGTTTGACTCTGTGTCAAAGGTTTGGATTACTTGGATTAAACTCATACTTACCCATGTACAGGCAAGGCTGGTATCACAGATGGGGCCCATCATATTGCTGTATTACTTTGTCCAACAAAAATATTTATTCAGCAAAGGAGGCATTTATGGTTGTCTTTCGGCATCTCATTAGTGCCTGTTAAAACAAAATATTTGCCAATGAGCAGCAACAGGACAGCCAAGTGATTCAGTCTGATGGCTATTTATCTTCCTTGTAAAGAACCATACCCCGGTGGTCATGTCATAGAAAATATGTTGCCTTTGACATTCAACCTCACCAGGGCAGGCACGAAACAGAGCATCAGAGTTTGCCTTTTTTTGCCTTTCCTTATTCTTGACAGGCCACTTGGACCATGATGGTCTTTACCATATTTAAGTAATTTAGTTTTGGGGTTTTTTTTTTGCTTTCTGTCAAGTTCTTTCTCAGCCACCATCCACTGGAGAAAATTGTTGGTACTTCAGTCACCCACCTTAAGCAGTGATCCTGTACGTGTCTGCTTGACACTGCTTTTGAGGTGCTTTCTTGTTGGGAACTTGTTCAACATTTCCCAGCTAAGCTATGTCTCTCTCCTAAGCAAGCATAAATCACTTTCTGATGGTAAGAGTTACTGCCTGACTTTGGCTGCACTCAGAAATGAGTAGGGATCTTGTGTGGGGCACGAAGCAGGAGTATTTCACATTCATACACTCACAGATAGATAGCAAAATGCTCCTGGCCAGTGATAGATGAGTGCTCTGAGCTAAGGTCTGTAGCTAGGATGACTCTTTAACATAACACTGACTCAAACTATCAATCACGTAGGAAGTGCTTGTAAAGGAGGGGCAGGGATCCTTGCCCTTCTTTGAGAACTCATCAATCAACTTCAGCAACACGAAGGCTTAACCAGAACATGTCAAGCAGGTCTCATGTTACACCCCAAGCTTCTTAAAGAAATATTTACTGAAAAAGGTGATTCACTACACTCTGCTCTAGAAACTGCTGAATAATCACCACAAATAGCTCTAACTGCACTGCCAAAAGTCAGGCTTAAGTACTTGAAAGACGAATATTATCCAAACTGAGCAGGCAAAACTGCAGAGCCCTTGTAAACAGCAGGTTAATAGCAGCAATCAGCCCCAATCAACTGGGGAATACCCCATTTGACTCTCTTTAGCCCAGAAATATTTTGCATATCAGGTGTCAAACCTCATCCATCTACATTAAGTAGGCAGCAGCATCCAGACTTGTTTACTGAAGAACTACAGGCAGCAGCAATTTCTGCTTGTGTGGTAGGCCACAGTTGAAAAAGACTGGATGTGCCTCCATCTGCTCCTCACACCACAATCTTTCGCCAGTTTGAGACCATCTAAACAACATCCTGGCTATGAGGAGCCATTCATCTGTGTCACGCATTTTCCCTCCTATCTAGTTTACATGCCCTTTCCTCCGCCACATCTGCTTGCCAACCAGTATTTCTTGCCCTAGAGCCTAACCAGGGATCAAGCAATGAAAAGTGCCCAAAATGGTCCACCCAAAGCTTTAGAGGAACATTTGCTTGAAGGTTGTTTTTATACCTCAGGAAAGTTTAAGCTACTGGATAAAACACATTTAGTCTCCTGCCCTACCTAGAAACTCATATCTTTTCAAAGGTAGCAAATGTGGTGAGTGGTTGAGGTTTACTTCCTTCTTTTCCCAGAAAAACATTTTATGAGAAAATAAATCCTTTATGAAGTTGTTTTCCAGTTGTAAGTTACACTGATACCCTGTCAAGTGGGAGGTATGGTCTTGTTTTTCAGCCAGATTTTGTAATAAGTTGTTACTTTCCCTCACTCTGATGCAAGTGGCTAATTACTAAACCTATACACTTGTTTTGGTTTTGATACAGACTTGCAGTAGCAAACTACGATGAAGTTTGTTAAGCTTAGGTAACTGTAAAGAACTACAAAAAGATAAAAAAGAGATACTTTTAGAATAAAGATGAGCTAAAATGTGAATGACAATTCATATGGAGATATAGATAAGCAGAGAAGATGAGAAGGAAATTCATCTCCCCACCTTATGTAAATTTACAAGACTTTGAAACATTTATTTTTCACAATTCCTAAGGCTGGAGTCAAAATCTCAAAAACATTTGCAAGTTGCAAATCAGCAGAAGTTATTATCTAGACCAAATCAGTTTTCTTTATATGACGCACAATTTACTACAATAATGATCTAAATCAGCATACATTTTTGCACAAAAAATATTTGCATATCTGTAACAAATTCCCTGTGAGTACCCAAGCACATTTCTCAGCATGAACTTCATCTAAGAGATAAAAATATGCTATTGTCTTTATTTTATAGGAAAAAAAAGTATTGGAAACCTTTTCAGCTTGTGTAGTCAAAATCAGATTTTTTTTGTTCTGCATAGGGTGTTCTAAAAGTGAGAAACCTCTGGATCTCTAAAAATTTTATGTTGGAGACCCATTATGATCAGTTTTACCCTGAGCTAGTCTCTTTGAAGAAGGTGATAACACAGTGAAATAATCACACAGACTGCAGAGCTTGAGGTCAGCTATCAAACCATCATACTCTTCTAGGCAGCAAGAAGTTTGGTTGAGAATCTAGGTGCGAATACCTCTTTCCTTGCTATTAGCCAACTCAGCCTGGTAGTTTTCCAAGCATTTCATCCAATACTTGGACATATTTGTTGATCTCATGAGGTGACTGGGGGGGTTTATGTCTACGCTCATTTTTTGAAAGAAGCATCCAGATTTTAGCAAAGTGCTATATACCAACATGTGAGTTTCTGTAATAATTTTTAATATTTTTATTTATTTATTTTATTTTTGTCTGTATAAAACCATGAAGATACTGAGGAAATAGCCTATTAGTTACAAATACAGATTTAACTAGATTTGCAGATAGTTACTTTTTCAGTGGTTAAATTGCTTGGGAGATAAGTGACAAAAGCACAACAAGAGATACAGACCACAACAATGACACAATAAAAGGATTTTTAAGGCAGGGCAATTGTCATTGAGGGACAGGACAGCAAAAACAAGGACTGTTGTGCATTCAAGTGACTGATGTTACTTGTACGTATTGCTTTAGAGGTTGTCTTTCCTTATCCATGTTTGTGAAATGCCACAAATATAGACCCAGTGATTTTTTTAACATTGAAAAATCATGGGCTAACCTCCTAAGCCTTTTATAAAACTAACTCACAGAGGCCTGGTGACAGCAAGGGACTGTGAAACAGGCAAAACTGCTAGGTGCGGGACTTTTGCTTCAAAAGATATGGCCAGAGAAGAAAGGGGGCATGGCAAAGCTCCATTGGGTTTGAGAAATGGACCTCATGTTCACTTTGAAGTCCTGGGAGATAGGGGGGTGGAAGATCAAGCATTAAAAACTTCCGAGACTTGGTTTCACCTGAGACTTGGAATCATCAGTGATAGTTTAATCAGAGAGGAATGTTAATTAAGGCTTCAGGCTCTGCGTATAGACGCTAATTAATTACATGTGTTGATTAGCATTTTGCTGTATTGAACATAGAGCAGCCTGGGTAAATCCTACTAGGAAAAGCCACGTGTAAGACAATTCAGGTCTGTTGTATACAGGGTTTTGTGGATGGGAGTTGCAGAGGTTCTGTTTTAAATAAGCTGGTTCTGCTCCCTAGGAGCTGGACCCAGATGAGCAGGCTTGTTCCTGGCACGTGCTACACACTGGGAAACAGGGATGTCAGATAAAATGAGAGAAAATGACCCAACGGCAGAGGGAAAAGAAAGGTTGGTTTCTAACCATCCATTAGCAAACAACACAAGCTAGTTTGCAATTCTCGGCAGGCAGAATTAAAGCTACCCCTGTGGATATTCGTGTGGTTAAAGATGGAGCAAAAGCTACCTGAAGGCCTGGTATTGCCCAAGGGAGTGTTCCTGTGCCCTGCTTGTCCCTGCCTGCGTGTTTCTACCGTGTCTTGCTCCCCACTGCTGTCCTTGTGCCAGGAGGGCCACCGGCAACAGGTGACCCCATTGTTTCTGTAGAACTCAACTTCTGCCAGCCTAGTGTTTCATGACACCCTGCAGCTGAGTGAGATGACGTGCCCATGACAGCCCAGTGGGAAAAGTGGGCACAAGAAATAGGTCTGGCCATTTGGAAGCAGCTAGCTGCTAGATTGGCTTAGTGGCATTGTCCACCTGCATTCATACATTTGCCCCAACCTCCAACTGCGTGTATGCTGGTAGACGCATCCCCGTTTAACTAACTATTCGGGTACTGGATCGAGAATGGCTAGAGCAGAGATGAAGTTCTGAGTCTGAGCTCTGGATGGACCAGCTGTTGCATGGCAGTTAGTTTTTTTGAGGACACTTACTCTTTTTTTACTGGAAAGGGGGTAAGAGATTTCGGGTCCAATGTATCTCTTATGACACACTGTCTTGCTGAAGTGCATCGTAACTACAAATTTCTTGGCTCTTTATAAAATCATTTGGTTGATTAAGGTGTCTCAGGAATAAATCCTGCCAAGATTCAGGCACACTAGCATTTTTTGTTGACTTCCAGGGAATTACTGAAGTGCAGGAACTTGAAAGAACTCTCAGGAACTGGCAATATTTATGGTTAAACTGAAAATGTTAAAGCTCAATTTTTTAAAAACCTCTACAAAAGCTGAAAAGAAACACAAGAGCTTGGCTAAGTGAACTAAAGTTGGATCAGTAATTTCAGAAGAAATGGAAATCATCACAGATCCTTACCTGCAGTTTTGAACAAATGGTAAACCTCTGACATTAGAGAGTCATTTTATGGTAAATTATGTCAATCCCATAGGTTACTATCTATTAACAGTTTCAGAAACAGTAAGACCATTTGTGTGTCTCTTGAGGTGACATAACATTAGCAAACACCTCTAGCACTCCCTCTGTGAATTAATTAAAACAAACTACAGTCTAATGGTAGTGCTTCTTCTGCTTATAAAAAAACACTAGTGATGTCAGGAACATCAGTGATCTCATGGTCTTTTCAATCTTATGGCAAAACCGAGTCAGTTCAGCTGTAGAAGGGCTGGTGAACCTTCAGATGGTCAGAGTAAACCAGTCTGTAAGACCTTAGGATTTTCTCATTGTTTATTAAAGCCACTAGCAGATTCTTTATCCACAGATTATCTGCCTCAGGTTTTCATTTAGTCAATCACAATAATACAGATATGACAAAAAGTGTGTAGGAAACTGATCTCTAACTCTAGAGTTGAATTTCTCAAGTTTGCCTGTAGCAAGGGTTGGTTTTTTACCACCCACACATTGCTTTGCTTACGTGAAACACAAATCTGACAAGCTTTCAAAAAGCTCCACCTCTGATTCTCTTGTTGTTAATCTTGTCATTGTTAACACAAAATGGCTGCTTGCTGAGGCCAACAACTTTCTGTGTTTCACTTTGTTCTGGGCCACACCTGCTTAACCACTAGTAAAAAAACTAGTTAAATAATAATAAAATAATAATGCATGTTTCATATGTGGTGATAGATATGGAAGGACAGGTTCAGATTTTTTTCCTCATTCCCATTTCTGAAAGCTGAAAGTTTCAGCATTTTTAGTTTAAAAATATTGTAAAAACAAAACTTCACATCTCCGCCTTTTATCCAGTTCAACTATTATTTTTCTTCAGTGGAAATGTGGATTGATTGACATTTTAGGGGGAAATTGGCCAGAAATAAATAATTAAAGGGTATGAAGTTACATGATTAAGAACTTCCAGAAATTTCTTACATGAAAATATGAATCAAGATTACCTTTATGTCTGTGGACCAGCATGCTCAGTACTCAGCTTCTATTCCTTTACTTTTCACAACTATTTTATCTGTTAGTCCAGAATCGTGAATCTTTCTTGAATCATCCCCATTACTTGGTAATTTGGAAGTGTATTTCAACCCCTATGAGAAGTATTTATTTCCACTCTCCTGATGCAGAATAAAAAATTTTCATGGGATAAAGAAATGCATTGAGCACCCACAAAAACACAAACAAAACCCCCAAACCAAACAAAATAAATCAATACGTTGCTAAAGAACAAGAGGTTTCTCAAGGCTGTAGGGTGACTCTCACTTCCAGATGTTTAACTGTGTTCTGAGTGAAACATATTGTAGCTTTGAGATAATGCTGTATATTCATTTTTCCTTTAGGAAACACTAATGTGTGATGTCTGCCGATGACACATTTAGAGTTCATGACTCTAGTGGGGAAAAAAGTCCTTGCTTTTTTTACCAGCCAGGTATCAAAATCACCGACATATGCCTATGTCTAATAGCAATGTCATTCCGTTACTAAAACATGTGAATGTGCAGTTGTTGGGTTTTGGTGTGGTTTTTTTTTTTTAAAAAAAAAAAGGGCTATGACTTGTTTTTTCTGCACTAGTTTGCTTCTCTTCTTCCCTCAGCATTCCACTGCAAAATGAACCTGTTGAATCCCACCTTAATTTTTCCTGGTGCAATTTGCAAGTAAGCACCTTGACAGGATTTGAAGTGGTGTTAGTGGTGTTGAGGAAATAAATTGCTCAGTATGTGGAAAATACAAGAGCAGGTATAGCAAGTGATATCAGGCTCTAAATCAGGCTCGTATCTCTGTGGGAATTGAGCTGGCAAATTTTCTGTGCTTATTCCTAGGAACATTATCCGAAGACATGCCATAGTCCTGCCAACAGAAAACGAAAGAGTATGTGGAGATCTCATGTGTATGCAGCAAGACGGGGCGGTTAGGTAATACATTGATAAGCAGTGGAATCAAATCATTAGCTGGAAATCATGAGCCTTGTTAACCATTGTCATGCAGTCACGCGGCTGAACTCCTCAGGCAATGTAAGTCTGGGGAGTTTGTCTCTTCCTTCCTCTCTGTCACTGCAGTCACAGAGCTCGGGCACCGGGAACTTGAGCTCTGCAGTGCTGAGGGCAGTGGAGTGACCCCTGGAGCTGCAGCTGCCCTTTGGCCCTTCATACCCCTAGATGCTCTTTTGTGGACCCGAGGGCCTCTCACAATCTTAGCACCCAGTAGCTCCTGTGTAAGCCCATACTTGAAGGTCGTAAAAAGAAATACTTTCCTCATCTGGAGTTTGCTTTGCCCTCAGTTCATACACACAGCTATCTAGAGGTCTGCCTGTCTTAACCATGCTCCAAGCCAGTGGCAAGAGCAGTTTGATGCCCAGAGCATCACCAGCACTTCTTTGAAAAGTAGTATGTGATGCTACAATGCACTTAGGCCTTCTCTGCACTTGCGAAGGGCAGTAACACGTTGAATTAGGTCTCACATTCCTCTTGCTGAAGCACCTAGTTTGCTGGGGAGAACCCACCCACAAAAAAAAAGATGTTTAGAATGGAAGTTGATGCAGAGGAAAGGAGGGTCTTTAGCATATACTCAAGTTGCATTTTTATTCCTGGTAAAATAATAGATCTGTGCAAGGTTGAAACATGAGTGCTTACTTTTTTTTTTTTATCATATTACTGTGAATGGGAGGTCTGAGTGGCTTTAAGTCCTTTACTAGCTCAGAATCCGTCACGAGGACAGACACAACAGAGAGACAGGGAGCAAGGAAATAGGGTGGGGGTTGCAAAAACCATGTAAATTATGGAGGGGAGTTGAGGACAGGAGAGAGGATTTCACTGAAGTGAGGAGTATAAGTAAATATTTCTTAACAAGATTAAATGAGAAGAAATACAGTAGATAAAAGACAGGGTCAGTTATGGAAGCTGGGTATAAAGGGAGTGCAGGTCTAGGAGTAGAAGGAACGAGGGGAGAAGGAGGGAGAAGGAGGAAAGGAGCCAAATAGGCAAAGGATAGAGAAAGCCTTGGTACAGTCTGTTTTACTGGAAAAGACTGTGTAGAGAAGTGAGAGATGTGAAAACTTTTCCTCCTTTGCTACAGGTATATCCCGTGTAACTTCAGAGCTGCTCCAAGTTTTCTTGTCTTGTCCAGGTCTTCTGAACCCTGATTACTGAGCAGACATTTACCATCACCCAATGTCAGAGAAGCTCTTTGGCTGGCCTGTTTAGAGACATCATTTCTGGGTACTTTACATTTGCATATGTAGCTCTCAGCCTGATAAATGAACAAGTTGTGTCCATTGCAGAACACTGTTACAAAACCCTGTAGTTACCTTTGCTTTTCTTTGTCACCTGGGATCAACTTGGGGAGCATATATGTCTAGTGTTTGGAATTTGGTGCGGTTTCAAAAATGCTCTGTTTGGTAGGTTCTGGACTTAAAATCAGACAGTTTTGAACTGTTTCATTTTTGCTTAAGTTTGCAAATAGAGCTTGTCTCATGATGTAATTTACCATTAGGTGCAAAGCCTGTAAAAATGAGCTGAGGACACTGCTGATTGCTGGGTGCCTTGAAGACGGACAGAGCAGCAACTGAATTTACAACAGCAAGTAACTGGAGACTGATGCCTCCGGAAACCTAAAGGAGACACTAATTGCACTCTACTGGGGAGAGAGTTAACATACTAAGCCATTTATCTTTTTTAATTACTCCTGATCTCTTTGCTCATTATAAAAAAAGCATGTCTCTGCAAGCGAGTGCTATTTTGCACCTATTTCTGCTCCATCTTGTTCAAAAGCATGCAAATGTGTTTGTCCTGTGGGACCTGCAGCCGCGATGTCTACAGCTATGTTTTTGCTGTGATTCTGGGATCTTTTCTGCCACAGCTCAGAGTGCATGATGTGGCAGCTGTCCCTTTGGTTAGACACCAGATATCTGGTCACTGTGTACACAGGTCCATGCCCTCTGTCCTCTCCAACAGGAATTCTTCTTTTCTCATGCCTTCATCTAAAGTAGATGTTTCCAGACCAGTCTGGTAATGTTTGTTCTTTCAGCATGGAAACACATAACAACAATTCATTTTTACATACGGGTAAAGCGGTCAGGTGGGAAAGAAGGTGTAAACAGAGTTTTCTTCAAAGTGTTCCTTGGGAGACAGAGGCTATTTGCAGACTGCATGTTTCATGAAAAAGCAGGGCAAGTCTCTAGGAGATTTGCAACTTAAAGAAGTGTATGGCTCAGCTATGCAACTCAGCTGTTTGAATGATTCTTCAAATTGCATATTCAGCAGGCCTTTTTTTCCTTCTTTTTTCTTTCTTTCTTTTCTTTTCTTTTCCTTCCCTTCTTTCTTTACTTTCTTTTCTTTCTTTTCTTTCTTTTCTTTCTTTTCTTTCTTTTCTTTCTTTTCTTTTCTTTTCTTTTCTTTCTTTTCCTTCCTTCCTTCCTTCCTTCCTTCCTTCCTTCCTTCCTTCCTTCCTTCCTTCCTTCCTTCCTTCCTTCCTTCCTTCCTTCCTTCCTTCCTTCCTTCCTTCCTTCCTTCCTTCCTTCCTTCTCTTGCTTTCTTGCTTTCACACTTTCTCTCTAACCTAAGTAACTTCAACGTAGAATTGTTTTCATAGAAGCCCATAATGAAAAGAGTTGGTTGTAAATAAACAAAGGGGGAAAAAAAGTAAATAACAAAGGAATTATCCTACTTTTCACTCTATTAATAAAGGTAATTCTTGGATATATTTTCAAATCAGCGATTGTGGTTGCGCAAAGATGTAACCTGATCATTTATGGAGTGAAGAGCATTCAGCTCATGAGCACCTTATCACTAGCGAATGAAACTGCTTGAAGATGATATAATGTACTCCATGAATTCAATCTGCATTTCACTACTTTTTACTATGTGCTTCCCAAATACAAAGTGTTGTCACTGTATTTCAGGTCTTTACTTTCTCCAAAAGAAAGGCCTTGGTTGAAATTTCAGAGCTTTTTTACACGTTTTTAAGTAATTTAAAACTTTACTTGAAATTGTGATAGAAACATTTTTAATACCTGATAGCTTCTTTTAAATCAAGACTTATACAGAGTATAAAATTATATGAGATTGGTCAAACTGAAAAGCAGATATTTTTCATTGAAATTAATCTGGTTTTCTTAAAACACTCATCGATGCATTGTCACAGGGAACTGACTAATTGTCTGTGAATACATATAATTTGCTAATTTAGGTGCTATTAGATGCTCATGATCTGGTCTAAACCGTCATTGCAAATGGCAGCTAATCAACTGTTTACAGAGAAGACAGATATAAACAAAAATACTCAGAGCCCTAGTGTTCACAAAGGAGCTTCCAAAATGAGTCAACATGAGAACTAGTCTCTGCTTTCAGCTGTCTATACTAAGAACCTCAAGTTACCAAAGTATGAAATATGAGGCATGCTGCAGATCAGCAGAACCTAGGAGCTTTCCTTCCCTTGTGAAGAGCAGTCACTGTGGACTCCACAAACACACAGAGACGAGCCAAGACATGGTGCAGCTCCTTGGTGTGGGAGCCCAGCATGGGGTGTGCTTGCAGAGCCTGGATCGCTTATCTGGACAACACCAGGCAGGTGCTGGTGCCCAGAGAGGGAGGCAGGGGTTCACTCCTGTTGGTTACTAGACTGGAAGCTGGCTGGTGTCACAAACTTTGTGTTAGACTTAGGCAGATGCTCAGTGCTCTCTGCTTTTTAATCTCTTTCCCGTCCATTCCCAAAAGGCACATGCCTGGCTCATTAAATTCCCCATGAAACGTGGAGTACAGCACTGGATGCCTACCGACAGGCAGGTGTCCCCCATTCTTGCTGCGGGAATCAACAAAAAGGGTTTCACGGATTCTGAAGATACAGGATTCTTGTGGGTTTTTTTCACATTTTCTTTCTTTCTGACATGCCATCAGTGGTAAAAGAAAGTAAAGCATTTTCTCCAGTTTCTTTTGTCTGAGGTAGAATTGTTTTGTCTTGGCTTTCCACATATATTCTCATCTGAATTTCCAGGAGGAAAATACAAAAGTAAATCAGGATGGAAAAGGAAAAAAAGAAAAAAAAAAAAAGACACACCTCCTCAAATCAACTCATATATAGCCATAACAAGATATTACTAACAATTATGGCTGCTGTAAGATGTATGTCTGCTTTCACATTAACATAGCCATCTTTGAAGGAAGTTTCAGACCGTAATTCTGTGCAGCCATGCTGGAGAGAGAGATATTGGGAACTCCAATTTGCAAGTGTGGCGGGTTTCCAACAGAGAGCTCTGCAAAAGAGGCAGGTGCCACAAAGGGAGATGATATTACAACGTGCGGCTCCGACAAGCTCTAATACATTGCATGGTCACTGCAGGGAGCGCATGGGCTTTCTCTGGAGACTCTGTCTTTGGCAGAAATAACTTGTAGGAAGATGCACATTCTTGTTTCCTTCTGATGGAGCAGTTACGTGGTGAATGAAGTGCTCTCACTGCAGACCTCTTGAACTGCTTTGCACTGCACGGAGATGAATGATCCTGGTTTCTTCCAATAGCATTAAGTAATCAGTGGTAATGACTAGAGTTGTTACAGAGGAATAGCCAGTTGCTTATCAGCATGCATTTGAAATCAGGTCACAGTCTTTTGAAACCTGAAGTCGGAAGCTAAATGTTAATGTCTTCTGGGAAGGTCAGGAAGACGTTCTGTATAACAGCAAGATTAAAGAAGTAAAAACATAAAAAATAATTAACCGGTAATTGCAATATTTGTCCAAATTCTTCCTCTCCTTGGTCAGAGGAGATGAAAGAAGGAGCCTTTGAATTCTGAAAAAAATGATTACATCTATGGCTTGGAAGGGGTTCCTCCCGGAAAACAAATCCACAACTTGAGATGAGTGCTAGCTGTGGAGGAATGTTCATTGGTGGTCCAAAGGGTTAATTTAATGGTAAACACAGGGCTGACCCAAGCAATGCTGTACGTAGAAGTTCCTAAGGTCTCTGGGTCAAAATAAGTATATGATTTGCAGTAGTTGCATTAAGCTATAAAATTGAAAAGTGTTTTTTTTATATAACCTAAATACATCAGTGTATAAATGTTTATCATACTGGAATGATTGTGCCTCTCACAGACCGATTTTCCAAACCTGTGCTGGTTAGGTAAAACAGGCACTGAATGCATGGTTCTACTCTCTTTCTGATGCATGCATTAGTACACATCTAGAAATCTGGAAGTGCAATATACGGTATTTATTGAATAGGAGGAAAATCTTCAGTGATGACCTAAGCAACTGCTAGTTTTCCTCCATTACACACAACAAGGAGTTTGATGGATTATGTAAAAAAATGTCCATTTGAAGAATCATAGCTTCCAGATGGAGGCTTTTAGTGTTTAGTTCACAAAACCATTTCTTTCTCCTTTTATTTTTCATTTTTTCCCCTGAGATTTATAACTAAGTTATAAAATCAATTTGGGAAGAATTTTGGCTGATTGATTTTCTGCCTCAGTGAAAAATAACACAAAGTTTACTATTATCAGTTACAGTATGCACTTTGCAATAGATTAAAATGATATCCATTTGGAATCATGGAAATGTGAGATGAAGAGGATCTTAAAGTAATAGTTCTCTATGTCACTTCTATTGCCAATGCAGGATTATTCCCTGTAGTATATATTTAATAAAAAGAAATTTAAGAAACTATTAGAAGTGAAGATATGTTAGTGGTCTAATCTTCATGGTCAAAATATTTAGATTACACCACTTGACAGTCTTGGCAAGATTATGTCAAGCTGTAACCCATCTTAGATAGATAAACAGACTGCAATACATACTGAATTTGGATGACATCTTCAGCTGGTGAAGCTCCATGGAATTCACAATCTGGCCTGCTAGCATTTTTTATATTTTTGGTGTATCTGTTTAAAATAGTGTGCTAGACTTGTAAGCTGGTTGTGGTCTGAAAATTATTCTGGCGATGTTGAGGAAAAAATCACATATCCCTGGCATATAGCAGATTTCTCTCTTTCTTTGGCTAAAAATGGAGTGTGAGGCATGCTGTAAGTATGTTAACAAAAGGAACTTCTAAAATATATTGTTGCTGTGGTTTGACAAACTTTTTTTGAAAAAGCAAACAATGTCTGATATGTGGTTAAAAACCTATTCACCTACAGAGATCACATTGCTTTTACTGTGTGCATTAATGTTACCAGACAGAGAGGAATCCTTATTTCAAGTTACAAATAGTTCATCTGCAGAAAATTTACTTCTCAAGAAAAATAAATACATGGTCGTTTGAATTTGACAATGTTCCATGCAGTTGGGATCTTTTGCTCCTCAGCCTTAAAAGTCAATTTTTTCAAGGACAGTGTCTTTAATAATGGGAGACACCTGTTTTATTCAAGTCTATATAAGGGGAACGAAGTGATACATGTCTTGGACTTATATTCACTGATTCACTTTCTTCTGTAATGTGCATGACACAAGAGTATTTAGATATTAAGGATCATCTCAGTTTCTTCCCTCACTCCCTCCTCTGCTGGGTATTCAGTAGTCTGAATATAGAACTCAACAGCAGCAGAGGCAACAACAAAGCAGATATAAGGACAAAAGTGGGCTCAGGCAGGAAGGAGAGAGAGAAATACGGCTTAAGCCACTTCAACTGTCTTGCACTAAGGAGTTGGTTAGGAAATCAGCATGCGGGCTTGAGCAGATGTTTCAGCCTACTGGTGATACTCTTACTGTCTTATTGCTGTTTCTGTACTCATCCGTGAAAGTACGGAGCCCTTATTCAGTTACCATGAAGTGACCTGTGTATCTCTGTAGCAAAAGCCTGCGCCTACCTCGAGGTGAGAAGAGAGCATGGAGAAACTGCACTTAGAGAGATTGGCTGAAGCGCTGTTGTAGCTTCTGTTACAGTACAAGCATGGGAAGAGGGCTCTGTCAAATGCAAATTTTTGGTCCAAGTTATAACTCCTCCTTCACAGAGTGCCTTGCTGGCTGTTAACTGCTCAGTTCCTTCCAGAGAAAATTCCTTGGCATGTAATTGCTATAATACAAAGTATCCTGAATGGCTTGATTTTGACAATGCTAGAGAGCATCCCTGAAAACTGTGCAGAACCTCTTGCAGTGTCTCATGCAACCTGCAGATTTAGTGAGAAGAGGGAAAAACTGAAGGAGAGCAATAAGGTCAAGCTGGCTCTTGTTGCTTCTTCCTTTCACTTGCACAAGTTAGAAGGCGGTAGTGTAGGATTAGGCAAAAGTGTACACAGCTTCTTTACGATATCAGCTGTATGCCCAACCTTTCATAGGGCAAGAACACCAGTCTTCCTCACCAAAATAAAACACCTTAATGTGTTTTCCAGGGATTCCACAGATCCTGTGTGAAAGAAGTGAACAGACAGTCGGAAAACACATGGGCATGCCACTGGATCCTGGTTTATACAAATTTTAGCTACAGTTCAGATTACCAAGGAGTTTACACTCTAGCCCAGCCCTGCTATGGAGATGGCCTTAGCATAGAAACCACAGCCAAGGTGCTCATGAGCCCCAGGCCTTAGAGGTCACCACACGATTGCTGTTAGTGCAGCACCTTCTCAGAGACCTGATCTGCTAAGGGCAGCCAGTCAGGGATATTCCTGCCATGAAACTAAGAACAGACAAGCCTGATGGCACCATGTATCACCTGGGGTGAAAGGAGCAGCCTCACTGAGTTTAAAAGGAGAGCCTGCACCAAGCTGACCAAGAAAGAAAAGTGAAAGAGGGAATGTGGAAATCCATTTTTAGAAGTGACCTTACCACAGTTTGTAATGAGTGTCCTGGGTTTTCCTCTGAGTCATGGAGTAGTCAAAAGCTGCTTTATGCAGCTCATGTCCTCAGCACTCTCTGTAGAGCTTCTCTCAGCTTCAGCCAGTTAAATCAGATCTCAGCATAGCATGTGTGGTGCATTCTTGTGGTCATCTCTGGATCCACGTATTGCCACAAAATATTTAACAGAGGTGCCAGCTGTCTACTGGAAGGTGCTGTAACTGTGTCTATCTACCTGTTGGGATTTAGAGTTGACACAGATGATCATTAGCCTGTTAGAGACACCACTCCCCAGTGAACAGCGCCAGTTTTTCACCTCCTAAAAGCTTTCTCTGTAGAGATGGAATGACCGCTTCAGCAGGGCTCTCTTTGGCTTACAATCAAGAGTGGTTTAGAGTTACAGTATGTTTCTTCTTTTATTATTTTTTCATTACCAGGTGTCCTGGGTTTAGCTAAAAACCCAGTACTGTTTAGTGATTTTTACTTTCCAGTTTAGTCTCTTCTAAAAGGCTGCACATTCTGAAGTCAGCAGCATGTTTTTGCTGACAGTGTGTGCTACTGGCAGTGATAACACCTGATGTTTACAGTTACTGCCTGGGACTGGGATGCAGAAAGGCTCTTCCTTACACTTATTCCTGTAGTGACCAAGGCCACTGCTGGCTCTGTGCGCCCCGCTGGGGGTGCCGGGTAGTAAGAGGGGTCACAAGGAAGTAAAAGGTTGCACCTTCAGGGGATAACAGACAGGACAGGTGACCAACAAGAGTATTCCATTCCATATACATCGTATTTAGTATAAATTGAATGATCATGAGAGTTTCATCCCTTTTCACCTCTTTTTTCGCCCTTTTCTGCAATGGCCGGTGTCCAGAGAGGACTCCTTCTGACCTCCTGACTTTGATCCATATCCTGAGTTCCCAAATCCAGCTCCCTGTATCCAGCTCCTGCCACCGCTGAGCCTGGGGCTTCCCCAGTGCCTCCTGCTCTGCAGCACCAGTGGGGATTGCTGTCAGGGGAGGGAGTCAAGTTTGGTATTGGGCTACTCTCTATAGTTGTATATAGTTCTTTACTTCTATCTTCTCACTATTATTTCCACTATTTTCATTAAAACTGTTCTAGTTTTTCTTTTCTAACATATAAGTCTCTTTGCCTCATTCCCTTTTCTCTTTGCGTTTGAGTGGGGAAGAGTGGGTTAGAGAGCGTCTGTCTGTGTTAGTGGCCGGCCCAGCCCTAACCCGCGACACCAGGTTATAACAGTAGTCTAATGGTTAAACAGGTATTTAAAACAGATTAAAAAGGAAAGGATGTCTAAGGTTTTTTTTAAATAAAAGTAGTGCGCTCTAAGTACCAGTGTTCCTTTGTTAGTAAATCTAATTTTGTTTATTAATATACATGACTCACAAGTACAAAAGCCACTGTTCTCTAACTACCAGTGCTGCTAAACTAAGCACATGAAGAATTCTCCACAGTAGTGAGAATGTTCAACAATGTTCACAATGTTCAACACTGAAACTGACAGCTCTGCAGCTAGGCACAAGTAGCCTGGGTACCATGCATCAGCTGTCTGGGAAACAGGCTTGTTTTCGGTTTTTCATGGAAGGGAGTAGGTGGTCTGCTACATCTGGGGGATGCCAGCATGCAGAAATAGGAGCAGATTTCCACATGAAACAGCCAAAGTTATATGCAAAACTCACTCAGTGCTTAACCCCTAAGAAAAAAAGACTGGGTTTATTTTCATTCATCCTTTGAGATTCATAAAAGTGTTTCACATTTGGGTTTGATTTTGATGAGGAAGTGCCTAAAAATTTGTGTGGGATGGTTCTGTGGAGGTGAGGAGCATATTCAGTGACAGGTAGAGGCTAAACCAGGGACAGGCTCAGCTACATTTTCGGTAGCATTTCTGCCCTCCAGACTATGTTGCTCTTGAAAAAGGCTACTGATGCTTTCAGGTAGGCTTTGGTTTCTGTGATGAAAGTAAAGCCCCTGCATAGAAGCCTTCTTGTTCCTAAGGTCTTGAAACCCAGGAAACAACTGTGTTTTCTTCACTGAGATGACTTCAGCTTCAGAGCAGAGGAGACTAAAGGAAATTTTATGATGTTTCCCTGAGTCACCTACCAGACAATCCCTCTGGCTTCAGATCTGAATCAAATGTATCGGGTTTTCATAAAAACTGAGGTCAGCAGGAAATTATCTCTGTTGGAGGGAGAACATGAAGCCTTGTGCGTGTGGGTCGTAGGTCATTACCTTGTGTACTTTCAGCAGTGGCTCTAAATGGTTTCTCCAGTGAACGATGATATTGTGATAAGGTACAGTAGCAAGCAGGGTTTCTGTTTACACTTCTCTGAAGAGAGGACCAATGCTGTAGTGTAAATTTGAGAAAATAAGGTATGTATTTGTATTGCCTTACTGCTTAAATATTTGGAGGCATAGATAATAAAATCTATTTTCCTAGAGCTGTGAAGCCTGACATGTATATTTGTTTGAACTTTTGGGACATTTGTACCATAATCTCTCAAAACAATACAAGTACATTCAGAAGACTATGACTCTCTCAATTAGTAGAATTATTCAGAGTTCAAGCAGGAACAAAACAAGTCTGTTTTGCAACCCCTTACTATAACGATTCCTTTGCTGTGTTGTGGTGGGGAGAGGATAAAGTAAATTGCTGAGTCTTAAAACTGCCCAATGTCTCACTTGAACACAAGAATAATGGATATTGGGGAAAGAGCTTTTCTCTAGAGGTGTGGTTTTCTTAAAAGTGGTATGATTTCTTATCAAATATTCACAGGACTGAGATCAATGTGTAAATGACCCGTGACATGGCATTTAGGTGTGCAGGGAAGAAACTGGTTTAAAAATAACATCCAGTATCTTTGAAAGTTCTCCAAGATATGATCTTGAGGTGGTTGTATGTTTTTAAAATACAGCATATTACTTCAAATGAAGAATCAGAGCAACTGCATCTGGGATGAGGTTTTATTTTTTAAAATTATTTGTTGTGCTATTTTGGTTCCAAGTTGCAGTTTGAGATGACTACTCTGACTTTGAATACCCAATGTCTTTTCCTTGTGTGGCACAGAAGGAACCGGATGTGAGCAAGGCGTAGAAGAACATCGTCCATTGAGGAGCATTCATGCTAAGTCTAGGCATTTCCCTAGTTAACTGCGGAGAGCGGTGGGCTCCACCGACTGCTTAGGGAGCCGAAGGAGACACGCAACACTCATCAGTGTGCACACACCTTGGGCAGAATCAAGTGTCATTGCTGGGGTAGATGATCCCTGCCATTCCTCTTGCCATACACAGTGAGGTGGTGAGGTTTCAACTTTGTGCAGACAGAGTAAAATAAGACCTCTGCTGTGGCTCTTCATGGAAAGACTACCAAAAGCTGTGTGAAGCTGTGATGCTAATCAAGCATGCAGAGATACTAGAAAGAGCCTGCACACATGCTGGGAAAGATAATAAATTATTCCAGCTGAGGCTTTGTACTAAAGCAAACATATTAACTCTAGCACCTTAGCTAGGTCAGAGTAAAATACTCCAGCAAAGTCCAGGCATTAAGGCAGTAAAAAATCAAATCATACTCACTGAATTGCACAGCTCTAACAGCTGTGGATTAGGGAAAGAGAAGGCTAACAAAGGGCTGGGTTTTTTCCTTGCATTCCTTAGCATGTTTTCAATGGTTATATGGGTGCTTGGGGTTTGTTTTGGTTTTGGTTTGGTTTGGGTTGGGTTTTTTTTGGCGGAGGGTTGCTCTTTCTATTTTAGTCTTGTCTAGAATATTACCCCTTTTCTGAAATCTGAAATCTTCTGGAATCAAGAGTAAACGGATGAGAAAGCAGTCCAAGCCTCTTCAGGAAAGACAGCTTTTTCTTTTTTTTTTACCAAAAATTCAGGGAAATGTCCATTTGTTCTCTTTCCATTTTTTTTTCTGAAATCCTACTAATTTTAGTTTCTCTCATTGATTCATTTATTTAATTTCTGCCTTTTGTTCAAAATATTACACTGTAAAAATCAAGATAAATATATACTTGTAAAATTAAACAAAAACAACCAGAAACAAGGGTTTTTCGTGTTGTTGAAGAAAAAGCTGTTTTCTTGTGCCTTAATAAAACCCCACATTATAACAAGGTTTTATTGGAATTACTGTCTTTTTCCATAATATATTTTGGTTTCAAAAATGAAATATTCTGATGGAAATGTTTTTGCCTCCAAAACATGACATCCGTTGAGAGTTACCTGAAACCATTACTCCATTTTCATAAGGAGAATGGAAGCCAAACATGGATTTCTACTGCCAACAGGAATTGTTCTGCCTTTAGATTCATGTTTTAATCATATGTTGCACTAAATCAGAATGAAGATAATCTACCATTCCATCCGACAATAAAAGAAAAACAAAAGGACTAATTGATTCAAATAGCAACAGAAAGTTATATTGCATGAAGGAACACCAGTGCATATATTTGTACATGTGTGTATATATATATATGTATTTAGGTTGGATATTATGAATAATTTCTTTACTGAGGGAGTAGTGAGGCATTGGAACAGGCTGCTCAGAGAAGTGTGGAGTTGCCATCCCTCGACATATCTGAAAAAGGTGTAGGTGTGGCACTTCAGGATACAGTTTAGTAGTCATGGTAGTATTGTGTTGACAGTTGGACTTGATCTTTGAGGTCTTTTCCAACCTCAATGAAACTATGATGATTCTATGATTATAAATATATATATATAGGGTGAGGAGAAATGATTTTACTGGTTTTAAAACTTTTCATTGCTCATTGCAACAGTTTGGAAAAGACTGTTAGACCTGGAGTTTTGTATTGCTTGTTACTTGACAACTGAGAGACATAATTTTAGACAGACAGAGCTAAGCAAGGATGAAGTGCCAGTTTAGCAGACTGACAACGTGTGATATGTGGGTGAGCGTCACAACACTATAGTCACTTCTTTCCAAAACTGGGATCAGGCATGCTGCATGGGACAGTGCTGGCGGGGAGCTGTCCTCTCAGCTTATCTCATTTTTAAGCCCACTGCACAGACCCCAGGTGAATAGAGTGGTCCCAGAAATTGCACTGCTCTGGGCAGAAACCTGTGTGCACTCCGAGTGTGACCTGCTGTCTGTTGGATGAAGACTTCTATGTGTTTTACTGGGCTTTAAGTCAGGCTGTTGAAGAGGGTTTGTAGAATAAGAAAATGGAAAAATCTAGAGACTCTTTTTCAGCTAAATTGTTGGCCACACAAGTTAAAATCATTGACCAATCTGCAGCCAAATCTTTGCTCATTTACTTAACTCAAGCTCAGTTATGAATCTTATTTTCAGAGGTGCTTTTTTTCAGCTCTAACAAGGCTAGTGGATGAAGTTGGTGTTGCATCCATCTGCTGGATGAAGATCACCATTGTGGAACCTACTCTATCTGAAAGGAAGGGGTTTCTGAGAATACAGCACAGCATGTAGAAAAGCTGCATCATGAGCAGCTCATAGGGGTGGTGTTTCAATTTTTTTGGCCCCAGTTTGAATTTTGCGTGAAGAGAACACTTAATCCTGCTGGAAAGCGCCTGGAAGAGTTGCAACACTCAGCTAAGGCTTTCACTGTGTGAAAGAAAACTCACTCTGAGGCATAGAAAGGAGAGGAAATTCAAACAAAGTTTGTGGGGTTGCTCAGGTCTAAACTGCTGTAAGAGAGAGTAAGAATTACTACTTGAGGTTTTCCTCCTCACCTACAAAGTATTTTACCTTATTCTCTTTACATGGAGGAATAAATACTTCATAAATGACTTATGAAACCATTTCCTATTCTCTTCTAAATGCCAGGTTGCCTGAGTCCTTGTTGCACGAGGTACAGCTCACCTGGCTCTGCACATGTGGTAGGTGCTTGGGAGCAGAAGTGCATATTTCATCACAGAATCACAGAATTAGAGAATCACAGAATGTTAAGGATTGGAAGGGACCTTTGAAGATCATCTAGTCCAACCCCCCTGCCAGAGCAATATCATGTAGGTAGGCTGCAGTTCCAGACTGATGTTAATGTAATAGCAATGTGATAGTGAATGAGGCTGGGTGTCCTCAGTAGCATCAAGGTGTTCAAATAGCTCTGTAACATACCTGGTTCTCATTTCCTTCCCCACACCTGCTGAAGTCTAACAGTGCTATTTACTTTCCTTATAGCTTTATTGCCCTCTAATAACAGAAGACATGCAGACCTCCTAGGGAACTTATGACAGAGTAAATCAAAATGAAGAGAAGACTCTGAATACCACAGGGGAGGAGGGGGGAAGTGTAGCTCATCTCCTTTTCTTGCTGTTGGAAACACCCAGATATCACCTCCAGGTATGTGGGACTATGTCACATTAAAATCAGGTTACAGCATATTGGTGTGTTCATGAGTTCATATGCTTTTTGACATTACCAATCCTCAACTAACATAACCTCATGAGAAACATCTGGTTGGGTTACCTAATACCAATATTGATTCTGGCCTCACCCTGCCTGCACAAAATGGAGGAATTTCATATGCCATTTGTTTCTTTTTCATGAACAGGGTAGCGTACATATTTGTTTTCTTTCCCCTCCTCTCCACCATCCAAGTTTGTGAAGCAACCAGTGAACCATGCTTCTTTCTTTCCCTTTCTCTTGCTGTAGGCATGTTTGTCCATAGTAGCTGTTAGATTGAACACAGAAGGAAAACAAAACTCCAAACACCTTTGTTCTTCCAAGGCATTCAAGGTGTGAAGGAGAAAGGATTGTTTCTGAGCTCCTTTAATTAAAGGAACACATAGTATCAGCTTCAGTAAATCTGGGATTTAAAGCTGAAAGACATCATCTGTGTTTTCAGAGATGAGGAGACAGGTGGGAAAAAGAGAAGAGGAAATGTAGTTGAGCCATTGGGGGGATCAAGACTAATGAAAGCTGCTAGAGTACAGGTGCCCAAAGCTTCAGAAAGGAAGCACAAGGCAGTGCTGCAGTTGGAGCCCCATCCTGTGGCCATCCCAGTCAACCCAGAAGCGCTCTTCTGACTTGGTGACCAGTCCAGTCACCAAGCTCTTTTTTCAAACAACAGGGACTGAGATCACAGTCTGGCACAGGGAATGTCTGCTCTGGTTGTGAAACAGCGTTCAACTTCAAAGGTCAAATGGTGAGGTAATACTCATTTGCAGTTGTTTATTTTACCTTTGAGGGGAGGAGGGGAGGAAGCCATTAAATAACTGCTACAAAAATTGTTGTATATGTAGCAAAAAGGTTTTGCCATTCTTTTCTTTCCTAATGCTAAGTTATTTTTTTCCAACATTTTAAAATAATCTCAAAAAAGCGCAGTTTTTGGCACCAAAATATCGAGGTAATAGGTTGTTTAATATGAACCTAAGATATCATTCATCACAAAATCTCTACTTCATTGTTCATTCAGTACAAAGAGGTCTTAGCATAAAATATTCAGATGCTATGTTTTTCTTTTGGGACCAGCCAGAGGGGAGAAAAAAAACAACAAAAAAAAATCCAAACAAAATAAAACAACAACAATGAAGCCACCAGAGAAGGCTTTTTTTGTAAGCACAGATTGCTTACAAAGAGAAATGGATATTATTTTCTAGAGCTAACAGTGCCATTAGTTGAAAGGTGTAAAAGATCCACTCAGAAAGTTCCCATTTTCCTGCTTCAAGAAAGCTTTTAGACTCTCTTGTATGGCCCAGAGGTTTTATTTTGTGAAATAGCTAGTCCAAGATAGCAACCTGACATGACTTTACCAGTGCTTTTAAAAAAGAAAATCAATTTTCTTAAAAATTTTGGAAGCTGAGTAAAACAGTGCTGTGTCTATTCCCAAAGTGAGAAACCTAAAATATCACTAGAAATTAAGAGATAGCAGGAGAAAAAAAAACAACCCTGCACAGGTAAAATAGTTAGAACATAATGTGAAATAGCTATATTCCCCTGTCCTACACTGAGGACTGGACTGGGGACCTCAGAATAAAAAGAATAGTGGACAATTGCTTGTCAGTGAGAAGATCCCGTAGCATGACAGTCCCAGACTCATACTTTCTGTAGGTCAGGTGAAGGGTGGGCCTCTAAAACACTCATTGCTGTACAAGGGCACATATTAATATAATATTCTAAGACTAGTAAAACTATATGAAGAAAGTGTGAAGGAAATTGCAATAATTTTAGGGAACAAAGACAGTGAACTCAAGAACAAATACAGCTCTCCTTTGTGAGGTGAAGTAAAGGAATCCTCTGTCTACAGCATTGCATAAATGAGTTCAGAGAGAGACTCAGACACCTGCCAAGGTAATGCTTGGTGATGCTAGGAAATAGATCGGGTTTTCGTGTTTTTTAATTTAACTGACTTTTCCACAAGACTCATTTTCAGCCATGAAGAAAGGGAAGGTCTGCAGGACAGTTAGCCAGAATATATCAGAAACACAGTTGGCAAGTAAAGCTGATAAAGGTTAAGAGAAATATATTTGCATTTAAACATTTACAATAAATATATACACACACACATATATACACACTAGATACACACACACTTAATTGAGAGGTGTAGGTTTTCAAAAACAGTGTGCTAGAAATATTCCACATCACTCTTTGGAGAAATGTGACTATTTAACTAAGAAATGGAACTGGTTAAAAACAGAGTATAATCCTCTGGAATCCAGAGGAGCAGCATTGCTGACCAGTCTTAGGCACTAGGATTGTATTAAGGAAAGGTTTTCACAGTATTATCTTCACTGTTAGCTCACAAAACAGCTCTGGTCATTTCTGGAAGTAACTTGACATGGGTGGCAGATGTCTCATGTTTCTGACTGTTATAAATCTCAACAGGCTTATTGGGCCATTATAACGGACCAAGTGGTTTTGGGAACATTCTCTTTTACATTTTGCAGGGGAAGGCAAACCAAGCAAACCTGCTGTAATCTTGACTGCCACTCAACCTACTTGGTGTTCTTCTGAAGAAATTTCAATTTTGCAATTTGTGAGTACATGGTTCCTAGTTAATTCTAGGCATATATAGCCCCTGGCTGTGCTGAGGGGCTACTGCTGATGAACCAGAGCTAACAGCTCTTGTAGAGCGCGTAGGTGGACAGAGATCTTACGTAAACTACTGTTGGATTCCTCAGCCTTTTGTCTACATGAAGTGTCCAACTTCTAGCCTCTCTGATTTTATGAAAAGTGAAATAAGTAAATTAAGACCTTCTCTTACCTGTGAGGATCAGGCTCTGTTTTTCTGATGGAGATTTGCCTGGAGGAACTTCAAACTTGTCATACCATCAACAGGCACTTCAGACCATTCTTTGCATTCAGTGCAAGTGAACTGTATCTAGGAGGGATGGATGGGTGACACAGCATTGGAATTCACAATGAAATACTGCACAGAAACATATTGCAGAATAATCTTGAAATTCATGTGTAGAGCTATTTTCAAGATATCTGTTTATCTACCACACTGGCACTCACCATATTTAAGAAGAACTACAGAGGGAACCTTCCTGGTTTCATAGCTAAGAAGATGATCTTCCCCTTTAGCTCAGAGAATGTTTTCATTTTCAAAAGCAGCTGTGATCTGTCCTCAGTTTTCTAATACTAAAAAAAAAATCTAAATGAAGGCATTATTGCCAACTTTATTGTTATAAACCTATAACTGTTGTACTATACAAGCGATTAAAATAGGCCAAACTCTTTTAAAATCCAAAAGTCAAGCTGTTAATCAGTGTGAGGCACATGTGAATTACTTTATTTTTCCTCACGCCATTGCTGAGACCTGTGAGTTCTTCTTCACAGATCCAGATGGAAGGGGGATGTCATCAGGGATATCTTTATCTCCCTGTAATAATTCAAATGATTATTGGAACAATCACTGATACAAACAAGATTACTTCCAAGTAAGGACATTAGCATAAATCAGGACAGTTGCCATAACTGCAATCTGTCCAAAATCTATACAGCAAAACTAGGAACACAGAGCCATAATGCACCTTTTGAACAAAACAGATATACAAGATATATGAAAGTGTATGGCTTTCATCCATCACACTGAAATTTCTGTGTGCTCTGACATTTTAAAATTGATATGATTTCCTCTTTTTTTCTTAGGTTCCACATTGCTAATCCCATGTCATGGCTGAAGCCATAATTTGTGGAGCAAATCAGAGGAGTACATCTATATAATATGAACATATAGTGAGAGCAGGACTCTAAATTACATTTTGTAAAATTTGTAAAGGTTGGTTACTTTTTACTTTTCTTTATTGTTTTGATTTCTCTGTCTCCACTATTATTGTTGTTTCATATAACTTATAACTGATTTTCTGAAACTAACTGCTAAAAATATTTACAGAGAATAATTGAAGAACTAAATCTTCTGCGTGTTCAAAAGTCTTTTAATACTGGGCACAGATGTAGCCATAGCCATGTTTAAAAAAAGCAAACACACAAATTCCATGTTTTCAGCACCACAGAAAATTATACACAGCAGGCAGAGAAGAGCACAATTTTTTTTTACGTCTTGCCAGGAAGAGCTACAATAGGAAATAAAATTGCATTTGTGTATATGTACACATATGTAATTGAACAAGCCTATGTGAAAGATGGAAAAAAATTTGTTCACATTTTTTAACAAGGAAGTGTTTTCTAGAGGGTACCTTTAGTGAACAATGCAAGTTTATCAGTTTTACTTAGATACAATACTAAATTAAATCTCAGAATACTTGGCAATGCAAGTTTATCAGTTTTACTTAAATACAATACTAAATTAAACCTCAGAATAGTTCATGTATGTTTTGTGCTCTTTAATTCTGAAAATTTGTACATTGAATGGTATAACAACAGAGAACCACTGAAGAAGAAACTTGAGGCTCTTTCAGAGGAGAATACCACAGCTATCTTGCTTTACATTTTCTTTCCAACACAGAATTTAGTCATGTTTCTCCATGTGTTTGCACAGGCAATGGACAAAGCATGTTAATATTGTTAAGATAATGCGAGACCTATACCATGTCTTGAGCTAATATCCTTATTATCAGATAGGATAACATTATACCAGCCCTTCTGTGTTTCTGTAGACACACAAAGATGATGAAAACACATTGCCAACTATGAGCGTGGTGGTGCATTTTGTCAGCAGATAGAAGGGCAGAAAAGACCAGAGAAATAAATGCAGTCATTAGTCACAGGAAAATAAAAAAGCTGAATAGTCTTTCAAAGTGTTATTTTTTTAGTCCATGTGAAAATAGGTATAAGAGCTGAGGTGGCATTAGTTCTATCTTTAAGAACTTCCCAATCTATTTCAGGAATTTTGGCACCATTTTTCAAATTTGAAAATATAAGTAAGCAAAATCTGAGTGTGCTGGAAAGACTAACCTGAACCAGACCAAATTCATTGATAGGCAGCCATGATTCGGGTGGAGTAAAACACAACCCTTCTTTAAACTTGTTTCTGGGTGATGACATACAATTGTACTCTCTTGATTTACAGGTCCAAACCATTGCTTGGGATGTATCTTAGCCCAGTATATATTTTTCCCAATGTTGGTAATTCACATGAAGGAGTGCTCTGGTCTCCTTATTTTACCTCCTGACATCTTCCAGCATCCTGTTCACTGAAATTGATTTGATTTCACCTAAATATACATATTTCTTAATTATCTATATCTCTTGAAAAGGGTTCTTTATTTGATAGCCTGCAATTCCCAGATATTTTAGATGAGATAGAGTGGCCTGACAGTGTCGAAAGGATGAAAAAGCATTGCCTGGTCCTGGTAGGTTGATCTTTATTGTATATTCACTCTCACTTAGGCAGGAGAAAGAAAAGGAGAAATAACTGTGAAGCATGTAACAGCTACCAATTTCACCCAGATTGTACTGATTTAAAAAGCGAGGATCTTGAAGTGTCTTGTTGTCAGAAGTAATGATGAGAAGCAACATGAGCTTGCAACGAAGGCTGCTAAAGGGCATCAGACAATGAACTTTCTGAAACACAAAACTTTCAGCACTTTGCAGAGAGATAGTATTCTGCCTGGAACTGGTATGCAGAAAGGCTCTTCCTTATACTTATTCCTATAGTGACCAAGGCCACTGCTGGCTCTTGTGTGCCACGCTGGGGGTGCCAAGTAGTAAGAGGGTCACAAGGAAGTAAAAGGTGGCACCTCCAGGGAGTAATAGACAGGACAGATGACCAACAAGAGTATTCCATTCCATACACGTCATATTTAGCATAAATTGATTGATCACAAGAGTTTCTGCCCTGCCTTCCTTCTTTTCCCATTTCTGCAATGGCTGGTGTCCAGAGAGGACTCCATCTGACCTCCTGCTTCTGATCCAGATCCTGAGTTCCCGAATCCAGCTCCCTTGATCCAGTTCCCCTCACTGCTGAGCCTGGGGCTTCCCCAGTGCCGCCTGCTCTATAGCATCAGTGGTGCTTGCTATGGGGGGGAACCGGGCTTGATATAGGACTTACATATAGTTGTATATTGTATATTGTTGACACTTAGTGCTATGGTCTAGCCAGTGTGACAGCGTTGAGTCATAGGCTGGGCTTGGTGATCTCAGAGGTCTTTTCCAGCCTCAACAATTCTGTCATTCTGTCATTCTGTATATAGTTATTTTCACAATTTCACTATTATTTCTATTTTTGTTTCATTAAAGCTGTTTCAGCTTTCTTTTCTAACTCATAACTTTCTCTGCCTCATGTCCTTTTCCTTCCCATTTGAGGGGGAAGAGAGGGTTAGACAGCATCTGTCTGCATTTTAGTGGCCGGCCCAGCCCTAACCCATGACAGGGATGGATGAGGAAATGACTGAGACTTTATGGGTCAGGATTAAAGGGAAGGCACAGGCAGGTTACATTGTAATGGGCATCTGCTACAGGCCACCAAACCAGCATGATTGATGGGATGAGGCTCTCTATAGAGAGATAGAAGTGGTCTCATGTTTGCAAGTCTTGGTCCTAATGGGCAACTTCAACCATTCTAATATCCGTTGGAGTGACAACACAGCAAGGCACAAGCAATCCAGAAGGTTCCTGGAATGTATTGATGACAACTTTGTTTTCCAAGTCGCAGAGGAACCTACAAGAAGAGGTGCTTTGCTTGACCTTGTTCTTATCAACAAGAAGGGGCTTGTGGAGAGCATGCAGTTCAAGGGCAGCCTTGGCTGCAGTGACCATGAAATAGTGGAGTTCAGGATCTTTAGGGCAGTGAGAAAGGAGGGCTGTAAGCTCACGACCCCGGATTTCAGGAGAGCTGAGTCTGACAGCCTCAGAGATCTGCTCAGTGGAATTCCATGGGATAAAGTCCTGGAGGGAAGAGGGCCCCAAGAAAGCTGGTTAATATTCAAGGTTTACCTCTTTTGAGCCCAAGAGCTAATATGGAAGAGAGGGCAGGCAACCTGGGAAGATTACAGAGAAGTTGACTGAGTAACCAGGGATCAGGTTAGGAAAGCTAAAGCCCTGTTGGAATTAAATCTGGCCAGGGATGTCAAGGAAAATAAGAAAGGCTTCTGTAGTTACGTCAGAGACAAAAGGAAGACTAGGGAAAAGGTAGGACCACTTTCGAAGGAACCAGAAGATCTAGTCACATAGGATATTGAAAAGACTGAGGTGCTCAATGACTTTTTTGCCTCAATCTTCACTGGCAAGGGCTCCAGACACGCTGCCCCAGTCGCAGAGACGAAAGGCAGAGACTGAGGTACTCAAGAACCCCCCACTGTGAGTAAAGAACAAGTTAGGCACCATCTAAAGAACCTGAAGCTGCACAGGTCCCTGGAAACTGACAAGACCATCCACAGGTCCTGAAAGAACTGGCAGATGAAGTTGCTAAGGTACTTTCCATCATATTTGAGAAATTGTGGCAGTCTGGAGAGGTTCCCACTGACTGGAAAAGAGGAAACATCATTCCCATCTTCAAAAAGAGGGAAAAGGGAGACCCAGTGAACTACAGGCCCTTCAGGCTCACCTCTATGCCTAGCAAGATCATGGAGCAGATCCTCCCTGAAAAACTGCTAGGGCACATGGTTATAGAGGAGATTATTGGTGGCAGCTAACACGGCTTCACCAAAGGCAAATAGTGCCTGACAAATTTGGTGACCTTCTACAAAGGTGTTACAGCATCAGTGGATAAAGGAAGTGCAACTAATGGCATCTACCTGGACTTGTGCAAAGCATATGACACTGTCCCGCACAACATCTTTGTCTCTAAACTGGGAGAACATGGGTTTGATGGATAAGGAATTGGTTAGACGGTCGCACTCAAAAAGTTGCAATCAACGGCTCAATGTTCAAATGGAGACCAATGATGAGCAGTGTTCCTCAAGGATCAGTACTGGAACCAGTGTTGTTTTACATCTTTGTAGGCGACATGGACAGTGGGATAGAGTGCACCCTCAGCAAGTTTGCTGATGATACCAGACTCTGTGAAGTGGTTGACACACCGGAAGAAAGGGATGCTATCCAGAGGGACTTGGACAGGCTGGAGAGGTGGGCCCATGCCATGAAGTTCAACAAGATCATGTATAGGGTCCTGCTCCTGGTTGAGGTAATCCCAAGCATAAATACAGGCTGGGCTGAGAGCAGATTGGGAGCAGCTGTGAGGAGAAGGGCGTGTTAGTTTACAGGAGGCTCAACACAAGCTGGCAGTGTGCACTTGCAGCCCAAAAAGCAAACCGCGTCCTGGGCTACATCAAAAGGAGTGTGACCAGCAGGTAGAGGGTGGTGATTCTTCCCCTCTACTCTGCTCTGGTGAGGCCACACCTGGAGTATTGTGTCCAGTTCTGGAGCTCACAGGAAAAAAAGGACATGGATCTGCTGGAGCATGTCCAGAGGAGGGCCACGAAGATGAATAGATGGCTGAAGAACCTCTGCTATGAGGACAGGCTGAAGGAGCTGGGATTATTCAGCTTAGAAAAGAGAAGGTTCTGGAGTGACCTGATAGCATCTTTCCTCCTGCTGTGGCAGGGGGTCTGGACTAGATGATCTTTTGAGGTCCCTTCCAACCCCTAACATTCTGTGATTCTGTGATTCTGTGATTCCAATAAAGGAAAGTGGCCTACAAGAAGGTTGGAGAAGGGGTTTTCACAAGGGTCTGTAGTGACAGGACAAGAGGCAATGGCCTGAAACTGCAAGAGGGTAGATTTATATTATGTATAAGGAAGAAATGCTTCACCATGAGAGTGGCGAACACTGGAACAGGTTGCCCAAGGAGACTGTGGATGCCCCATCCTTGGAAGTTTTCAAGGCCAGGTTGGATGGGGCTTTGAGCAACCTGGTCTAGTGGAAGAGAGGTGTCTCAGCCCACAGCAGGAGGTTGGAACTGGATTATCTTCAAGGTCCCTTCCAACCTTAACCATTCTATGATTTATGATTCTGTGATTAATAAAACCTGAAAAACGAATAACACAAATTTTGTTCACTCTTACTATAGGGACTTAAAGAAGTAAACCAGTCTCGGGACTTAATAGGAAGTTAAGATAATAACAAATTTTCATTTTCAGTATCAAGAGAGTGAAAGATTTACCTAGCAGAGTGTTTATTTAAAAGGCTAAATTCCACACACTCTTTGTTGTTTTTTCTTCCCATGAATAATTTTATGGATGTTTCCAAAGCACATACAATGTGCAGCAAAGGAAGATCTGTCAATTTTATGTGGAATATTATTCCTTACAATTTCTATAATACTGGTTAGACAGCCTTATTTACCTGCAGTTCCACATCTCTGTTCACATGTGAGTGCACAAGTTTTTGTCTACAAACTTTCATTAAGTTTTCACCTTTCACCAGAAACCATGAAATTCTTGATGTTTGTATGCAGGTAGTTTTGTGGCAAGCAAACTTATGAATCTGAAAGCCAGCAGAGGGTAGGGAGATGCACAAGTTTTTATTTTGAGATTACTTCACTATATGGAGAGAAAGGGAGAAGAAATCTTTTTCATAATCTCCTGGGTTTAGCAAAAATAACTTATATCAGTGAAAAAATTATCACTCACTCTGTGTATGAGAGAGTGAATGTGTGTTAACTGTCCAAAACCTAATATTAATATTTCTTTGCTCTTTATTTGAAAGACTTCAGTGTTGCTTTTTTTTTTTTTTTTTTTTTTTAAGATGATAGTAACGTGATTGCAGCTCATTCATTAAATTCTATTGATTAGGCGGGTTTTTTGGATGGTACATTTGAGACAAGATAGAGAGTATTTCTGTTACTTGATGCAGAGATCTGCATTTCTTAAATCTCCTCTGCTAACAAACTTCTTGAAAAATTCGTCTTGCCTAGAGATATAACACTTACTTTCAAAAACTATAGACTTCTCCTCAGGAAAAAAACTATAGGTTTCTCCTCAGGAAATCATTGTCATCAAGCAATCACTTTAAAATCAGTTAAGCAACTTGTGCTTGAAAACAAGCCTGTGCTCAAAGACTTTGCTGGCCACTTACGGACTGACAGGTACTTCCACTCTGTGCTCACAAGGCAAAAATACCAAAGAAAACAAAAAGACTAATGTGAAGTTCCTTCAGTGAATGTGAGGATGCAAAGTTCTGTTCTTCTTCATGATATTCCCAAATGGCATAAGGTGGTCTTAGTGACAACAAATACCCTGACATTACTTGGCATTTCACTACTAACATAATGATAGGGCCCAGGCATCAAGGATAGACAGCAAGATCTTCCAGGGACATACCTGTCTCAAATCAAACTCTCTACCAAATGCATTTTATTCTTGTTCAATTCAGTCAGGGCTGTACTTTCTGAAAAATTATTCTTGGATTCACACTCAGAATTCTGGGATGGATTCCAGGGGCCTGAGCTGGGATAGAAAACAGTGTCTTCTGCTGGGAGGGCTTAAGCATCCCTTTCCTCTCCATCCCCTAAAGAAAAGAATCTCTGAAATTGTTAGCATATGAAAGATAACAATTCTTATCCAAATTCTCAATCTAGTTCTTCCTTTTTTAATTATAAAATGACAGAATAGCTGGCACAATCATCTTGGCTAAACATGCAAGCTGTAACTCCTGTGATAGAAGATGTTCTTATACTAGCCTATACAATCATGCAACCAGTTTCTTACCTGTTCGATATGTCTTTTTCTGATAAGCATGTCCTTTATCCAAAGTGTATTGTTAACATTGAACATATTTTTACAATATCCACATGACTAATAATAATTAACACTGCATCCCAAGTGAGTAAATTTAATTTATTTCTGTTTATTATATCACTACCTTTTTGCAGCTGTTTCGTCATTACCAAGTAAAATTTGTCTAAAATATTTAAGGATGTTCTGGATGGCTGTTGCAATCAACACCATTGAAGCAAATAATTTGTTTCCTTCAAAGAATGAAAGATTTAGCTTTTCTAGACTTGGGCCATCTTTGACTCATACAAGAATGCATGAAGAGCAGCCACATTCCTGAGAAATCCCATCTGCATTATTGCTGTACTCGCACTTGGAGAAGTGGGCTTTTATGTTCTGTACTTGGAATCAGCCACAGGCATGGCTTTGGGGCATGTCAATTCACAAGTATTTCTGAAGCAGTGGAATGCTATAAAAATAAACAAAACCAACAGAAAACCTAGAAGTTGAATTTTACCATTGTGTGAAATAACACTTGAAACTCTCTTTTGTGTTTTCAGAACTCTCTAGGCTGAGCAAAAGTTGATAAGATATAGGCAGCCTGCTTTGAATAACAGATGAAAGAATAAACTGTGCTTCCCTTGCTCTTTGTTTGTGCTGGAGTTAGGATTTAGAATCCCAGTCAGTCAATGTTTTGTTTGGAAGTGAGGGGAGTAGAAATTATTCTAAGCTCTTAAATAACTTTGAAAATTAGAGAAGCCCTCATTTTGATGGAGAATCTGATTCAGTGTGATTTGTCAGCCTGTTATTCAGGGTAACTCAGGTTTTATACTATTGATCCCACATCTCTCTATTTTGTACACTACTACAAAACAAACCACTTTTGTCCATTAACAGAGCTGTGTCTTTCCTTCTGAGCAGAGCTGACATTTTTCTGTCCCCAACTTTCCAATGCAACACAGTCCCAACCTATTGATACAGTTCTGTGAATGCTCAGTGTTAGACCCTGAAGGTTTTGAACTTTGAAATAAAATCAGTTATGCTGGAGGTTACCCTTAAGGGTGTGACTATTCTCACTGGGTTCTAAAGGGATCTTTAAGTAGTGGATCGGGCCGGCACTAAGATTGCTCTTGTGAAATGAGGAGGAGTGTCAACATAGAGAAATGAAGAGTGTAGCTCCATATCAATTTTCTTTTTTCTCTTTCAGAGGCAGAGCAACCCCTGCTGTGTCTTCGAGTGGTACATCCCACTAGCAATAGGAATGAATGGATAGTTCATGATCAATATATCCTCTCCACACTTACCCCTGATGTCTGTATTGCATTTTTTTACCCACACCTACTCATTGCAGAAATCCTACATGAAAAGAGACAAACACAGAAAAAAGCAGTCTGAGGCCAGCTCAGCTGCTCTAAGGTACTGTAAGTGCAGTCTCAGGTGTCAAGCTTGTTTCCTTGTACTGATGTGTGGGAGTAAGGAAAGTGGATAGAAGCCCATACAAGCTTATGTATGCAAAGAGGGTCTCAGAGAAGCCCTTCTACTCCTCTATTTCAGTCCACATTTCTGCCTGTTGGTCTGGCACAAAGAGCTCACATTCTGCTTCATAAAATCTCAAGAACTATCTGTGGGTGGGCTAGGCTCTATCCACTCTACTCATCTGCAAAAACAAGTTCAGATTTCCACCAAGATATCCTCTCCACAAAGCTCTGGAGTTGGCCTTAATTAATTTATGCATGACTGTCAGACAGTAGAAAAAGCACTCTGAGTTTGTGGAGGGGCTCACACCTGCACTGAAAAAAAAAAAAGAATAGTGACGTCTTGGAAATGTTTGTGATTACTTAATGAGTAACCTATTTATCCATAATGAACACATTTCATGTAAAAAAAATAATAATTCAGAAAGTAGAAACAAACAAAAACCAAAACGAAAGATCCTTTTATTGGAGAGCTGTTGATGAGTATATCCTGGCTTCATTTTGCAGTGCAAACAAAGGAATTGACGCGTTCTTGGAAGATCACAGAATCCTTCTGGTATGGATGAAAAAGCCATATAGAAACAAATGTTCTTTCTGCAGCACTTTAAATGAAACAGCTTTGTTTTCTGAATCAGTGGTAGGAGCCTAGCAGGTTCTGAGGTCATTTAGGATGTGTATACAAAGTGCACACTCGTACAGGGTGTTTTAAATTGAATTATACAGGCTGCAGAAACATGCATGAAAACGCAGCCTTCCTGGGTGCCGCTGAGGAGACACTACTGTCTGCATCCCTAGAAAACATGTGTGAATAGGATGGGAAGGCAGAAAAATTATCCAAAATCTGAAGGGAATCATCTTTCAGATCTGTCATAGAGAACTAGCTTCACACTGAGAACTATAGCCTCAGCCACTCTCAGCTCCATCCCTTCTTTTAAAAGAGTTACAGCAATAATGCTATCAAAAGCATTCACAGGGATGGGAAGAAGAGTACAAACCTAAGCCTGTTCTTTGTGGGAGTCATAAGGCTCTGTTTGTTCTTGTAGCAGCACTTGTGAGCTGGGATGTAACTGACTCACTTGAAACATGCAGAGTTGGGGGAGGAAATCGTGTAGGAGGAAGATAAGAACAGGAACCTTCACCTCTGCTGTTGAGGGCAGTATCAAGGGATCAGTATCTGAAAGAAGAGAAAAGAGTTAAAGAGATCCAGAAGTGAATAGGAATTGAAGAATTGAAATACTCAAGAAAAAAATTCTTTAGGTTCAGTTTATTGGAGTTTTCACTTTGACTGCTGCCAACAGATTTTAAGGAAAAGTTGTGGACCTTTCAGTGAGAAGGAGGAAAGATGAGTTGGAGAGGAAATTAGTAAGATCTGTATTAGCAGGGAGTTTCATTAGGGGCTTTAAGGACATGAGAACTCCAGGGAGGTTGGGACATGGATTGACCAAACTTAAAGGCTAATTTGCAGCAGACAAGCTGCCACAATTGCTGGAATGAGAGTCAAGAATGGTGCCAGATGAAGCAGAGTGTCTGGTGTCATGGCAAAAATGAGAGAACACAGTCAATTCTGAGTTAACCTTTTGTGAATATAGCTGTAACCAGGCTGAGCACTCAGCTTTACTGAACTCTGTTGCTCAGGATCTGCACACAGTCTATTCACATCAACTGAGTTCTTCAGTGAATCCTTATTATATGCTACAATAAAGCGGGTAGAAATTTATGGTGTTCCCCCAGAGCTTCATTTATCACTGGTGATGATTCATCTTCATAGGATACAAGCAGACAGAGTGCCACCCACACAGAACTGCTACATTTATAAAGTGCTATAAGTGATTATGTGAAATCTAGGAGAGAAAATATCCATTCAAGTTCCTCTTTGGTTGCTCTGGAGGACATCCCTGCTGTTCCAAGGCAGATCCATACAAAAAAGCTCAGGGGGAGCTCTCCATAGCAGAGACTGTGCTACTCTGTGCTACATAGAGACTACAGCTCTCCCCAGTAGAGGATGGGTTGGATCCCCACAAATTAGTCAGGAGCTGATATGGTAAACCGGGACAAAAAAAAAGTGACCTTTTTGTTCCCTTTGCTACTTCTTCCCTTATAAGAACAAAGAACCAGCATAAAGCTCATGGAAGTTCTCTCACCTCTGTTCTTGCATGGTAACAATGGTAAGGGTGTTTACTTCAGTTTTTAGGCTTCTGGTTCTTTAAATAGGGAGATTAATCCACAGAGCAGTTCTGCCATCTCTGTTAAAGCCAGGTTTATAAATGTGACAGGTGAAGAGTTAATTCCAACAGCAAGAGAAGCCTGAAAATTAAGTACCTTGCAAAGAAGATCCACATACTTCTAACAGTATTAATATCCTCTCTGGCCAATGTGCTGTATGGTGTCTTTTCAGGAAACCATTCCTGAAGTCTTTAGAAAAGGGTTCTGTCAGGATAAGTCTAGACTATTCTTTTGAAATACTCTCTTGGAGGGACGGGAACAGGGTTATGTAAGCACATCTGCATGCATCCATCAGTGCAGGAAAGCCTGATGAAACAGCTCTGAATAAATATATTTGAGCCAGTTATTTGTTTTAGAGTAGAAGCTAAGGATCTCGGTGAGGTTCTGGTCCTTTCTGTCAAGTTCACTACTTGCATACAGAATTATTTTCTTAACAGCTTTGTGATCTTCCAAAAAAGCATTCAAGACGGGATTTTGTGTGAGGCATCATGTCTAGGTCACTTTCAGTGCTGACAAATGGTATCCACTGTATCATTTACAGATGGGAGGTGAAAGACTTAGTGCCTGAAAATCCATTTATTTTTCCTAGTAATAGGCACTGGCTAGACAAAGATACCATCTCTCTTGCAGATTTCATGAGTTTGTTGTGGTTTTTTGTTTCTTTTTTTCTCTTTTAAACTCTCACATCTATAAAGAGAAACACATTTCCAATATTCACAGACATATCTGAACATGACAATTCAAGAAGTATCAGGAGAAAGGGAGATGACATCACATGACTAAGGCAAGCCACCATGGCCCACAGGCATATAAAAGACTGAACGGAAGTTCTTTTTAATGCCAATATATTACCTTACGGTTCAAACCATCAGGCTTCATGAAGCAAAACAGTGAGCCTTAAATACGGTTTCTGATACAAATTAAAGTCCAATGGTACTGTTTCCAAACGTGCCTAAAGGACAAGGTGCTGAAGCTTCAGGAAAATTTAAATTAATAGGTCTAGAAGTGTGTTTGAATGCATTATCTCTCAGCAACAAAATACAGACCTGAGTCACATACAGTTAACAGCTCAGAAGTCAGTTAACAATAGAACTTGCCCAGTTTCTGAGCAAAATCCTGTGGGAGTCTAATTACTAAAAGGGCTAAAAGTTTTAATATGAGTCAGATGTTACTCAAATAGACATGCGTAACCATCCACAGAAGGAGACATTACGGCCTGCTTGAGACCATCCCTCTTAAGAGCAGAGAGGGAAGAGGTCTAGGCCATGTTTTTAGTCATGGCCAAGCTACTTTGTCTTTCTGTCTCCTCTGAGTGCTCCCCTCGAGTTTTCCCTGTTTGGACCACTGGATGTAAGAGCATGCGAAGGCTGTCTGATATTTCAGGGATCTGAGACAACATAAGACCACTGTGATGACCCAGTCCCATATCCTGAACAATGAGTCCCAGAGCTGCCTGTGATTTCTCCAGCAATCTTCTTTTGGAGATGGGGTACACCCTTTAGGTATATATCCAGCATGCATCCCGAACTTCCTGAGAACTCTGACTGGAGATAGGATTTTACCCTGAACCTTCAAAAAAGATTTTATCTAGCACAGGCAGAGCACATAGTTCACCAATGGTTAACTATCTTCCCTTGACAATGTAATCAGTACTTCTTGTCTGAATTTGCCTAGTTTCACCTGTTGAATTGTATTAGGCCTTTATCAGCTAGAATAAAGAACAAGTTTTTATTAGAAGTCATGCCCTCTTTCACATAACTGGTGTTCACATAATTTTTTTAACTTGTTGTCATTTAACCACGTGTATCAGAACTCTTCCAGTTTTTCTTGCAGGCCAACGTGTACATCACACCTGGAGTTCAGAGATGATATTGGTCTGGCAGTAATAACTTTTCAAACTGTACATTGTTGAGGTTGTTTGGACTCTAGTCTTGACTGCGATCTTTAGACACTCCATCTTAGCAAAAATGAAAAATCTAAGTGAATATCGAGACAATGTTATTACTAAGACCCGTAGCTGACAATCTCAGGATATGCAGGGTAGTTATCATTGAATGAAATATTTTGTCACAGGGCTATTGGGTTGAGATATCTCACCTTTGTTCCAAGAGAGGCAGACTACAGATTGACTTTTTAAAACCTGTGTGGTCCATGTTATTCATCTCTTTGAGTTATGTCAAGCTATCCATTTGAGGAGTACTACATGAGATAAGTACAGATTATTTGTTTCTGGCATGCACTTAGTTCCCTTGTAAAGCATAGCGTACAAATTATTTCCTTGTTGGAAGCTGTGGAGCGCCTGGCAGTATTACTTATCTTCAAGAAATGCAAGTGGTAAATGGTCAAGGACTTCCTCTGGGCACTTTGATCTTTTTGTCTTGAATGAAGACTTGCAAATCTGTGTAAGACACCAGAACCTGGGATTCTGGAGTAAGTTAAGAAGTCTTCACATGAAATAAATATGGTCTAAAGTATATCAAATGACTCTTATGTCACCCCATCTTCCATGTATATGCATAGCATACTGGTGGAAAAAGGACTAGGAGAGGATTACAAACAGTAGCAGATCTCATAGTACTTGCACTATCTGTTGGTTTTGGTGCAACTTTTATGTAAGGAAGCATGTAATCAGTAGGTCAAACTAATGCCAAAGGAATGATGGTAGTTTGTTCAGATGCAAGAAATAATATGGTTACTTTGAAGTACAACTAACCACAAAATCCACTTTCAAGTAGTGAAATTCTCTTTTCTTTTAATGGTTCCTAAAAATAAATCCTAAGTTGCAGTATCTTGTATATATTTTTTCCTCTATCGTGGAGTTTTAATAGCTATTGGAGAAGTTGTTGAGGCAGATTCTGGAGTGGCTTGCATTGATTTGAGATCTAAAAGTTTCACCTGCCCAGCCAAATAGGATTTTTGCACAAGCAGAGGTATGTCAGTAATCAGAGAGAAAGAGAGAGAGAAAAAGAGCAGTTGTGGCTTAAAAAAAAAAGATGCAAGCATAGCTGCTCTATCCAGGAGGAAAGGAGCAGTCTGAGGTGCTCTAACTTTCTTCTTGTTCCTCTCTTCCTGTAAGAGCCATTTTTGGTATGGCCATTCATTGCCTTGCACCAACCGCAGATTACTATATCTGACTCTGCATTGCCTGGGCTGCATTTTCACCAATGCTTGGCTCCGTTTGCCAAGGAGATGTATACGGCCACCCAGTATACAACTCCAAACCATTACCACTGGAGCAGTGCAGTTCTTTGTTCTGTGGGATCTTAGCTAAGCTCGAAATAATCAAAATGTGTTTTATTCATAGATTTCTCTGTAATTGCTCCCTTGTGTCAGCATTTCAGCCTGGAGTCAGAGGAAAAGTTGCCATGTGTTGCTTGTGCCTATCTGTCTTTTTGTGTGTCAGTTTGTGCTCTTCTCTTAAGACTTTCAGGACCTATTGGCCAATTTCGAGCCTATTTGACAGAGTAAGAGGACTTGCAGATGCAGAGTACTTAAAAATTTTATGAAGTTGGGCAGCTGGAGAGAGCAATCAAATATGATAAATGTTACCTTCAAAGCTTCAGTAACTAGTTGCACTTCTTAGGTGCCAGGAAAAAAAATTACAAAAGACAGTTTCCATACATAACCCAAATGCAGGAAAAGCTTTAGCTGGAGTCTACATGTTATTAGACATCATGAAATCGGCTGGGACTTGCAAATCCAGAGGAAGTAAGATTTTGTCAGCCCTGCTTAGGAGGTGTTACTTTATATTAATTTGTTGTGTTTTACTTTTGATTTATTCTTTTTCACCCGTAGGCTCCAAACTCACATGAGGTATGTATCTTGTCTACAAAGGAGTTCAAAGGAGCACAGCCAGCCATCAGTTTTGGTAAGGATTCAAAGAATCCCTTATACATCTCTAAACCTGTGGGAAAAAAAAAAAAGTCAGCTTCTTTGTTGAGCAAGTTTTCTTTAAATGAGTCTGTTTTATATTAGGAGGAGGAAATATTTGCATAATTGAAATATGTCACTGGTTGTCAATTGTCCTATGCTCTCACAGCTTCTTCCAGAGCTGGCATAAATCAATCCTGCTGAGCTTGGTAGGTGCTTCATGAAGACACTTGCACAGCACTACTTGCACCCTTTTCCACATTTTCACTCCGGCTTGGTGTTAAAAAAGACATAAGGTTGCTGGTAAGAAGCTGGGTGACTTTTGTTCTATGACAGCAATAGAGAAATCTTGACACAGATGGTTGTAAATCAAACAAGTCTTTAGAGCAGTAAAGCCTGCTCTTCTTTATGGCCTTCTACTTTCCTCCCTGATTTGCATGTTATCAGAAATATTCTGAAGCAAATACACAGTTAATATAAAATTACCAGTGAATGGGTTCATGTTTTTACATGATTCAGCCCTTGACTGACATTTTTGTCTTTGCATTCATCAAAACAGAGGTTATTTTCAGAAGTTCCTGGTTTAGAAATGGATCCACGTGCTCTGAATGCCTCACAAAAAAAGTGTGATTTTCCGTAATTCATAGTACTCTCCATGGGTTAAAAAAAGTTCACATAAGCTCTTGGTAGAAATAACTTTCAAAACCTCTTTGTAACTGATACCTAGTTTTTGAGACAGTAAATGAATGGTTTTACTATTCATCATCGCTGATGAGCAGAGAATAAAAAAAAAGTCTGTGCCTGTTTTCACACCTTCCATATGCTTGGTTATGCTAGAACACAGAAACAAGGCAAATAAACTTTGGTTCATAAAGTGTGTTGCAGCTGCATTAGGAAAAACTGATTATTCAAGAGATAACCATAAGCAGAGTTATCAAGTGAAATACTATGTAGGCTGTGACACTGGCCCCCAGAAATTACAAAAGTGCTTGCACTGAAGAACTGTGTTGGGGATAAAAGAGGAAGCAGTTTGAAATGTGAGCTCTGAAATCTCTCATGTTCTCCAAAAACTGACCCTGGTTGACTGTAAACTCTTCAAAACCGCAAGGCTTGTTTAATGCGTGTACTACCCAGCACAGTGGGGTTTTGGGTAAGAATTGCTGCAGTTGTGTGCTCAGTAGGCACATTAATATATGCCCACACAAATACAAAAAAAAAGCCACTAGCGTAATTTGGTGCTCTACATCATGATTCCACACAGGAAGAAGTCTAAAGCACTTTGTGGGTGCCCTTGTCATCCCTAAATCATGACACTCCCTCTAAATACTGATGGAGAATTACTTCTCTGAGAAGCTTTCCTTAACCTGTCAAAGTCAGAGATACTGCCATGGATTTCCATGGTCAGCTGTAGTATTTTACTTACCCAAATGCATCCCTGGCAAGCTTTGGAGAACTACATTGCAAGCCTAAGGATTTGGTTTCTTTCAGTCCTGTCCAGAAGGGGAGAGACAGAGATTCTGACAACCAGGAGCTGTGTTTTACTATGATTTCCCTGTATCTGTGGCAGTGCCACAACAATTCTTTCCACCAAAATTCCTCTTCCTCGTTTCTTGCTAAATCTCAGGTAAGAGTCACAGAGCTGAGCAAGCAATGAAGATGAAACAGTCCCTTGATTTATTGTCAGAATAAATGACAGATTAACACCAGCCATTTATTCTTTTATGAAAAGTGCACATTTCTAAAGCAAATTATTGTCCAATTGTGGGGTTCAAGTAACAAGGAAAAGCAAAGCACATCTAGATACATGGGAAAAAGAAATATCAAAAATTTATCTACAAGAAGATAGAAGAACTACCGAAACTTGGGTTAGCATTTTGCAGAAAATGTGCACTCTATCATTTTGCGGGCAAGTATTCCTGTGTGTTACAGTCCTGAAGAAACAAGCTGGGAGTGGAAACAGACTTTAGTAATAACTGAAAATGACAGTCTTTTCTTATGCTGCTGGTGAAGGGCCTTAAAGACCTGCTTTCCAAATAAAATCATTAAAGTCAAAGAAGCTGAAAGCATTAGTGTAATTTACAGTTAATTCCAAGCAGGATCTCCCCTTAGAGAATGAAAAATAAACATAGTCCACCTGTTACTAGATCAGCCAAAAAGCACAAGCTGCTCACTGTAATCTAAACCAGCTGAATGATAACTTCTCAGTCACTCCATTAGTTGACACTCCTGCTAAGGGAGCAAAGATTTTTCCTGCCATTGCTTACATTGAACTTAACTGGGGAATATTGGGTTTGGAAGATGCGTTTAGGCTTCTTGCTTGTTGAATTCCACACTCCTCTTGCTCTGCACAGCACCAGTCCTCTGTCCTCCTCTGGCCACAGGCTTACCACATGCCAGTGGCAAAGTGCTCAGAGGCCGAAGCATGCTGCTTAGCAGACCTAACTGTTTCTGAATAAGCACTGTTTCTGAATAAGCAGCTCTGCACTAAGCAGCGGGACAGATGCAGTGCAATGTATTCATCTGACTCCTTTTGTATTGTTTGTTATGAACAGGAAGTCCAACAGAAGCAAAGAAAAAAATTTTAAAAATCATATGTTATTTTTGCTCGCTTAGACTCCATAAGTTTTAATTTTACTCAGCATATAAGCGCTTTTGTGTCAGTCTAGGTCAAAAAAAGCAATTGATAAAAAAGAAATAGAAATAGGGAAAGTTAGAGAATGGATACCATCTAGTGGTACCACCAGTAAAATAGTGGATTTTGTTGGAAGGGAGCTGCTTCATTTGCTCATGGCTGTTTTCTTTTTGAAGTCCTAGTTCACGGAACCACAGGATCACAGAACAGTCAGAGTTGGAAGGGACCTCTAGAGATCATCTAGTCCAATTCCCCTGCTAAAGCAGGATTGCCTAGAGTACATCACACAGGATTACATCCAGGTGGGTTTCGAAAGTTGCCAAAGATGGAGACTCCACAACCTCCTTGGGCAGCCTGTTCCAGTGTTTTGCCACTCTCAAGACGAAGAAGTTCTTCCTCATATTGAGAAGAAACTTCCTGCTTTCCCCAGAATCACAGAATCACAGAGTTGTTGAGGCAGGAAAAGACCTCTGAGATCATCAAGCCCAGCCTATGACCCAACACCACCACAATGGCCAGACCATGGCACTGAGTGCCACAGCCAGCCTCTCCTTAAACACCTCCAGGGACGGTGACTCCACCACTTCACTGGGCAGTGCATTGCCTGGGCAATGCCTGATCACCCTCTCCATGATAAAGTGTTTCCTGAGATTCAACCTAAACCTTCCCTGATGCAGTTTCAGGCTGTGCCCTCTTGTCCTATCACTGGTTGCCCAGGAGAAGAGCCTGACCCCCTCCTGATTACATCCTCCCTTCAGGTAGTTGTAGAGAGTGATAAGGTCCCTCCTGAGTCTCCTCTTCTCCAGGCTAAACACCCCCAGCTCCCTCAGCCTCTCCTCACAGGACTTTCCCTCTAGTCCCTTCCCCAGCCTCGTTGCTCTCCTCTGGACCCGCTCCAGCACCTCAAGGTCTTTCTTGCAGTGAGGGGCCCAGACCTGCACACAGGACTCAAGGGGAGGCTTCACTAGTGCTGAGTACAGGGGCCTTACTTCTGCTGGCCACACTATTCCAGTTTGTGCCCATTGCTTCTTGTCCTGTCACTGAGCACCACTGAAAAGAGTCTGGCTCCATCCTGCCTGCACCCACCCTTTAAATATTTATAGACATTGATAAGGTCCACTCTCTGCCTTCTCTTCTTGAGGTTAAATAGCCCCAGCTCTCTCAAACCTTCCTTATAAGAAAGATGCTCCAGTCCCTCAATCATATTTTTTCCCTCCACTGGACTCTCTCCAGTAGCTGACCTCTTGGACTCAGCCATATTTGTCATTACCTTTCTGCAGGGGTGGCCTTTGAGTTGGCAGCTGCTGGGAAACAGGCAGTGATAGACCGAACTTTTAAGCTCCCAGATTGCTGTCAAATGTAAATTTGTCAATCCCCCTCTGGAGAAGGTGTACCTCCTTATACTGAAAAGTGTTGTGGAAGAGTATCAGAGCCTCAAAAAGTGAGAGGACATAGACCCTTGTATCAGTCAGTGACCTAGCCCTTTCTGTTGAAGAGATCTATTTCATCTGGCATGTCTCACATTTCCTCCTTCCCACATGCCTGAGGTCTTCCTTTCCCAAACCAAGGTTTGTCAAGGTCTGTAAGGGCTTTTGCTTTGGCTAAAAGGGATTAATCTTGAGATTGATCACTGTGGGCTCTTGCCCAATCACCTGCTCACTCTAAGGAGTCCTTACATCTGCAGAAGGGGGCAGTTCCTTTGATGACCAGGTTTTCACCTGTCCAATGTGAGGTGATGCAGTCTGGCCCTAAATAGAATCATAAAATGTTAACAGTTGGAAGGGACCTCTAGAGATCTTCTAGTCTCAGCCCCCTGCCAGAGCAGGAACAATACATTGAATGTTAGGAGCTGTAGGTAGCATTTTTCTTGCTGTCAGACACAGGATTGCAAAATATGCATACATATGCAAATTAGCTCTCACCTAGTCGATTAGACACTAGGAAGTCATGAAACTATCTCGCACTGCTATCATAGAATCATAGAATCACAGAATCATAGAATCATAGAATGGCCTAGGTTGGAAGGGACTTTAGAGATCATCTAATCCAACCTCCCTGCCATGGGCAGGGATACCCTTAACTAGACCAAGTTACTCAAGGCCTCATTCAGCCTGGCCTTGAACATCTCTAGGGAGGGGGCATCCACAACCTCTCTGGTCAATCTATTCCAGAGTCTTGCCACCCTTGTACTGAAGAATTTCTTTCCAAGATCCAATCTAAACCTACTCTCCTTCAATTTAAATCCATGTCCCCTTATCCTATCGCTGGACACTCTTGTAAAAAGTCTCTCTTCAGTCTTCCTGTAGGTTCCCCTCAGGTATTGGAAGGCAGTTATAAAGTCTCCCCAGCGTCTTCCCTTCTCCAGGCTATGTGTTGCTGGATCTGTGGGATGGGGAAGGCTTCTGCTTTCTCCGCCACGCTGGTCACCTTACAGCACTGCATCATGCCTGTCACTTGGAAATACTGTGCGTGCTGTGATTGTAGTCCTGAATTGAGTGGCAGATCCCCAACCCTGATCTCCAGGTGGAGACTGGGCTACTGGCAAGTGGGAGGAACCATGAACATACCTGGTGATCCTGAGTTTCTGACATTCACTCCCATCCTTTCTCATTATCTTTCTAGATACTGGAAATTGTTGCATTTTAAACTCAGATTTAATTGTTATGTTGGTATGTTGGCTTGGTCAGAGTCCAGGATTAGAAGGTAATATGTGGGGTTTTTCTTTTTTTTTTTAAAAAAAAAGTTAATAATTATGTTTTATTTTCCTGCCATATGTGAGGTCTCTGAGTTACTAGAAGAACTCATCAATTTTCTTCCATAAACATACCTATTTTTGTTAGATATTTCGGATTTTTTTTTAAATCATCAGAAAACAAGTAGTTTTCTATGGATTTGGAAACATCACACATGCACATGCCACACAAATACTTACAAAGATGTGATTCTGGTTTGATTAAAAAAGGTTAACTTCAGGCTTTTGAGAAGTGTTGCTTTTATTGGAAATAAAGTATTTTCTTATTCTAAGAGTGCTTTAATAATTTTTTAAAAGTCTGGCTGAAAAAGCTAACAAATTTTCACAAGTCAATAGTAAATCTCTGTGTACTCTGGTTTTTGTAATTACACTTCTAGGAACCACATTTTCCATCATGGCTCTACTCTTAAGAGCTGTATGGCATTCTAGCAATCAGAGCTGTTAATCTGACATCTCTGAAGACTGTGCAGACATATATTCAATGCCTGTTTTCCTTGTTCTTTATTTTCCACCATCATTAAAGCTTGGCTGGAAGACACTGTCCCAGAACAGGAATTGTGTTCTTTCCTGTTAGAAGAGTTGAGAGAAGGACATGTTCTAGAAGTCAAAACTGCCAAAACTTTTTATAATGCTAAATGAGCATTTTGTTTCCAGTTTAGCCTGCAGCTGAGCTCGAACGTGTCTTCTCATTCATTCAAGGCTGACCCGTACTTCTTGGCCAAACCCTCAAAAGTTTTATTCCTTCAAAAGGGCTTTAAGCTTTGATAATCTTTTTCCCTATTAAAACTGTTTTAAGTAACAAACTTAGCATTATTGTTTAATTAGAAAACCCCTTTAACGAAAAAAGAATGTTCAAAGACACTGATGTGAAAGATTTGGCATTCATCTAAATGTGTACCTGTGAATATTTTCTCCTGCTGACCTCGAGGCTTTTTGGACACGGTGAAAAATCTCATTTTTATCCACATTGTGCTCACTCCACTCTATGACTTTGCTGGTTGTTATAAGTGTGGAGGTTTGGCTGCTGCTCTACTTGTCTCATCTTTAGCAACCTCAGATTCCTGACAATTGCATCGAGTCTGACTCCATGCTTTCATTTGGCCATCTGCCAGACTTAGGTGTTTACACTAACCCCACTGATAATCAGAAAAATTGTAATTATGATTATTTTGTCTTTGAGAAGTCTATCACCTGATGCCTCTGTCGTATACCATAGAGTTTATTAATGGGGTGGCTCCTTGTCAGCTCTCTTATAGGGCCTCCTAAATGTTGAGCTTGTGAAGAGGTGACCTACACCTCCACCTTTTTATGAAATCTTTGTTTCTGTTAGAAGGATTCATCTTTATTTTGCACAAGGATCAAGTCTACGCTCAGTGACTGTTCCCTTAACCAGCTACACCAGGCCAAGAAGGCAGAGCTGCACCCAATCACTACCAGCAAGGGACATTTCCTTTAAAATAACCAGGAGATGACTCAAGTGTGAAACAGAGCTCATAGAACCATTTTTACAAAATTTTAATGTGTCAAAACAGCAGTGAGGAACTTCAGAGAAGGGACTGGGATGAACTGAAAAATTAACCAAAGAAAGATGGGCAACACATTAAAGAAAAAGGTGCTCTTTTTCAAACTGTTAAGATGCACCAGATATTCAGGAGAACACAGAACAGAAAAATACACAGGATTTGGACAGTTGTTTGAAAATAGGTTCATCTGTGCAAATGATGGATATAAACCATAAAGTTGTGTGAAGATACAACTTGATGAGATGAAAAAACAGATTCAACCATGTTTTTTAAATCTCTGTGAAAGTTGTTGATCATGAAGACAGCTGAGAAGTAAAAATATCAGCTGAGGCATGCTTAGCTTCTGTAACCTGAGGGTTACTTCAGCAGACACAGAATTTCTTCCAATATTCAGACTAAAGAAGAAAGAAAAAAGACTCTAGAAATGATCTAAAATTTGAAGATTTTTTTCAAAAGTACATGACTTCCAGACATTGTGAAAATTATTTCTCTAATTACACTCTGGGCATTTTTTCTAAAGACATTAAAAATAAATCAGTAAAGAGGACTGTCTATATTCAAGAAAGCTTTCACTATTTCTGGGAAGAAAAGATCTGAGTTACATGACTATTATTTTAGAAGAATAAAATGTTGCTGAGAAATGTTGAAGAAATAATATACAGAAGATTCTATCTTATTTTTTCATTTTTGGTTAATTTCAATATTTACAAGAGTGATAAAGGTTTTAAAAAATAATAAAAAAATATCAAAAGGATATGTGTTTCAGCATAAAGCAACAGTAAACACACTCCATCTGTATTGGGTTTGTAGATGTTACATCTCACTGGGCCCAGAGAGAACAGAGATCAATGCTCTCTTCTCGTGTTGAAGATGAGAAGCTGTTTTCAGAAACCATTCATTCCAGTTTCCTACCCATATTTTCAGATGTTACTTTTCCTTTGATATTGCTATGATATTACATGCTCTTGGAGATATTGCTTACTCTAAAGTTTACTGAAATTAGTGTGAGACTTTTATTCAGCATCAGTGAGAAAAAAATCTAGCAGACACTTTCAATTTCCAGAATTTCTTTGTTGACACCTTTTAGAAGGTCATAATTTACACTAAAAGTTTATAAGGAGAACATTGTTTATTTATTTCTCTTTCTTCTAACTTCAGCTTTAGCTCATTGGGTTTGGGGCAAATGTGGTTTCAAATTTGGTCTCCAAATACATGCTTTTTTTTTTGTGCTGTATATTTCTGGCATAGCATGCAATTAAACTTTTTTTTGCAGATGAAACGTAATCCTCATTTCAAAATAGGGGTCTGAAGCAGAAATGTAGTAAAAATACACTGGGCACACTTTTTCTCGCCTTAGAAAGCAAGGTTGAAAGTGTCTTCTGGAACATGTTGTATCTAAACATCAGATAAGTGTATCTTTTAAAACTGACAAGACCCAGCTAGAACATTAGTGAGTGCAAACTTAGTGTGAATGCAAAGATGTTAATAAATAGCTTGGATAATCTGCATAAAAACTGGTCTACGTCATACTCAGAAGATCAATTGTTAGTGCATCTTGGAAGAAAAAAAAGACAAATATTTAAGCAAAGCAATGACAAATAAAACAGAAACGTTTTTTATGTATGTTGAGACATCACTGTGAGTGCATTTAGAGCATATACTGTCCTGTCCACAGGGCTGCAGAAGATATGAGAAAACAGGAGATATAACACATCAAAATAATAATCAATTAGATTATTGGGCACATTTAAAAGGCAGATGAGCCTTCTTAATGGGATGGTAATTTATAGCTAATTCTGTATCTGATTGCTTATGAAGTAGAAAAGTAGAAATAAAATTTCTCCTCCTTACTCACATTGAATAGATGTTCCTTGAAAATAGAATCTTTATAAGGAAAAATATTGATAACACAGAATTATAGATTTCTATTTTGCCAGATTTAACAAGGTAAAGTGAAAATTGAATTTGCTTTAAAAATTCAACATTTCCTCTTTAAAACCGATTTAAACAAGAAAATACAAACTTTTGGCCTACTCTAGTTTTCAGTATAAAATTAATGTGTGAGTTGCCACACCAGAACTGACAGGAGGACCAAAAAAAGCTTCACAAAATACAACATTTTTGCATTGTAATAAAATGTACACCTGTATTTAAATCAAACTCTGGGAAAACAATTTTGCTAAAATTTCACTTCAGGTTATAGCTGCAATTTCCACACACTGAGTTTACTTCTTTTGAGCTTCTGTGTCTATTTTTTTTTTTAAATTACTCTTAAAATCCTGTGTTTTCATGCCATACATTGGATTATGGACGCATTTGAGGAAAAAAAAAAAGTATCTTGACAATGATAGAATAAATAATTTTCATCATGTTCCAAATCATTTCTGTTTCCCACTCCCAAGCCCCTGAGTTCTTGAATTTTTCTTCTTGGTTCTTCTTTGAATTTCAAGTGTAAATTTAAATTTTGCTCACAGAAAACAAACACAAGAAGTGAGAGTTGGAGTGACTGTGAAGCCTAAAACTGACAGCAGCGTTTTCTAAAAGCTCGCAGCTTCCAGGTGAAATTTTGTGATTTAGCAATTTTTAAGTATGATGTGTTTACTTTTCCAAAGTGAAAATTTGGTGCCGACTTTGTGTGTATTCAAAGTTGCACATGAAGGTTTGTTAAGTGAAAAATATCAATTAATTGGAAAGAAGGGATTTTATTTTTTTTGTGTAGAATAACCACAGAACAGTAGGCAACAGTCTAAGCAAAGAAAGGGTTTAAGTGCTAAATATTGATAACTGTCAGTTTGAGTGCAAAATTGAAAGATACTTTTTCTTCCTCTCCTCTTTCTCCAGAATTTCTGTCACAGCTGTTTTGCATTCTGCACGAGTAGACTCATGCAAAGCAGCAGAGAAACTTACTGTCCCTATTTATTAGCACTTTTAAGAAGGATAGTCCTGGATCTCTTTCTCTTGAAATGCCATTCCAACATTTCCCAGATGATTTCATGTTCCTTGTGCATCCCTGAAGGGGAACGCAAAGTTGTCCTCTGGCTGGGGGAGGTTAAGTGGAGAGGAAGGTGAAATGTCAGATATGTGGTATTTAGCCCTGGAAAGCAAACACTGCTCATAAAGTTATACTCTAGCCTTTGGAAATGGGACAAATCCCGTTTTGGCAAGCCCATGATGTCAATGGAAACTACATGCAGGACTGGGAGATAGATGCATTCTTGTAAACAAAATACAGGCTTGCTGAAATCTAAAATTACCATTAAAAATCACAAATAGAGAATTAGTAAAGAATACAGAATCGTAACTCCTTTCTCCTAGGACAGAGATTTTTCCTTTTACATTATCTTGTTCATGTACATTGACAGTTTTCTTTTAACTGAACCTTTTCCTTGTCAATCATTTGAGCCAAGTACAGTATAAGATAACTTTTTCAGAACACCTCCCTAACTGCCACGGCTAAACAGTGAACACCGTTTCACAAAAAGTCACAGAATAACTATGCTGATGTTTCCTTAGCCTGGTAAATAACTTTCTTCTCTATCATCTGTTTAGTGATGATATTTAAGGCCAATCGTTTTCTAAGAAGAACAAAAATAGAATATAAAATGACAAGTGAAGTGAAAAAGAATTCTCACATAGTAAAGTACAGGAGGTTTTGTCATATCTCTTCTTCAACACAGCAAACAACGGTGTTAGTCACTACTATCAGAATCTCTCTGTTCAGGTGAAGCCTGGCTAACCTCTAAGTACCTTGTTACTCCAGGAAATTGACTAGACTGTAACACACCCACCTGAAAACATTCAGATGAACAGGCATAGTGGGAGGACAGGGACTAGTTTTCTTTTATGTTTCCTGATCATTTGTAACAGACAAATAAAAAGTCTGGAATTTTTAACCTTTAATGGACATATTAATACCTCTTGTTTAACTACCAATGCAATTACATTTCTCAGTCATGAAATATAACAGCACTTTATTTATACTGTGGACCTCAGAGAAACGAGAAACACTGCACTTGAAATTACCTTCTTAATTGTCCCTAGTAGTTTTAACTCTACACCAGCAGCATGAAAGGTGCCCAGCCATGTGTTTTGCAATGAGAAAATGCCTATAATGTTGCTAAAACAAATATACAGAGAGAGATCTCCCAGATGGTTGCTTTCTCCTCACATAGAGGACCCCAGCTGTGTCAAGTGACACCACCTTGCAACGGCCTCTCAACTCAGAAAGTTACATTTCCTGCAACAACTGGGTATACCAGGGTGGATCAATGCTGGGAAGAGACAGGTGGAAAAGTGGAAGTGGAAGAGAAGGCAGTGGAAGAGCAGTGCCCCTGGAGTCAGAGGGCAGGATCCCCCAGGGCAGACTGTGCAGCTCAGAGAAGTCCTCAGAGCAAGGCTGCAACCTTTCTACTTTCCTCTCTCAGCCATAATGTTCGTGCTGTACCTCAATTCATATATGGAAACAGTTATTTCTTAAATCACAGATCTTCACAATGGGGCTGCAAATAAGGCATGGCTAAAAGGCTTATTTTGCTTCAACAGCAATGACTATGCGTAGCTATTGCTGACCTGTTAGTTTGTTTCTAATTAGTTCCATTATTTATGGTTGGGGTAAGACTGACCCAAATAGAAGTTTTCCACATGCAGAGCTGACCTAAATATTTTTGGTTTCTCACTCAGTGGAAACATAATGCTGTATTAACATACCAATGTAACGCTGTATGGAAGCTATTGTTTGTATCTCCGTATTTAATTTTTGTGGGTTTGTTGAAGGATTCTGTTTTCTGCCATGCAACCTGTTGCTTCCTATAAGTCAATGCTGTGCTTTCACTGTGAGCTGCAAGGTGCTGTGAAGGAGGAGTGATGCCCATGGCTTTACAGAATATACATTTTTGCCTGGTAGGGGGGGAAGGAGGAGCATCAGGCATCCAAACAACATGGGGAGAATACAATACAATGCTAAGATAATTTAAGAATTTTGTTAATTTCTGCAAATGGCAAATTTCAGTGTACCAAAGATAAATGTGGATGTTTTTAAAATCTTGTGAAGTTTTGAATTCATAAACATTTGGATTTTTTTTTTTTTCTGAGAAACAATATCCCTGTGGTTGGTATAAAAATTCTGCACAGAAAATTCTAGATGGAGAAAGCGTATTTTACTTAGCAGTACTGCAGACATTTTTCTATATAGGTATGAAGAATTATTTCTCTGTAATTTAATGTACTTATTCTTTTAGAAACACCACAGATAATATGTACTTATGAGAGGCCATTACACCTCTGCCAGAATATGTTAAATCAGGCTTCTTCTAGTCACCTAAACTGGTACAACACTGACTTTCACCTGATATCTCCAGAAACCTTTTTAAAAACAGATTAATAAGACAGAGTTTGGATTTTCTTGTGCAGTGTAGGAGTTTCTCCAATCACAATAAAATTTGGGTTGAAGTTGGCCATCACTGTTATGCTATGTCAACTCCTTTTCCTGTAAAATGAAACAATCTTGGCATGTGTATCTCATGACGATTTAAAACGAAAAAATGTTATCACGGCTGAGATTCTTAAGGGAAATCTGAACCGGAATTGTCAGGATATAACAGGAACTCATACTAAGTCTAATTTCGGAGGTTGTAGATTATGCATGATATAAACTATGCTTGGTAAAGGATGGTATTTAGAATGATCTTTTTTTTTGAAATCTCTATGGGATATTGTGATTATTTTGTTAATTAAAATAAGAATGAGTAATTTTGCTTGTTATAATTGAGTACTTATGTGTTGCTGCTAGCCAAAAAAGAAAACTGAGTTAACTCTTTCTCTTCTCCATTGTGATATGAAGGATAGAGATGGGTGGAAGATGATGGCTTTATTTTTATGATAATTTTCAAGTGACGAATTTAGCTTATTCTGTTCTGGATTGCAAAGGAAACTTTTCAGGCCTCTTTGTACATGCTTTTTTGAAGGTTTTCTGCTTAAGAATTAGATTCAGATCCATAATCTTCCTGCTGATTGATAAAGTAGATTCTCCTGATTGATAAAATAGTTTAATGTATTTAAATTAAATATTTTGCCTTCTACTAAAAATACATTTTAACAGAAGAATATTTTGCCATATTTTTTCACTCTAGCATTGACAGATTTTTGCTCTATTTAAGAGATGAGCGCATAGATTCTCTTTGGTAGTGTTTGTTCTAGGCAAACCTGGCAGCTCATATGTGATTTCGGCTTTAAGATTCAGTGGAGTAGATGCTGTTTTGTTAAATTATAATTAGAACTTGCCAAAATTTAGCATTTAGGAATTGTTCTTTTTTTTTTTTTTTAATTATTACAGTCCCAAATGGACTAAAATCCCAGTAGTCAGCACTGCTTCAGGACAAAGAAGTACACACATATTTTGGAGCAGGCAAACTAGAACATACATTTCACAGCACCAGGTGTGTTCATGGTCCAGAGCCTGTGGGTCCAAGAGACCCTAAGCAAGGTCCTGTGACTTCCAGACGTTTTTGGATATCACCAGAACCACATGATTCTCACAGGAGGAAGCCTAACACCTCTGCTGAGGTTATACTTGTTTCCCAGGTTTGCAACAAAACACAATCCAGCACTATAAAGCACAAAGCTCTGGGGTATCCATCAGTTTCATGAATCTGGATGTGGCTGCTTTTGGGACTCAGACCCCATTTATTGAAAAATCCATTTGACTGGTTTTCCAAGAATACAACTCCAAGTTCTGATCGAAATAATCAGACCAGCTCAAACAATAGCTGAGAGTTGTTTTGGGGTTGTTTTTCTTAATCTTATTCTTTCTTATTCTTAAGTGTACTCCTCCTAAAAATTGTTTAAGAGTTTCACTACTGTTACCATTTAAAATTTGCAATATTACTTGCTTCTGTTAGGAACAGTTTTTAAGCTATCTAAAAAGACCCATCACCATCACCACCGTTACTGGAGGTCAGAATCTGATTCCAGACGACATATATTCCCCAGTACTTCAGTATTTCATCTGCTGAGCCCAGGAAATTAGCAAAGAACATAGTGTGAGTTAACCAAAGTCTTCTCACTGGACATTAATGGATGTCTCTGAAAAATACCTATTTTTTAACTATTGGGCTAGCTCATTCTATGCAAAGAGCCTTACAAGTGATGTAACACAAACCAACTCCGATGTTTCCAAACAACATTATTTTAATTTTATCTGCAAATGACATTTTAGGAAAACTTGAAGAAAACTGTAAGATTATGATTTGTTTCCAGTACTATTGTCTTTTGAATACCAATTCGTCTTAACAAGCATTATCACTAAACCACTCTGATGGTGGTTTTGGAGGTTTTGGAAAACTAATGAAGTTTCGGAAATAAGACAATGACTAGGAAAAAATGTGCAACTTAGTTTGACTTCCTCACAAAAATCTTCCTTGTGCTTCAACGTTTTAACATGTATTTCTAGCCTTTCATCCACCCAGGTAGTGTAAATACATGTGCACAAGCTCACTGATTGCTAGAAAAGGGTGCACTTTGAAATTACTACCCACCACCCAGGCAACCAAGTCAGACAATGTAACATACAGCAGTGAATAAACTAGCTCTGGGTCACAACCAGAGGTAACAAGCACCTGCTCACCTTAGCATGTTACTGCTCTGTGGTGCAGATGTGGTACCATGCTGCCAGATTATTAATTTTGCATTATGGCCAGTGACTACTATTGCATTTTACTGGCTATTGCAGTTGCCATCTGGAAAATGAGAAGGATTTGGGGAAGATCTTTTCTTTTTTCCTAATGTGATAAATTGAAAAGAAAGTCTACTTTTCATTATCACCATCAATAAGTTGGTGACATCCATCTGCCTTTAATGGGACATAGACACGACACTCCCTGAAGATATCTCTTGCACTCTGTGACTGTGATTCCCCATTAGTGCCACTGAAGGAGCAACGGTGAAATGTGCTGCCAAGTCCCTCAGGCAAAGAGACATTAAAAACAGCCTGCTCCTTCCTCTGTCTGTTTGCAGTGAAACCTCTTGTCCTACTGAAACAATCATGCTTTTGTACAGACTCATGCATCACACACAGTCCTCTGTTGGGAATGATGCTTTCTCCAAGATCTGCATTTAGACAAATAGATCTGGTTAAAAAAAGTAGCTTTCTACATACAACTCAACATATACCACATGTCAAAAAAAATCTCTTCTGAGCTAAGACTTATTGTCTTTGGCCTTGAAATCTACCGTATGGCCAGGACATCTTTTTTTCAAAGCCTGATCTGTTCAAGTAAGAGATTCCGGTGTTATCATCCAAGGCTTTCAAGGTTTCAGTTTAATTTATTAAATGACAGGTTTTACATAGTTATATTGAAGACAGTACAGTTGAAATGGACATGTGATTTGGAATTGTGGATTTCAGTGTCACACACTCAACAGTAAGATGCAAATATTTGTGTTATGTCCTTGCGGTCAAATGAACTCAAGTATGTGAAGCTGACTGTAAGAAGCTATGTCTTCTGGCAGCTGTGATTTTTTCAGTCCAGATGGATACATGGCAGACATGTAAAATATTTCTAAAAAAATAAACCAGTAAGGATTTAAAGGAGAAAAATAGAACCACATATTCTTGTCTGACTGAACTTTTCAATGCCTCCATCAGATTATTCTCTTTATAGTGTATTTCCACAAGTACAGCATAAAGAAACAGAAAGGTGGAGGAGAAAATACATCCAGAAATAGAGTAACTCAAATGTTTTTCAAGTGAAAGCTGTCATTTCCATAGCAACAGGCTGGATCTTGTCAAAACTTGTTTTAAAAAATGGAGACTGATGACATAGACACTGAAATATATTTTAACGTGTTTTAAAAGGTATTTATTAAGGCAAAAAAACTGAAAAATCAATCTTTGCTAGTAAATGCAATGTTATAGATAAGAAAATTACTTGTCTGGGTTGGCTGGAAATTAAAGATCTTGCAATGTTGGATTTTATTCTTAGGAGATGGCATAAAATACACTATTTGCTTATAAAAGTAGTCTTCATCTATACCTATCCTCTGCAATTGGCTGTGTTCATCTAAACTAGATTGATTTCAAAATCTCACTGCAGATTGTATTCCACATGCATAATAATTCACCTTGATGAGGTTTTGGCAGGAAAACAAGCAAGCCATTCTCAGAAATTAGGCAGCGAGTATTATTAGTCACGATCCTAGGATGCGAACAGATTTTCTTCATGAAGATTGAAGAATTTCCAACCTGGTCAAAGTGATGTGATTTTAAGCACTTTGGTAAGGATGAATATGGGTTATATAGCTTAATCCTAATATCTTCTGTCTAGCAGTGGTCAGTAGCAGGTGCCAAGGGAAGAACACAGGGGGTGATACCTCCCAAAACAGTTGGGCTGTGTGATTAGAATTCATGGACATCTGAGGTGGAGTTATTTTATCCGTGTTCCACAGCCCTTAAGAGATTTTTCTCCTACTATTTTAGTGGTACACCTTTTGAATCTCTGTTATCTGTTGCCATCATTAATGTACTGCAGTAAGACATTTCACTGTGTGGTTTGTTTTAATAATTTTTTCTCTGGTTTTGAGACTAACTTACTGGGTTTCATTTGACATCCTCTAAATTCACATGAAAAGAAACTGGAGTCACTGAATAGATTTTACAGACCTCTGTCAAATGCCACATGATCTCCATCATACATATTTTTTTAGCTTGATGCTTTCTAGAGTACAGATTTGCTGCTTAAAAGCAGGAGAGGTTGCCTTCAATGTTCTTCTTAGCCCTTTCCACCTCCAACTCCCTGCCTCTTTCTCCATTCCATGATTATTAACAGAGTATCTTCATTATTAGTAATAGATCATGGAAGATATCTTCTGAAAAATGAACTCTTCTGATGTTTCACATTCCATTACTTGCCAATAATGCATAGATGGGCCTTGTTGGAACTCCCGTGAGCAGTTCTGTGCAAGTCAGAAACTGGTTAGATACCCTAGTAACTCCTGGAAGACATGTGAATAGGAAATGGACCAGATTTTCAGAGTTCAACAGTCTGAAGTTGCATTTCCTCATGTAACACATTTCTGTGACAGGCAGTCAGGGAGAGAAGTGAGCTGTGAACAGAAAAGCCTGAAAGCTGGAATTGCACCTGGCATTCTGCAGATTCCTGACAGCTCAGACTTCGACATTTTTAAATAACCAGGTTTATATGTGTATAGCACATGGTGGTTTTGTGGCAGCTTAACTCTGTGTACAACGGAAATACCTCTGTAACTCCATAGTTTTCCAAAGGGTTTAATAGTGCTGTTAGAAACACTGGATGTCTTTACATTCTTTATTAAAAAGTATGTCAGCCACATCTGCACCTTCCAGTGCACAGTGCTGTTTAAATACAAAGAAAGTAAGTGGCTTTTCCAATATGTACATGTGAAAGAAGGTCCAACAAAATTTCAGAGGCAGTTCTACAGGCAAAGCAACAGAGTCAGCAAGTGGAAGACAGCAGAGCTGACTGACTTCACTGTTGCTGTAAAAGTTGTAAGTGGAAATCCTAACTTAGGATGTCTTGGCTATAGCTATGCAATTTCATTCTTCTTTTCTTTTTTTTTTCCTATAAGACAAATATTAACTGTAAAATGTATTCTTTTGTAAGCATTTAGTATTTTCTAATCCTCTTTTGTTATGTTTCATACATATACCATGCACTTAATTATCGCCTTTTTGCAATCTGGTATTTCTTGTAAAAGTGATTGAAAGCAGACTGAGTCTAGAGATTCAGAGGAATTGGTTATGAAATTATTTACAATGAAGTCACCATTCCAGCATGACTCTTTCTTGCTAATATCTTTCACTAAGGCATCGAGGAAACAAAATACATCACATTTAACAGTACTGTTACACTAAAGTTTTGTTGCCATGGAGACAAATACTGCACAGATGAAGTCATAAATTCTCTAGGAGGTGCTAATAATGCAGTAGTGCTTAATAACTTGTTGAAAAAGTCCACGTTCCTGTAACATTTCAAAGGGGGTAACAATAAAACACGAAAACTTCTAAAATGCAGAACATACTTCAATTGTTAATGTATGCCCTACTGAAATTTCTTTTTTATGTCTTGTTCCACGTACTTTTTGGTACCTTAACTGTGTTAGACATAGAGTAGGTCTTGGAATGAAGGTGATAGTTTATCTCATAGCAGTAGTTGTCTCCACATAAAGCCAATGATACCAAAGCAGGGGATGTTTCTGCTTCTTAATACTAACGTAGAGAATGTTTCTCTGCATTGAGTACTCTCAAGTAAAGAAAATGTAGTAATTGAGGAGGAAAATACTCTGTAACAAATGCATGGTTTGCATATTTTAGCAATGCCAGAGAGGAATAGAAGTGCTGGAGTTCTTTCAGAACACTTGAGTACAACAAGCTGTGAAGAAATTTCTACTATTTGCCCCAAACTCAAGATGCCCAAGAGGTTAAACCATATTCTGAGTCTAATAATTACTGGGCTTTCAGATTAATAATTTATTTCATTATTTTTATTTTGTTCACCTCAGTTTACTGTAGCTTGTCCTTGACAGAAAAGCAGATGTCCAAATATGATGTACCTGAAATCTCACAATCTGCTTCTTGAGATTCCAACCTACCTACTCACACCTTACAGTGTCATTCTGATCCTTGCTAAGTTTGCGATAGAATTCAATGTGGCCTACAATTCATATTGTTGAACTAAAATCTGAAATGTCTTCCTATGAATTCTCAGAGTATTGATTCCTTTGCTTAAGTCACTGGAATTATGGTATCTGTAGCTGACTGAACCCGTTTCTGATCAGTGAGAGGGATTATCACTGCTCACAAAAAAACTCGCAAGGGCAGCTTGCACTTTTACAGATTCATGCATCAGAATGACACCCACATCTTTTTTGTCCTTTTCCTTCCAGGTGGGTTGTCTTGTTTTACAGGAATGCTGTACAACCATCACCAGCATGTTAAAAAAAATAAGATATGTTTGCAAGTAAAATCAAGAGGTTGCTCTTCCTGGCTATGATTTTAAGAGTGCATTAGAGAAGATAGTTAAGTCTAGTATCTCCCATCTAGTATCTGACATGATGTGAAAAATATGTGTTGACTCCATTAGAAGTGTGGGAGTATTTCCAGTTTTGAACAGAACGGTTTTCTACAACCCACTAAAAAATATGGTCTGATTTTAATAAGTATTTTCTCTCATTATTCAACTTCTATTTCAAGAATTGAATGTTTAACGCTTCTGTTTTTTGTTCAGAAAAAAAATACGCAAATGGGCTCCAAATCTTGATCCATACTGTGGAAATCTTCGAGGAAAAGGAGCTGGCATTTAATGTCAGGAGTCTAACATTTTTACCTGAAAGTACAAGTCCTAACCTACATGCAAAAGTTCCATGTATGCAGTTTCTGCATTCAGTGGCATGAATTAAATGCATATTATACAAACGAAAATGGTCTTGTTGACATGTGATGAGTCAGACTGCTGCCAGCTAGGCTGTTATTGATGGAAGAAACTTGGAAGAAACCTCTAGATTTACATTATCATCATTGACTGCATCTTGATGATGGCTCCAGAAACGCTTCCAAGCTTCTGCTGTGGATGTAGGCTTTGGCCACATCTTGGTCTGAGGTGAGGAGTGGGGGAGCACCTACGCCAGTCGCGTACCCTAGACCTTGATTTTCATGTGAAGAAAAAAAAAAAAAAAAACCATGGGCTTTTAAGAAATATTATGAGTTTTATCCGGGTGTCTGATGTGACAATTTAAAGAGCAATGACCTTAGGTTTGAGCAGGACATGGTTTTGCTGCTAAGTATACACATAGCTCATATGGGTCCAGTTGTGATAGACATCCTTGGTAATCAAGGTGGGCCTCTCTCCCACTGAGGTCAGTGAGGATCACTTAAATTTAATCAAGAGCTGTGCTGGTTAGAGCTGGTGTTTAAGTCAAAAGACTTTTCTGAATTGATGTCTGAAAAGAGATTATGACCTCATTAGACAACAATATAGGGTGTGATAAAATTCATCATTTTTTACTGCATTTTGGTAAAGCTTTGCCCCAGTGCCATAGCATATGTCCTCCAGTTCCCTTGGGTGCTCCCTCTGTTGTTTCTCACTTCAGCTTACATCGCCACTGTCTTCTCAGCCTTTTTCTGCCCTTTCAGACTCTACTCAGTGGCCCCTAGAGAAAGGCCGAGAAGCCATAGGCAAAAACTGAAATACATGATATTTGACTTTGTGGCAGGTGCATTCCTCCCCTGGTTCGGAATGCCCCCAACCAGTGCCAGGCAGATTGTGGAGAATCTGCTGAAACGAAAACCTAGGCTAGTTCGGAACTACCCACCAGCCTAGGGGTAGAGAATCTGCTAAGACGAAAACCTGGGCTAGTTTGGAAACTGGCTCACCCGTGGGGATACAGCCAGGGGTTGGCTTGCAGCCAACGAGAGGCGGAGGTGGCTTGGTTGGCCACCCTTCAAATTTGACTGAGCCTGGAACGGGATTTGCTGGCGGCCGTTCTTCGGAGTCGCCACATGGGCAGCAGGTTCTGTAGATGCGGTGTCAAATTCTCCCCCTTGATTTGGGACACCTTTTCAAGGATAATCTTCGAAGTTGAGACTCCTCATCTTTTTACAGGTGAGCGTATTTTTTTGATCCGGATCATTATTCTTTTATTGGGTTGGTGCAGTGAGGTAGTTTTTTTGCTTTCCTCAACTGATACCCAAACTTGTATACTTGGGGGAGCGTTTCATTTCTTAAATAAATCCAGTTTAATCTCAAGTGTGGATTTTATTGAGAATGGGTGCACTCCTTACAGACTTAAGCATAAGAAAGCTCTTTTTTTTTAATTGTGAGGTTGGTCAACCACTAGAGCAAGTAGCCCAGAGATGTCATGGAGTCTCTGTCCTCAGAGATATTCAGTATCTTACTGGACCTGGTCCTGTGCTACTTGCTCTAGCTGACACTGCTCTGAGCAGGTCTGTGTGCAGGGAGAATGGACTAAACAGTCTCCAGAGGGACCATTTTATCAGTCTCAGCGCTGGGACCAATACTGTTTAACATGCTTGTTAATGGTCTGAATGATGGAGCAGGATGTGCTCTCAGCAAGGTTGGCGATGATGCAAAACTGGGAGAAATGTTTGACACATGAGTTGGATGTGTCAGAGGGATTTCAACAGACTAGAGAACTAGCCAGAGAGGAACCTTACTTGTTCAGGGAAGGGAAATATCCTGTCCCTGGGGATAAATAAAACAGGGGACAGTTGACTGGAAAGCATCTTACCTGAAAAGGAGCTTGAGGTCCTGGTGAACAACAGCAGTGTGCCCATCTGGCAGTAAAGGCCAACAGTATCCAGGCTACTGTAGGAGGGTCACTGCCAGAAGGCGAAGGGAGGTGATCCTGCCCCTTTAGCCTGTGAAGAGACACCTGGAGTGCTGAGAAGAATCTCTAAGGAGTAAAACAAGCAACTTCCTCACGTTCTTACTTGATTAGAACAGTCTGAGGGGAAAAAAAAACCCCAGACACTTTTCCCCTATCAGTTCACAGAATCACAGAATCACAGAATGTCAGGGGTTGGAAGGGACCTCAAAAGATCATCTAGTCCAGCCCCCCTGCCAGAGCAGGATCACCTACAGTAGATCACATAGGAACGTGTCCAGGCGGGTTTTGAATGTCTCCGGAGAAGGAGACTCCACAACCTCCCTGGGCAGCCTGTGCCAGTGCTCTGTCACCCTCACAGTGAAAAAGTTTTTCCTAGTATTTTTGTGGAACCTCTGAGGTTCCAGCTTGTATCCATTGCCCCTTGTCCTGTCATTGGACATCACTGAGAAGAGCCTGGCACTGTCCTCCTGACACTCCCCCTTGACATATTTATAAACATTAATGAGGTCTCCCCTCAGCCTCCTCTTCTCCAAGCTAAAGAGACCCAGCTCCTTCAGCCTTTCCTCGTAAGGGAGATGTTCCACTCCTTTAATCATCTTTGTGGCTGTGCGCTGGACTCTCTCAAGCAATTCCCTGTCTCTTCTGAGCTGAGGGGCCCAGAACTGGACAAAATATTCCAGATGTGGCCTCACCAGGGCAGAGTAGAGGGGCCGGAGGACCTCTCTTGACCTACTTGCTACTCCCCTTCTAATACACCCCAGGATGCCATTGGCCTTCTTGGCCACGAGGACACATTGCTGGCTCATGGTCATCCTGCTGCCCACGAGAACCCCCAGGTCTCTTTCTCCTATGCTGCTCTCCAGCAGTTCAGTCCCCAACCTATACTGCCACATGGTGTTATTCTTTCCCAGGTGCAAAACTCTACAGTTGTCCTTGTTGAACTGCATAAGATTTCTCCCTGCCCAGCCCTCCAGCCTGTCTAGGTCTCTCTGAATGGCAGCACAGCCTTCTAGTGTGTCAACCACTCCTCCCAGTTTCGTGTCATCAGCAAACTTGCTGACAGTGCTCTCTAATCCCTCATCTGGGTCATTGAATATATTGAACAGCGCTGGCCCCAGCACTGACCCCTTAGGGACCCCACTAGACACAGGCCTCCAACTAGACTCTGCCCCATTGAATCTAACTCTCTGACTTCTTCCCTTCAATCAGTTAGCGATCCACCTCACTACTTGGTCATCCAGACCACACTTCCTCAGTTTACCTATGAGGATGCTGTGGGAGACGGTGTCAAAGGCCTTGCTGATATCCAGACAGACCACATCCACTGCACGGCCACCATCCATCCACCTACTTATGTCTTCATAAAAGGCTATCAGGTTGGTCAAACATGACTTCCCCTTGGCAAAGCCATGCTGACTGCTCCTAATAACCTTCTTATCCTTGATATGCCTAGAGACAGCGTCAAGGATAAGATGTTCCATCACCTTTCCAGGGATGGAGATGAGGCTGACTGGTCTGTAGTTACCCAGGTCCTCCTTCCTGCCCTTCCTGTAGGATGCAGTGACATTCGCTTTCCTCCAGTCTTCAGGCACCTCACCTGTTGCCCACGACTTACCAAAGATGATGAAGAGTGGCCTAGCAATGACTCCCGCCAGCTCCCTCAGCACCCGTGGGTGCATCCCATCAGGGCCCATGGATTTATGGATGTTTAAGCGTTCAAATTGATCCTTAACTCAGTCCTCATCAACCAGGACAAACTCCTCCTTTATCTTGACTTCCTCTGGGGCCTCAGGGGACTGAGGCTGCTGAGGACGGTCTCCAACAGTGTAGACAGAGGCAAAGATGGCATTCAGCAACTCTGCCTTCTTTCTGTCCTCTGTCTCCAGGGCACCCACCTCATTCACCAGAGGGCCTACATTACCTCTAGTGTTAGTTTTGTTGGCAATGTATTTGAAGAAGCCCTTGCTCTTGTCCTTCACCTCCCTCGCAAGGTTTAATTCCAAGGAGGCCTTAGATTTTCTAACTGCCTCCCTATTCCTTTCTTCCTGCCCAATAGGGAAGAAGAAAATTTGTGATGTGTGAGAAAAAAAAATTAAATCCAACAGCCTCAGCATATGAAGGAATATGTGTGGGGTCTGTGACTTTTGGAGCGATGCCGACTGACATTTTGACAGGGACCAGTGAGGGGACAAGGTTTGCCTTCCTGCAGTGCTTCTGCCCATAGCATTTGCAGAACATTTTAAACTCTTGGAGTTAGAAGGCCTGAAACACTCAGCTGGAATTTTGGCTGAAAATACACAGAAGCTTAATAAAGGGGGAAAATTAGTATTTTCTGTTCACATAAAGTGATATGAGTACAGACCTCAGACCAGATCTTATCCAAACAGATCAAAAACTCCTCCAGCTAGACACCAAGCCTCCCACTGACACCAAACTACACTTTTACTGTCCCCTCTTCTGCTGTTTCTCCTCACCAGATTTTTCTTAGGAAATAAATAACAAGCTCTATAAAACCATCCTGCAGCAATAGCCCTCTTCAAGTGGAAGGCAGCCTAACTGAAACTTGGAACCAAACAACTACATCAAAGCTGAGGTACTGTGCTCAGCTCTTGTCTGCTCTTCCTCTGGGCAGACAGTAGCCACTGGAAACAGCTGAAGAAGCACAGATGGTTGTTTGTTGCTATCAGTATATTTATATTAATTTATTTTTAAATATACCCTGTGATTATGCGATGCTTTTGAAAGGACAAGGCCAATTCAGGACAGCTGAGCTTATCTGTACTAGTAGAAATGCTTGTTTGTTATTAACAGATGATTGTTTCTCTTTGGAAGGGCAATTAGATGAAAGAGTGAGGTGGTCTGAAGCCTTGTGCACTGCAAACCCCGACCTCTGGGTTATCTGCCTCCTCTCCTAATCAGTGGGAGAAATGGAAATTATTTGATACCATTCCAGTCACTTCAGACATCTGGTTTAATATCTTAAAGAGACCACATTTCTTTCCACTGAAAGAGAGTTTAGGTCATTAAGCGACAAAAAATTGCAGTCATTAATGTTATGTGAGATCGTATCCTCCATGAACAACTATGCAAAAATGCCAATTGTTTCTAAGAATTTTTAGCACAGCTCTCATGAAATTCAATGTCCTTATGAAAGCTCAAAACTAGGGGGCTATGGTCAGCACAGACAACTATCAGCTTTCACTTAAACTAATGAGTTTGATTTTGTTGGATTTTTCTCCCAACATACAATAATGGAAATAATCTTTAAAATTACCGTAAAAAGATTATAAAATTGAAATGCCAGGTGACATATGTTTCATGCAATGTGAGCTTAGACTCTCAGTTTTTGAATGCTTGGGCTTGATACTATTAAATACAGAGCACAACTAAACTGATAGCAAATGTAAATTTCTGGGGTCGAAAAAGGGTACGTGAAGCTGCTTTTTCTTCATTTTTGTCACTTTCTGGGAGGTTTCACATGAGTTCTGATTCATAATATTATTTTTGTTCTCTCTTTTTTTTCTTCATTATTGAGATTTTCATTTGTACACAGGCACAAAAATATTTTTACCTATAGAAAACTAAACCAAAAGTTTTTGTCTTACAACCAAAATTTGTGATAGATGAAAAACTTGGATTTCTTTGTTGCAATGGATGTAGCTGGCAGCTGACTAAACAAAAAAAAAAGCTTTAGAAAAAGAACATTATCTGAGCTCTGACATACACAGATATGCTCCAAGAGATTTGTCTGTGAGAACCTCTGCAATCACTTGTATTTGTTCGGTACAGCAGAGATGGAGAACATCCATCCTTCTCCCCTTTCTCTGTTTGCCTTGGCCCAATCCCCTAACCTGGCATTGTCTAGAGCTTTTCGGAAAGAGTTTCCAGAGCTGCCAGTGGTTTCTTGTGAACTGACCAAACATTTGCTGAGGTGTTTGATCACCATCCTCTGACCTCTGGGCCAGGGAATGCAGGTGGTAACCTGTACTTTTTATTGCAATGAAAATGACTGATGTAAAAAATTTCTAACAGAAATAGCAACTTTAAAGAGTGCCTGATGGACATCTGACTGAAAGTAATGCATATATCTATATGTATACATGTATATTTATATGCACAAAAGAAATGGCAAAATATAATAATGTATTTCCTAATGTGTACTACTTCATATCGTCTAATGGTGACATGTATATTACCAACAATGCACTGAGTTTTCTAGCAGGAATGGAAGGGTACCTTGAGTCAGGTCAAGAGAATATCCTGCCTGATGACAGCATTTAGCTGGAGTTTTACCTCTTTTTGTGATTGTGGCCCTCTCATGTGACCTCAGCTTCACCACAGAGCTCAGTGCATTGCCTTCTGTGACTTGAGGCTTGTAGCGGTGACAATGCTGCCACGGGAGTGTCACTAGGCATCCCAAAGGGATTGAATTAGACTTGTTTCATGTTTCTGGACCTCCGGATTCCTGCTGCTCTATGGAAGTGGCAGGAGTGAGGGATCCCATTAAAGGCCCTTCACCTGCAAGTTTCTAACAATAGATTCCACAGAGCCCTCCTTTGAGATCTCCTGTTCCTCAAGAGTTAGAAAATCATATCCCAGTTCATGTGGTTTGCTTTCCTTCTCATTCCTCCTGGCTCAAGAACAGCTGCAGCTTGGGAGGCAGGCATCACTTCAGCAAGAGATGGGCCTGGGATAACTCTAAGTCCCACTGTAAAGACTGTGTCCTATGCTTGTCCAAGCAGATGTGGGTTGCAGGGACGTTTCCATGGCTCAGTACCCTTCCTGGTAGACAAGAGAGGAACTAGAAAGGAAAGCATTTTCCTCTGACCTCCCCTCTTTATGAATACAGTCTTGGCCTCTCTATGTTTCCACTTCAAAACCAAATCTCAAGAAGGAAACTAGCAAAACCATATTTTTATTTCTAACTGTTACAGAACGGTATAGGGCTGTTTTAAGACACAGGGTACTCAAGTGAACAGTTGGCTGGGGAGGTAGCAGATTCTTCTATTTGAATAAATAGCAATCTGATATGAAACACAGAAAATAACATTATTGTCATGTTCTTTTTAAAAAAATAATAAAAACAAACAACAACCAAACAAGCAGTCAAAAAACTGTAATGCAAGTGATTATGAGAGGGAGCTTTTAATCAAAGTTTCCAGAAATACAATGGCCGTTCTTTTTTTGTCTCAAGAACAGTACACCAAGTATTAGAGTTTTAGGTTTTCCTTCCCAGTCCAAGGAGATGCCATTCAAGCTGTACAAAGTTAAGGACAGAAAGCATGGAGAGACACTCGTTTTCTGTGTGCCTTCATTAAGCATGTCTAACCAGGTCCCCAGGTTCACACAGGAGAAACTGTGCAGGCAGTACGCTGTGATGTTGTCCCTTGCCAGTCCCCCTTGCCTTCCATGTTGATACTTTCTGTAAAGATTTACAGTTTTCGTCATAAGCAAGATGCCTTCATAGTTGCTGGGTTCACAGTCCTTCTGAAAAGTGGCCTCTTGCAAAAGTGTACCTGTGCTTAACCACATGTAGGAATGTTGGCTCCCTGTATAGAAATTCTGGTGTTGGTCTAACTGAGATGTAGTTATCTCTCTGTCACGATATTAGTGTCATGAAAGCAGTAGCTAAAATGTAGGCTAAACATAGGCATGTCATTAGTAGTAAATATGTGCAAGTTCTCGTGGGAAAAATAGCACTTTCAAAGCACTCTGCTGAATTTAAGCTTTTTTTTTTTCCTTTGCTAAAGCTTATTTTATTAAAATAATGATACTACAATTAGAAGTACAATTATCAAACTAAACTGTTTCTCTATAGGGAAAAAACCCCACAATTTAAAGGATTACAGTTGGGAACAATTACCCTATCATGAGGCACTCATCCCCAACTTTTCTTGGTCAAGCCAATCTAGGTTTCTTGTTAAACTCAGCAGAAGCTGTGGCATCAATTAATATAGGACTGGAGAAGAAACAATAAATTTGAAACTGGAAACTATGGAGAACACAGGCAAAGGCCCTTGCACCTTTTAAGAAATATGTAATAACACAGCGTCCACTAGTGGAAGCTGCCTCTGAAGTATTGGGAGATGGCTGTGGTGTGAGCTTATACGGGAAAAACTGTCCTACCTGATCAGACCCATGACATAACCTTTCCACAACCCTGTTTTTAACAGAAACCAATAAGGTCTGCCTCAGGGAAAGTTCCCTGAGAGAATTCTCTCTCTCCTTTCCCTTAACAACAACATCTTCAAAAATGGAGTCATGGAATAATGGAATGGCTTGAGTTGGAAGGGACCTTAAAGCTCATCTAGTTCCAACCCCCCTGCCATGGGTAGGGACATCTCCCACTAGATCAGGCCGCTCAGAGCCCCATCCAGCCTGGCCTTAAAATCTTCCAGGAGAGTCTGAAAGAATAGCACGGCCTTTAATTATTTATATGTCCTCAGGTTCTTTGTTTTTGTCAGACATTTAAATATAAATTGCCTCGTATCATCAACAAGCATATAGAATAAGACTCGTGAATACATTACGTTATCAAAAGCCATCCTCCAATTTCATTGGATATTTGTAACTTATGGAACATGGCCACAAAGACACCGACAGAGACAAAGAAAACAAGCAAACAAAAAAGAAAAGACCAAAGAAGTACCACATAATTTCAATGACCACAGTTTTCCTAGCCTATGCAACCTGCACCCCATGGAAGCCAGGGAGCCCAGAGGGTTGGGCAGCAATGCTGGGATGTGGGTACAACCTGTGTGACTTTGTCCCACAGCTACCCAGGAAGATACAAGCTGTTACTCAAGAAACCACCTTGCCTTATGGGCCTGTAGACATCTGCCCCAGCCAGAGCAACCTCATGCAGCCCTGGGAAAACAGGACTGATGCCTCGGTGATGGGCGTGAAACACCAATGCCAAGCACAAGTCAAGAGATAGGGGGATGGAGCAGGCAGTGGGGCAGTGGTAACCCCGGATATATGTGTTGGGGCTGCAGCGCTGCTGAGGCAAGCACCATGGATGAGGATGGCCGGCCATGACACCCGTGAGCAATGGGTTCTGCTGTCTCCAAGGGATGGGCTGTGATGTCAGGGAGCGACGGACTGTGACCCGGCGCTCCTCGCTGCTTATGTTGGGGCGCCGCGTGCAACCCAGCTGGGTCGTGCCCGGACTTTGGCTGAGCAGGACGCGAGGCTGGAGTGCTGAGCGAGACCCTGGTGCTGGTGGACGGAAGGACTGGGGAGTTGCATCTTGCAGCTCTCCGTGCCCGACGCCAGAGCCGTCAGTGGATTATCCCCGGCCCTGCCAGGTTCAGGCAGCCGGGACACCCAGCACAGGCGCTCGCAGCAGCAGAGGTGAGCTGGGAGGGCAATCCTCACCCTGGGGAGCTGGGAGGGTTTCCTTCCTGAGGGACCTGGGCATTTCTTCGAGCCCTCCCAGAGCAGCTGGTGACCGAGGCCCCTCTTCCTTCTCTAGTGCGACAGCCGCTGCGACAGCAGCAGCGAGAGGGAGCGGCTCGACACCCCCAGCTCCCCCCGGCCCACCGCAGCTCGTGGAGAGCATGGCCAGCGAGCGGGACAACTGCTGTCCCATCTGCCTGGACAGCTGGGAGGAGGCCAGCTACGTGATGCCATGCCTCCACCAGTTCTGCCACCCCTGCATCCTGCGGTGGGCTGAGAGCAAGCCCGAGTGCCCCCTCTGCAAGAGGAGAATCACCTCCATCGTGCACTCGGTGCAGGCGGACGACGACTTCGAGGAGCATGTCCTCACACCACCTGCGGCATCCCCGGTCGTCGGCCACCAGGCAGGAAGAGCTCCTGGCCACCCAGCTGCCCCCAGCCCTGCAGAGGCACAGCCTCAGCCTGCGGGGATGGCGCCCAGGGCTCCTGTGGGCGGCCTCTGGCCCAGCGCCTGGGCCTCCCTGTTCCAGGACCACCCAGCTCTCCTCCAGCCCCTGCTGACCTGGGTGCGTCAGGAGCTGGGACGCCTCTTTCTGGGCCGGAGATCACGGGCAGCCCTGGTGGAGGAGCTCCTGAGACCTATGCTGGTCCTCTTCGGGCTGGACGAAGAGCTGCTGGTCCAGCTGCTGAGGGCCACTCTTGGAAACCGCGCGGCGACCTTTGTGCACCAGCTGATTGAGGTCGCCGTGGAGCGGTGCAGCGGGGAGGCCCGCCGCCTGCTGGGCCTGGAGGATGGCCACGCAGCCCGGGGACAGGAGGGCAGCGCCGTGGCTGCCCCCGGCCCTGCTGTCTCCCGAGGAAGTTCTCCCGCAGCTGATCCGGCCCCCTCCAGCAGCCGTGAAGAGTTCAGTGGGCCCCACCTCCCCGGACCCTCAGCAGTTGCCCTTCGGGGGGGTCCCGGCAGCCATCACTGCGCCCCCGGCCCCATCCGCGGGGAGCGAGAAGAGCCCCACGAGGAGCCCGAGGAGGGCACGGCTCCTCCATCGGTGTCCAGCCAGGGCAGGGAACGCTCCCCTGCGGGACCACGGCGACCCGCAAAGAGGAGGGCTGGCAGACCCCAGACCTCTCCTCCGGCCAAGAAGAGGCCACCCCGCCGGCAGCGCTAGAGTGCCCGAGGCGCTGCTGGCACCCAGGCTGGGCCAGCAGCTGGGGCGTGCACCAGCCCTCAAAGCCTGCTTAGGAGGCAGCGAAAGAAAATAAAGGCCTGAAAAGGGCAGAAGAGGTCTCGGTGTTACTAACAGTGCAGGTGGCCTTGCTGGCCCCACCCGTGCTGCTTCCTCCCCCTCTGTCCAACCTTACTGGAGCGCCCTCTTCCCCCTGCTCTTGCTCAGCCTCGTTGCCCGGCTTGGGCTCTCCTGGGGCTGGACCTGTGCTCTCCCCAGGCATCTCCCCGCAGAGCGCAGCGCCTCGGCACTGCCTCCTTGCAGGGAGGGCTTAGTTGCAGTGCACAGCTGGAAGGCTTAAGACTCCCCAGACAAAACTGGCAGCTCCCACAAGCTCCGCAAAGGCCACCAGAGTATTGTGTGCTGCCCCGTGTGCAGGTCCAGGCCCCGCAATTGAAGAAGGCTCTCAAGGTGCTTGAATGCTTCCAGAGGAGGGCAGCAAAGCTGGTGGAAGGGCTGGAAGGCGTGTCCTGGGAGGAGCAGCTGAGGACTTTGGCTTGGTCTAGTTTGGAGAAAAGGAGGCTGAGGGGTGACCTCACTGCTCTCTGCAGCTTCCTGGGGAGGGGAAGTGGGGAGGGAGGTGCTGACGATCTCTTCTCCCTGGGATCCAGCAAGAGGACGCCTCAAAGCTGGGTCAGGGGAGGTTCAGACTGGACATCAGGAAGCATTTCTTGACCGAGAGGCTGGTCAGGCACTGAAACAGGCTCCCTGGAGAGGGCTGGTTGATGTCCCAGGGCTGTCAGCGTTTCAGAGGCATTTTGACAATGCCCTTAATAACAGGCTTTAACTTTTGATCAGCCCTGGATTGGTCAGGTAGGCAGAAGTGATGATAAAAGGAAGAGTGAGAGCACATGTGTACACTGTTAAGGATCATGGTTAAAGATGTCCCTGCTTGCTCCAGGGGGGTTGGACTAGATGACTTTTAAGGTCCCTTTCAACCCAGTACATTCGTATGTGTTGGGGCTGCAGCGCTGCTGGGGCAAGTCCTGTGGGTGAGGATGGACCGCCATGACACCCGTGAGCGATGGGTTCTGCTGTCTCCAAGGGATGGGCTGTGATGTCAGGGAGCGACGGACTGTGACCTGGCGCTCCTCGCTGCTTATGTTGGGGCGCCGCGTGCAACCCAGCTGGGTCGTGCCCGGACTTTGGCTGAGCAGGACGCGAGGCTGGAGTGCTGAGCGAGACCCTGGTGCTGGTGGACGGAAGGACTGGGGAGTTGCATCTTGCAGCTCTCCGTGCCCGACGCCAGAGCCGTCAGTGGATTATCCCCGGCCCTGCCAGGTTCAGGCAGCCGGGACACCCAGCACAGGCGCTCGCAGCAGCAGAGGTGAGCTGGGAGGGCAATCCTCACCCTGGGGAGCTGGGAGGGTTTCCTTCCTGAGGGACCTGGGCATTTCTTCGAGCCCTCCCAGAGCAGCTGGTGACCGAGGCCCCTCTTCCTTCTCTAGTGCGACAGCCGCTGCGACAGCAGCAGCGAGAGGGAGCGGCTCGACACCCCCAGCTCCCCCCGGCCCACCGCAGCTCGTGGAGAGCATGGCCAGCGAGCGGGACAACTGCTGTCCCATCTGCCTGGACAGCTGGGAGGAGGCCAGCTACGTGATGCCATGCCTCCACCAGTTCTGCCACCCCTGCATCCTGCGGTGGGCTGAGAGCAAGCCCGAGTGCCCCCTCTGCAAGAGGAGAATCACCTCCATCGTGCACTCGGTGCAGGCGGACGACGACTTTGAGGAGCATGTCCTCACACCACCTGCGGCATCCCCAGTCGTCGGCCACCAGGCAGGAAGAGCTCCTGGCCGCCCAGCTGCCCCCAGCCCTGCAGAGGCACAGCCTCAGCCTGCGGGGATGGCACCCAGGGCTCCTGTGGGCGGCCTCTGGCCCAGCGCCTGGGCCTCCCTGTTCCAGGACCACCCAGCTCTCCTCCAGCCCCTGCTGACCTGGGTGCGTCAGGAGCTGGGACGCCTCTTTCTGGGCCGGAGATCACGGGCAGCCCTGGTGGAGGAGCTCCTGAGACCTATGCTGGTCCTCTTCGGGCTGGACGAAGAGCTGCTGGTCCAGCTGCTGAGGGCCACGCTTGGAAACCGCGCGGCGACCTTTGTGCACCAGCTGATTGAGGTCGCCGTGGAGCGGTGCAGCGGGGAGGCCCGCCGCCTGCTGGGCCTGGAGGACGGCCACGCTGCCTGGGGACAGGAGGGCAGCGCCGTGGCTGCCCCCGGCCCTGCTGTCTCCCGAGGAAGTTCTCCCGCAGCTGGTCCGGCCCCCTCCAGCAGCCGTGAAGAGTTCAGTGGGCCCCACCTCCCCGGACCCTCAGCAGTTGCCCTTCGGGGGGGTCCCGGCAGCCATCACTGCGCCCCCGGCCCCATCCGCGGGGAGCGAGAAGAGCCCCACGAGGAGCCCGAGGAGGGCACGGCTCCTCCATCGGTGTCCAGCCAGGGCAGGGAACGCTCCCCTGCGGGACCACGGCGACCCGCAAAGAGGAGGGCAGGCAGACCTCAGACCTCTCCTCCGGCCAAGAAGAGGCCACCCCGCCGGCAGCACTAGAAGAACTCTCCAGGCGCTGCTGGCACCCAGGCTGGGCCAGCAGCTGGGGCGTGCACCGGCCCTCGAAGGCTCCCAGCCCTCAAAACCTGCTTAGCAGGCAGGGAAAGAAAATAAAGGCCTGAAAAGGGCATAAAATTCACCTCTTCACAGGGCAGTGCTCGTTCCCTACCATCCTCCTGGTACCCCCAGAGCCCACTGGTTTGCCAATATGCCTCCTTTATCAGCCTCAAATTGGAGGCAGTGCCCTGGATGAGGCTAGAGGACGCTGAATAGAGGGGATCACCCTGCCATCCTCTGGCACCTTATGTATGTGTGCTTCACTCACAGCGTCCCAGGACCTTGCTGTTACCTGAGCACAGGCTCGGCCCCTGCTCATCCCACTGAACATCCACACCCAGCACCTTCTCTGTAGGCCTTGTCATTAGCCCTGCCACCACCACTGCTGGAATCTGCCAGCCCAGGGCAGGATTGACCATTCATCCTTCCCAGATGCAACAAGGACTGTGCCAGTCCCTCTGCATGGCTGTCCTGCCTTTGCGTATATGAGTGATTCCCCCCAATATGGTGTCCAGTACAAATTTGATAAAGCACTCCTTCACCTATTCCAGATCAGCAATGTCACCTCACTGTTCTTATTGTGGCTCTCCATACATCTCTAACAAGAAGGTAGTTGCTATCTCTGCAGTCTTCCAAATGCATCCAGCACTCAGTATACCTTAACTACTTGTCATTGACAGAGGAACCTGGTTCTTCCTGACATGTCCAGGTACTTCCTCTTCAGAGTCTCAACCTATTTTCTGAGCAGCTTCCTATCCCTGAAAGGGGAAAATCTGTGTCACAGACACTATTTTGTACTTAGCAAACACCCCAGCAGAAGCCAAAGTAAAAGTAAAGCTTATGATCCATAAATTTGTCAGTGCTGTTGGCAACAAAAATACCTGTCAAGTAATACACATAAAGACTAAGGAAGAGCAATCTAACTCTTAGTGAATGATTTTCAGCCAAATCACTGGTGTCAAGAAACAGTATAGTTTTTATGGTATGTTTCTTGAAATCAACCAAATCCTTCCTCCTGCATGGAGTGAAAAATTGGTGCTGCTGTCTGCATCACTGCAGGGTTGCCCTCTGCCTAGGCTGAAGCCCCACGAAGTTCTACAAGGCAGAGTGCTAAGTCCTGCTCCTGGGGAGGGAAAACACCAGGACACCAGTACATGCAGTGGGGCTGCCCAGCTGGAAAGCAGCCAGGAAAAGGCGACTATGCTTATTCCCTCCAGCACAGCCTTTCTTACTGCTCTTCCAGATCCATTCTTGGCTGTTGAGAAAAAACATACTGTTTACCTGCATGTGGAATGTCAGTCCCACCACCACTGAAACTAATGGGACCAGCCAATACAGTCAGGTGTTTATTGCTGTAAAACTGATGAAGTGTCATTTTAAAATTTTATACCAAGCATTCAGTCATCTGCTAGCCATGACATTGCAGTGGAAACAGTCTAAAAATACTTTATGTGATAATATATGCAGGAAATACAGTGCTGTAGGATGTACCAGAAGCTTGATCAGCATTCAGTGATTTTTGGCTTGTGCTTGCTAAAAAAGCTTTGCATTTGAGCAAGGGGCTAAATGTCACCTGCTCTGTGCAGGGCCTGATTCTCCATAATCCTTTGCTTTATATTGCCATTTAGTGTGAGGGGGAGTCTTAGATGCTGCCATTCACAGACTTAATGACAGGAATTCAACAAGACTGTGAGCCTGGAAGAACACAAAGCTAGCTGACGAAAGATGACATTTATTTGAAAAGATAAAATAAATAAGCAAAGGCTTATGTAGTCACCATCTGTTTAACAATCTTTGAAAATATGTTTTCTCAGCTGATAATCTCAGTTTCTAAGGGAAGGTTTTTTTCAGCCCAGCTGGATGTCCACACTCCAGCAAAGTGGCAAAGATTTTTCAAGATTCCGTTCACAGTGACTCAGAAGCAACTTAAGCAGTATGAGGACATGTAAAAGTACTGTTGCTGCAAGCTTAACATGCAGGAGGCAGAGAACATGTTTCAGGCAAACAGTCTTATGCACAGAGCTGTTCAGTTCCTACAATGCAAATACAAAATGCCTTTTCTTTTTGTTTTTTTAACCCAGGTTTTTCATTGGGAAATTATTTGCAAAGAACATTTGGCAGGTTTTGATATGAGGGGTTTTTCTCTCTCTTTGTTTCCTTTTTTCTTTATTTTCCCCTTCATTCTATCCATGATTTTGCTTTTTCTTATAGTGTTCTCAGGTGTGTCTGTACCCTGGGAAGATAAGGCAGCTTTTTAAAAGGCATTTCCACATCCTAATCCTTCTGAGTAAAAATCAAATACTGACCTATTTAGGACAAGTCAAGACTGTAAAGAGCATTTACTCAGGAGACATACCCTATGACAACTGTTCAGTGATGGGATTCTGGTATCGCAGTAGTAAATACTCTATAAGCGGTGGATATAGAGGAAAATAAAACATGAAAGGGAACTTTTATGTCTGTTACCAAGCAACAGAAAACATGTAACTTGATATGTGACAAGCATATCCATTTTCTAGTAAGCTGCCCAGATGTCTATCTTGACTTTATAGGCAATCTCAGTTTCAGTTTCAGTTTTGTTTTTTTCTTCCTCTCTTTTATTTTCTGAAAGTAATTGTTTAGAGAGAAAAGATGGAAAACATTGAATTAGCTTCTGTTAGTTGTTATGAATATTCTTCCAGGGCAAGTGAAGAAGTCAAATTTTCTTCCGTGTGTTTTCACCATGTCGTTCTCTCTTAAGAAGATCTATATAGATTTGTTTTCATCAATACTTGAAATTTAGGGCAAGTCATGATTTGACTGTTAACTCCTACCTCTGCTGAGCAACAACTAAATGTGTATCTTGATCCTTGTGGGACTGGCATTTTGCCCTTTCATGTCCCCAGAGAAGCACAGGAGATTTGGGAAGTTTCCTATAAGCAAGCAGGGGGAGTTTTGTGTTCGAGTCCTCTGTCCAGATTCTCAGGCTGAGTAAAGTTGAATGTGTATTTCTTTCATGCACAAGGAAGCAAATGCTGTTAAAAATTGAATCTGCCAAGGGGGCATAATGGTGATCTTCCTCACTAGAAGTGCTATGATGAGGGCCAGGAGAAATACCGTTTTTTCCTCCCTCATCACATTTTTCACTTAGATATGTACGTATGAGTCATTCCTTCACAAAAGTGGACAAGGTGTTTTTTCTACCATTAAGCAGAATTGTGCTTTATCACTTGCCTCAATGATTACATTGTCTTTTTCTTTGTGAAGAAGGCATTTCTTTACAGGCTGGCATTTGGTGAACTTTGATTCCTGTAACACACAGCAAGAAAGAGAAGGGATGGAAGGTTTCTCCATCTGTGCAGGGAGCAGATAAATTCTCTCCTAGTGTGATGGGCACAACATACAATAATGTTTGTCCATTTTTTTTTTGTGCCCTAAAAAGACTGCAAAATATTCTTTTATTTATTTTCCCATAAAACAGGCAAAACCAATTTTTATTCTCTCCCTGAATTTCTAGAAGATACTCTAATTGAATATTCTTGAAAAAGCATATACTGAGATGTTTCTTCCTCCTTCCAAAAAGCAAAGAGAAATACTGTTTGTTCCCTTCCATAATTACTTTTTCCATCAAAACATACATCTGGTAGATGTGATCTTTTTGGTTAAATCTGTTCCCTTTTAGGGAGGGAAGAAGAAAGGGGAAATCTTTGAAAAAAGAAAAGGGTAAAATGTTTCCATAATAGTTCTACTTAACTAGCACATTTTAATGAGGAAAATATTATGAAGGAAGGAGAAAATATTTAGCTTTCCACTTTAGCAATGTATATTGAACTCTTTTGTCCCCACACGGCTCGTAGGAAACATGAAACTGTGAAGAAACCGCAACTGAAAGCGGATGGTTGTATGTTATCTAGGAATAACTAGGAATTAAAATCTGATCGTCTTTCAACACAGAATGACATAACAGCTTTTACCTTTGTTGCGTGATAGAGCTCAATAGATTCCAAGGTACAGGTTAGGGATAGCAGAATATCTTAAAATATAAATATTTAAAATAACTCAGGAAATACTTGTGACACAAAATGCCATGTCCCTATGCCTTAGAATTGGTGCAATGATGATTCTGAATCCTAGGGTAACAATCGTTTGCCTATTTCTTGCTAGTAGGTAGCTCTGTGTGATGGAAGAACTTCTATTTCTTTATTTTCTGGTGCTTCGCTGTTCTCACCTCCCAAAGTTTTCCGTCTTCATTTCTTTCTCTCGTTACTTGTAGGTGCCACAGACTTCAACTGTCTTTTCCTTCATATGCGCTAAGCCTAATTGTCCTTCATGGTAGCTCCCGAAGAATACAAGTACACATTTAATTGAGACTGAACTCTTCTCAGAGGCGTAAGAACTGCACTTAAACCTAGGTTAAGTTAATACTTTCAAGCTTTTAAAGCACAGAGCCTGGATATAGTAGAGGAGGGAGAGGAGATCCGTCTTGGTATTTCTCTCAACCCATGCTACCAGCTGTCATGCCTCTGTTCTTCTGAAGCCCATGAGACTATCAGGAGTTCTCAAATAATGATGGACTATAGATGACATCTGAGACCACGAAGTACAGGTTTCTTTTCACACAAAGAAACTTATTCATTTTGAACAGCACAAATGGAGGTTAACACCAAACTAGAAAGACTCCTGAGCCACCCAATTTCATTCTAAACTCAGAGTCCTCACCTAATAAAAGCACAGGGGTAATTGCCAGATAGTTGAGATGACAGCTAACACTGTTATTAATAACTATAATTTGATGCGAAATAAATCACAAGGACAGGTAACACCCACAAAGCAGACCAAATAGCATTTCACAATACCTTCAGCTCAGAAAGACAGTAAACTATGCTGACTAGAGAGCAGCATGAAGTCTTTGAAAAGGAGCTCTCTCATTGCACTCAAAAATTTAAAAGCAAACATGAAGCAGATGGACTTGCTTTCGGCTCCAAACTTCCCACAAAGTCTGGGTGTAGGTTGTGCTAAATGGGCACCTGAGCTAGGGCAGCAGAAAGACTGTCCCTGAGCAGTGCCTGCCATGGGATGAGCCATTCTGTCCTGTGGATGACAGAGGTCCTCTAAAATGTCCTTTTTGTTCTGAAAAGCAAAAGTCTTTGCAAGATACCTTTGCCTTCAAGGCCGCGTGTAAAAGACATTTCCAGAAAACATTGATTCAAGAACACACCTCTTCCCACTACGGTCTAAAATGTGGGTCTTCTTGCTTTCTGCCTGGAGAGAGCCACAGATCTGAAAGTTTTCTAATATTTTCAAAAAAGCAGCATGTAAAAGTAGATGGGAACAAGCACAATGTCTGATAGAGGTCAGAATATCCTTTTGTCAAAAACAAGTAAACACAAATGCAGTAAAAATGGTTCTCAGACAGCAACAACTTTCCCAACAAGTGATCAGTTATTAATATTGCGTGTCACACAGGAGGTCCCATCACACACCAAGTTCCATCATGCTAGAGCAGTATAAAATAGACTGAAAGACATTCCCTGCTCCAAAAAGCTGCCTGTGCAAACAAAAAATTCTAAGTATTTACCTTAAATGTTTACATTCTTAGGCGTTTAAGAAGTATCCATAAAAATTGGGCCTTCTTAAATTGGTAAAATACATTGAAGTGGAACATACACTGAAACTAGAGAAACAAAGAGAACAAAAAACACAGTCACTTTTAATTTTAGAGATTTGGGTCCATATTTGTTAATGGGCTGGTTAGATATATTCTTGTCGCTATTATTAACAAAAGACATACGGCTTTTGTAGTCTCATTTGTTCAGTCTCATTTGCTATGCGAACAATGCTACTGACAGGTATTTTGGTTAGCATTCCAACTAGAAAAAAAAGCTCCTGTTTCAAAGGCAGTGGCTCAGATAAAGTTTGTTTCTGTAATCCTCTATGGTTTGAATAATAAAAATAACAATTTCACTATTTTTGTCTTAAATTTAGACTCATCCTTGTCCTGGGTTTAGCTAAAAACCCAGTCCCGTTTACTGATTTTTACTTTCCAGTTTAGTGTCTTCTAAAAGGCTGCACGTTCTGAAGTCAGCAGCATGTTTCTGCAGACAGTGTGTGCTACTGGCAGTGATAACACCTGATGTTCACAGTCACTGCCTGGGACTGGTGTGTAGAAAGACTCTTGACAGCTATTAAGAACCGGTATACCCACAACGATGATATTCCTATCCACACAACCAACTGGACCAGCATGGAAAAAGGCATTGAGTTCCTGAGAGAACTAGCAGTGAGAGAGGTGATTTACAGCGATCCACAAACAATTGCTACTAATACAGTGCACCACCAGTGTATAAGCACACCTTGTCAACAATGGTCTGGGCATTAGATGGAGATGGTCAGGTACCAACAGTGAGTGAAGTGACCAAGGCCACTGCTGGCTCTTGTGGGCCACGCTGGGGGTGCCGCGTAGTAAGAGGGTAGCCAGGTGGAGGAGAGGGATAACCAAGTTTATTGGACTGTGTGGATTCGGTGGCCTGGCACAAGGAAGTAAAAGATTGCACCTCCAGGGGGTAATAGACAGGACAGGTGACCAACGAGAGTATTCCATCCCATATACATCATATCTAGTATAAATTGAGTGATCACGAGAGTTTCGTCCCTTTTTGTCCCTTTTGTTCGCCCTTTTTCTGCAATGGCCGGTGTCCAGAGAGGACTCCATCTGACCTCCTGATTTTGATCCGGATCCTGAGTTCCCGAATCCAGCTCCCTGTATCCAGTTCCCCGCTGCCACTGAGCCTGCGGCTTCCCCAGTGCCTCCTGCTCTGCAGCACCAGTGGTGATTGCTATCGGGGGAGGGAGTCGGGTTTGATATCGGGCTACTATCTATAGTTGTATATAATTCTTTACTTTTATCTTTTTACCATTATTCCTATTATTTTCATTAAAGCTGTTCTAGTTTTTTTTCTCCTCTAATCCGTAAGTCTCTCTGCCTCATTCCCTTTTCTCTTCCCGTTTGGGGGGGAGGGAAGAGGGGGTTAGAGAGCGTCTGTCCGTGTTAGTGGCCGGCCCAGCCCTAACCTGTGACAATCCTTCAAATATTCTTCTTACATGGCACTTATTGTGGACTTTCTTAGAACAAAATAGTTCAGACTTGATACAAAATACAAAGACATATTGCCTTTTTCCTTTATAATATTACCAAAGATGGAAACAGGAGAATAGCCTAACGATGAACCTGCCCTACTGTGAAGAGATAAATACAAACAGGACTGTCAGTATGACACACTGCTGCTCTCTGTTTACTTTAAAACCACAACGTCACCAGGTAAAAAACTCCATACACTGTTTGGGTGTGCCTGGGATACCTGGGCCATGGTGGCTCCTCTGTGCTGTAGGAGTTTGCTGTTGGCCCAGACAATTACATCACTTGCTATCCTTACTCACAGATGCCTAAGGAAACTCAGACCATTTTTAAAATACTGTAGAAATTCTTCTAAAATACACTTAGGATGTTTGCAGAGGACTACATGATGAGTGAGTTTTCACTACCTTTGTTAATATCAGCAACTGGAAATGGAGGTGGTAGATAGCTTTCAAAGGCTTTAAAATGGCTTATACAAAATACAAGAACTATACTTCTAAAATATTTTTCCATCTATAATGAAAGCCCACTGCTGATTCCATTGAAGGTGAGAATCACAGGATGTTAGGGGTTGGAAGGGACCTCAAAAGATCATCTAGTCCAGCCCCCCTGCCAGAGCAGGATCACCTACAACAGGTCACACTGGAACACATCCAGGCGGGTTTTGAATGTCTCCAGAGAAGGAAACTCCACGACCTCCCTGGGCAGCCTGTGCCAGTGCTCTGTCACCCTCACAGTGAAAAAGTTTTTCCTAGTATTTTTGTGGAACCTCTGAGGTTCCAGCTTGTATCCATTGCCTCTTGTTCTGTTATTGGGCATTGCTGAAAAGAGCCTGGCTCTGTCCTCCTGACACTCCTCCTTGACATATTTATAAACATTAATGGGGTCACCCCTCAGCCTCCTCTTCTCCAAGCTAAAGAGACCCAGCTCCTTCAGCCTTTCCTCATAAGGGAGATGTTCCACTCCCTCCATCATCTTTGTGGCTCTGCGCTGGACTCTCTCAAGCAGTTCCCTGTCTCTCTTGAGCTGAGGGGCCCAGAACTGGACACAGTATTCCAGATGTGGCCTCACCAGGGCAGAGTAGAGGGGGAGGAGGACCTCTCTCAATCTACAAGCTACTGCCCTTCTAATATACACCAGGATACCATTGGCCTTCTTGGCCACGAGGACACATTGCTGGCTCATGGTCATCCTGCTGTTTACCAGGACCCTCAGGTCTCTTTCCCCTACACTGCTCTCCAGCAGGGCAGTCCCCAACCTATACTGCCACATGGTGTTATTCTTTCCCAGGTGCAAAACTCTACAGTTGCCCTTGTTGAACTGCATAAGACTTCTCCCTGCCCAGCCCTCCAGCCTGTCTAGGTCTTTCTGAATGGCAGCACAGCCTTCTGGTGTGTCAACCACTCCTCCCAGTTTTGTGTCGTCAACAAACTTGCTGACAGTGCTCTCTAATCCCTCATCCAGGTCATTGATGAATATATTGAACAGCACTGGCCCCAGCACTGACCCCTGAGGGACCCCACTAGACACAGACCTCCAGCTAGACTCTGCCCCATTGACCACAACTCTCTGACTTCTTCCCTTCAACCAGTTCACAACCCACCTCACTACTGGGTGTGATTATGCTTATTGTAAATGAAATTCAGTTATGGAAGATACTGAATGAGGAGGAATTACCAAAAGGAACTCACCCAAGCATGTAAGGTAGTGTCCTTTCTTTAGTAACAGTTGATAATCGTTCGTCTTGTCGTGACAAGCCTCCTGTGAAGTCAAAGTAAACATATTGAGTGAGTGCCTGCCGTCTGATTCCTCTCCAGTACAAGCACAGGTTAATCTGGAAATGTCCTGATCTGGGTCGTGATGAGACATGTTTCACCATAACTTGTGACAGCTCTTGGCTTCTTTTAGGACTCTCAGGTAAATGGAAGGATTTGTCCTAAATGCTTTCCTGAGAGACAGATTTACAGCAAAGCTGGAGGTGGTTTCTATCGCAAATGTTGCTAATTCACTATCGAAGGACAGAGCTGCAAACAAATCAGTTGAAGCCTGTTTCCTTTGAATATCTTCTGTTCAACTCATGGCAGAGTATGCCGATGTAAGACAGGGATAGTAGTCCAATCCAGCTCAGATTTCCCTTGTAGGCAGTCCGGCTAATCCCAGCATATCAAAGAAATATCTGCACTCTCCCTGCTTGACCCCATGTGTATGAGGTTTTTTTCTTATGCATGTAAGTGCCTGAGTGATATGTGAATAAAAGTGTCCGAGTGTTATACAAATACTACCCAGAACTGAGAGAGATGAAGAGAAGCACCTTTCTGAGAGAAGCATCCTTTCTTTTTTGCTTCTGAAACTAAGGAAGTACCAGCTACTGTTTGCAGTCCCTGAAGTCAGAGTTATGGCACAAGGCAAATGGAGAGATGCAGGTTGAGAGGGGTATGTGAGAGCATGCACAAATGACGTATTGTATATCAACATGTGTCCCAAATAATTTAGTTCTACCTAAAAGACATCGGCTCTCCCCTTCTCTTCATCACACAGCTGACCAGCAAATGCACATGAAATATGCAAGTGGAGAGACGCTTTCACAGATAATGTGAATGAGTAAGGTCAAGATCTGGTTGTAGCAGGGGTGGAAATTAGTAGCCAGGTCAGTTCAAATACTGCAGTTACAGAGAATGGAAAACAAAATTCTGTGATTTAGAAAGTGAAACAATGCGAAGTCCACCGCCATCTGTAGTGCATTATGTCATTTTAATAGCAAGATAGATCTCATCCACTGGAAATCTGACCATTCTAGGCTGTTCTTTAGGAAGCCAGGCCTCAATAGTTGGGGTAACATAAAAGAGAGGACACCTACCCTCCTTTCTGAGAGTGGAGGAAAAGTTGTTTCTTGGAAACAGATAAAACTATGGGCTGAGGTATTCAGTGTCGTAAGACAGGCAGTGTCCGCTTTCATTTGCCTTTCCTTCTCCACTTCCCCCTCCTCCACCACCTCCCAAAACATCCTTTCCAGAATCTTTGATGCCCGGACTGATTTTATCAGCAAATAATAAAGCTGGTGTGACTGACAATCATTGTTCTCGTTATAATCGTACTGGCTAAGTCCTCTCTACAGGTACAGACTAAATGTAATTTTAGCATTAAACACTTGTTCATGCTATTTTCAGAGTTAGTTCATATTCCAGAACTTCGCATAGTGGGGGTAGTGCAGGATCAGGCTGATAGGTTATGCAAAATCCCTGACGGGAGAAGTACATCACATGCCAATACGTGCAATTTATAGCTGGAGTGAGCTAGAAAGAGGGACACAGGCAGAGACACGTTGCAAATCTAAATATATCCTGTGCTCTTGCGGAATCTCAGTACTCTCCTCCATGAAAGTCACTGAAGAGGCTGAAGATCTTGGAAGTAGATGTATGATCACACCACAGCTGGCTACAGTGAGGTGTCATATAAGACACATGTAGCACATAGCTGAGCTACAATCCATCTGAAGTTTCTACAAAGCTATCTGGATGAACAGCCATTTCCAAATATGCAGTTTGTTCCAAAATTCCATGTTGTTTCTTGCCTTCAGCTTTGTAATTAAAGGTAAAAACATGTGTTTCAATAACAAATGTACGCGCTTTTTAACAAACTTGATTGCAATATAGCCTTGATTGTGCCAAAAAGGAGCTCACAGTGGCAAAATTAGCTATAGAATTATGTGCATTCATACTTAATAACTTTTTAAGTACTTCAGAAACTATATTCCAGAATTTTTAAATTAACACACTACATTCTTCCAGCAAGATATGTGGTCTGTCACAGTGATAGCAACAAATGAATTTTGCCAGAATTTTTGGCGTCAATGAGAATGCCTGATTCAAAGTGCAGTCCCATGGAGAGAATACTGCCATAATTGGTTGGTGGCCTGTGTTAAAGCAAAATCTTAATCTGTACATTTCTGCAAGTTGGACTAGGGAAAATGAGAAAATGTTTCTAGAACTTAACAACTCTCAAACAGTTGTGAAATCAATTGCTAATGGAGACCATTCCGGAAGTCAGTCACTTATTTCAGTTATGGTAAAATATGCTATGTGTTGATAAAGACTTGAGTATTATCATGTTGAAGACAAAGTGTTCGGAGATGTCAATCATCTTCACCTTGACCAGCTTCCCCTTCCCTCTCCCTTGCAAGCACTTGAGCATATTGTAAAGTTGACTGGCTGAGCAAGTTTAGTGATTTTTTGAAAGTGCTTAGGGCCATGTAATGGCTACAAATGTAGACAGTGTACTTATTTTGGGAACCTGCTGTTGTCTCAAGGCATCTGTGAATTCTTTGGTGATGTTTTATTGTCTGCTGTAAGCACTGAGCTTATGATTTTTATTGAAGATACTTAGATATGCAAGAGAGCAAGACAATTGTGTTATTGCAGCAACTGAAACAGATTTTGGTTAGATACTGCTGAACTTTTGTGACTTTATTTTCTTTTATTTCTACTTTTGCCTCTTCTCTATTCATTATTTTTCTTTCAAGGGCATTTTGCCCTTAAAAACTGTATGTGAAAACTTTTGGCATTTGACTGGGGCAGCTTGAGCCAAAACCCAGCTGCAGTCATGGGTGATGTTGAAGAGCTGACATCTGAGGTGGTTGGCAGACATTTGTAAAACAATTCTCCACGGTGCTCTCTCAGAACCTGCCCATCCTATTGAGATCAAATCACGAGCAGACTTGTGTCCTTCAAGGTCACAAAGGAATTCTCCTGACATCCTCCTGAACCTGAATTCCACTGGAAGAGTACATGTCAATCCTTAAAACTTTTCTATTGCCTGCCTCTTTGCATTGGAATGAGTAGGGATGCCTTTTTGACAAGGACCAGCAGACCCACTGAATAAAGCATAAGCAAAGAATAAAGTTGAAGAAACTTTAGTTTCTTTTTCTACTGTAACTCATTAAAATGGATAAAGGTGCCTTTCTCTTCATCTCAAGTTTTTCCACTAAATAAAATAAGTGCTATGCTAACAGCCCTCATGCAATATAAGCCACGTGACATTTACATAATCCTCTTGACTTAAATCGTGGAATCAGTTGTGGAATCATAGAATTATAGAATCAATCAATTATAGAATCATAGAATGCGTTGTGTTGGAAGGCACATTTAAAGGTCATCTAGCCCAACCCCCCTGCAGTGAGCAGGGACATCTTTAAGTAGATCAAGTCGCTCAGAGCCACGTTGAACTTGAGTTTGAATATCTCCAGGGACAGGACCTTCAGCACCTCTCTGGGCAACCTGTTCCAGTGTTTCTCCACCCTCATAGTAAACAACTTTTTCCTGATGTCTAATCTAAATCTACCCTGCTCTAGTTTAAAACTGTTCCCTCTTATCCTATCACTACTTGCCCTTGTAAGCAGTCTCTCCCCAACTTTCCTGTAGGCCGCCTTAAGGTACTGGAGGGTTGCTATAAGATCTCCCGGAAGCCTTCCCTTCTCCAGTCTCAACAACCTTGACTCTCTCAGCCTGTCTTCGTAGGACAGGTGCTCCAGTACCTTGATCATTTTTGTCACCCATCACTATACCCATTTGACCAAGTCCACATCCTTCTTGTGTTGTGGGCTCTGGAGCTGGATGCAGTACTCCTGGGGTCTCGCCAGAGCAGAGGGGCAGAATTACCTCTCTCAACCTGCTGGTCACGCTTCTTTTGGTGCAGCCCAGAATGTGATTGGCCTTCTGAGCTGTGAGTGTGCATTGTTAGCTCATGTCCGGCTTTTTGTGCACCAGTACTCCCAAGTCTTTCTCCTCAGGGCTGCTTTCTATCATATTATCCCCCAGCCTGTATTGATAACAAGGATTGCCCCCACCCAAGTGCAGGACCTTGCACTTGACCTTTTTGAACTTCGTGAGGCTCACATGGGCCTACTTCTCCAGCTTGTCCAGGTCCCTCTGGAAGATATCCTATCCTACTGGCATATTGACATCTATTTGATTAGAAGTGGCACAATCAACAGCATTTCTTAAATAGCTATGTCTAGACTTAAGCTTAGTTAATGTCCAAGACAATAGATATAACAAAAAATACGTATCCAGGACTGTTCTGTTTCCTCAACTAGAAATAATGATGTTGTCATACAAAAAAATATTCTCTCTCCCTTAAAAAAACCACCCCAAAACAAACAAAAAACCAACAAAATAAAGAAAATGCTCTTCCTCTCTTAGAGTTGCTTATTTCCTGCTCAATTCTGCTACCATTATTCACTCATATATCTCATTGTCTGAGAGGTGACTTTGATTTTTTTGCAGCTATTTTCTTGAGAAAGAATCATCTTACCAGTGAAAGCAGTAATGAAATTTCTGATACTATTATTTGAGCCATCTATAAACACAAGCTAGGTAGATCTGGTGCAATTTATTTTCTCTTCTTGCTATCAAACTTTATGATTCATGAAAGAGAAGAGCAAGTTTTCCCAGCCTGTGTTTAAAGCTGACAGAATATATTTCTTTGGAACTGTTACCTTCGTTCATATAGACCATACTTAAAGGTATCTTTTTTTCTCTCCCCAAGTGTTCTTGAGGAAGATTAATTTCTAGTGAAGCTACTCGGAAAATAACATCACCAAAGAAAATCCGTATTAATTTTAATGAAAAGTAATTCCTTCCCTTTCCCTTTCCCTTTCCCTTTCCCTTTCCCTTTCCCTTTCCCTTTCCCTTTCCCTTTCCCTTTCCCTTTCCCTTTCCCTTTCCCTTTCCCTTTCCCTTTCCCTTTCCAGATAGTTCTTGATGATTTCTAGATAAATGTCCTCTGTCTATATCAGCTGACAGAAAATAGAACCACCTTTAATGAAAGTAATTATTCTCAAGTAACTTCTCAGTCCATACTAACAGGAATCACTCTATTCCTTTCATTGCCATGATTAGAAATTGTTGTAAAGCCTCCTAGTATTTCATAGCTACATGTTTCAAATGCTGCCCATACTTCATCTAGGGAAAATCTCTTTTATCAGCTACTTGAACAAACAAATAAAAGAAGCAAAAGTAAGCCCAGCAACATGCACAACAAAGTGATTATGTCTGTAATAATTCACATAACTTTTTGCTGTTGAAGAAGTACCTACAGACTTTGGCTCCCCACAGTAGTAGTTAATTTCATCAGTTTTCCTGTCTATCAGTTTTAATTTATTTGTGAAAAGACATCACGTTGACAAGGTGATTTTGTCATAAAAGGGGCAAGCCCATGCCTTTTTTCAATATTTCAGCATTACAAATTTGAAAATATAGTGAAATGAATAGAAAAATCAATCATATTAGTTGAGGAGGAAATAATGTTCCTTAGATCATTTAGTCATACATTTCAGTGTGCTTTTGGCCAAGAAGCTGCATGAGAGAAAGGGTGAAGTTTATCCTCACATATTTTTGTGCATTAGGGCTGGAATACTAAAAAGACAGTCTGGGGTGATCACAAAAAAAAATCATAAGCATTTTGAATCTGCGTTTCACACCAAGAGTGGCCCATATTTAGCAAAAAAATATTGTCCTTTCATTTTAAAAATGATAAAATTATGTCTGTGGACTAGTGGTTCTACAGGCAGAAGAGGTCATGGGTGACAAATGAAACACTTCTATCCCCAACCCTCAGCATGTGAAAGACCTTCTACAGGTGGGCTGACCTGTTTATGTGTGTGGATGAAGACCAGCCTGGGAATATTTGCCAAGAGGAAAGGCAAACAGAGAACTGAGCTTCTGATTGTGATGCACAGGTCTGCCAGGGAGAGACAGATTGTGGATAACCAGAAAGGTGCTGATGGCATAAGGCAATGGAAAGCTTCTGCCTGTTGCCCATATCGAAGTTTCTCCTGAAGCTTTGCTGGGGAAGAAATCCAAGCGGAGTTTTGCCATCTGAAACTTCCCAGACCCTCTTGGAGATGAAAACACGTGGTACTTGATGCTGACTAGGAGCAGCTTGGTACACTGTGGAGGAAGCCTATTCCCTTACTACTTGATCCATAGATGGACCTAAAAGCAAAACAGAAGCCTCAATTGTTGGTCAACGAAAGGCTCTTATGCACCAAAAATGAACTGATTACTACATTAAGGGTATTGGACAGGCTTGCGCTTTCCTTATTTGTGTTTGGTTTTGGTAAGTTCAACACAATCTTCAAGTCATCTTCAAGATGAGAATCACTGTCCTGCTCATCTTTTGTTTTCTGTGTTCTTGCAGTGTCAGGCATGAAGTAGGTTGATCTAATAAGATTTATCTGTGACCAGTCCAGAGCTACTGCAGACTCCTGAGACAGAGGGGGCTTGTGACTCTGGAAGAAATTCTTGGGGATTTGACAAGAAGTAAGAAATTAAGTTGGTGGCTGGTCATGAGTTGTGTTCCTCAAGGGCTAGTATTTGGGCCAGTTCTCTTTAATATCTTTATCAATGACCCAGACAAGGGGATTGAGTGGCCCGTCAGCAAGTTTGCAGCTGACATTAAGTTGGGCAAGAGTGTTGATCTGCCTGAGGGTCGGAAGGCTCTACAGAGGGACCTAGACAGGCTGGATCAATGAGCTGAGGCCAGTAGTATAAGATGCAACAAGGCCAAGTGCTGGGTCCTGCACTTGGGTCACAACAACTCCATGCAACAGTACAGGGTTTGGGGAAGAGTGGCTGGAAAGCTGCACAGAGGAAAAGGACCTAGGGGTGCTAGTGTACAGCCAACTGAACATGAGCCAGCAGTGTGCCCAGGTGGCCAAGAGGGCCGACAGCATCCTGGCCAGTATCAGAAGACTGTGGCCACTGATTGTCCACCTTTACTCAGCACTGGTAAGGCTGCAGTTCAAACCCTATGTTCAGTTTTGGGCCCCTTACTACAAGAAAGACATTGAGGTCGTAGAATGTATACAAAGAAGGGCAACGAATCTGATAAGGTTCTGGAAAACAACTCTTTCAAGGAATGGCTGAGGGAACTGGGGCTGTTTAGTCTGCAGAAAAGGCCTAGGGGAGACCTTATCGCTCTCTACAACTACCTGAAAGCGGGTTGTAGAGAAGTGGGGGTCAGTCTGCTCAACCGAGTAACAAGTGATAGGACACAAGGAAACGTCCTCAAGTTGCCCCCAGGGGAAGTTTAGGTTGGGTATTAGGAGTTTCTTCTTTGAAAGGGTTGTCAGACACTGGAACTGGTGGACCAGGGAGGTAGTTGAGTCACTGTCCGTGGAAGTATTTAAAAATGGGTTGGATGTCATGCTTAGGGACATGGTTTAATGGATGACTTGGTAGGGCTGAGTCAATGGCTGGACTCCATGATCTTAAAGGTCTTTTCCAACCAAAACTATTCAATGACCCTATGAAAAATTCTGAGGCAGAGAGAATGCCAAAGGGAGGAGGAGGACCACATACAGGTAGAAAATTCAGGAAAAGATGCTTTGATAGAAAGCTTTTAATTAAGTTCATTGCTACTCATGGACACTGAAATTCCTCTCTACCCATTTACTGACTTCTGGTACCATGTGGTCCCACCAAGCAGCACTTTTAAGACACACAGGTATTTTGGTGGTCATTCTGTGGCTTTATTCACTGCCTTGCAGGTTTGTTAAATAATGTGGTCTTTTCTTATTCCTCTGAAAAACTCTAGTTGTGCAATAAGTTTTGACTTCTCTTAGAGAAAAGTTGAACAATTTCTAAAGAATAGTGATGAGTGTCCTTTCATTAGAAGCAACTCAAATGAACTTCTGAAATGTATTGAAATTTGAAGGCATATTCTCCTTATAAAATTTATACATTGCTCAAGAGAAGAGAGTTGCCAACAAAATAATTGAGACTTGGTGATGAGCAAATGTCATTTTCCCTGGGGCAGCATATCTTTTTAAAAAGCAGACAACCGGGTAGAAGGGGGTCTGTTTAAATGTGGTATTTGGAAGAAATGAAGTGTAGTATTTGGAGCAGCAACGCAGTTGCCACTGTATTTCAAGGTACATGAAATAAGAAGTGACAGATGGCTCCTTAACAGTTTAAAATTTTATTGGGTATTACCTCTTCTGTTTTAAAAAGCAGCACATTCTCTTGAAAGTATGTGATGAAATGGTGCAAATTTAAGGGTGGAAGACATCAAAGAAATCATACAGAGGAGCTATAATTGAGGAGAAGTGCTTAACATCTCTTCCTAAGACAAAAAAAAAAAAAAAAGAAAAAAAAAAGAATAACAAGAATATACACAACTACACCCATTTTAAAAAGGGTAGAAAGGAGGATCCCAGGAACTACCAACCTGTGAGCCTCAACTCTGCCTGGGAAGACTGTGGAAGAGATCCTCCTAGAAGCTCTGCCAAGGCACATGAAGGACAGGAAGGTGATTCAAGAAAGCCAAAACAGCTTCACCAAGAGCAAGTCCTGCCTAACCAATCTAGTGACTTTCTGTGGTGGAGTGACTACATCAGCAGACAAGGGAAGAGCTACAGATGTTGTCTACGTGGACTTCTGCAAGGTCTTTGACAGAGTCCCCTACAACACCCTTCTGTCTAAACTGGAGAGATACAAATTTGATGCATGGACTGTTTAGTGGATGTGATATTGATTAAATGGTCACATCCAGAGGGTAATGGTCAATTGGTCAATGTCTAGATAGAGTCTGATGACAATAGGTTTCCCTCAGAGATCTGTATTGGAACCAGTGCCGGTTAATATCTTCATCAATGACATGGCCGGTTTAGCTCACTCGGTTGAGCGTTGTGCTGAAACACCCAAGGTCATGGGTTCGATTCCTGTTCGGTCCTCATGTGTTGCATGATCTAGTTGAGAGGCATCCTTGCCCATGACAGGGAGGTTGGATTAAATGATCTCTAAGGTCCCTTCCAGCCTAGGCCATTCTGTGATATCTATGGTAGTAGGATTGAAGGCACCCTGGGTAAGTCTGCAGATGACACCAAGCTGAGTGGTACAGCTGACATGCCTGAAGGAAGGGATGACAACCAGAGGGACCTAGACAAACTGAAGAAGAGTTCCCACATGAACTTCATGAGGTTCAACAAGTGCAAGGTCCTGCACCTGGGTTGGGGTGATCCCCAGTATCAAAACAGGCTGGGTGATGAAAGGATTGAGAGCACCCCTGCAGAGGAGGACTTGGGGGTGTTGGTGGATGAAAAGCTGAACATGACACAGCTTGCAGCCCAGAAATGTGTGCTTGCAGCCCAGAAAGCCAGCTGTATCCTGGGCTGCATCATAGAATCATAGAATGTTAGAGGTTGGAAGGGTTCGCTAGAGATTGTATAGTCCAACCCTCCTGCCAGAGCAGGATCACCTGCCAAACAGGAACACATCCAGCTGGTTTTGAAAGTCTGCAGAGAAGGAGATTCCACAACCTCTCTTGGCAGCTTATTGCAGTGCTCCGTCAACCTCACAGGAAAGAAGTTTCTCCTCATGTTAAGATTGAACTTCCTGTGTTTTAATTTAGATGCATTTTTTGTTGTTCTATTGCTGGGCACCACTGAAAAGAGATTGTCCCCTTCCTCTTGACACCCACCCCTCAGATATGTATATACGTTAATAAGGTCCCTTCTCAGTCTTCTCTTCTCAAGACTAAGCAGCCCCAGTTCTCTCAGCCTCTTTTCATAGGAGAGATATTCAAGTTCTATAAGTGCAAGAGGAGAATTTATAGTTCTTGGAAGGCGGGGCTGGCCACTTGGGAAGAATATGAGGCTGTTGTCTGAGGATGTAGGGAGGCAACTAGGAAAGTAAAGGCCTCCCTAGAATTAAACCTGGCGAGAAGGTTCAAGGACAACAGGAAGAGCTTCTTCAAATACGTGGCAGATAAAACTAACACCAGAGGCAATGTAGGCCCACTGATGAATGAGGTGGGTGCCTTGGTGACAGAAGATACGGAGAAGGCAGAGTTACTGAACACCTTCTTTGCCTCTGTCTACTCTGCCGGAGGTTGTCCTGAGGAGCCCCGTTCCCCTGAGGCCCCAGAGGAAGTCAGGGCAGTGGAGGAGTTTGCTTTAGTCGATGAGGACTGGGTTAGGGACCAATCAAGCAATCTGGACATCCATAAATCCATGGGTCCAGACGGGATGCATCCACTGATGCTAAGGGAGCTGGCTGATGTCATTGCTAGACCACTCTCCATCATCTTTACCAAGTCTTGGGAAACAGGAGAGGTGCCTGAGGACTGGAGGAAAGCAAATGTCACTCCAGTCTTCAAAAAGGGCAAGAAGGAGGACCTGGGAAACTACAGACTGGTCAGCCTCACCTCCATCCCTGGGAAAGTGATGGAATGACTTATCCTTGGTGCCATCTCAAGGCATATCAAGGATAAGAGGGTCATTAGAGACAGTCAACATGGCTTCACCAAGGGGAAGTCATGCTTGACTAACCTCATAGCCTTTTATGAGGATATAACAAGGTGGATAGATGATGGCAGAGCAGTGGATGTGGTCTACCTTGACTTCCGTAAAGCATTTGACACAGTCTCCCACAGCATCCTTGCTGCTAAACTGAGGAAGTGTGGTCTAGACTCTCGGGTAGTGAGGTGGACTGTGAACTGGCTAAGGGGAAGAAGACAAAGAGTCGTGGTCAATGGGGCGGAGTCTGGTTGGAGGCCTGTATCCAGTGGAGTCCCTCAAGGGTCAGTACTGGGACCAGTATTATTCAATATATTCATCGATGACTTGGATGAGGGACTAGAGAGTACTATCAGCAAGTTTGCTGATGACACCAAGCTGGGAGGAGTGGCTGACACACCAGAAGGCTGTGCTGCCATTCAGAGAGACCTGGACAGGCTGGAGAGTTGGGCGGAGAAAAATTTAATGAAATATAACAAGGGTAAGTGTAGAGTCTTGCATCTGGGTAGGAACAACCCCAGGTTCCCGTATAAGTTGGGGAATGACTTATTAGAGAGCAGCATAGGGGAAAGGGACCTGGGAGTCTTGGTGGACAGCAGGATGACCATGAGCCAGCACTGTGCCCTTGTGGCCAGGAAGGCCAATGGCATCCTGGGGTGTATTAGAAGGGGGGTGGTTAGTAGGTCAAGAGAGGTTCTCCTTCCCCTCTACTCTGCCCTGGTGAGACCCCATCTGGAATATTGTGTCCAGTTCTGGGCCCCTCAGTTCAAGAAAGACAGGGAACTGCTGGAGGGAGTCCAGCACAGGGCAACTAGGATGATTAAGGGAGTGGAGCATCTCCCTTATGAGGAAAGACTGAGGGAGCTGGGGCTCTTTAGTTTGGAGAAGAGGAGACTGAGGGGTGACCTCATTAATGTTTACAAATATATAAAGGGTGAGTGTCACGAGGATGGAGCCAGGCTCAGGCTCTTCTTGGTGACAACCACTGATAGAACAAGGGGTAATGGGCTGAAACTGGAACATAAGAGGTTCCACTTAAACTTGAGAAGAAACTTCTTCTCAGTGAGGGTGACGGAGCACTGGAACGGGCTGCCCGGGGAGGTTGTGAAGTCTCCTTCTCTGGAGACATTCAAGACCTGCCTGGACACATTCCTGTGTAGCATTATCTAGGCGTTCCTGCTCTGGCAGGGGGATTGGACTTGACGATCTTTTGAGGTCCCTTCTAATCCCTGACATTCTGTGATTCTGTGATTCTGTGAGATGACCTGTAAAGGTCCCTTCCAATCCAACACATTCTGTGATTCCATGATTCTATTCATCTAGTATGTGTTTTAAAATAGACTAGTGAACAAAAATTTCTAACTTTCAGGAAGATTGCACAGGAAATATCTGACTAATGGAGATGAATAGGATGTTTTAATCATGATCTAACTAACCATCGTTACTCTCTGCACACTTTTTCACTTGTCCTGGAGAAGCGTCACACCAGTCACCATCTGAGCTGACATACTGGAGAAACTGGGCTGTTCATTTGACCCAGTCCTCTGTAACAGAAGGACTTGCTGGGTGTTTAGAGCTGTCTTCTTTAATTCCCAGATGAAATATGATCAGTTGGCCTGTATCTCTTATTTAGCTTTAATAAAAGTCTGGTAGAAGGGGAGAGTTCAAGATGATTCATTAGCCCACTCTAAAACTGAAGGACAGAGAGACTGAGAAAGCAAAGATAAGAATTCAATAGCTCAAAACTACCTTGACCAGAAAAGAAAGCAAAGCAAAACGTTTTGAAACAGAAATCTTAAGACTGGCCTTAGGCAGATAGCCAACTATGTGTAAACAACGCAGCTCTTGCAGAGGAGTGTCCTGCTTCTACTAAAGTGGAGCTGAAAAGGAATTGCAACACATTCTTTAACAAAGATGCAGCTGTCAGGTACATTAATTGAAGCATTGTGTAACAGTAAAAACAAAACTCAGATTTAAATACTGACAGACAGTATAAATAGAATCTCTCCTGACAATACACAGGAATTTTGAGTACTACAGTGTTTAAAGTAGAAAACTGTACAAAAAGCAAGCCAATAGAAGTCCTAAGTTATAGTGGAAGAATACCAGATTCTGTCTGGTAACAGAGCGTTCACACGTTCTTGTATCCACAGAAGCTACTTGTGGAGACCTGTAATGAAGTTATAGTATTAATGCCTATTCATTATTAGTATAGCACATGAAGGAGGGGGGAAAGCCAAAATTCAGTGTTTCTGTCCATATAAAAACACATAAAATAGCTCTATGCTCGTTTGTTAATGAAATGACATAGAGAGCACTTCACAGTGACTAAATCTGTCATGTCATCAGAATTTAAGATTTAGTACCAAAATACATGCTCCCTGTAGGCAGAGGCTTCCATCAGTCGCACAGCACTGATGCTTTTTCTTTACCTAATTCTGGAACTGGGACCAAACCCTTTGCCAGGAGAATCTTTACTCTGATGTTCAGATAATGCAACAGCTTAAGGGAAAAATAAACCAGTTCTGCAGAGACAGAAACTTCCTTGCTTGCTTTTTGATACAGAGGTGGGAGGCACCCATTGCCCTGAAATCAGAAGCAGGCAACTGGTGCCAGGCTGCAGAAATGGCTCAAACTCCCTGCATAGAGAGCCCTGTGTTGGGCCCAGTGTTATGGTCTGGAGACTCCATGGTTGTCATCTTCAGTTGACATCACCACCTATGAAAATAGGTGGGGACAGAAAGAGCCACGACTGGTAGGGGCAGGTGGCTGGCAGCTTCACGCAAATTTTGCAAGTCTGGATATCAATCCAATTGCCTCAGCACTTGTGGTTGTTGACGATTCATTTATAGCCATGTGAATGTTTCATTTACTTTCCTAGGTTTGACAGTGTTTTGAAAATGCTGTGAACTGGATAGCTACAAGTACTGGGAAGTGAAAGGGAAAAAGTGCAGCCTTTCTTCAGTTTTGATTTTCTATGTGACTCCAAGTAAATGTCATGCTGCCTTTTTATTTAATTGTCTCCCTGTTAAAAGAGTAACAGTACCATGAAAGGTACTGTGTAACAGTGAGGTATTATAGACTTAACATCATCAACATGTGAAAGCTACATTTTGTACACCATAAATTTTTCTTCTGTGTGACAAAAAGCAGCTTTACTTGTCCTGACTTTGAGTTGTGTAAGGAATGAAGTTCAGCTGTTCTGAACCTATTTTACACTACATATTATTGTAATAAATTGAGCTTCTCATAAGAAAAAAACATTTTGCTTTTTTAGTTTCTTCTGGTCAACAGTTTTTTCTCTCATTTAAATAATAGTAAAAATGTACAGAATTCTTGTACATTTGGAGAAATAATCTTGTAATTTAGTTGAGGCTGTAATGACTGTTGCACCTCTTATTCACAATTACCATTTTTCCTCATAATTTACAGGATGATTTACACGAGAATTATTGATCAAAATACCTGTGAAATCACATGGAGCTTAATGAAAATTATGAAAGGTAGTGGCAGCCTCCTGGAGCTGAGATGGAAATTAAGAAAGGTGCTTTCCTATAGCTAAGTAGAAACTGACAAAATCTAAGTGCGGAATACCAGAAATTAGTGAGGGTTATCCACAGGACAGTAGTTGCAAACTTCAGCCTCTGCCAAACGTCTGTGGTGCCCATAACTTCTTCTGGTTGACCTCTTGGAAAATGCATATCTTAATATTTTTTAAGTTTTCCCTGCTGAGGACAGTAGAACCCCAGTCAGATTAGCATTCACCAACCTTCATCTCACATACTAAATACTTCTGGGCAAACGCAATCCTCAAAAGCAGGGCGCCTTCAAGGAAATGGTCCTCAGCATTATTTCACAATATCTTAATTCTAGCAGAAATAAAACTATTTTATTTCAGCCCTGTCTCTCTGGTTTGGATTTTGTTCACCTATATTAAGTTCTTCAGCCTGTTCTTAAAACCAGATTATTACCCTAATTCTCTTTCTATCTAAACTTATTGCAGCCTTTTGTTTCATTTACTAGGTGTAGTCAGTTTATTTCCCAGAGGAAAAAGAATGTAATTTAATACATTCCCCTTCTTTTATGTTTCAGTGTTTGGGCTGAACCCCATTTGTCAGCTATTCCAGGGTTCTCAGCTGAGAGGAGCATTATTTATTCAGATACTTACAGCTACAGTGTACCTACCAGCAAACACATCTCCACAAACCTCTCAGAAGGGAGTTGAAGTGATGCCCAAAGGGGGAAGTCTCTGCAGAATTTGCTTTTAATCGCTTCCTAACAAGGTCATAGGTCTTCTTTCCAACAGCTCCCTTGTGCAAACCCTGTCCTAAAGAACATACTGATCCTTAAAGGCAATTTATAAATAACTTACAGACCAAAAATGTATTTTGCGTAATAACTTAAACTGGAAAGACAGAAACTGGAATAAACCCCTGCTTCATTTGTTGGATTGCCTATTATTATGTTATCAAGAATGACAAGTAAAAAACAACAAAATAAGAAGTCTCAAGGAAAGATGAAACGGCACAGGGGGAGCCAACTGTCCCATTTGCCCTTCCCGTCTTAGAGAGGAGGACACCTTACTGTAAAAGTTGCTTTGCTGGTGTGTCAAGTTGTCAGCAGTGTAACTGAATACAGCAGAACTAACTTTACTTAAAGGCTAGCTTGGGCAGTTTGTCCCTAAATCGTTGTATTCAGGTTTTACTTAACAATCATACATGTGCTTATTTTTCATGTGGTAGAGCTGCTCAGTGTACTTGTCTTTGGCAGCTTTGTGGCATGCATATGCTGTCAGATTTGGGTCCTCCATACAAGTACTTGAGCTGGCTGTCAAACCTATTACGTTACTGCTGTCAGCGTGAGGTGTCATGTTTCCTCAGAATTTAAATCACAGGCTAGTTTCAGAAATGTCTGTCCTTCACCTCTTCCTTCCCCTACCTTTCTTCTAGTGTTAGGACACCCAAACACCTTGCAAGTGGTAGGGGGTTTTGTAAGTGTTTTTCCATGACACTTATGAGACAAATCTAAGCTGGAGACAAATCTAAGCTAATCTACCACTAACGCTGGTAGTTTTGCTGACAGAAGACAAAGAAACTTTCACTTTGAGAGAGAAGGTGGAGTTATTTTTATCAGATGTAATAAAAATGACTGCCCATTTACAAACATTTTTCTGTTTTGAAAATAAAGAGCTGATAGGCATTCTCAATTCAAGATTAGAACATCATAAAAGAAAAACTGGAAAAAAAATCTTTACCTGGAGTGGTGGAAAAAAAAGATAAATTTGAGTAGTGCCATGCAATTAATTATCAATAATTTGGCTCCCTGATGTAAAATGAAGTCTTGTCATTTCATGTAAAAAGGAAGGCTATCAGTATTTTACTTCAAGCTTTGAGCTATTTAATTTGACCTATGTAGCTTTGAGCTACTTAATTTATCCCACTGAAAGCAATACTAATGTGACTCAAGCTAGGATGCACAAAGTGAAATACTAATATGAAAGTGGCACATGAATTTCCTTATACAAGGCAGAGATCCTGGATCTTGAAGTGTTCTGTTCTTGTTTTCTTTGAGAAAAATTATGAACTTGGACTGCAGTAAGTGTCAGGCAAGGTTACTTATATGATGACAGAAGTGCAGTATCTGTGTTAGAAAACAAATTAGGAAGTGTGGTTTGGTTCAATCTGCTAAGCAAGGGCAATACAGTAGCATTTTATAAATATATTCAAGTTGGCTACACATCAAGAAATTATCTTAAACTAATACTGGCACCACATCAAATAGTTCTAAATTGGTCATGTATAAGTTAAGACTGGAATTGAAGAGAAATTTTCTAACCACCCAAACAGCGAAAATCTGGAAAGGTCTTCAAAACAGGGCAAGGAATCCAAGTGGATGTAAGATGGAGTTTGATAAAAAGAATTCTTGGAAGGAGGAATTAAGTTGGTAGCATGAAGGCTTGAATCTCTAAGATGGTGTAAAAGGAAACTGGGTCACTCTTTATTTATAGAATATTTCGAGCTGCACATTCTAAGAGGGACTTTCTTTCTCCTTTAAGCAAAATTTAGCTCCACTCTCTCAACCACCATTTTTCTTCTAATTTTTCTCTGCCTCCCACAGAGGCACTGGAGGATACCAGCAGACCAATTTCTGTTCTCAACAGCAATAGGACTTTGGGAGATGCACACTTTATATGCCATGCTCACAGGCTTGAACTCTGGATGTATCAGATGTCAATTTCATGAGGTTAGAAGGGTCATGGATCAGTTATAGAACACATATAGAGGCACGTGTGTGCAACTGGCTATCCTGCCAGCTCTACTGACAAGGGCTGTTTGGTGGAGGAAAATTTTACACTTGTAGCGTAGACCACTTGTAGCATAGCCCACTCTCAAGTATCACTAGAGAGTTAAAATTCCTGAAGTTGTATTATATATTTGGAATATGATTGGTGTACTGGTTGTTCCTTCCTTTCTTTCTTTTTTTTTTCCCCCTGTGTCACTTTATAGTACTGACTTTTTTTCTTTTCCTTTAAGACTGATATGACATTGATTATGAGACAATAAAAATGGTGGAGTATTTATCCAAAGATTCTGTGTAGTGTGATGAACTGCCACGTGTTTGCTGTAAGGCTTTCTAAGCCATGCTTTAAAGCAAAAAAAATACAACCAAAATAATATTCAACAGTTCAGGGTGTAGCAAACTCCAGTCGGAAAGAAGTATACAAGATTGTAAGTCACACATGGCTGATACTCTTTAAAGGCTGTAACCCCTTATTTGGATGGGGAAATTTCAGCAAAGTACAGCACTTGCCTCTTGCATATGCACTGCCTCAAATAAAATACACAGGTGAATGTTAAAAATATGTCAATTTAACTTAATCCAAGGAAACCATCATACTGTGATAATGAAGAATTACACTGCCTACTACTTTCTTTACAGAACTCAGATATTTCTTTAGAAGACCTCTTAAACTTTTCCACTCCCCCCACCTGTTATGTTTTACTGTTTCAGGGCTCTGAAGCAGGCCGTGATTAAGTAATCTGTTGAAGACCTTTACATCTTCTGTGGCTGATCTGGGATGGCCTCCAAATCTACGCTTAGGGCCAGTGTTGTAAGTGTGGGATTCCTTCATTTCTCTCTATCCACAAGGTATTGAATGTGCACTAAGTTGAAGACCCTCTTCCTCATCCAGTTATATCTGGAAAGAAAACCCAATCCTGTCTCCTTTCCTCTGACAATAGCTGTGAGACAATAGAGAGCACTGTTTGTATTTTGAAGCATGTTTTTACTTCTCTTGGGTGTAGCTGTGTTAGTTCTGTTTACAGCAGGGTTATGTGTTACTGCCATAAATCATGACTACACCCTTGCATTTACATCTGTGGTTAGAGTCCCAGGGTAGTGAAGGCTTCGAGATGGAGAAACGAGACAGAAAATCCATCAACACTTTAAGCAGGCGCTAGGTGTGAAACTGACTCTTCCTGGAGCTGAGCCAGGGCTCCAGGCTGAAAAAGACGCATGGCTCCTAATTGACCGCAAATGGTTTAACTTCTTCTCCCGAGATAGGTTGGATGAGATGCCTGACAGCTCCATCACTGATTCAGAGGGAAGCAAGCCTCCCACTGCTGCTGAGTCACTGCCAACACTTCCTATGGCACCTGATTTCACTTGGAAATGGCCCAGAGAAGTGGCTTTGGCCCACGATGGCTGCTGAACAAATGGCTGATGGGAGCAACCAGCATGGTAATTAGCACTGATCTTAGCACCCTTGTGTTTTCCCTCTAGGTTTCCCTAGACCTGAACAAGGCTCACGCTCTTCCTTCCCCAGTCTTCTGCAAGAGTTTCTTGTGACGGTTTTCCTCCTCCCTGCGGCATGCTCGTGCTTTGGCCAGGCTGCACTGCAAATGCTCTTCAGACCCCTCAGTCCATAAGATCAACCCTGTGGGTACGTGGAGCTGTCAGTCCCCCAGGCATTTGTCACAGGGCACTGAAGCCACAGAGGAGGAAGCAAGCTTCGTCGCTGCCCTGTAGGTATAATGAGGTTGGTGACGCCACACAGAACTGCATGCTGCCGAGTAATATGTAGGTAAACACGCATCCAGCAGTTCAGAGAGGTGGTCTCCTATACGGAGAAAACTGGAGATGCCAATCTCAGGGGCATTTTCGGTTCTACTGTGTGAGCAGCACCACAGGTTACAGCTTCCTCTCCTCAGGTTTTATTTGCACTTATTCAAATGCTCTTTGTCCAGAATGTTTAGGGGGGGATGACTCAAAACAGCCTTGGGCCAAGAGCTTTTTAGTTGTTTACCAGTGTGAAAACACAGTAAGCTTAGTGTAGTTTTGGGGACTTCCTCATATCTGTTGCCTTTTCTAATATTCTGGGGACATACTGGAGGACTGAATCCTTATTTTCTCTTTCTCACTTACAGGGAACTTATTTGTTGTATGCTTTTTTTTACTCCTACCAATAAGCACCTTCCACATTTTTTCAGTCTTCAGTTAGGAAGTTGTTTTCTCCTGACCATGTTAATTGTACAACCTGAAGTTATATTACAAAGTTAATAAATCTAATTCAAGTGATTTATTATTACCTTCCATGGGTTAGTCCTTTCCAATTACATTTCCACATACTACTAATTCTTGCTTTGGCACAACTAAATGAATATGCTTAGGAACTTTGAATTACACTCCAGTAATATTACATGTCTATTTTCCTTTGAACTTTCTAGTAATATACGTGTAACTATAAACACACTCTCTCTCTCCTCCTTTATAGTAATATTTTTATATTTATATATTTAGCCTTTTTTAATGCAGATGTTATTTGTTGTAGGTTAACCATTTCTTAAGTGACAGCAAATTTGTTTCCATATTCACTTTTTTATTCACAAATAAATGTATATAGGCAATTTTGGATTATGAGTGCATGTATATTTACATAAGTCTCTGTATTTATACACACAACACAAATTGCCAGAATATAAATTCCTTTGCAAACTGCCAAATCAAATTAATGGAGGATTTGCAAGAGTGTTATATTGGAGAAGTAAAAATTCTTAGGTGTGATGAAATACAATTCCTTGTAAGCATAGATGGAAAAGCCATAGTTACCTCTAGTAGAACTTTTTCAAATATTTCAGTACTCTAGAAACAATCTTATAAATGACATCCCACAAAAATTACTCCAGAAGGAGGTCAATATGAATTAAATCATATTTTGACAGTCTTTTTTACGGAGTTCAATGCAAACTTTGCTTTTTTTTTTTTTGTAGGAAAGTAATTTCTTGTTCTAAACTTTTAGCTGAGAGTAACCTGTTTCTACAATAACATGGCACAGGCATATCCTCTGCATAACAGAAAGATCTTACATGGTGTTTTAAACCAGCCATATATCCAGAGAGAATACTTTCCTGAGTAAGGTTACTTGAGGAAAAAGTGCTCGCACTAAATGCGCATGCCATTCAGGTTGAGTTTTGATATCAGATTTCCCAGGAGAGGAATAGGGACGCATATGGTGTGTCCTGTTCAGGAACCTTGAAGGAAAATATTTGGTGGTGTTGACTCAGAGAGGTGACTCTCTTCCCTCTGAGTCAGGACTGAATCAGCACTCCAGTACACAGTGCACACAGGACTGCTGAAGCTGCTGTGATTCAGGTGAGTCACTAAAACCATGGTCTTCACCTCCTGTGGTCACTGAAGAATGCTCTCTGCATCCACAGAGGTGTTCTCTCAGCTCTCCTTGTCTAACCTACCGTTGGGCAATTCTGCCAAAAGAAATCCCCTCTCCAGCTTCATTAGCTGTTATGCTTTCTTTGCTTCTTGACATCAGTTGCCCTGCACTTTTCCCTTGCACCGAGCATCTGCAACATCACTTTCTGGTTTTATTGGGGCTGAGGCAGAGATTCCTACATGAAAATCTGATCCTACAGTCTCATTCAGTCAAAACTCCTTTTTTAACTTCCTGCTACGTTTTGTTTCTAACAGGATTTCAGTACTAATCACATACAGGGGATTTCTAAGAGCTCCTTTATGCCCTCAGTTTCCCATAAAACTCAATTACTGAACACTGTTGAGCCTTTTCTCCTTGATGGTATGATGTGTCACCCTCTCTGCTGATGTCAGCTACCATGGATGTACAACTGTTATGGAAAGAAGTTTGCCTACTTGCAGCTAGCACATTTGCAGAAGCCCTGTCTGGGTGGTAGCGTGCACTACAGAGTGGGCTAGCAAGTCCCTGCAGAGAGATGGATTTTCCTAGTCCCAAGTACACCAATAAATATCTTCGTTATATAAACCTGTAATTTTTTTAATGTTCTGCATCGTTTGTGAGTCCAAAGGGTGCAGCATCTGTATTTCCTCTGAATCTACTCTGAGCAACATTGTGCTTACAGCAGCACAGTACTGGTTTTAACAAAACCTTGTGGTATCATCTTGCATTTTCAGACCAGAATTACTTAGAAATATTTCAGAGATATTTATTTTGGGAAGGAAGCATTGGAAGAAACAGAATGCTTTTTCATCAAAAAAAAACCAAGACAATCTTATTCTTAAACAGTTGTCAGGTGTTGTCTTTACCTGTGTAAGTTTCATACTGGAAACTGTAAGATGAGTTTCAGGAGTTGAGGACTCCAAAGAGAAACATAGGTAGTGGCCACTCATAGCCTGAAACTGAATGGAGTTGTTACCAGTTTATGTAGAGTTGTCAGTGTGTGAGTGGCTGCTGTTGCATTTTTGATTTTCCTATTGAAGTAAGAACATTGCAAGAGCAACCAACCCTTTTCATGCCAGGTAGTTCAAAACACTCATGGTTCAAAGACAGGAAAAGGAGTGGTGATGTGATATGGAACAGAGGCAGCACAATGAGGACAGTTGTCCAAGATCAGCACACCAGTACATCAGCAGACCTGTGAATGGAGCATTGAGCTCTGGACTCCCTTGTCTTGTGTTTTACAAAAGTAAATCAGTTATAATATATATGACATTTAAAATACACTAATTTAAAATACTGGGTTTTAACGACATCTTAATGGAGTGAGGTGGTCTGAAAATCTCCAGGAATACTTGGATGTAGTGGTGACAAAGCCTGTAGACTGTCAGCAGTAGAAATACGCTGTGTGTGCAAGGGCCACATTATCCAGAGTTATGGGACATCATGAACAAATATGTGTGACTGTGTATGCATCCGTTTCTCTCTCATGCAAGTCATAAACAGCCACAGAGGAAACACATGGGTTTTTTTTAATCTTCTGCAACTCCTTTGAAATGCTGCTTCAGAATGCAGGCAGATGTGGGTCCGGCCTGCCTAGAGGCACCTGCTCAGCTGACTTACCTAGAGACAGCAATGATACCAGAGTCCAAGGTCTCCAAGGAGGCTGCTGGTTTGGGGTCATCTGATACACACTGCAGCCTGCAGAAGACACTCAAAGCTGGCAGGCAGTCCTAGGTGGCCTCCTGCAACCTTGATTGAAAGCCAGAGAGAAAAAGCCTTTGCATAACAGAGGCAAAGTATCTAACAATGCACTTCTGTATCAAATGCAGGTTGGCTTCAGAGCTACCCAAAATACTGGGCACTTGAGAGTGCCTTCAGAAATGTTAACTGGCTTTGGCCTGAAAGGTGATGATCTTCATTAATTAGTTGAGGGGATGCCTGAGATCCAAATGGTAAAGCAAATGGTCACCTTGACTTTTTTTTGACCATATTTATATAATATGTTATTTCTCAGAAGTGAAGGTTGACAGATCAGCTTTCAGGAGTTTATAACTCACCTTGCCATATTAAAAAGCAAAACAAAACAGAAAAACCCAAAAAGTGTATTAATAAACTTCAGTGATAGATTCTTCTTCTTTTCCTGCAAAAATACAATGTCTATCTCTTGAAAGGTTTTGTCATTGGAGCACATAACATGTAGGAGGGTAGCAACAATATAATATTCATATATAGTTGAAAATTTGAGAATATGTCCTTCCTACGGTAAGAAAAGGGAGGAGAGAGACAGAAGAAAGGAAAGCCTTTGGGCTTTTTTATTGAATAGATGCTGATTTATTTGTGGGGGTTTTTGATAAACACTCAGCTTCTGCATCTACCTTCTGAATATTTGAAAGCAGTTTCAGAAGGTCGTAAATTTCTGTGCTTTTTTAAAATCATATTTGCTTGATTTTTAAAGTAATAAAATAATTCTTACTCGTTTAGAAGCTGACTGTCTTTTCAAGTGACTCTTCTGAAGAGCACTCACTATCCATTCAGGAAAAGATCATGAAAAGCATACCTCTTTCAGTTTCCATTACTTTCAGGGAAAGTTCCTTGGTTATTTTAGTCGGGTTTTTTGCAGAGTATGATATATAGGAAAGTAATATCTGCTCAGACGAGATAGTATAGTGTGCAGTTGGATGGCTACTTTCCAAAATGCTTATTTTATCTTTTTAGTTCTTATAACTTCAGGGGAAAAAACACACCTTGCAAATTCTTCACAGTTTACTGTATAAAAGTGAGAAAGAAAATTGGCTGCTTTCAGAGACTCACAACTTCTGCTTAGGTGTATTCATGTTCAAATATGCATTGTGGGTGTTCCACTTAAGAATAAGACTATTTCTTAAACAGTGGCTGAGATTTTAGCCTTCTTACTTCCATGTGTATACTTCCGTGTATTGACAATGTTTATAAAACCATGACAATATTAAATAGTTATGACTGGAAAATCGCTGGAAAGAAACTAGAATCATAGAATCATAGAAAGTTAGTGGTTGGAAGAGACCCTTAGAGATCATCTAGTCCAACCTCCTTTGCAAAGCAGGATCAGCTAGAGCAGGACACAGAGGACCGTGTCCAGACGGGTTTTGAGTCTCCAGACAAGGAGACTCCTCAACCTCCCTGGGCAGCCTGTGCCAGTGCTCTGTCACCCTCACAGTAAAGAAGTTTCAGCTCATGTTGAGGTGGAACTTACTATATTTCTATGTTCTAATTGCTCATTAAAACTACAGATAATGATGTTTATACAGGAAAACATGCAAGCTACTAAACTCCAATTAAATTCAATAACGCTTAGATGTTAGCCTTCTCTGACATAATCAGATACGGGCATTGTGGGGAAATTCACAACAAAGAAAATAGGCGTTATTATAATTTTCATTACACTTACCTGCTTTGGTTTTTTTGCTAGGACTCTCCTTTGAATGACCATAGGTGTCTCCCTGGCTCACACAAGGAAAGCACAATGACATCTTGATCACGTGAACTGCCTTCTATGTTTAAGCTATATTACTATGTGCCTCACAGTTATGCTGAAGTTGGCCTGCAGAGTCCATTTTTGTTCCGTGTCAACTGGTGGAAATTTTGTCTTTGGCTTCAGCAGAAGGAAGTTTAGGTCTTGTATTAGTTTAATTATTCTTTGACAGCAACATTCACAACAAACACAGCCCTTCATCTTGTGAGCAACTTTCTTACAATCTTACTTAATTTCAGTTTAACAATTCTTATGTTTCCAGTTGGGTTGAGGAGTGTTTCCTTTGCCGTCCTCTTGATTTGGTGTTCTGTGCGTATGTGAACCAAAATATAAGGTGCCAAACTTTGGCTCGGCAGGCATGGATTTCTAGCTAGCTATGTGCCTTTGAATGAAGAATTGCATTTGCTTCTTCCCCCCTTTTCCCTTCCTTGTTTATCTGTCATGACTGTCTCTCACAGCCAATGTGCTCACCACAAAGTGACATAGGACCTGGCCACCTTTGTGGCTGCTAGGGACACCTGTAGTGTACACTGCCTTGAAGTGATGTTCTTGTGTTTCTGCTTAGACTACCCAAGCAGAGAATAAAACAATACAGGATGTCAGGTTTGAATTTTTGATAAAAGAGCTTCACTGTAAGCATTTGTACCTAGGGATTTCTGTCAGAAAATAGCTGTGGGTTTTGTTTTGCTGTCCAAAAAACCTATAATACAAGTTTTCATGTCACAGTATGGGAATCTTGATACTTTCAATTTCTCCACACTACGTTTATTGGGTCTTCTGTTTTGGTTTGTCCCATTAGAGATCTGTGTGTCCTGCTTCACAGGACATCAAAATAGGGATGTAATTCAGCCTTAGCCCTGGCTCAAACAGCATTGAAGAACACAGCCATGAAAAAAGTCAAAACATCTTCCCTAGCACACACGAAACAGAGCTTAGGGCAACAGAAATACTAAGGCAATCAATCAGCTGAAAGCCAGCACTGCTTTAATATTTCCTCTACCTTACAGTACATATCTGAAATTAAAGTTTAGAATTTTCAGGCTTTTTTAAGAATGTATTTGTTTAAATACCAAATTATGCTCATCTTGCTTTTATCTTCACATATATCCAGTAAGTGTGAAAAGTTCATTTTATTGATGTATATGTCCAACTGCAGTGTCACTGGTAGCAAAGCAAAAAAACCCACAATACCCAGGGAACTATAGGCCAACTGCAAATGGTTTCATTTCTGTGTGTAGCAAGGTCATGTGGTGAATCCTCCTGGAAACCATGCTAGGGCGCTTAGAAAATGAGGATGTGATTGGTGACAGACAACATGGCTTTAATAAGGGCAAACCATGACCGATAAATTTGATGGCCTTCTATGATGGGATTACAGTGTTGATGGATAAGGTCAGAGCAACTGATGTTGTCTACATGGACTTGTGCAAAGCATGTGACACTGACCCACATAACATCTTTGTGTCTAGAGACACACAGATTTGACAGATGGACTGCTTACCTGGTAAGAAAGTGGCTAGATGATAACACTCAAAAAGTTACAGTGGACCACTTGATGTCTGTGTGCAGACCAGTGACGAGTGGTATTCTTCAAAGGCTGGTATTGGGACTGATGTTGTTTGGTATCTTAGTTGATGACACAGTGGGCTTCAGTGCACCTGCAGCAAGTTTGCTGAGGATACCAAGCTGTGTGGTGTGGTCAACATGATGGAGGGAAGGTGTGCCATCCAGAGGAACCTGGACAGGCTGAAGAGATGGGCCCATGCAGACCTGATGAAGTCCAACAAATCCAAGTGCAAGGTCCTGCATCTGGGTTGGGACAACCCCTGGTATCAATACAGGCTGGACAATGAGTGGATTGAGAGCAGCCCTGTGGAGAAGGACTCGGGGTGCTGGTGAAGAAAAAGAGACTGTCAATGAGCAGTATGTGCTTACAACCCAGAAAGACAGTTGTATCCTGGACTGCGTTAAGAGAAGTGTGACCAGCAGGTCAAGGGAGTTGATTCTCCTCCTCTACTCTGCTTTTGTGAGACCCCACCTGCCATACACAGTCCAGCTCTGAGGCTCCCACTGTAAGAAAGGAAAACGTGGATCTGTCGGAGCAAGTCCAGAGGAGGGCCATGAAGGTGATGTGGGGCCTGGAGCACCTCCCCTATGAGGGCAGACTGGGAGAGTTGGGGCTGTTCAGCCTGGAGAACAGAAGATTCTGGGGAGACCTTATAGTGGCCTTCCAGTACCTGAAGGGCACCTACAAGAAGGATGGGGATGGACTCTTTGTCAGAGAGTGTGGTGATAGGTCAAGGGGCAATGGTTTCAAACTGAAAGAAGGTAGATTTCCATGTCTGCACTTAGCTCTGTATCAAAAGCACTAATTGATATCTGATTGTAAGGTTCTTTGAAGAAAATCTACATTATCCCTACAGACAGAAAAAAGCTCTTGGAGAAGGATAAAACTCTGAAGCATGTCTTTGCTGCAAAATTAAAACACATTTCCAAAAATTACTATCCATCGGTATGTTAGCACATGTCACTCTATCAAAATTTGTTTCTCACTTAGACAACTATATCTTCCAGTTACCCTTTGTACTGCATTTCTGCAACTGGAAAGGCAACTGAGACTTTACTTCATGATGTCTTGCCCACTCTGTAGGTAACATAAACCAGGTTTGTGATTTAAATACTTGGCACAAAGAACCTCTACTTTACTGGCAAAGCAATCAGTTTCAATGAGATCAAGACAATCAGCAGAATTCCATTTTCCTTCCTTGTGGCTGGTGTGCAAGAGAGAGTGCTGTATTAATTACAAAATTCTGGTGAAGAATCTAAGAACAATTAAAAACATTCTTGCTGGTGTTCTTTCAGTTACATCTGTTGCAGGCTCCATTCAGTTTGGATAGTTTTCCACTGAGCATGGATATTTTCATGAGGTTCAGAAAGGAACCACAGGCCCCCACAAAACCCTGCAGAAATTGGCACACTCGTGTTCCAGCAAGGGCAAAGCTGACTTTTTATAGTCCAAGGGAGACCTTATCACTCTCTACAACTACCTGAAAGGAGGTTGTAGCAAGGTGGAGGTCAATCTCTTCTCCCAAGTAACAAGCAACAGGACAAAAGGAAAAAGCTTCCAGTTGCACCAGGGAAGGTTTAGATTGACTATTAGTGAAGATTTCTTCACTGAAAGGGTTGTTAAACGCTGGAACACTCTGCCCAGGGAAGTGGTAGAGTCACCATCCCTGGAGTTATTTTAAAAACGTTTAGGTGTAGTGCTTGGCAGTGCTAGACTAACAGCTGGACACAATGATCTTAAAAGTCTTCTCCAACATAAACGATTCTACAACTTTATGATTCTTTTCCAATGTCTATTTAAATTTATAGCTCAGGAATATTTTTTTTTAGCTCTGTCAGAAAGTTCTTCTATAGCTTTGTCCTTGGCATTGTGAATGTCCCTGTCTTTGGTCAAAAGCAAGGTTGAATTCTGAAAAAGCAATTTTCCCTTTATCTGTTGTGAGCGGAAGCTGCTGCTGAAAGGAACCTCAGCTTCACCCTCTCTGCATAAGCCTTGTGAGAATGAGAAATAAACACATGTAACTGAATCTTTCTGCTAGTGTGTACAACCAACATATAAAATGTCACGGAGAAAGCCACATCTAGCCTTTAGCATTTCCCCTGAACTGCTGAGGACTGACAAGACAGGAGCACTCTCCTATTGCACTTTATTGGACTCAGCAGAACTTTCTCACCGACATGATGAGTTCTCATCAACAGGATGAGATTATACTGTTGTAGCTGAATGTGTGCACTGAAAGTACATTTCGGAATACTCTTCACCCCTTTTCATTCGCTTATCTGTAATGAAGGGGAAATTTTCAGATAGAAACATCTCTGAAAGATAAGAGCAGTATATGCATTAACACGTCAACATCTGTGGGAAAATGCCAAATTTGCTGTCCTGCTCTGCCTTGGTTTTCGTCATCTTTCACTGCCATACATGACAATGTATACTATGAATTCTCTAGATGTCCTATCTGTGGTTACCTACAACGCAGCACACTCTATTTAGGAGGTCCCACTTAAGATGTCTGTTCTATAAAGCTAAGTGAGATAGAAGTTCGTGATCATGAGAACTTCGATCTCATGATCAAAGAGAACTTTTGCATGTAAGGGGACTGGATGAATAGAAGTGAGAGGCAGAGGACACCAAAGCAATCTCTGAGGGACACACAGGTAGCATATGGTGAACCTAGGATAAGAACCCGTGTGCAATTCCCAGCACAGTATCTGATTCAGTACAGTATACTCTCCCTTTACGTATGTTGTCTAAAGTGGCAAGTTTTTCTTCAGATTCCTTTACAGAAATGTGACTTTAGAGGAGGAAAACTATTGGTCCTCTTAGCAAAGTATCAGAAAAATATCTCAGCATTCCATAAATGAATGCATAAAACATATTTCCTCTACTAAGAAAATACCTTCCAATAGCTGAAGGGATACCTGAAGGGATCCTACAGGAAGACTGAGGAGGGACTTTTTACAAGAGCATCCACTGACAGGACAAGGGGAAATGGGTTTAAGTTGAAGGAGAATAGATTTAGATTAGATCTTAGGAAGAAATTCTTCAGTACAAGGGTGGCAAGACTTTGGAATAAATTGCCCAGAGACGTTGTGGCTGCCCCCTCCCTGCAGGTGTTCAAGGCCAGGTTGGACAGAGCCTTAAGTAGCCTGATCTAGTTGAGAGGCGTCCCTGCCCCTGACAGGGAGGTTGGATTGGATGATCTCTAAGGTCCTTTCCAACTTCAGCCATTCTATGATTCTATGATTCTATGAAAAATCTTACAACTTCTGCAACCTTCTATGACCTGACAGGAGCTGTGACCTATATAGAGTGATATCAGCTCAGTGGCAATCCTGGATGCAGACACGTCTACTGGAAAACAATTTATGAAACAAAAGTACAAGCGTGATATAGTGGTCAGTTCTTGGATCATTTAAAGTAGCTTATTTAATGTTTTACAGATTTGCTTTCTCTGAAATCTTAAGAGTTATAAATAGATATTACTAAACTTTCAAATGGAACAAGTATTAAGGAGAACAATCTAGCTTTCATTTGGCTTTTTTTTTATTGTTGTTACAGGAGATCCCTAGGTTTTTTTACACAGAAATGAAGATTAGTTCAGGCCCAATTTAGCAGCAGCGGAAATCATACTTTCAAAATATAAAAAAATAATTATTTCAGGATTAACCAGAAAACAAGAAGAAAATGGACTTTGAACCCATTTTTCCTGCATGTCATTCTAATGTTATGAAGGCCCAATCAGTTTGCTTCAATTAAAAATGCAGAAGAAATAAAATGAGTGATCAAATTTCAGTGTCCTGACATACTATATACATATATATACACATGTGTATGTTTGTGTGGTTTTGTGCGTATCGTACAATTTTGGAACAATATGTTGTGGAGGTAATTTTGTTGTGAAGACAGTGTCTTTCAACAGGGACTGCAATGTCTGTATGTTGCATTTCAAATCCAGCACCTGCCACTGGCCTTTTGATGAGCAGTTCCCCCTCTTTATGCCTTCATTTTCCCTCTTTCAAATAGAAGATAATGCAACTGTTCTCCTTTATAAAGCCCTTGGAGATTTACTGATGAAAAGTACAGGAGAAGAGCAAGAGAACTTTAATTATTTGATATAATTAAGAACTTAATGAAGTTTAATGCCATGCTGATATAACATTTGCATTCTCTCTGGGTTTTCAGTGCCTGCTTTCCAGCTTATCAAACTGGTGAATAAGGGCTGAAGGAATAATCTGTTGTGAAGAAATAAATAAATTGATGTCTCTGCCTTTCAAAAATCACTAGCAACATTAAACTATACAGGTTGAGGTCATAGTTCTCAGACTACTAGAAACTTTCACTTCCAGCATTCTTGGCAAATGTATGAAATCCCAGGTAGAAAACTTGTGGGAATCCATACTATTGAAAAATGCAGCTGCAGAAGTTAAAGCAGTCCTTTTTGTTTTAAACATAGGCAGCATTGGAGAGACTGGAAGGAAGGGCAGGAACTTGGGTTCCTCATGGAGCTCAGCCCCTTCCTCGGCGTTACCCACAGAGCCTTTGTGGATGTGACTCTTCCCATCGACTCTGAGGGCTACCTCTGCATCAAAGTGGAGCGGGAGATGTTCTTGTTTTAAACCAGTAGCTGAGGCCCGAGAGAGAATAAACAAATCTGCTGACACCTGTAATAAAATCACGAAAGTTGAAACTGCTGTTTTAAAAGCCTGTTTCTCAGTAGGACTTAGGAAATCCATTCTCTGCACAAATAAAATTAATGATACAACTAAGGTGGAAAGCCAAAATTGAAGTATGTAGCTGTACTAGAGCTAATCAAAGTAAACCTCAAGAAAGGAGACTGTTTAGGCAATATTTTGTAGGCACGTGGTGAAGAGTGAGATGAGAATGCTGTTCAGGACCATCTTTGCATTACAAAATGCATAGTCAGAAGAATCTGTAGTTGCCTTGAATCGCAGAGTCATAGAATGGCCTAAATTGGAAGGGACCTAAGAGATTACCTGATCCAACCTCCCTGCCATTGGCAGGGATGCCTCTCAGCTAGACCAAGTTGCTCAAGGCCTTATCCAATCTGGCCTTGAATACCTCCAGGGAGGGGGCATCCACAACTTCTCTGAGCATTCACAACTTCTCTTCTCTTGCTTAAGGCAGAAAAAAAAAAGAAAGTATGACAGTACAGCAGAAGAGAGCTAGCCTTCCTTCAGGTGGAAATACACCTTAAAAGAAGAATCAGACTCTCTGCTGGCAATGCTTTGCAACTTCCACTACTGCCTTGACCAAGCACAGGTGAGGAAATAGCAACAGAAGCAATCTGACAGGAAAAAGAGAAATTGCTGACTGACCCAGTGGTGGGGCAAAGGCTTTGGAGGGGATTGTAGTGATGCAAGAGGTAACCATCTGGTAGCTAGAGACTGTACCTTCCCTGCTCAATTGCTTGGCTTGAGATTACACAACAGTGTTTTCACCAGTTGAAGATAATTCTTACCTACACCAAGGTGGACTGAGGGCTTGCCTTGCAGCTCCTACAGGTGTTACAGCTGTTCCTGAGATGGCTATGTGACTATGCCTCCACTCAGCAATGTGCATTTGGTGGTATTATGAGACTACTGTAAGTGAAACACGCGACAAAGCAGGTAACAGACTGAGCTGCAAAACCTTTCTTTCTTTCGTCTGCACTTTTGGTGTGCAAATGAACCGTTCGCACAGAGGTAAAGCAATGCTGGGTTGCAATTTGTTTATTGGAATCATTGGTATGTGGTCCCACAGTTCATGCTCACTTAATCCATGATCTAAACTTAAATTTTTGCTTCTTTTTATTATGTATCACTTTCTTCCACCCAGATCAAATGTCTGCTTGTTGCTAGCACTCTCATTCTAGTAAGCTCTGAGTGTAGTCACTACTTGTGTCCAACTGACTCTATTTTATCCCTAGAATGATACTCCTGTTGTTTGTGTTGTTATGACTCCAGGATTCGTTCCAACGGGATGACTGAATTTTAGAATAATTGAAAAAAAAATCCAGTTTATTCTAACACTGCTTCTGTTGGTCTTGTAGAAGTCAGGGAAATACACTCTTTCAGTTAGGTCTGTTTATATTGGCAGTTTTCTTAAAGAGTTTTTTGAGCTTTAATGCAGTCTCTGGGATAAATACGTCTCGTTAGTATTATGGTGTCCCTCTTACCGCTCAGTCAGCAAGGAAAGAACTGGTTTTCCAAAATTTCATAGAGTAAACAGATTACTTGGGAAAAACTGGGGGAAATTGTCCTATTGGAAAAAAAAACAAACCCAAAACAAAACAAAAAAAAACCCACCTCTGAAGGACATCATAGGTTTTGTGTGTGTGTGCGTGTGTGTGTGTGTGTGTGTCTGTGTCTGTGTCTGTGTCTGTGTGTCTGTGTGTCTGTGTGTGTCTGTGTGTCTGTGTGTATCACTACGTCTCAGAGAAGTAACTCAAACAGGTGCACAGGGCCCAGGATCACAAGCCTCTCATGCCTGGAGCTTCCATTGAGCACCACCACCCACAAAAGATTTCCAGATTGTGTCATGGAAGTGAGACAGAGTTTCTTGCCAGCAGACAACTTGTCCCCTGTTGTTTCTGCCTTGCACTCCTTGGATAATGTCTTTAGGGGAACAAGTAACAATGATGGAAAACATGCTTTTCAGCTTCTGTTCTCACTACTCTGTCTCTGAAAGAGGGAAAGAGTACTCAAGACCTGGGGCAGCCCTCATTTCCTTCACAGATTTGGGACCTCCCAAGTAGGATGTGGTTTGAAGTGAAACGTAAAAAAAAAAAAAAAAAGAAGGAAATGGGATGTGTGGGAATGACAAGGGAAAAGTAAAAGCTAAAAGGGATAGTTCAAGAGGATATACAAAAAGGCAGGAGAGAGATTTTATTATATTAGAAAAATAAATAACAAATTAAATGTAAATAGCTTTAAAATCATATTATCATGCACATTAATTTCTGTATTTTTTTCTGTGTTTTGGGCTTCTTCAAGCCCATTCTCTTCATAGCTGGAGCCATTCACAGTCTGTGGTGAGGATGTGAGCCACCAGAGCCAATTTCAGTTCCAAATCCAAACATAAGCAATGGCTTGTAAGCTTGCAATTCCTTTGAGGCTCAGCCAACTCCAATTTTCTTTTATTCCTCCAGGGGAAGCATTTTATCTTTGAAGCTACAGTCCAACCCAATGCATTGCAGGATATAGGTTTAGGTTCTCCTTTAGGCTAGCCTGTCCCAGGACATTTTATGCACTGTCTTTTCATATTACACTAATAGAGAAAGAGAGCTCTGACATTCTGAAACTGCAAGTGATGAGGTGAAGTTGGTACTTTAGAAGCCTGGAAAACTTTCAGTTCTCCAAGTCTCTCTGTCTAAATTAACATTTTGAATCAAAAGCATTGTGAATTTAATTACTCCAGATGTTTGAAGGTGCAATATTAATGGTAATTTATCTTCACTTTTTTTTTTTTCCAACATAATCTCGGAATTATGATGAGAAATATGGTTACCAGAGGGTTATTACATACTGTTTTCTTGTTGTCATATGCCACAGGCAAGAACAACACTTTGAAGAGGATTGTTTCTTTCTGAGAACAAAGACAAACTGCTGTAAATTAATTGCTAAGCTGCAGCACAGTAGGTAAAGTAATGGAAAAGTACGGCACTAATGAGTTGTATGAAGTCATCTTGTCTGAAAAATGAGCTTGTTCTAAAAACACTGATAGTCCATTTTAAGTACTTTTCATATAGTGGTACATACGGATCCCGCAGTTTTGGATAAATGCAAAAAGGCTAACCCAACCTTCTACAGACAGATTTCTCAGTAAACAATAAAAATTTGAAAAAAAATTTTAATTTATGTTACTGTCCCAGAGTATTGGAGAGGAAAACAGGCTATCATTTTATGCAAACCTGAGTAGGAAAGAGAAGGATAAAACCAACTTATTCTGAACAGTACAATATCCCTGGGATCTAATACACCTGTAAACCCCCAAGAACCTTCATGATCACAGTACCTTAGTGTTGACCAGAACTTAATAACCCTTGATAAATGTCTGACTGGATGAGCAACATAGTTGGTCAGAAAATGTGGCTGAATGCGGATAGCACTTTTATCTCTTTTCTGTCTTCTTTGTCTTCCAGTAGAGTAAGAACTTTGTAGTGTTCTGTTAAAAGTATTTGGAAAGAAAGAAAGATTGTCAGACAGTCCAATTTAAAAGTCCATATTTTTATAGGTTTAATCCCTGAATTTCAGAGATTTTCAGAACAAATTTTATGGATTTGGAAGTTTCTATTCTCAGTTTCTTTGATGTTGTGAAGGTAAATGTAACTGTCATTGGTGTTCAAACTGAAGGGGAATGTGGACAAGGTGTTTCTGTTTTCTGTTTTCCATTCTCTTTTGATTATCATCTCTTCTTGTAAACATTTTTGAGAGACATATATATAACTGTCTGCATTAAAGCTAACTAAAAATCATCACTTGAGGATGCTTGAATACACCAGAATTCACAAAGGATAATATCTTCAGAAATAAGTAGTGAGTTTTTACTGGTTAAGAGCATGATTTTCAAAAAGCAAGTGCTGAGTTCCTTGAGGGGAACATTTACCTTGTCTTCATCCATCAAACTACCATGAGATTTTGGAATCTAATCTGCAATTATGAATTTCATAGATCTTCTTCCTGTGGATTTTCATCTCATCTCGTTTCTATTTTTCTTCTTCATGAAACAATGGACTGATATGAAAGAAGCAAGAGATGTTTATTATTTTTTTTACATTGACTTCTTTTAATCAAATCAAAATTCTCTTGTCTTCAGGAGATTAGAGAGAAATTATTGAAAAGCAAAACAACAAACCTTTCTGTCTGACCTCCAGTTGTGAATAAGACGCTACAATGGAGATCAGGACTATTTAGTACAAAGACTGATTGTTTCACAGTCTTTACTGAGCACCTGAGGCAAATCAGATAACTTGCTTGGTTGTCACTTACCTCCTACTGTGTTGTGTGCTGAGCACAAGTGGTTATTCCGCTATCTATTGGTATATTCGGGAACATACAACTGTTAATCAAGTTTTAACCAGACTGTAATTTACCCCAATTCTAGGCTCCACAGGTCTATCAGGTGCAGAAAAATCAGCACAGAAAAATGTGCTTAATAGTAGTATTTCCATATACTGCCTTTCATCTAAAGAAATCAAAGTCTTCAGAAACGAATTAGTTTTGCAATACTTCCTGGCATATCTCCTGTACGATTTGTCCTGCTGTAATTAAGGCAGCTTTTCATAAATTGGGATCCTTCATCCCTTCCCACCCCCTGCCAGCTGTGGGGCCCAGATATTTCCACTACGTGTTTTGGCAAAATCTTTCATTGAAATGGTGAAGATTTTGTCTTAAAACTCTCTCTTTCCTCCCACACAACCTGTTATTTAATGTAGTGTTCTACTTTATGCCACTTCTAGAACAGACCATAAATGAAAACTACCACCCTTGTTGTCTTGTCTTTGGATGTGGCAATATATCACCCTCTGAGCTTACCCAACCACACAATTATCCCTAAATTAAAAAAGAGAGAAGGAGAGCAAAGAAAAGCAAGAATGCAGAGTGGGTGGGAACTGGCTGATAGGAAGGCAGCTGGCATATTAAACACAGACAACTGAAGATGGAACGACACACGGGTGCTGCCTTGACAAATCCCTACAGGGGGGAAAATGCCAACTAGATTTCAATGAATAAGCAATTAACATTATATTAGATTACTGCAAATAAACACTGATTTGTTAAGAAGCCAGGCAAATAATTAATATGAAGAACAGAGACCCCCAGATGGGGTAATTTGTGAAAGCTCAAATCAAAGCCATTCTGTCTGGACTGTCAGTTTTACAAAATCAGTATCAGGGTCAGTCAGTATCTGAATATTGTTGGTCTAAATCCATGTGGCCAGATGCTCCATAGAGTTGAATTTGGGTGCATTTCAATTAAATTAGTGCAATTAGGCTGATTTCCACCAGCTGATCTGTCTCTCGAGGCACAATGAGCCTTTTCTGGTTAAATAACACTGCTAGTTAACCTTCTAATCATTTTCAAAATTACAGGAACAAAAAAGAAAGCAAAGGAAACACAGATGCAACAGAAAGGTGTATATGGATGGGCAGCCAGAAGAGCAAGGTCATGAAGTTGATGGATGGTGTCAGGCACTGTCCAATACTATGGCCCTGATTCATTTTGGAGGACCAGGGAATCAGAAGTGAGATGAGTGGGGAAGGAGAATTTAAGGCCAAAGTTCCAGGGAGAATGCATTCCCTTCTCACTTTTTATCCCACTCCAAATCTTGTGTCTCATCATTGTGGGTAAGAAATTTTGGTTTTAGTTCTACCCAAAATCTGATGTTGTAAGTTGAACCGATGACCCCAGGAGCTAGTCACTGGGACAGCTATCTACTTTATTGCTGTCTCTGGGCCTTGAACCAGCTCCAGGTGAGGAAAACCATAGAAGAGAGAGATGATAAAGCTGGCTGAGACAGCTCTTTGCTCTGGGAAAATAGGATGTATCCCTTGGTCCAGAGAAGAAGCTTCTCTCTGTTTTCCGAGACTATAAACAGGTTGGCCAGAAAAGCAGCAAAAAAGGGCAAGTCCTTTTTTTGCCTTGGAATTCTATAGTATTTTGAGAAATTTAATCTGATCTATAAACAAGTCTTCCAGGTGCTGTACTAAAGATTTTATCAGTGTATGACCATTTTAGCTAAAGAACCTTACTTACATCTTTGAGCATGTAATTGAGTCCTGAAACAAGTTCCAAATACATTGTTTGGTTTTAATCTTCTTTCACTTTGGGGAGAAGAACCCAAACCATTCTATGATTCTATGATTCTATAAAACGACACTGAGAATGCAAGCTCTTTGTGCTAGAAAATACATCTCTGTTCACCTCCAGTAGGCGCTGTTGTACAATACTTTTTACATAGGGTATCTCACTGCCCCTATGTGGATGACAAAGAATGGAGGCCATACTGCTTAACTTGTGATAAATAATACTGCGTCAAAATGTCCACTGATTTTGTTTGGCTCCTCTTGAAGCAGCATGTCCTACTGTTTCATCAGGAATAATTCTGGATGGGCCCACTAAATAGCTTTGCTCCAGCTTACGTTGGCCTTCAAGTCACCAGATTTAATTTTGGTTTGGCTTTCATTTACTTGGACTATTTCACTTTATGTTCCTCTCTCCTTCAGAACTGAGGCTGACTAGAACTGTGGGAAAGAAGATAGCATCAGCATAACAAAACTCCTGTGATGAAAGGGTGCAAGCGTTTCCTTAGCCGAATGTTGAATTTGCTAAGTCAAAGCTGAATATATAAGAAAAAGATGCTTCCTTTTTCAAAGCTTTAGCTGCTTTGTCAGACCCTATTACAGAAATGGAATTATGTGCTCTGGCAGAAAGACAGTATTTGGTTACAAATATGAGAGGTCATGAATTTTTCTGAGAAACATCTGTCTATAGGAAACCTATGTGTCATCAAACCCATAACTGATTCAAATTTAAATTTCACTTGACAAAAAAAAAGGTGGGGGGAGAGATAGAGCTTTTGAAGGCACGTACTAACTTTTGGCTAAGAACTGTACTCATTTTTGCAAGTGATTAAACCAAAATTCTGTTGGTGTAATATTTGTTTTGAATTGAGAATTTTTGATATTTAAAAAAAAAGTAAATATTCTCCTTCTAACCTGACTGAGGAAGAGGGAAAAAATTTCAACTGGTGGGATGGGGGCACTATAAAGATATTTTTTCTGTCCTTTTTTATCGGTCCTTTGAAATTGAATGATTATAATACATCACAAAGTAACATAGCTTAGTCCTAGTGCTGATTATATATGGATATAGGTGAAATGCTGTAAATAATGCATACCAGTAGCAAGGTATATATGAAGTGTGGTAAACTGTGGTCAATAGTAAGCCAGACTAGACAACCTTAAATCCTTAATCCTGTTGGTTTTATCTTGTGAAATGAAGACGGATACACACTTTGAGGAAGTGAAACACACAAGAATTACTTCCTTCTCTCTACTATATTAAAGTATAGTCAATGTTACTCTTCAGGGGAGAAACTGTCTGTATCTGTCTCCAGAATAAAACTGTACACACACACAAACAAACAAACAAAGAATTACCACTGGAGAAAAGTGTGCCACAAAACCAAATAATCCTGTATACACACACAAAAAAGTATAACTAGCTTTTCAATGTAAAAACTACTCTTAGATCCTATCAACTCAATTGTAATGCCCTGCTAACTGATGACTTCCACACATTGTGGTAGAGCTGTATTGATTTTTAAAAAAAAATATCCTTCTGATAATGTGTGGGATTTTGCTGTTGAGATATGGTATATGGTTTCACAGCTTATTATATCATCCCGGATATTTCATCAGAATGAACTATGTTCTCATTTACAAAACTATTTGACAAAGACAATGAAATAATCTTTTCCTAGCTTAGAATCCAGGCACAGGCACATGCCTTGAGAAGCAAAAAGATTCATAAACTCCAATAAAAGTGAGGGAGAGTACATTTTAAAACAAGATTAGTGTGAGAATCAGGAAGTTTTCAGTCACTGAGGTGTGAAATTGGACTGTATTTCTGGTACCTGCATGCTGTCATGAGAATTGGGCTGCTTATACCAGAGACAGTCTCAGGAAAAATGACAGCTCTGTTTTTGGTTTTGGTTGTGTTCCTCTCCCACGATTTTGGTGAAACTTTGGAAAACATGAAGCACTGTGGCATTTCTTTTGACCACAGGTTATTAAAAAGCACAGAGAGATATGGAAAGACAAGGCTTTGCCAAAGGGGACTGATGAGAGCAGAGTCTAACTGAGCAGCTTGAAGGACACCTGAGCAGCATGCTCAGATTTGAGCTGAATCCGCACATGGTAATGCCGCCACCCAACATGCCATGTGTGTGAAGCACCATTTCCAAACGTAGCTGTGATCTATAAGGATCACAGGTCTTACGCAACACGGTGGACCTGCTAAAAACTGGGACTGCGTACCATCACGCTTTGTTGGTACTGAAGATAGACCTGACCCCAAAACAGCAGTTTCAGCTTGAGGTTCCTTGCCAGACTGAGCCGAAATGGTGGAAATGAGAGCTCATTCAGAATGACTCACACCATTTTCACTAAGCTGCTTTAAAAATACACTGGGGCCAAGCAGATGTAGCTTCATGGCCCAGGAGGTGGAAATTCTTTCAAATTACCAAGTACTGCCGGGGATAGAGCAGGATTGTTATTAAAAGGAGACATTCACAAATAAGGTTCTATTTTTACAGAGAGCATATGGAAGACTAGAACATATAAATTGAAATAATGGAAATTACAATACAATCTTACTTCCAAGGAAGGTTTGCTCACTTCTGCATGAATCTGTAGATACTATTCTCTCCAGTTGTTGCCTCACTTATGCAGCCAAGGTGGATCTGCTTCCGGTAGGATGCTAAATTTTCTTTTCCCCTGCCCCCAGCTGCAGGTTTCTGTGCTCCTGTGCCAAGAAGTGTGCTTACAGTGGCATGTCCCCACGGACATAAGAGCCATGCCCCTGCCTGGTTATAAATGTACGGGCTTACAGAACAGAATCCCTAAAGAACAGTCCCTGATGCATGTGTATATAAAGCTTTATGTTAGACATGGGCAGAAAACGGAACTTTCATCAAACCTTGATTTCGACAAGAAGAAAGGGATGTGAGACCCTGAATGTGAGATTTCTCTCCATCTTTATACATAAATATCTAATTCTTGTTATTTTCACTCGGCAAGATTTCTGTAGCCTGAGTTATAAGCATCTCTATGCATTTACGTGTATAAATATAAACACCTTCTAGTGTTCATCACTATAGTAGCAGTGACTCACATCTGAGGACAATAACTCTGGAGCGTGAGAGACAGGAAAGACAAATCCTGTTGGTGAAGGTCAAGAGAAAACTCAAATTCAATTAGTATCCAATACCTTCTAGTGGTCATACTTATCTGAAATGAAGGAGCAATGGAAGCTGGTCTAGAAGCAATAGACTCATGGTTAGTCAAGAGAACAAATCTAAGTGGCAGTGGCTATAGGTAGGGAATTTGCCAGTCTTGTAAATTATCATTACTTATTAACTACATTGCAACTATAAGAGATACAACCACATAAAAAGTAATGTGGTTATAGATGCTTCAAGGTTTTTGGGTGGCTATTTTTTTCATTTATCCTGAGATTGCAATGAAACATTTGGAACAGTTTTGCTGCTGTTTCACCCAATACATAGCCATTTAATACCAACCCAGAAACAGCACCATCTAGTGATCCATAGTGTTTTGTACCCCTGGGAAATTAAGTCGACACTGAAAATGGTATTGCAATTAGATATTATGGTAAATTAGTTAATCTGCAAATAATTTGAATTTGTGTAGTAAAATTAAGGTAATACTTCTGAGGCAGTAATAACCATTAACTGTGAAACAAAATAAGTTATTCAGAAAACAGGCATCTTCTTCACTGCAGCAAACATAGTAACATCTCTGAAGCCACTGGAGTCAGAATGTAGGTGGTAATCTGTCATGGGCAAAAGTGATGTGGGACCTGATGGGAGTGAAGTGCTGGATTATAAATTAGACTCATAAACCCTGTGCTAAATTACACTTGCTATTTGTAATGTTAGACAGTGAATTAATCTTTTTTAACAAAGATGGAAAAATCCTTATTCAAATGTAAGGCACCTTTTAAATGTGGAAGTGACCTAGAAGCTTACTTGGAAATCTCCTGGTGAGATATAAGTTCTTACGTTCCTGTTGGACTGTAAATTTAACCTGTAAAAACTAGGTCATCTGATTTTGTTGTAGTTCTTTTGAGGTTATTGCTTTTTCTGACCTAAACTTTTTTTTTTCTCTTTACATATGAGTGCAGAGATGGTCCAGAAGATGCTGCAGGCCATCTATATGTCTATCTTCACTGTTTTAAATAGATATTTGTCCCTGTGGAAGACTTATAGTATTGAAAGAAGGCCTGAAATTCAGGAAAAAAAATGTAGTTTTTACAAAGATAAATAGGATTGACAGGTCTGAAACACAGTTTTTCTACTAGGTCTGACCACCTTCTTAGCTTCTGTTCCTTCCTAGGATTGATACTGTAGCCTACACCATGCAGCCTTTCTGGTTTGTAACTGAGGAGTTACCCACACTCTCATCTATGGTTAAGCATCTGTTGCAGTAGGAGACCCTTCGTATCTGAGTACAGTAATTCTGGAGCACCAGAGGCAGCAAAGACAAAAGTTCAAACCAGTATCCAAGTGGCTTACTTCTACCAAAACAACTTTGAGAAGCCAGCATTTCATTTCCCACAACAAAATTTTCACTACAATTAGTGTAAAGTAATGCAGTCTACTAGACCATTAGAAATGAGAAACACATTACTATGTAAAGGATTTCAAGGCATTCAGTAGTCGAAGACATTAATTTCTACATCGGCCCATGGAAAGATCTTGGTACTCTGTTTTGTTTCCTCTTGAGAGTGATAGGGAGAATTTTTTTTTAGTTTTGAGAGAAATTTCAGGGCCAGAAATCTGAAAAGCCCCCCTAAAAGAGCCGAAAACAAAAAAACAAGCCCCTTGCACACAGCAAACTTCTTATGAAAAATATTGAAGGACAAAGTATGGAAGAAGTCAAGGTAATACCAAGTCAGACCTTTCCTGTGCTTCTTTCTTTTCCTTTCCTTACCCTTTCTAACTGAGAAAACTTTTAAAGCCATTGATTCCAATCTTCTACTTTTACAGTAAATCTTCTTTTTGGCTCACTCTCCTAATCAGCTGGAATGCATTAGCTGAAATCCAAATGTTTCACAATAATAGTTCAGCTTCAGCCATATTTATTTTTCCCAGGGAAGAATTTTAAGTTCAATGAAAATGGCCATTTTCTTTCTGACTGGTCCTTTTGGTCAAAACAATAAAAAGAAAAACTGAATTAATTTGTTCTTCTTGTTTGATCAACTCTTGTTTTGACTCCTTTAATTCAATAAAAGTAAGTTACTGTAAAAGTGATTGTGTAAGTACAGAAAGGATTTGTGATATTCCACTTCTGTGGTACTGTATTGCTGGACAGTTTATACAAAATTATGTAGTCTCCTTCAGTCTGTGTGTTTGCGTCTGTTGATGCTATTTAACCCACACTGTGTTTCGACAACTTATATTTGAACTACAACTTACATATGAAAAATACCACTGTTTCTAGCCGGTGTATGTCACCATAGCGCCCAAATGTTTTACTAAACCTGTAATTTCTTTGCTACATGAAAGCTTCTGCTTGGTTCTTGCATCACAGGCTCCTATTACAAAGTAAGAGGTAGCTGCTCCGAAATTCCTCAGGCGGCCCCAGGGTAAAAGACAGACACTGTGTTCCCCTGCAACACGGGTTGGAAGTCTCTGCTGTAAACACAGGTTTTAAACTCACAGCCTCGGCACCCTGGGGGCAATCTCTGTGTTGTGGGGAGATGGTGGGGTTGTGCCCATGGGGCTTGCAGCTGAGGCTGGAGCCTCAGAAACCGCCTGTGCTCCCTAGCGTGGGGCAGGTGAGCCTGGTGGGGCAGGCCAGGGCTCTGGGACATGCCGTGACACTCTCTCCCAGACCTTGGCACAGGCTGCAGTACACACTTTGGGCATTACAGCAGCATCTGTGGAGGGAAGAAGTCAGGTAAGGACAGGTGACTCCAAGTCCTTTTCCCCTCAGGCAGCCCCAGAGCCACACAGCCCATCGGCCAAGTACAGGCACTTGCCTCCAGTGCTTTTAGGTCTCTTTAGCTGCTTCTGTTTGGAGGTGGTGTCTGCACTAGTGAGTGGAGACATTGAAGAGGGAGACTTGTTTCCAGAGCTGCAATAGGGCTACTGCATGCTCCTTCCACCCAAGGACTGGGGGCAGTGCTCCTGCAAAGCTCAGGGATTTGTATCAGTTTCCACTACAAGAAGTAGAAGTAAAATGTTGCCTTCATTGTTCTTCAAGGAAGTTCCAGAATTGTAGCACTTATTTTTCAAAGCTCTAATTAAAAAAAAACAAAAAAAAAACCCAAAAAAACCCAAACAACAAACAACAGCCAGAATGTTCACTGAAGTTCTGGACCCTAATCAACTCTTTCTTTTTCACCTAATCATCTGACTGCCAGCTTTGATTCCTCTCTTGATGTTCTTTCTTTTTTGAATAGAGAAGAACAATTTAGGCTCCTGTGCTTTTAAATGAACAAGTAAACATAAAGTCTAATATAATTAACTGAGCCAAGAACATGCCTCCCTGTTCAAAGACTAAATTAGGTTGGGAGAAAGTAAGGAAGAAAATCAGTGTGGTCTCATCAGATCTATCTAAATAATAGGTTAAGAAAAGAACAAATTTATAATTAGATGTATTTTTGTTTCACACTCTCTTTACTGGCTTCATAATTTACACTTTGCTTTCATTAAAAATAGACATAGCTGTCAGAGCAGAAGCACACACCCTACACATTCCATACCTGCCCTGAACACACACCCATGTGGGATCACAGTACCCTTGTTGTACATTTAAGCCTTTGTGCCAAACTGTATTCTCATATGCTACAGTTTTAAAACTAGAAGGAACAGCGATCCCTGTCTTGACATCTTTCAATGAATAGGTAAGATATTGATTGTAACTGCAGGGAACTGAGCAATTAAAGCTCAAACTGACATTGGGAGCAAAGCACCAAGTTTTCTGTGTCTTGCTATTCACTGCAAGAATTCACTGTGGAATGGACCTCTGGACCAGCCAATACACAATAGATGTTAAATTTTTAAGCAGCAATCAGATTTTAGTATTCTGATTTAAAGTCCACTGAAGTTTTTCATTGTTGCTTTACACTCATTAGTCTCAAGGATGTGTTCAAAGTCCACTGCCAAAGTCTCGTCTGTTGCTTAGTATTGCTTGACTGGAGATTCATCTTTTGTTTCTTTGTCATTTAGTGTAAGATATTTTGTTCGTCACAAGATTATCAGTGGCTGAAAACTGGATTCTCATATATAACTTGTCTGACAATCACTAACATCAGGAGATACATATACTAGCAACAGTAACACAGATTCTCCTCTGCTACAGAAATTCTTGCTGTGATTATTTCTCCTTTTTCACTTCAATCCTTTATGGATCGTGCATACGCTCACCCCCGATTTCACTGTCTGCCACTTCTATCTATGTCTCAAGAAATAAACATTCTTTCATAGAGTAAAATTATAACATGATGATGGTACCAAATGTGTAAGCATGTGCTTAATTTTAGCAAGTAGCGGTGCTGTTCTTACTGAGACTTAGACCAGATTTAGAATTGAAAAATATGAGTTATGAATATGACCTTCTGCAGAATAAAATGGTGGGCTGTAAAAAAGAACTAAAGATTTTTTTTCTTAGTGTGCTGTGTTCTGCCAGGCACAGAAAAGATGAGTATTGGTTGGAGTTTTATACATTTCAGTAGCAGAACAAGCAACTCAGGTTAATCTGTTTATACTAATGACCTGGTTGAAGCACACCTTCCTATGCAGAAATTCTCTGTGTGAAAAGTGATGCAGGAACATAATAAAGTACAGAAAAGCATTGAGGAAAAGTCAGCTAATAGAAAATAACAAAATAGAAGGTTTGTGCCTCCTAGACAATTTGTGTCACCATGCTATCTCAGTAATTAATGCGGGCAAACAAAACTTCCCTACCCCTGAAGACAGACACAAAAGACTGAAAGGTTTTCAAATGCTCCAGTGAAAGCATCAACAAGAGCACTACAGTTTGCATCAGCTGTGACAAACTGCGCACTCAGTTCTTTCACTCTCTGCCATCACCTGGGAAAACAGTGAGGAGAGATTGATTCTTAATTTTTGGCTATGGTGTTTTTCATTTCCATCCTTGAAGATCCATCCCACCTATTCATCCAGTAGTTCTGTGTCATCCCTGAAGAATGTTCTATAGGTCAGACTGTTTCTTGCATCATGGTGTCTAAACAGCCTTGACACAATAGGATCTGAACCTTGATTAAGTTTTTAGGTAGGAATTTAAAGTTGTGCTGAATGATTTAGTATTGATTGTAACACATTTTTGCCCTTCCATTTTTTGGTTGGTGGGCCTTTGTTGTTTTGTTTGGTTTTTTTCCCTTTATTCAGGTCTCACATTCTTACTAGATATGAGAAGAATAATGTCTCTGAACTGGCCAGAAATTAGTCCATGAATTTCCTTTAAGCCTGCTGCTTCAATCTTCCTTCCTGAATATAGAATCTGGTAAAGGAGCCTCACTCTATGTTTTGCAAAAGGACATGGGCAAAAGTCCAGCATCTGAAAGAGAAAAAAAGAAAGAAAGAAAAGAAAAAACACCCTAGCCTTGTATTTCTTTGACTACAAATGCTCAGGGGAAATTCTGTGAGATTAAAAATACTTCTGATACTAAGCCAAATTGTACAACAGGATTACCTAAAAATGTATTAAAATTTCTAAAGCACCCTGCACATGTTATTTCCTGGAGAGACTGCAAGGAGGAAAGTGGTTAGCAGGTTTTTCTGAAACTCCAGCAGTGTCAAATAAAATAGGCTTTACATTATCCATGAATGCTGAATGTGCCAGGGTTTGAACTGTTCTTTTAAATGTATGTAAAGTTAACAAATGGTTTGGAAACAAAGAAAGAGAGAGCAAGCCAGAACTTCAGTTGGGGTAAATCGGCATTGTCTTCAACTTCTATGGGCTACATCTTAGAAATCTAATATCAAAAAGTTAGTGAAACAAGGCACAGGATATATTATTTGGTAAAAAAATCTATTTCTATTAAGAGTAAACTCTCTGTCCAGGGCTTAGCTAAAAACCCAGTTCTGTTTAGTGATTTTTACTTTCCAGTTTAGCTGCTTCTAAAAGGCTGCACGTTCTGAAGTCAGCAGCATGTTTTTGCAGACAGTGTGTGCTACTGGCAGTGATAACACCTGATGTTTACAGTTACTGCCTGGGACTGGGATGCAGAAAGGCTCTTGCTGGTACTTATTCCCATAGTGACCAAGGCCACTGCTGGCTCTTGCGTGCCACGCTGGGGGTGCCGGACAGTGAGAGGGGTCACAAGGAAGTAAAAGGTTGCGCCTCCGGGGGGTAATAGACAGGAGAGGTGACCAACGAGAGTATTCCATCCCATACACATCATATTTAGTATAACTTGAGTGATCCCGGGAGTTTTGCCCCTTTTTCTGCAATGGCCGGTGTCCAGAGAGGACTCCATCTGACCTCCTGCTTTTGATCCATATCCTGAGTTCCCAAATCCAGCTCCCTGTATCCAGCTCCCGCCTCCGCTGAGCCTGGGGTTTCCCCAGTGCCTCCTGCTCTGCAGCACCAGTGGGGATTGCTGTCAGGGGAGGGAGTCGGGTTTGGTATTGGGCTACTCTCTACAGTTGTATATAGTTCTCTACTTTTATCTTTTCAACATTATTGCCATTATTTTCATTAAAGCTGTTCTAGTTTTATTTCTTCTCTAACCCGTGAGTCTCTCTGCCTCATTCCCTTTTCTCTTCCTGTTTGGGGGGGAGAAGAGGGGGTTAGAGACCGTCTGTCTGCGTTAGTGGCCGGCCCAGCCCTAACCTGTGACGCTCTGATGGATGTTAAAGCTTTCAGTTTGTTTCTAAAACTGAAAATCTGGAGAAGTGTACAACAGAGTTTCACCTGGTTAGCAACTTCATTTCTCCAGCCCTGCCTTCATGCAGCAGAAGCATGCCTATCTTACTTGGAGAATGTAAAGCTAAAGTGATTCTCGCTATCATAGATACTAGTGCACCATGGTCCACTGGACACTAGAGAAGCACATGGGGAGATTTTCCTTTTCCTTTTTTTTTAAATATATATATTTTTGTAGAGGGTTAGAGAATGAAGGCAGGGAAGTGTTTGGATTGCAAAAGTCAACAGACACACATTCATTTCTTCATTTTATAAATTGAGAGACAAGGAAGGTTTGAATTTGATAAACTTGTGATAGAAAGATCTCTCTCCAGGGTTCCTGCATATCAGTCTTAATTCTGAGAAGCTTAGATTACCAGCTTTATTAAGTTTGAGGAGTGAAAGTAATTGATGGCCTCTGTAAAGCCTCTTAGAAACATATTTTCAGCAAGTTTTGTTGGTTTGGTTTCTGATGGAAGCAGATTTTGCTGCAGAAAGTTCTAGGTATTAAATGGGTATGCCTGAGTGACAGCTGGTTTCAAAGTTGGATGAATTTTGCAGATGCAGCTAAGATGCAAAAAAAAAAGACTCTTTGCAAGACTGTTGACAACCCATTCAGTTTTCACTAACTTGTGCAGTTAGGTTTGTAGACACAGGAACTGAATGGTGAGTCAACTCACTGAATTTTACAATTGTTTTATAAACAATAACAGTCTTTGCTTATAGTGCGTTGGAGGTTCCTATCCTTCTCCTTCTCATGAAGGATTCTGAGAAAACTCTGCTAAAATCTTTCCCCTCACCAGCATCTAAAATACTTTTTGGGTGTTAACTAATGGGCAATACTGTACATTTGGCATTTATCTGACTTGGTACTGAGCAGGCTCATGACTGTGCAGTCCAGCTATAAAATAACAAGTGTGTTTACCCATTAGTCTTAGAATTTATTGCCCAGAAAAAAAATTTTAGTTGGAAAGCTCATGAGTGTTTGTGTTTCAGAAGTCTTGGGGTGGCAGCAGAAAGTGGAGAACAGAAGACCAACCATTTACACACGTTTTTTAAAAGAACCATGCAACCACTCTATGCTAAATGAATTATACTACAAGACACGCTGCCTTCATTAAGGAATAGTTCATGAGAATTTATGTTAAATAATAAGAATTAATATACACATATACACACGTGTAAACATTCTGTCTCTGTAAAGCCTGGCTAAATAAGACATCAATGAAATAAAATAACTAAGCAAAACTGAAAATCTCAATGTGTTCTGGAAATAATGTTTTGCAGTCTGAAAACACTCCCTGACTGTTCACATTTACAAAGCTTTTGATTCCAGCTGAACTACTTGCAAAACTACTTAGATACTGGTTTTACTCCCCCACATACAGACCTGCCCAGGCTCTAAAAGTGCCACAACTGTAATCAAAGTAGGTAAAACAGTCCTGGATATATGCCATTGTTTTCTTTTTTCTTTAAAGTTTTTTTTCTCTGAATTGAATGACCATAAAGGGATGTATTTTGAGGTGCATATACCTACCACTCCATGCATTTCTGGAATTTTAGTTTATTTGCTTCTTGCCCCTTCCTCCTTTGATGATCAGTCTGAATTAGGTCTATGCACCAGAATTAGTCTCACACTTCAAGTCTCACACCTGCTGAGGGGGACACTGCGTGCCTCATTGGAAGTAGTACAGCACTTCACCCGCACTTTCTGTGTAACATCCACCATCAGCTGTCTGGTCCCAGTAACACATCTAACAATTTTCCTGGGAGAAAGGATATGAAGCACAACTATTAACACGCTCTGAGCGCTCTTGAACTTCACTGCAACTCGGATTTTGACTGTAATTCCACCTAGACACCTAAGTACAGCGTTGTTGGCAGCTTGACAGATAACTTCAGCTGAAGAGTATTGATTCATAAAAACAACCCACAGAGTGAGAGGCAGGAGGCTTCATGACTGTAGAGGTTTGGGGCTTTTGAAAGGCCATTAATGGATTTTTCTACCAGTTACAAACACTAAGAAGAAATGGATTTGGCATGCTTTGTTTTGTAAAAGAGCAGGTCTGTTATGTGCAAAATAGACAGGACCGACTATCATATGAAAAGGGAAGTGACCTTGGGAAGTTAACACCTAGAAAACAGCAGGAAGAGAAGGGCTTACAGGATAGAACATGATGTTTTAGAATGTCTCACTCCTTTTTTCAGTCACTGAACTCACCCTGAGGATAGAGGATCCCTCCTTAGCACTGGGGTTCAAGTCTCCGTGCTGGTCAGGTACAGGAAACACAATCTTATCTCTTCAGCCTTTAGCCCTATCAGCGGACATTTTCTTTTATGGACATAGAAGAGGGAAACCCACCAGATTAGATTAGTCCGTAAGGCACTTGTTTGAAGTGTGTGAACATACAAAAACACATGAAAGCTGGGCAGATAGCGCACATTTATTCTACATATTTATAATTCAAAAGAAAGGACAACGGTTTAGGGAAGATTAAAGAAAAATCCAACCAAAAAAACCCTGCAACTTTCCCTAGCCCCTCTTAGATCATTTTTGCCCTTCTCTTAACTCTTCCGGACTACTCTTCCTGCACTTCAGAAAGGTGAGTTTTCTCCGTTCTCCATCTTCTTCACAATACAGATAGCTGTAGAAAGGAAAATAAGAAGTATGTCTCTGCTCAATTGCTCTGCCTGGTCACCTTCCTTCAGTATACCAAGTACAGCTGTCAGATGATTGTTCTGCTAAGACAATCTTCACACATGTAGTAGTTTTCTCCCATTAGTTATTAGGGTCAGTGTCTTTTAAATCATCAGCATTTACACCACTTGCTGAGATACTCATTGTACACGCTTGTGGTTCTTCAACTCCTTGTCCAGAGGAAAAGTGAATGCTCCTCAGCCAGAATGGGGTGGAAACTTCGATGAGGATGGACACAGAATTGTCAGACAAAGGCAATGTACTTTACAGAGAGTTCGTCTATTGTCATATTCTATAAATTTGAGTCGTCCAGGTCTAGCCAGAGATGACGTATATTAGGGATGCTTTTGACCCAAAATCCCGCTAGTGCATATGAGGTACAAAAATGTAGAAGTTAAAATCAGCAGTAAATTCCTCCTTTATATCTCAGTGAATGTGTCTAACGTCTGGGTACCTGTACGATATTTGTGAACAAATACTAGCCCTGTATGATCTTTCTCCACAGCACTCATCATTTTACATGTCTATCGTATCTACTCTCCGTTGTCACTTTTTTCAAGAAATCCTTTCAAGAAGTCTTATATTGCTGCTTTTATGAAAGCTATTTCGTATTTTTTACTAACCTCTTTTCTATTTCTGTGTTCTTTCTAGTTCTTCCACAGTGTGGCTCATCTGCATCGTGGATGGTAGCCATTTTAGAGCAGGGGATCCTTTATTCAATTTTTTAATGTAGTGCCATGAATCTTGGACTTTGGGCTTTTAGGCACTTATCATAACACAGGTGCAAGGCGGAGTTGCGCTAATGCCCTGCCGTGATATTAAAACCACTAAGAATGCAAAGATGAAGCTGATATCTCTGGTCGTGCTTTGTGGTAGGTTTTCCATAGCACACCCCTGCATTAAGAGAAGTGAAATAGTTCATGGTGAAGGTGATGGCCAGAGGCTGAAGCAGGGCTGTGGTACGTACAGTGAATCTGTTTACCCAGCGTCCATGAAAACTAGTAGTAGTATATAATTATTTAGTAAGTGCTTCACAAATATTATGTTAACTAACCAGCACATTACTTTATCTGCTAATGAGTAGACTTCCTTGTCATTCAAAGATACACCATAACTTTCCAAACCATATGTTTTCACAATATGATTTTTTTCAGAGGGTGTGTTGCTGTAGTAGAATCTAGGCCAGAAGTAGTCCGTATGGTAATGGACTCTGGCTTCCTGCAGAAGTCAAACCACAGATATTTCTCCAAGTGACTGAACCTCTCTCTCTGGCCATTGGTTACTGAACAAGTGCTTTCTTCTGGGTAAGGCATGCCAACTTCTTCTGAAAATATCACGTGATAGAGAACTTAACGTATCCTGCCGTCATCACCTCCTATTATTGGGTTTCCTTATTTGCAAAATTGCAGGTCTTGCTTTTGGTTGAATTGCATCAGTTGCCAGTTCTACCTACTCAGATGCACTTGGCAAAGTTGCTTCGTAGTTTCAGAGGCTTCTCTGTGTCATGCTAAAACCAAAGTGCTGATCTCTTTTATAGGCTAGTGTATATACTGTTTTTCTGGTTTCCAGTATTAACATACATCTAGCATTTAAATTCTGTTGCCATTCACAGGCATATGTGTGTATCTGTAGCAACCTCAAGAGAAAAGTATGAATCTGTTATAAAATGCTGAAATCGTAACTACCTTATTTTATGCCACCTGTCAAGGTAACCTGGCTTGTCCTAAAACCATTTGGAATACAAACTTTGCGTAGAAACCTGATCCTATATTTTTGTGTTACAAATACCTTTCCATTCCCTCTTTCAGTCTCTTGAGTCTACCCTTGGCTTAAGCTACTTTTTACTGTCACTGCCTGAGCTGCTGCTGACTCAAAATTGTTCTGGTTATGCAGAACAGTGACTCTGTCTTATCTGTATTCAGTGCCAGAATCTCTTCTTAGAATGGAATAAAATTGGAGGCTTTGCTGAGGTCAATGACAATTAGTAGGTATTATTAAAAATGTACAGTTGAAAACACGTAACCAAGGAAAGTGGAAGCAGACTTCCTTGTGTTCATTGATAGCAATTCTGTCTGGGAAAATTCCAGTTCATACCTGGTGGGGAAAAAGAATTTTAAAATTTTGGAGGGGATCAGAAATATTTTGTGTTTAGCATCAGTAGGACATATACCACATTTTAAACTTCTTGAAATATCAATATACTTACTGGCATTTAAAAACAGGGTAGGGATTTCTTCCTTATAACTATCAAAATTGAGAATTTCCATGTTTCTGAATAAGAGGTAAAACATCTGGGAAAGTCAATGTGAAATCATGAAACATGCAGTTTTGGCAACTCCAGTTTATCTTTTGATTAGCTGTTTTACCCAAGTCTGCCATTTACCACAATTTTCATCCTTCAGCTAGAGGATAGCATTTCCCCTACTCAGTACCTCTCATTGCTTTAAATTCAGGTCTCAAAAGCACACATTTTTCAGAGAATGTATTTTTTATCTGCTCACTGTCAACACTGGGGAAAGCAACACTTGGAGTCTTGTTCTTGTTACTAATTACCATAATGAATTAGAATGATCATAGCCCTCTGCAAGGGTGTGAGTTTACCTCACTTCAAGTTCTGAAATCACAGTAAAGCCCCTGTGTGCTCACTGCTTTAAAGGTTTTAACAAACAACAATGAAAATAAGAAGTAATAAATGCATCAGCTCAGACAAGCGTGTAACTTCCTGTAACTTGGGACAAACAAGTCCCTTTGTAGGTGGTCCTTTTACCTGAATGTTGGTGGAGTAAATCTGCCACTTATCTTGATGTTAGAAAGTACCAACTGAATAATTCAGGAAAAGATGAATCAGTAACTCTTTGTTTCATTGTTGTGTTCTCAGCCTCTACTGGCTCCAGGGGGAACTTTGATTGAAAAGTCTGAACATCTGGTACAGCACAGGAGTAACTACTAATGATATGAATTTTTAGTAATGTAGAATGTTTTGTTGGGTTTTTTTAATTCAAGATGATGAGACCACAACAGCGAGCCCAAGTCTTGAAGTCAAATGCCCTCTACTGGCCATGAGTTGATTCTCTTAGAATTAAGGTATTTAGTATGAGAATTTGTTCTAAGCAAAACTCAGTTTTAACTGCAATATTTTTTTCTTTCAGTCGTTTTCCTGTGAAGCTGATCAGATTGTTGAGTGGCTTATGCTATTCCTGGCATCTGATAAATGTGGAGGCTTTTTGCCAAATCTTCATACTATGTGTCTCTCAGGAAAAAAAAGCTAGAAAATTACTGAGGAAAGCAAGCTAGGAAATTAGTAAGAAAGCAGAAAATGTTATAATTTCTGTGACAGTCCAGAAGTGACAGCCCATCCTAAAATCAAGGCCAAGGTATAAAGAATCTATGTAGTATCCCTGCACAAATGTGTCCTGAAAAGTTTGTAACCATGACAGAAAAAGAGAAAATGTCCAGGATGATAACAGAAAAGAACCCTGTGATAAGGTCAGGATTTCAATCAGAATTTTATGTGTTTTCTTCATCTGTGACAAATGAGACAAAGCCAGACTTTAAGGCTCACAAGTTCAGTTAGGGAGGAGAAGGGAGAATGGAAGCATGCTTATTCATGCAGACTGTGAATGTATGAGGGTATTTCCCTTCCTTCACTTATGTGACTTTACCTCCTAACACATTGCCAAAACTTACTACCTCTCTTGCTCCCTCTTTTCCTCCACACACTTTTGGCATGCAGCAGTCTCAACTGTCCAAAGGACAAGAGTGTCACTACAGAGCATCTCATTGAAAGCAGGCAGTTATTTAGTTGATACATGCTCTGCTTGAAATCAAGTGTGCTTTTAAGGAATTTAGGAAATTATGAAATGTAAAGGACTTGAGGATGGATTGTGAGCTTGTAGCCAAAAGCCTGTTTTTCACAGCTTCTGCTGACATTGATTAATTGATCTCTACAGTTTTGTCTATATGCCAGTGTGATTGGAAATTGTAGGCTGGGACATGAAGAGCACACTTGAATCCCCCAGGGTTACAGTTTTAGAACCCTATGTGAGTTACTTGCTCAAACCTGACTCAGTGGATATTAGTGTTATTATTTTCTCCAAAATGGGATTGATATACTCACCTTTCTTCGGCTGCATGGCAACTACATGCATGAAAATAACATTCGTGACAACCACATTCTTGTCTCACACATGTTCAAATACCCTGAACCTTATCAGAGTTCCACACCAGGCTGAAAATCATGAGAAATTCCTTTGGGCGCTACTGCCAAGAGTTTTGACCGAACTTCTGCACTCCTTGTGTTCTGTAGCAGATGGCTGACCTTAGCAAAGGTGCAGCATGTGCTATCTCTGTTCACAGAACCGCAGTGAGGCTGGCAGACTTGATCTTGGGCCATAACCATCCTGGAGAATGCTTACCCAGACGGCTGTCTTCACCTGTGAGGACTGAGCTCATCCGAACTGAGCCATCTCTGATTGGAGACCAGTTTCTTAATTGTTAGGCATGCAACACTAGACCCTGTGAGAGGAGGATTTACTGAGTGGAAAAGGACTGTACCATCCTCATGGACTGTTAGCCCAGCCTGTTAGAGCCTTGTATAACCTGGGAGATACTTCAGGAGAAAGGCTGCACAAAGTTTTCCCTGACAGGGCCTTCAGTGTCCTGTCACATTTGCATAACCAACCTTCGACACAACTGTACTGTCTTGGTTCTTTGATCTGTTTTGGTCTAGTTTTGCCCAGTACAGCTTTGTGTGTGTGGATTTCCCCTTTATTGGATGGGGAAGGGTGTAGGGACTGATCAACAGCCTGTCTTGGACTTCACTAGCGCTCTCAAGGGACAGGCAGTGAGATGATCCTATTCTTGCTGTGCTGACAAAGCAGTCATCAGAGTATGAAAAACTCTTGGAGTGGGAGCAGTGGCTGTCTTACGTTGTCTGTATTTAAGTGTGTGTTATTTTGCTCATGGGTTAAATCTGTTCTTTAATTGTGATTTCTAAAAGCAGGAATGTAGTGGGTTGGGGCTTTTTTTTTTCAGCTGTAAAAGCCAGCCTCCAGAATAACTCGTGAGATTGTTTTCATGGGAAGCAAAGGCGTGTAAAAGCAGATACTATAAGGCAGGATGTGCAGGACAGTGAAGAAGGGAGGAGCTTAAAAGCAGTGCCTGTAGTTTTTCTTTCAGCAGAAGTGCTTTCAGAATGGTACAGAAAAAGGGAGCAAACTTTTTCAGAGTACTATGAACAGGTATCATTCATTACAGGATGTTTTCTTCTTAGGGAGAGAAGCTCCAGTCCTTCTTCTGGCATTGGACCCTGTAGTCAGGCTTGTACACCGTGTGACTGCTGGGGCTCCAACTGAACAAGTCCGTCCCTGTTGAGGTCCTTGGAAATGTAAGTGAACTCCCCACATCAGGTTTGAGGGTCATAAGCCTCAGCTTGGACATAGGTTATATGAGGCTGAGAGCTGACATGCCAGCTCTGTAGAAGAAACCTCCTCAGAATCAGGTCACATATTTCAGGCACTGCCAGAAGGCACAGATGTGTAATTTTACTTTCTAATTTTTTTTTTAAAAAAAAGCTGTTGTTTCACTGTGCTGCCACCCTAACATGCTTTTTCTCGGAAATGACATCTTCACAGTACTTCTTAATGAGGTACACAATCTCCTTGTTCTAGGTTGGTACTGGTGACTCTGTAACAAACAAAAGCATACCCTTTTTCTAGAGCTGGACAAATATGTCAAGGCATGTGACTTGAATAGGGTTCTAAATATAGGTGCACATTACTTTCACCAACAAAAGAAACATGAGGTTGGACCAACGGACACAACACATAATTTTTACTGTACCTATTTCCTGTTCATGTTCTCTTTCGGACTTCAGATGGTAATCTGAGATGAGGAGAGCTGAAGATGGTTTCTGTGACAAATTTCGGCGTCCATCTCTTCTGTGTGGAGACATCTTTTTTCTTTTTTTTTTGTAAACCAGTTAAGGAAGTTTATTCTCTCTTTCCTGTTGCATTTGTGTTTACATCTTAAATTTCTCTTAAGCCTTTCTACACCCTTCCTCTGAGGACCTCAGATTCATTTTTAAGCCTTGGTGTGAACACCTGGTTTATCTGTTCTTTGGCTTAAGAATTTTTCCTGTCTCCAGACTACCACTGTAGAGGAAAACTTGGAGGCACCATTTCTACACAGTCTAAAAGAATACTGCTGCTGCTCTGCAAGCCCTGACCACATGGGCTGGAATTCTTATTTAGAAAAGCTTTCTCTGATACATCACTGTCTGAGCCTGAATTGAATGCATGTAAATATAACCTGCAAGTCAACATTAAAGAAGGAGAAAGCATTTTGATGACAGGCCTTGATCACAGCTGAAAAGGAGATTTGAACTTTCTATGGAAAGAAACAGAGGCATGCTCCAAGTGCCCATGTGGAAGGGGATATTAAAAGGAGAAGGGAAGAAGAAAGAAAGTAGAGGTCATGAATGTGACTCTTCAGGCTAGGGACAGCTTGGAAGGAAAGGGATGGCTACAACTGAATTTACAAGAAAGGATCCTTAAAGGATCAGTCACTTAACCTGAACTCTGCTAGTCAATACCTGTTGATGGTGTAAATTGTCATCAGGTGTGTTCAGTGTTACTGCAGCAAGTGGGCACATGTCATCCTCTGATCTGAAGACAGGTCAGAACAAATTGGCGAGGTTAGATAAAAAATGTAATCCAGGCCACCCTGACATGTCCCCAGCCCCATCTGACAAAGACTCTAGCCCCTCCACACACATTAACTGAGGATATGAAAACTTTTTTTTAATGTCCTAATCCCTCTGATTTGGAGTTGTTGGGGTTTTTTATTTATTTGGTACTACTTGAAAATCGCCAATTCTGGCAGATCCTCCAAAGTCTCAATTTAATCCACAATGGGTTAAATGCCCACTGTGTGGCATTTTACAACACAAAAAGCAGCAGAGTCAGGCAGACTGTGCTCTAGGCATGTAACAGGTATGAGCCAGTATCTCTGAGACAGTAAGAGCACTTTAAGCTTTTGAAACAAAGCCAGACTTTAGTCATTCTTTCCTAAGGCTAATGCTGTGGAGGCAGCCAAGTGCTAGTCCTCGTGCTGTTTTAATTTATCAAGCTGAACATAATAGCTCACACCATCTCTGCTTAAGAGTAGAGGAAGAAAGAGGATGAGGCAATAACAGAAAATCGAAGTACAGAGCCCAAACAAAATGAACATCTTGGTAAAAGGGCATCACTCCAATCTGAAGATTAACCCTCCTGATTTCTCTTAAAATCTCAGTTTGCTGTCTTGTTTTTTTTTTGTTTGGCTTGGTGACTAAGAGCTTCACCCACTGGTGAGAAACTCAGTTCTCTTTGACACATTCTTGATCTGAAAAGGAATAACCTGTGCAAACAGGGGCCATGGCACCCAGTGTCAGATCAGAGTGGGGCCACATTCAGAGAAGGAGCATTGTGGCAGCGTGGAGCAGGTATCAGCCTGCTGTACCCGAGCTGAGTGCTGGCAGGGTGAAGTGTGGAGGAAATAATTTTTCATCAGTGTGCCCCATTACATCCTTGTAGGCAAGCTCTGCTGGACCCACAAAGAAGTGTCATGCATTATCACCTGCTGTCCTCTAGTCAGGGTCCTTGCAGGGGTTGTCTCTCCGAAGGTGGTGCTGGCCAAATAGGGAAGCTTCGCGTAGTTTTATCTACTTCACCAGGGCTTCCTTCAGCCCCACAGCCGTGGACAATCCTGCATTGGGACCAGAAATGCAGACCAGCCAGCTGATAGTCCTTTGCTTCTGTGAGATGGGCTCCCAGACATCACAAAAAAACCATGGATGACATGTGGGCAGGGTTGCAGGGTCTTGGAAATCAATGCCTCTTCCTGCCCGGGAAGCAGTGCCTTCCCAGAAGAGCACTTTGTCTTCTTGAGGAACTGCCACTTCTGACTATCAGCTGCTGCTATGTATGGCTTTCCTGACAGTGGGAGAGCTCCTATGAGAGGGGTTGGTTCTACCCTGTTTTGTCATATACTGTTTTTAAAAAAAGTTGGGTTTTATTTTTAAAAAAAAAATCACGTTGTTAGGGAAGATTACTTCCAAAGATATTTCTTCAAAGCTGATCGTAAGACTCAACATACAATGTGCAGTTATTGGTGAGCAGTATCTGAAATATTAGATCTTTAAGTAAGATCCTGAAATAACTCAGAGGAAAGCAGATTTCTGCAGTTATCCTTACAGGTTAACATCTGTTTAAAATAATCAACAACTAAAGCAAAAATTTCACAGGAATCACGATGTGTGTTAATCAGTGTTAGCATATAACATGGGATAATTAAATTATGTTTACACAAATTATTTTATTATAATGCAAAGTCTTCAGTGATATCACTGTAAATCATTGCTGGGACTTCACTTATCACATGTGTCTGGCTGTTCCTGTGAAAGACAAGGTCTTTAATAATTATAAGTGAAAATAGAGGACAAAGTCTCTACTTCCTCAAATCAGTGCACACTGCAAGCATGGTACTGCCTCATACTGAGCCTTAAAGCAGCCATCCAATGACAAAAAACACTCAATGAGTTGCAACAAATCCAAACCTAAAGAATATGCCAGCAAAAGGATGTTTACATTAAAAATTGTTTACACATTTAGAGAGCTTGGTCTTTACCTTCATCTTGGAAGTGTCATTTCTCTGAGTTTTGCTTTTATTTTTGTGACACTGCGTGGCCCCGGTAACGTGAGGTGAATGTAAGAGCAGTGCGAAGGGCCTAGATCCTTCCAAGCATCACTTGTGGCACTGGCACCATGCCCAGGGACTCATAATCAAAGGTTCAAAGAGTACAAACCATAGGGTGTTGTGCAGGCAACATCAAACAAAGTGTCTGGCACCAGAGAACTCATCTTAAGCCCTTTCATGAAAGTATGCTGTGAAGTGAAAACAGGATGATGTTCCTGACTGACATCTCAGTAAACCTGTATGATTTGCTGTGCGCCTTCAGCATAAAAATGTAGCGAGCATCTTAAATCTCTGACACTAACTTATTCACAAGAAACTTATCTTTATGCAAGATCATTAAAAACATGGAAGCAATAAATAGATGCTAAAAACACATTTTAAGGAACCAAGCCAATTAAACATTATTTAAACAAACAGTGGAATAGCTTTCAAGAGGAGGAAAAATCATCAATACCTGGTGTCTTTTTTTCAATGGAAAGTTGGAAACAGTTGTGCAGGAGACAGGTGATTGTTCTGTAGGTCATCCTGGGTACTTAGGATGGTCTCCTTACAGATTTAAGATTAAGAACTTTATAAATCCTCACTCTTTCTTTATTTTCCACTGTAAACATGGAAAGAAGAGAAAACTCCCATTACAGCTGAGATAGAAATGATACTTCTTTCTAAAAATATTTCATATTTAACCATATTTTTCTGTTTTGCATTGCCTTCAAACCATGTTTAAACATGAAAGGCAGAGGTAGCCACTTTCCCAGTCACAGTGGCCAATAAAAGACAAATAACTACATATTAGGTGTACATTCACATTATAGAGTCTGCCTCCCTTCTTGTGACTTTTGAAAGAAGTCCAAACAGCTTAATTCACACTGCTTTTCTGTAAGACAGCAGTGCAATGAAAAAGTGAAGTATCAGACGCCTAAAAGCTTTACCGAGTCACTTGAGATACTCAAGTGGTACAATTGTACTTGATTGGATAGCTGTATTTTATATGGACATTCTGGAATTCAATTGCCTTTCCTCTGAAACTCTTTAAACAGCTACATGTAAAAGGGCAGCATGAACATTTTGGTCAGCCCTCCACTGTCAGTGACTACTTGTGAAGCTGTAGATTTGTGTCAGAGAAATTGGAGGAGGTTGGGCTCTGGGGAGGCATTTGCTAAAGGTTTGAAGCCACACTGTTGCTGCTGTCTTCTCTTTGGTGTTATCTGCATTTTTGGAAATCATGTGGCTGCTTTCCCATGGAGTAGAGCCAGAACTAATAAACCGTGCTAGAATCCTGGAGGAAGGGGATATAACTGGGCCTCCTAGAGATAAGCCTGGGGGAAACATGCCAGTGTCTGTAGGATGGTGTACTATTGAGGACCCTTACTCTGCCATCTCAATGGACACAGGGGTGGGAGATATATGGGGCAGTAAAGATGCAAGGGTTATTGCTGGGTTAGAAACCATGGAAGCACCTGAGGATGGTCAGGTAGGAATTAGGGCTTCTTCCCACGAAAAGGTGTCGGGACTATTAGGCCAACTGAAATGCATCTACACTAATGCACAAATGATGGGCAACAAAGAGGAGGAGACAGAACCTATGGTGCCTCAGGAAAACCATGATGCAGTATCTACCACAGAACCATGGTGGGATGTCTCACATGACTGGAGTGCTGCAATCAGTGGCTACAAGCTCTTCAAAAGGGATAGACAAGAAAGGAGAGGTGGTGGGGTGTCCGTGTATGTTAAGGACTGTTACGAATGTTTAGAGCTTAATTACAGTGACAATAGTGGTAAGGATCAGGTGGAAGGCCAGCAAGGCTGGTATCACAGAATCGCAGAATCACAGAATGTTAAGAGGTTGGAAGGGACCTCAAAGATCATCTAGTCCATTCTCACCATATCATGGTGAGAATCTGTTATAGACCACCCAATCAGGACAGAAAGGCAGGTGAAACACTCTGTAAGCAGCTGGGGGAAATCTCATGATATTTTGCCCTTGTTCTTGTGGAAACAGAACACAGTAGAGAGGGAACAGTTCCGCAGGTTCCTTGAGTGCATTGAAGATAACTTCCCTAGGCAGCTGGTGAGTGAACCTGACAGGGAAGGCACGCTGCTGGACCTGGTCTTTGTGAATAGAGAAGGACTAGTGAGTGATGTGATCATTGAAGGACATCTAGAGCACAGTAATTATTAAATGATTGAGTCCTCTATTGTTAGAGGAGTAAGGAGGGGGGTGCAGCAGAACTGCCACCTCGGACTTCCATAGGTCAGACTTTGACTTCTTTAGAAGACTGCTCAACAGAGTTCCTTGGGAGGCAGTCCTGAAGGGCATAGGAATCCAGGAAGGCTGGACACTTTTCAAGAAGGAAGTCTTAAAGGGACAGAAGCAGGCCATTCCCACGTGCTGTAAGACAAGCTGGAAACGAAGACTGGCCTGGCTGAAGAGTGAGCTTTGGCTACAATTCAGGCAAAAAGGGGAAAGTTTATGGCCTTTGGAAGAAGGGCAGGCCACACACAAAAGCTACAAAGGTGTTGTGAGGCTATGCAGGGAGAAAATTAGAAAGTCCAAAGCCCAGCTAGAAATTAATCTAGCTTCTGCTATAAAAGACGACAAGAAATCTTTCTATAAATACATCAGCAACAAAAGAAAGACCAGGGAGAGCCTCCATCCTCTATTAGATGCAGGAGGAAACATTGTGACTAAGGATGAGGAAAAGGCTGAGGTGCTTAATGCTTTCTTTGCCTGTCTCTAGTGATAGGACCAGTTGTAGTCTGGGAATCCAGCTCCTTGAGCTCAGAGCAGAATGATCCCCCCACAATCCAATCAACGACCTGCTGCACCACACAGATGTACACAAGTCTACGGTACTACGGTCCACTAAACAGTTCTGAGAGAGCTGGCAGAGGTGCTCACCAAGCCACTTCCCATCATTTATTAGCAGTTGTGGCTGACCAGGTTGGCCCCAGGATATTGTAAGTTACGCACTGTGACATCCATCTACAAGAAGGGCCAGAAGGAAACTACAGGCCTCTCAGTTTGACTTTGGTGCCAGGGAAGCTGATGGAGCAGATCACGCAGTACATCCAGGACAACCAGTCTGCATGGGTTTATGAAAGGCAGGTCCAGCATGACTAACCTAATCTCCTGCTGCAACATGGTCACTCACTTAATGGATGAGTGAGAGGCTGTGGATGTTGTATATCTGGATTTTAGTAAAGCCTTTGACACTGTTTCCCACAGTGTTCTCCTGGAGAAACTGGCTCTTCATGGCTTGAATGAACATACACTTTGCTGGATGAAAAACTGTCTGGATGGCCAGGCTGAAAGAGTGATGATGAATGGAGATAAATCCAGTTGATGGCTGGTCACAAGGGACGTTCCTCAGGGCCCAGTACTGGGGACAGTTCTTGTTCAACATCTGTATCAATGATCTGGATGAGGGGATCAAGTGCACTTTCACAAAGTTTGCATATGACACCAAGCTAGGTGGAAGTGCTGATCTACCTGAGGCTCTACAGAGGATGTAGACAGACTGGATCACTGGGCCAAGACCAATTACATGAGTTTCAATAAGGCCATGTGCTGGGTCCTGCACGTTGGCCACAACAACCCAAGCAGCGCTACAGGCTTGGGGAGGAGTGGCTGGAGAGCTGCCAGGCAGAGAGGGGCCTGGGGGTGTTGATGGACAGCCGGCTGAACATGAGCCAGCAGTGTGCCCAGGTGGCCAAGAATGCCAATGGCATCCTGGCCTGTGTCTGGAATGGTGTTGTCAGCAGGAGTAGGGAAGTGATTGTCCCCCTGTACTCAGCACTGCTGAGGCCGCAACTCAAATCTTGTGTCCAGTTTTGGGCCCCTCACTACAAGAAGGACATTGAGGTACTACAGTGCATCCAAAGAAGGGCAATGAAGCTGTTGAAGGGTCTAGAGCACAAGTCTTATGAGGAGTGTCTGAGAGAACTGGAGTTGTTTAGCCTGGAGAAGGCCTAGGCAAGACCTTATCATTCTCTACAACTACCTTAAAGGGAGTTGTAGAGTGGTGGTGATCAGTCTGTTCAACCAAGTAACAAGTGATAACATGAGAGGAAATGGCCCCAAGTTAGGTCAAGAGAAGTTTAGATTGCATATTAGGAAGAATTTCTTTACTGAAAGCGTTATCAGGCATTGGAACAGGTTGCCCAGGGCAGTGGTGGAATTCCTATCACTGGAGGTATTTCGGAGTCATGTAGACACAGTGCTTGGGGATATGGTTGGACTCGATGATCTTAAAGGTCTTTTCCAATTTGGGCAATTCTGTGATGCTGTGATTCCACATAACCACACTAACTCCACACAGAACTACAAGTGGTCCAGAGAGCCTTGAAAAACTATTTCCAGTGTTTTCTCCTGAAGGTAGCTCAGCAGCACACAAACCAGAATGCACAACCAAAAACAGGCCAGCCAGGGTCAAATCATGGGATAACTCAAAGCAGGGGTCTGTGGAATGAAAATGGAGTCTGTTTTGAAAGCCAGCACTAGACAAGAGCCTCTGCCTCTCACCTTGAATGCAGACAAAGAAGGAAGGCAGCAATTTTTCATGCACCTAGTTTGCCAAAAACTCCAAGCTAACTCTGCAACTAAGAACCAGCTGAGTACATTAGCTCCAGCACAGATCTTAACCAATTCAAAGTGCATTCTTGGCCTCAAGGCCCTATGAATTTCTTGTGGGGTTTGTTTGGAATAGGACAGAGGAGATTCAGGGGGGACCTTATCACTCTCTACAACTACCTGAGGGGAGGTTTTAGTCAGGCGGGGGTTGGGTTCTTCTCCCGGGCAACTAGTGACAGGACAAGAGGGCATGGCCTGAAACTGTGTCAGGGGAGGTTTAGATTAGATATCAAGAAGCACTTCCTTATGGAGAGGGTCCTGATGTCTAAATTGGAAAGACATGGCTTTGATGGATGGATCACTAAGTGGACAAGGAATTGGTTAGGTGGCCACTCTCAAAGAGCTGCAATCAATGGGCCAATGTCCAAATGGAGACCCGTGATGAGTGGCATTCCTTGGGGGATAGTCCTGGGACCAGTGCTGTTTAACATCTGTGTCAGTGACTTGGACAGTGGGACTGAGTGCACCCTCAGCAAGTTTGCCAACAACACCAAACTCTGTGGAGTGGTTGACACGCTGGAGGGAAGAGATGCCATCCAAAGGGACCTGGACAGGCTGGAGAGGTGAGCCTGTGCAAACCTCGTGAAGTTTAACAAGACCAAGAGCAAGGTCCAGCACCCTGGTCGGGGCAATCCCAAGCACAAATGCTGGCTGGATGATGAGTGAAATGAGACCAGCTCTGTGGAAAAGGACTTGAAGTTGCTGGTTGATGAAGTGCTTAACATGAGCCAGCAATGTGTGCTGGTATCCCAGAAAGCCAATTTCATCCTGGGCTGCACCAAAAGAAGTGTGGCCAGCAGGTCAAGAGAGGTGATTCTGCCCCTCTACTCTACTTTGGTGAGAACCCACCTGGAGTACTGTGTCTAACTCTGAAGCACCCAACACTAGAAGGACATGGACCTGTTGGAGTAGGTTCAGAGGAGGACCGCGAAGATGATTAGGGGGCTGGAACCACCCTCTAAGGAGGACAGACTGAGAGAGATGGGGTTGCTCAGACTGGAGAACAGAAGGCACTGGGAACATAGTATTTAATTCAAAATTGAATGTAAGCTGTCATTATTCAAATAAGGGAACAAGTTATTTTCCTTCCAGTTTGCATTTTATACCATTTTCCACTGGGACAGAGAGAGAAAACAACTAAATAAAATACAAAATAGGACTATTACTGGGGCCCTGGTTTAGCAACTACATCCTTTGCCTCACCACCTCTTCACCTGGCTCAAGCGGCAGCCAGCAAATCAGCCAAGGACTTTCTTATGACCCATTTCCACCCTATTTAATGGCTTCTTATTACACCTACAGACCAGAAACATTTGGGTTTATTTTTATAACAGTGTACATATTGTGTGCAAAGTAAAATACACTTCTCAAAATTGTCTTCTACAAAACACTGCTCGTTGTGACAGTGTGGTGGAAACCAAGGGAACGTGCCAAAGAAGAAACAGACACAGAGGCAAGGAAATCAACTAAATAAAATGAGGAGGTGGAAATGTTTTCAGTGGGAAGGAGAAACCTAAAATATATGAGAGAAAGAGTTTTATCATCATCATCATCATCATCATCATCATAATCTGTTGCATTGGGATTGTTCTGGCTTTTTAAGAGAAAACTAGACTGCCTTGTTAGAATGCCTACTTTCTTTTCTGTGGGTGAGGGGTGACAAGAAAGAGAGACTATCTAGTAGGAGTTCAAAACCACAAAACCCTAGAAGATTTTAATATACTCTTTGATATCACACAGCTTTGAAGAAAGTTTAGCCTGATGAATTTATTACTGTAGCTTATGTATTACAGAAACCAAGAGAAACTTCAGGAGCTGTGGAACATCAGACTGCTTGTCAAGAATTCCTGGCATTGAAAGCACCTCTGTCCTGTGTTAGTAGTTTAAGCTCAGAAGAAGACCCATCTCTATGGCAACTGTTTTTATCCACTGTTTGGAGAATGTTTTGACCTTATGATAACAATTTTTTACTGACAAAACATGCAGATAGTGTCTATTATTCTTAGAAAAAAAATACTGGTACAATGTTTCTGGAGTGGACATAGTTTTCGCCCAGTCAGCAAGGAAGGCAGACAGAAGGGGTTCAGGTCTGTCAGCACCTCTTTAAGGAGACATGTCCATGCTAATATCAAGCCAAGCAATGATTCAGCTAAGATAATGGCTGTGATGACTTTGTTGGGTAAGTGCAACAGTGCAGAACAAACGCCAAGTTCAGCGAAGTCTCGCTGTACCTGTGGCAAGAACAGGCAAGGGATAGTCAATGTGAAGAAAGGAGAAGTCCATCTGGTTTTCCTGCTCAGGTGATAGCGAGCACTGAGTTACCTGTTTCATAAGGGGATCTGGGCAACCATTTTCTCACCAGGACCATAGTTGGCTGTTTATTGCTTTTTCAGTTATATCCAAAATGAAAGTGAAGCAGTATTGCAAGGGAGAGTTCTTTTGCAATTTCAAATTCAGTTTTACAAATCTAAGTGGGTTTCAGCAATACAGCTAGGGATAAACTCTGGTAATCTGGACAACAAGAATCACAACAAGCAAGTGAAGCCATATCAAGGTCAATAGTTATAAACAAAGAATTATTTTGGGTTGTTACTTTATTTTTTACATATTTTTATATATATATATACATACATACATACACAGAAGTAACATTGGAATGTATATAACTAAAATAACTGGCACTGGATTAGCTCAAGTTCACCCACCTTTCTCTGTGTAGGAATATTGTAATACATAGCTTCTGTGATGCTGTTAGGTCTAGACAAATAAATTATTTTTAAAAATTTAGAGTCCTTTATTATTATCTGAAAGATATATTGTGGCATGACAACAATAACTTTGGAACAATTTTAAGACCAAATTTATTACGTAAAAAGTGTGAATGGTTTCCATGTTCATAGTCTGAAAACTTCAGTCAAGATAACTGGAACTCTAAAGCATAAGATGTGAATTTCTATGTTAGTTCATGAAACCTTGGTAAGTAGAGATTTTTTGAGGGTACAAGAGCATTGTTAAAGATCTCTGTGATTTTTCACTTAAAAAGTCCTTTAGCTTCCCAGAGGATGTTTTGAAGGGTGAAGAACAAACAAGGGGGCAAGAAGAAAGAAGACTCAGGAATATAAGTATGGGTATATCTGTTACTAAATATACGTATACATATATATGTCACGAATATACACTTATGCTTTCATTTAACGCTGGAGGGAATTGTAATGCCTTTTTACAAACTTTCTCTTATAGTTTCAACAATACCTTTGTATTAAGAATAAATTAGTGATATTAAAACAGAATGCAGAATATAGAGCATGACTTTTTCAAGGTGAACTGTAGTTTACCCAGATTTATGTGAACTGCACCATTTTCAAGCTATATATACCTAGTTCCCAGAAAATGGAAAGATGTCTTTAAAACAGAATCATTTTTCTTCCCCATCCAAGTTTTCCATATCTGAAAGAGACTTCTGTGCAATGCAAACTCCTAAACAAAAAAAATCTATAAGATGGAGAAAATGTTTCAATGTGGGGTAGTCATAACAAAAATTGTGCTTCTGAGTGCTCCAAACCTGTAGCAGGCCTCTTTACATAGTTGAGTTTTTCTTGCACTCTTTCAAGCATCACAGCCCTTAGGCTAAGCTGGTACATGAGGCTTCTCCAGCAAACCAGAGTAAAACCAGTTTATTGTGATCCCAGAGGATGACACACAGTAATGTAGTCCCTTACAGGTTTAGGAACATGTCCAGTGCTGCGCATCATAGGAGCTTAAAGACATCCGTCAACTGAGCTATATCTCTTCGCCAGTTCTTGCATGAACTTTTTTTTTTAATGCAGCAAGAAAACCCAGGTATGCCAAAGGCTTAGAGGATCCAACAGGATTCTTGAGAATGGTTGAGAATTTTTGATTTTCTCTTCATCTAAAATGAAAACTGCCCATCAAACAGATCAAGACTATTTTACTAATCCTCACAGCTTCAAACAAGGGTCTCGCTAGCAGTCTGGTTTGGGCAGTATCAAGTGCTCCATGAAATAATTTTTCTGACTTCTCATGTAGATTTTTCAGTCCTTAGTATACTTCATATACACGGCTTAAGACTTTTTTTTCAGACATTATCACAGAGCAAGATTGGAGGAACACCAGTCTTCACCACAGGCCTGTCCTATATATTTTGTCACATTCAGAGATGTTTCTTTTTCTTGATAGTTAGGATTTGGTACACTATGTTTTCTTCTTAACTCTGTCACTGATACAGCATGCAATTTCAGTCAAGTGTTTAGTATTTTACTTCTGTAGACTGTAAGCGAATCTTTTAACTTGATCTTTGGGGGTGGGAGGTGTTAAGGTCTCATAAGAATCTTCAGCTTTCTAGCATCCTCGCAGGATTTATAAAATTTAAAGTGTGGTTTAGACTGCAGGTTGTAAAATTCCAAGCAACAAGAGGAGCAAAGTCCTTCTCTGACCTGCAGCTCAGTTTTTCTATAAGCCTTCCATTCTATAAGCTTTCCATTCTGCAAAAATGCTAGTTAGGTCACCACTCTACGATAGCAGTTCCAGGTCAGCAAGTATATTAGAGCATGCCAGTCTGTGGAGAAGTTTTCTCAGATTTCACTGTTTCCTGAGTTTTCTTCTGTCAGCTTTAAAGTCTATCACAGTTGTAATGGCCTGGAAGGAGGAGTGGAATGGTAGTGGAAGAACTAACATGATGCTGAAAATGCCAAGCAGTCCATCAAGGCTCCAACTATAGTACAGTTTGTTTTATCCTGGAAGGCTCTTTCACAGATTTCACTGTTGTAAATCCCTTGCTTATTGACATCCTTAATGTTTTTCCACTTGCTTTGAACCAATTTCTGTATACCCGCTGTCACTCATGATCTGCCTTGGGCCATATCCTTGTGACTTCAACAGAAAAAACAAATCTTTCAGGAGCACAAGCACAGAATTCAAATATGTTGACTAAGAGTCAGTCTGCAATTGGAATAAATCGTGTTTCATTTCATGCTTACTCCAATCCATTAGTTTTTGCTTGGAGTTAAATATCGGTTACAATAAGTAAACACAGGAAAACCCAGCACCAGTAGTTTGTAGTTTTTTCTACAATGAATACTAAAGACCTTTGTCCATTTTCAGATACAAAACATGCACTTAGGCAATGTGACATACAGTGGACTTTCTGAATGTCAACAAAGAAAGAGAGAAAGTGAAGAAGAAAGAAAAATAGAAAGAAAAAGAAAATAACAGTAATAGAAAACTAAGAACTTTTTGCTGCAGTTGCAAAGATATCCTGACCTTTCGTGAGCCTCCAGAAGGACTTACATGTTTAGCTGTCAGTATGTAAATATACAAAACATTATACAGAGTATAAATTAAATCAAGGTCAGGCTGGAAGTGCTTAGAGTGAAAGAAAATCTGACAGCATCTGTGTGCCTGAATAGCTGTTCTTTTTTAGGTGAATTAAAAATAATCTTCCTTGCAGCCTGAAGGACCGAGCTGTAGAGATGCAGGTACTTTCAGCCAGCCTCTGATAGCATGTTTAATTTGGAAATTGTGAAGAAGTTCTATGAGCAAATAATTATTTTCTTCCATCGTGGCAATTGTTTTTATTTCTGAACTGAACATGTTGATTTCTGAACTGGAAGTAGGGATGGGAGGAAGCAAGGAGAGTGTTTTCTGACAAAAAATTACAAAAATCACCATGCTTATTACTAACATCTTCGAAAAAGCAGAACTGTTGTTTGGACATGCTGCAATTTCATTGGCTGTGTTTCTCAACAGTGTCAGTTTCATTAATCAGGTACTTTGATGTTGGTCTTCTTTGCTATCAGTTTGTATGGATAAAGAGAGCTTACTGACAATCACTTTCTTGTGAGGTCTATAAAACTCAGTAGAGTTAAGTGTGCAAACAGATCACGTGCTTGTTTCCTTTGTCATTGAAATGCATGTGGGAGGGGTATTTGTTTTATAATGATGTATAAACATTAAAACATAAGTATTTAATTCCTGTATTTATTTTCATAGCATCACAACTCCTGTAAACCTGAACAGTAGTTGTTTCTACATTTCTGGAGACCCACAGGCCTTCCCTACTCTATTGGTCTTACTCTTCGGTTGCCACCTGCATGTAACGATAGTGCTATCACCAAATTGTTAACAACATGCACATCACTTCCTTCTGTTCATCACATCAGTACCACTGGTTGCTGGCCCAGTTTCAGCCCTTGCCCAGCATGCCATTGTACTCTTGCTGTCAGCAGGCTGTGTTCTGGTGTCAGAGGCTGACTCACAGTTTCAGTGATCAGTGCGGGATAATGCACATCTTAAAGACATTACATTTCTGATTGAGTAACTAGGGCCTAGTTGGATCCTAGATAGTGTTCAAGAGGAAGGCTCAGGATGGTAGAAACTGTGCTGTGAATGCACAGACAGAGGGCTGAACTTCAGGACAAACTATTCGGTGTGTTGCTTTCATCCTCCGTCAAAAAACACAGTCAGAAACAGAAAAGTTATTCATATTTTAGTAATGTATCTCACAAAGCCTCAGAGCCCTGTCCCACACTAAACAGTTGTTTTGTTTGCCAGTACTCTGTCGGACCTGTGTTTCTGGCTGACAACCTGGAAATGCAGGGCTCTGACCAAATGTTGAACAAAAAGTTGAAACACAAGAGGGAAGGTATGAATTTCAATGGACCAATGTATTTTATCCTTCACTGTGTTTCTGTAATAGTCCCTTCAGCTGCTGCTTTACCTTAAGAACTGGTTTCTTCTGTCCTTTTTAGGCATGAGAATTACGTTCTACATGAAGTAATTATTGAGGACAATGTGGTCTACCTCCAAGGCACTGTTGTTCTGAAAAGCTTGATTTCTGAATGTAGCTGATATTTTTCTCACACAGAGATGTGCAGAAATAGACAACAGGAGAAACAGTGCATTCTGCACTTTTCAAATGGTAGGCCATGGAAGTTAGGTAATGGAAGCACATGGGTGTTTGCTGCATCTTATAAACACAAAGTACACAGGTTTCCTAAGGCAAATCGGCTGTAAGTGTGTATGTGGGATGCATGCGTGATTTTTAGCTGTCAGTCCTTCCTGTGAAATCTGCGCTTGTGTTAGAAAACATTCCCAGCTATGGGGAGGAAAAGACAAACTAAAACTGATTTCCCTCCCACCATCACAACCACAATGAATCAAAAGGGCAGGTCCTGTTTGCATTCTGGCAGCCAGCCACAGCACTTGATAGTGCTGTGACAGGCTGATTTCACAAACCGTTTTTACCTATGAAAGGCTGCAAGAAGAATCACTGAGTACAATCCCAAAACAAGCTCAGTCAGCCTAACCAGCCCTTCTCTTCCCTCTCTTTCAGCTTTACGCTTGTGTAACATGTTCTTGCTCTACCAAAATGAGGGGGTTTTTTGCATTCATTATTTGTAAATACACATAGTAAAATTGGCTAAAAATGTCTGTGTGGGGAACAGTGTGTAATTTTCATGACCCCGACTTCACCAAATTACACCTGGTTTATACCCTCAGGGATTTATTTTGAGCCATCAACACCACTGTTCATGGGGAGGGTGCAATTGATGATATTTACAGTATTTCTTTTTTGGTAGAAAGAGAATATACAGATAAATCTCATCTGAGCAGGAACAGAATTCACTTTTGAAGATCTGCTTGAAAATTGTATCAACTACTGAATTGTCCTAGGTGAATTTTTGCTTGTCTTCATTTCTGTCTCACATTCAGGAAGACAGAAATGTTTTGCCTACTTGAGCTAGAAGAATGAATAGGCAAATATAAAGAGTAAATTCCTGATGAACTAATAAAAATAAAAAATAATAATAAAAGACCAAACCACAAGGCTACAAAGAAGAAACAAATAGAACTAACGTGACTTTACAAACGGCACAGCTGCCATCAACTTCAAGTCATTTGGTCATGCTCTCTGACACATTTTTCTTCTTTGCCCTGCCATGAATATTCAAATCATTAATTATTTTCTTCTCTGATAAGAGTTTCCATTGACCAATAGTTATTTACTGTTTTACGCACCATGTCTCCCAGGGTACAGGTGAATCATAAAGTATCAAATTAGACATCTCACACGGAAGCATCACAGAAAGTTCAAAGTGTGTTTATGTAGAAGATGGTTAAGAAATGCTTTGCAAGGAATTTACCACAGCATTTTCATATGGTTTATTAAGATCCATGGCTCGTAATCAGGCAGCGTGGCTTTGATTGTGGGACGGCATGCTGTGTTACTGTGCTGTAATCACAAGAAGAGTCTGTTCCAGAGATTGCTCCTGAAGAAATGTTGTGATGAAACTCAAAGGAGTTTTGTCTCAGAAAGTAGCCATCTCTTCACCATGACCTCATACAGCACTGCAAAGGTGATCCAACCTCTTAGGGGTAGGAGGCCTTGCTTTTCCCTCCGGTTCACTCAAATACAAAATATTAAAGAAAACAGCTGCAGTTTGACTTGATTCACATTTTAATGTGGCAAGGACGATGAGAGTTTCTTCACTCAGATAAGTTAGATTTTTCCTTACTTACAAGGGGAAACAGAGGTTCTGCCTATATGCTGTTTGTTGTAGGCCTGAAAAACATGAGAAGAAAAATGCTGAGGCAATATTGACGGCTTGTGTGCCTGGACATCCCAAACACCACAGCCCACATCTTTTTATGTATCAGAATGTTCTCCTAGAAAAAGAAATTGTAGACTAACATTTCTCATAGAGTACTCAACAGCTGCGTAAGTCTTCTAGGCAAAAAAAATACAGAAAGGACAGAATCTGATCTCTTACCCATACTGTTTCTTGGGAAATGACAAGTGCATTTCCTGGACTGCAAAGTCTGTCAAAGGCAAAAGGCATGGCAAACAGTCTCATCATGAACTGTCCTTAAGAGAAGTGAGGGAGGGAAAGCAGAGATGTATTCAAACAGAGTCCTCCAGAAACAGGCTGCAAACCTTCAAATAATGTTCCAAAGTTATAAATCAAATGAGACACGGAAAACAAAAAACAAACCCAGGAATTTGCAAATTCAGCAAAGCAACTCTCGGTTGATATTCAGTATCATCTCTTCCAGAGATGGAGGGAGGGGAGAGGGCATGTAACAGAAAGGGCCAAAGGAAAGGAAATGGGAATTTGGTCCTTAGTGTTTCTCTGGGGACTGTTGCAGTTAGACTCCATGCTCTCAGCACATGAACTGCTTTACTATGGGCAAATGTTTTCTAAGCCTCGAGGGGCAAACCATATTTCAACAAGACAGTGAGGTAATGTAAGAGAACAACAAATATCTTATAAAAGCAGTGTGCTTTGTGTGCTCTGTTATCTATGACACTGGGGTTCTCCTGGCATTGTCACTGGGCGTTTCTATGCTCTGTGGCAAATTTGTTCTCTTACATGGGCCTCAGCTTCCTGTACACCTTTGGCAATATTAATTTCCATGTTATTGTTGCAGACTGAACTGTCTTCCCCACCATAGCATCCTCTACAAAGATTTGCATTCTGATGTCAGACAAACTAGATTTGTGATTATCCTGTCATGGATTAAACCAGTCCATGCTGTTGGGTTATGCAGATTTAGCTAGCTTTATGCAAATAGCATGATCCAGAGATGAGCCTGCTCAGAGATTAATGAAGGGCTATTTGCTATGTCTACACAGCTGAGCAGTGAGTGCCAGGAATCTGGCATGTCCACTTCTCGGCATTCCATAAGGAGAGAGCTTAGACTACTAAAACAATAATTTGAATTGCTCTTCTTGTGTGGAGCTGCAAACTGTGGTAAGGCTACTTGCAGTGTCAGATTACGGTTAAACTGTCTCCGTGAGCTCTGTTGTCTGTGCACTAAATACAGTGGTGGGTTGGCCTCAATCAGTAACAAAGCATTCACCAGCTTTTCTCTTACTTCAACCCTACCAACTCCACCATGCTACCCACAGTGAGATGGAAGAAAGAATCAAAAAAGCAAAACCAGTAAAGCTTGTAGATCAAAATAAAGACTGTTTAATAAGTGAGGCAAAGCTGCACATGCAGGCAAAGATTTTCTGTTCTTTCAGGCACTCAAACAGTTCGGCAAGGTACTGCCAGTACAGAAAAGGATGCTGCAGCCAGATGGCTTTTGGTAATTTGCACAAACCTAAAAGGTCATATTCAGAACATGTCTAAAACCATATTTTCCCTAACTATGCTGTACTGCTTTTGGTTGTACACTAGTAAATTCTCCAGGGCTTTGATGACCACAGTTCTTTCATAATTGATAAACTCACTTCCATCTGACAACAGAATCAAGAATCATGACCCTGATACTGGGGGAGAAGGGGAAGATGGAAATTAGGAGAAGTTCTACTTGTTATGTCCCCTGTAGTCCTATTCTGAAACAGGTGTTAAAAACAAAAACAAACTAGAAGTAATTCCATTAAATATTAACAGATTTGGTTTCTTTCCTAACTCATGAGCCATAAGAAGCAAAGATTTTCTGACACCCAGGTTGAAATAGCACTTAAAGGAGACACTTTTTATTAATAAAGGACAAGTAGAAACATCAGAAAAAGAAATCTATGAATAGTCGTAGCAGTATGTTAAGATTTTGGGCTCTTTATATGTGAGAATTTTTTCTTTGCTGAACATGGTTTTCCCCGTTGAACTTATTTTAAAGAAATTTTTTTTGTTGTTTTCTTTTCTTCTAAACGATAGTAAGACACCACAATAGGTCTTCTTTAAAGTGATTTTTGGTTTATTAAGGGTAATGAAAGATTCAGTTCATCTTCTAAGTACTGTACCGTCATTCTGGAGACTGCATAAACAGGTATTTTAAGTGCAGATTATGAATTGCATTATTACATCTGTCGGAGTGCTGGTTTTAAAAGTGTAAGATAATTATCTACAGATACTTGGGATATGGTGCCAAAAAAACACCCCAGTGAATTGTTTGATAATCCCTTGAATAAAATACTCAAAAACACATTTGATCTCTGTTAAGAAGTATTTGACTCTATTTTTTTCCTGATAAAAGCCTGATTTTAGAGTTGTCATTGCTAAAAAAATAAGAAGCTTAAATATGACTTGATTAAAATCTGAAACAGCACATACAGGATCTGATAGAAAATGTTTCCTGACTGAAGCAAAGAGAGAAAAGATTGGCTGGCAGTTGGTCATAGATGAATACAACTAAGATGAAAATTATAAATGAGATTAATTAACTACTGAAACATTTTAGCAAGGGACTTTTTTGAACAACATATATTTTTTTTTCAGAGAGAGATCTCTTTTATACAGAAAAGCTGCTTTGAAAAAAAAACATGTTCATTCTTTTTCCCAAAATTTCCTCAAGGATAGGTCTAACCACTCTTATTTTGTCATAAAATACACTATCATATAACGATTTGGTGATTAACACTCAACCCTCAAACCATTATACTTAAGACTGCTTTCTTGTTATGTATGTAGTAGTTTCAGCCTTTCAGTTAGGAATCCCAAGTGAAAAAATCTGAATTCAGATGTTCCATTTGAAATTTCTTTCAAGGGACTTTTTTCCCCCCCACCAGCTGTAATCTCCACCACCTGAGATTGCTACCTCAAGAATGGATCACTTTCCAAAAGTGATCGAGGGTGGTATTCAGCTGAATATTGTTAGATTTGAGACAGGAACAAAAAAACCACCAAATTCTTCAATATACCTACCATGCTGGAAGACTTAATTCTTCCCATACACCTGAAAAAAAAATTTTGAGCTGTGCTCTGATGTGTTACTGGAAGAGTGTAGCAGAGCTGAGGTAAACTGGTATTTTGGAACAATCTTTGGTTTTAAAACTACTTATAGGTGCATTTTTTCCCTGTCCAAATGAACAAGTTCTCTACCTAAATATCACGTAAACTCGACTTTCAGAATTTAAGGCTTTTACCATAGAAACCTGCTATTTATTACTGTAGAAGCTTTGGAATATAGGCAACTTTCTATAGGTGGAAAGACTGTCAAGGATTTTTATGTTTTAAATTTTAGTCTTACTTAAATTTAAACATATATCATAGAATGTGTTGGACTGGAAGGGACCTTTAAAGGTCATCTAGTCTAACTCCCCCGCAGTGAGCAGGGACATCTTTAACTAGACCAGGTTGCTCAGAGCCCCACCAAGCTTAATCTTGAATGTCTCCAGGCATGGAGCTTCCACCACCTTTCTGGGCAACCTGTTCCAGTGTTTCACCACCCTCATAGTAAAAGGCTTTTTTCTAACATCTAATCTAAATCTACCCTCCTGTAGTTTAAAACCATTGCCCCTCGTCCTATTGCTTCATGCCCTTGTAAGCAGTCCCTCTCCAGTTTCCTGTAGGCCCCCTTCAGGTACTGGAAGGCCGCTATAAGGTCTCCCTGGAACCTTTTCTTCTTCAGGCTCAACAAGCCCAACTCTCTCAGCCTGGAGAGGTACTCCAGCCCTTTGATCACTTTTATGGCCCTCCTCTGGACTTGCTCCAACAGGTTCATGCCCTTCTTGTGTCGAGGGCTCTGGAGCTGGATGCAGTACTCCAGGTGGGGTCTCACCAGAGCAAAGGGGCAGAATCACATCTCTTGACCTGCTGGTCACGCTTCTTTTGATGCAGCCCAGGATGCAATTGGCCTTCTGAGTTGCCAGCACACATTGCTGGCTCATGTCCAGCTTTTCTTCCACCAATATCACCCAAGTTTCTCTCTGCGGGGCTGCTTTCTAACATGTCATGGCCTAGCCTGTATTAATGAGAATTGCTCCAACCCAGGTGCAGGACCTTGCACTTGACTTTGTTAAACCTCATGAGGTTCACATGGGCCCAATTCTCCAGCTTGTCTAGGTCACTCCAGAGGACATCCCATATATTAAAGGTATTCTGAATTAAAGAAGAGTGACCTTTTTGTGAGGAATTTCGGTGACTGAAATAAAGCATCATGATACCTAGTAAGCACTTAAAGACTGACCATCTGATAGATATTTGAGGTAGAAGATCCTTGAGTAGTTTGCGAATAAGGTACAGAAGATTCACATTTCATTTCCATGCTACTGGATTGTCAGTTGTGCTTTCTTTAGCACTTGGAATTGCTAGGTATAACAAATCCTGTTAAAGCTGACAGAGATAGCTTGAATATTGTCCTTGAATATATAGACAACTTATCTTAAGAAATAACCTGTTTCTATCTAGTACATTTTTGTTGTTTCTTTCTCTCTCTTGTTTCTCTAGTGTTAATGTTGACTCTCTTTAGAAACAAGACACAAAGACCATGAAAAAATTACAGTCCTATTCTGTCTGAATTAAAATATTATATCTTGGGTATTAATCATTCAGCAAGCCCATAAGAGAAACACAAATATGTCAAACTGACAGGAATGTCTCAGAGCTGTAGCTGTTGAAATGAAAATGGGGTGGGAGAAAGACTACAACTTATTCACCTTTCCAAAAGCAACACAAAACCTGCCAGAGTGTTCCTAAGAAAGGAAAGGAAGTTACACCTCAATTTTCATTCTGCTTTTGACCTTCCCTGCTCCACTAAACTGCCAAACATGCAGAGAAATTAGAGCAAAATTAAGAAATCATTAACAGGTCAGAGAGGAATTCTGCGGAGTAAAAGGATCTTTGTGCTCCACTGAATTTCTTGCAGAATAGGGGCTGTTCCACCCTCACTTGGCTCCACAGGGAGTCCTCCACATGGTCCTGCAACATAACTCCATGGCTGTGACCACAGTGGTTTCCTGCCCAAAGCTGAGTGGCCTTTAGTTTAACTGATTTCCTGCAAAGGCCGTGTAGCCCACAAGAGTGCTTAGAAATTCTGCTGTTAGTGACGGCAGAAAATCTAATGCAAATTAATGCATTTTGAACATCTTCCCTCTCTATGTTCTCAGTTACAGAATAGGTGTGACCAGACATATCTCAGCTGTCCAGCACTCTTTGCAGACATCCAATTTGCTGTTCACTAATGGGTGTGTGCCCTTTACTTCATGGTAAGCATTTGACCATTTTATGTGAGTTCCTTGACCTTGGTAGAACTGAGAGAACAAAAGTGAGGCAGAAATCTGCCTTCTTTACTTTAAAAAAGAGACCTGATTCCTCAACACTTCTGTAAGATTCTTTCAAATAGAAAATTATACCTTTTGCTAGTAATCTGGGCTAATTAAGATGAAGGTTAAAGTAACTGTAGGACAGGTAGCACCTGTAGCAAGTGCTTTGCACAAGTTAGGCATAGTATAGTTCATGCATAAGGACTGTAAAATTTGATCCCATGAATCATTCACTTTAATTCAGTTTGCTCCCCCTGTTAAATTGCATTGATTTTAAGACAGATTTTACCTAAACCACTGGAATGTTTGTGTGTACACCAAAGGACAGAATACCACGAAGGAAACAATATGAATGGAAAAATGAGTGGCAGAATAACTGTCTGATCGCAGTTCTCTTCCAGCTTTATTCAAAGCTAAGTTGATAAACATTTTTGCAGACTACATTTAGCTGCCTGCTGTACTGTTGCCCCCAGTTCTGTCTTTCACATCTTACAAAAAGAACTCTCTTCTTTTAGGACAGTGGGTAACTTTAAGTTACAAGCATTTTAATTCTGCATGGCAAAGCCTCCAGAGTAATATACATGAAGACTTATTCAGAAGAGTACAAAGTTTTGCTGCACCATTCCTGCTCTAAAGACTGATGGTGTGTTGAAGAAGTGTTTCATACAAAATGTGCCAACACTCATTACAGAGAGAACTGGAGTCAAGGACCCATCCCTGTCCTGTGGGAACCTAATGATTAGATTGGTTGTTTCTAGGCTTTGGATTACACTGCAAAGTAGTGGGAATGGGGATATTTAAGGAGCTCATCTATTTCTGGGTTTTGCCATAACTGACTCAGCAGCTGGATATTTTCCAGAAATGGTTGTGAGACAATTGTAAAAATCTGTACTGAAATCACAAGCAGTATTCAAAAGTGCCTCGTCTGTGCAAGAGCTGCAGTGATTTGATATCTTTACATTTCCAATTCCCTCTAGAAGTCTGGCCTAAAGAATCCAAAGTCTTTTTTCTTTTACAAATACAGTCAGAGGTCACTGAATTATTTGGATAGCATGTGTTTCTGTCAATGACACTTTTTGTGACAGACTTCCTAATATTAAACCAGAATAATCTGCTTTGGCAATAATGACTACTGTAATTTGACTTTGGTCAGTTCACACTTTAATTAGACAATTATCTATGCTAATACTTACACTTAACTCCTTAAATAATTCACTGACTGTCATGGTGTGTTGGGTTTGTGTCTGTTGGGGCTTTTTGGTAGTGGGAAGGCTATGGGGGTGGCTCCTGTACAAAGCTTCTAGGGTCTCCCCTGGCTAAAAGCTGGGCCCACCTCTGGCCAAGGCCACAACAGTTAGCACCTCTGTGATCAACATACTAAGAGAGTAAACTTGATGGGCAGTTTCCTTTGTGTTAGGGAGTTCTTTGTTTTGGAGAGGAGGAGGCATTGAGAGGAGCAACCATGTGGTCACCAAGGCCAGTGTGGAAGGAGGGGGAGAAGGGCACTGGAGCAGAGATTTCACTGAGGTCCATGGTGAGATGGCAGCCTGAGACCCTGCCCACCGAGGAGGTCAGCAGTGGTGCAGGATCCAAAGTGCAGTCCATGAAGGACCTCATGCTGGAGCAGGGGACTGTGCCCAAAGCATGCTGTGACTCTGAGGGAAGCCTGCGTCGAAACAGTCTGTTGCTGGGAGGACTGCAGCCTGTGGGAGGCAGTAGCAGTGTGGGAAGAACTGTGACCACATGGGAAGGACTGTCTTGGAGAAGTCTGAGTAGGACTGTCTCCCATGAGAAGAACATCACGCTGGAGTAGGTGAAGACTATGAGGAGTCCTGCCGACAGGAAGGTGATAGCCAGGAAGTTGAGAGGAATGGGGGAAAGGTGTATTTAATATCTAATTATATTTATTTTCTCACTATCCTATGCTGATCTAATTGAATGGTAAATTGGCAGTGGTTTTATTGTTTAAATTAAGTAGATGTTTTCTCCCCAAGTCTACTCTGTTTTTTTGCCCATGACCACAACTGGCGACTGGCAAGTGAGCCTTCCCTGTCCTTAATCTTGATCCTCAAGCCTTTTGTTGAAGTTTCTCCTCCAGATCTCAAAAAGGAGGGGAGTAGGAGTCAGCAAGCAGCTCATGGTTTTTAATTGCCAGCTGAGTGGACTCAAACATGACAAATAAGCAAGTGAGCTGCTTTGTATTAAATAGGAAGTAGCCAATTAATTATAGAGAAATGTCCAATTTGCTGACACTGCGCAAGAAAAATTTAAGTGGGTAAAGATCTTCCACCTAGAGAGGAACACATAGAAGAAGAGAAAACCTGACAGGATTTTCCATATAAAGTATTGCCAACGCAAGGTCTTAGAGTAGAATTGTAAAAATCAAACTTTTTTCCCTCCACTGGAGTTTCTCACAGTATCAGCAACACCCATTTTGGAAGTCAACTAGCAGCTAGCTGGATGAAACTACTCCAATTCAGGAGAAGAGGGAGAAGACTAGGACTGCGACAGTCTGAATTCATCTGTGGGAAAAGTGCAAGGAAAAGTAAGTGACAGGTAAGAAGAGGATGCTGCAGACGATTCCTGGTTGCAAAAGAAAGGAGCTTTCAAAATATGGCTCCTCTGAACATGACTTCCTTTGGAAATGAGATTGAGGAGTGTAGGATGGGTTTCATTTTTGCTTCATTAAAATCTCCTCTTTTTGTCAGAAATCAACTTTTTTTTGTAAATGCTTACCTTCATGCCAGTAAAATAGGAATGCGTCCCTGCTGAGAAGGGGAAGTTCCAGCCCCATACATGTGGAATTGAATGCCCTGGGTGTGCTACTCTGCTTAAGTAAGCAGTGGCTGGCACTGTAAAGGACAAGAAATCTGCAACTAAGTTTAAAGGCCCCTTAATCAAACTCATCACATGGAACTGAATTGACTCCGAGTGCTAATAACATTGCACTTAATATATTTTTAATTTTTTAATTGTTTCTTATTCTTGGTCACACGATTAGCCCCCAATTAAACACTGAACTTGTACCACTGTTTCATCTACCTACCTATGCCTCTATGAGTTCTCTGTTAAATGTATCCAAGCAGTACAATACAACTGAGTCATCGCTGTTCAGGTATAGCATATAAAGCTGACTATAGACACCTACGTCTAAAACTAAAATTACAATTTTTTTTTTTAGAACTATTAAAAAACTGCACTAACATTCTTGTCATCTTTTGGTAATACACTTAGTGTTTTCAAAGTGTAATGTTGGTACTAAAATCTGCAGATTAACAAAATACATATTTTAGTTAAACCTTTATAATTTTATGAGCATTCTGCTCATATTGTTCTACTAGAGGTGTTGTTATCTGTGGTTTATTTTGTAACTCTTACACGTCAGAAGCTGAATCCTTTACATGTGGGGCACATACAGACTACAAAATACAGATCTGTCTTTTTCATGAGTTGTAGGAATCTTTGAAAAAGCAGCGCTGTCTTGGGACACAAAGAATGTCTGCTTAGCCAAGGTTTTTGTAAAGCCATTTTTAATTCAAAATAAGAAACACAGATAAAGAGATGTAAACTAAATGTGAGGCAGTAAAGAGGGTAATTGGCTAACAGGCAGGACTGCTCAGTTAATGTAAAGAAAGCACTGTAGTTCTGCTTAGTCCCGAATCCATTGAGTAACAACAGGTTGTCCACGGTTTCTTTCCAGTGCTACTTAATTAATTTCTCTAAAGATACAAGTGTAAGTTACGTGCTATCCCAGAGAGGAGCTCAGAAATGCCACAAAGGACAACAGCGTTTGCCATGTCACTCACACTCCAGGTGATTTGGGGATAATGCTCTGTAAAGGCCTTGGCAAATGTATTTCTAGAGCTCTTTGATCTCTTTACAGAAGGCAAGGTGTGTCTACAGATTCTTCTGCCGGGAGGATTTAGTTAATTGCTCTTGTGCAATTTCTGGTTTGTCCTCAGAACAGCAAGCAGTATTTCCACACCTAGTGCAGCAAAGGACAGTGTGTTGCCTGTCATACCTCCAGTTTTTGTTACTAGATACTATGTTTGTGAGAATCATTTAACTTCTACTTGGTGATATCGTGGAATTAATGTCATAAAGTAATGAATCACAATCTTATGCTGGCTGGAGAAAATGTGACATGATATCCTACAGTCAATATTTTCTTTTGTTTTCTGTAGAAACTGACAAGACTTAGCTTACTGTGCTCATTGAGTTATATTCAGTGTGTGTGACTCAGAAAAAAAATCTCAGTCCCAGTGCATAATTTCTGGTGAATGGATCTCAGACACAGAAAATCAGAAGGAAGAAGCAATTATGCTCTTGGGTTTTTAAGGCAGTCCTGACATTAACTGTTGAGAATCAGAAGTGCAAATCCAGTTCCCAAGGAAAAGTGGCTTCAGTAAGCAACTTAAAACAGAGGAATAGCTGAAAAGGGGCTAGATAAAACCCTGCCTCCCACCTGGACATCAGCAAATGTGTAAGCAAAGGATATCAGAACCAGGACAAGCACTGCAAAATCCTACTGCCACTCTGCCCTTTCATTTTTTTAGGGTCAGTGGATTAGGAACTTCCCAAGCTAAACATCACAGCTCAGGGACCATATTTAATAACCAGTCATGCTCCATCTTCTCTGAGTTTCTCCAGTTACTTACTGAAATTCCTCTCATTGCATGCCAGTATTTCCTACCATGCAATGGTAATTGTGATTGTTAGTTTTTGTCCTAAGAGTGTAAACTCATCAGTGTTTGTGAAGTTTTTTGTAGCTGTTTGAGTGAATCTCAAATGAAAGACTACTAACCTCTTTGTGGCAAAGCCAAGTATAACAGCAAAGATACACTCCAGATATTAATCCCTTTTTAAGTGATCATGAAAGAGAATGGCAAGAATAAGTTCTTAATGAAATGTCATAAAAGCGGGAAGCGATTGAGCAGATATTGTCTGTAACTCTCATTTGGGGGAAGGAGTATATAAACTTTTGTAGCATCACACGTATCTTTTTCAGGGGATTAAAAATCAAACAAGCTTTCAAACCTAAAGAGGACTTAAGCAAAACCAAATCTGAAGAGTGACCTGACACAAGAAATAGTATTGGGTTTGTGTCACAAATACAGGCCATAGAGGAGGAAAGTGTGTTCTGACATCATGAGCTCACCCTAACACACCTGGTCTGAGACAATTATTAGAACAGAAAGCTGATGGCAGCAAAAGAAGTCATAAATTTGGGTACATTTACTCAACGGAACATTTAAAAAGCATTAGATGTGTTTCTAGCAAATGAATAAGAATGCAAACTAGTAAAAGGTACTTGATTTCTAGTGGTGAATGAACTTTCATAGAAATAATAAAGTGACAAAAATCTCTGAAAATAATATTAGGTGACAACATTTTTATTAATTCTTCATTGGCTTGTTAAGAGGAAATGTAGTTCAGAGAGCATTGTACCTGACATTTAGGGAACTGGACTGAGTACCAAATCTGGCCACTAATAAGCGCTGCAACCATGCAAAATTCATCTCTAAGTTTAGTATTCCCCCAGGATGATCATTTTCTTTTGCAAGTGAATCTTCGCCTGAGCTCTCACATGATTTAATTTCTGAGGAGGAACATGATGCTGTCTTTTGATCTACATTCTCAAACTGACCATCTATTGGAATGCATTATTTAATTTCTTATAACTGGCATTTCAAGAGTTAAATATACTATATCAATAAGCATATCAATGTTTTTCTTTACTTCCTAGATGAATATTACTGTGTAACTGGAGATGTATTCATTTGTTTCATTTCACAACAGGAAATTCCTGATAACAAAAAATCAGTGGTGTTTGAAAAATATTTTAAAAATTTTTGGTTTTTTTAAAACTCAGGAAATGAAAAAAATTTGTTCTGAATTGTGTCTATGGAAACCTGTATGAGAATTTTGAGTTCCCAACATTCCTAGTTTTCACTGAAGTCTAGATGTCATTCTTAGGCCACAACATCCGGAAAACAGCTTTCACGCTTTTCCTTAGAGGGAAAGAAACACAATATGGCTTCTATGAAATTGCCTTGGAGTTTTCTTTTGTTTTAAAAGCAGTAGATACTGAGGACGGAAATACTAAATTCTCTGTGGGAATTGAACATCTTGTCTTGGGACCCAGAATAAGATTTGAAAGCCAAATTTTCCCCTAGACATTTTCCATCAATATTTTTCTGTCAGTCTTCACAAAAGATGAAGACACACCATAGTGCACTTTTAACAGATTTCATTGCTATGATGTCCTTGAAATGCATTTCTTCAGTGTGAAAATCCACGGAAAGATTGAAGGGGTATAGAATGGGAGTATGTGGCACAGAACTAGTGGCAGAGATAGGAGTCTGGGAGATGCACAAATTGTGTATACAGCCTGATTCTGTGACAACAAACTCTCAGCATGAACTTGTTCAGGCTAGCTAGCTGTTTATTTACTCATTCATTTATTTATTCATTTATTCATTCATTCATTCATTCATTCATTTGTGGTTTTATTTATTTATTTATTTAGTTATTTATTTCGTTAGTTAGTTAGTTAGTTATTTTCAGGGTGTTTGATTCCCCCTTTTTTAAGGTGGGAGCATAATGCCAAAATTTTCAGTTCACTATGCTGTGACACTCCTTTCCACGTCTTGCAGAATCATCCCAGTACAAAGTATGTTATCAGCTCCCTGGGTCAATTTTCTGCAGTTCACTGTGTGTTTCTGCACTGACTGTATTTGCCACAGCTCCCCGCTCTATAGGCACATTAGACCCTCAGATCAATGCTCTGACTTTTTTCCTATTACACTGAGTATCAGTGAAGGAAGTGAGGAAACAATAGAGAAAGAAATAGAAATAGAAAGAAAAGGGAGAGGAGAGGAGAGGAGAGGAGAGGAGAGGAGAGGAGAGGAGAGGAGAGGAGAGGAGAGGAGAGGAGAGGAGAGGAGAGGAGAGGAGAGGAGAGGAGAGGAGAGGAGAGGAGAGGAGAGGAGAGGAGAGGAGAGGAGAGGAGAGGAGAGGAGAGGAGAGGAGAGGAGAGGAGAGGAGAGGTAACCATAGGGGGTCAAAGTAGTCTCTTGTGACTTACTTTCAATGAAATTTCTCCAGAAAGTCAGTAAGCCCAAAGGGTAATAGCAGTAGATTCTAACAATGCCTTGATGGATTGGTGTGAATGAGTCATATCTTGATTTTTTCCAGTATTTTTTGTAAGTTTTCACTGGGAAACCCCAGAACAAACTTTGAAGAGGACCTTACTTTTTCCAACCTTTGAGTTAGCTTCTGGCAGTGACATATTTTGGTGGGAGTAAAAGAATACAGAAAGAATACAGAACTGGAATATTTTTGACTTGTAAGTTAGTCATCAGCTACCTAAGCTTTTTTGAATTTTATGTAGCCATCAAACATGATACTGTTCCTATTCTGAGAACTTGGGACACATATTGTTCAATGAAATAAAGCCATTATTGTGTAATGTCAGCCCATTATGGATTGAGTTTGAGGGTCTGTCCTCCCCAGCTCTGAAAGCATGAATTACAATGTCAAAGTGAATTAATGAGAGAAGACTTCTGCCCGTGAGCTACAATGAACACCCATGCTGTATGAACTGAAGACCAGTGGAGGAACTATGGCACATGCTCCATTGCCAGTTACACATGGCATAGGAAGGAGTGGGTTTAACATCCAAATTAGGCTCCAGGTTTTCCCCAAAACAAATGTAAAGATGGTCTGGCCATGAATAGTACGCGTCCAGTGTTTTCTGTCTGTGTGTCTCTCGGTACTGGATACAGCAGAGTTGATTTTGTCACTTAGAGCTGTACCTGGGATCTGCTCTAGCAGTGAATCAAATCCACCATGTGGCATTTGCTTCTACGTATGTTGTCATATTCCATAGGTTTTGCTTTCTCTGGCATAGTGCACAACTAAGTCACTGTTTCACAAAAACAAAGGTTATGTTTCTTGCAGTGCTCCAGGAAGCCTGACCTGATATTTCTAGCACATGCAGAAGTGGAACATCCATCTATTTTATTAACATGCAACCCACTATTCCAAGTCAGTTGCAAAGTGACTATAAAGATGAAACAAAGAGGCTGCTTCTTGATGACACATCCCTGAATCAGTTGGTCTTGAAAAAGCAAGAGGTTTCTTTGCCTAAAGCTGCCAGTGGAAATCTGACACTGGTGGTTAGTGATGGAACGCTTTATTAAACTTCAATCGTTCTTTGAAACCGAATGGTTTCGATTGCCACACAAAATGAAACTGGAGTCGTTTGCTCAATGGTAGGATGTTGGCTAGACAATTCTTTGAAAAATACATAGTAGCTGTAGTAGATATGTGGCACTGTATTTCTAATCAGATATATGGTAGAAGCCTGAGTTCAACCTCCAACAAGTACCTGCCTGTCTTACTGTTTCTTGCCTTCTATCAAAATATGAAAATTCCAAAATATTGTAAAGAGTTAAATCTATTGGTTTGCCTAACAGTAGAAAGAAAGGAGCATGTATGGAAATAATCTCCTTTGTCTCTCACTCCCTCTCTTTCACTTGAAAGACAGGCAGAATCTTTACTAATACATAATAATTAACATTATAGGGACATGGTTTAGTGGTGGACCTGACATCCCTAGGTTAATAGTTGGACTTAATGTTCTTAAAGTTCTTTTCCAATATGAATGATACTGTGATTCTATGAATTTCTCTTGAAAAGCCTATTGAAAATGTGCAAAACATCCAGTGAATGCATTTTGTTCATTAAGGTCACCATGCATCATTTTTGCTCTCTGCCACAACATTACATTAATATCTGCCTGTGAACAGCCACTTCACAGTAAGAAAAAAGTTGATAAATACAGACACTGAAAATGTCAGTCTGAAACGTTATCAGACAGAAAGCACATTAAATGCTAAATAGATAAAATAACTGTGAGCTCAATAGCAGCCAGGACCTTGCCAAGAATTCTGTCTGATAATGCATTTGTTAACAGTGGGCAACAAGTCTGTTGTGTCCAAACACCTTGGCAAGTGCCTTTCTGAAGTCTTGGTAGCATGAGATTCTGGGCATCTGGTAAGATTCAACAGTTATTACGTGATGCTACCAAATCCTAAAACATCTTGGAGGTCTGCCGAGGCTGGTGTGCAGTGTTGTGTGTTCAGAGTGGCCCGACATCAGGCAACATGGTTTGGACAACTTCATATTTTCCATTGCCTGTATTGTCTGAAGTTTGTTTTGTTGCAAGGTGTGAATCTGACATGATGTTTTTTACAGATCCATGAGACAGAGTGTGGTTTTACAGGCACTCACTGCTTTTGTCTATAGCTTCCTGCCTAATTACTGCCTCTCGAGCAGTTTTTGAACTGTGGCATTGTCTTATGTTTCATCTTTCTGCTACTCAGTTTCATCAATCTCTTGAACTGTGCTGAGAGTTGGCTTAATCATGGTGCTTCTGCATCCCTCTTTCAGCTGCAAAAGAGCATTAAAGGGTTGAAAGGGAGTTCCTCCAAGGGAAACCATGTTGATTTGTCCCTATCATACTGAGATCATATGAAAGGAGAAATCCCAAACTGCCAGAACATTTTGGGATACACATACCAAAGTAAATGTTTGAAAGACTTCATCAGCTCTCAGACAGCAAAACTAGAGAGCAATGATCCAAAACACAGCAATGTCTTTCTAGTGTCATTGATAGTTGGTGCATGAAAGCCACAGAATCACAGAATGTCAGGGGTTGGAAGGGACCTTGAAAGATTATCTAGGCCAAACCCCCTGCCAAAGCAGGATCACCTACAGTAGGTCACACAGGAACACATCCAGGCGGGTTTTGAATGTCTCCAGAGAAGGAGACTCTACAACATCTCTGGGCAGCCTGTTCCAGGGCCCTGTCACCCTCACAGTAAATAAGTTTTTCCTAATATTTTTGTGGAACCTCCTATATTCTAGCTTGCAACCATTGCCCCTTCTCCATTGGACATCACCGAAAAGAGCCTGGCACCGTCCTCCTGACACTCACCCTTGACATATTTACAAATATTTATGACGTCACTCCTCAGCCTCCTCTTCTCCAAGCTAAAGTGACCCAGCTCCTTCAACTTTTCCTCATAAGGGAGATGTTCCACTCCCTCCATCATCTTTGTGGCTCTGCGCTGGAATCTCTCAAGCAGTTCCCTGTCTCTCTTGAGCTGAGGGGCCCAGAACTGGACACAATATTTCAGATGTGACCTCACCAGGGCAGAGTAGAGGGGGAAGAGGACCTCACTTGACCTACTAGCTGCCCACCTCCTAATACACCCCAGGATGCCATTGGCGTTCTTGGCCACAAGGGCACATTGCTGGCTCATGGTCATCCTGCTGTCCACCAGGACCCCAGGTCCCTTTCCCCTACACTGCCCTCCAACAGTCAATTACACTGTAAATATTTTTTTTAGACTTTAGTTCAGATGGAGAACAATCTTGAAACCAGTGTCTTTCAGAAGTGCTTGCCACATTGAGATGACAAGAATATATTCCTGCAATATGATATCTCTCCAAAACTGACCTAGCTATGTTCAAGGAGGAAAACAAAAGAAGAAAATGAGTGTGACAGAGAGATGACTTCCGGAATATTTTCTACTCAAGAGGGTTCTTGTAGGACATTTTCTACAGTAATATCGAATAAGTGATGTGACTCACAAGAAAAAAAAATCAACAACAACAAAGCAAACATTTCCAGGTGGTCAGGGCTCCCTCTTTCTGTGCTTTTAAGTAAATTTTGATTGAAACAAAAATCGGATTGAACATAAATTACTTCAGATTTATTTTCTTTTTTAAAAGGAAGAAAAAGAAAAAAAAAATCAGGAGGTAGGATCACCCTGCACTATGAACTGCTGTTCCACACATCCTCAGTTCTGCAATTAGGCTTGCCAGGAATACCTGTTCAGTCACATTGGAGGCATCTCTTGGGTTTGGTGGAGGGTACTCAAGCCCAAGTATTTCTAATGAAACTCTTTGGGTTCAGCAACTAGCCTTTTTTGCAGTGAAAAGTTGTTTTATCAGTTCAGTTCCAATCAGCTGTAATAACTAACATGATTAGATTGGGGAGAGATAGCAGCCCTGCAAGGGATCAAAAGGACTACTTCTGTTTTCAAAATAGTGGAATACTTTTAGAAGGAAATATTTCTCCAATAGACACAAAATCATGACTGCAACTAAAGCAGGATTATTGGACAGAGTTTCATTCTCTGCTCTTGGCAGGATGTGTGCTGATGGCTATAATTTTGTAATTCTGGAGCCAAATCAAGGCAACTCATCATGATACATCTGCTGAGTTTTGAATATGCATGGAGTGAGCATGTGTGCTTTCCTGAAAGATTTTCCTAGAAGCAAAATGCATTGCAAAGATTTATACATCTATTGTGTCATCTTTTGACATGGCTGATGAAAATCAAGGCGTAACCCCGTGCAGGAGTTTTGGTTGGGGGATACGTACTTGCAGAAGGGAAGAGAAAATGTTGGAAAGAAAACTTTCAGGCTGGATTATTAAGCAATATTTGGCAGATATTAATTTCCAGTCCAAAATATGATTATTTTAAAAATGGCTTGCAAGTGGGTCTTCTTTTTTTCTTTATTGATTAATTGCGTTCTCTGTATAAAACTAATAACAAAAATAGTCGATGACTGCAGCTGAGTTCTTGAATCTTCTCATGTGAACCCACAATGCAAATATTCAACTATTTCTTTGTACTTTGTGGAGGGCAAGGTTTTGTTTCTTTGATTATTTATGGTGCAAGTAGCATTGAAGTGACCTATATAACAGCCAAAGAAGGACTTTACTATGTTCAGCCTATCATCACCTGCTGATTGCCTTTTGTCCATAATGAGGGAGGCCAGTTAAACAATCATGCTATCTTAGCAGGATTAAAGAATAGTAATTAGACCTAGCCATGTGTTTTCAGATGAAAGAATTTAGTATTTGAAAATGCAGCATCAGAAAAATATGCGATGGCAACTTTTTCCAGAAAATTTAACATTTTCCAGAGGAAGGAAATAACTGCTTTTAGGGAAGTCCAGTTGTAATGCTCTGCAGAAGCAATGCTCTGTGGCAACAGAAAAGGACTGTATACCTGCTGAATGCATAATCACCTGCAAGGTAACATTGTCCCCTGCAGTTTGCTGTATGACTTTCTGAGCCACAACATAATTCTTTATGGTGCACTTGGAAACAAACCTTGGCTTCAACAGAGGACACATCTTCTGAGATGTTAGTCCAACATATGACGAGGGAAAGCAAAGACAGGAAACATCACTCATCTTTGCTAGACACTGGAAGGAGAGAAAGGACAGGCTAAATGATTTAGCAGTTAATAGAAAATGGGCAATTCTGTTGAATCTCCTTCTCCACCATTTGATTTTAAGAGCGTTACTGTCCTAGAATTTAGCGTAACACACTTCTGTGTCTGTTGCTGTAAGAAATAAATCAGTTTGTTATTCATATTCCCTCAGATGAAGAGTCTTCAAAGCCTTGATGGCAGATGCATTTCAAAAGCCACCATTCCAGAACTTCTTCCTCCCTTGTCTTTGTGTACCAACTGCTTTGCAGAGAAAATGGCTGACATAATTTTCATCACAAGATGAAAAACCACCATCCAGGTGGGCTCAAACAGATATTCAAATGTTAGATATTCCCAGTGCAATGGAGGGGAATCTACAAAGGAAAAACTTGTCCTCAGTTTTGCTTGATTTTCTTCTTATGGTATTCACAGGATAGTAGAATCGTAGAATCATAGAATCATAGAATGGTTTGGGTTGGAAGTGACCTTAAAGATCATCTAGTTGCAATCCCCTTACCATAAGCAGGGACACCTCACACTAGATTAGGTTGCTCAAAGCCCCATCTGGCCTTGAACACTTCCAGGGAGGGGCCTTCCACAGCTCCTCCAGGCAACCTGTTCCAGTGTCTCATCACCCTCATAGTAAAAATCATCTTCCTAACAGCTAATCTAAATCTACCCCACTGTAGATTAAAACCATTGTCCCTTGTCCTATTGCTACATGCCCTTATAAACAGTCCCTACTCTTGTTTTCTGTAGGCCCTCTCTTAAGCACTGGAAGGCTGCTGCAAGTTCTCCCCAGAGGCTTCTCTTCTCCAGGCTAAGCAACCAAAATTCCCTCAGCCTGTCTTCATAGGAGAGGTACTCCAGCCCTTTGACCACTTTGGTGGCCCTCCTCTGGACCCGCTCCAACAAGTCCATGTCCTTCTCATGTTTCTTAAACTACAGTAAGATCACAAAGTATTTATGTGACAAGGTAGAAACTTGTATGCCCTTCAGTATCTAGCTTTACTCTTCCCAGCAAGAGTTTGATTACTTCAGCTTATTTCTCCAGGCAAAACTTAATAACAAAGTGAACGTACATGTATTTCTGTAAACAAATACACACATGCAGAAATCTGTTCATATTAGCCATTGTGTAGGAATGCATTTCTCTCAATTAGCCTTTAACCACGCTGTGGATGAAGTGATGGATCTGACAGTCGTCTGTCGTGCATGTTTTTTTGCTGACTGTTCCTCTTGTTTTGGAATATCTCCAGAGTAAACGTTGCCAGTGAAATGATCACTTTGGATTCTCCTAAGGAAAAGAGCAGAAGAAAGGTGTCTGTTACTTGTTAAGTATCAAGCAGTCAGAAGCTACTATTTCTTTTTTTTCATCCCCTCTTCTTATTGAGGAGAGGAAACCCACCTTCACTCAGTGCTTCAGTCTTTCATTTACTGCGTCATATTTCTTTGGGTTATGCCGCATTTATCGCTGGGCTGTAATGGCAGGGTTTCCTTCTGGGGTTAGTAATGGCTTCTGCCCATGTGGGTAATTCTTCATGTATTTTCATGTTTTTTCCTGCATTGCATGGCACATCTCTTTCTTAGTATCTAAAAGAAAGAGCTATTTCTGACTGTGCTTTCAGAGACAGAAAACTGTTGAGTACCAGTACCTCCATGATGAGGAAAGGTTTAAGGAGCTGGGTCTCCTTAGCTTAGAGGAAACTGAGGGGTGACCTCATTAATGTTTATCAATATGTAAAAGGTGACTGTCAGGAGAATGGAGCCAGGCTCTTCTCAGTGATGTCCAATGACAGCACAAGGGGCAATGGAGCAAGCTGGAGCATAGGAAGTTCCACAAAAACATTAGGAAATACTTTTTCACTGTGAGAGTGATGGAGCACTGGCACAGGCTGCCCAGGGAGGTTGTGGAGTCTCCTTCTCTGGAGACATTCAAAACCCACCCAGACATGTTCCTGCATGTCCTGCTGTAGGTGATTCTGCTTTGGCGGGGAAATTGGACTAGATGATAATTCGAGGTCTCTTCCAACTCCTGACATTCTGTGAGTCTGTGAAAAAGGCTGGCTGGAACCATTCTACTTCCTTGAGGTGCCACGTCAACACAGAACACTACCATAATTCAGAGCAACAAAGCTGAAGGTTGGTTTGTCTCAGAGAGACATGACCTAGAAGTTGTCCCCAATTTTGGTTTAAGCAAGTGCCAGCAGTTGGTCACCAATGAGGACCTATTCATACTGTATTTATGGTTGTCTCAGATAGTTTGCAGGAGGTCTGAGGCAATGATCCAGCACATTCCTTTCCATGTGCATAGCAAGAAGGCTAGTTTCACTTGAAGAGTTATGAATGGGCAGTGACAGTTGTTACCACTGTAGTAAGAGACACATAATAGTGTCCCTTGCTGTTAGGGTAGCTGTAGGGTGACCTTACATCTGCTCCTGGAACATTCAGTTGCACTGGCATTTCCCAAAGATAAGTCCTCTCCCTCAACTCTGTGCAGCCCACTGCGAAGAAAGGAGACCAGCAGTCCTCAAACAGGGTCTGAATCAATCTCTGGTCTCTGCAACCTTGAAGGAAATAGTTCTGAGGTCCAAGGTTAGGCAACACAAAGGATTCCTACACTGATTTGATGTTCTGCAAGTCAAGGGGACTATTTCTCTTACATAAGGCATTTTGCCTTCATGTCACTATGAAATGAAGGGGCAGAAGAAAGATATACTTCAGACCTTTAAAAACTCAGCATTTAGTGTTCAGCCATTCCTATTTGCCTCTGGGTCAGCCTTACCAAACAGGTATATTGTCATGCAAAACTGACCACTATGCAGAAAACACCAGGTAATTTAGCCTCTAGAAGCTGAGAACAATTTAGCTACATTAGCATGGTATTTTCCGCTCTATAATTGTTTCCGCCGTGCTGACACTAAACATCACTCATCTGCAAAGGAAGTCAACACTTCTGTAAAAATGTTTGCAAAGAGCTCATTCCTTTCTGCTCTGCCTTGAAATTCAGTATTCCAGTGTCAATTTTCTTCTGAACACTTCGATTCTCAGGTGGAAGGCAAATTTGGATACAGTGGAAATCTTTTCTCTTAGCTACAAGTTTTCTGTGGTGCCCTAAAACATCATGTCACCATTCATGCCAATACATACTGTATTAAAAAAACCAACATTTTATAAGCAGAAGGTGGCCCATTAACTACCACGCTTCTTCAGAATGTGGAGGTTACATATTTCTCTTGCGTTATCTCCTCGCTGATGAAAAACAGGTTGGGGGCAGACAGAATTTACGAAAAGCTCTGAAGCTGCGAAAGGAAAGCGTGTTTCCCGAGAAATGAACTCTGTGAAAAGCTGGGATTTGATTCAATTGCTCATGCCGTAGTGCCATCTCGTGGTCCCTTCTGCTACAGATTCAGGGGAAGCAGCAGCAAAATGCCAAATGCCAGTGAGAACAGTCTGCTAATCCTAATCAGAAATAGTTGATGCTGTTAAATTGTGATCCTGTCAAATGCCTGCCCGAATGCATGAGCAGGCTCTGCTTAGTGCATCTGCCAAAGCCTATGGGAAGACGCTCTAGAGGAGAAAAGAATCTTCCAAACACATAGGCTTAGGAAAGAACTTCCAAAGAGAAGGCGTTTACCCTGCAAAGGCAACACCCCAGTTGCGTTTTTAGATAGAAAACTAACAATAACAAAGAATTATTGTCTTTACTTGAAAAAAACAAATAGCAGTTAAAGATGAGTGGTTGGATTAGGAAGGAAGCAATGTTGGATTCACTAAACCAAATAAAAAACTGCTCGAGTAGGTGCCTGATGAATAGCATGAAGCAGCTGACTTTTAGTATAATATTCTTCCTTTTGCCCAAAAAGATTTATAGCTGTAAAAGTATAGTCCCCAAAGACTTCATTGTTAAGTATTTTAAAAAAGTAAAATGCTCAAAGCAAACTATTAAAGGATGTAATGGAATTTAAACTGTAAGGAATTATGCATAGGCAAAGAAATTAAGAGAATAAGACTAAGGCTGTAATTCAATAGATTTATGAATCACCTATTGAAATCAATGGGACAAGGCACTTGCTCAAGATTATACAAGTGCTTACGTACCTCTCTCTGAGTCAGATCTATATGGCAAAGAACAATTTACCCTGCAAGGCAAGTGACGTACAAAGAAAGACGTACGTTTAAGATTGAGACATCTTGATAGCTTTGTGTTAAGATGCTGAAGATGCTGTTGAATAATACACAAATAAACTATTAAAAATCTTGTTATCTTCCAAGTTAGTCTTCTAGGTGCTGACATAAGACTGTTGCCATGTAAATATCGTTTAAGACTAAGACACAATCTGTTAACAGATATGATGGGTAAACTTGTGTCCATGCCTGAGTGATGACCTCGAAGAATGTTCCACTATTGACTGTGTTTGGGTCATTCAGCTGAATTTTTTTTGGTTAGCATTACAGAATGGAAATTCACTATGAGTATGCTACAATGGTTCTACTAGAACTAAACAGTGATTATTTATTATGCATTTCTATGAAGATGAAACTTGTGTGATTTTACTAATGACTATTATTATGGGTGATACAAAACTTAGAGTTCACAATTTATGGAGATTTATACAAAGAAGATCTGCTTTCTGGTTTATGTTTCCCTTTTCAGTTGATTGACAATGTTTTGAAGGTCGATGGTAATACAGTGTCAAAAAAACCCGCCTGAACTCTTGGTTTGAGACGGTATTTATTTTGACCTGAGGGTTGTGGGGTTTTTGCTTTTTATTTATCAGTCAATTAACTGGTCATCCACTGTCTTTCATGTAGCAAAACTGCCTTCTGAAGCTGCTAGCCATTGCTGCACTGGACACCTCTTGTTTGCTGAAGGTAGGAAGTCAAATGTTAAGTGCTAAGTATGTATTATCTCATAGCAAATGCTTTTTATTGTTTATTGCCTCTTCTCTTGCTCACATGCAGAGTTTTTTTCAGTTTCTTACCATAAAATAATATTTGGTTTGGCAATTTGCAGGTTATATACATGCTTTCTTCTGTCTCCGAGGAAGACAAGTGTAGAGAAGACAGGTCTGTGATTTTATACTAAATACAATATCATATGTGAGGCTGATATTGCCTGACGTGCGATATCATGCAAGGCTACTCTAGAGATAGGCATTTCCCTCTTTTCTCTTCTGACATACTTTAATCACCTCACAGTGTCCCTTTTTCAGAAACTAAGTGGTTCCCCAGAAACATGTGTGGGCTTTTCAGCCCTGTGGAAGTAGATCACAATTCCATTTTGGACCACAGCTGCTACTTAAAACACCTGCAGATTTTATGAACCATGTCCTCCAGTCAGGAGTCAAACATCAGGTACAACAAATAAGAAATACTTATCTTGAGGATCATAAGAATGCAGCATTGTGTAACTATTTCTTAAGATGTTCTCATGCAGAAAGCCTAGATGTACCAACATCTGCATGTGCTGAGCTCCAAAAGAACATCAGAAAGAGGTGTACCTGTGAAAGTAAAAGCTAAGGAAACAGAAATACTCCACAAAAATGCAGAGTGATATGCTGTAACTCACTCCTGCTTTTATATCAAGTTGCAAAACTTCAGCCTTAGCTGTTCTTTTGTACATGTCACTCTTCAAAGGACAGCTTCTTGGAGTCTAATTTTTTTAATGGAAATGTTTTCCAGCAATAAACAATGACCAAACACAGCAGCAGGCAGGACACAGGCATCTTCAGATTGCATGATTGGCACTTTTCAGAGCCTCTAGATGGAGGTTTTGGGAGCATTTTAGTTTTGCAATGTTGTTGCATCAGGGCTCAAGTTGTAGAAGACTTGTGAATGGATTTTCCTCTTGAAGCTGTTACCACAATAGTCTCTTCCTTTGGCAGGCAGGTGATGCCACATTGTACTACTTCAGATTGCAAAAGAGCCGGCTCCTGTAAAAACACACCCAGGGAGTGGCTGGGGAATAAGTGAAGTGAATCATGGACCACAACAAAGGTCTCCCTGTCATTCAAGGCTCACTTGCCAAGTGCAGGAGATAAAAATTTGAGGGGCAGATGGAAAAGTATTGTCATAAGGAAAAAAACACACTGACCATTGCAAGCGATCTTAACGAGTTGTACAAATAGAGGTTAATTCCAATGAGAATGACTGCTTCTAGCATTTATGGTAACTGGAATGTAGAGTGCTGGGGGAGATGAAGGAATTGATTTACAAGACATAACTTCCCAAGGTTTACAGAAACAAAAGAAACTGAGCTAATTATAAGAGCTTGGAAGAGAATTCAAATAATTCATCAAACCATACACTGGGATACTGGGGAGTAATCGAAAGCTGGAAGTATCCAGCAAAATACTGAGGCTGTTGGAAATTTGACATCGCAGTCTGAATTCTCCTAGTGGCCTCAACTGAAGATAATTGTGAGCATCATTTACATGCTCCAGATTTCAGCACACCTCACACAGTTCTTGAAGTAAGCATGGAAGCCCAAGTGTCATATTTTGAATCCATCTGCAGTCCGACCTTTCATTCAATTCTGCTTTCTTTCAGCTTCAGTAAATTTTATCATTATGCACTGGGTTTATCTAATCATACATGCTTGTCGATGTATTTATGTAGGAAGGTTTCAGATGATCTCACTGGTTTCCATGTGCTTTGGGATCAAGCACTCTGAATCATGTCTTCTCAATGGCATTTTTCACAGGTTCAGCTCACTGGGAGTACATCTTCTTGGATAAGTTTAGCCAATGTTTGTCAAGTATAGCTACTAAAATTAGAGCCATTTTAGCAGAAGTGGTGAGATTTCAGAGCATGTTGCATGGCTCCAGATTACACTGAAGTTAGTTGGAAAAGCACTTGTTCAGTGCTTCTGAAGAAGACCAAACCCATCTTTCCAGGACAGGCTAGAAAATTCTGGTCTAGCTGGTTAAAATAGACATGGAAGGAAACCTACGGGATATGTACCATTAGATTGAACAGCATCTGATTGATGGAAATTCTGACAGTAAACAGATTTCAGCATATGAGGAGGAAAACGCAAAGTGTTCTTCAATTCTAAAACTTGCTAAGATCTTTGGACAATTAATATTGCAAATTTTCTGTCAAGTAAAAATGAATGCTGTGTAAATTTGGAGAAATGCATAAAAATTTATATAATTTTTTCCTAAGTAACATGTGATGAGACAACAGGAAACAGTCACAGGCTGTGGTGGGAAGGTTTAAATTGGATATTAGGAAAAACTTCCTCACGAAAAGGGTTGTAAAGCCCTGGAACAGGCTGCCCAGGGAAGTGGTTGAGTCACCATCCCTGAAGGTGTAGATGTGTATGACACGTGTAGAGGTGATGCTTTGGGACATGGTTTAATGGTGGACTTGACATTGCTACGTTAACAGGTGAACTAGATGATATTGAAGGTGTTTTCCAACTTAAATGATCCTATGACTCCATGATACTACACAAAGGTTTGTAGATACATACAAGTGTTATTGTACTTTTTTCTCTGACCACATCTCTGAAATACCAAATGTAAAATTATGAAATAAGGTAATATCAGATACAGAGACCATGAATTCTAAAAGCTGATACAGAGGTGATGAATTAATTAGTTCATTGTAAATAGATTATTAGACATGACTGTACTTTGCCCACCTTTACAGCATTACGAGAAGTAATTTGTTCAATGAAATACAGAGGGATACGTTGACAAAAAATCCAAAAATTTGAGGTGCAAAGTTTTATAAAAGTAATTTGAGGAATCTTCCTCATCCCTCTCTTTTTGTCTTTAACAGAGATGTCGCGTGAAAGGTATGTGGCTGAGAGAGGCGCGTACCCCAGCCAAGCACTTGCTTGTTTCAGAGACCCGTTAGGGACTTGCACTGAGTTTTCAGAGCCCCACTAAGGGCTTACACTGAATTTTCAGAGCCCCGTTTAAGGACTTGCACTGAGACAATTTGCAAGGTAACTAACAATAGGCAATTTATTGAAGCGACAGATACAAGGTTTGGAGTTGCCGTTGATAAATTCACTCTCTGCAATAGCGCTAATATACGATACTAATGCCAGCAAAATACTATCCCGGGTATTACACACCAAAAGGTGGAAGCGCAATTCTTACCAAGAAGGCGTCCCTGTCTTGGGTGAAGGAGAAGGAGCACAGCCCGTCGACTGCCTCTTCCTCTTCTGGGGTCTTCTCCTCCCAACAACACATACCCTCTATGCTCCTTATATACTATCTTTCACCCCCCCGCCCCGGGGTGGCATTCAGCACGATTTGAGTGAAGAGTGGGTGACTATAGTCATATAGGGATATTAGGGTAAAAATTTCCACTCTGGGCCCTGTGGCCTTCAGGATTTTGTTTTGCAAGTACTTATCTATGTGCAGAATGGTTCACATCGTTAGTCTTCCGTGCGGCCTTGCTCCTTAGCCAAAACAGGGCCGTCCTGTCATCACAAGACTCCCTCCTTTGGCTGGTTCTCACTGTGTAGGCCTTGTTTTCCTCCGTTCTCAGGGTCTGCACAACAGATAAGCGAACATCTGTGTTCAGCAAGTCTGAAACCCTCAGGCTAAAATATCACAAGAGAGGATGTGAAGTAGCACTTAGATTTTTTTTTTTTGTTTCCGCTAAGGTATTAAAAAAGGCTTCTAAGGAAAACTTAGAACACTATGGTTTAATTGAGACCATTCTTTCCTGAAAAGGAGTATCTCATCAGAGAAGAGAGTGTCCTGAGAAAATTGGGTTTGAGGAACCTGAACATACACAAGTCCATAGAATCCAACAAGTTGCATCCCAATATCCTAAGAGAATTAGCTGATGTAATTGCCAACCCACTCTCCATCATCTTTGAAAAGTCTTGTTGGTAACTGGAGAAAAGGGAATATCGCACTCTTTTAAAATAAGGGTGCAACAAGGAGGGCTGTGGGAAATACCAACCAGTCAGCCTCATTTCAGTGTCTGGTAAGATCACGCAGATCATCCTGGAAGATATGTTGAAACATGGAAGACAGGGAAATGATTAGACACAGCCAGCATGGCTTCACCAATGACAAATCATGCCTGCCTCATCTTGTGGTCTTCTGCAGTAGAGTGACTGTATCAGTAGACATGGTAAGAGAAACTGATGTCATCTATCTGCACTTCTATATGGCCTTTGACATGGTCCTGCACTTGCCTCTAAATTGGAGAGATATGGATTTGATGCATAGATGGTTAGACGGGTGAGAAATTGGATGGATGCATGCACCCGAAGAGTTGCTATTAATGTCTGAACACCCAAGTGGAAATCAGTAACAAGTGGTGTCCCTCAAGGATCCATACTGGGACAAATACTGTTTAATTTCTTCATCAGTGACATTGACAGTAGAATTGGGTGCACCTTCAGCAAGTTTGCAGATGATACCAAGCAGAGTGGTTTAATTCGTTCACTTCAGGGAAGTGATGCCACCCAGAGGGACCTTGACGAGCTTGAGGAGTGGGCCCATGTGAACTTCATGAAGTGTAACAAAGCCAAGTGCAAGGTCCCGCACCTGAGTGAGGACAATCCCCAATATAACTACAGATTGGAGGATGAATGGATGGACAGCAGATCTGCAGAGAAGGACCTGGTTGTCCTGGTGGATGAAAAATTAGACATGAGCTGGCAACACACATTTGCAGCCCAGAAAGCAAATCATGTCCTGAGATGCATTAAAAGAAGCATGACCAGGAGATCAGGAGAGGTGATTCTCACCTTCTACACCACTCTCGTGAGACCCTACCCAGGGTACTGTGTTCAGCAATGAAGTCTTCAACACAAGAAGGACAATGACTTGTTAGAGTGGAACCAGACAAGGGTCATGAAAATGATTAAAGGGATGGAAGACCTCACCTGTGATGAAAGGTTGACAGAGTTGGGGTTGTTCAGCCTGGAGAAGGCTTTAGGAACAACTATTTCTGCTTTTCAAATGCTTAAATGCAGGATTGGAGAGAGGAGGGAGTCAGACTTTTCTCCCTGGTAGCAAGTGATAGAACCAGAGGGATGGCTGCAAGTTGTGCTGTGGGAGGTTTAGGCTGGATATTAGGAAGAAATTCTTCACTGAAAGGTTCATTAGGCATTGAAACAGGTTGCCCAGGGCAGTGGTGGATTCACCGACTGCAGAGGTATTTAAACAATATGTTCATCTGGTGCTTGGGGTCATGGTATAGTGTTGACATGGCAGTGCAAGGTTAATGATTGGACTCAATGACCTTGCAGGTCTCTTCCAACCAAATTGATTCAATGATTCTGTGACCGAGAGAGACTTTTTACCTGGGCGTGTAGCAACAGGACAAGGAAGAAATTTTTACAATTAGGGTGATGAGACACTGGAACACGGTGTGGATGCCCCATTACTGGAAATGTTCAAGGTCAGGCTGGATAGGCCTTTGAGTAATCTGATTTAGGGAAAGACATTGCTGTCCATAGCAGGGTATATGGACTAGATGCTCTTTAAAAGCCCCTTCTAATCTGAATCATGCTATAGTTTATCATCCTGTTTTTCCAGAGAGCACATCATTGTAATACTTTTCAAATTTTTTCCTAATGTTTATTACAAAATTGTGGTTTCACTTTCCAGTCAAAGAGTGAATTGCATTAGAAATATTTTTGCATGTTTTTTAAGCTTAGTATTTAATTTATATTTGTTTGAACAAATGCATGAATACAAACGAAGTAAAGTTAGTAAAGCTAATGTTTGTAAATTACGTGTTTTTTCTCTTTTTCAGAATTTCCTTCATTGTAAAATGGACAGATTCGTTATTTTCTGTGAACTTCAATGGCACTTCATCAGAGATGAAACAGAATGCTCAAACAAATGAGAGATAGTCATTAAAACTTATGGATGTATAGATACATAGATACAGATATATGCATATATAAATATACGCACATGCATACGCACATACACAGAGGCATGTTATATGGATAAATATACATACATATGAACTGCAACATTTTCTAAGAGAAAAAGATTATGATGTGACTCAATTTTCAGGAGAAGCTGTCACTTTTTGCCTTTTTGAAATTACAGTCATATATCTGCCACTTTTCCTGGCATGTTTCCTGAGGGCTGTAAAGAGACACCTGAGATTTGTGAGTCTTCTGGCCTTCCCACAGCTGTACAAGGCAGGAGCTCCCAGATCACTCCTTCCACCTTGCACCTGTGTAGGGATGCTGTACGGCACCTGCTTCACACCGTGGGAAGGCAAGCTCACCTGGAAAAGGGCAGCGTGGTACTGGAGAGCAATTCGTGGACATTAGAATGGAAGGACCCTGAGACACCTTTGCTGTGGAAGACAACAGTATGTTAGATGTATGCAATGCTCTGCTAGTGTGATTTCTAATACTTTACTGAGAGCTCTCCAGAGCTGTCATGGTTTTCTCCAAGTAGTAGTGCATGGCTCTCTGCAGATACAACTGGCACCATAACTTAGCTAATGTCCTCAGGAAGTTACTTGTCTCTGGAAAACTCTCTCCCTGTCTCCCTGTTTGCACCCTTAGTAAATATTTCTTCCTCAATGTGTCACTGGCCACCTTCACAGTTATCTTTTGGTTGAATTTACGCTGCTATAGTCTAGCTATTCTCACACCCACTGTTTCACCTGGTCACAGCAGCGGTCAAAAGCTGGCATGAGTGTACTGAAGCAAATGGCTACTCTGATTTTCAGGATTAGATGCACATTTTGACTTAGAAAAATGCAGAGGTATTGAGTATGTCAGCTGGAACTGAAGACAAGTAGAGGAAACAAAATTAAGTTGAGCAGTTGTTACTGTTCATGTTACCTCCACAATATTCTACATTTTCTTTCGCAAGAACATTCTTGAAGAGAGGCTCAACATACCATTGTTTGTTTACTTAGAGTGGAATTATAATTTACTGTCAGATTTATGTATGGAAGGAGTGAAACATCAAATTATGTTAGTCATATATTGCAATAATATTGGAACACATTGCTCCATGCTGCTGGAGGGAAGAGGAAGGTGGGAGGAGAAATTCTGTAGAGCCAAGAAAGCCAGGAACCTACTTCCAGTAAAAAGTTCTTCCTAGCTCAGTTTCACTACCTTCTCCACAATCACTCCCGGAACCTGCTTCCCAAACATGTTTTTCCTTGGATATTTGTGGTTTAGGAACTCCATCTCAAAACACATTACAAATTATTTAGATATGTGTGTTACAAGACTCCAGGGTAAGGGTCACTCTACCTGTCCTAGAAGAAAGTGTAGGCATAATATCACAGATGTTTGTGAGCTCTGATTCACCCTACAGAAGATAATGGATGGGACTTTGATCGAGACCAGGAGCCTTTCATTGGAAAGGGTTTCCACTCAATCTGCAGTGTGGGCCAGGACACCCTGTGAAAAGTGGTCCATGCCTCGCTGGTTTCTCAATTCTAACCTGCCCCTGGCTGAAAGGTGTGCTTTCATTTTCTAGCACTTTCTCCGTGTTCTCAAGTAAGACTGAATCTAGCTTAATCACAGGAGATATTTGCCTCAAAGTTGTTTTTTTTTATTTTATTTTGCCTGTTTGGATAAAGCTCTTTTTGAAAGTCACATTGTTTTCCTAAGTTGTCTTCAGTAGGATTTTCCTCTCCGTGTATGCTGCTTCCCTCCTCTTCCCCTACAGAAAGTGCTTCCTGATTTAACTTCTTTTGTTGGCAGTGTCCTTTCTTCATTTGCATTTACCTGGGACAATGCATATAATTTCAGTGGTTCTTCCAGTGTGAGTAAAAGTGGCTGACAACTTGAATAAACTCCCTGTGTAGCAAACAGCCAGGGATACTTTGAGTCTAGCTGAAGTTCTGTTAATTAAAAAATTAGGTCTAAACAGTTCCAAGCAGAATAATAGAGAAGATCCTGTCTCCCTCTCTCTTTGGTCCATCACTGCAGTATCTACGTTGTTTGGAAACCACTCAGAGTCAAGGATTCTGACAGAAATTTGCTTCACTTGCTGTCAGTGTTGCAGCCAATCAGTGCAGCATAATCATCTGTTGCTGGGTGCAAAACAGCAACCAGTTCCAACCTGTTTTGCCAAGTTGCTTCTCCATTTAACTGTTGTCAAGAAGTTGTTCTTGCTTCTTCTTCTCACTCAAAAATGGCTGTCTTTTTCCCTTCAGTTACCTCTAGCACTTCTAAAGGGTTTTTCGTGTTTCACAAAACACCGTTATTCTACAAAATAAACACGCTGACACAGGAAAAGCAATGGATGTCATTTTCCTGGACTTTTGCAAGGTGTTTGGTACTGTCCCAGATGACATCCTTGTCTCTAAAATGGAGAGACATGGATTTGACAGATGGACCACTCGGTGGATAAATAACTGGGTGGATGGTCACACCCAAAGAGTTGTGGTCAATGGCTTAGTGTCCACATGGAGACCAGTGACAAGCCGTGTTCCTCAGGGGTCTGTTCTGGGCCCAGTGCTGTTCAACATCTTTGTCAGTGACATGGACAATGGCGTTGAGTGCACCCTCAGCAAGTTTGCCGACAACACCAAGCTGTGCGGTGCCGTGGACTCACTTGAGAGAAGAGGTGTCATACAGAGAGACCTTGACAGGCTTGAGAAATGGGCCAGTGCAAACTGCACGAGGTTCAGCAAGTCAAAATGCAAGGTCCTGCATTTGGGTTGGGCCAATCCCAGGCACAAATACAAACTGGGCACAAAGTGGGGTTGAGAGCAGCCCTGAAGAGAAGGATTTGGGGGTGGTGATAGACGAGAAGCTCAACATGACCCGGCAGTGCGCTCATGCAGCCCAGAAGGCCAACCGCATCCTGGGATGCATCAAGAGGAGTGTGGCCAGCAGGTCAAGAGAGGGGATTCTCCCCCTTTACTCTGCTCTTGTGAGACCCCACCTCAAATATTGCATCTAGTTCTGGTGCCCCCACCATAAGAGGACCATAGAACTGTTGGAGCGTGTTCAGAAGAGGGCCACAAAGATGATCCAGGGGCTGGAGCACCTTTGCTACGAGGGCAGGCTGCAGGAACTGGGATTGTTCAGTCTTGAAAAGAGAAGACTTTGGGTGGGACCTAACAGCTGCCTTCCAATACCTGAAGGGATCCTACAGGAAGGCTGAGAGGGACTTTTCACAAGAGCGTCCACTGATAGGACAAAGGGAAATGGATTTAAGTTGAACGAGGATAGCTTTAGATTAGATCTTAGGAAGAAATTCTTCAGTACAAGAATGGCAAGACTTTGGAATAAATTGCCCAGAGGTGCTGTGTCTGCCCCCTCCCTGGAGGTGTTCAAGGCCAAGTTGGACAGAGCCTTGAGTAGCCTGATCTAGCTGAGAGGTGTCCCTGCCCATGACAGGGAGGTTGGATTAGATGATCTCTAAGGTCCCTTCCAGCCTAGGCCATTCTATGATCTATGATTCTATGAAACACTCTGGCATCCGTGAGTTTAGCTATATCTCTACACTGGTGTTGCAAGTTGCAGGGATGCTGTCAAGTAACTGTGATGGTATTACACTGGGGAATGTTTATAAATGAAGCAATAAATATTGGAACTGGTATACCTTACAGAAATTATTTTCAAAATACAAGTAACCCCACCAAGCAAGAAAAAAAAAAACAGGAAAGAAAAAAAGGGGAAAAAAAAAAAAAAGAAAGGAAAAGAAAAAGAGAGAAAAAATTTTTAGGAAGATAGTGTGTATGAAGAACTGACATTGAGAGTACCACAAGCAACATATTTTAGGTAGGAGAAATTTGGTTTGATGATGCGTGAAGGAAGAGAAATAAGTTATTTTTTGATTCCAAAATATCTCTCCATGAGAGGGGATGGAAGATGCAACAGGAGTGTCTGCAAGACATTGAGTAAAGAAGACTATGAAAAGGAAAGATTTAAACTGAAAATGAGACATGAATTCAGTCTTCAAAGCAAATATGAAAGAAGGTTTGATCACAGCTTTTAAAAAGGAGGGCAGGACTGGAGAAACTTTCAGGTGAAAAAGTAAACAAAAAAGTGAGTGAAGACTGAAAACTGAAACTGGGAGAACCAAAAGTAGAGTGTGATAGGGAAGGGGAAATGAAGAAAGAAAGAAGAATCAAGAACAGACAGAAGGGACATATTACAAACCCATAATATTTCTTTAATTAACACTCAATATTTATTCATGACTTTCTCACCTGACAAGTCATAATGACTTTCCATTAAATGGAAAGCAAGGGCTGAAACAAAACCAAAAAACATCTAGACAGATTGCTGTTTCACAAACAGAAACTCCAACAAGCTGTGACAATATGGACCTCTAGATTTCTTTTGTCTGTTTGGCACCTTTGTCTCTTCATAGCCATGAACTAACACAAGCTAAAAATACCATATGGCATTAACATCAATGGGAATTGCTAAGATCAGAACTATGTTGCTATGACTACTTTGACTGGGAAACTGGGTGCTTATTCAAACAGGAAAACAATGAGAGTCCTTTCTATTTAAAAATTAGAAGTGTGCTTGAACAACCACAGCCAGCTGAGTTAGCATGTTTAAAGAAATTACAAACCTTGATCTGTATGTTACCACCTCTAAGCTGAGACATAGTAAATTGATTATTTGTCTCCTGTGTTGATGTTGCCATACAAAATAAATTTCCTCACACTCTGAAATCCATAATGTTTCAAACATAAGCTCTTGTCATTTGCATCTGAAAAAGATGAATTTTGGAATTTTCCCTAGAAAAACTGAGACAATTGGGAAGGGAAAACAAACAAATCAAGTCTGACATGTTATGCAACACAAGCTCCCTTGTGTGTCAATAAACATGGAAAAGGCAGGGAGAATTTTATGTATTAGAAGTAAAAAGAACAAAACAGAACTTTGCATCTTTACAAAAAGTGTCTCATAATGAAGAAACTGTAAATTAAATGAGATGTTTCCTCCAATGTGCCCCAGTAACCAAAGCAAACAAAAGAATAATAATGAGTCTCAGAAATATTACCCATGAAAGAGGATCAGGTAGTTTCTTTGATGAAAAGTGAAAATCACCCCAAATCAAACAAGCCTCTGCACATCATCACGCTGAGCTCTCACATTCTTGGCTAGAGGCACATTTGAAATGTAACCTGGTTTGACAAGTTGCATTGGAACAGTTCCAGGACTAGAAAATCTACCTCTTTCAAACTACACAACTACAATAAATATTAACTTTTTGTATCAATTTATTAATACTCTTTCTTGTGGTATAATGAATGTTGAGGTCTTTTCAACTGTGTCTGGATGTCCTTCTCCGAAACTATTAATCCCAGAAGTGAATGGAGAATAATGAACACTAAAATGTAAGAAAAAACTTGACCTGGGCATCAGACTTCAAAACTTACTTTGAAGGTTGTATTTGAGTAGAGGGCTGTCAGAATAAATTCTGTCTTTATCGTACTTTGTGCAACTAGGTGAATTCAACAGAATTGCACAGGACATTTATCGCGCAGTTTGATCCATTAACTTCCACTATTATCTAACCTCCCTTAGTTCTGGGTGTAATCAGATTAGAGTAGATTAAATCCTGTGCCAGCAGATTCAGAGAATCACAGAACTCCTCAGGACAGCTTTTATATTCCAGGCTACAGTTGTACAACACCCTGTACAGTCAAGGATAACATTCTAACTACCTAGCAGAGATTTCCAAGAAGTTCCAGTTAGTGGAATATGATAATTATTTAAATAAGGATAATTATACAAAAGCAATACTTTGAAATACTGATGAATGATGTCCAGAGCAATGTTTAAACCACTTCTGTTTAAGTGGGAGAACCATTTTATTACGGGTTGGAGTATAGATAGTGCTTTCCCTTTATTTTACTCTCAACATGTGAACATTTGACTTGTTCTGATTACCATTAGAATTACAGGGCAACCCTGGGAAGAGCATCATGAGGTGCATTAGGCAGTATCTCCTTCTTATGATCATCTAGGAAATATATGTACATGAGAAAATCAATGCATTGCACCAACTAGACTTCAGGCTGTTACTTTGCCAGAACAGTAGGAATATTCCAGGGTTTCATCTTTTTCCTTGCTTCAAGGTGAGAAGGATGATGATGGTAATTGAACAGCAGGTTTTAGCCCTGCTTCTCCTCATGAAAAAGAATATACATTTAGTGCATGGAGGCTGTAAATCACATATGTATAATATTTTGCTGGGCAAATATATAAGCAAGGCATATTAGCCCATGCATTCATGTCTAGCAATGTATTCTTAGCATATCCATATGCTCTTGTGGAGTCCATTGGCTCAAGGCTGGATCTCACATAGACATGGTGTTGCAGTCTGAAACTGCAAGGCAAGAAAGACCCAAACTCTGAGAATCTAAACTCAAGGCACACTCCTGCTTAATGCTGCAATTTCCTAGTGTACATCATCCTTCTGTATCAGTCCAGTGCTGCTCTGGTCTTGCGCAGGCTAAGAAACTATGCCATTAAACCACTGAAACCCGTCACAGAACTACCTGAATCATGATTTTAGGACAATATCTATGGAAACAGTTATTAGAAAAAAAGACGTAACTTCTGGGAGGAGGGTGCAATACACTCATTTCTCCCTGCTGCTGAAGATTGGTCTAACCACTAATCTATAATACAAATTGTAGCCCCTCTCATATATGTTTGTACTTTATCTCTCTTCCCCCCTTTCCTCAGAAAGCTCCCCAGACCTGGAAAATCTTCAGTTCTTTAGTGTACAGAGTTACAATTCCAATCAGGAAGCTGGAGAAGAAGTGATAAGACACAGCAGGCTAAGTGCTAGGTCCTGCCTTTGGGTCACAACAACCTGATGCAATATTTCAGGCTTGTGGCAAAGTGGCTGGAGAGCTGCAGGCAGAAAAGGACCTGAGGGTGTGGGTCAGCAGCCAACTGAACACGAGCCAGCAGTGTGCCTAGGTCACCAAGAAGGCCAACCGCATCCTGGCCTGTATCAGAAATAATGCGGCCAGGAGAACCAGGGAAGTGATTGTGCCCCTGTACTCGCCACTGGTTAGGCCACACCTTGAATCCTATGCTCAGTTTTGGGCTTCTCACTCCAGGAAAGACACTGAGGTGCTGGAGTGTGTCCAGAGAAGGGCAACAAAGACAAGGTCTAGAGAACATGCCTTATGAGGAGTGTCTGAGAGAACTGAGGTTGTTTAGCATGGAGAAAAGGATGCTGAAGGGAGACCTTATAGCTCTCTGAACTACCTGAAAGGAGATTGTAGTGAGGTGGGGGTCAGTCTCGTCTCTCATAGCAAATGATAGGATGAGAAGAAATAGCCTCAAGCTGCACCAGGGGAAGCTTAGTTTGGGTATTAGGAATAATTTTTTCACCAAAAGGATTGTCAAACATTGGAACAGGTTGTCCAGGGAAGTGTTGGAGTCACCATCCTTGGAGGTATTTAAAAGATATTTCAATGTGATACTTAGGGACATGGTTTACTGCTGGACATGGCAGTGTTAGGTTACAGTTGGACTCAATTATCTTAAAGCTCTTCTCCAACTTAGACGATTTTTTGATTCAAACATTAGATAGTTGCTACAGTTTTGGGGAAGCTAGGGACATGTTAGAAGGGAAGAAACCATAATGAATTTGGGTCTCCTGTGTGGGTGAGTGCAGTGGTGACAGGGGTGCAGTCTAATCACATTTTTTTTAAAGGTAAAAATGGTCAGGAAAACTGAGGCAGCGGGTAAGATGTTGATGATTGAGGGAATGGTGAGATCTCAGACAGATCCCTAGCTTTCATGGTTCCTCTTGTCTTTGGTTCATTGCCCGTGCACCTCCATGTCTAGGACTCCATTTGAAGTTACTAACATTTCACAAACAGATTATGGGAAATCTGTGCACCTCACACAGTCTTCTCTATGCCTATCATGAAGGTAACATGCTGAAGATTAAGTAGTTCGGCTCCTAAGTTTTGGTCATTAAATCTTTTAGCAGAAACATTTTTGTTTTCCAGTATATGTACATACAATTGTGCAGAAAGGCTCTGTGCCTACTAGTCATATCCGTATGAAAAATGTTGCTGCACTGCACACTGCCCCTGAGGAACTGAGCAAGAAAATTATATTTGATTTACTTGGGCACAGGAAGAGCTTCAGAGGCCCATAACTCAAGCCAATTCATAGCTAATTTCACCACAACACCTCAGACTTCTTCAGTGAATCTGAAAAAGTGAGATTATGCTTCCATGTGCTAGCACCAGAAGTCCTGAATAAAAAAAGCTTTAATCTTCTGGAGTAGACAAATCTAGCAAAACAACAACCTCTGACATTCTGTGATTCTGTGAACACAGAAGCATGTGGGAAAATACAGTACTTAGAAAAAAAAATCTTTGGAAATGGTGTGTCAGGAAAAGAAGACTGGAAATCATTCTGCAATGTCAGCTCTAGGACTCTGTGTCTTCCACTGTAATGACGCTCACTTTGTAGAACACTGCAGTGTAGGGTATGAAAAATCAGTTCCTTTGGAGAAATAGAAAATGGTATCTGAATTTTTACCAAAAAATTAAAGAGAAAACAAGGAAAGAAAGAAAACAGGTTCATTTTGGAGCTGAGAAGTTTTGTGGAACACACATTTCTGTAAAGCTGGCAAGACTAGTAGGTGCCAGATGTTAATTGGAAGGGGCCCTACAGGCATGAGCTCAAGCCAGGACTTACTCCTGTTAATCATGGAAGAAGTAAGAGGCCAAATGCAGCATACAATTAAGGCAGGCTATTGCAGAAGAGGAAACAGGTCACACAATAGGAAGATGTTTCTTTCCCCTCCCTACCTCTTGGCAAGATGGGACACCATAGTACGAAATAATGAAAGATGCTTGAGAAACTACTGCATTGAGTAAACACACATATACAGCTGGATTAAAAGAAGATAGACGCAAGAGGCAAAATATATGTGTTAGAATGAATGTTAATCATAAGACTGATAGTATTCTAACAATATTGGGAGTTTCAATCTAGAGATTCAGCTTGTAGGAATAGAGCTGACAGATTTCTCTGAAGGTTGAAACATCCGTAAGACCTTATAAACCACACGGAACATGTAGGAAATCCGTCAGAACAAAAAACGTGAAATAAGTTGTAAGAAACTGTTTTAAGAACTTTTGCCTCAACCTTGCTGGTGTTAAAACTTGCTAAAATGCCCCATGAAGAAATATTTGTTTCATCCTTGCTGAAAGACTCTGTGAAGAAGAGACTGTGTTAAAACCTAAACGACAAGGCTGCCGTTACAAACTGGGACCTCTGATAAGTTCTAAAACAACAACTTCAGAGCTCAGCCCTGATAAGCCCCACGACTTGACTTGACTATTGATAAAGATGACTTCAGGGCCCAGCCCTGATAAGCCAGGGGGCTCGAAGTTCTGAACAACAACTTTTGGGCCCAGCTCAACCGCCGATACAGCTGTTGTCTTGCAAGCCCACTGGTGTGTGAGCTCACCGATGTAACTGCAGATAAGGCAGCTGCCCTGTAAGCGCGAAAGCCCAACGGTGTGCAAGCGCGAAGGTACACAAACCGTCAAGTCATCCTATGTCTGCAAAAAATGGGCCCTCCGGACACCTGTGCATGCCCCACTGACAGAGGCGACGCTGGGGGGGGGGTGAAGATCGCTCCTGACGACCCTCACGTGCATGCGCTGAACAGGCGGAGGATAAGCAAAGCGGCTCTTGGAATACTATAAAATGCCACCGTGAACAGCTGTTCTTTGGAGATCTTCCCCACCGAATCGAAACAGGCGGACCTGCGAGACGTCGCTGGATCTGTGGTGGTAGCTATACTTCTTGCTATTCTAAACATTTTACTGCTTCACTTTTCCTTTTCCTTATCTTTCTTTCCTATTGCTCTCCAGTGGTTGTTAGTCAATAAAGGGTTTTACTTTTGTGACATCTGACACCGTTTGTGTCTTAATTTCACCTCTGCGATCGAAACGAATCACCTTGACCCTAACCTCTACCAGGTATAAGCGGCTCAAGACATAAGTCAGTAAAAATTATATCCCCTGAAATTTCACAATTAGATTTTCAGAATTAGCTCTCCAATATGCTTTCACTGAAGGCCTGAATTTAGAGTATCAAGAGATATGAATCCAGCCAAAATGTCTTCATCTTTCAATCTAGGGACTGCACTGAGCATTTTCCTTAGAAAGGAGAAACATATCAAGCACCCACCCTTAAAGCTTTAACAATCTCATCTTTGAATCTGTATTCAGTAATATTAGCAATGAAAGTCAAAATATCTAAAGGAAGAGGCAATCAACAACAAACATTCTTAAAGGTACTTTGGAATGAAATTTCTTTACTTTCCAGTCAATAGGCTCTTACTGAGACATGGAAATAAGCATCACTTAGCTTAAGTGTCATCTTTGCCTCTTTGTGAACCTCAAGCAGGAAGCCATCAGAGCTGCCCAGAGGCTACCTGAACCCAGGCTACCACTTCTCTGGTTTAGATGACATTAGGAGATGGACGAAATCTTACAAAGGTGTCCTGACTTGTGAAGGCACTAAAACTGCGAATGTCAGTCCTCACAAGAACTTGTAAGACTGTGATAAGCCTGTGCTGTCAAATACGTCTGCAAACCTTCATCCTAATTCATCTGTGAAGGTTAAATTGGTCTACAGATAAACATTATTTATCAGCCTAAGTGTCAGAAAAGGAAATAATTTTTCTACACAATATATATATATAAACAGTGTTAAAAATATCTCAAGCAGAGGAAAGGTTGCTTTCAAGTATCCAAAACCCAAGTCACTGCACATATTCCATCAAGTCATCTCTGAAGGAAAGTTCAAATTCCTTAAGAAGGATGTAACACTGGGAATTGCCTAGAGCCAGGTTCTGCATATGAGTTTGCATATGTACAAGGAATTTTGCAGGAGCTTAGACTTTCGTATAAATTCTTAAACTGCAGTGAAAGAAACTTGGATTTGTGTAATAAGCCAGTTGTGTTCATAGAGGCCATCTGGTGTAACTTGGCATCCTCAATCTCTCTTTACATATAGACCTTTAATGCCTAGCATATTTCACTCTATGATTTTTTTCTTTCCCTAGTAAGAGAACAGAAGACTTCTTAATTCACTGGTGGGAAATAAGGAATTGGAGCTTTAGGTGTAATAATGTAATCAGTATGTAAGACTGGGAGAAAATCCAGATTTTTTCAACATTCGCATGGTCTTATTTTGCAGTTCTGAAGCATCATGATCAAACTTTTTAGACAGAAGTTCAATTTTATTTTCTAAAAAAAAAATATCTTCAATTCGTTCAAGAATTTATTACTTGTCTATTCAGGAAACATGTTATGTTCTGTATGAGTTAGTTTAGTGTTAGCTGGATAACCTGTGGAGGATGTGTTTACATAGGTTTTTGGAAGAAAAGGTGTAGTGAATGAAGCTGTTCATGGGTGAGGAAGCGTCAAGCCTTCTCTTAGAAGGCAAAGCTGGAATAAATTCATAGTGAAGAGAATTTGGCAAAGGTGAAAGCAAGAAAACAAGGCAGCTGTAAAAGAAGGTATTAAAGTCTATAGGCTCTGGATCAAAATTAGCTGTCCCTATATGTTTAGGGAAGGAAGACATCTTAATATGTTAATTCCAATGTGTTTGAAGTGTCAATAAGACAAGACATACTGTTAAAAGAATGAAAATATGAAGTAAAGAGAGGGTGACGCAGAAAGGGCAGGTCCCAGTAGTAAATAAATCATGCTACAATACATACAAAACTCTAATCAGAAGGAAGCCAGCTTGGATTTTCTCCTTTTGAGCTAAGGATGACCTATTTTGGTGTCATACCCAAAGAGGCATGAAGGTTAAAAATATCTGGTTGCAGAGTCAATATATCACAAGTGGAGTTTATTTAGATATTTTGGAGCACAAAGTGTTTCTCTCTTACCAAAGTACATGGGGTTAACCCAATTACAGCTTGTCTCACCTTTTTGCCATGGGCAGGAGCAATGAGAGAATATATGAAAAACTACTTAATATGTAAAAACTCAAAGCATATTCTTTTTCAGTGCACATATATATTGCATAAAAACCTACAATATTCTGGTCCTTTTCTTGCTCCTTGGTGACTTCAGACTGAGCCAGCTAGATGACTAATGCAAAAAAAACAAAAACCTGTATGAGATTCTCATCAAATTTATGCCCAGAGAAAAAATGTCTTGGCTAGATGAAGAAACACAGTTCAAACCAATAACTGGAACTGTGCCACCAGCAAAGGTAAAAATACAGAGAAATAAATGTATGTAGCACAGAGAAAATAGGAAATAAAGAGAAATAAATAACACAGATGGTTCTGTGTCTTTCGCAGAGGCAGGAAGAGGTCATGAAGTGGAATGAGACATCAGCCCATCTGTGCGTGGAGGAAATGGTCTAAAAAGAGAGAATCCAGATCATCTGGTCAATAGCTGAGAGAAATTGCCGACCATTACTCCCTTTATTATGGGGAAGGTCTCTTTTTGGACTTAGACATTTTCACCATTGGTGTTTCCTCTTTCTATAGCAGTAGCTTGCTAGGGATTAAGCCTTGGCAGGCTACAGAGCTTATCTGAGATATCACTTGGAAAGAAAGTGAAATCTCTTCAACCCAGAAACTTACCTACAGATGAAGCAGATGCTGTGAGTGAAGGAAAACCCACACCCCACAAACCGCACTGAGGCCTCTTGCATGGGTAGTGAACTGGGAGATCAACCTCACGCCCACAAGGTAAGAAAAGGGAGGGAAATGTCCTTCTGTGCACATTTAATAGATGTGAAAGGCCTCCTCATCCTGACACGTAAGGAGCCCCACAGATAATTTTAGTTCCGCTAGTCTCCGTTTGGATGGCTACACACAAGCATTCATTTTCAGTAACTCATTCTCCAGAAGTGAGGTGTTTGCTTAGGTCCAGTTCAAATACAGTTCATACTTGCATCACTGGGATCAGGAACTCATCAGACAAATCTATAAATATTGGTCAGAAATAAGAATATTAAAGTGCTCTAAAAACATGCACGTGTAGCCAAAATGTATGTCTGCCGTTCTTCTACACTTCTCCTGGGCAAGGCTATGTCCCTTCCCACCTTAATTCATCCTATCTTTAAAAGCAGGTTCTTGGTGGATTTATTGGTGGTGAATCAGGCTTCCTACAAACACATCTGTTTCCGCAAATTCTGTCATAGTCCTTATACTCATTCCTCATGGCAAGCTCCACTATGCCACACTAGTTTGCTGATTTCTCTTACTTTGTATCCTAAGGGCTATTGGAGAAAAGAAAGTGAGGACAAACACAATAAAAACAATTTCAGCTCTGCCTGTAAATAAAAGATTACAGATCAAGGTTCATCAATTTATCCCTTTAATAATTCCAGAGGAGTTACCACAGGTCAAACTGGTGGCATGCTCTGTACCATATCATATCTTATTAGGGATTAATATGCTTTCAGAGAAGGGTTCACAAAATCCTCCTTTCATCCTGAGATTTGCTTCCTAACCACCTTTAATGAGATGAACTTTAATAATGAGTACCCTTAGTAGTTACATCTTTTCCCAAACAATGTTGAGTCATTTGGCCTAATGTAGTGTTTCCCTTGGCGCATGAAAAAAAGGAAGCTTGCCGCAGTAAAACCAGAATTTTACTTACAAATTCAAAAGGTAGTCCTGTTGTATGAAAGCATGAAGAGGGTCTAAGTAGCACCAGGAATAAAATGTACCACGTCAAAGATAAAAAGCATCTATGCTTTCAGTATCAAGTAGATTTTGAAAGTTATTTGTGGCCTAGCCAGGGTAGTTTGTGCTAGATCCTAAGAAAAGAGCTGTTAATGTGTATGTGGTTCCACAGCATAAATGAGAAACACCAACGGGAATTTTTTCCTCAGCATTCAGCCCAGAATACTAGTGCACCACAAACAGGCATAATTAGGAGAGACAAACACCTACATGAGTTCAGTGTAACCATAAATGGCTGCTTTCAGTAGAATTATGTGTATACCTGAGTCACTTCACACCAGCAGAGTCCCTCTCAGAGTCTCTTTATGCTACAACATACAGCTACAGGGAAATCACTCTGGAAATACGGGTTGCTAGCGGGAAGGGGTCTGGAAGAGAAATAGGAGAGCCAACAGATACCATCCTTATGTGAATACAGAGAAGGTAATAGTTTGTAAATACAGTTTGAAGAAATAAAATGTCTGTTCCGTGTGGCTCTGGACAATTTGTAGCAACCAGAGAAATGCCTCTGTATCAAGAGATGTGTTAGTACCACCACTGGGTTAAACTCCTTTTATCACTGCCTAGCAGACATGGCACTAGTGAGGGAGGTAGGCAATTTCATGACTGAGGGGCAGTCATTTAGCTTCTTTCAATCTCTCATACTCTACTCAGTGCTACTCACATCTAATTTCACAGGAAGTGGTTCAAGAGAAGATGCCTTATTCCAGATATATTTGCATACAGCCTGGACTAACTGAATCTTGTCACCTTGACTGGCATATTTAGAAACACTACTAATAAATAAGTCTGTATGTTTTACAAGAACACAGTTTTTATACCTAAGTATAATATTTTTGGAGAAGCACGGGCTTTTCAGCATCAGCTTATTTTACAATCAGCTGTACAGCCTATTGTATGGACAACAGCCAGAGAACAGAAAAGATGCGCAACATTGTCATTAAAGAATAAAATATCTTCCCTCTGTTTTGAAGTCTTTTCTTAACTGTTACCAGTTCAAGGTGAACCACAGCGACAGTAGTGTCTGACCAATACAAGTCTTTCCAGTGCACCCCTTGTCTCTTCCTCTTAACTCCTCTGAATTTTTTCATTTAGATTCTGTTAGCACAAACAAAAGTGCAGACAGTGAGTCAGTCTGCCCTAACACAACCATTTCCTCACTGCTGCTTCCAAAGAACCTGAATCCTTCTAGCGGGAGATTTTGCTTCTGGAACACCCTGATCCCAATATCCAGGGACAAATTGATCTTCATCGTCAATTTCCCAGCCTTCATAAAAAAATAAAATAAAGCTTATAAATATACATGGCACACATCCACATCCACAAATGTATTCACAGATCCAAAATTAACCTGACATTAAAACTAGAACTAGTAGTTCCAACGTAAGAGTGAGAATATATCTGTTACAAGGATGAGTTCTAAACCTATCTAAATACCACAATAATCAGAACAGTGAAGTTAAGCTGTTAGCCTTTTACTTGGATGACAGAATTCCTCACAGTGAATTCACACATTTCCAAAAAAAAGTTATTTAGACTTCTGTGGGGCAGAGAAGAAATCCATTGCTATGTGAAACAAACTGCATCTGAAGTACATAAATTGACCAGTATCTTCTCTGGGGAGAATGTATTCATCAGAGAGTCGATTCACAGCTCCTTTTGGAAAATATTCCCAGCCCTCATCTATACAGATGCCTTGCATAAGAACATAGCTACACCTCTGCAGAATGTCATAGTTGCATTTGTTATCCTTTGTTCCCAGTGGGAAGCATTATCTTCTTTCCATTTCCTCCCTTTCCCTTTCCCTTTCCCTTTCCCTTTCCCTTTCCCTTTCCCTTTCCCTTTCCCTTTCCCTTTCCCTTTCCGTTTCCCTTTCCCTTTCCCTTTCCTTTCTTCCCTGAACTATTTAAGGCAGGACAGAAATGTGTCTAATGCAGAGGAAAGCTAACAGCCTGGGAAGTCTGCTCTTAGATCTGTTTCTACTGTGTTACACAGTTCACAGCATGCAAATCTGCACAGTGAAAAGTGCTCTTTTCGGTATTATTGTGCAGTACTTTGTGTCAATAACAAACACTTTAAAGTTCTCAGATACGTATTTTGGAGATGGCTGTAATGATCCAGATTTTTAAATATCCCCCAAATGCTAACAGAAACGTCATTCCCTTACAACATCTTCAAAAATGCATAATGAGAGTGTGTTTGATAGATGAAAGCTCCCTCCTAAGTATTTAAATAGAAAACTTCTACTCATTTCCTTGTAGGACTGAAGGGAAAAGGACCACCAACATTTTTTGCCTTCTGGTCATCTGGAACCAGTGCAATCCTTTTTCTTTTTTTCTTTTTTCTTTTTTCTTTTTTCTTTTTTCCTTTTTTCTTTTTTCTTTTTTCTTTTTTCTTTTTTCTTTTTTCTTTTTTTTATTAAAAACTGTTGAAGTTTTAGCACTAGCTATTAAAGACTACTGTAACAATATCATAAAAGAAAGATAAAAAAAACTAATAGACTAAAAGTAATTAAAAAATTAACCTCACAAAAGCCAGGAAATTCAGAGTGCAGAAAAGCCTTCATAGTTAGATTTAGAGTATTTGGAAGATGTTGAGTTGTTCTGGTTTCTATAAAAAATTAGAAACGACAGAAAACATGAATCTAACATTTTTATTTCTGATAGTTTCAGTGTTACTGGCACTGCTAATTGACAGGGTTTTATTTTGAAAAACAGGTCAAAAATCCTATTATGTCTTGTCTTGTGTTCTCTATGAAATCAGTAAGGTTTGTGTTTTAAAATGTTACCTGCTGGAAAAAGCAAGCATTCTGTAGTACTTCGTGGTGTAATTATCCATCAATAAAAGAAAAAAAGGAGATTGCATTTGCCTGTTTGTTAGCTCACATATTAACGCACACAGCACACGATGAGCAGTAAATCTTTTCTTCCCTCTGTCCTACACTGGAAATGATTGCAACTGATTCTGCCTTTGATGAGCAGGATAAAAGTGAACAGACACACAGCACCGGTCAGTTTCATTGCTCTCATGAAACTTGTTGCATAACATGAACAATTAGATGCAGATTTTACAACTGTCATGAGCAAACCTATTGCTAAGAGGCTCTTATTTCCCTTGACAATCTAGTACTGCTGACTCGGACCTGGTGCTCGCTCCGATTAGACATCTATGCTGAGCATGTGGTTATTGCATTGGAACAGGCTGCCCAGGGAGGTGGTTGAGTCACCATCCCTGGAGGTGTTTAAGAGAAGGGTAGATGTCACCTTGAAGGGCATGGTTTAGTGGTGTTCACAGGGCTAGGAAAAGGTTGGACTCAATGATCTTGAAGGTCTCTTCCAGCCGAAACTGTTCTATGATTCTATGATTCATGCACCTGCTCACTGCGTTAATCGCAGAGTGAAATCAGTGTCATCCCGGTGTCATCACCTGATGAGGAAGTGTTGTTCTGGCCTCGCCAGTATGTAGAAATGTGGCTATGATACCTGAAAAACTTCTCCTAGCTCCTCGCTAAGGAAGTACCTCACCAATGTGTCTAGTGACACTAGAGTCATAGAATCATAGAATCACAGAATTATAGAATGGTTTGTGTTGGAAGGGACCTTAAGGATCATCTAGTTCTAACCTCCCTACCATGGGCAGGGACACCTGCCACTAGACCAGATTGCTCCACGTGTCATCCAACCTGTCTTTCAACACTTGCAGGGAGAGGGCTTCCACAGCTTCTCTGGGCAACACAATCCAGACAGAAGATCATGACTGCATTTGGATTTCAGGAGCATGTTTTCACATAAAAAAAAAACCCTGATGTTCTGGAAAGACTTTCTGGCAAACATCACTTTCCTTCATGAAACTGAGTGATTTTTGACACTAGTTGATTCAGAGAGATGCTTATTATTATGCTGTGCATCCAGGTTTTGTATTTCTTCCCCCCAATAACACCTAATTTCTAAATGCCTTCCATTTACCAGTGCAAAAGGGAAAAGGAATGACATCTAATTTGAAATCTAGGTGTCCAGTTTTTTTATTTATACTGTAGAAAACAATGGCGGGTTTGGCCAACTATTGTCACAGAAACCCACCAGACAGACATGAATTTATAAGGCTTTACTCTTTTCAAAGTGTAGTGGTATAAACCTAGAATAAGTTCATTCAAATGGAATATTGTTGAGACAGTTTTAATCTACACAATTCACCCTGAGACACTTCTCTGCAGAAAAGTTTCTACAAAGCTTTTGTTTTCATGTCCTAGATTTTAAATAAGAGTAAGTGGATCAAAAGTCTTACAAAACCAAGCCTAAAATGAATCATTTTGTTTCAGGTCAAGTGAATGATCTGGGTTGATCTGGAGTGTTTTGCTCCTTTCTTAATTGAGAAAAATAAAAACATTTTTGAGACATCCTGTTGCCATGGTTATTTCTAATTCAATCAGGAGGAGAATGTCACTCCCATTAACTTGCCAGGCTGATTCATAAAATTCAGAGAGACAAACAGACTTTGCTGATTCTTTCTCCAAAAAATATTCAAGACTCACGTAGATTGAGAAGAACTGCACAAAAGGAGAGTCAGTGAGAGGAATTTCGGAGGGAGAATATAACCTGAATCTTAGTAGATTTGTGATTGTTGGATGCTGTTGAAAAGGGTCACTTCAAAATAAGGCAATTGGTTTGTGCAGACCCCCATGACAGGCATGACCATGGAATTTGTTTTTAGTGTTCGTAGTGATGTTGTTTGTTCATTTTGGAAGGAATTTGTTTGCAGGCTAGGACAGGATGGCTTTCAGTATCAGATCTGTCCTTAAAACTCACAACAAAACAAAGGTTTCTAAGCAAGCTGTCTCTTTATCTGGGGCTGTTTTCAACACGTACATGTAAACAGCAGTGTTCCAAGACAATCTAATTTTGAGAGACCTAGTGTCCATATGATGTTTCTGAGTAAAGTGGGATGTCATGACTTTCTCAGAAGCACTGGCAGGAGACATAATGAAAGCATTATTTGTTATCTGTGCAAAAGGATTTCCACTCCGTAGACAGACAGTGCTGCTATTGTCCTTCCAGCAGAGCGCATGCTCAAATGACAGCAGAGTGTAACCTAGTCTAAGTCAACAGAAATGCCAATGTTAGAGGGGCATTTGGGAATGAACACTGTAGGATGCTGCTGCTATACAGCCAAATGCACACCTGTACCTGTTCAGCCTTTCTCTCGCTCTGGGCAGGGGGTGGGAAGAAAAAATCTTTTGTGCAAGCTGGGGACAAATAGCCAGCTGCTGGCAGGGTCCCTCAGGAGGGGTTTTCTCACTTGCCTGTCAGGCACTATAGCAACCACGAGCCACAACTTGCAAACAGCCACCCAAACCGCTGCTGCTGGCTGGGCTTTCCTGAAGGAGCAGTTTGTGCCCCATTGCCATGTGACCTCTCCCCCGAGTGACAGGAGGACAGAGTGTGACTGCATGCATCCCTCAGGTGTTGCAAGGGCTCCTAACCTTCCCACCGGTGGACACCCACCAATGGCACCCACAGCCAGAGGGTCTCTCCATCCAGAAGATGAAGTCTGCACTGGAAAACTCCCTACTCCCAACTTCACCAACCAAGTTAAGTTAATCATGTCAGGTCAATTTATTACACCAGCAACTGAACAACATGCTTCTGGTTGAAGGAAGTCATGTGAAACCTGTGCACAAGAGCAGCACATCTGTGGCTGGTGTTAACCCTTCGGAGCCAGTGGTTCCAAGCAGACCCACAGGTAGGTGTGGCTGTGGGATGCGTGTGTGGGAGTGCTACCACCTCCAGGTTCCCCCTCTCTTCTCCAGTTGGGCAGAGCCTCTGAGTCATCACTACCTTTGTGTCTCATAAGGTCACTCACCTACAGGTAAAAATAAAGTACACTGCTCCCTTTCTCACAAACTACGGTTTCTCATTCTTTTTATGTGTATGTAATGCACGGTGAGGTTCTGCTAACAGTCAGGACAAGGGTATTCGCTTAGCCAGACTGAAGAAGAACAAAAACATATTAAAAAAACAAAACATCTCCATAAAAATACCAGTTAATTATTTTAAAAAAAAATTTAACATGGGCTTGCTGGTACTTTTGTGTCAGTTGTGGCTTGTATGCATACAGCTTTTATCATCTGAATTTTATTTTGTTAACAATGAGAACATATAAGCTTCTTTTTCTTTTTTTACCGTGAATCTGTGATTTTCAGTGACTGAGAGAAGAAATCCTTTTTTTGTTGTTGTTGTTGTTTTGCTATTCCCTCTCTATATCACCAGGGCTACTGACGTCTCTTTAAATTGTAACTGCAGCATAATGTATTTTCATGTTTTGGAGTAGATACTGATTACAAGCTTGAGTTTGACATTTTCATGTTTTTCCTGTTAGGAAATCAGGCATGGAAAAATCAGCATAAAGGAGAAAAAAGCATACCCACAGATAGACATATACACACTGACTTGTTCTCTGTGTCTACTTAGGTGTACATATAAAACTACATTCAAGTAACATTCAGTACCAAGCTTTCATATTATAAGCTTTGAACGCTAGTGTCGATTTACAACACAGGCAAGATAGACAGGACTGCAATCAATTTTAACTAGAATACGTGGCTTTACCTAATGTATTTTGGTCTATAATATGACACTATTGTTGTCTCAGAAAAAATGGTATTTTGCTGATAAAACTGTTTTCTGCAAGTGGAATTAAAAACAGCAAGTGAGAAGTTGATAATCTACATATTTTTTATGCATAAGATTCTGTGTGGCATTTGTCACTGAATTATCCCAGCACACAAGCACCATGATGTGGAGTTGTCATCGAAGCACTAGAGTCTGGACTTGGAAGTTAGACTGCCATGGGATCTAATAATTTTTCCTCCTTTGAGACGAGGTATATGGTTTTGTGATTCTGATTTCTCTCTAGGGTGCTCAGATGAGTGGTAACAGATAAAAATGCAAAAAGTAATGTTTTTTGGTCAAGGAATGATCGGGGGGGTGTTACAGAAAGATGTACTCCCCTCTACACTTCAGAAAAAGTCCCTGCCCAACGTCTGTCTGCTTTGAGACTTTTGCAACTGACAATTAGACTTTCCAGCTACCTCAGTGATAAGAACTCCTTGTCGGCTTATAATTAAATCCAGTACATTTCCCTGTCCATTTTGACATTTTGGACCAGTACCAACCTAGAAGAAGGAGTACAATGTTGAATTGCAGCAGGTAAATGTAACCTGGTGGTTTTCAGTTGTTGTTTTGGTTGTTTTTTTTTTTAAATAAACCTGCAGTATACAGACAGTGTTTTCCCTCAGGAGAATGTTCTCATCAGCTTGATTCATGGAAAGTTACTCATCTCCCTGCCTCAAGGCAAGAACATGTATTTAATTCTTGAGAATAGACTGTTACATCACATGTGAAGAGATGGTTCAATATGAGGCAAAGTTGTGAGAATTTCCAAAGGCAGTAAAGTTTGCCATGCAGTCAGATGTTGTTGAAATGAATTTGTGTTTCATCTATAGGAAACACTTCACAATTAGCATATCACAAACATTCTTGTCCTGTGAGATGACCTAATACTGCTGGCCTCTTCCACCTCTGATTTTGCTTGAAGTGCAAGTTACAGCAGGTATCTTTGCATTACTTAACCAATTGTCATCACTTCCTTCATTCATTCCATGATATAATATGTGGCATCCCGTGAAAGGCTTGTAAAAGTGTGTTTGCACATCATTATTATGGGGTACTGATGTCAAACTGGTAAAATGCCATGAGGTAAATGTTTAGTAAATCATTGACCTCTGAGAAATGCATGATACAAGTAGATTACACATACTTGGAAAAATAACACGGATGAAAAAGTGCTACCTGAGATTACTTGGCCTGAATATGGTTAAAGACAGAGAGAACAGGCATCACAGTAAGTTTTTTGAGGTACAAACTGGCGTAATTATTTTTGTGAACAAAATTTGCTCTGACTGGAGCCTTTTGATGTGACTGGATATTGTTCTCACCTGACACTGCCTGCCCTTGTCTGATCTTAAGCATGGTTCAGAGAATCTTGCTGAAGAGCTGGCTAGAGTATCAAGATCATTATGACATTGTATCATTTTAATATAAAGTGTGTTTTCCTTGGCTTCTAAGCACCTGATTATCTTTCTGAAAAAGAAATAAGGCTTAAACTGAAATCTGCAGAAACTATTGTTTTTTCTGCCCCCTGTAACTTACGTAAATTGGGGAACTCTAAGATAGATAAGTGAAGGTGAAAAGATTTTTGTATGATTCATGTGCTGGATTAAAAGTTGGTTTTAGTGATCCCTTCCATTTTGCCTTATGCAGAACCCTTTCTTTGACAAAAGAGAATAAATCCGTGCTCTGCCAACAATTGCTGTGTGGCTTCTGGGAAATGTCCATGGAGGTGAACAAGTAGATCTAAGCAAACTCAGCTTTTTGCTTGAAGAAGACTGGTTGTTGCTTGGAAGTTAGAGAGTTGTGCTAGCATTGTGCTGTGCTTGACTTAAGAAGCCTTGCACTTATAGGCTGGATTTATTAGCTTGAAAATAAAGTCATATCACCACAGCAGTACGGTATCTTCTCAATATGGCCCAAAGGAGCTGGGGTCTGTCCATACATGTCTGTGTTATCAAGACCTTGCCTTTTCTGAACTAGGTTCATGGTGAATATCTGTGTTTCAGGTCTACAATTGACCCATTTAGTGACACAAAACCAAACCTGAGTATCTTAAAGCCCTTATTCAGCTGTGGTCTCAGTGTGGAGTTGATTAATATCCAAAAATATTCTTTTGCCTCCTAAAGGTTTGCCTGGTATGTGCAGGGCTGCCTCAGATTTGGAAACACTGAGTTAGACTTTCGCTTTCCATCTAACCTGTAGAGCTGGACCAATGGGTGTGATCAGCGCATTCCTACTCAAACAGCCTCTGTTCAAGGCATCGTCTGAAGCAGGGGAAAATGGTCTTTTTCACCCCAAAACTCACTTGTTGAGGTACTGGTTAGGCAGTACAGGCAGTCTACACTGATGATTAAAAACACAGTGTTCATCTTGAAATCAGATTTCCATTTTATCTCATAGCTTGACTTTTTCAGTGTTTATTTCAATTAGGCTGGATATGGCAAGTGGAGGGTGTCTTGTGGCTGCAGTGATGGTGGTTGATCAGTCAGTTGGGAGGTGGTAGCATTGGGATCCAGCACCATCAACAACAAGATGGTATCGAACTTGAATCTTTCTTATCATAGCTAAAAGTCACTGACATGTCACAATACGTTACAAATAAATAAAAAATATTTTAAAATATGAGACTGAGCTCTTGACTTGAAGGGAACAGAAAATCTGTGCTTACTTCAAGAAGATCTTTAGATTCTCCAGAGAATGGAAGAGTTCCTTTGTAAGACTTGAGTAATGGGGATGTAAGGGTGGCTGATAAGCATTCGGGAAGCATCCTTGTCTTCACTGTTTCTTCTCAAACAGCTTAAAAAAATTCTCAGTGCAGATGATCATATTATAAGGATCTTCACTGCAGAGTGATCCTGGTCTTTATCTCGGAAGGTAAGGCACTAATGGTGAAATATGTTCTGCACTAATATGTCAAAATTACCTCTGAAGTTTCTGCTTTCCTGTCTAATGGTCATGATAGCACCACCTTATCTCATAGCACTATGGTGAGAAAAGATGCTTGCTCCATTACCATCATTATTACTGAATTCCTGCGTATAAAGAACGAAATGAAACATATGCTATAGGAAAGACCATTCTGGTTGCAGATTCTTCTGACAGTTGGACATTTCCTCAAGAAGAACATATCAGGTAAGGTGGCTTAATGTGGACTATAGTCTGAATAAGGAATAGCTTTTGGGGGTGTTTTCCTTCCCTCTGCTGGCCACTTAAACATCTGATAGTTTAATATGGTAATAGAATCTGGAAAATATATGGAAGCTGTTCAAAGAATATATGTTTGTTATGTCCCTTGTTGTATCATTATTCTCTACATCACTATGGTTACTGCAATAAAAGTGCAGATTTTTTTTTCCTTTTGTAACTTAGCAGAACAGTGGATAAATATTTACTACATAACATAGAAACTAAATCTCCAAAGTTCTTTAAAACAAATCTCTAATGATGGAGTATACTCTGCTCTACTAATTTACACATGCAAACAGACATTCATTGCATGGGTTTCAGTCATTTCTTTGTTAATTTCGTGCTACAGCTAAAACAAAAAAAAATCTGTTCAGCAGAGCTTAAAGACTTGTTTCTCTTCTTTTCCTTTGATCATATCTAGGCTCTTTCTGCATACTACACTGTAAATCTAAGCAGAGACACTCCTGGGATAGTGAGATGCATGCAAACTGATTCAATTTTTGCTGAAACAAAGAGAAAATTGAAGCTGAAATGTATTCACTAATCTAAAATTAAACAAGTAAGACCTCAACATAGCAAAACAGAAATTCTTTCTGTGCCTTTCTTGCCAAGATTTCCTTGATGTCTGCTTCTCCAGCTAATACTAATGTTTTTCAATACAGTGGCTTGGTCAAAATCTCAAATAAATTACTGTATTGGTTTCACATATGTGTTTGTTACTTTTGATTATTATTTAAAGTAGTCCTTAAGGGCAGACCTTAGAGAACTCTGCACCCAACTGGTTCTTTAGAAAGCTCAAGTGTGACTTAAGCTTCTAGAAAGGGGAATCATTTTCTCATTTGGTGGCTCATCTGGCCAACAAATGCTGACAGATGCTCTCTAACCCCTCTCTCACACCAAAGAGGAAAGGAAATGGAATGAGGCAGAGAGACTTATAGATTGGAAAAGAAAACTAAACCAGCTTTAATAAAACGAGAATAGAACTAATAAAGAATTAATAAAATAATGAAATATATGCAAATATATACAAAACAAATATTGAACCTAACTACACCCCCAATAGCAATCCCCACTGATGCAGCAGCCCAGGCAGGCAGCAGGGAAGCCTGAGGCTCAGTGACAGAGGGGAACCAGACACAGGGGCTGGATTTTGGGAACTCGGGATCGGGATCAAAGGTAGAAGATCAGAGTTCTCCTCAGACACAAGACGCTGAAGAAGAGAACTTAGGCCACATGATCCTTCAGTTTTATACTGAATATGACATATATGGAGTAGTGACGAGTGGAGTTCCTCAGAGGTTTGTTCTCTTTGTCAGTGACATCTTTGTCAGTGACATGGATGACAGCATTGTGTGCACCCTCAGCAAGTTTGCTGATGACACCAAGCTGTGTGGTGCAGTGAACTCACTTGAGGGAAGGGATGACATCCAGAGGGACCTTGACAGGCTTGAGAAATGGGCCAGTGCAAACTGCATGAGCTTCAACAAGTGAAAGTGCAAGGTGCTTCACCTGGGTCAGGCCAATCCCAGGCACAAATACAAACTGGGCACAGAGTGGGTTGAGAGTAGCCCTGAAGAGAAGGACTTGGGGGTGTTGACAGATGAGAAGCTCAACATGAGCCAGCAGTGCGCTCATGCAGCCCAGAAGGCCAACTGTATCCTGGGATGCATCAAGAGGAGTGTGGCCAGCAGGTCAAGAGAGGTGATTCTCCCCCTTTACTCAAATATTGCATCCAGTTCTGGCGTCCCCACCATAAGAGAGACACAGATCTGTTGGAGCGTGTTCAGCAGAGGGCCACAAAGATGATCCAGGGGCTGGAGCACCTTTGCTATGAGGACAGGCTGCGGGAGCTGGGATTGTTCAGTCCTGAAAAGAGACTCTGGGGGGACCTTTTAACTGCTTTCCAATACTCACAGGTAATTTACAGGAAGGATGGAGATGGACTTTTTACAAAAGTGTGCAGCGATAGGACAAGGGGAAATGGATTTAAATTGAAGGAGAATAGGTTTAGATTAGATCTTAGGCAGAAATTCTTCAGTATGAGGGTGACAAGATTCACGAATAGATTGCCTAGAGAAGCTGTGGAAGTCCCCTCCCTGGAGATGTTCAAGGCCAGGTTGGATGAGGCCTTGAGCAATCTGGTCTAGTTGAGAGGTGTCCCTGCCCATAGCAGGGAGGTTGGATTAGATGATCTCCAAGGTATCTTCCAACATACGACATTCTATGATTCTATGACTCCATGAATACTCTTGCTGGTCACTTGTCCTGTTAGTTCCTCACTGAATGTGTGTCATGGCCCCAGCTTTCAGGACGATGACTCAGGTTCACTGATTCTCAGGCCGGGATTAAGGTGAGTCACACAGAGGATCCTAACATCAGTTTTATTCATCAATCAATAAAGAACTAAAAACGATGTGTTTCAATAATCCACTTAGCCCAATCAACACGCCTCACAATAAAGAGCCATTAGCGAGCAAAAGAACCAGCCTTGCCATAGATAGCCTTCTGTTAAGACTAGAGATAGAAAGAAAGCATTAGAAAAAGGAAAGATCACCACCCTTGGATCCAGCGACAACCATGGCACATGCAGCAACCTTCTTGTGGTGAGTGAAAATCGGGCCTAACTGCCCGGGGTGATCACCTTTTATACAGTCAAGTTCCCACCACATACTGGAACAGGGCTGGGGGATGGTGGGAGCTTCTGAGGGAAGGGTCACCCCTCCCTCTCCCAGCTTCCTGCAGCCACAGCTCCAACCCCTGCCTGCCCCCGTGCCTTGAGCAGGGGGCTGAGTCAACCCCCCACCAACACGACAGATGCCAGGCAGGTGGCTGTGGCCTGTCTGAGACATTCATTTAGCAGTCCCTCACAAGGTGCAACATTTTACTTCCTCACAACCCCTTTTACTTCCTGGCACCCACAACATGTCACACCAGATCTAGCGGTGACCTTGGTCACTATAGGTGCAAGTACAAGCAAGAGCCTTTCTGCACACCAATCCCTGGCAGTAACTATGAACATCAGGTATATCACCTCTCTTAGCAGACACAGTCTGCAAAAAACATGCTGTTATTTTCAGAAAGTCTATTTTCAGAAAGTCCAGCTTCTTAGAAAAGATGGAGCTGACAAGTAAAATCACTGAACAGAATTGGTTCTGTTTAGCTCAAACCAGGACATAATTTCTTTTTCTGCGCCATGTTCCAGCCCAAGTTTTGTAACACATTTTTGGCCAGATTTCTAGAACAGCTTAGCCTCTAAGCCCTGTTGAAAGTCTGACCATGCAGCAATGGGGTCCAAATAGGAGCAGAGCCCACTGCAGAATCCAGTCTGAAAGATTCTGGTGTAGCTGGAGGCATAGTGCAATAAAAACCAGCTGCTTATGTCTTAGGAAGATGCCTTCTTTGGAAATGACCACAGCGCACGGTTCCTGATAGAGGCAGCATTAAAGCAGTGCCCTGCCATATGTTCTTCTCTAACTAGGAAATCTGAGGGTTGGCCATTTGGTTCTGCTAGCAGGCAGAAACACGAAGTATCAGCAGCCATTAAAATATACTTTTTAGTCCGAGGGTGCCTTCTCATTATATGAGAGTAGCAAACAAAATATCACTTCTAGCAAACTTCCTCTCTTTCACTATCCTTCCTCAGATTCGTGCTTGTTCTGACGGCCATCTTCTGGTCCAGGGAAGGATACACATAACAGTCTGCTGCTTTGAATACTGGGGACAAACTGCAGCTCCTGTTAATAACAGTAGCAGTTTCACTAAGGCTGAGAGTCAACGAGCCTAAAGCCTACCTTATTTCAATAAGTGCACTTGTGGGATCTCTATCCAAATAATCATCTCAACAAAACTGGACTTGTCTTTGGTAGGTGCATCCCCTGAAGCACCTGTTGGGTTGCAAAGATTTCTGAAAGAAGCTATGGGAAAGAAAGTAAGCCTACTACAAGCGAGGAGCAGGTAAAACTTGCAGACATCTTCATACATTGTCATTTAGTATTAAGTCATAGCTATTACAGACTATTCTTTGTACTTCTCCATATAATTCCTAAAACTACTAATAAATCATTTAAAGTATATAAACTTCTCAATAAACCGTACTCAGCAACACTGTAAGAAAGAATTTGTGATGTTATTGGCATTAAAACTCAAAACAGATAGCTTGTAAAACAATTCACTGACTGAAAATGGTGAAAATGCTACATGAAAAAAAACTTCACAACATTTACTATTATACTGAGCTTGCATAATTACTCTCCTTGAGTAAGTTTTGGAACAGGAAGGAAGATAGCCTTGGCTGCAGAAATGTAGGTAACAGTATTGACTGCCACTCTATTTGGATATTTTATGCTTGTTTACAAAAAAAATAGTAACAACTAAAATGCAGTAAGTGAGAGCAACTGGACAACACCCCATACACTGTTGTCTCAATTTCTGAAATGTTACTGGAATTCAGTTCCTTTTGCATTTTCAGAAAACTTTAAATTAAGGTGTGTCTTAAGTGTAATCTTAGAGACTTTCTCTTCTAGAAGATTACTTTTTTTGCACACTCAATTTTTTTTTTAAATACATCAAAGTATGATATTAACCCTTACTTAGCTAGGGGAGGGATTGTAGACCTTGCTCTAGAAAAAGGGCAATCTCATGTCAATGTGTTTTCTAGGTGGGGAACTGCAAATATTCAAAAGCTGGATGTGCGAAATATAAGAATAATGACATAACTCTTGAGCTAATTTTCTCAAGTGATTATCTGTGTCCTTGTGTAGTTTGAACTACTGCTGTTGGGTCAGGATTTTAAGCTGAATCTTTCCATTTCCAACAAGACAGCTTCACCAACTGGAGTCTGGATGAAACAGAAACACCCACATCCATTATTTTTCAGAAAAGTTTCTAGCTCTCACGTGTCTGAAGAAAGAATCTGAAACCATAAAAGTGCAATATCAAGGCATTCTCCCTTTTAAAACTATTTTCAGCTACTCTGGAGCATGACTCTGGACTTTCAGTCATCTGGAATGGTAATGCTAAATTAACAGGCTTTTGCACTGGATATATTCTGTAAAATGGGAAGTAGAAGATCTTACTTTCCTCATATCAAAGCACTCATGCACACTCCCTAGGGGCCACCTGCAGAGCAGAGGATGGCCTGATTGGGCGCCACACAACCTGCTTTGGGCACAGGGGTTTCTTACAGCTGCAAGTAACCAGTGTTATCTCTCAGTCATACATGAGCTCTGGCATGAGAGGTGTCAAACATCAAAACTTGGCTGCTCTTCTTTCGTAAGCTGCGAACATGATAGGTTTTGTTATGGGCCAAATGACCATTTTAGTGATAATTTTCCACCAATATCTTTGCACTGTATCCGTGCATATTCTGGAAGGACGAAGTCCTCCCACGACTTACCCTGACAAACCCATGCAAGTAATAGCAGTGCTGAGATGCACTCCTGGAAGTCATGCAAGCACATACTGGTTGCCAGTATCATAGTGAATATATGAAATCACACATTATCGCTTAGCATAGCTACAGTTTTTGCGGGTAGCCTAAAACAGGAACCTGGAAAGCTCAAGTCTGCAAGGTAGACAATCTACACTGTACACGTACTGTAATGCTGAGGGTCTTCAGGGCCTTTGGCATTAATCAGTTATGCCAGCTGTTTGTCCGGATGAATGCAGTTATTAAATCCCAGCAGAGGTAAAACTAGCCATCTGGTGCGAATGCCTGATCTTCCTTTTATTTTCGCTGTGTGTGACAATTTCTGTATTGTTCTAGAAATAAAGATTTTGAGGTACATGTCTATTATTGTCTCCTGTGATAAGACTGCAGATAAACTATATATATAAAAAAATAAAGGAAGTAATAAAGATTCGTGTTTTTTTCATGCAGTAGTTTTAATCCTAAAATAATTGAATGTTCCCTGAATTTGGAAGCTTGTTAAGAATACTGCTATAAACTAGATGCAATTTACATTAACTCTTTGACTTCCTAGTTTCGTTAGTATGTCATCTAGGCTGTAGTTTATTATGATGTCTGAAATGTTTTTTCCTAACTAGATCCAGCTTGAATGGGCTGCTCTTAGAGTACTAGCCATTTAAGGGCTGGAAGGCATGTCCTGGAAGGAGCAGCTGAGGACATTGGCTTGGTCTAGTTTGGAGAAAAGGAGGCTGAGGGGTGACCTCACTGCTCTCTGCAGCTTCCTGGGGAGGGGAAGTGGGGAGGGAGGTGCTGACGATCTCTTCTCCCTGGGATCCAGCAAGAGGACGCCTGGGAATGCCTCAAAGCTGGGTCAGGGGAGGTTCAGACTGGACATCAGGAAGCATTTCTTGACCGAGAGGCTGGTCAGGCACTGAAACAGGCTCCCTGGAGAGGGCTGGTTGATGTCCCAGGGCTGTCAGCGTTTCAGGGGCATTTTGACAATGCCCTTAATAACAGGCTTTAACTTTTGGTCAGCCCCGGATTGGTCAGGCAGCCAGACTAGACAATCATTGTAGGTCCTTTCCAACTACAACTGTACTACATGCTATGCTATGCTATGCTCCGCTACACTATGCTATGCTATGCTATGCTATGCTATGCTATGAGTTGCAGCAGTAACCCATGAGAGAATGTCATTGTTGGGGATGATGCTACATTAACCATACTTTCAAATATTTGACCACACTCTTATTCGTCTAGGCCTGATAAAAGAAATTCCCAAAAAAAAGGAAAACAACCTGCAAGCCTCTTCACCAGTGTTTCCCAGAAGCAACTATTATTAAGTGCATGGAGTTGAATTTTACTGCCAATTGACTTGACTTAAATGGACTCAGAAATACTCTGGCTAGCTTTTTTCGTAGTCACCCTGGAAGCAAAGGTCTCCGAGACCACAGCACACAAATACCTGTGTGTTTTGCATCCAGTTCAGGTGAAGAAGCAATATTGCCTGTTTAACCCCAGCTAATGAGCCCCCACAAAGAATCTGTACCATTACGCTCTACTGCATGATGTTACATAAGCATGGCTAAAATCACTTGTACCACAATGAGCAGTATTGAAAGATAAGTCAGGTAAATAAGCGTCAGTTCCTCAGAGGGCATAATCAGTTTTCTCTTTTGCCAGATTTGTCCTAACAGTATGACCATTCAGAAGATAAACACTTTTTTCTCCTTTGTCTATGGCAGAAACACCACAGAATGATGTGAAGATTTTCATTAATTAAATCCCCCAAATAAAATACAAAAAGCGTAGATGATATATTTGGATATCAGGAAGCACTTCCTCACGGAGAGGGTGCTCAGGCATTGGAATGCCCTGCCCAGGGAAGTGGTGCAGTCACCGTCCCTGGGGGTGTTTAAGGAGGGGTTGGATGTGGCACTTAGTGCCAGGGTCTAGCCAATGTGAAGGTGCTGAGTCATAGGCGGGACTTGACAATCCCTGAGGTCTTGTCCAGCCTCAATAATTCCGCGATTCTGTGATCAGAACATTCATATCTTGAGCACTGCTTACACAGTTTCTCTTAGTTTTAAATCAGGAATTTAATCTATAAAGTTTTGTTGTGGCATCTGCATGTAGAACATTGGCTTCCAAATCTTCTCTTTCATGGAGTGCTGATAATCAAATGAGGAGGTTTCTGGTTTGCTTTTTCTCATTTTTACTTCCAAATTAAATACATTTTAAAAGTACATGAATAACCTGGCAGGTGTTGAAGACAATCATATTATTCCTTTTTCTAGAATTAACTTCAGGTTTTAAAGCAATAGATTAGACTAAAAGTCCAAAGCATGTTTTTTCCAAAATCCCATAAATTCTTACTGTCACTATGAAAACTAGTGGGAACTGCTCAATGTTTATCATATCACCCAAGAGACTTCCTTATCTGTCTTTGACTTGTGCAGGAAACTGGAGTATATGGTGCCTCTGATTCTAAAACTTTTGAGTTACATTGCCTAAACTTAGATCTCTGGCTTAAAATAACAAACCAATGCAAAAAAAGAAATATAAAGTTCAAAATGGGAATAAATATTGTCAAAGCAAATATTGAGGAGAAGTAGGCTCACTGGCAAGTGGAAATTCAGTTCATATTGACAACCTGTTGAGAGGTTCAGACCGTTTCTCAGGAAATACATTATCTCCAATCCATTTCTGCCCCAAACTGAAAAACTTCAGTAACTTTGGAGTTTGTTGCCATTCCCAGAATCCAGGTTGGTCATTTACTCCATGGAAGAGTGAAGGTAAGGAACTTCTTTGCCCCTTTTGGAAAGTACCTCCTGAGTGCAATACTAGGAAGCCTTATGACTTGTGGATAATACCACAGAACTTGCTTATCTTGGAGCTTGTTTGATCCCCGTTTCTGACAGACTCCTCCTTCTATTTACTCTCCAGTGACAGCTGTGAGCACAGGTTCTTCTGGGTCATTCTCTCAGCCACATTATGGAGCCAAATATGCTCATTTCTCAGTGCTGTGTGTGCAGGGTTGCTGCAATGAATCATGAAACAAAAACTTGACAAAACGAAGTCCTAACTGTTGTGTTTCCAGGCTTAAAAGAAAAACACTTAAATTCTAATGCATTCCATCTGGAAGAGCTAAAGCAAAGTCAGGAAAGTAAAGAGCATCTCAAGCACAGCCCCAAAAGAAGAATTTCGCGTTTTGTTCCCATTTGATTGGAATAATGAGCTCTGGTCCCAAGTCACCTGTTTCAGGACACAGAGTACATTTCGTATGCGAATAACTGGCTTCAAAGGAACTGCCTTATCAGAAGCGTTCAGGATCCATCTTTTCCTGTAGAAAACATATGCACAGATCCTTTAAACCTCGTTTTGATTTCCTTCCATCATTGTTGGGAACCCACGAGTGGCTGCAGCAGCTCTTTGGTGTTCAAAAGGCCCTTGCCCTTAAGGCCAGCATTTTATTTCTCTAGAAGATTAAATAGGCAATGAAGCTTTACACTTGTATGCAAAATGCTAAAAAAAAAAGCCACGACTCACTATTTTATAAATGTACACACTACAATAAAGTCTCTTAGCAATGTTTTGACATAGCTTGCTAGTAATTTTCACACAGGCTGTGTGGCGCTATTAATAACTGCTATGAATGATCACTCAACCCATTCCAACCGTATGTTCCTTAGTAGGCCATTTTCTGCCAATATCATGAAAAGTTTATTATTTCATGCAAGAAAGGCAAAGATCAACATAATGCAACAGAGTGGCTGCTCCTTATTCTTTATTGTCCTGAGAGCTAAGCCAGCAGATTTCTTTTTTCACAGAATATTTTAAAATATAGATGTTGAGGCTTTGGTGTTTTTTTAAATACCAGACGACTAGATCTCAACATGTATTAGCAGTTCCAGCTTCAGGTATCAGAAAGTACATTATAACACAGGAAACCTGCCAACTTGCTTTTAATGTGTTTGGAAAGAGCATCGTAAAATCCTATTTAAAAAAAAAAAAAGAAACACAACACAAAAAACTGTGGATTTTTTCTCAGTGGCTATGGAACAATTATTAAAAAGGAAAAAAAAAAAAAGACAAAAAGACAAAGCCCAACATTGGTAAATTGTGGAGAAAGAGCATGCAATTGTGCTACATAGGTATAATGTAATATGTAGCTAGCCTAAGGCTAGATCTGCGCTCCACAGGCATCAACAACAGCAATACAATAAAATCTTCCCTGCACTTCAGTTGCTTTTGGATCAGGTTGTGTGTGGTGTGGCCTTGATTCAAAATAGTAGCAATAATGTCCATAATTAATACTTAGTCCCCAAGGGGAAGTAAAAAGCTGTCCCCCATTACCAAAATTGAAAGAATCGTAGTCACAACTGTGACTATATTAAAGCATTTGTGGCAGGAAACCTACATTTTTAGTGAGTTTTTCTAGAGCAAAAGATGAGTTAATGGGATAAAATGTCAAGTTACACATTAAAAATAAACACCTGGCAAGGCATTGCCACATCTGGAGCATACCACAGTATTTAAATTACATTTGGCTTGTCACTCTGTGTTTCACAGCTGTTACAGCACAGAGAAGGATAATTAAAAGCAGCAGGTTACCATGGTATTTAATTGACTGCCGCTGAACAATTTGTGTATTTGTGATCTGAGTGAAAACTGTCAGGCAAGTTGTGGCTTTGGGGGAGGAAGATGATGTTTATGGATGGCAATCAGTTTATTGAAGCCATTTACCTTATGCTCTGGGGCAAGAAGCAAACATTTCAGAGCATTGAAAAGCTACAGAAATTGCAATGAAGTGACATTCAGACGGTGCTTAAAGTAGAATAAACTCTGTCTTGGCTAAAGAGAAAAACAAACTACATATATTAACATGCTACAATATCAGCTACATCAGCTAAGGCTCTGAATCGCCAAATAAAAGGGTCACACAGAAAAACCAAAAAGAAATAAAATTTAAGAATTAAGTAGTGGTAGTTTGATTACTTTTCTGGTGCTCTGGGCTCAGGCTCCAACTCAGGTACAAACAGGATCATTTCAGGACTACAGATGACAAGTAGCAGAGACTTCCCCTTCAGTTCCCACTTCAGGGGGAGCTCAGGAGCCTCCTGTGGCGTGCTTGTAACTTTGGGTTTGAACACACAAAAGCTCAACGTGGCATGACAGCTGAATCTCTTCCTCTCCCCTGGCAACTCTTTATAAACACATTCCTGAGGGAAAAGCAGCCTTTTCAATCTTGAGAAAGACCTGTTGTGAGCCTGTGGCAATCTTCATATGAATGCCAGGAGCTACATGGAAATTTGAGAGCTTTCACAACTACCTAGTATGGTCAAATAGAAACAGGTAAGCTGTGTTTGGTTAACGTCCATACATTTCAAACGAGCATTCTTCGAAGTTTTCCAGGGCTTCATTCAACATATCATTATTTTGCATCTTGATCTAAAAAGTCCACATTGCATCTCACGCTAGTAAACACCTCACTTCTGAAATTTTTCTGATGCAAAGTGACTTGGGGCATCTGGGAACAGTGGTGTGCCACCACCACTATGACCCACCAAATGTTCAAACATTATGCTTCAGGCTGGCTCTTTCCTGAGATACCTAGAAATAAGAACAGTTTTGAAGCGTGGCTTGCAATCTCTGTGTTTGCCTTGGTTTCTGACACTGCAAGCTGCAGTCATGTTGTGTGTTATTGTTTTTCAACATAATCTGGGAAGTAAGAAACTTAGAAACTTTGAAGTTTAAAGAATGAAAACGAACACATAAGAAGGGACTTTGAGTTGCAAGCCTGTGATCGGAAAGATCCTGAGCAGCAGAAAACCATGACAATATAACAAGTGTCTTTATTTAACTGAAACACTCACATAATAATAGGTGGTGAAGTCATTTCACTGGAGTTAATTAGCAGGCACTACATGAAATACAAGCACTCTGCACTGGGTAATGCCACTTCCCCTGGCAGGGGAGAGAACTAGCTGGAGGAGACAGAGAAGAGAGCTTTAGCCCTCACCCTTCCCAACCCTGCCTGCTGGCAAAACTCAGCTGAGCAGCTGCAAAGTAGGAAAGGGCCACAGAGATAATTTTTCTTTTCAGGGCAGTGCAATTATATTCTGCTCCTCATTTCAGGTCATGTCAGAGCCAACAATGGTCTGCCTGTGAATTTTCTTCTGTATCCTTCTTTTGAGATGCTCCAGGCTTCTTGACAGAATCATCTTAGCTTCACAGCTGATATTGATGGAAAAAGTAAGAATTTCTCCTGAAGAAATTGTATGGGTTGTTTGGCTTAGAAATTCCTTCAGGAACTTTATCTGTCTCCTCATCCACAGCAATGCCAAAGTCTGTAAGACATGAAATATCCATTGTCTTCACTTGGACTGTATTCAGACCAAATTCCCTCAAAGTATAAGAAGAAATGGGCCAGACTTCATGTTTAGAAGTTTAGAACCTCAGTACTGCAAACCATTGCTCATATGAAAAATCCTTAGCCATGTGGATATTATTTTGTCAAGAAGTTTATTTTCACACATATTTACTATATGATACTCAAGGGAATTCCTAATGTCAGGAATAAATGTTCATAAAAAAGTACATTTAGCTCTATAGATAAGGATGGGGACAACCTAAAACAATAGAGTTTGATTTTCGCACCTCTGAATCTCACAACTCTAAGCTTTATTTTACAATAGTTTCTTATTGCTAAGTAAGCCACAACATAAAGAACTTTAAAATTCAAATCATACCAAATAGACCAGACAGAGTATTAACCTAGCAAAACAACTTATTGTTATGTAAGGCTCTGTCCTTGAATAAAGAGAAGTAGGCAAAATCACCAACAAAGGCAAAAGGAGAGACTGTGGATAGCAGATAACTATTTAAATGGAAAGCTATTTCTCTTTTATATAAAAGAAGCAATCTAATGATTCTTTTTCATAGTGATTGATCTTTTGCTATTAAATTTACCATTAAGTTTACATGGAGGAAAATCTGTAATTATATCACAATAATGCATCACAATGCTTTATTTGTTATGATTTATTTCCTGGTGTTCATTAATCATTATGTTTCAAGGTTGTACATTTATTTGTCAGTCAGGCCCTGGGGGAGCAACATTTCTTTGCTTCAGATTATAACCAAATGCTCAAAAATTGTGATCCCACGTCTTCATCTTTACACCAGACCTCAGCAGCAAAGAAAAAGATTAATAGCTGAGGTGGCACATAGGACTGATACCAGTGATCTGAACATACAGTTGCAAGAAAATGTATGTGAACCTTTTGGAATTTCATGGTGTTCTACATTAATTTGTCATAAAACATGATCTAACCATCATCTAAGTCAAGAGTATTGACTAATACAATGTGTCTAAAATAATAACACAAAAACAATTCTGATCCTCCATGTCTTTATTGAACACACTCATTAAACATTCAAAATGCTAGAGGAAAAAGTAAGTGAACCCTTGAGTTTACCTCAAAAAAGCTAACTGCAGTCAGATTAACCTGGAGTCTTGTTAAGAAAATGAGTTTGGAGGTGTGGACTAGAGCTACGTTGACTGACAAAAACCACTCAAACTTTTTGAGTTTGCTCTGCACACGATGTATGCTTATGTGAGCCATGCCTTGCCAAAAAGAGCTTTCAGAGGATCTATGATCAAGAATTGTTGATTTACATAAAGCTGGAAAGGGTTACAAAAAGTGATTTCAAAGACCTTAGAAATTCACCACTCCACAGTTAGGCAAATGATCTACGAATGGAGACACTTCGGGACTGTGGCTACTCTACCAAGAAGTGGACATCCAGTCAAAATGACCCCAAGAACACAACAAAGACTCATCAATGAGGTAAAGCAACAACCCTGAGTGACAGCCAGAGAGTTGAAGGCATCACCGGAACTGGCTACCATCTGTGTTCATGAGTCTACAGTATGTAAAACATTGAACAAGCAGGGTGTCTATGGCAGGACACTATGAAGGAAGCTGCTGCTTACTACAAAGAACGTTGCTGCACGCCTGAAGTTTGCGAAAGAGCACATTGACACTCCACAGTGGTATTGGCAAAATGTTTTGTGGACTGATGAAACAAAGATTGAGCTGTTTGGAAAGAACACACAGCACTACATCTGGCTTAGAAAGGGCACTGTTTGTCATCATGAAAACATCACCCCAACTGTAAAGTATGGTGGAGGAAACATGATTTGGGCCTGTTTTGCTGCATCAGGACCTGACCAGCTTGCAGTCACTGAGGGAAGATTAATTCCCAAGTGTATCAAAAAATTCTTCAGGATAGTGTGAGAATGTCTGTATATCAACTGAAACTCTGTAGACATCGAATAATTCAGCAGGAAAATGACTCAAAACACCAGAGCAAGTCCACAACAGAATGGCTTCAGAAAAAAAAAAAATCTGCCTTTTGGAGTCTAAAAAAGAAGCAAGGTAAGCAAGACAGACAAATTCTAGTCTCAAGAAGCTAACAAAAGCAAAAAGCATTTGGTACCTGCAAGGAGCATGAAGCTTTCCTATGGATTTTGCGTAGCATATTCTGGGCCAAGTCAGAGCCCAGACCTCAACCCAATAGAAATTCTGTGGACTGACTTGAAGAGAGCCACACACATGAGACATCCAAAGAATGACAGAGCTGAAGCAGTTCTGCCAGGAATAATGAGCTGAAATCCCACCTGAACCATGTGCAGGTCTGATCCACAGCTACAGGAAGCCCCTGGTTGAGGTTATTGCTGCCAAGAGAAGGTCAACCAGTTACTGATTCCAAGGGTTCACTTACTTTTTCCACTAGCATTTTGAATGTTGAATGAGTGTGTTCAATAAAGACACAGAGGATCTGAATTTGTCAATACTCTTGACTTAGATGACGGTTAATGTAGATGACAAATTAATGTAGAACACCATGAAATTCCAAAAGGTTCAGATACTTTTTCTTGAGATTGTAGGTGCTTTAGGTTCTTAAGTTATTTCTGCCATAAATCTTATGTCTATAGACCTACAACTTTCCCTCTGAACTTCTACTTGCCTCTGTGTCACCTCTGTGTAGCCTCCTCAAGCTGTGTTCAGGCTTTGAAGTGGGACAGTGAAGAATGTGTGTAAGTATTTATTGCCAGACCAGGCCAAAGGACTTGGCACTGTGCTGGATGGAAACTATAAGGTTTATGCTTTTAAAATTGTTGTATGCAATTAATTAACATGCACGCTATATACTACTCTGCAATGGAAGCTTGTTTCTAGGAATCAGGGCATATTAAGAAAGAGGAAACTCAGAGTACTGGGGTTCTCCTAAGGGCTTTTTGTTTCAGTTTTGGAGATTTTTCTTGCTTTTACTAGATCTCTTACCCCAGATCTCTGTATTGGGGAAGGAGGTGCAAGATGGGAAGCAGTATGAATATCTGTTACACAGCTGATATTGAAAAGCACTATAACATTTGCTCTACATAGTTTATCACCTGATTCTGTTTTTCCATATCCTGGACTGGACACAAAAATGCCACGTTGCTCTGTAAGCACAGCAATAAAGAGCTGCAAACTGACAAGCAAGAAAAGATTGGAATGTTGTTCTAGTTAGTGCCTAGCAAATCCTCATTATGAAGCAAATGTACCTAGATAGTACTTTGCTACTTGCAAATCTAAACTATTCTCTGCCTATGACTAACAAAAGTTGGGGGAGTTCCTTTGCAAAAAGTCCTCAAGGTTATTATTTCAAACCCACGCCCCACCCCCCCCGCTTTTTTTTTTCTCTGCTTAAAGCTTTCCTCTTTTTGCACAGATTCCAGTTATCAAATACATGCATTCTGCTTGGGAAAGAACAGAAATGCAATGCCATTTAGTACTTCATGCCTGCTGGGAATGAACCATAATCTGATTTAGGAGAGGGTTCTGGAAGAGGCTAAAATCTTGTGCTTGTTTGCCAAGTCTCTAAGGATGATATCTGCAATACTTGAAACCAGTCCCTCATCAAAATGCTGAATGCTACTCTGCTGCCTAACATTGTGAATGAAAAAAGTGTTATATGAAAGCTGTTTGATGTATTTTATACTGATAAACCTTTCTTTGCAAACCTTTCAGTGCTGGCAAGTTATTCGGTAGCATTATTCCCTCATTACTGATCAGAGAATCTAAGGCACAAATGACTTCTTGGAGGTCACTCGGCAGGAGTATTTCTACTTAGTTCTTTGCACTACCTTTATTTAAGAAGCAGTGATATTTTTGCTTGTATTTTTCAAATTTGAATTCAATGCCTAAATTCCCTTTGAAGTCAATAAGCTGAGTTGCCAATTAAAATTAATTGCTCTACCTTTGCCTGCATTATTTTATGGGGATTATGGTAAAGCAGGCCATTGAAATGCTTTGAAAGTAGAGACCAAATCAAGACAAACTCTACCGCTCACGCATGACACCCCAGTGTGCTCTGTTGAGAAAAGTATTCCCACGGCCTGCATGAATTGCACGCAGCTTCCCCGCCATACACGTGCAGACTTAATAGCTCTTTGGAGTAAACTGGACTGTGACAAGCAAGGACGGGGATCTCGGGCTGTTGCAGAAGCAAAGACAGCACCTGTGAAGTCAATGAAAACTCAACTTAACACTGCATGCCATCAGCACCAACCAGAGGCTGAGCTGGCTCTCTGCCAGCTCTCTATTTGCCTCAGTTCTATTGGTTTTGCCAGCTTTTATTCCATTGTTTTTGTTTGGCTTTACCTTCACAGATTGGTGTTTTGATCAAATATCTTTTCCTCCTTCCAAACCATGCTCTTAAATCTATGCCTGCAGCTTCTGACATTGTTTTCTTTCCACTTTCACCCATTGCGAAGCATACATACAGTTAGGGGGAAAAAAAGTGAGACTTATGCATGTTATCTTCATTGCGTATTTGTGGAACAGGTATTCTACCTCCTTTCATTTGCATTCAGTACTTTACAGTGCACATATTCAGCAAAAAACCCCAGTGATTTCATAGCTGTATTTTCAATACAGTGGAATTACAGAGACCATCACAAGAAGATTTTAAGTCATTTGGATCTGACTGTTCATAAAATAAGAATTCTGCAAGTTGACTCCATAAAAATAATTGCTAGCAACATAAGGGCTTGTGCAATCATGTAAGGGTTTCAAGAAATATGCAAAGAAGCCAAAAGCAGTATCTAAGTTTATGCTGGACAGTAAATTTGTGTTGAGTTTGAGATCAAAATCTCATAATGTTTCACATGCCATTGTACATTTTCTGAGTGTCTCACTTTCTTCTACGATTTCTCACTACAATTTCTTCAAAAAGGGGTAAAAGACAAAGAGCAAGACTTTATGATCTTCCCCAGCTTCATGAGATCATTACAATGGCCCCTCATATGGAGCGTGACCACTACAAAACCCTTCGGCAGTCTGCCACTCCTCACACATCCTGGAGGTTCACCTTGCCTCTCAGGTATCAGTTCTGTACATAAATATTGCATTTAATTTCCACTCAACTCCAGGCATGCTAAAAGATATCTATGCTCCCAAGAACTTCCTCCTCAACCCAGGCTGTGTGAACCTTAGAAATGCTCCCCTCTTTGGCTTTCATAGATATGCGTCCTATTGCTTACTGGAAGTTTTCAAACATTATGATTTAGGTAGCCATGCAAAAATAACTCATCATGTGAGATCAGCTGCTGTGAGAAGTGCCTCCTGAAAAACATTATGACAGTTGCATAGTGCTCAAGACTGAAAGAGAAGAGGCTGGACTAGCTTTGCACTGCTGAAGGGATTCATCTGGATTGATGAGCATGAGGAAACTTGCACTTACCAGACTTGGTTCCATGATTCACATTAAGCAAAATAAAATAAAGCGTAATAAAAGTTATCAGTCATAAAACCTGGTTTTATTCTTTTCTAAATGCACAGCATATATCACTTCCATGGCAGAAGACTCAAGCAATTCATTTTTATTCCTGTAAGTAGAGAGAGCATTGCTAAGTTCTCCCCAGCACGTGACTGACCTACTTCAGAAACATCTGCCACACACCAAGAGAAGAGAGATTCCTAGTCACTGAAGTGGCAGGAGTATTAAGAGAAAAGAGTTTCTTGAGACATTGGGATGGTAGGTCTGTTGACCAACAGATTACAGCTGATAGCTGCTTTTGAAAACCTCCTCCCGCAGTAATATCCATGAGGTTTGTTCTGATTCTGCTGCAGTGCCGCCGCAAAGCTCTGTCATACAACCCATAGCCAGAATATTAAAACACACATTGTTTCATGTGTCAGGGTGGATAGCCTTATCTCTCTACAAGGCTGCCTAAGATAAACTTAAGAGGAGCAAGGGACACAGACATCTTCACATTTTTATGATTGGCATGTCTTTTTTCTCTAAGAAACAGAGGTGAATCTGAGTAATCTCCTTTTCTTACCAAGAATGTACACTCGCTCTGTATGCAAAGCCTTTTCCAGGGCTTAATCAGGAACCAAAAGTTCTCAGTTCAAATTCAAAGTGGGTCACTCACAGAGTGAGCTCTTCATGCATGTTCCCCTTCTTGAGAAAGACTGAACCAGCTTTTCAGACGTTCAAGAATGTAATTTTCTCCACTTAGGGGAAAAAAAAAATCAAAATCAAAATCAAAGTATTATTAAAATATTTTCTTAAAGGGAAAGGAAGTGCAAAACCAAGATGCAGTACTATCTGCCACTCAATGGCTGAAACCAGTAGCTACTTTACAGTCCTCTCTCTTTTTTTCCTGAGGAGATACCTGCAAGGCCAGATGATAGATTTTTCTTCCCTCCTGGAGTAGAACTTACTTCAGGTGAAGATAATCAAGCTCTGGGGTAATGTCACCAGTCCTGCAGGGCAACAAAGCTCAGACCAAGGTAGTGCTGCTCAGTTGGTGTGAGCCATGTCCCCTCTGTGAGCTTCCCAGATTACTTCTCTTCAGCTGCTTTGCTACCTGGTACAGTTTTCCCAGGGGCTGGAGTTACGCCAGATCTACACTCAGTTTATGAATAATATTTCGGAATATATAGTCTTTTTACACATGTGGATCACTCAAAAGCAGATTTCCAGTCTTAGCCCACAGGTAACTGATTTTTAAAATAGTCTTTTCCTTCCACTAATAGCAGACCTGTAAGCAGAGGCTTTCTCCCACTCAGTCAGTACCTTTTTCAACACAGCTCTGGAAGCTGAGACGTGATGGGAACAGACTTACTCAAGCCTGGTTATGTGAGCCAGACTTTTGCCTTCCATTGCTGCTGTAAACCATTACCATTTTTCCACTATGTGGAATGCCTCTTCCTTTTCCTTTGAACAGAAATGCCTCCCAAAGGAAATAAAATTGTCTGTTACCCTTTTATTCTTATTCTCTCCTCTTTCCACTGGATACCTACAGGTTGCTTTGCTTCTGTTTGTAACATTTTGGAAATATGTTTTCTCTGTTTTCTTTCTCATTTGAGGAGGTGCTTTCTCTTTTAGAGAGAAGAAATCTTTTTAGATTTTTACGTGAAAAGACATTTTTTACACAGTACATATAAAACGTCTGAGGCTTTAAAAAGAAATTCCCCATCCTCCTTCCTCCCCTTTTGCCCTTGAATTCAGATATTGACAAGATCAGAAGAATAGGCTGGTGAAGAAAAAGGAAGCAATGAAAGCACAAGTGGATGTGTCCAAATGTGATCTCATTGTATACCCATTTTAAAGAGTCATCAAGTTGTTAAAGAGCAAAAGTAATGCAGAGTAACACTGGTAAGTCTGAGCAAACATGCTTCTGACTAATTGTGCTAGGGTGGGCTGTCACCCTCATCTGATACAGAAGAACCATGTCTTTGGAATGCAAGTGTGTTGTAAAAGACATTTGGTAAAGGTAGATGAGCTTGAGGTTCTACAGTAATTCATTAGGAGCTGGTAGTAACCAATGACACATAGTTTAAACGAGGCTTTACTATCCAGTAGTGTTACAATAGTACCTCAATATCTGATACTAGGAAGCCAAGAGGTGTTAAAAGAGGCAGTGGGAGGCTCTAGATTTCCCACAGTGAGAACTCATGAGGGCTTAAAATAATTAATATTCCACTTTGACAAAGAAATAACTTCTCCAGATGCATTACACTGGCTCTTTTCCTTTTCTCCCCTCTGAAAAGCACCATTTTGTTTGCTATTTAATTCATAATGGCAAAGGTTTCTCAGCTAATCTACCTTCTGTTTGTGAGCAAGTTGCTGACTGGCCCTTACTGTTGGCAACTGAATACAAGTAGTCAGGTAAAAATGGGAGAACTACAAGTAAGAATGGCTGACACAGTGAGACAGTAAGAAGGTGGAGACCAGTACTTCCAAATCCTCCAGGTATGTCAGGATACTTCCCCCTCCTCACCGAACCCCTTATGATGAATAGGAATAGAGAGCAGTAAAGTGTTTAAATATTGCTGAACCCTTCAAGAAAGTCAACTATCAGGCCTCCAAGAAGACTTGTCTTTAATGAGTATCAGAATTCAAAATTCAAAGAGGTTTCATTTTTACCTGCATGGAATACAAGCAAGTGGGAGGTGTTTGCTGCAGCCCTGGCTGTAAGTTCTTTTATAAAAAGCGCACTGCACTGATGAGTCCACTTCCCTGGATCTGAGACTGCAGTCACTGTGCTTGTCTATGTGCCAAGAATCTAATGAATGACCAGGGTCTGTGTGAAGAAGGCAGGGAAACAAAAGGTACAGCCAATTCAATGCACCGCAAGACTTCAATCTGAAAGGGAAACTTAGCCGTTCATCCTTGTTAAAATTTAAGGGACCAAACATTCCTGCTTTTCCCAGTTTTCCTTTTGTTCCTTCCAAATTGGCCTGTCTTGAGGATTGGAGGCCTGGCGCAAGAAACAGAGATATAAATATATGTGGGAAATGAGCAAGACTTGTTTGCCATATAATGGAACAGTGTTCAGTGGTGGCTGTTATTTATTTGATAGTAGCAGCCTCTGGTGGTTTATAGCAGCCCTTACAACCATTTAGTGAATAACAGTTGATACAAAAGTGCTTGTGTTAGAAATACCAGCATCAGCTCCCAGATGGAAATTGTATTTTAATGCAAGTCAGCTTTCCAAGATTAGAAAATGATCCACTCTCTTCCCTTGTGCCCAATCTTACTGTAAATAACAAACATCTTCCTCAAACAATGGTTAGTATTTCCTTTTTATGTTGGAGATACGCTTCGGATAATGTCTTATTCAGGATATAGTAAAAACAGAAGGCTGCAATTGAAAGTGAGGGTACATCTGTCCCCTGCTTGCTTTGAAGGCTGTGCCAACCAGCTAGTGAAGGCAGATGCAAAAACTACCATTATCACAATTTTATAGACCAAGGCACAGAAAAAAGGATTCCAAGTATAAGTCATGTATGCAAGGAACAGAGATGAGTGGCGTGGTGATCTCTACTTCATGATCTATGGAAAAAAAAAGCACACAATACATGAAGTCTCTGTTTTGATTTATCAACTTACACCTCAGGAAAAAAATGTGGAAAACCTGATTAAAAGAAGAAAGGTATAGGCAGAAACATCCCAGCTATTTCCTGCTCTATACTGCCTTGTTAAATATTATACACACATGCTTCAGGCCTCACACACCTCCTAGAATCCTGAGGGCTGGTGTAAGGAAAGGAAGAGACAAGACCACATTGCAGCGCTTGTTTGCGGTGAGAAGAACGCGGTGCATGAGCTCCCCCTAGTGGGATCGCGAATTCCTGCACAGAAAAAGCTGTGGCTGGTCGTGCTGTATTTGCTCCGTAATTTTCCTCGAGTATGTTTACGGGCCACGTACTTACAAGGGTCTTTTTCTGACAATTAATGAGATGCAACGGGGACTAGTGATTCAGTGAAGGAACTTAGTTTTGAGAGAAGTACACTTCTGCTTTTGTATGATCCTTCTGAACATCTTAGGGCTCCTGGAAAGCTTCCTTTCTTCTGCCTGTAAAAAAAAGTTCAGATGAATGCCACAGCAGTTTTTCTTTCTCATTTTTTTTCTTCTGTGTAGCAGCAACTGCCAGTAAGTGTATTATTTCAGATTCCTAGTGTTACTCATTTTTAACTGTAAAATTCTGTTTTACACAAATGCCTTGCAAAAAAAAAAAAAAAAAAAAAAAAAAAGAGGTGTCCTCTTTGCCCCAGTACCCAATCAGACAGCAAATGATAATACTAAGCGAATCATATCTCTTTTCTAGCACTACGAATCCTGAATTTGAAAAAAGCAATGGTTGGAACTGATGGTGATTTTAGGTGAAGGCTCGGTCACATAGAACTTAAATGTATAGATACGTCAACAGATCCCTTGTCACTCATTCAAAACCTGGTGAGTTTTCAGTCAGAACTGTGATTTACTAGTGGTTCTACAGAGGTCATAGTCATCTTCCCTTCCTAAAACCATATGTACTTTGAGGATGTGCTGCCTTCCAGAGAATGAAAAATGAGAGCTGCCAAATTAAGGCAGACACATTAAACCCAGAAATAAATATTAAACACGCCAGATTAATCACTGCATGAACTAACCATGAAAGGGGCATGCTCTCCATCTCCTAGAACTGTCCAGGCAAGTTGGGATACTGTTCCAGAGGTAGGTTGAAGCCCACAGTATGTGCTGTTGGATTTAGTCTAACAGTGGCTGCATGGAATTCCCCAGGCTTTATTATGTAGTGGTGGCTGGATAAGTTAATGGTTCCTCTGGCTTCAAAAGTATGATTATACAAATTACAAAACCTTAAAGAATCGAGCAAGATTTCTTAAGAGTTATTTATAGCACAGGTGTGCTGAAACTGCACAACACTTATTTTCCTAAAATGAAAAAGAAATTACTTTTAGTAGCTGTTTCCACAGTGTTTTCTTCATGTTCTTCATAACTGGATGGAATTCTACTTTTTGAGATCAAGCTTGGACTCCTTCAGGTCAAAAAATGATAGGTGGCTTGTCGTTCAGTTCTGCACCTTATCAGACATTGCCCTGTCCTCCTAAGTGGGGTGTTATGTAGATGACTTAGAAATAAAGGTTTAACCTTTTATCCCACGGGAACTGTCACTTCCTGACCTTAACACATATTCAAAGAATCCCTTTCAAGCTCCTTATTGCTTTTGAGGTTGTCTTACTTAAATATTTCACTTGCATAGTTCAGCACTGACTGTTAATATTGAAACCTCACAGGGACTGTATGAGGTAGGGTGTCCCACTCTTGGGCCAGGACCGAAACGTATCAAAAGACCAACCTCGAGTCAAAATGCTGAACACATCGCATTTCTAGGAGAAACAACCCGGCAGAGATAGTGGCATAGAAAAAACATGCAGAAATCACTACCTTTCCTCTGACGACCCAGTGCATGTTAGCTTGCCTCACAAGCACCTACGCACCTACACACCTCCTCACACCACCTACGGCCCCTGGCACAGACTAGCCAGTAACTACAGCATAACAACATACGGAGCGAGCAGTGCAAATTGAACAGGTTCCTCTGTAAACTTGACTTGTTGCTAGCTAAAATCCTCACTTAATCCTCAACTTAATCTAACCTCAAGTTTCTCCCTTCTTTTACGTGTAAGAATGGTGGTTAATGTCAGAAAGGGGAAAACATTACTTTCCAGAGCAATTCAGAGGCTTTGAAAGCTGACAGGAGGATAAGAAAGAATAAAACGTGTAACTGGCACATGGCTTTGCTGTATCTGCTACATATGACAACCCAGAATGTGAATAGCAGTTTGTGACAAGGCATAAAAAGTGCCGATATTGAAAATTCAAGAGGACATCTGCATATTACTACACGGATGGAAGGATCTCCTTTGCGGAAGAATCAATTTACTATTGTATTTTTTTCTTCTTTAGGGGAAGAAAGTTTTCCTTCTTTAGTTCATACGCATACAGTGTCATCCCTTTCTCAAAAGGTACAGAATTTGTTAGATATTTTTTCCACTCTCATAGTATGTTCTCATCCTTCGCACCATCACCCTCTCTGCAGAACAAACACACCACAGTTCTGACATGGAAGATGGGGCCTCAGCTACTTCCATCGCCAAATATCACTTCTTCCATGACCAGTGCAAGGGTTCACTGCATTACCTGCTGGAGATATGGGCCCCCTTAGGAGTAAAGGGCCTTCTGTGCCAGCCCAGCACTCACTGAAGAAAACAGGAGCCATCCACCAACTTCTGTGGCCATAGAAGAGGGACATGAAGATGGACAAAACCTGTAGAGTTAACACATTCACACAGAAGATGTAAATCATTGTGTCTCTACTGTTCACTCTTTTTCAATGCCTTCCTATCAGGCAAGAAGACACAACTGACAAAAATACCTTACACGATCAAGTATTCTAACCAGTCCATATAATAACTGTGCTTAGAGATTTGCACCTCTGCACCTAGAGGTCACCTAGAGCATGGCATCTTTGCAACTCTCCACTGACTTAAAACCCCAGGTTTAAAAGAAAATGTATTTCCCTTTATGCTTATGTTCATATGCTGATATAACTGAAGTACACCCATGCCCACAGACTGAATGTGTGTCGTGGTCTCAAAGGCTTGCATGAATAAAAAAAACCAGAAAATAATCCAGACACTGGATTTATGGGACCACAGAAGGAACTGACTGCACATTTGAAGCAACAGTGGCATGTGTAAAAGTAATTTTTCAGTTGGAGGAGTTTGGCAGGAGGTGGGAAATAATTTCTGGTGCACCACATAACGGAAAAGAACAGCTCAGATCCTGGACCAGGACCATCCAGGTCTGCAAAAGCTGGTGAGACAGCCATTCCTGCCTATGTGTGTGCGTACACAGTCCATATGTGCACACCCGCACGTATGTATGCAGACTTTTATCTAAGACAGAAAAGATTCTTGGCTTTTTACCACTTTTCAAATATGTGCTGTCTTTCATAGGAGGTAAGATTGACAGAGAAAAAGATGCTTGTATTGAAATGTAATCATAAATAAGAAAAAATGTCTGAAAAAGGCAAAACTAGCTATGATAATACATGGAAAAAAGTGTTGTTAAAGAATCCTATACCAAGAGGAAGAAAAATAGCATATTAAAAATAGAGAGGAAACATATTTTTGGTGTGAGTCTGTTTTCCTTCTCTTTAGCCCTCCTTTGTTTTCTTCAACATCTTAGACTTAATTTTTCACCTAGTGTGTAGTCCCTGAATCAACTGAAATGGAATGATACATTTTGTCTTCTCTTCTCCCCACTCATTAAAAAAAACTAGGCTTCTACTTTATTATGATGTTGTTTTGATACTTTTCCATTTAATTACATGTAAAACTCCAGAAAATGTCAAAATTGGATTCTGAGCTAAAAATGTATAATTATCAGTTGTGCTGGAATACCTTTCCAGTTCTTAGTCCCTTTTTCCCAGCAGGAAGAGGAAATAGCATGAAGTAGTAGACATCCTTAGGAATAACAATGCTGGGATCGAATCATAGAATCATAGAACAATTCAGGTTGGGAAAGACCCTTGGGATCATCGAGTCCAACCATCAATCCTACACTACAACCATTAACCCTACACTACAAGTTCACCCCTAAACCATGTCACCCAACACCACATCTAAGCGACACCTAAACACATCCAGGGATGGCGACTCAACCACCTCCCTAGGCAGTCTGTTCCAGTGTCTCACCACTCTTTCCGTGAAGAATTTCTTCCTAATGTCCAGTCTAAACTTGCCCTCTTGCAACTTGAAACCATTCCCCCTGGAAATCAGCGAGACCAGAATTAGTTTTTCCCCATTTCTTTTGCACCAGTTGGTTCCACCCCTCCCTTAACCACGGTTTTTAATAAATTGTACTTTTTATTAGGTGACTTTCAGTGAAAGGGAGAGTACACTCATTGCAAAGTGACCCCAGCATACTGTCTGGGGGGAACTACTAGCTGAATTTCTAAATTGTTAAGGTCGCCTGATGCCACAGAGCACTCTGTGTTCTTCTGCGTGTACGCTTTTGTGTGTGAGAAGCAGGAAGGGATGAAGGCTTCACTCTCCACCACACTCATTTCTCATTACATCAGCCTGACTGCAAGAAGGAGTCTTTCTTTCCTCTTATCTAACCTTGGCATCCTCTGCATAGAGGTGATCATTTTCATCCCCTGCAAGCTGATGAAGCACTTAGGATAACACCACTTGAACACTTTGCTCTGGCTACACAATCTGTATCAAAGGAAAGGAAATACTTCAATATTGTTTGAGTTACAGGACCCTGTGTGGACACCCAACTCATTCCCAAGATCTGCCTGCCTGATCTCAAGGCCAGATCAGTTGCGGTGTTGCTGTGCAGTCTTGAAAAGAGCTCTTTAAACAAAAAAACCTACGCCTGGTGATCATCACACACTGACTTGAGTTCCTGGCTTGGCTTTGATCCTACCTGGTGAATTCTGGACCCTGGCTGACTCAGGCTGTTGTCACTAGACCTACCCTGGTCTCCTGCCTTGGACACCACAAAGGGTCCTTGATGGGACGGGCACTGTCCCTGCAGCATGGTGCCACTCTCATCTCCAGCTTCCCTCTCCTTGCAGAGCAGCCCACTCCTGACAAGCAGCCCTGCCATTGTTTTCTGTAAATGTCCCATAGGGATAGGGCTGGTTTACCACTCTGCCTTTCTGCAAGAGCTGTGCACTCTATAACCATGTATCTAAGGGGCCCATTCCCTTTTCCACCTTGGTCAAGTGAGTCCATCAAACACACAACAACGAGAGGACAGGATTGCAAGTTTCTGTATTGAATGAGCCTTAATCTTTTGTTAAGACAACCAGTATGTTTCTTCCTGAGTTCAATCTCATCTGCTGGGCTGGAAGAGTCTGTCCATCCTGTCCATGCTTGCTCTCTTCATCTCCCCCAGAGCCTGGCAGATCTCACTAGTGCCAATCCTGATCACCTTCTAGGATGGCACTACCTTCAACCTCAGGCACAACACACCATTTACTGGCATGGAGTCAGTTATAGGCTATTTTCCAACGAAACAACCATCCCTGAGATCCACCGGCATCTCCTATTACGGTATTTCCGGAGGCTCCCCCATTTCAGCTGCACTGTAAATGACCCTGTGCCTTCCAACAGGATGGTATTTTGTAAATAAATCAATAGCTTGACATTATTTGTGCAGAAAAAGTTACTAGTTCCTTATTCACCAGGGAGCTTGACTTGCAAGATACAGGGCTGAGACCAAATCCATTTAAACTATTGTATAGAGTAGCTTTTTGAACAGTCCTGTACTAAAAGCAAGACACGAGGGCAGAAAACACTATTTGCCTGCAAACATTAAGGGTTTGATCGTTCTTCAGTAGCTGGTGCCTGCCATGTGGTGACTGGAGACCCAGCATAGCAGCTGCTCTCTCTGCTGTAATGGATGTGAGCAATTGCAGCCTGTCCCTGTAATGGTGAAAGAGAAGATAAGCAGCGCAGGACTCTCTTCCAGAGCAACCGGATTTTAAAACAACAATAATAAAAGTAATATTCAGGGGAGGCTTCCCATTCTTTCCATCCCCTCAGGCTTGGTTACTTTTTTAACTTTTAAAAATACTACAGTATCTGTGCAGGTCAGACAGATTGGTGAATTTGGCTTAAGAAATGACAATCCAGGAAGATGACAGGTGGATACTTTCTTTTTGAGTCATTCTTTCTCAATGAGCCCAATTTTGAGGGAGGGGATGGAGGAAGGGGGAGCTTCCTAGGTGGGACAAGGGAAGCAGCTTGAGAAGAGGCTAGCTCTCTCAGCCATAGTGCTGCAGTGTAGCTTAAACTCTGCTCTTTTGATTTCTAGCATTCACTTGCCCCTTTGGGAGAAGAAATGTCAGCTTGGATCATACACTTGTCAAATCGGTGATGTCTGCCTGCCAGTGATATCTTCCTCTACTGAAAATATTACGACAAACTGCAGCAATGAGCTCTAATTCCTTCAAACCTGGTCCCAGCAGATGTTGAACACCTTCTGTAAATTAAGCATCAACAGGAACCAAATGCATTTGGTGCTGTAAGAGGCTGTGAACTTCGCTGGCTAAATGAATATGCCATTTGGCATCAAAAAAACCTCACAACAACAACAATCAAAAAAAAAGAAACAAAGAAATAAAAAAAAAACCAAACAAATGAAAACCAAAAAAAATGGAGTTTAAAGTTGTATCAATGCCTGATACTTGAGGTTGCACATCCTCAGGCAAAAGGAACAAATGGTCGGTCGCAATAAAACCCGCGTGAGTGGGCCTGATCACTTCTCTAGTCCTCATCACCCTCCGATGACGGTGGTGGTGAATGATGAAATTCTCCAATAGGCAGAGCAATGTGACTGGCACTGGTGAACCTCTTGAACCACTGTACAAATAAGGCAGTGTTGTTGCCCCAACCATAATGCTTAAAAGAGCAGGACTTTGAGAAAACCTCACGAAGAGGGTTTCAAAGAATCACAGAATGTCAGGGGTTGGAAGGGACCTCAAAAGATCATCTAGTCCAGCCCCCCTGCCAGAGCAGGATCACCTACAGTAGGTCACATAGGAACGTGTCCAGGCGGGTTTTGAATGTCTCCAGAGAAGGAGACTCCACAACCTCCCTGGGCAGCCTGTGCCAGGGCTCTGTCACCCTCACTGTGAAAAAGGTTTTCCTAATATTTTTGCGGAACCTCCTATATTCCAGCTTGTATCCACTGCCCCTTGTCCTGTCATTGGACATCACTGAAAAGAGCCTGGCTCTGAACTCCTGACACTCACCCTTGACATATTTATAAACATTAATGAGTTCACCCCTCAACCTCCTCTTCTCCAAGCTAAAGAGATCCAGCTCCTTCAGCCTTTCCTCATCAGGGAGATGCTCCACTCCCTTCATCATCTTTGTGGCTCTGCACTGGACTCTCTCAAGTCTCAAGCAGTTCCATGTCTCTCTTGAGCTGAGGGGCCCAGAACTGGACACAAAATTCCAGATGTGGCCTCACCAGGTCAGAGTAGAGGGGCAGGAGGACCCCTCTTGACCTACTTGCTACTCCCCTTCTAATACACCCCAGGATGACATCGGCCTTCTTGGCCACGAGGGCACACACGTCAGGGAGTCTCCCACATCTCCCACATCAGGGAATCTCCCACAACTATCACTCACCTGGTCCTGATGCTGCTGCCAGGTTGAGGATCAGCTGGTTCAGGTGCTGCACATGACAGAGATGCCAGGGCACTGAACCTGCTCCACAGCTGCCAATGAACAAATGGGGCAGGAGCTATGTTACAAGTGTTGAAATTCACAAGTTTCCAGCCCTCACCACAAAAGCAACATGCATTTCCCAGGCTGGTAAGTGCAGACTTTGCCTGTCCGTCTCTTAATACAGCTAGGATCTATCTTAAGAGTCTCAGGGGAGATCTAGTGTCTCTGTTTTTTGTATTCTCTGATCCTCAGTAGTCTGCTGACCGCCTTCTGCAATTGCTTTATGTAGTACCATTACCAGCACACAACTCCTGTGGGGAAAGGACATCCTATCCCTGCTCTCCAGTCAGAAATCCTTGCTTACCTGCAGGCCCAGACTTGTGATGTTGCATGCTCCCTTGGGAGCTCAGTCTGAGTCAAGGACTTTGATGTTTCACGGCAGCTTTTCCAGCTGGTTTCAGGCAGCATGTTGTGCGGTGCATCACCACAAGCATCACTGAGCACATGTGCACCACCCTCAGCTGGCTGCTTTCTGTAAGAACTGCTGCGTCTGTTTGCTCTATCAGTTAGCTGGGCTCTTAAGTTTTTCTCTTTCGTTTCTATTTCTACCCATCTTCGAGAAAAAATCCCGCTCATGAAGGACTGAGCTTCTCTTCAAGTATAAGAAACAAGATAAAATGGATCACAAACATTTAGCACGTCACTTACACTGAACATACTGTTAGTTTCTTTTGCAGAACTGACATTCTACAGTTTTACCAATTTTCATTCCAAAACCACCCAAGATCTGAATATTTCACTTACAACAAAGAACAGAGGCTGTGAAGAGACACATCTGGAAAGCTTTTAGAAACAAGCAACTCAAGCAACCAGACAGGAATCAGCAGCCCCAAGCTGTTCCCTGTCATAGTTGAGATACACCTTAGAAAGTCTGGACGAAGGATGCTAATGCAGGTTAAAAGATTATAAATAGAACTACGTCCTGTATTTAAATCTGCAATATTGTTTCTTTGCTAAAATATCAACCCTATGGCTCACTAGATTAAACTTACAAGAGAGACAAATTTGTCAGATCTTACATGTCTGGAAGGAACAAGTACAAACAAAAACATTCAAGGAGTGCACTGAATTGCACTACACAACCTCTGAGGGATCCAGGACCAGGGAGGTGTCCAAACTGCTGCAACTGCTGCAGGGAAGATGTACTGACAGCACTCTAACAAAGCTGAACCTGGTCATTCCTCTAAGGAGCAGGCTGCAGAGACGAGCCACCTGAACCACCTTATAGGGATATAAATTGAAATTCATAGAAGCACAGAATGGCCTAGGCTGGAAGGGACCTTAAAGATCATTTAATCCAACCTCCCTGTCACGGGCAGGGACGCCTCTCAACTAGATCAGGCAACACATGGGGACCCAATGGGGATCAAACCCGTGATCCTGAATTTATATGTCTTAAGTTAAAAACAGCTGAAGTGATAGGGTCATGAAAGCTATACAAGAAAACCTTGAGCACCACCTGCAAATTCAAGAAAATTATATTGTCCCAAGGTGACTCAGTAAAATAGTTTTCAGGGTAAGAGGTATTAAAAATTTTACTTAGCAACTGACCCACGCAATATAATAAATAAACTTATGTGGCAGAGATACAGCCTTGAAAATTTACACACTATGACGAGATGAGGCAAAAAAAGAAATCCAGATTCAGTTACTGTGTTTCAAGAGGAGTTTGAACAGCCAAAGATCACAGCTTCAGCACAGAGTTAAGAGCAACATAAACTTCTGGCGAGATCTCTTCTTACTATGTAAGCAATATAAAGTATTTTAACTTATGTAATCACCCTTGATCCAGTTGGTTTACTTTAATAACAAATTAAGTGATATGCATCCTAACATTCTGTGATTTCGTGTGATTCTGTATGTTTATAAATTCCCTAGTAATTCAGCTTTTTCTTTGTAACCCTTAACCAGAAAAAGGCCCCACATCCTCTCCTCCCCTCCCCTCCCCTCCCCTCCCCCGCTTTCAATTTTGTGACCATCTAATTACTGCTTAACCCAATACTAAGCTAATTTGAGCCACTTATAACATACAGTCCCACAGTAACATGATTAATATATCTCAGTTAATAAAAACATGCAATAACAAATAATAAACTTTCTCATGTTCTCAGCCAATTTTCTCTCTAATGGTTCTCTAATTTGAATGGTCTGCAGAAAGCAGTAGGGTTTGGCAGATGTACAGACATGACAGGATCCATGCAACAAAACAGACATCGGCTGACTGAGCACAGCAAGGGTCATCTTCCATGCACTGCATCTCTGAGGTCTTTGAAGAAATCTTGCAGGGAGAGGAAGTGCTGAGGGTCTCCTAGAGAGCAAGGAAAGTCTTTCTCAGCATGTATTCTAATTTTTTGCTTGTTTATAAAAATTTTGTAATCCTTGATACCCATAACGTGTGGCTTCAGGATATCATTTTGGATACCTCTTCAGGCAAAGTAATTGCCATGTTAGAGCCAGTCTTGCCCTGTCTTCTGCTCCTCTCTATCCAGCTTTTTTTGTCCTGTTGCATATCTCTTGGATTTCTTTTCAACTTTTCAAGACCCTTGCTCTTGGAAACAGTTTCACAAGATAACAGAAACAGCCACTCAAGTCTCAGAAACTGTAAAAAGTCACAGTATATCTAAGGGCCTGATCAGATCTATCAAGCAGGTAAAGTTATTCAGAGCCTAAAAGCACTGACTTTCTGTCACTTCAGGGCAGTGCCTGGAAATAATCACCTTTGAATCCAAAGAAACCTCCTTCTTACTTCTGCTATACCCCGAGTTCTCTCCTTTTACCTGTGAGTCAGCTAAGGGGAGGATAAATATTATTAATTTCTTATAACCAGCTATCCTTGCTCAGATTTCAGAATAGCATCTTCTGATCATCATATTTGTTGTATTATGTAACATGGTGACAGAACTTGAAAACTTACAGATTTGCAGAAAAGCCAAGCCATGCTGCCTCAGTCCAAAACCTTAACTCTCTCTTGTAAAGTGACAGAAGTCTGTTTACCACCCGCTCTTTCAGCTCAACTTATTCCCTTGCAATCACCATACCAATCTGTTGAAAGAATTACGTAAGTCAAATCAATCTGCAGGAATGTGCCAAAAGCATGGAACACACATTCACACAATTTGATGAGCACAGATGCTGAAAAGGTCAGAAGAAATGTATTGGCAGGGTGAAGCACACTGGGTCTTGCTTTCACCTGGTAAGAAGCCATTGGCAGTGTCTGAACCATCAGTACTGCCTCAAAAGAATCACTGAATCCCAGAATTACTGAGGCTGGAAAAGACCTCTGAGATCATCAAGTCCAGCCTATGTCCCAACACCACCACACTGGCTAAAACACAGCACATCCAGCCTCTCCTTAAACACTTCCAGGGACGGTGACTCCACCACTTCCCTGGGCAGTGCATTCCAGTGGCTGATCACCGTCTCTGTGAGGAAGAGCTTCCCGAGATTCAACCTAAACCTTTCCTGATGCAGTTTCAGGCCACGTCCCCTCGTCCTGTCCCTGGTTGCCCAGGAGAAGAGCCCAACCCCCACCTGACTACAACCTCCCTTCAAGTAGTTGTAGAGAGTGATAAGGTCCCTCCTGAGTCTCCTCCTCGCCAGGCTAAACACGCCCAGCTCCCTCAGCCTCTCCTCACAGGACTTTCCCTCTAGTCCCTTCCCCAGCCTCGTTGCTCTCCTCTGGACCCGCTCCAGCACCCCAAGGTCTTTCTTGCAGTGAGGGGCCCAGACCTGCACACAGCACTCGAGGTGAGGCCTCACCAGCGCTGAGCACAGGGGCTGAATTACATCCCTGCTCCTGCTGGCCACACTGTTCCTGACACAAGCCAGGATGCCATTGGCCTTCCGGGCCACCTGGACACACTGCTGGCTCATGTTCAACCAGTTGCCAACCAGCACTCCCAGGTCCCTCTCTGATGGGTTGCTCTCCAGCCACTCCTCCCCCAGTCAGTAGCGCTGCAGGGGGTTATTGTGGCCAAAGTGCAGACGTGCAGACCCTGCACTTGGTCTTGTTGAACTTCATACCATTGGCTTCAGCAGATCGACACTGCCCCCCAGCTTGGTGACATCTGCAAACTTACTAAGGGTAGACTCAATCCCCTCATCTAGGTCATCAGTAAAGATGTTGAAGAGGATTGGGCCCAGTACTGATCCCTGGGGGACACAACTGGTCACCGGACATCAGCTGGATGCAGCACCATTCACCACCACTCTCTGGGTCCCGTCATCCAACCAGTTTTTACCCAGCGAAGGGTGCACCCGTCCAAGCTGTGGGCTGCCGGCTTTTCCAGGAGGATGCTGTGTCAAAGGCTTTACTGAAATCGAGGTAGACCACATCTACAGCCTTCCACTCATCCACTAGATGAGATTGAGATTGGTCAGGCGGGACCTTCCTTTCCTAAAACCATGTTGGTCGGGCCTGATCCCCTGGTTTTCTTCTACACGCCGCTTGATGGCACTCAGGATGATCCGCTCCATAACCTTGCCAGGCACTGAGGTCAGGCTGACAGGCCTGTAGTTTCCTGGATCCTCCTTCTGGCCCTTCTTATGGATGGACGTCACAGCCAACCTGCAGTCCTCTGGGACTTCCTCAGTTAGCCAGGATTGATGATAAATGCTAGAGAGCCAGTTCTTCCGCCAGCTCCCTCAGCACCCTAGGATGAATCTCATCTGGATCCATGGACTTGCTGGGATCTAAGGGGCACAGCAGGTCACTAACTACTTCCTCCTGGATTACAGAAGGGATATTCTGTTCCCCCTCCCTGTCTACGAACTCAGGAGCCCAGCTGCCCTGAGGACAGCCAGTCTTCTTGTTAAAGACTGAGGCAAAGATGGTATAAAGTACCTCAGTCTTTTCCTTGTGTTCTGTCACTATGTTCCCTCCCCCTCATCCAACAAGGAATGGAGATTTTCCTTGACCCTCCTTTTGTTATTAACGTATTTATAAAAACATTTTTTATTATCCTTTACAGAGATGGCCAGATTAAGTTCTAACTGAGATTTCGCTTCTCTAACTCTCTTTCTGCATGACCTTAACAATATCCTTAAATGTTCCTGATTAACTTGCCTCTTTTTCCAAATTTGATACACTCTTTTTTTCTTCCTGAGTTCTTGCAAAAGCTCCCTGCTCAACCATGTTGGTCTTCTTCCCCAAGAGCTCATTTTACAGCATATAGGGACAGCTTACTCCTGTGCCTTCATAACTTCTTTCTTAAAGTAAGCCCAGCCACCCTGGGCCCCTCTGTTTTTGAGGGCTGCTTCTCAACCGATTCTCCAAACCAGCTGCCGTCAGCTTAGTGAAATCCGTGGGGTTTTACCTCTATGCCAATGGGATCCTTTTCAGGGAAAAAAAAATGCAGGAGCTCCGAGGATTCTTCTAAAAGTTAAGCTTAAGCAGAAACTTGCAGTGAGAAAGCGATCTAGGTTTTAAAAAAAACAAGCGGAAAATCTTCAAATCAGTTTAAGAATGAAAAATTCCTATTTGAAGGATTCTTACTTGACACAGTCTTATGGATAGAAAAGCAACATCTCTAACTTGACATGGTCATGTTTTTCTCTTCCCTTGAAAAGCTTGACTGTAATACACAGTTTTACAACGTCACTTGAATATGCGAAAATGTGCAGGGAGGTAGGAAGAATTACTTTGTTCAAATTGAAGTATCACAAAATCACTGAATCTCAAGAGATCATCTAGTCCAAGCAGGACCACCTACAGTGGGTCACACAGGAAGACATCCTTATGGGTTTTGAATGTCTCCAGAGAAGGAGACTCCATAACCTCCCTGGGCAGCCTGTGCCAGGGCTCTGTCACCCTCACTGTGAAAAAGGTTTTCCTAATATTTTTGCAGAACCTCCTATGCTCCAGTTTGTATCCACTGCCCCTTGTCCTGTCATTGGACATCACTGAGAAGGGCCTGGCTCCGTCCTGACACTCACCCTTGTCATATTTATAAACATTAATGAGGTCACCCCTCAACCTCCTCTTCTCCAAGCTAAAGAGACCCAGCTCCTTCAGCCTTTCCTCATAAGGGAGATGTTCCACTCCATCATCTTTGTGGCTCTGTGCTGGACTCTCTCAAGCAGTTCCCTGTCCTTCTTGAACTGAGGGGCCCAGAACTGGACACAATATTCTAGATGTGGCCTCACCAGGGCAGAGTAGAGGGGGAGGAGGACCTTTCTCAACCTACTTGCTACTCCCTTTCTAATACACCCCAGGATGCCATTGGCCTTCTTGGCCACGAGGGCACATTGCTGCCTCATGGCCATCCTGCTGTCCACCAGGACCCCCAGGTCCCTTTCCCCTGCGCTGCTCTCCAGCAGGGCAGTCCCCAACCTATACTGGCACAGGGGGTTTTTGTTTCCCAGGTGCAAAACTCTACACTTGCCCTTATTGTATTTCTCAAAATTTCTCCCTGCTCAACTCTCCGGCCTGTCTAGGTGTCTCTGAATGGCAGCACAGCTTTCTGGTGCGTCAGCCACTCCTCCAGGTTTTGTGTCATCAGCAAACTTGCTGACAGTGCTCTCTGTTCCCTCATCTAAGTTGCTGATGAATATATTGAATAATACTGGTCCCAGCACCGACCCGTGAGGGACTCCACTAGGTACAGGCCTCCAAGTAGACTCTGTCCCACTGACCACAACTCTCTGACTTGTTTCCTTGAACCAGTATCATTTTACTTTCTTCCTAAGTGAAACACACAGAAAAGTCCTAGGCATCATGTGACAGCAGCGACACAATGAAAAAATTTAAAACTGGAAATTTTAACTATCTAATCGGCCTAAAACTTTCACAAAGAAAATACATTTTCAAATGTGTCACCCTTTTGGGATAGAAAGTAGCAATGTATGGAGAGACTTCAACCAGTGAATCATTGTTAAATGAATGATCACCATATTTGATGGGTATTTCCTCATCTTTGTGGTCTTTCTGAAGGCCTTAAGTCAGAATCTGGCTGCAGCAGCTCTCTTTGTGGGCACTGTTACTGTATAATCACTCTCCCAGTTATTAAATGCAAAAGACCATGTAATTTGTTATTTTGGAAATATCTCAATATGGGGAATAGCATTTCTAAGGCAGTAAAAATTTCATTTATTCTAATTACCCTCGCCCGTATTTACACAATGACTAATGTGTTTGTACAAAGTCTATGCTTTCCTGACAAGCTTCCACGATCAGGTACAAAGAAAGTATAAAAACTGAATGTGATTTTTTTTTCCAGTTACAGGGAAGCTTTCTGGGCTCAGTTCAGACTAGCATCTTAGTAACTGTCAGGCTACCCAGGCAGGCTGCTCCTGCTGCACAGACACTCCTGCACAGAATATTTATTTAAAAGAAAAACAAAGCTAATTTATTTGAGTTTTGGCATAAAGTAATGCTCATGCAGGTAAACAAATGTCTCTTGCAAGGGTTGGTCACAGGTAGGCGGCGGGAGAAGTATTTGTTGCAAGGCTCCCCGCAATGATGTCTTCAGCTGTAAGGAGTGAGACTCCTTGAACTGCTGTTCTGCTTGTTCCTGACCATCCAGACAGCCCAAGGTCCTTCATGGCCACTGCAGCACATGCATTATCTCCTGTTACTCATGGTTTTAAAGTACATGCAAAGCATCTTGCTAACTTGACCATCCTATGTAGATATTTCTGTATCTGCATGACCAGTTTCTAGCAACCATTTACAAGTGCTTCATCTGTGTTCAAGGTCAGCAAGAACCACCTAGGGAAATCTGTGAAATGGCCAGGTTATCCACCTACAGCATCAAATAAGCATTTCAAATTGTTCTTGGCACAAAGGGAGCTGTCCTGGGAGGAATTGTTTAGAACGGTCACACAATGCCACCCAGAGACTTCCTGCATCACTTAGTTAAAAATCATGCTGTGAAGGCGCCTAGGAAACCAGTCATCTAGTTCCAGGTTAGTCCATTTGTTCAGACCAGTTCATTATCTCATATATAGAAACAACTAGAAGTGGAGTTTCTGCACCACTCAGGGAATTGACGACTAAAGCCAACCAGGTGCACATAAAAGCATTCCCCTGATACCCAACAATACCACCATTGCAAACAAATTATTACTCATATCTCACCTCTAAAAAGTATCCTAATTCCTGGAAAATACTGCTATAAACAAATACATTGCATTTCAGAAACTCTTCTGCAGAAGATGGAAGATGCTGCTATACAGTGTGTTTGAAAAATGGTAGTTCAATTGAGGAAAATGTGACTAATTTCTTTATGAGGCGACTAAGCATGAAAGCCTAGGTGAGCACTAAAATATTTCTACTAAACTTTTTTTCTGGTTCTGAACACTTCAGTTCCCCTCCTCTCACGTTCTTCAGTCCTAGCCAGAATTTAGATTAAAAAATATGATCTTTTCCCAGGTTTGCTTAATTAGAATAACTTTTTCTGCCATTTATCAGCCAGTCAATAATAATTTTAGTTACAACGGCAATGCTGTTTCTGATATATCTGCTTTTAAACCACTCTCTGCTGTTGCTGTTGCACAAAGAGGTGGTAAATATCTTCCTGTAGTTCTGCATTTCCTACTGATGACAGCTCTTAACAGTGGTGTCTGATCTGAAAGCAGACAGCTGTGATATACCACCAGCTCTTTTCAGCTCTGTTTTGCCGTCAAACAAAAGTGTCAAGTGAAAACAGAGATGGAAAAGATACCATAAACATTTAATCTGAAATGTCTGTCAATGGACATGTTTTAGGCTCCCTACACCAGCTCGTTTCAGCCTAAAAGCGAGCAGTTGCTTTTTAGGAAAGAAATTACCAAGGAATCAGATTGCCCTACAAAAAGCAGAAGATTACTCACACAGCAAGGTCAAACTGCAGCCAAAACACTGAATGTTGAGAAGCTTTCCTGGCAGACCCTGAGTCCCCCAGGAGCAGTAGCTCGTACAGCCACATTGTTCTTCCGCTGATGCAAAGAAAATCATGAGTATGTGTCACTTTGCAAGGTGATATAAGCAGAAGAAATCCATCTCTGCGATTTGCCTGCAGGCGTCCTGTTCAGATGTGTTCTCCCAAGGAGAGCAAATAATTTTTTTCTTCCTCGTGGACTCTTTTAGTGATTGCCATTTTTGCCTTTTCCAGATTGCACTGAAGCTGTGGGGATAGTTCCTATTACAATTCTACTGATTTCTAAAGAACATTATATTTTTAAAGAACTTACTTTTAAATAAGAAGTACTTCTCCTGAAAACTTATAGCACTTGTTTTGCTTTGTGAAAATGGTCACACGGAGAAGTAATTCAAGGAAGTGAGAAGTAGGTAAGCAGTTATGTTTTCAAACTTGAATAGTTCCTTCTGGTGCCTTAGAAAAGCAGAAGGAGGTGCACTTGTCAGAAAAACTGTTTCCACTATTGCCTTGGTTGAGTGATGGTTCAGTCCTGACAGCTTTATTCTGAATGGCAGCACCTTCCCAGCCAGCAGGTGTATTTTTTTACCATATTTACCAGATATTAGATTTATTAAACAAATCTAAATTGTTAATAAAGTTGAGAAATCCAATTCATTATTTAGCCTTATTAGAATTGATGGGAGGATTATAGAAAAATTAGCAGATGATTGTATTCAAGCAGAGGTAGAGATACTGATTAATTACATGGATTGTTAAGCTATTCTTTGATAGTAGTTGAGCATTGTAGAAACCCATTGGAGCAGTTCAAGACCAGGTGATACCAGCTCCGCAGTTTGGATGGAAGTCGAAAGATGACTGAGTCTGCGCAAGGAGCTAAAGGTGAAAAGTGCATAGGGAGGAAGACTACGAGCTTTCCTCCAGAAGATCCCCAATGACCACCACGAGGAGGCACTATGCAGGCGCAGACAAGAGGAGATTATGGAAATGATTAATTTTAATATGAAGCGGGACAGGTTATGCATATGTATAGGCGTATTGCGAAACTTTATGAATATGTAACATTTTAATGTACATAGTTAAGGCAGGTGCCGTGTTGAGGCATGCACAGCTTTGACAGTTATCCGCATGTGCCACCCAGCACTGAAATAAACATATCTACTTTACAATCTAATTGATTGTGGAGTCTGTATTCTGCAAGTCAAGAATAACAATATTACATTTCCAAGTTATACTGCCACACACAAGTTCTTAAAAGAATGTGTAGAGCGGCCCTGGCCCAGCAGCAGGATGAAGTTCGCCGAGCACCTCGCAGCTCACATCACCCCGGAGTGGCGGAAGCAGTACATCCAGCATGAGGCTTTGAAAGAGATGCTATATGCAGCTGTGGACCATGGATGTGCTTCTTGGAAAAATCTTTGATCTATTAAATTCCCTGTGACTCAATAGATGCACTTACCCTCACTTTGAGTTCAGTCCTCCCAGCAAGCACAATGATTACAAACGGCCACACATGCCCTGGCATGCGTTTCTTTTTGTGGTCCTCACTTTACCATATGACTTGATGAGACATTACCTTAGTACTTGAATTTTTTTCCCTGCTCACTGCAGGGGGCTTGGACTAGATGACCTTTAAAGGTCCCTTTCAGTCCAACCCATTCCTTGATTCTATGATCTAACATCATATCTGTTTCCTGCTCCCATTTCAGAGAATGACCATGGGTTTCTCCACAGTTTAACCCCATAACTTTGGCCACTACTGCTGCAAGGATTGGGATATAACTATGTGGGGTGTGCATAGGCAAGATCAGTCTTACCTCTGTACCTTCGGCAAGATTTTTTTCAACTGTTCAATACTATCACCCTGCTACCATCCATTGCAAGATGCCGGCTCTCAGCAGTCTGATATCACCGTGTGACAACTGTGAGGATTTTGCTGTTGGTTTGTTTTGTTTTACTTCAGGAACAGTGGTTCCAACTGTGTTATTGTAAACTTGCTAAAAACATAGGTAAGAAATATTTCAGACTAACTTGGCACATTCACATCAGGCTCACAAAACACAGCATCTCCCCTTTGTCAGAAGGCACAGTTTATTTGTCAAGGTCTTAAATGTCTATATAGTCTGGTTAGTGATCATTAATATCATAAAAAGGCTCTGTAGTCGTTTACAACTGCCTCATGACATGAATGTTGTATGGTAACGTCTTAGACGTTGAGGAAAACTTAGAAAATACTGCTTGTAGTGAACTGTGGAATGCAGACTCTCCTAAGTAACTAGTATCTGCAGTGTCTTCTATGCCTCTCTATAAATATTCATACTAGAATTCTAAAGTAGAATGTCCTGATTTCATGATAACACACAAGATACTGAACTCTGAATATTATATAATAGGGAAAAAAAAAATCAGTGATTTCACCAGTCAGTTAGAGCTTGACTTTTTCCAAGCAAAATATCAAAAACTCATTTGAAACTCAATGAGTATCCAAGGCATTTTTTTAAAAGATCTTTAAGTGCAGAATAAAAATATGTCACTGTTTAACCAAATAATCAGTGACTTTTTCCTATCTAAGTAATGTCTACAGACATTAATACAAATGTAGAGTCTGCACCCAGAGATGCTAATCGTTTCTATGTTAATCTCAGTCACTTTCAACACTGTCTTTAATCAGAAGTTCTCCAACTGCAGTGAAACTTCAGTCTGACCTATTCTAGAGTTTGCACTGAAATATTATTAATTTTCAAATGAGAAAACAACTGACTTCTTGAATGGCGAGCTTTCCTTAGGACTTGGTGAGGCTAAGCAACCACCCTCGGGTTGGGAAAGCCTTTCTAATCCCTTACCATCACACTCTCCCTGTGTGACATGAGCCAACATCCGACCCTCCCTGGTCCAGCACAGGCAGCGCGCAGTCCTGCTCCATAGCAGCCAAGTTTGACACCCAGAGCCTGGGGAGAGACAGGTTAAGCCAGGAACTGTCAAGCTTCCTGTTGCACAGCTGAAAATGATGCAGCTCTACCCAACTTCTGACTCCAGGGTGAGAAATGTCCTGTAGCCATGCACCTCTGAGAGGACAGTGGGTCTCGCACTTGCCAGTAGCTGGGAGTAGGTCAGGAAATCACTGCAGTTTTACAACAGTTTCAGGCTGTCATGACTCATAGTCCTTTCAGAGTCAGAAACATGCTTTCTCCTTAAGGATAATTCTGCCTATGCATATCTGTATATTTATATATACACATATATCTATGTGTATGCATATATTTGCAAGTTTTGGTAAGAATCCTTTTAATATCTGCTGTAGGTAGGCAACAGATGCTCTATTAATTCCAGCTCCTGCAATTAGGATGCACTTGATATGAAGTAAACTTCACATCTAATGAGTCCTGTGTTTGAAAATCGTGCTACCGACATGTATTACAGCGTGACTCAAACAGAGATGCAGAAGCTGGTCTTGAGGCTGAAGGACTAGTTATTAGCTTGAAGGCCAGTTTGATGATTAGAGTTCAATTTAGTCCAATTTCTAAATAAAATAAATGGGTTGATGTGGTATTGGCAAGAATGCATCTTCGGTGAAACTGGTCAAATGGATCACAAACAGAAATAATTAATGCTCATAAATAATCACTAGAAGAGTGTAAAATAATGTGGCTTAAGTGTATGTTAATTATACATTTTGCCTATTTGGAGAGAATGGATAAAGCCACAAATGAACTGGAGAATCTTCAACAGATTACTGTCTTCTTCAGTCTTTACTAAAAGTTCTTTCTTTAAGGGAGAAAAAAAAAGAGCTGTTTTGCATTATCTGTTCACAGACTCATAAGCCACATTACCCCATGCTGCTGTGGCCCTGTAAAACCGTCTTGAAGAATCAAACCAGTAGTTGTGTCCTACACGCAGCCTTAGCAAGTTAACTCCTGAGCATACAACCAAGTTACTGCAAATGCTCTGATGTGTGTCTTTGACTGTGTTACCATCATGGTGATTTATTTCCTTATCAGTCACAGGACCATCACTAATCATAATCTAACATGATTACTTTGCTTTATATTTGACTATAATCCCCTGATTAGGGAGGCATCTAAGAGCGAGAAAGTGTCCCCAGAGAGTTTGAACTGCCCTTTACAAAACTTCTTTACGGGAAAGGTTCAACGGCTGTTGCTAACTCATGTTAATTATGTGTTTACTTCTAATTTTTAATCTCCTCCTTTCCACAGAACAGTTTGCAATGCTGTGCATGTACCATGACTGCCAGATGCATACAAAGCAACTTAGCTGGAAAGAGACAAAACTTTGCTGTTGCTTTGTTATGTTGACCTAGAAGCTGTTAGTTGTGACAATGTCCCATTAAACTTTATTATTCCTTCACTTGGTTATTCAATATCTGAATATGAAAAGAAAAGCTGTGTGGTGTCAGACATACCTATATGCCCAGCCAACTGCAGTGACTCCAGTAGCTATGTGATGAGGAACTGAGCCTATTCATGTGAGCAGCCATAAAGGGTGACCTGGTTAGAAAGGGAAAATTACCAAAAAGAAGAAAATATTTACTGAAAGATACTGCCAGGGAAATTATCTTCCAGCCTGGGAGCTGTAAGCCTGGGCACCAGAAGTGTCCTTGAAAAGTATAGCTGGCCTCTCTGAGGTATGTCTGTGTACCCAGAAAACAGAGACATCCTGAGGTAGCATGAAAACAAGGTAACTGTAACAGCAATGTTTTGTTTGAAAAAGCAGAAGCAGTCTAGGGAAACAAAACTGGACTGAAAGAACTGAAACATCATCACATGGGGATGTTAAAGGGGAAAAATATTGTGAGGGAAATTATCTTCTAGTGTGGGCACCAGAAGCATCCTTGAAAAGTGCAGCTGGCCTCTTTGAAGTGTACTTGTGTACGCAGAAAGCAGAGAAATCCTGAGATAACATCAACAGGCACAAAACCAAGGCACCTGTAACACCGAGGTTTTGTCTGAAATAGTAGAAGCAGTCTAGGAAAACAAAGTAGGAGACTCCCTTCTGAAGGGAACTGAAGGGCCACCATTCAGACCGGGCTCGCTTCTGTCTGCTGCCTCCCTGTGACCCAAGTTGAAGATGTGAAGAGGAAGCTCCTTACCCTGGCACAGTGCTCAAATTATAATTCATAACTGATTTTCAGGTGGGCAGCAACAATGCTGCATCAACAAGTCCAAGGGCAATCAAGGGAGATTTCAGTGCCGTGGGACAGCTCATTACGGGATCAGGAGCACAAGTAGTGTCTCCTCTGTCCCTCCAGTTACAGGGAAAGACAAGGTAAGTAACTGGAAGAGCCACAAATCAATACCTGCCTCCAAGTGTCGTGTCACCAGCAGAAATTTGGGAGCTTTGATCACACATCAGTTTACATGACACCAGCATTGGGGCATACCAGGAACAACAGAAGCGGCAGGAAATGGAGTTGGTGATCACGCAGCTTTCTTTTGAGGAGGAGAAGCACGGGGGAGCAAATGGATTTCGATTCTGAATTGTACTGTGTATGCTCGTATGTGAAATGCTTAAGCCATGTTGTTTGAATATCTCATTTCTATAAACCATAGTGAATTTTGATGGTTTTTTAAGAGAATAACTATTTCCATTATATATCACTAAAATGGTGGTGTGTTGGGTTCTTTTTTAACTTAGAGCTGTATTAACATTTAACATCCTAAACCTACAGGGAGAAACGGCAACAAAGGATGAAGAAAAGGCTGAGGTACTTAGTGCCTTCTTTGCCTCAGTCTTAAACAGCAAGGTTTGTTGTTTTCCAGGTACCACCCAGTTCCCTGAGCTGGAAGGCAGGGATGTGGAACAGAATGAAACCCCCATAATCCAGAGCAAAACAGTTAGTGACCTGCTGCACTTAGACACACACACAAGTCTACAAGGCCAGATGGGATCCACCGAAGGGTACTGAGGGAGCTAGCAGAAGTGTCCACCAAGCTGGTTTCCATCATTTACAAGCAGTTCTCATCTCTCCACCCAGAGACATAGCATTTCTAAGTTGCACTGCACCCTGCCCCACTGCTTTGTGTACACCAGAAGGGCATCCTTTGAACTCATCGGCATAGCCAAATGGGGCACTGACCATCATAGCCTATCACTGAAGTAAATGCTTATTTTCTCAAGTTTAGTTTGAAGGATGACTGCCAGCAATCTTTTTAAACTTTCCTTTTCTGTAGCACATGTTCACTTAGGGAAAAACCACCTTTCTCAGAGAAAAGGTGGCAGCATGATTTCTTCCCTTTCAAGGAAGAATCAGCATCCATGAAAATCTGTGAAGAGATGACAATCAAATGGATTTCTTTTTGCTAATAAAAGTAAGCATAGCACTTCATTGTCTCCATGAGTGGAGATGTAATGCTGTAAAATGTCAGATCATTTGAATTTCTACAGCTGCAGACTTGTCCTCAGATTTATAAGGGAGAATGGCATCTAGTGGGAAGCAACCTTCCAAGGCTGTTAGGATGAGAGAGGCACCCTCTCAGGGTTGTTAAGATGCAGTCACTCAAAGTCCTCAGAATAAGGAGGATGAGCTTGCCCAGTACCAGTTGCAAAGAACATGAAACAAAGACAAACTAACAAGGACACTAGTGATAAGCGCCATTAACAAAGACCATCTGGTGATAAACCTCCTTGAGTAATTTGATAAAAAAAATCCTTGCAAAAAGTGCTGAGAACAACTAGTTTTGAAAAGTTCATCGTGAGAAAGACATATGGCCTTCCTCCCTGAAGACCCCTGACCAAGACCACCAGGAGGCACCGCGCAAGCGTCAAGAGGAGTTGCTGACCACCTGAACTGAGTGCCTTTTTCGGGATAGCTTATGAATATGTATAGGTGTCTAATGAATATGTAACTTTTACTGCATATAACCAAGGTAACTGCACGGTTCAGGTGTGCACGCTTTTTCAGAGGAAAATATTTCACCCGTGCACCCACCGCTGATTAAAGCATACCTACTTTATAACCTTTGGGTTATAGAGTCTTTATTCCGTGTGTCAGGATGAAATTACCTAATCTATCTCTCTCTATATCCGCTGAGGACAATAAGTATTTGGTCCACCTGTCTACTGCTGCATATCCATTTGCCACTTTCTCACATCTCCACTACTTAATTCTTGTGCCACCAAATACAATCACATTTTTTGGTCATTACTCACAGAAAGGATGGACAGAATTTACACTCCATGACCAGACTTCCTTTAGTTGCTTCATATAGATTCTGAACAGCCCTGGAAATCACGACTTTCCTAACTTGTGCTTTACTGGAATCCAAGGGTGTATTTTTTACTCTTCAGGGGATGGCAGAAGGAGTCCTTTCACTGACTTAAGTTCGCGTGCCTGATTTGAACTGAATTGTTGTGATGCACAAAACACAGAGTAATTTAAGATCATCAACCTCTTAATAAAACCCTTCCCAATATTCAGTGCCCTGTGCTAAGCACACCCATATACAGGCCCTTGATCAGTGGCATTTCAGCTTTAAAGCTGAAAAGGTGAAAACGTACCCTGGGAAACCACTTAGTCCCCTCTGACTACCAGTAAACACGCATTTCTCCAGGCTTCCGTGGGATTTTTAGCAACACGCTGTAAGGACGAAGCAATTTCGTCACGACGTTTGTTAAGAAACAACTCAAGAATCTGCTGTAACGGTCGAAAGGGGCCGCCTCACTACCTCGCCGACACTGCCAGCCTGTTGCTGCCGTTTGTTGTTGCCCCTTGTGACCGGTCGCCTCAGCGGCGACGGGGTCGCCAAGCACAAGCGATCAAGCAGACCGGGGGCAGATTTTCATCCAAACTTCTTTCTTTGGAGCAGCACTGGCCACTTCCACACCTGGAGTGCTCAGACACCCCCCGAGCCTGCCCGAGCCCGCCGCACACAAGATGGCGCCGGGACGCACTCCGCCCTCCCCCCCCCGCGCGCACACACGTTCCCGCCCGCTCGCCGCTCTCCGTCACCGCCGCCCGCTCTCCCCATTGGTGGGACGGGCCCGCCGCGCGCGGCGGCTGCGCCCCGCCCCTCTCCTCCCCCTCCCTCTCCCCCTCCTCCTCCTCGTAAGCGAAGTCGCCGCGTTTCGGCGTCGCGATGGCGCTGGAGTCGAGGGGGATGGAAGGCGAAGTGGAGGACGGCGAGCTCTCCGATTCCGATTCCGACATGCCCGGCGCTGGTTCCCCCGGCGACCCGCAGCAGGTGAGGGAGGGCAGGCGGCAGGCGAGGCCCCGGCTCCGAGCGTCGTGCCGCGCCTTCTCCGGCCGCGGAGGGCTTGGCCAGGAGAAGGCGGCGAGAGGGCCGCAGAGGCCCGGCTCCGGCCGCCCGTGGTGCCCTGTGCCCGGCCAGAGGCGCCGGACGGGCTGGCTGGGGAGCGAGGAAGGCCGAGCCGGGGCGGTGCTCGACACCGGCGGAAGGTCGAGTGAGCCCCTTCCCGGGACCGGCGGCTTGCCCTGGGGCCGGCGGGCAGGGCAGCGGGCTCTTGCCGCGGTGCCCGCTCCGTTGGGAAGACTGCGTGGTGCCGCGGGGTGGGGGAGGCTTTTGTTGTCGCCGGTCGCTGGGCCCGGTGAGCGAAGGAGGGCGCTCACGGCGGCGGTGCGGTGGTCGCTTCAGGAACGATACGAAGAGGGAGGGCTGCAAGTTGTGCCGTGCGAGGCTTAGGCTGGCTGTTATGAATGAGTTCTTCACCGAAAGGGGCATCGGGCGTCGGAACCGGCTGCCCAGGGCAGTGGTGGATTCGCCGGCCCTGGAGGTTAATTTAAACAACGTGTTCATCTGGTGCTTAAGGACGTGGTGCAGTGGTGACCTGGCTGTGCTAGGTTACTGATTGGACTCGGTGATCTTAAAGGTCTCTCTTCCAACCAAGTAGCCTCTGTGATTCGGTAACAAGCCGTTGTAAAAAACACGGGAAACCAGCTAGTGGCGAGTGTTGCTTTCCCTTTCCTCTGTAACTCTTTGGTATCTGTGAACAACTGAAGAGAAGTTGCTTATTTCCAAGTGTCTCCTACTGTTTTCACATTAGAGTGTGTTATGAAATTTATGAGGTATTTATGGTGGCCTGTGGGAAAGAAGAGATTTCAAAATAAGATAAATCAGTGTATGACATTATATATATGTAAGGGTATTTATTTTCTTCGGTTGTTTTGATTTATTTGCAATATGGTTCTGGGATGCATAGCACAAAGTGAATTATTACACACGTAGGATTTTTTTAAAAAGTTGTGGAGTTGTTAGAGTTTTGCATTATGGAATACTTTTTAAATTAAAGGTTTGTGTTTCATAACAAAAGTTGAAGGCTTCTGTTTTTTGTTTTCTAATAGCAGAAAGAAGTAGTATAGAGTCATGAAATGGCTTGAGTTGGAAAGGACATTAAAGATCATCTAGCTCCAACATCCCTGACATGAGCAGGGACACATCCCACTAGACCAGGTTGCTCAAAGCCTCATCTAGTCCGTCCTTGAACACTTTCAGTGAGGAGGCATCCACAACTTCTCTGGGCAACTTGCTAGTGTCTCCGCAGCCATCATGTTGGTGAAAGCAGTAGCAGTAAAGAAAAAAATTTTGTTTCACCTGAAATTAAAAGAAGAGGTGTTATTTTTAGAAAAACCTGAGGTAGCGTATAGCATTATGATAGGAAATCAGGTAGGGAGAAAATGGAATTATGAACAAGGAAAATTAGCAAAAATGGCGTGGCCAAAAATTTCTAGTAATTGGGAATGAGAATTCTGGGATAAGTTAGCTATGGTGCTTTTGCAGTTGTCCTGGGTTTAGCTAGAAACCCGATTCTGTTCAGTGACTTTTACTTTCCAGCTCAGTCTCTTCTAAAAGGCTGCATGTTCTGAAGTCAGCAGCATGTTTTTGCAGACAGTGTGTGCTACTGGCAGTGATAACACCTGATGTTTGCAGTTACTACCTGGAACTGGTGTGCAGAAAGGCTCCTGCTGATACGTATTCCTGTAGTGACCAAGGCCACTGCTGGCTCTTGTGTGCCACGCTGGGGGTGCTGGGTAGTGAGAGGGGGCACAAGGAAGTAAAAGGTTGCACCTCCGGGGGGTAATAGACGGGACAGGTGACCAACGAGAGAATTCCGTTCCATATACGTCATATTTAGTATAAACCGAGTGATCACAAGAGTTTCACCCTTTTCTGCAATGGCCAGTGTCCGGAGAGGACTCCTTCTGACCTCCTGATTTTGATCCATATCCTGAGTTCCCGAATCCAGCTCCCTGTATCCAGCTCCCGCCGCTGCTGAGCCTGGGGCTTCCCCAGTACCTCCTGCTCTGCAGCACCAGTGGTGATTGCTATCGGGGGAGGGAGTCAAGTTTGGTATCGGACTACTCTTTATAGTTGTATACAGTTCTTTACTTTTATCATTTCACTATTATTTCTATTACTGTTTCATTAAAGCTGTTCTAGTTTTTCTTCTCTAACCCGTAAGTCTCTTTGCCTCATTCCCTTTTCCTTCCCATTTGGGGGTGAGAGGAGGGGGTTTGAGAGTGTCTGTCTGTGTTGGTGGCCGGCCCAGCCCTAACCCATGACAGCATGTTACTTGGATTTGGGCAAGTTTGGATTTCATATTTAATTTTTTTCTGTCACATGTATGGGGAAACAGCATTTCTTGAACATCTTGTTGGCAGTGAGACTTTTTTTTTTATATAAAATATATTGAAACCTTTAGGGTTTATGTCATAATGAATAAGAATCTGTGGTGAGATTTTGGTGTCTTGTTGGTTAGAAAGGATAAAAACCCAGTTCTTTTGTAAAGTAGTGTCACCAGCCGGTCGTGTTCTGTCCTGACTGAGTAAGAATCAGAATACCCTCTTAGCTTCTCAGTGTCTAAGCAGCATCCAAGTTTTCTGTGTTTTGATTTTCGTGCTTTTGGTTATTTTTTTCTTCTCACTTGAATTTTTGGAAAAGTTGTAGTTGCAGATCACTATAGTCTTGACCCTTCTTAGACTCCAGGTAGTGTTTTGGGGTAGAAGGGACCTTTAAAGGTCATTGTGACCAATCCCCCTGCAATGAGCAGGGACATCTCTAACAAGATCAGATTGCTCAAAGCCCTGTCCAGCCTGAGCTTGAGTGCTACCAGGCATGGGGCTTCTACCATGTCTCTGAGCAACCTGAGCCAGTGTTTCACCACCCTCATTGTAAAAAACTTCTTCTGGCTAAAATTGTCCCTGTCTTTCCTGTAGGTTCTCTTTAAGTACTGAAAGGCTGCAGTGAGGTCTCCCAGGGACCTCTTCTTCTCCGGGCTGAACAATCCCAATTCTCTCAGCTTTTCTTCACAGCAGGGGTGCTTTAGCCCCCTGATCATTTTTGTGGTCCTCCTCTGGACCCACCCCAACAGTTCCATGTCTTGTGTTGAGGAGTCCAGAGCTGAACACAGCACTGCGTGCGGGGGTCTCACAAGAGTGGGACAGAGAATTGCCTTCCTCAGCCCGCTGGCCACACTTCTCTTGATGCAGCCAAGGGTGTGATTGGTATTCTGGGCTGCAGTCACACATTGCTGGCTTATGTTCAGCTTTTCACCCACCAACTCTACCAAGCAGGTCTTTGCAGAGCTGCTCTCAATCCACTCATTGCCCAGTGTGTATTGATACCAGGGCTTGCCTCATCCTGGGTGTGGGACATTGTACTTGGCCTTCTTGAATGTGATGATGTTCAGACAAATATTAATTTCTATGCTGTTGAAAAAACTTCTGGTAAGTTGCCATAGAGGTTCAGATCTTTATTCCTCCTTAGAACTGCTGTGCATGTTGTGTCATTGTCCAATTTGGGAATTTTTATAGCTTTTCCCTTCTCTTAATTTTAATTTCATTCAGCAAAGATTACATTCAGTAGATTAGTGACTCCTGATATGTGTTTTATATAGTAGCTGTGCTTTCACATGCCAGCGTTCAACATACAGGAGTTTCCTGGGATGTTCCTGTCAAAGGGGGCTGCCCAAGCGGTCACGCTCATCAGATCTTTAGTGTGACTTGAGAGGTCTTTTGATTATCAAGAGTAATTAAATTAATGGACATTTACTTTTTTTGTTTCAGAAATCACATGGTTACATTGGTTCAGGCACACAGTTCCAGAGCAGTATTTCATCATGTGCACCAAGTGTTCCTTATCGGACAAACAAAAGTGTGGATTCAAGTGACGAAAGCTTTTCTGAATCCGACGATGACAGCTGTCTGTGGAAACGAAAGCGACAAAAATGTTTCAACATTCCTCCTGCTAAATCTGAGCCTTTTCAGCTTAGCCAGAGCCACACAAAACAAACTGTACAGGGTGGCAAGAAGGTCAACAACATTTGGGGTGCAGTGCTCCAGGAGCAGAATCAGGATGCGGTGGCTACTGAACTTGGGATTCTAGGCATGGATGGTAGTATTGACAGAAGCAGGCAGTCTGAGACTTATAATTATTTATTGGCTAAAAAGCTGATGAAAGAAGCTCAGCAAAAGGAGGCAGAGACTTTAGATAAACAACTTGATGAATACATGCATGATGATAAGAAAACATTGCCAGCAGAAGAAGAAAGTGGGCAAGGCTTTCTCAAACGGAAGCGGCCTGTAAAAGATAGACTGGGCGAAAGGCAAGAAATGAAATATAAAGGAAGGTATGAGATAACAGCAGAAGATTCAGAAGAAAAAGTGGCAGATGAAATTGCATATCGGTGAGTTTAATAACAGTATGTCTTCACTTCCTTAAGGTTTGCTAAACTGTTGACGTAGGAGGCGAGGTGTGGAGAAAGCTTTCATAATGCCAAATACATGACATGTCACACACGATTACAAAAGGTGTGAGTGCCTTGTGTGCAATGCAGCATTATGGCTAGTAGAAGTATCTAGTAATACAGTCTAATTTTTTTTTAAGATCCACCACAATGGCTTATTATTTTAGACCAATGGCAAGGAAAATTATTGCTTTTTAAAGCAGCCTCACAGGAGGGTTGTGCAGGGCCAGAACACTAGGTAGCAATTTGACTAAGCTGCCACGGCTACTAACAGTAGGTCTACTCAACTGGCTGTCTAAGGAGTCCTGGTTATCTTAGTTTCTCTGCATCTTTGGGAAATACTTCGATCTCTTCCAATAAATCACAATTTAGAACTCAGTCCTGTAATTAAGAAAGTGTTTACCTTGTGGTGCCTTATCTCTTGCTGAGATTAAATACGAAGTATAAAGTTAGTTGGGTTAGGTAATCGTTTTCATTATTAGGACAGTTATTACCGAAATGGGAGTTTTAGTGTTAAATTTCAGGCAATTCCAGTCATACAGTTGAAGCTAGTCTGGTTATTATAAATAGCTGTCAACATCAGTGGTCAGGCACTTTGTGTTATGCAGTCATTGTAACGTGTAAATTTATAGCGTAGTAATGTCATGTGAAGCAATTAGGCTAGACAGCAGTCTTCAAGAAATTTTGGTAATGATGGTGGTCTGTTTGTGCCCAGAGAGTAAAACCACTGAGCTGCAGTGCTTGGGGCTGTGCTTGGTGAGTTTTGTCCTTAGAAAATGAGAAATTAGTTCATGAACTCTTTCTCTGGGGAGGTGGTTTTGTTTTGTGGGCTTATGATGTTTTCCTGCAGGAGTGTGTACTTCAGCGCAGTGATTTGATGCTATGTAAATCTCTCCCTTCATGCATTCTGACAATGAAAATTTCTGTATGAGGACATCGTTGCTAACAAAATAATACAGTTTAACTCAGTAATAATTGCAATTGTTTTTTTCTTCTCTGCAGTTTATAGGTTATCATAGATTATTCAACAGACTGGTTTCTTTTTTGCTATGCAGTTTTATCTGAATGGCATAAGGGAACTTTTACACTTACTTTTTTTTTACTTTAATTTCAGAGATTTATAAAGGTCTTCGCAGTTTCTTATTTAGTTTAGTCTTTCACACATCAGTAGAAAAAAATTAATCTCTTAATGCCTTTTCTTTGAAACAAATTTACAGATACATGCTTTAAAAAGAATTTTCCTTCAGAATCTCCGTAATTTGAAATCTGATTCAAGAAGCCATTGAAACACATTTAAATGTATAGATTTTTTTCATTTTGGCACAGTATTATGTCTCACAGAATGAATTATTTGTTTTGGAAATTCCGTGGTCAGGAAATTACACTGACAATAAATGTTGTGTCCCTGCCCCTGTTTTTTTTTCTCCTTTCAGGCTTTGTGAGCCAAAGAAGGACTTAATTGCCCGAGTAGTAAAAATAATTGGGAAAAGAAAAGCTATTGAACTGCTTATGGAAACAGCTGAAGTGGAACAAAATGGTGGACTGTTCATAGTGGTAAGAAAAATGTGATATTGTGGGTTTGCGGGACACACACAAACACAACTTTTTACTTGTGCAATAGTACTAAGTAAATAGTCTACAGCTTTCCCCTTGGACAGGTTCTCCCAGGGTTTCCTGGCTTTGCTTGCCGTGAAACTTGCTTAATAAATACTAATGTAACATTCCAGCAGAATTTGAGTAAACAAAGAAATGAATGAACCTGGAAGTTGCCCAACTTTTTGCATTGAGATTAATATCTGATTTACGGTATCTGTTATTCTGCTTCCCCTTAGAATCCTTCCCTGACACTGAAGGATTCTGAAGCTTGAATAAAGGCTTGTGATATTAGGGTCTAGGCGAAGCTCCTGGCATGCTGCTTCAGTAAGTTAGGTGGATGTTTGACAGCACCAGCCTATCTACTGGGTTAATCAGCATGCCGTGAGAGGCTGACATACTTAGTAGTGAGTATTTTTGATGTCACATTTGAAGAGTAACTTTCAAAAGGGAATCCGTTAGCTCTTATTAGAGAGACCTGGGAGAGGCTTAGAGAGGCTTGTGTAGAGCTCAGCAGAGCAAAACTGAGTGATTTCTGTTACAAATAGTGTTAAAAATCCTGTACTTAATGGTTAGGTTGTCTATATCTCAGTATGTTTTTATTAAATAACGAGCATCAGTGGAAGAGCTCAGAAGAAAAAGTAGGGAAGGGAAAGAAACAAGTGCTTTCAGGCATTCGTTTATAGTTCACACCTTTTAAGTTCCATCACTGGAAGTAGAGAGGAGGGAAAAAAAAGAGAAAAAAATCAAAACACACCACCACTACTACTTCTCCCTCCACATCTGCCCCTGCCCCCAAAAAGCAACAACTTTCCAGCAAGCGTCTTGTCTTAGAAGTAGTCTACTGTCCTGAAAGATTAAAGTACTTTATTAATAAAGTGTTTAACAAGGAGGTGAAAGGACACAACTCTGGATGACACAGGTTACTTTGGCTGCAGATCAGAGTACACCTTTTGAAAGGCAGGTCATACTGTTTTTCTTGGTTGGTGTTTTGTGCTGGTATGATGATAAATGAAGTATGTAGAGTCTGCTGTTTCAAGAACATGCTTAAAATCTGACCTTCTCTGTTCTTAGAACTTCCTGTATTTTATTTTTCTTTGTTATTTAGCAGAAAAGTAACGTTTAATACAACATCGGAGCACTGGAGTAACAATTCGGCTTTATATGTACTATGAGTGGTAATTGAATAGTAGTGTGTTAATTAGTGCTTATAATATACAAAGGTTTCAAAGTTGAGTGCATTTGAATTTCAGTATGTCACATTGCACCACTGCTCTTACACTGAAGACTGTTGAGGCAGAGAACTAGTGTGTTGTGGGTAGAAACTTCAAAGTGCATGCTGTGTTTTGGATGCCTTAGGCAAAATCCTGCAGATATGCAGAGAAGTTGTAGAATTGCTGACCAAAAAAAATGAGATCTACATAATTCTATTAATTTTTGACAGTTAACTGTTAGGAATGTTATCAGTGTTTAACCTAGTATATACATTGTTGCAGGTAGTTGTGAGAGTAGTTAGAATACCTACTATTTATGGTTTATTTCTTTACTATCAAAATCAGATTTAGAATGCAATTGAAAAGTTTGGAATTATGTTTTGTAACCTCCAAATACAGAGGCTGTTTGTTGATGTTATGACTAGTTCAGTCACAAAATACAGCCAGCGTCGGTTTTATGTAGTATCTAAAGCAACAGAACTTAATTTTTTGATTCTGTCTCAATACAAAGCCTTGTCTGAGATGCTGTTTTTATATCAACACTTACATGTTAAGCTTGCTTTTACTAATTTACTGTTTCCCTATTAAGAATGGCACTAGGAGAAGAACACCAGGGGGTGTTTATTTAAACCTACTGAAGAACACACCTAGCATCAAAGAAGAACAAATCAAGGTAAGATTGTCAGAGAGTACAGATGATTTTCCAAAGTAAATTTTGGGTTTTTTCTACTAGAGATGTTATGATTGAATCCCTCTCAGAACTTCTGTCAAATTTAACTCTGTATGCCAAAGAAAAGATTTTCACTTTCAAAATGTAAGAAGAAAAACACACAAAAAATTGATGAATTGCCATTCACACTGGGCAGACAGAACACTTTTTATGTATTGCCATTCACAAAAACCTGTTGAGGTTAATAAAACTCCAGTCTCGAGGTGAATGTTTGATTTCCCTTAATTTATATATGCCTTACAGCAATGTTATCTGCTGTTGTATTTCTCCCTTTGGAGCTCTGCATCACTGAGCATGGATTGAGTAGTGTTCTCTTACTACGATATTTTTGTCCTATGTAGCTCCAGCTGTATCACCAGGCAGTATTTCTCACAAAGTTAGGTAATGGTTTGGACCCTGTCTGAACTGCTCATTGGCTTCATCTTTGGTGCTCAGCAGATAAGTTTTGTCAACTTGTAAATATTGTTGCATTTCCTGTTAGAGTATGGAATAGACTGAGATGCTATTTTCTTCATTCAATTAAAACAGCTTGTTTTTTTTCATGGTATTTGCCACTTCATTAAAGTTTTTGTTTAAAGAAAGACTCACTTATTTTGCTTGCAGATGGCTACAGCCCTCTCCTTAAAACATCCTAGCGTCTTTTACTAGCAACTGAGAAACAAGTCAACATAAACTCTGATTGTTTCCTGTTGAAAAACAAACAGCAAACATTTCGTAGCTTACAGTCGTTACAAAAAGTTGGAAGTTTGATGTCTCTGCACCATTACAATAAAAAAAGTAATTTGCTATTCCACCGCTCTTCCATGCCCTTGTGATTGTGTGTCTCACTCTTCTCTTGCTGATACTGGCAAGTGCTTAATGAGGCAGCAGTTTTCATTCAATGAACTTGATTGGTGATAGGAGACGTCATTTGTCATACAGACCTGTGGGAAAAGTATGTGTAATCCTGTAGTCACATATGTGTAATCCTGATTGTCACATATAAAACTCTCAAAGATTTGCATATCTTTAGTATTCAACTTGCAACTTTTGGAGAGGAGAAAAAAACATTCATGTTCTCTGTATGCAATTTTTTTATTTTTAAAAAATAAACTGTGAAAGACATACAGCAGCATTTAGCTCTGCTACATGTTACTCTCCCACGTGAAATGTAGAAGCAAATTTTAACAGTCATGTTTTGCAGTAAAGAAGATGTTAATGGGATTCACAAATGTTTGACAGTAAGGAACGTGAGACTTGGAGTCAAATCTCAGTTGTAAGGGAAAATTTTCTGAAGTTTTGATGGAATTTTTGGTCATATTTTCCTACAGTTCCCTCCATATAGCAGTACAGCCATCTGGTCTACCACTCATTCCTCACGGCTTTATCAGCAGCAAACTTGAAATGAAAACCTAGTGATACTTATTTCCATACACTTTGAGATCACTGAGAAATTTTGTAATAAAATTATTTATGTGACCTTTTACTTAGGTGCAGTCTGTCATAGTTCTACTATCAGTAATTTGTATCTTGGTTAAAGTTTATTGAACAGTAATTGTAATTAAAAAAAAATAGTTTTACTTCGTTATGGTTTTTTTTTCCTAGGAAATAATAGTAAAATGAATATGTCATACTTTTTTTTGTTGTTTTTCTTTAAGGAAATTTTCTATCTGGAAAACCAAAAGGAGTACGAAAACAAAAAAGCTGCTAAGAAAAGGAGAATACAGGTGCTAGGAAAGAAGATGAAAAAAGCCATTAAGGGGCTTAACCTGCAAGAATATGATGATGCATCTCGTGAGACTTTTGCTAGCGATACGAATGAGGCTCTGGCTTCCCTGGATGATCTACAGGAAGGGCATCATGAAGCAAAGATGGAACCTGAAGATATTATTGAAGTTGATAATGCTCATGATTTGGAGATCTTCTAGTTACTAATGTTCTTTATAATAACAAAGTCTCTATAAAACATATTAAATCAGCCTTTCTTATAATCCCATGGCTTCTTGTTTTCGTAGCTACATGGGAAATATTTGATGCTGAAGAACATGACATAATTCTTAGCTGGATTTAACAGCATGGAAGTTGTTGATTGTCCTGTTTAAATCCTCAAAAACTGTTAAGATTTCTTTCAAGATAGCATCTCCACATCACCATGTTTGTTCCGTATCAGCTTATTTTAGCCACGTGTTAGTTTTAGAAATTATGGCTATGTTTAATTAAATAGATTGTATTTAATTTAATGAAGTCATCGGGTGACCAATGCTTTTCTTACAGTTGAACACAAAAACCAGTAAAAAATTAGTCTCGACGTGAAAGATCATGTCTTCTTATTGCAGTGTTGAAAAGAATAGCAGTGTTTATGGGATTAAGACATGTAAAAGCAGATTGGTTCATCAAATGCAGTTTATTTTAACAGTCAATGATCTTTGAATAACCTTGTAAATACACACTGTTGAGCAATGTGTATTTGAAATATCTGCAGTGGTTTAATCCTTTGTATTATAATAGCGGCTTGAGCTTCTTGCCTGCTCTGTCTAGACTTGATAAAGATTTTTTTTAAAAAACAAATACAACTGAATACTTTCAGAACAGCAAAATTTTTCTAATCTCTATTTTCCTCAAAGGTCTGTAGACTACATGCAGCTATAAATCCTTTACCCTGCAGTCCTTGTTTCCATGCTTATTCTCATGTGTGTGGTAGGATAATGTAATATGCAGCTTGCAGAAGTTCTAAAGTTCTATATTCTTAAAAAAACAATGGTATGCAAAAGATAATTTACTTGATGCAGAAGAATGTTGTTTTAAGTTCAACTGAAGATGGCTTGTATGTTGAATGTTTCTAATATAACTGAAGAACACTTGTGACATTGATACATATGATGTCTAAAATACTTTGTCACTAATGAGTTGTGTTTTATGTGACTAGACAGTATTTTCCAGTATAAAATATTTCGGAAATGTTAATGAATTAATTCTCTTTCAAACCCAACAACAAACTTCTGCACCTAAGGTTTTTTTCACTTGGAGTCCTTGAATTTCAGCGGCAGAACATATCACTAAAACACATAGCTGTAACACTGAACAGTTCAGTACTATCAAAAGCTGGTATTTCAAGGACCACAATGTTTGCGAGTTCTTCAAAACACAGCACCTTCCATTAGATACTTTATTGAACTTAAAATTTTTACTTTCCTGCATTTTTCTGTTTGCGTGTAGAGCTCCCTGTATTTAAGAAGTAAGAGAAAGTTTTGTTTGTTAACATTCCTAACAAACCTGTGGGGGTCATAGTGCTAAGCTGATAACTCATGTAAAGGAAAGACAAGTTTGTACTACTGTGCTCATTAGCCAGCTGTGGCTTGCACTGATACTGGGTTGTGTTGGCTGTCATCTGTCTGGGAACAGACACACCTTTTAGACTTGAGTAGCTGGTGTTTTACACACAAAAATGCAAATAAGAGGGTTGAGTTTTGTGTCCTTCAGTTTCTCTGATGGGCAGATGTGACTGAGGCGTCATCTTTACTGCCAATGTAGACTGCGCGCTGCCGCGACCATTGCCACCTTCTATCCCTTGAGCTACAGCAGCACAGTAAGCCGTCTCTGTCATGCCTGAGGCAGGCAGTGAAAGGAGGGTGCCGTGCGCTGGTTTGGAAACACAAAGCTAGTTTGTAGCCAAGGACATTTTTCTTCTTAATATTCCAACTTCAGATAAGAAAACAATTTTTTTTGGTATCAGAGGGAAAATTAGTTTACTGATGATTCACTTTTATAGGGGATCATGAAAGCATCACTTTCAGTATAATTGCAGTATTCTTCTCCTTCCAAGTAGCTATTCTCATTAAATATTTTTTAAGTCCTCCAGGCTGTGGAATGACCCAGTGCTTACTGGGGTGACTTGGAAACAAAGATACAAAGAATAATTTGAATGTAAAGGTAATGATAGTAAGATCAGAAATTGTATTTTTATTGCATGCAGTTTAAGAATTGCCCAGTGTTCCTCAAGGTGCTGCTGGGTGTTTGCAGCAACTCATTGAATCCAGTTAATGTCAAGCTAGATGCCAGTGCTTTGCTGTTCTCTGTACTATCTTCACAGTGCTAGCAGGACATATTATTCTGAAGCTTAGTACTGTCTAAAACATGTCTAGATCTTTTATTCTGTTTTCTTTCTTTAGATTGTAATTTAAAAAAAAACATTGTGACTGTGACTCCTTTGTTATCTTATGAGAAGCAGCTAGAGAAAGGTAGTTGTTACACGCAGCATTACTCATTCTACTGGTAGGTTTCTTAAGGACTGTGTGGTTTCTAAAAGATTTATGAGGAGCCAAGGTGTCAAGTTGGTGGGAAAAGTAAATGATAAGGAGATGACTACGTTAATTTATGACAGTTGCTGCTTTGGAGAAGTTGAATTCCTTGTATTTTTTTCCAGAGTAAAGATGTGGAGGGGTGGACTGGATAATAAATTAAGAAGTTTTTCAGAAGACTTTTTTTTCAGTTTGTCATAAAACTTTGCTGTAATAACCCTCACTGCTTATCCCCCTAACTTATGCCATGCTCTGCTGCTGCAGTTTTGACACAGGGAAGTCTGCCAGAGGCACTTTTTTAAAATTCAGTTTGTTCCAGTGCACATAGGAGAATTGTATTTGTGGGTCCAGTGAGTATGGGCTTCCCTCGTACCCTACTCCTTTTCCCAGTTCTTATTGGTCAGCAGCAGGTCAGAGATGCAAGTCTGTTTCTGAATTACTACGGTACTTCAGTGATTCTGGGAATATCCAGTCTTAGAGCCTTTGCATCATAATTTGTTTAAGGGATTCAAGACCCTGGCAGGGACAGTGACTGAAGTTTGCTAAGATCACCTCATGGATTCAGCAGGCATCTGGAGAATGCGTTGCACAGTGTCAAATCTTTGCAGCAGCCATGGCTCCATGGTAATTTGGACCTACTGTATCCTATGTCATTTGTGACCTGCCAGGCCTTCGGAAGTTCATGCACAACAAAGCTTACCAATATTTATAAAGAATGTATTTTAAGCTTTCTCATCCCATCTGCAATATTGATAGATGCCATTTTTTCAGAGCTACAAAAGGAAGAAGGAACCCTCAACTGTGAGTGATTCAGTATGGCCCAGCCAAAGTTAATTCTAGAATCACAAACATTCAGACATAAATACTGATGAAGATGAGAAATATGTATCTGAAGTTATAACAGGGGACCTTATACACAAGTTAGGTATTTTAGATATTATGTCTTATGGCTTTTTTTTTTTTTTTAACTTAAACACAGAGATAATTTTTCAGATATTTAAAAATGAAGCAGACCAACGTTCTTGTATCATTAAATAAATGCCGTGGCAGTTTGCCTCAATTTTCAGGAATTTTCTGTGTTTGGCAGATACCACTGGCAGTGTTTATGCCCTTGTGGCATTCCTGTAGATAGATATAAAAGCATACGTAGGATAAGTAGTATGCTGAGTTGTGTGTCTATGCAGTTTTCCTCCCTCCTTCCTTCAGTATACTTTTATAGCAGCAGCTTCCAACCATGTGAATTCTTAGCAGAGAAATTATTTCACACATAAGAAAGTAGACACAGGCCTGCTGATTTTTTTCTGCATAAGAACACCATAGAAAATAAAGTGTATACAACAATAATGGGAGGAGATACACAGGTGGAAAAATATCAGATATGAAATACCTTGTTCATGAAATAAATATATCGATGATACACAACAAATCATAGTCTCTGCCCAAGAAATGTCTAAGAAAGAAATACATTCCCTAAAAAGTGTAAAGAATTAGGGAATGAATCAAGGGTGACCCCCTCTGCTCAGCACCCATCAGGCCTCATGTGGGCACTCTGTCTCATTAGGATCCTGGGCAGGAGCACAGCTGACAAGCCAGAGGGTTTCAAGGCACGCAAGGAGTGTCTGTGGGGCGGAAGCTGGTTCAGCATGGAGCAGAGAAGGCGCTGGGGAACCTCAGCAGCACCCCGCGGTGCTTACGGGGAAGGCATCGGGGGCATGGGGACAGGTTTCTCCCCACACAGCCTGGTGGGAGGGTGTGAGGTGGAGGCATCTCCAGATTCAGGCTGGGGATATGGAACCAAGACCCAGACCCCTGTGAGGATCATGAAGCACTCGCGTGAGTTGCCCAGAGAGCAACCCAGGAATGGAATCTCTGCGCCTGGAGGTCTTTGAGACCTGAGTAGCTGTAACCCAGAGTGCAACTGTCTACAAACCCATGAAGGGATCCGTGCTGGAACCCTGGAAGAGACAGCGTTGCCTCTGGGAAATGCAGCAGAGGTCCCAAAGGTGCAACAGCTTCCATAAGCCGCAATGTCAGAAACCAACTTTCTGGTTTCCTTTGGTTCAGCAGCTTTTTCAACCTTTGATTTAACAGAACAGAACAGAGCAGAACAGAACAGAGCAGAATAGAATAGAGCAGAATAGAGCCGTTGACCACTACCCTCTGAGTGCGACCATCCATTCAATTCTTCATCCACTGGACAGTCTACCCAGCAAATCTGTATCTCTCAAATTTAGACGGAATGATGTTGTGGGTCACTCTTTCAAATCCAGACAGACAACATTCATAATTCTTCCCTTGCTCACTGAAATAGTCACTCCATCACAGAAGGCCACTAGTTTACTCAGGCAGGACTTCCCTTTGGTGAAGCCATGCTGGTACTAGGAGTTCTCTACGGAGGGAACTGTTTGACCATGCGTGGAAACAGAATTGCATGAAGATGCATTCCCCTTCCATGCACACCATAGCTATTGTGTTCTCTGGCTTGGCACAGGAGTATCCAGTTGATTCAGAAAAATATGAGATTGATTGCCTACCAATCCCATCCACTCTTCTTTCTTGATAACAGCTCCCACCTGACTACCCTGAGGCAGGGAGGCACAGACCTTACTGTTTGATCCTTGTGGCTTTATGTCTGACCTTCTGCTTCGTCCAGCATGGCTGTGAGTCAAACCTACTGCCTGGGCAATAGGGAGCTGGGAGCTCTGCCTTGCAGCAGTATACAGCCCCTGGGAGAGGTACACACATTCACACAGGAAGATCAGATTTGAGTTGTTAGTTCTCAATCTATTTCACCTTAATTGCTCATTCATGTTGGGTAGTGAGCTGGTTTTTTGTCAGAGAGTTTGTTTCCTTGATACTAGAGGCAAGAACAAAGTATGATTTCAGTCACTGAATCCAAGGAGAAATAAACAATTCTTCATTTTCTGTAGTTTAGGCACTCTTGCATCATTTAGTGTGGATGTCAGTGAAGGGAAAACTTCAAGAATAGTTATTTTATGATCAGAATTATTCTGTGAAAGGCAGTTATTAATGACAATTATAGGGTCAAATCACTTCTACTGAAGTACAGAGGATCTGTACAATAAAGCTGTGCATGCTAGTACAAGTCTTTCCTTCTGAATAATTTGTCCCGTACATGCAAATACGAAAAAGTTCATGTGGTACTAGGAAGATCCATCAGGAAGACATTTCTGGTAAGAGACCCCTTACACCCTCTTTCTGTTTGCACACAGAAGAAGAATGTTTATAAAGATGTTACTGGCAATTTAAAAGGTAAGAACCTACTAGTAATTTCTGCACCTAATTCAAGTTCTACTTCTATGCCCTTTCAATGCATGAAGTAATTCTTAGTTTATAGTGAATTCTTGACCAGAAAGGTGTTTTTCCTATGTACACCTCAATATTGTCAGCCAACAAAAGCTGACATACCCTAATACATAATAGCAGCTATTTATTGCAACACATTTTTTGAAGTACATGTGCAGTGAGAGATCTGCACAGAGGTCCAGCGACTGCTGAAATCTGTACCAGCAACCCATTGGCTCACAGTAATGATTTCAGAGACAACCTACATGGGCTCCTGTGCTTCTGGGAAGACTGCCTCTTGCCTCTGCTTCAGTACAGGTAATGAAATCCATTGTAAATGGTTTCATACCCTGGTGAGGAACACCACCTCTATGCCATTTAGCATTAAAGAGTTTTCTGTAGTGCTGAGTTTGGCTTTGGTGTATCAGCAACAGTGCTCCTGCACTCGAAGTCCTCTGCTCATGGATATGTGTGGTTTTCCCTGTTCAGGCCTCTGCATGCAGCTCAGCTGACTGACCAAAGATACACAGTCTTTTGCATCACTGATCCACCAGCCCTCATCCAGAGGCTTAGAAAATGCATGCAGTTTGAGGCTTTTATTAGAATATAACTCTGCCTATTAATTGCCACTATGAGACAGGCTAAATTAAACGATACTTTGGTACTGGCAGAGCCTGCTTAGTAGATAAAACATGACTTTTAAAGAAAAAACAGTAATAAAATCTAGGAGTATTTTTGTCTGCACTGGTTTACGAACGTAAGAAGGAGCATAACAAAATTAAATAAAGTCATAGTAAAATAGTAAAAACCTCTTAGATTCAGACATGAAATTATTCTATGCTCACTTGTAGTTACAATGTGGTATTCATAGAGTTCTGGAGTGAGAAGCTTGGTAGCCAAAAAGATGCTGCAATTTTTTTCTAAAATTCTGGTGAATCTTCTCATTAGTTCTCAAGAGAATTTTTTTTAATGGCTACCTGAGTGATCATAGAGTTTTCTTGGCATCCATAATCTCTTCTGCCCCATAACTCAGGGCTACAAATAGCTGGGCTGTGAAAAGACACTGCTATGACGTTTTGAAGATTGCATTTTTTTCCTCTGCAAAGCAAGATGGGGGACAATTGGTCAGATACATCTATGGTAACAGTTAATTTCTAGTATAAAATCTTTCTGGAATATTAATGAGTATTATAAATTCCCTTTTAAATCCATCAACAAACTTCTGCACCTAAGTTTGTCCACTTGGAGCCCTTGAATTTCATAAGCAGAACATATCACTAAAACACATAAGGAAGATACAATATTGAATATTTCAGTGTTGTCAAAAGCTAGTATTTCAAGGACCACAATATTTGAAGAAAGAGTTCTTCAACTTACAGCACATTCCGTTAGATATTTTACTGAATTTAGAGTTTTAGCTTTCCTGCATTTTTCTGTTTCTGTACTCGAGCTCCCTGTATTTAAGAAGTTACTCATGGCACATGAAGCATACCTTTGCTGGTAGGAGTTGCTGAAGTAACAGAAGGTTTTGATTTGTTCGTTACCATTCCCAACAAACCTGTGGGGGTCATAGTACTAAGCTGGTACCTCATGTAAGGGAAACAAAATTTTGTAGTATGGAATTAATTTAGGACTGTACCGTCTGATCCTCATTTTGGGAGCTGCTTGGGATGCCTTAAGCATTTTGTGGGTAGAATCAGCAAATTTTAGTGGTGGTTTAAGTATTTTTTTGGTTATTATATAATTTGCTGCTAATGAGCACTGTGTGTTTTATAAAAGTTAGTATTTTTCATTTTGGTTTCCCAGGTAAGGGATACTGAAATGATGTGCAAAGTTTTGTCTTTCACAAAAGCAAGATGATAAAAAGTGCACATTGCTTTCTTCCAGTGTCTAACTTACCTGCTCATCTTTTTGGTTTTTCTCTCTTTTGTGTTGTCCTTTGCTTTCAACAGAGTCCTTTCAAAAGGTTTCCAAACAACTTCTTTCTCAACTCCTACGTATTCAACTTACGTCTTCAGCTTGTTTAGTCTGTCCTGAGCTCGAGCTTGCAGCGATAGCAGCTCTGCAGCATTTGTGAGCCAACTGTGGCTTGCACTGAGACTGGGTTGTGTTGGCTGTCATCTGTCTGGGAACAGACACACCTTTTAGACTTGAGTAGCTGGTGTTTTACACACAAAAATGCAAATAAGAGGGTTGAGTTTTGTGTCCTTCAGTTTCTCTGATGGGCAGATGTGACTGAGGCGTCATCTTTACTGCCAATGTAGACTGCGCGCTGCCGCAACCATTGCCACCTTCCATCCCTTGAGCTACAGCAGCACAGTAAGCCGTCTCTGTCATGCGTGAAGCAGGCAGTGAAAACGAGGGTGCCGTGTGCTGGTTTGGAAACACAAAACTAGTTTGTAGCCAAGGACATTTTTCTTCTTAGTATTCCAAATTCAGATAAGAAAACAATGCTTTTTTTTGTATCAGAGGGAAAATTAGTTTATTGATGATTCACTTTTATAGGGGATCATGAAAGCATCACTTTCAGTATAATTGTAATATTCTCCTTCCCCTTCCAAGATTCCCCTTGCAAGACTCTCATTCTCCTTCCAAGCAGATGATCCTATTAAAATATTTTTGTAACCTCTAGACTTATTAACTGCTATTTGCAAAAATTCTCATGCAAGCATGATTTCCTAAGTCTGAAACCCAATATACTTTTATAAGACTTATTTATGAATAACGTTTTTAAAGAATGACTAGAAGCTAGATGCTAAGCTTTAAAATCATAATTACTACCCTGTGATTTCATATATCTCCATGTTCTCAAATGTGAGATGCACAAACTGATATTTCCAACACCTGTAACCCTGACACCACTTAGAACACTGACACTCCTTATCTTCTCAGCCACATAAAGGAGACTATTGGTATAACCTAAGTACAAGGTCATGTCTGCTCCTAAAATCTGCTACATTTATTATATTTGCATTGTCATCCACAGCAACAGCAGTAGGAGCAGACACTGTATTCCAAGACTTCAGTATTTTCACTGGTCTCAAAAAGCACTCTAACATAATTCTGTTGTTAGGAAGTCTGTAGCTAAGTTTCTGGTGGAAGCAAAGAAATTTTAGCATTGTGCATCGATCTGAGCCACTCTTCTTGATCCATCATGTCACCATTGCATGTAGGTTTTGGTGTTTGGGTTTTCTTGGTTTTTTGCTTGTTTTCTGTAAGCTAGCACAGTTGTTCTTATGCTTAGGCAGTACGGACAAGCCAGCCTGCCAAGGAGGTGATTCGTGGTGCCAGACATAATCAAACGTTTCTCCCATTGCTTTTCCAGTTGTTTATTGTCTTGAAGAAAGGAGCTCTGACTGATCAGAGAGCAACATATGTGAGAGAAAAGCAGGCTGTTAAAATCCATTTTCTGAAATTCTCTGCTAAACTTGCTCAGAGACATGGAGCATATCAACTACATAAACACTCACTTTAACGGACAAAAAGCCAGAAAACTCAGTATGCTTAGTATTACCCTCCTGAATACTGTTTATATTTAGAGCAAGTGTTTAATTTTCTTTAAGATGTTTAATTTTGCACCGACTCAAAATTTTGACAGGTCCCACCACTAGGGGGCAAGAACCTTTTAGTTAAAACTTCGAAGTGTCTGTCAGGGGAATTCGTATACTTGGTGCTTGGGAAAAAACAACAAAGTTTTATAAAATTAATGACAAATCCACATAAGTTGTCAACAATTGATGTATTCTCTAACCATATCCCTACAAAGTGAATCAGAGATTCTGTCATCAGCTACAGCAAAAAAACTCTTGCATACTAGTAATTTCTTGGCAGAAAGTTTTTCCTCAAAACCAGTACTTCTATATAAGCACAGTGAGATTTTCCCAGAGCCGGCTCTTCTCTCAGGCTGAATCCTGAAATCTCAGCCTGTCCTTGTATGGGAGGGGCTCCAGCTTCCTGATCACCTTTGTAGCTCTCCTCTGGACTCACTCCAACAGGTTTGTGTCCCTCTTGTGTTGAGGGCTCTAGAGCTGGATGCAGTACTCTAGGTGAGGTTTCATCAGAGCAGAGTAGAGGGGCAGAATCACCTTTCAACCTGCTGGCCACACTTCTTTTGATGCAGCCCAGAATGCGATTCTAGGCTGTGAGCGTGTGTTGTTGGTTCATGTCCAGCTTTTTGTCCACCAGTACCCTGAAATCATTTTCCTCAGGGTTGCTCTCAATCCTTGCATCCCTCACCCTGCATTGATACACGGAGTTGCACTAACGCAGGTGCAGGATCTTGTCCTTGGTCTTGTTGGACTTCATAAGGTTCACATGGGCCCTCTTCTCCAGCTTGTCCAGGTTCCTCTGAATGACATTCCTTCCCTCTGCCATGTTAATGGTGCCACACAGCTTGGTGTCATTAGAACACTTGGTGTGTCATTAGATATGATATTAAACATAAGATATTAAACAGCACTGGTGCCACTATGGACCCCTGAAGGGGAAGTCATTTGTTGGTAAGTTTTGAGTCGCCTGTCCTCTTTGTTCTTTCCTGCCGATGTGACTTACTTATCACCCTTTTATTTCACAGCACCAAACATAGCACAGAAGGTTTAGCAGTGACCTCGGTTTCTGTAGGAGCAAGTATAAGAAAAATCCTTTCTGCATACCGATCCCTAGCAGTAACTGTGAACATCAGGTGTCTTCACTTCTAGTAGCAGACACTGTCTGCAAAAACATGCTGCTAACTTCAGAAAGCGCAGCCTCTCAGAAGAGACTGAGCTGAGAGGTAAAATTGCTGAACAGAATATTGGTTGTTTTAGCGCAAACCAGGACAACATTTTACTCTGTTTGTTTGTTTACTTCCTTGTTTGTGTTTACCTTAAATTTTATTTCTGTGACTGCTGTAGTTTTCAATTAGCAAAGATAATCTCCTCTTTGGGCTAATTTCAGAACATTACAGCAGGAAAGGTGTTTGAGGGTGTTTTTTGTTCCTTGAATTGGAATATAGCTTTGGCTTTCTGTGGAGGAAAAAGTTAGTCATTGTTGAGAGGCTAATGTTCTTCCTCTATGTATGTATTTCACCCTTACTAGGTGTAAGGGTGAAATACATGTTGTAGATATTTAGTGTACAGAGGCCTTTCTGATCTTGTTTCTGTTCTTTCCTGTATTCCTTTAGGGCTGGGAGGACATGACTGAGTTGCTGAGATCTCATCTGGCCTTCAGCATTTTAATTGTTGGTCTCCGGTTTCTGTTTTCTTTTTGAGAATGTGTTGGGGTGAGTTGTCTCATAGTTACACAACTTCTAATGCTAACGACTAATAGTACTTAGATTTAATTACTTTCTTTACCCCTTCTGTGACTTCAGTTGCATCAAATTATAGGATAGCTTCATAGCCAATCTTGTTGCAAGTAAGCAAGGAAGGTACTTTGGACTGACGTAACCTAACACTGTATTTAGTGGTACAAGTAGTCTAGTGGGTCTCTTCTCAGCTACCTGCTAGTTTGTAGTTGAGTGAAGCTATTTCCTTTTTTTTTTTTTTTTCCTAAAAGCAGAAGTAAGTTTAAGGTATCTGGGGAGTCTTCCTGTTTCAGAGTCAAGGGTAATCTGGGGCAGAGTCAGGGGAGGCAGACTGTGGCCCTATGCATGTGTGACTTTCTAGTTTCAGGATCCATCTTGACAGACTCGGTTTCAGCATGAAGTCATGAGAGAGCCTGCATGAAACAGTTTTTCTATATGTTTCAGGTAAAACTTTCTCCAGCAGTGATCAAACAACAAAAGCCTGACATGGGCCCTCATACTTCCCAGTAGTTGATGGAGGGATTTTTGTTCCAGATATACCACAGCAAGACAATTTATACTTCCCTTCCCTCTTTTTTCTCCTCTGCCGCACAGTTTCTCTGCATGCTGAAGTAACTTCCATGCCTGGGTGGGAGGGAAGGGACAGGACAGAGACTTCCAGCAAATGCAGAGAGCTGGAAGAAGGAGCCCATGTGGTCAAAACCTAAAATCTGCAATTTTTCTCTGAGCTGTGGGCTCGACTGCTCTGAACTGATGGAAGAACTTATTCCTTCCTATTAACATGCTGATGAAGACAGGACACTGTTAGAGTAGCTAGCTGAAGAGAAAACAAGAGGTGCTTTTAAAAAACACACTGTTTTCCCTTTCTGTATATGCCTCTCAGGCTTCTTTGACACTCCTGAGTTTTGCCTGTATTTAGGTTTCTACCTCATGAGCAAAACAGTAAGCTATTGTTGTATCAGATGAGAAAGCGAAAGCAGAGCTAAGGAGTTGATTTAAATTCAAGTAAATTAAGCCAAGACAAAATGTTTGTTGGGAGTCTCAAGTTTAAAATTCAGGTTACATCTTGTTTAACTAGTCAGTGGTCTACTTTGGGGGCATTTCTAGACTTTCTTACTACTTTGATTTATTCCAGTTATTCAGTGAAGGGAACCAGCTTTGATGCAGCACAAGCCAGACCCCAGGAGTTCGAAGCAGTGCTCCGTTCGAAAGAAGCTGCACTGGTCGCAGTTCTTACTGACAAGATGGCTCTACATAAAGACAGGTAAAAACTAAACAATCTCGTTGTGCAGGTGAGAAGTATCTAACTATCAAGCTTCTGCCAACATACAAGATGTTTTCAACATAATACATCTATAGTAAGATCTGTCATTCTGCTGAAATGCAACACTGTACCAAAAACTGGATGCAAACCCCTGATCTTACCACAGCTAGAACAAACTGATTCATTATCAACATTGGAAGGAGTATTGAGTAGGTGTCAGTCCAGAGCTATTCAGTTGATTAATGACACAAATGGTGGAATAAAGTGCGTTTCAATTGCAGAATCTGAAATTGCAAGGGGTGATACTTACACTGAGGAAAGCAGGTCAGAAGTCAAACGACAAATTGTAGAACTCTTCAGGAGAGAGACTGACTTTACAAATAAAGATAACAAATAACTGACAAGTAACTGTGATTCTCTCTGCCCCCTTTTTGGTTCTGCATGTGGCTCTTCATCTTCTGGACATCTGATAGGACAAAGGAGGAAAAAAAAAGTCTTGTGCTACTCTTGTTAACCCTTTGAAACACATGATTTTTGATGTTAAGCAACTTCACAGCAAAAAGAAATGTTGAGGGGACCAAGAAGCTGGCATTTACCATGTAGAAAAACTCAGGGTTTTTTTTAAGGAAAGGAAAACTGAAAAGTCACATCTTAATGCTAGTTACCAATGTGAAATATCTAGAGCTCACTAGTGCAAGTGATTCAAAAGTGGGGGGAAAGGCATTAGTGGTGTAAATACTGAATTCTGTTGCCTAGTTCAACTATAACATGTAAATTGCTGTACCTTTGGATAGCTGAGGTGATTGTGTTATGTGAGTTCTGCTATACATTCATTGTTGTGTTCACTCTTCTACTTCTTTTTTCTTAAAGCTTGAAAATTCTTTGTTTACTGCCAAGGAACAGCTTGCAAGTGAAATCTTATGAAAGGTCAGTCTTGAAAAACATTGTCAGAGTCTAGCTGAGGACTTGAAATTCTGTAAAAAATATGTATGTAAGAAGGTAAATGCTTTGTTCCCAAGAATTCATACTTTTAAATGGAAGAAGACAACTGGAGGGTCATTCTAGAATAAATGAAATAATTTAGGTTGGAAGGGACCTTGGGAAATCATCTGGTTTGAACTCCCACACAGAGCAGGATTTACCTCTACTCTGGAAGATTTCCAGCTTGATTTTCTGGGAGAAACAGCGTCAACTCTGAATGTTGTGATAAAATAGTTTCATCTGTCCTGTTGGTTCATGTTAAATTCTGCCCATGGTATTGCAATCTACATGTCTTTTCACAGTAATGAGAAAGTAGGTCAACAATTTCTCACATAATTCCCCTATGAGCAATTAAGTGAAGAGCGACACTCAAACAGATGCCATATACTTTTACTGATTTCAAAACTTTCTAATAGGATGCTATTGAATAACAGAAGCAGAAGTTGGTGAATATTTGTCTTCTAGAACTTTTTCTTGCCACCCTCTCTTTCACTTGTACTGCTTGATGCTTTCCAGGAGGAACCTTAGGGCAGTATAAAATCTACCTATAATGTCTTTTTATAACTTCTTTAGTTCCATGTGCACATTTCCTTTTTACTTCTATTTTTGGCTTTGTTTATGTTGGAATCCTTTTTTTCCAGAGACCGTGGGCAAGCACATAAGTAAATGACAAAAATAATGGTGTCAAGGGTTAGGGCTGGGCTGGCCACTAAAGGAATGACAGATGCTCTCTAAGGCCTCTCCCTCCCCAAAGGGGAGGGGGAAGGCAGTTAGGCAGAGAGACTTATGGATTGGAAAAGAAACCTAAACCAGCTTTAATAAAATAATAATAGGACTAATATGGAAATAATGAAATAAATACAAATACATACAAAACTGGTATCAAACCCAACTTTTCCCCAGTAACAATCCCCACTGACGCTGCAGAGCAGCTAGCATCAGGAAGCTGCAGGCTCAGAAGAAAATGACTTTACATGCTGATGGTATCCTAGCTTTTCTTTCAACGACTGGCTATTGCAAAATAAAGTATTATGCAGATTGGACTGAGGAAACTGAAAATTTCAGTGTCAAACTAATCCAATGCTGATCCACAAGGCTAGCTAAGATCTACATGGCTGTCCTCTCAGCAGATAGTCTTTGAAAACTTGTTTCATCTCATATTTACTGAATGTTATTTTATTTGTCTGTTTTTCTTAGTGTCACGGGTTAGGGCTGGGCCGGCCACTAACGCGGACAGACGCTCTCTAACCCCCTCTTCTCCCCCCCAAACGGGAAGAGAAAAGGGAATGAGGCAGAGAGACTTACAAGTGAGAGAAGAAAAAAAACTAGAACAGCTTTAATGAAAATAATAGAAATAATGGTAAAAAGATAAAAGCAAGGAACTATATACAACTATAGATAGTAGCCCAATATCAAACCCAACTCCCTCCCCTGACAGCAATCCCCACTGGTGCTGCAGAGCAGGAGGCACTGGGGAAGACCCAGGCTCAGCGGAGGCGGGAGCTGGATACAGGGAACTGGATTCGGGAACTCAGAATCCGGATCAAAATCAGGAAGTCAGATGGAGTCCTCTCTGGACACCGGCCGTTGCAGAAAAGGGGAAACGAAGAAAAAGGGCGAAAAGGGCAGCGAAAAGGGACGAACCAAAAAGGGCCGAAACTCTCGTGATCACTCAATTTATACGAGGTATGATGTATAGGGGATGGAATACTCTCGTTGGTCACCTGTCCTGTCTATTACCCCCCGGAGGTGCAACTTTTTACTTCCTTGTGCCCCCTCTCACTACCCAGCACCCCCAGCGTGGCACACAAGAGCCAGCAGTGGCCTTGGTCACTACAGGAATAAGTATAAGCAAGAGCCTTTCTGCACCCCAGTCCCAGGCAGTAACTGTAAACATCAGGTGTTATCACTGCCAGTAGCACACACTGTCTGCAAAAACATGCTGCTGACTTCAGAACGTGCAGCCCTTTAGAAGACACTAAACTGGAAAGTAAAAGTCACTAAACAGGACTGGGTTTTTAGCTAAACCCAGGACACTTAGGAAATCAATGAAACAAGAAAGAAACATGAAGCTTACTTAGCCGAGGCTAATTCTGTCTGTCACATGGAATATGAACAGAAACTGACCAAAGTCCTATGTGAAGTTAGAGAGCAGCATGATGCACATGAAACTGTACAAAGATCTTGAACAGACCTATCTTAAAGAAGTGAGAACATAATTTCATACAGTTGTCTAATGTACTTCATTTTTCTTTGGTTTAATGGAGAGATACCCTAATTACTTATATTTCAGGTGATTTTGTTGTAAAGCTTGACTTAAAATCGCCATAACTTTTCATGTGGGTTTGCATTTTCAGGTCTTATTCTGGGAGCAGGTTTAATCCTCAGAAAGTATAATAATATACAAGTAGGAAGCACCATGTGAAGGTGAACTGGAGGGAAAAAGAGATTAATACTGTCATTACTCTGAATTTAGTGAAGGTCCATGTGCTATTATGTATCAACTGTGATGTAGCCTTGATGATCAGTAAAGTCTCCCATGTTTTGTATAAAACTTATTTCATCATAGGGCTCACTGAGAAGACAGCATCCTGAGTCCTCTGACCCTGTACAAAACATGTGGAAGCTTTACCACATCCAGTGATTTCTGCTTTTCACTCTTCTAGAGAGGAAGTGTACTCAAGCTGAAATCAGTTATACCTCATAATTTCCTTCCTCTACTATGATTAGGTATTTCTGTCAGGAGGGATCCTGATGTCTTAACTGAAACTGGTTTCTGTGACTATACTCACTGCAGTTAGTATTTTTAAAAACACAGCAGGATGTTACAGCAGAAAAGTTGATAAAACTGAATTTAGTAGCATAGTTTTCAGTCCTTACAATCTCGAGAGTGTGCAGTTCCTTATCTTCAGGGCTTCATTCTGACTTGGGGAAACTCACTTAAAATAAGATCTAGCCAAACCCACTTTTTTATATTTTCCTGTTATTCTAGAAGTCCTTTAGTAATTGATGTTTTCTTGCTCCATCTGCAGGTACACTGTTTCTTTTGCACTCACTCTTTTATTTTTTAAAAAAATATTAGATTCTATTTAATCTACAAGTTCCATGAGTGTGTGGTGCTGCCAAAGCTCATCAGGAATAATGTAGTCAGTTTAAACAAAATAAAATTATTTGAGCTTGAAGTTGTGATAGGATGAAGCAGTAGTGACTCATGGCACTGGTGCTTTAATCTGAATTCATGTTACTAATTCATTTATGATGGCTGAATATTAACGTTTGCTTGGTTTTAGAGAATTGGTAATTTCAGTTTAGCTTCTGTTTAAGCATACTCAAAACCAGTTCCACAGTAATTAAATATTTAAAGCTAGACATTGGCCATCATGAAAAGACAATTTAGCATTCCAACTTCAGTAATGTCTACAAGGGAAACTTTAAAGCTTTTAATCCTAGAATAAATATTCAGAGGATTGTGATTTCAGGCAGGGTGTGCCAGCACAGTAAATGAGTTACCATATTTAACACCTAAAGAAGGAAATACTTCACTGTGTTAGAGCTGCAAAGAGCAGCTATGGCTCAGTATTGTGTGTGTTTCTTAGTGACTCATTTTTCTTTTAATAAAAGTTACTTTGAAACTGATAACAATGTCTTATTTTGATCTACTGCGACTTGACAATGTCAGACAGACCTCTGAGTCAGACAAAACAGTGATGTTCGCAGTAAGAGAAGAGCTGAAAGAAAACACCATCCGAGTTGAAAATCTGTCTTCCTATCTCATCAGCCTTCAGGAAATGGTAACAAGCTCCTTATGACTCTTCAGTCTTTCTAATTACAGTTGTTGATTTTTATATTAAAGAACTTTCTTTCCCTTAACTTGCAAGTATCTTCAGCATCATGACTCGAATTTGACTTCTGTTCTACTATTCTGTAGTTCTTCAACTTTCTTAATGCCCCCTGAAGTGAGGGCATGATGGAAATTTCCTAGCTAAAAGCCTTCTAACAAGCAGCAGCAATGAACTATGTAACAATTGCATTCTGAGATGGATATGTGAGCACAAGGCAACCGTTTGAACAGGACTTATCTCCGAGAAGGGAATGCAAGGCTACTATGAGATAAAGAGGCACAGGGTGCCTCCAGATTGCAGACCTTGCTTGTCAGCGAGAACAAGGGAGTAAAAGATATAGTTCTCCAAGAGGACGTGGTGATGAAGAGAAGTGGATGAAGTAAAAGACCACCAGATATCTCTGAAGCCCACCAAGAGACTACAATGCACATGCGGAAGTGGGTGTGATGTATGTTAATCATTTCTCAGAAATTTCATGAATATGTGTGTATGACCTCCATAGAAGCTATTCATCTGACTCTCTATGGCACACACATTAGGTGGAGCAATCCCCTATGTGTCCAGCACTGCCATAAAGAATACCTCATCAGTAGTCACCAAGGCTATCAAGTCCCGATTTCGGCCTTTTCACAGCATCACCCCTTTCAACAAAGTTGACTTCTGTGCAGTATCCTGCTACAGAGTCGAGTATCTGAAAAGTTACTGGCTTTTGCAGAAACGTTTGCTAATAGACGGGACCATTTTAGGCAGCCATTCTGTATTAAAAGTTCTTTGCATTGTAAGCAATTTAATTCTGTAGTAATTGGACAGCCTAGTATAGGATTCCACAAAGCAACATTCAAAGCCCGAGCTGAAATATGCAGTTTCTATCTGTTTTGTGTCTCCTTTCATCCTAGATCCACAAGTAAATTGAATGCCATGTCTTCTAAATAGCAGAGTGTAAGGAGGTTTGGGTGAATTTTCCTTTGCAACACTGATGTTCTCAGTGCTTTCTAGTCCAGAGCGTATCGCAATAAAGTGCGAGAGCTTGAGAAATGTGTCAAAGTCTCTTTGAGAAAGAGGAGTTCACTAAGATAAGAAAGAAGATGCAGGAGCAGTTGTGTGACTGCAAAGAACCTGGTCATCAAACTGACACTTGATGTGGAAATTGGTGGGCACTGGAAGATGCTGGAGGGTGACAAGATATGAAAGGCTATAGCAACAAATGCTGGTACCCGTGTTCTTCCCTTGTTTGCCTCATTCACTGTCAAAATGCAATTTTTACTGGGAATACATTTAGTAGGTGCTTTACTACAGTTTCCAAGGCCCTGCTTGTTTTTTGCCTCTTTCTGTTTGACATGCTTCTAAGACTCAATGAGACCAAGCTCCTTGCATATCAGACCAATAACTTTCAAGGGAATCATTATTATTCTTCCACTCAGATTCAGCACTGAAGATGTAGTGAATTGTCACTTGTAGGCCTGTTTAGTGCCACGTTTAATTTTCTTTTTCAGTGTTAATTATAGGGTTATTTAATTGTTAGTCAAATTTCTTTAATCACAATATAATTTTAATAGAGTAATAGCTGTTATAATTGTCAGCTTACCAGTTGGCTGCATTTTCCACATCTGACCCCAGAGTTTAGCAATACCAAGAATTCTTGTCTGGTAAGTCAAACCTGTCATTTGAAGTAGTTTCTTACCTCACTGTTTTCTAAAAGACATCCTACTGGTCCAGACTGATTCCTCTTGGGTGTGAGGGTAAAACAGTGTTCTATGCTTCAAAAGCACGAGTCAGCTGTTTGACAACTTTTTATTCAATCCTTCAGAAAGTACATAAGACCTCACTTTTTTATGTAACATGCTTTGTTTACTATGTTCCTGTATCTTTTTGCTGTATAATTCTATGGGAAGAAGAGGAGAGATGAAGAAACTTCTAAAAAATGTGGGAAAAGTGAAAACTGAAGTGTGACGTATGCATATTTCTTCCTTTACTCAATATAGGTTGAAACTTCCTCTAAGGCCATATTTCTGAGTCAAAATATCACAGGCTTCTTCAGGCCATAGTGTACATACAAACAGAATTCAGATGAAGAAGAATTTGAAGTCAGCAGTGGTGTTAACATTGCCCACACAGCTTCTGCCAGTGGAAGTGTCTCTGTTGTGGAGATAGACATTGGCAGAAAATTCATCTGCTTGAAGAACAACTCTGCACAGGTTTGAAAAGGCATACATCACGACTTTTGTGTGGACTGATTAGAGGTAGAAGGCATTCTCAGCACCCCTTCAGGCTACGTGTTGACCCTGGAGCTAGAGCATGCTTTGTAAGAGATGTTGTTAAAAGTAGTGTGTCACAAAATAAGCTTTCACACAGTATTCTGGGTTGATGATGACTTCTTCCTAATGAATTTTTAGTGGGGATTTTTTATTGGTAGGTGGCCCACCCACCAAAGTGTTACAACACTCCTTAGAGTTCTGCCTTGCAAGTGATACACCTGTAAAACTTTACAGATAACATCGTCACTCATAGGAAATAGTGCAATCAAACATTAGACTATTTCAGAAGCCTTTTAAGAACTTTCTCTGCCTTAAAAAGCCCCCAGAGAAATACATACTGATGAAAAACAAATGCCAAGGTGTAATTAATTTCCTGTGTTCCTCGTACTTGCATATAGCTTCTCTAGCTTCTGTAAATCATAATTCTCCCTCTTCTTTGGCAGCATCCACAGTTTTTAGGATCCCTCAGTTCCCATGCCAAAGACACCTTTGTGGTGGCTGCTCAGCTTGTTTCATTCTGTGTAGGGCCTGGAGTTTGTACTGGAGAGAACACATATCTATTTATCAAAAGGCACTTCATTTGGGTAATAGGAATCTTCCTGACTGTTCCACATCATCCTTCAGAATGATGGGGTTACATTCAGTACTTTTACCCCCTGTCCCTCCCTTCCTCCCCTTCCTGACCCTGACTTAACTTGCAATTTCTGTCTAAGAAAAAGAAGTCCTATGCTATATACAGTTCTGTGAGTCATCACAGGTGGGGCTGGGGACTGGGAACTACTAAATTTTTAAGTGGTTTTTAACCTTTATTTACATATTTTTCTGGACCAAACTATAACAAAGCTGATGCACATTATAGACATTAATTAATCTGACATGAGAACTGAAAAACAGGATGTATTAAGCTTTAACTTGACATAAGAGGTAAGACAAATTTAATGAAAATTTTTCTAATTGCATGATGAAGACCAAGTGATTATAAATGCTTTTAGTGAAAATTTTGTGTCTTACTGCCTTATATGTAAAATATGCAGATAGAACCACTCTTAGGACTTCAGACAGAATACACATGAGCATTTAGTAAAGTTTTCTCCTCTTGCTCTCCAACCAAGCATGCTGTCTGTCTTAACTGCAATTTAGAAATTGGGCAGTACCTTAGAATATGATCGAAAAGAAGAGATTTTGATAAACTCTTTGGTGATTTGTCCCTTAAATTAGTTTTCCTTAAACTTGTGTGTTTGCGGGGTGGGGAGTGTTACAGGGAAAGTCACTTTAAGCAACAAGGCATTAATTCTGGTAAGGTGGGAGTTAAAACATTGGGTAGGGCACTTGCTATGAAACCTTGCAATTGAAAGAAAATATTTAAATATATTAAGAAAATAAAATTTTGGAAGAACTTGATTGTCTCATTAGAATGACTCTTCTTAATCATTAAGAGGTTTAAAACTAAGGTGTTAGGAATGCTAATTATGCACAGCGGTACATGAAAAATATATAGAGAAAACCAGTACAAGTACCTTTTCCAACTGCTGGAACTTCATTTCTCAAATTTAAGTAGACTAGCATCAGATCTTTAGACGACTCAAGTCTTAAACATAACACTCTGTTGCAGGAGGTTTCTCAAAGAAGCACTATCTTTAAAACTACCCTGTGAAAGGGAAGAGGAGGAAGCATGGGAGGAAGATGCGAAACCGTGGAGAAAGATAACCATTCCAACCAGCAGGTACCTTGCTTAATTTTATTTTAGGTTGAAAAAATGGATATATGTCATGATTTTTTTTTTAAAAAAATACCATACCTGTTATGGAATGACTGTTCTTTTATTTTTGTTTTGTTTAATCAGTAATTTAATGAAAGCATAAAGGTGGATTATTAAAACCAGTATAAAAAAGAAATTACTTCACATATTCCCTTGAAGGCAAGGAGTAGATTTTTCAAACTACATTTTTCTTAAAACAAGGTTTTAAAGTTTTGTTGTTTGTGTTTGTTTCGTTTTGGTTTTTTTCCTTAAAATCTGTTCCTGGTAAGATATTTCTCCAGCCAGTTGTTTACGGTAAAGATTGGCTTAAGCAGGTACAACTAAATTTACCTTGAGTTTTGAGAACTTAAGTGTCTTATTTTCCATTATAGAGGACATGAGAGGTTTGAAGACACTATCAGAGAAAATCTCTTGCAAGCTAAATAAACGCAACTGTGAAGGCAGGGGAAAGGTGTGAATTTGCAGTGACAATATGAAATGTTTTGAAAGAATGGAAAATACTGAGGTGTAACATCCTCAGTTGTTCATGTTCTGAGTTTTATCCATTACCTTACTGTTTGGATCAGTTTTTCTAGGAAAAAAAAAAAAGAAAAAAAAAAAGAAAAAAAAAAGAAAAAAAAGGATAAATAAGTTCTTGTAGTGCAATGTGTAAGTGAGCTATTTTGCCTGAAATTTTGCTATGTTTCTGTTAATATAAATCTTAATTAATTGGGTATATGAAAACAGGCAGAAGATGGAGAGACTTGGCTGAGTTATAAACTATGGGGTTTGGTCTATAACTAAATCACAACTTTGTGGCATTTAATAAGAAATCAGGTTTTTACTGCAGTTATACAATAGTACTGAAGTGTATCCAGCTACTACTCTGTGATTTCTGGGACTGTGTAGTTCAACTAGTGTGTGTCTTAGTAGCTTTACATACAAAAATTACAGAGAGATTAGATTTCTTCACCTAAAGACTCTCAAGATATTTTTACATGTTCCCTGCTGTATTCACCACCTCTGTAAACTCAGTGACCCTTTTAGACATGAAATTCAAACACAGTAACTATTTAGATTGTTTTTTTCTGGTACCTGTCCTCCATTACCTCTCATAGGAAAGGATATCTAGCACCCTTTGACTTACAGGGGCTAACGGGTTGTGCAGCTTGGCATGCTAACTCTTGCTTAGGCCATACCAGCCTAATAAATTAATATATTAAAAATGTACAATATATTATTTTGAGTCACTAGATCTTCTACTGCTGGATTTTTTTCCTCACAGATGGCTTTAAATTCATAACAGGCAGACTGAAAGGCATCTGAGAATAGCTGTATGACCACATAAGCTGTCAGTCATTCAGGTCTGTCAAATCATGGTGACCCCTGGTGAACCTCTGCGTACAGAACAGAGCCTTCTCAGAAGTACAATCTGGTTTTGTGTTTTCTGTGTGTGAATTTTTAAGCCCTGAGTGTGATAGTCTTAACTTCCTTTGCCACTGAAAATCAAGATTTGTAAAAAAAGTATCTCACAGGATGTGAATTATTGACTCTGAACAGTGTACTGTTTGAAAAATGATGTCCTTGCCCCCCAGATTTATACGCCAGTCTTTACTGAAACCTTGCTGAAATAAAAATATCCCATTGTGTGTTGGAGATAGATTTTCTCAGATTATACCACTGTAAACTAGCCAGTGGCTCTTGACATCTCTATATTTAGGTGCTGTAGAGAAATGGGAAGGCATTTTCAATACTGTAAACTCTTTTATACTGGAGACTTTTTTTTTTTTCCTGCAGTGTAATCAAGGCTCTAAAACCTTCTATAATATAAAAGAACAGCTTTGTTAAACAACAAAACCAAATGAAAACAACAACAAACTCCATTAAAAAAATAAAAGATTTTTTTAAAAAAAATAATGGGTAGCATAACTTCACACTTGGAAAATTAATTTTTTTAAGCTTTACTCAAACTGTTACATAACCGTTTCTACATCATCTTTGCTTATATGTTACTTCTTACTGGCCTGGTTTTTATTGCCTCATACAAGTACCAAGCTAAGCATGTGACAATAACATAAACAGAAATTTAGAAACACTGTGAGTAGCTATTTTCATCTTAGTCTGGAAGTGTTTTTAAATGCATGGCAAGAGTTTTGGAAGGTGATTTGAGCTTTTTTGCCTAGCATTAGTCTCATGTCTTTCATCTTGGTTAGCTTCTCTTTTATGGTGAAATACACAGTGTCATTTCAACCTTGTGTCAGCAGAGACCAGAGCAGATGGGAGTGGCCAAGCTTTATATGGATGGATGAGGATTAAACCACAGTGTACTACTTGATGTAATTTCCTGTTTATACTTGAATGTTTAGGTAATGTAAATATTATTATGTCTTCTAACCATTATGACTTCTGAATACTCAGTTTGATCTATAGGTTTAATGGCTTTTTGTTTATTGTATTGATATCTGTAGACATACATCATGTAAATGAACATGTATGTGGTAGGAAATGGTTAATTCCATTCCCTTGTCGTTATTCTTAAAAGTAAGAGTACAGAATAGCAATGTAAAGACTTGGTTGGGCCCGTTAGATTGGACTGTCAATCTCTCTAGTTTGTAGTAAAGAAAAATACTTTGCAGGTAGGCATTGGTAATGTAATCCTTAATTCACAGTAGAAATCTGGCAATGTAATCAAGTATTCTTGGTTATAGGTTTTTTTAGAGCCTGTATTTCGTCACCAGGATGATGAACGGTCCTGTAATTCTTACCTGAATGTGTAGCTAGAAGCTGCTACTTGAAAGTATTTTCTTTATAATGAGAACTTCTACATAAGTCTTGTGAATATTCTAGTAAATCAGCACTCTTATGACAGATTACAATCTGTGAAATGCTGATTTTAGAAAAACTATTTTGCTGTTATTAAGTATTTCTGTAAACTAGTATAAAGATTATTGGGAAACACAAATTCTGTGCAGTGTTTGTCTGCACGTATGCTCACTCCAACCTGTAGAGAGAGACATCCTACCAGCAGGTGGAGATCTTGCTAATCAAATACTTTAAAAACCAGCCCAGAAGTTCCTACACTTCCCCTCAAGTTCCATAAAAACAACTGATAGTTTTCTGCTTTATTGAACAAAAGGGCTTCTGTTCTCCCAGCTCCTCCCCATCTTCCCACACTGGAGTCCAGAAGTGCATTTTGATTACTGAAAGGCAGGGTGGGCCTTTTGTTGCTGTACTGAAAAACACCAGCCTCAAGCTTGTGGAGTGTTATGCATTGTGCTACTGTATGGATTAAATGGAAAATTTTATGGCAATACTAATTTTTTTTTTTTTCCCTCCTCCCACACAGTGTCTGAGAGCTGTTTTTCCTCTAAGTCTGGAGTTGCATTCTAAATACACTGCCTTGGACATTGTGGTTACTGTCATATTAATCTACACCAGCCTGAGTGAAAGAAGGCACACTGATGGATTTGTCAAAGGCATCTCACCACTAAAAAAAATGGTAATTGTCTATACGCAATGTTACATGATGTGTACATATTGTCTGGAAGTTGTTAGTCAGGTAACGAGCCAAAGAAGCAAGCAATATCCTAGTTAGCACTGTAGATACATGCAACTTCTGATTAAAATTTTTTAGATGGTTTTATTACTACTTTATAGTAGTTACCATATTATTATTTTATAGTAGTGTTACAGTAGTATGTAAAGATTGTTTTTAGGTATTTTCAGTCCTTTCTAGTGTTGGCAACAGATTTTGATTATCATTATCTGATACTATTTGTGCCTCTTGTCTACTGCATCATCCTGGCCAGTGTAAACTCTTTAGTAACCTACTGTTTGCAACTAGAAAAACAGTTTACCAGAAATTTATCTGCTCAAATACATTAATTCATGTGAAAACCAGAATACGAATCTGTTTATCATAGAATCATAGAATCATAGAATGTTAGGGATTGGAAGGGACCTCGAAAGATCATCAAGTCCAATCCCCCTGCCAGAGCAGGAACGCCTAGATAATGCTACATAGGAACGTGTCCAGGCAGGTCTTGAATGTCTCCAGAGAAGGAGACTCCACAACCTCTCTGGGCAGCCTGTTCCAGTGTTCTGTCACCCTCACTGAGAAGAAGTTTCTTCTCGAGTTTAAGCGGAACCTCTTATGTTCCAGTTTCAGCCCATTACCCCTTGTCCTATCAGTGGTTGTCACTGAGAAGAGCCTGGCTCCATCCTCGTGACACTCACCCTTGATATATTTGTAAACATTAATGAGGTCACCCCTCAGTCTCCTCTTCTCCAAACTAAAGAGCCCCAGCTCCCTCAGTCACTTGAACAGCACAAGCATTATACGATGAACACTCTTGAGGCCAGGTATGCATTCCTGTCAGCTGGTCCTGTTTCTATAGGAGTTTGATTTATGGGTTCTGTTCACAGCAAAAACAGCAAACCTGTAAATTGCATTCGTTGTTTATAGTGGACAGGTCCATTAATAAACCCCAGTATAAACAACTGTAGCCCTGGTGTACATATGCCTCTGACTTCTTTATCCCTGCTGCATATATCTACATTAAATGTAATTACCCAAGCAGACAGCAAAATATAGAAAGAGATATGAATATATAAATAATATCTGTTTGACAGGTGATAATTACTCATTTGTCTGCTTCTGTAAAAGAAGAATTTTTAAATGCTCATCTTAAATTTTCACAGAGAAGTTTAACTGTCTTATCAGTGTATCACTTTTGTACTAATTTGAGCATTTTTGGAGCGAAAAGGGTGTTTTATGGAAAAATTCAAAATCTGTGATGCTGCCTTTTACATTCATACTGCACTGTAAGCAGTATAGATACTTAAGTGGAAAAAAATACTTGCTTCTGCAGATATGGCTACAGAGTGATTGAGTAACAGGTATTTTTCTCCAGGAAAAGACAGTAAGTTGATGGGGAATAAAAGCTTTTAAAGCTTCTGTCCCAAACAGGACAACCAGTACTAACTGGTGACTTTTTGTAAGTGAATGGAGGCTAAGTATGGTGGATCTGAATGCTTATTTACCCTTTCCTGGTATATAACGCTTAACCTCAAGGAAACACTGGGACATTTAGTTATTAATAATATTCAACTAGATCCATCATAGGATTATGGCAAAAGTTAGTTATTTTTTCCCATGATTTGCTTAGTGTACACTTACACTAAGCCCTTTGCTTTCCTCTGGTTTTCTTCTACAGGTTTGCATAAATACAGGATTTGTTCTCTCTGAGATTTACCCTGAAGAAAGAAAAGTTATATCTGGTGGCATGAACAAAGGCACATTTCAGCTTAAGCTGATTGTTTGACAGGATTTTCCTACAGTTATCAATTAACTCTTGTATGCGAATTTTCATAGTTGGTTTAACAGTTGTACTTTATAAAACAAAAGAGTTGAGGGCCGGTTTAGCTCAGTGGGTTGAGCGTGGTGCTTGAAACACCGAAGGTCACAGGTTCGATTCCCGTTCGGTTCTCACGTGTTGCCTGACCTAGTCGAGAGGTGGCGTCCCTGCCCACAACAGGGAGGTTGGATTGAAATGGTCTCTAAGGTCCCTTCCAGCCCAGGCCATTCTATGATTCCATTCTATGATAAGCAAGTTTGACCTTCTCTGTAACAGTTCCCACCCCCAGAGGTATTTAAGAGTTGGGTAGACATAGTGCTTATGGATATGGTTTAGTCAGTGTTATGTTCATGACTGGACTTCATGATCTTACAGGTCTTTTCCAATCCAGGTGATTTCGTGAATGAAAACTAAGGTTGGTTTTCTCTGCAACTGAAGCATTTTGCTTCTGAAGGTGGTGTGTTTTTATTGTTTGTAATGGGATGTTGTAGATAGAATGTCAACATTGATTATGTATTTTAACAAGTTTTATTGGGAAGGTATTTTTTTATACTTACGAGAGCTGAAGAAAAATCACAATCAGTTCTATGATCTTTTAACACCAAAGGGAAATTAAACTGTTTTGTAGCATTGCCACAGTGAGGTCTAAGAGGCTGTCAGTAAAAAGTTCAAGAACTGAAAGCAATCGCAAGTACTAACAAACCTGGCTGCAGTTGTGAGATGTAACTCTTGATGTCTGAAAAACCTTTTTTTATGTGGAAACTAAATTTGAAATGTGGGATACCAGCAATGAATTAATATGCAGTGTAGTGTCATCATCAGCCATGCGGCACACTATACTCCCACGTAGTAGGCTTGCTTGTTTTATGGGCCTGCAAGGTATTTATAAAGTTAGGGGCTTCTGCTCATTTTGCATTGTCTAATGGTTTTTAAAGATACTTTTGAATACCGTGAACCAGTAAATGGCATTAAAGAGGCAATACTCAATCCTGCTTGCAACAAAAACACTTGTTTAATTAAGTAGCTGTGTGTTAAATGGAGCTTGGTCTCACAAACAGTAACAGGTGAAGATCTTAATTATTAACAGTTTTTTTAAAAACTTACCAACATTTGAAAGGGAGAGCTTTTTTAGCTCTCTTAGTGCATAAATGTTTCTCCCAGTAGCTTTTCATATCTGTTTCTGATGATATCCATTGCATTGAAGGCCAGTATCATTTATTGGCCCTGATTTCCCTTACGTACTGACTTGTCACATTGCTCTGTGGGACTTCCTAATGGGACACTGATGCAAGGCTGGTTTTAATGAATGAAATGTGAATGACAATTTGAAGCCTTAGTCTGGCTGAACTATACAGTCGAGTAAAGAATCTCAAATAACGAACTGAAACTGAAAATCCCGAAGTATCCTTAGTCCACTGATGCTGTGACTTCCTTCCAGTTGAACAGAATGCTATGATATTTCGAAATCTTCCACTGCATCCTTTTCTATCAATTTCTTCTATCCATTGCATGTACTTTTTCCCCTTCTTCTTGAGTGGTTTATACTGCTGCTTCTTCGGGTTTATTCTCACTGCCACAATAGGAAGTGAGGCATTGCATATCTTCCTGCTGTTGAGTCTCTCACCTTTTCAGCATCATTATTTTGGCAAATAGCACTGCTTCATCTTCCTTTAATTTTGTCTTGCTTGTTGTTTTATACAATGTGATAGACTGGTCTTGTGGAGAAAAGACTATGTAGTAGTAAAGCCTCCTCACTTTGCATTGCACTCATCATTAATGCTGAATGGTAGTGGACTTTGTGGGTTTATACACCCAGGATGGCAATCTCTATCATTAGCAAGCAGGATGTGAAAGGAGGGAAGAAACAAAACTGTATTGTGTCTGCAGCTTCTTAGAAGGGTTTTTTTTGGGTGGCTTTGCTGCTTTTATCACTTGCAGCTCAAAATACTGTTTTGAATACTGCTCCTTCTATATAAGTTCTTACATGGAAAAGGAATGTAAATGGCAAGGCCAGCTGCATGAAAAGCAAAGCGTAATGTTGCTGAGAAGGAAACTGAGTTACATTATTTAAAAAAAAAAAGACCTCCCTCCATCCTTTCCTTAGTTAACTTCTATTTTTGCTTCACTGGGAACTCTTTAAGGATAGCATAACAAAGATACTATTGTACTGCCAGGAGCGTTGCTAGCTGTAGCGACTGCTGCACTTAATTTTCTTTCACATCTATTCAGATGAAAATCAGTACTGCTGCTGTTGTAGAGTATTTGCAGTAATGATCCAGTTTAAAAATTGTTAATCAAAGTTTGGAGTTGGTGTGGCAACAGCCTCAACTAGTGGAAGAAAAGCGATACTTGTCAGGAGGAGCCTTTTGTCGGCAAGTCTGTAGTTCAGAACAGAAGTAAAAATAAGAACTAATACTGCCTACCTTGCTGTTCCTGTATTTCAGTAAAAATAAGGAGGAAGATGAAGTATGCTTTCTTCTACAGGTTTAATGCATAAGGACAAGTGTGTGATCTTTTCTGGCATTATTTCTTCTGAAGAAAATGCACGGGAGACTACTGCTAGTGACTATACTAGTCTGTTTTGCTGTACTTGCGCATCAAGCAGAGAGAGTAGAGTAGTAATGTATTTGCAAAACCGGACTATACTTTTTCTCTAGCTGGTTCAGTATGCCTTCTTCAGATTAAATAAGCTGCCTTTCAACAAAAAAAAATGAAATTTGAAATAACACATATGAGCTGGCCAAGCCACTATGCTGATCTGGGTTGCATATACCTTGCAGCTTGATCTGAAGAATTGTTTTCCTAGTTGCTACTTAATTCATGAAGTTAGTTTGCTACTAATTAATGAAACAAAACCAAGAACACTACTTGCTTAACAAAAAGACTTCTTTTGTGGGCCACCTTTCTGAGGTTTCTTCCAAAGAAGCAAAAGCAGTAACCAAATTCTGAAGAAAGCTTACCTAAGCAAATGTGTAGGCATTAAAACAGTCTGAGTGTCCTGACCCAGCTAGACTTGCTTTATTTCTGCACCCTTGGCTAGCAGGCTTTCTTTTAACTTGGGGCTCTCTGCTCATATGCATGTTCAGTTTTTCATCCAGACAGTTAGTTGCCTTTGGGAAGAGTGTTAAAAAAAATTAAAAAGCACTGCAGGTTTTAGACCATCACAGAGTTTGTGAGACCTGTATCTTTGGAACGTTGTATAGTTTTCTCTGAAACAGAAGCAGGTATTCACTGCCAAATATATGACCAACTCCTGACCTTATTGTCAGACTAATGAATATAGATCTGCAAGTTCATGATTTTCTTACACATCCTGGCTTGCTGTGATACTAGTTTTAAGTCTGAATGAGGCTATTATTGCTTTATACAGGTAGTTGATACTTATATCCCCATGAAATTGACAGTTACAAAGAGCACTATTAAATAACATGACTACAACTAGACTGGTCCAAAGATAGAATAAAGAAGTGAACAGATTTGGTTTTTTTGTAGTAAGCTTTTTCTTCCATAAAGCACACAGAACATCAAATAAGCTCTTATTTAATGGCAAACACCCATAATACCTCAAACTATATGAATTAGAAATTATTAGTCATCTTGCTATGTGTTCCTTTTCATTTTCAGTTTCTGTAGAGTATGGAAAACAAAGCACATGGTGCCATTGTCATCTACACTTTTTAAAAAAAATCATGTATACAAAGTGGTTATGTATCAATTTCTAATTATAGAAGGATTTGTTAATGAAAATTTGCGTAGTAAAATATGTATCTCTATGTAACTGTTATCTCCTCTGACAGTGAAGAATTGCTGAATAAACTGGTCATAAAACCAAGGGGAAATATATAATACTGCCTAGGAATAAAGTCTATTCTTTACCCTCCAAATTCAGTAGTAGGTCACCCTAGCAGGCTGTGTAATACATTTTTTTAAAAAGTCTCAGTGCTACAATAAAAGATCAGTGTTTACATAAATTCTGCTAGATCTAAATGTGAAGCTGAAAATTCTGCAGTTTTAAAATAATGCTAGTTTTTCTACACGACAAATTCTTGATTCTTAAAACATGTCTAATGATCTCATTCATTAGACAGGCAGAATTCTCCTTACAAAAGCAAGTCTTACAATTAGGATTAAATTCAGTTTGGTGTAAACATGGAGTAAGTTGGCTAAATTTGATTTGATACCATCAGAATGTGCACTTCAGTGCAGAATGTGGTGCCTGATTTTTTGCTTCTGAGTGGAAAAGGTACAATTATTTTCTTCCTGAGTCCTACAGAGTAGAATGCTTTTAAACAGGAAGATTGTTGCAATGTGTCATTTCATTCTTTTGAATATATTAAGTTTATTACTGAAGAATTTTCCTGTTAGAACTTCCCTGCCAAGCAGGGAACAGAGAAGACAACTTTCTAAACACTTTATAGCATTTATGTAACATGTCAATTTGTAGAACTCATTACACACAAATTCTAATGATCCTAAATATTGGTATAAAGGACCTTCAGATAAAATCCACTGGGTGAACGCCATTGCTGTGCTTTAGGAAAGAAAACCCTGGTTACTGTCCAGCTATCTAATGAAACAATACTGTAGGAACAGGAAATTATAAAAACAAAGCACTTTTTAAAATCTGTTTTGCATTATTACTTAGCATAGTTTAATATTTTAAACAATAAAAAACTTTGCATCATGTGATGATGCAAGTATTAACACACGTTTGTAGAATTCCGTGCAGTATCTGCTAAATAAATGAGTTTGGCAGCTTAGCAAATATCATATGATTGCAGCATCCACGATTTGAATTCAAACAGTGATTCATTCTTCTGCAAAGAGTTTGTAAATCAGAATATCACACTCCTGGGTTCTGGACAGTGTCTGACCCCAAAAAGTTTGAGGAAGCTATTTTCAGTGCACGTCGCCTGTGTAGGACTGTCGAAATCAAACGATTGTCTCCTTCGAGTTCCTTTTGAGAGACTGCAGGCCCAGCAGGGACTCCTGGTTGGAGGGGACATTGGCAGACTTTGGGATTAGGAGTATCACCCGCTGATTGGTCCGACGCCATTCGTTGTATAATCTACAGTGATACCGAAAGGATACCTGGGGAGAGAAGAAAGATGTACTGTGTTTAGAGTCATCATGTTCCTCCAAGGAATCAGTTGGGGTTTGGGGAGGAAATGCCTTCAAGTGGAACCAAAAGCTGATAAGCAGCCTAACTGGATGGGATAAAGATGAGACCTACTGTGTAGATGGCTTGTTCCTCAAGTTGCCACAGCAAAGAAGAAAAGCAGCCTGTGCCCTGCTTTCTGCTGTTGCCTACCCCTCAATTCCCTTTTTTACAGCCTGAAAAATCAGACATCCTGCTTCTGGCTTTCCCAAGAACTAGAATTTCTGGCAGCCAAGTAGAATGAATTTGGGGTACTATAATGCTACAGGTTGTTAAACTGACAAATAATGTAATTGACTTGATGGTGAAGGCTTGTGGGCAGCTAAGCTGTGTGCAAACACTGACAGGGCTGCATGTTCCACTTGTAACGCTTTATTGCTGAATGTGTCACGCTCAGTATTGCAAAGATGCAACAAGGTGAGCGTGAGCCATCTGCCAACATGTCTGTATGTCAATTTAGATTGCCTTTGGAATTTTTTTTATTGTTATCAGCTAACTAGTTTCAACTGTAGTGTGGTTCTGCTAATAATGGAAGAGAAATGACTGCTGTAGATGTACAACATATATTGCCCTTTTCTTTTCTTAAATAGTTTGCTGTTTATTTTAGTGATAGCCAAGAATACTGAGGGTTACATCTGTATAAGATGATGTACATGTGCAGTTTAAAAAACTCACAACACAAAACCTGTAAATTGACTTGGGACCTTCTGGGTGAAATGTGAACATGAAAAGCTACTGTGTTCTTTAGCTGTGAACAGGAGGGACCCACACAGTAAGCACAGGAGGAACCTTGTCTTGGTGGCTGTTCTGTCTTCATGTACAGCCAGTCACTTGTCACTGCTTTTTATGCACCTGTGCCACTTCTGCAGGTCAGTGCTGTTCAGAGGGTGCCATAAAGGCTGGATGTAACATGCATGATTTGCACAGGCCAGTGGAAGATGCTGCTGACCCTGTTTGCAGAGAATTGGCTGTGCTGCTTTGTGTTCTTACTCCTACAGCAATGACAGGCTGGCTGCCAGTGAGATTGGAAGGATATCAAGTAATAAAAACACCTATGAACATCTCCTTCAATACTCTTTCTTTACTGCAAAAGTCGTGGGGTTTTAGCTGGATATATTCTTTATGTTTCTATAAAATCATACTAGGGATAAAAGAAAAGTCTTTCTAGGTTTTTTATTAGATCTTTATATAGCGGTCTCCTGTTAGTGAGGGAAACCTATACAGCTTTTGTTCACTAAACACTTCCCCGAAGATTGCTCTTCCAACAGATTAATTGATTCCCCACCTTTCAGTCTCTTCTGCTCTCCCTGAAGGTAAAGCAGTCTGCATCTTCATTTCTGTGGAATGTCATGTATGAAAGAATATGAGAAATTGCTCTTAAAAAGGCACTGCAATATCAGCAGAAATCATATGGTAGAGAGAGGAGGGAAAAAAACCCACCACAAACCACCTGCAAAGATGAAGGCCCTGCAAAGATGAAAGTGTGCAAAATGCAGTGACTGCTTCAGAGGAGTGAGCCAGAGTTTAGCCTGAGTTTTCAAGTAGCATCAGATGCAAGATTCTTTGAGGAACTGCTGCATCTTTAAGGCAGTCTTTAACCACTTGTTTGTTTAAGGCATTTTCACAGGATACCCTACTTAAGTTTGACAGCTTGTTTGCAATAGGTTCTTGCCTGGAGACAGTTTCTGAAGGATGTCAGACACTGAATTTCAGCAGAGCCATGGTTACTCACTTTAAGCTGTTAACACTGGATGCAAAACTCCTGATATGCTGAAAAAAAACAGATATAGTGTTCGTCGCACACTAAACTCCTTTATTTGTCTCTTCAGTAGGATAGAAAGGGGGTTGTCTATCTTTCTAATTTACACTAAATTAATTTGGGTTAGTATTTTTTTATAAACTAGTAGTTATGTGATCCTGGAAGCTATAGAGCCAAATCCTGTTGTACTCCAATCTGCTACTTCATTTTAGACTTTTTTCTCAGTAGTAGCAGACTTTTTTTTTTTATGTGTGTGCATACATCAGTTATAGTGATTAAGTGCAGAGGAAAAGCAACAGCATTTTACAGAGAATATGGCTGTTTTAGGGGAAGGTATAAAATAGCTTCTTGGATGCTAAAAATAGCATCTCTCCCATTCTCTGCTCACTGGGTAACTGTGGTGCGTAAATAATCTATATTCCAGCTTTTGTCTCCAGAGAAAATGTTGATTTATTGGAAGTAAAATGAAGTTTTAGTCTTCTTAATTTTCCCAGGACCTAAAGGAGCATTATATCACAAGTTGTGTGTAATTTACCCCACAGCACTCAACGTATTCCCCACACAGCCATAACTAAGCAAGCAGTACAATATTCTCCCATTTCAGAAAATTAAAGTGCAAGCGCTGCTGAAGCACTTGATGGGGCTAGCACGTCTGCGTGCAGGTCCATTCCTCCCTGCATGACAAGGGGAGACTTGAGCCTTCAAAAAGCAAATGCAGGCTGGGGCTTTCCTACATGACTGCTGAAGAGAGAGCAGGCACATCTTCCACGTGGATTTTGTGCCATTTGTAAAGTAGTTAGTTTATATCTCTACCTTGACTTTGCAAACCTGCTCTCTGAGAAAGTGTATGAAACATTGCCACTCATGACTTTTAATCTGCAGATACACTTAAACCTTCTCAAAACCCATCCAGTACTAACACTGTGAGGGCAATGAGGGCACATTCTGTGCTGTGAGGAGAGCCTGGGAGTCCTTCCCACTCTGCACTGCACACTGAATTAACTCCATGCTGAAGAGGAGGGTTACTGTGCCCTCTAAGACTTCCTCACTCGCCCTTCCCTAAGTTTCATTAGTCCATCTACCTCCTGCCAGTCTGAACAACAGATCAGAGTAGAATTGCACCTTCCACAACTCAGTGAACAGTAAAGACACCGTATTTCAACTAAATCAACCAAGGCACGCATTTACATCAGCTCACTACCACCATATTCTCCAACTGCCAGTAACACGTGTCTCTGTATGCTTTTGAAAGGGTAAAAGTTATAAAATTAATAGAAGGGAGGTTTGCTACTTACAGTGCAAATGCAATAGATGGGTTTAGGGACTACAGTTGAGATGCTTGCTCCTTAAGGATCAAGATCAGATATGTCCATGTGTCATGGGTAATTAAATCCAACTATTTTGTCAGACTACTCTTCCCAATTTCCAGCTGTCTTGGTGCTTATGAATTATGTATATTAAGTAAATTGGACAGTATTTGGGTTTCTAAGTCAGCCATACACAAAGGAAATTTGAACAGTCTTTGCTTGAATACCTGACAGATGTGACTACTCACAGTACTGCAGGAAATACAAGCGTCACCTCACTGCTGGTGTAAATGACCACCCTGTCAAGGGGGAGTGCTGCTGCTGCACACAAAAAGGAAGCAGAAACCACAGAAAGGGAAACTGCAGGAGGCTGAGGCAAAACTCTGAGCTTTGCCTACTCGTGTGCTGCAGGCCTCTATGGATGGAACAGGTTTTCACTGTTACTAATGAAGTAAATGAGATGTTACCTTTCATAGCTTTCTTGGAGCTAGCTGTTAGGTAGCGTGGGGTTTTTGTTTCTCCCCTTCTCCTTTTTTTCCAAGCTTATAGTGGGCTTAGCAGAGGGGTTTCTTGCTTTGGGCTAGGTCTACTAATGCAGTTCTTGAAGTGCCACCTCCTCACTAACTTACACTGATCAAGAACTGCGGGAAGGGGATCAGCCATTCACCTGTCCTCTAGGTTCCCTTAATTTCTGCCAGACCAAGTGTTTGTGCACTTGGGCCAGGAACTGATCTCAGTTTAACAACCTGTCACAAAAGAATTGACTTTTAGGATGAATTGGCACACAAGTGACAGCACACGTGGGTGCAGGATGGGAATAAGGCAGCAGTTTAACACGCACTGCAAAGCCAGCTACATTTTTACAGAGAGAATGTAAATGAAAGCAATGCTTTGTACAATTGTCCGCCCATTCTACAGCACTCTGTAATTATTTTTCTGATTTATTCTTTCCATTACTCCCCCAAATTGAACAGAAAACCAGTACTTACTAGGGTCCAAAAGAGGTAAATAGTGAAGAGTGCAACAGTGAGTGCAATGAGGCCAACAGCTTCTAGCCTACTACTAAAGTGCAGATGGTCCACTGCTCCTCGCAGACATAACCAGCCAGAAATGGTTGCCAGTGGAGTGATAAACAAGAAGCACACCATGTCTCCAAACAGAGTCCGTTTCTCATGTTGGGGGCCAGGGTTCCTCAGCCACTGCAGGCAAAACACAAACAAAGCGTGTGTCAGCAAAGGGAGGATGTTTTACTCAAGATGAGCTGCCCACTTGCAAAATGCAGACCTGCCCTTTGAGGAGGGAACATGGACCACACATAGGACGTGGCTTTGGGTGTCCCTAGAGAGCTCCCACCTGAACTCTTTCCCCCTTGCAGCCTGCTGATGCGCACCTCAAGCCACGCATACCTCCTGTGTGGTTTATTCAGCTGTAGAAAAAGCTGAAGGGGACTTGTTTTGCATAGCGTAGCCCCTGGCATCCAGCTGCTGACATGTTTGAGAATCCCCCTTTTTAAAGTAGAAAGAATCACATGTTCTCCTGGCAACTCAAGAGCACGGAAAATGTTTTTTAATATTTTGTGTGCTACTTTTTTTTTTTTTTGCATTCTTCTTGTAATATTGACAGAGACGTTCTCAACTTACTTTCAGATACCTGCATGCAAGCAAAGTTTAATGCACATAAGACTGCTTTTATTAAGATGATATTAATCCTGTGAAACAGAGTGCCTAGAAGTCAACTGCTGAAGGGAAGGTTGATTGAACAGCTATCAAGCCCATACACCCATGCTTCTGTAAACACGCTTTTAGATAGCAGAGGTAAAGGAAGTTCAGCCTACAACAATACACCGAGACCTTTTAATAAAAAAACTCCTCACCACTCAAGTCAATATTTGAACAGGAAGACTACCAAGCCCTGCACTTTTTCCCAATGCAAGTCATTGGATTTGGTCAAGAGTGCTCTGCAGCATCCATTTTGTTGTTGTTGGGGGGGGTGTGTGTGTTTCTTTCTTTTTTTTTTTTTCCTTTCAGCATAATTCACAGTACTTAACCCCAACCAGCCTGGGACCTGTATGTATCATAGCCACCAAGGGCAAACACACCATGCACCGCATGGGACTGTGTATGCCCCAGCAGATCCACGATGTAAGCAAAGGAGTCAAAGCTGGGAGTGGGTAGTAGAGGTGGAGAGAGCTGCTGGAGCCTGGCACAGGGCAGCCTATTGATTCCCAGCTGGGACACTGGCTCTGCGTGTGGAGGAGACCATGGTGAGAGCAAGGAAATTCACACTCCTCCAGTTATCTGTCAGCAGAGCAGAAAGAAACCAAAGCCACTGCAGCTCTCTACCAGCAGACATGGATAAGGCTCATGTACCCTTCAGCTGTTTGTCCCTCCCTTTCTTCCCCGCATATTATACATGGCAGTAGACATCCTGTCACTTTAGCTTGAGAAACAAAGTTTGGTGGACAACTTCATCCTTTCATGGGTTAATGCTCTTTATTCCCACCCACCTTGTTGGTTTTTTTTCTTCCCTGTTACAGTGCTACAACAACGACCCGGAGAAACAGTAGGGCTCAAGAGTTTTTGACAAGAGAAGGCAAGGCTAGGAGCATTGTCCAAGCTAATGAATATTTGTCATCTAGGTATCCCACCTCTCCATTATTTTCAGAACCTGCTTCATCTTTTCCTGCTTTGCCCACACCACAAAAAAAAAAATACAGCGCTTACCTCTCTATCTTCATATGGGCTAAAACAATAGTCAAGACATTGAGTGCAACCAGGAACAGGTAGTCACTAATCTGGCACTAGCAGAAAGACACTAATCAATAGGCAAATTTGACTTGGCCTCACCATCTCTCACAGGGAAATAATGAGTTATCTACGTTGTGGGATTTTTGTGAGGTTTAACTGCAACACAGTAACTCAGCAGCCTAATACCCATTTTCATGTATGACTGAGGAATTTAGGAGAACACAAAAATATGTTCATAAACATTTTTTGCAGGATGTAGGCTTGTACTTTGCTTGAATACTTTTAATATCCCAAGAAAGTGGGTAGTGATTCCTAACTGCTATGTAATACTACAAGCAAGAAGCTGTAAGGGGTAATACTAGATAAAGAGGGAGGCAGTGGCTTAAGCTCGAGCTTACTTAAAATACCAGAATATCAGGTGCGGTGTGTTCACCTCCAACCAGCACCTAAGCACTTCCTCAACCCCCCACCCCATCAGTATGGGGGAGAGAACAGAAAGAGGCTGCAGGCAGACCTTAATTCAGCAGAACTTGTGCAAAATAAGGAGGCATAATTTTACATTTGAACAGCTTTTTATTTTACTGTAACTTTACAGAGAATGCTATAATGTCATGTGTGAAAGGCTCAAACCACTTTGCTTGGAGCTTTCATTCCACTTAAAAACACCCTCAGGGGTGCATACATAACAGTTCCATGTTATATTTGGATGCTTCTAGACAGGACTGATTGCAACCTTCCCTCCTCTTGTTCATTTTTCACAAATCACTGTAATGTGAAACTGCCAGGAAAAGGAGGGAAACTGAAAGAACCTGGCAGTGGAGATTCTGCTTTTAAAGGTGACTGTGAAAAGGTTTTGTGAAAAGCACTTAAAGGTGACCCGCATGAAAACTGCTGAGGATCTGCACTTCTCCTTGATTTCAATGAGAACTGCAGATGTTCACCACTTTCCCAGGTCAGACCTTAAAATGTCACTATCTCCTTATCACAGCATTATGTGGTGACTGTCTCTCAAATCACAGTCTGTTGTGATCCTTTTGGCATCCATGCAGTGCAAGAAATAGCGTTTATTGATCTGAGTGAGAAGGAAGAACAGTAGGAACACACACATGCAAGGAAACACAGACATATGTTGTCATCTCTGCCCTACAACTTTGACACAACACACAGCACAATGCACTTGAGTTAAGACAGCACTCTACATCGTGCCATCTAATTTGGTTGAAATCTTGAGCAGACAAAAATGGTATGAGATTGCTTCACAGTCTGATGGCTCCCTGCACTCCTTATGTCTTATCTGACCCATTTGAACAACGAATCAAACCCAAGCAATTCAAATATTGGATGAGGGTGGGACAGACAAGAGTAGCATTAAATAATAAATAAAAACCATACCATTGTACAGTCTAACCTTAAAAGCTGGAGAAATTTCCTTAGCTAGTTCTGAAGTGGAAGATAGAAGCAACAAATAAGTAACTTCAGTGGCTGTAGAGATTTCAATCACAGCACTTATTTTTCTCTTGAAGTAGTGCACACGTTTCTAAATCTGCTTCTGTTTAGATTCTGTATTTCAGTCTTCCACTTTGTAAATGCGCACTGCCAAGCTATATTACCGCTAAAAAGCCAAGTCAGCAAACCCCTTTGTGAAACTGAAACCCACACAATGATCCCAACAAGGTGCTGAGCTGATTAATTAGCGTGGCAGTACAGTAGAGACTACCCTGCTGGCAAAGGACGAGATGTAAGGCCAGATACACTGTCAAATCCACACTATGATACTCTGAAATATACCCTATTAACATGTGCCACTGTGCTCAATTATTTTTCCAGTAATTGAGACTCTCACAGCCATCATTTCCATTTTAGAAAAAAAATAAGAGGTCAAAAGTGTCATGTTTGAAGCAAAATGCTGGCCTGCCTTGCCGAGTGCTTTATCAAGTGTTGTCTTAAAGTGACTAGTGATTCCTGTTCCTGGAAGACAGATGGAGACCCAGAGTAACAAGACATGAATCGACTTCAGCAATGGCAGCAAGCACAAATCCAGGAACAGGTATGCACGGCGCCTGATGCACAACCTGGTATCGAGTTGACACAAGCAAAGTCTGTGCCGGCAGACTAACACACACTGGATGAGAACACAGCCCCTCGAAGAAATGCGGGGTCCCACATTTGCCCCTCGCATACCAAGTGGGGTCTGCTCAGAAGCAAAAGGCTCCCCCCAAACCCTGTGTAGCTGTGGCCGCATGGTACCGCTGCAGCCATCTGGGTAGGGCAATGCCTGCGGCCATGTGTCTCCTTTGCCCCGGGAATGTGTGCCTAAGCCTGCAGGCAGTTGGAAAAGCTCTGCCAAGGCATGCTGGCGATCTCCTCCTGTGCTGGGACACAGTGGCTTTCAGCTGGGAAACAGAAAGAGCACACAGAAAATGAAGTCCCCTTCCACAAGACGGGGCTTCAGGAGCCTGACTCGTTTATCCCAGCAGTCACATGCGTAAAATGCATCTTGGGTGAGGCCTGAAGCGGGGAGAATTGAAGAGAGACGTCAGTGAAGGAGAAGTGCTGCTTAAGCTAATGGACAACCATGGCTTAAGAACAAACGGGTAACAGTCAGCCCTAAACAAATTTAGGGAAAAAATAAGAAAAAAAATCCCAGCCTTCAGAGAATCCAGCCTCCCAAGGACAGCGGTTTAGGGTAAAACCACCAAGGCTGACAGTTTTAGGAAAGGACTTGCTTACGTTTTGAAAGGTATTTTTTGATGTACTGCATTTGATGTGAGGAAACACTGTTAACACACCCGAGGCTCCTTCACCTCATATGCTGACATGTGTAATACACATACAAGAATTTATTGCAGTTACTTCATAAAACAGAGTGGAATTTAATTATTATCAGCCCTAGGAAGATTTATCTGAGCTCTTGACCTTTATCAGAGGGCCTCCACAGCTTCCTTCTACCAGCTTCACTACTGGCTTCCGAAATTTTACCTGGAGAGGCTCAGACTGGGAATTTATCTAACCTAACCAAGATGAGCTGCCAGCAGAAAACTCCTGTAAAACATCTCCACAACTCTGAGATGCTTCACCATTGCCAAAAGCGAAATCCTGGAAATGCTCACCTCCACAGGTCTCACTTCAATTAGAGATGACTCACAAATGCTAAGTAAGGTAGGTGCACAGTGTTTTCCAGCTCAGATCCTAAGGCTACAACTTGTTTCTACCAGGAAGCCCTTTTTAGCTCACTACATTTTCCTTGGAAAATTGATTTTACATAAATCATGCCAGAGTTATACCAGCAGCACAGAAGATTCCACAGAGTATGAAGAAAATCTATTGCATTGCTTTTTAGTAAAGATATTTAAATCATTATCACATATAAAGCTGGGGGAAGAAGACGGGAAGGAATTGTCTTCCCTAAATGCGTTTCCCTTTGAACTAAAAATAGCTTATTACACATCAAACATGTCAGTTCATTTCATTCTTTTCACGCTGATAGCTGTGCAGTGAATCTTGATGAAAGCAGTCTGTACACAAGCAAAACTGCTAGCAATTATTGTCATTTCTGGTTTCATGCCATCAGTGACCACTGGGAGCATTTTGCCTTGAGCTTTAAGCAAAGAAAGTCTGATACTGCCTGTTTTTGTGGAGTGTTTCTCTTGAGTGAAGGACATTTTTAAAGACTAGGAGGAACATTTATTGGCCAAAAAAAAAAAAACCAACTCAAAAAGCATCTGAATGGTTTTATTCAAATATGTTTTTGTTTTAGCCTTTTTCAGTGAAATGTTTCGAACCTAAACTTAACCACATGTAACTCAAAGTCTCCCAGACCATAATTGTATGTATGTTTGTTTTCAGTGCAATGAGACATTTTGGGGGACTGTAAACTTTTCTAGGCTAACCTTTTGCCAAGGAAAACAAACATTCAACAGTTACTTTCATTAAAAAAAAAATTACATTTCAGTTTTTGGGTTTCCTGCCTAGATGAAACATTCAGTTACTGGCTCAGTGTTATTGTCTTCAGCGGGTGCTTTTAGGATGGCCATGGTGAGAGCTCACAGAGATGCTCCTTTGGTCCCTGAGGCAGAGGCCTGTCTGTCTGACAGCTAGAAACTAAATTATTTGATCTCTGTAACTTCACTATGCTGATGTTACGGCCTCTTTGTAACTGAGTCTGCTCCTTTCTAAGCTTAACCCTTATTTTAACTCACATTCCATGGAATAGTTTAATTATGGATGTCTGAATGAGCCACAGCTACTTTTTGAACTAGCAAATGTGTTTCATTTGCATATTTTTGTAAGTGGAAAGAATACATTATTCATTGCAAGGGTAGTGTATGATACAGCTTATTTACTTACTTTTTTAGTAAAAAGAATAAACTACAGTATAGATAGGAACCATGCCTAGTTAGTACTTAACTGTTTGCAAATTCTGCCATCTGAAAAACACAAATGTGAGGTACATTGCTTCACCAAGTAGCAATGGCTGGTACATTCAGTTTCTGGATTATACAACTCTAATATCTAAAAAATGGATTAGTAATTTTCTGATAGTGAAAGCAAACAACAGAGTTTACTAAGTTGCATTATAAAAGTCCATGAAAATTCTTGTAGCTCCAATTAAACAATATTATATCCTTCAACATTAGTGTGGCTTACTGCCATTCTCATTTCCTACTATCCACTTGTGGTTTATATTTCAGGTGATGCTTGTATCAGGCAAAAGACTTCAAGATGCATCGAGAACAATGGTTTTGTGGAACTCTGGGAGAAGCAGTATTTCGTTTTTATCTGTATGTTTTCCACAAGTCCCATTCTATTTGGGATGAATGTAATCCAAATTAGGCGGACAAACATATGCATTCAAGAAAATCAATTAGCAAAAAATCACGTTTTGCATTTTAAATCAAGAGCAAAGCAGATTTGCTATGGGAAACACATTCTTCAACACAAAAAAAAATGTTGTGATCTACAAGCTCAAATATACAGAAACTAAAGACATCATGTATAAAAAATGCTGGATAGCTCTCCAAAAAGTCAGATGCAATAAAATTTTCATCTTAGCCTTTTTTTTTTTTTTCCTAGAAAAAGCAAACTTTGGCTCCTATTAGTGGTTGGAAATGTTACCAGCAGAGGACAGAGATGATAATTAGGCAGTTTAGAACTGCATTACAAAATCCAAAGAAAAGTCCGCACTACTGTTATCTAAAACAAAAACAGCTGTAGCTTTGAAAATCCACAGCATCTTCGACTTGCTAGTCAACTTACATCTTCATCTTGCTAGTCCTTAAAGAATAGCATTTGACCTTTTCCAAAGCAGACATTTCCTCTGATTTTTTCAGCTACTTTCTCCTGGGAGCTTTCCTCAACATTTTTTACCCTTGATCACTAGTCCTTTAAATTTAGGAAAGAGAAGTTACAGATGTAACATAAAACAACTATTTAATTTCTTTTTAAAAGAGAGAGAACAGCTTGTTTTGGTCTCTGGATTTTTCCCCATTAGGAATGAATAGAGTATGGCATCCTAGGTGTAAAAAGTGTGTCTTGAAGAGATTATGTTTATAAAACTATATGTGTTTGGGACTTTATTATTTGTTTTTGTAATACTTTAACTCAGACATACTTGTGCAAATCGACATGGCTGATTCAAATTCTCTCTCTGTGACTTGGGTCTCAGGGAGGGCATTTTCGCAGCTGAGGACAACTAGATACAAAAGCATCTTCATCACCGTGCCCTTCTTATTTTGCCCTTTTTGGGTACTTAAGTTATCCACTCCCAACCCCAATGTGCTGTAGAGACAGCTGCAGTTCCTCCAAACTTAAGATTCATGAAAGTTTTGCTTGTTGGTGGTTACACTGAGACACCATTTTCCTTCTGGCTTTAAGAGAGATCCTTCTACAAACTATGTGCGGCAAGTCTGGTGTCTCGCCATCACAGTAAATTAATGCTAATGACTTGCTCCACCGAGCAGTGGAGAGGAAAAATAAGTAAAGGAATCCCAATAGATAAAACCAGCATGACTCAAAAATCCGGCACAAAAAGTAAATTCATATTTCAGCAAAAGGCTCCTGGATGTTTTAAATTATAATGTAAGCTCATCTCAACTACTTCATGAATAGATATAGGTTTTAGGGGTTTTTTAAATTTATATTTCTTTTCTAGCAGGAGCTCTACATTCAGCAATACACTGGGAAAAATGGAAATTAATTTCTGCACAATATTATGATGATTATCCTGACTTAATTTTTTCTCCTAGTCATGCTGTTTTGGTTATGAGTTTTATATTGTTAGTTAAGTGCTTTTTGTTCGTTCATTCGTTTCCAAAACATGAACCAACAGATTACCACGTTTACTGGTTTAAAACGTAGATAACTTACAAGCAATACAAGCCTGACTTACATGGTCACATAATGTTGTTATGCCACATTTATGTGGTAGCAACATTATACTGCACATAAATATATTTGTCCCACCCTGTTTTGTGTCTGTTTCTGTACTAAGGCAAATAGAAGCAACATAGATACAATAAGCAAATTGTAATGAAGATGATATATAACACTCATATGAAGCTTGCCTAATCTTTATGCTGAAACACAGCAAAAGAATCCACATTAATAATGTCACACATTTCTAGGGTGGTTTTCTTCCTGTGGATTGGCTACATGAAAAGAGCAGCTTCTACAAAAGTGGTAGGTCTATGAAAGTTACTGTAACAACTGCAGTTTGATTTCACTGTGTTTGTTTCAAGATCCTTCCAGACTTGCCGAAAGGAACATCAGGCCTATGGGTATCAACCACCATATTACAGACTCTTCTTTCCTCTGGGGTTTATAGAGTTTCTGCTGCTTCAGTCTGGGTCCTCTGTATCAAATGTAACCAGGTTCTCAGTGGCAGCAGGGTGACCAAGTCACGGGAGAGAGAAGAAGGGCTACTCAGCAGCAGCAGCGTGTTTTGCTTTGAGATGCAGTATTCCTAGGCACATCCACAACAAGACATCCATGTTCCAAACCACACATCCCACACATCTGTAATTTCCCGCAGACTGTACAGCGGTGCTATGCATCTAGCACATGCTAGAAGAGGTGGGTTCAGACCTGTACTTCTTGAAGATTGGAGTATCATAAGCCCTGGGACTGAGAGGAACAGGCATGTACCAATAACGTGTAAATGGACAAGGTCCCTTGGATTACTGGCAGACAGTTCCTCTGAACTACTGCAGGGCTATAGGCATCTCTGAACAATCCTCCTATCTGAAGGAGGAGCTCTGAAATCAAGTGAAATGACTATAAACTTGCTCTGCTGATGCCTGCCAAGTGCCTCAGTAGCAACATGTTGTCTAGCAAAAATATGACTCCAAATGGCAGCTCCAAAGATGCTACAGAAAGCTTATGCTCCCATGGATTATGTCTGATTGAGACTGGCGGTTTCAATTTTCTGTGCCAGAGCTTGCCAGGTGCCCTCCAGAAGGGAGCTGAACAGGACTCAGGGATCTACAGCATGAAAAAAAAAGTATCTTTTTCTAGAACAATCCATCCCTTGCTCCTTTACAATATATCATATTCTCTGCAGTGCAACTGTCATGAACAAGTTCATGAGTGACTGAGAAATAAGCACGTGCCAGGTCCCAGCGAAGGAGCTGAAGGAGCACTGGCCCAGCCCCTGAGCAGAAGTCAAACCAGAAGCAGGGTCATCTGGAAGGAGTGTGATAGTTCCTGCCTAGCTCAGTCCGTAAGCAAGGCAGTGTAAGTCCTGAAAGTCTGGCAGGCCATGAGTGGGGGTTCTCACTTACCTGCAGTGCATCAGCCACTCATTTAACAAAAGCTGCGAAGGCTCAACAGAAACGAATTCTTACCAACAGCTGTAAAATCACAGAGGGCACACTTGACACATGGAGGCCAACAGTATGGAGACAAGGAACTCTAAAGGAGACAACTACTTTTGGATGATCAACCTTTGACAAACACCTGTGGAGGAAGTGAAATGTGTGCACTCCCTGATGTCTGCTTCTTTGATTCAACATAGGACACATCATAGAGCTCCTCCACCCAATGTGGCAGGAGCCAAAAGACATAAACGGTAGATGGCAACAAACAACTCTCTCTCCTTGAAAGGGGAGGGGTAATCCCCACCATCATGCCCTATTCATGGTTCAGAAAACACAATTCTTCTAAGGAAAATAATCTGACTTAAAAATAGATGCGGACCAAAAATGTCTGAAGCTTCACAAACGTGATGTTGAGAGGATGGATATGCAGAGGAGGAAGGAATATGGCTGAAGAACCAGCCATGACACTTAACTGCTCACTTCATTTCAAGCCTGCTACTGCTGCAGCCTCTCCTGGGTACTAACAGCAGGAATGAAGTCAGATATGACATTTCTAGATAAAGCAAGTGAAGTATCTCAATTTGTTTCCATTGAGATTTCCTTCACACCCACGGCTAATATGCTAAGAAGCACTGATCAATTCAGTGAAGGGATGAGGAGAAAACCTAATACCACGTTCTCTTCTTTTTTTTTTTTTTTTTCTTTTCCCCAGTCCCTTTAAGAAAGTGACTAATGTGTCTCTGAATAGACAGAAATACCATTTTTTTCCCTGATGGAAAATCTCTAGGAGGAAAGATGACTACAATGATTGATTCTTCAGGCATTTTTACACTACCTGCCACTGACCGACGGATGTGATATTTCTCTGCAGGAGAAAGGGCCTGCTTAGTTACTGTATAAGCTTCTATAAACTATGCTTTACAAATGAGTACAATAGTCCCTCTTGACCTCCTAAAATGCATTGGTAAACTCATCATTCATGTCCACTGAAAGGACCATTTACCATTTCCATCATCCAGTTCAGAGGAATCTTTGGAGAACTAATTATCTTACTAAACGAGGAGAACTTTGACTTTGCACCCCAAACACATCAGTTGTGCTTTTTTAATGATCTTTTCTGTAACTGCATGTAATTGCTGATTACTGCACTAAAATACTGTGGGACAGTAGCTGAGAAGTAAAGAGAAATACGTCAATTAAGAATGTTTTTGCACCTGGTACTCATTTGTCCTCAGCTGCGAAACAACAGCTTTATCATTATTATCATTATTATTGGTTTTACTACTTACTACTGCTTTTGCAAAAAAAAAAAAAGCCTCACTTCATCCGAGAATGATCAGGCGACTAGACTCATGAAGCTTGGCCAGGGTTAGCTTTGCTTTTGACTTCTTTAGCCATCATCAGGTCCAAACAATGTCACATCCCATTTGTGCAAAGAAAGCCTCACGAGCAGCTGCTGCAGGGGAACAGCTTGCAGAAGCTGGACGCTAAATATCAAACCGTTTACTTTGCACTGCCTCGAAATCCCATTTCTCTCTTTTCAGATGGCAAATTCAGAGTGGCATTGTCTAAAACCGCAACCAAACATCACTTGGTGCAGGCTCTGAGCAGCTGGCCAAAAGAAGATGCTACCATCTCCACTGGAGAATGCTCAGTCATAAAGACTCTGTTGCTCGGTCACTGACAGCCTGAGAACACTCAGTAGCCCTGTTTCTCAAACTGGGACCAGCTTCCTGCGAAAGGCTGGTGTCCCACTAGAAGCAACAAACAACAAGCCAGAGGCAATCAAACACGGCTGGCCCAGGCTTGCTATGGTTAAGCCTTGACAAGACTACAGGTCTTGGGCTAAATACCATGTCATGTATCTCTTTTTTGATGATCCTAAGGAAGAACGAAGATATCCTTAGGCTTAGACACAAAATGAGCATGCCTAACTTAATCCAGCGTAAAGCAATTTTGGTAGTCTTCAATGAGAGCTGCTCACCCTCTCTCTGCACAGGCCCCTGACCCACTTCCCAGCAGTCTATTTTTTTTCCTGTATCCTCTCATTTGTGAGTAAAAGCAAAACAAGATGCCCCTGATTTTTATACTATATCTCCCTCAACCAGTTCTGCTACAGTTTACATGAACAATGAAGACGCACAGGAAGGACATGTTGTCCTAAACCCAACCTTAGCATGTAAGCACCTGTGTCACCAACTGGTACAGTAAGATGTTTCTTGTTACTTTTGTAAAATGTTAGTATTTGTAATTCACTTTTAATTACAACACAAAACATATTTTTAATGTGTGGGGGGTTTTTTTCCCAATTAAAACAGGGAAGGGGAAAAATAAAAAAGAACGTGAGCTTGGCTTTTTTTCTTTTTTTTTTCCCTTTTCCTGAGGGCAAAAAACCCCCAAACAACACCTGGCAAATCTCATGCAGCCACTAAAGCATCTATAGTTGGCAATAACTGAGTTTTAACTGATAAGGGAGAAACAATCGTCCGATTCACTGTTGAGCCTGGTACACAGAGAAGAGAAGGCCAAAAGGTCATCCACAAACATGCCAGACACTGAGCAAGAACAATTCCTTCTTGTGGGCTTGACATGGAAACTAGGTTTCTAAGGCTCCTTGGTTTGTTACTTCTCTCTCAAAAGCACAAAAAAAAATATTCCTGACCTATATTTAATATGCTGAATATTGATGCTTGTCTTGCACACTTTAGAAACTGTTATTTACCTCTCCTCCAATCTCTACCAAGCTGGCTGGTATACTAGGAATTCACTGCATGCTGTTCCCCAAATCTTCTCTCATGCATACAGTGAAGCAAACCCATTGATCCCATTCTTCTTGCTTGTTTCGATTCGGTTCAAAATAAGGGTTTTGTTATTCCTGCTCTTTCCCTGAGCTCCTGCCCTCATCTTAACAAGCTTCCGAAACTCACAGTTTGCTTTGGCTTCAGTGGAGCTGCAAAGGCTTTGCTGTGTCTGTGTAAAAACAACATGATTTGCTCACTAAAGCTACACTTTTGGGGACATGCCCCATGTACTGACCTCCAGCAACGGCCTGGGTTTGCGCTCCACTGCAAACCTGAAGTGGCAGAGTTCACAGTAGCTGGTGTTTGAAGACGACAGCCAGTGCTCCAGGCAACTGCGGTGAATAGTCCCCAGGGTCCCTGTACATTCACAGGGGGAGAGCAGGTCTTCCTGACTGCTGCCTTCGTGGCAGATCCTGCAAATTGGCCGGTCATTGAAGGGGCTGCTGGAGGAGACAAAATTGCTGGTCAGTACACAGGGCTGTGATCTCGTCTCTCTTCCTCTCTGTGCATCACGGATTAACCACGTGGGGAATGCTTGCAGCTTGCAGACTTTGCTCTGTAGTTAGTACACCAAGCTGCTGGGCTAATGGCTGCAGGCACTTTGGTGTTCTTGCTTAAAGTATCTATTCTGTGAGGGGAAAAAAGGGGAGAGTGAAAAACCTGTCAGCATGGTGGGTGAGAGACAGATGGCCAAAGGCTTCTGCACCCTTGTATTTCTCACTTCACTCCACAGCACGGTGGAGTAGCCACTTCAAGAAATCTCTAAACACACCAGGGAAGTTGTAAATCTGCCTTAGCTGGGCACCTTTTATGCCAGTGATGGTCTGTGCCAGCACTCCTGACCTACAGGGTAGCATCTCTTACACTAGTGATGATCTCCTGACCTATACAGAAAGCTGTTTTCAGTGATCGACTGCTGGAACCGCAACACCACCTTGCCCTGTAGCCATCTAAAGGCAGAGCCACAAATTCAGGTAGGCATGTGCAGGCAGGAAGGTCCTGTCCCTGGAAAGTGTTTTGCTCTCTTGGGGTAAACACCCACAAGCAGATTCTTCTGTGTTACAGAGGAATCTTTTGGGAAAGAGGAAGGCAGCCAGTGGCAGTCAGTGCCTTCCTGGGGTTCTCGGGCTCAGCACAGCAGGAGGAAAGCCGGAGCAGGCTGTGAGCACCAGTGCTACTGAACCATGGATCTACTTCATCTCAGACACCCTGATTAACAAGGCGAAGAAGATCGATCTTTTGGCTGAGATCTCAGAATCAAAAACTGTCCCCACCACATACACCACCTCAAGTGATCTCAGAAAAGCAGTTTTTGCGACTGTTGCTGGCAGAACCTTGTTAGTGGGTGTGTACAGTAGCACACGGGCATTTCCTCATCTGGTTCTTTGCAGGCTGCCCCAGCTAGACCTCACTCAAGTGTAACTGCAGCGAAATGTAAAGAAGACAGCCAGCTCCTTTCAATCTGCCAGGTAAAACAGTATGAAGTTGCTCTCGATGCTCTGCACACACACCTGAGCTGGGCAAAATGCACAGGGTTTTAAAAAGTTGCTATGATTAAAGGGGAAAAGGCCCTTTCAGGCTGTCACATCACACATGGAGCAGTTAATAATTTCACTCTTCACACGAGCGCAGCGGATTGGATTATGTTTGCTGTTTTGTGAAAATCCAGGGCTACTTCAAGACCCATGCAGTCTTTCCAGCTTCACACCAGTGAAGTGGAACTTAATCAAAATTAAGTACCCAAGTATCAACTCTGGATATGGCCAAACGATTAAGCATTTCGTTTCCGGCTTCTAATGAAAACAAAGCCAGCCTGAAGTAGTCCTGTGTTTCAAAAGATATATATTTCACCATTAATCTGCCATTCTAAATTGACAGCAGAAATAGCTGCTCTCAGTCACTTCAATGATGGCTGAAGCAGCAACACACCTGCATGTCCAGTTCTGCTAGAAAGAGCTCGTCTGGCCGCTCAGCGCACTGGCTCGTGAAGTGTGAAGGAAGCGTGCTGCAGGAGTGCTGGCACCAGCACCGGGCTAAACACAGCTTCCTATCCCAGCCAGCGTTTGCCAAAGCCTCCCACTGTGTATCCGAGCAAATCACTTGAGCAACAGCATCCCTAGACAGCTTGCTTCCCCCTTCTTCACCAAGCGGTGAAGGTTTAACTACCTACGTACCATAATCATTGAAAAGTTAGGACGAGGTTTTAATTACAAGTGCTGTGATTCTGTGATACCGCGGCAAAACCTCCTCACACACACCCCCGCGCTCCCCCATTTTCCCTTCAAGCACCCGAGGGACTTTCGGGTGGCAGCTGGGGAAGGTGCACTCAAGCTCCCACCCACCCCCTACAGGGAAGGGTCCCATCCTACCACCTCCCCCGTACCTCTGCGTGGCGAGCGTCCGTACGACGGAGGAGAGCAGCTGCCCATCTTTGGCCGATACCTGCATGACATACTGCGGACAGCCTCCGGCCGGGCCGCCGCCACCGGGCAGGCTCTTGCTGTCGGGCGCCGCTGGTCGCGGTCGCTCCGGCGGGACTCCCGGCAGGTGACTGCAGCGGCCGGTCCTCATGGCGGTGGGCGGCGAGTCCCCATCTGGGGAGGATGGAGGACAGCTCGGTGGGGTGTATGGCGGCGTGGGAAGGGAAGGGGCACGTCCCTCCCTGTCTGCGACTCCGCTGCTCTGACAGATAGCCGGCGTGGGAAAAAACATCCACACCCCTCCCTCCCCTCCTTCCCGCTCCAGCCCTCCGAAACCCGGCTCAGCAGGGAGAGAACGCTCACAACGTTACGTGGCGAGGATAAACAGCTTCTACGCCTCAGAACAGCAAGCCGAGGCTCTGCGCTGCTGCCTTTTCTTTTTTTTCCTCTCTGCAGACTCCTAAAGTCACGGGAGATAAATGGAAAGACTGAACCTTTTTGTCTTTCCCTCCCTACCCTCTCAAATGCTGTGAAGAAACAAAAAAGCTTCACATTGTGTGGTTTTAAACTTGAAGGCTGCTCTGCCCTCCATCAGGGAAAGTTAGGTATCAGAGGAGAAAGTGGCTCATAGCTCCAAATCTTCTGCAAAAACTCCACTGCTGCCAAGTGCCCCCCCATCAGAAGCCCTCGGCCAAGACCGGACTCAGCAAATACTGTACAGGGCTTTTGTCACACAAACCTGTTTAATAACAGTCTGTGTGTAGTTATAATTTATGCCACAAGGTGAGGCAGAAATCATAGCTTGCCTGTGTCCCCTCTGCTTTGTTCTTTCTCCCATTACTTTTGAGTATATTTTGCATGATGCTTTCAACCGTGCTGGTAAATGAAAGCAAAGGTTATGCTGGTAGCAAAGAGCCCAGGAATGTAACATCAATTCCTGATACCTGATATGATGTTCCTTGCTTCTCAGTGAGAGGAGAAAGCGTGGTTCAACAGGCAGAATACCAGGCTACATGCCTGCAGGCTTGCTCTCTAGGTCAGTCATCATCAGTGTATGTACCAGGTGGATTAATCCCTCTGCAAAAGTGGGGAAAGACTTCCTAGTATGCCTTAAGACACTTGGCTACAGTCACATGTAAATGCTAAGTGTTACTGCTATGACATTCATGTGTTGATATCAAGCACGTTTGTCTGCATCGCATTTAACCCTCAAAAAAAGTGTTTTGTATAGGACATCACTGTTAACTGTGTAGTACCAGTTCTGCAGCAGGAAAAAAGTGTCTTTAAAAACTAAACATTATTCCACTGTTTCAAACTGAGGTATTTCTCTGTGTTTTAAAAGAAATCTTGCAATTCCATCTCATTGGATTTCAGTAAATGGCAATGCGAACTTTCAGAAGTCTCCTGAATGGCCATCTTTGGCAGTAAGACTTTGCAGCATGTGAGGATGTCATAGGCGTGCTGGACCACTTGTACCTTGCAAGTTTCACATAGGGATGTACATTCTAAGAAAGGCATCTAAAATAGGAAAATGCTTAGCAAAGTGTTTGTTTCACAGGATTATTTAAGCTACTTTCAGACCACACATATCCCAGAGAGCAAGCTGGAGGCTGATGAGATAGCTTACAAGGGATACAGTGTTCAGAGAAATTGGAAGGAAATCAGACTCTGGCCCTAATTTACAATGAAAATGTAACAAATGTCTGATTTCAAATCCATTAACATATAAAAGATGCAGACTTTTAAAGAGACTAAGAGCCACAGACTCTCCAAGAAGACCACAGTATCAGCAACATTTTAGTTTTAAAATCCATGCTGAGACTGTTTAACCAGAATATTCAGCAGTTGAGTAGCTGCTTCATTAAACTTAAAAAGCCTAGGCAGCACCACACTTACAGACCCATGCTACAGTCATATATTTCTTTTCTGGTTGCTTCACTGACCTCATTAAGTACAACAGCGGGTTTATCATGGCTTATAAAGTGATCATCCAAGCCTTTACAAACACATCCATCAGCCCCTTGATGAGTTCAGAGCATTTGCTGAAGCATCGGATGATACAACTAAATGCAAAGCTTTAAAGCATACCAGAAATAATGTAGCTATATCCCAGCAATTATGTTAATTCAAATTTCTGCATACAGTAGTGCATTGATATCCTACTTTGGCATAGAAAATACATGTAACCCCTTTCTACCTAACTCTATTTTTTAAAGTTGGAAGTTACAATGTATTTTCTGATTTCAGAAGAATCGTATTCACACAAAATAAGTGTATGTGCATAAAAGTAATACAATTATAGAATTAAATAATGTGTGTTTTAATACCAAAGCCTGTGGTAAGTAATGAAGATTATTTGCCCTGAGAAGCACAGAGATCCTAAGCAAATCTGAATTCAAAGCTGACACTAAGGAATTGTAAATCTCAATATCCACAAAAATCCCAAAGTCAGTATTCACCCATATATGTATTACATCCTGTCAGAATGTTTTTCACTTGTCACAAATATCTTAATAGAAGAGGAAAAACAAAGAACTAAAGCAGCAAGATGTGTTTAGACGGGATTGAGGGAGAGATGCAATACTAAATGGGCGAAGCCAGAATATCAACATTTATTTCAGATACCAGAAAATTCAGAAAAAAAGTGGCTGGGCTGGACATGATGGATGCTTGAAGAAATATAGTAATTAGCTCTTTTTTTTCATTACTGAGTTAGTACATGCATTCCTCTTGACTGTCTCTGTCCATCCAAATTTTATTTTAAGATAATCTTAATACTATGAAATTAAAACCAAATTTTTTTTCCTGCATTAGTATTTCTGCTTTGCCTTTGGTACTAGGTCTCTGACTCCCTCTTTCCACCTCCACGACAGCAGATCCTCCGATGTGAGGTGGCAAAGCCTGTCTTTCAGAGTGACTCCCCAATTTCAGCACTATGTTCTAACCATCCATGGTAAGTTTATAGTTGTTGGTATATATCTTCACTTTCTTGTGCCATTACCTCAATCAGCTATACAAAGATCCCATTTTCAGGGTTGTTTAATGATCACAAATTGAAAAATCTGAGACAAGAAGACAAATTTTTTTTTAGTGTGTTATATATATGTGGGTGTGTATACATATATATACATATATATGGGTTTATTGGCATCAGAGTAAAAGTAAAGATATTGCATGTATTTTCTTTGTACCATAAGCATGTGGAGAGAGGGTGGGAAAAAGTGGAACAAAAAAAAAGCTTTTAAATTCTCAGAGCTGTTCTGTGTCCTCAGAAATTTCAAATTCCTGGCTGGAAAGAGTTCAGCACAGGTTTTCCTGGTGGAAGGACATAGTGGAACAGCATCCTATTAGTCTCTGATTAGGGTGTCCTAGTTGTGATTTATTTCTTTCACTTCATTCACTGGTTTATGGAGCCAATATTCCTCAGTGAGCAGTGCAAGCCTCACAGATGTTCCTGTTATTTTTGCACACCAGACTGTGTTTTACAGACATGAAAAGCACAAGTCTCATTATAACAGGTCTACTCCCTTGTTCAATTCGCACAGTTACAGATGCAGATGATCATAGTAGCTTGCAGTTCTTCATGCTATTTCCTAGAAGAAAAAATAAGTGCAGGCACTATAAATACAGTTAGTAAATTAAATCCAGCTGTCACTGTGAGGCAAGAAACTACAGAAGAGAATGAGATGCAATGTACTAAAGCCAATTATCTGAGGTCATGCTGGAGTTGAGTAGAAGATTCAAGTGCAACCTACCTCCTTTGCCCCATAATAATTTACAGAATGCTATTCTAGCACATAATAGGGATAAATTAACACTCCTTTTTTTTTTTCCTCTCCTGATCTGCTAGCTGCTACCCAAAGTATTAAAATGTCAGTGATCATCATCTGATTATTTTGCCTCTCTCTGCCCTCTTCCCCTGGCTTAATTTTTTAAATCGTTCCAAAGCGCAGACTATTTTCTAGAGCTTCAGTAGTTATAAAGTTATCTAGAAGTATTTTTCTTCTTGACATTATATGAATGAATGCAAATATTTTGAAAAAGTGGCTTAGCCCCAAAAACAAATGCCACCAAACACTTGCAGTCTTTGTTTCAGAGACAGCCTACTTCTGGGCTTAGTCAACTGCTGATTATTGGTAACAATACATCCCCACTGAGCTCAACAAGCATTTCTTTATGTTCTGCAAGGTATTTATAGTGCATCTTCTTTCCCATGCTTAAATTTCTTTTTAAGAGATTTATAACTTCTCTTTCAAGAGAAATCATGAGACTTAACAAATGCCAGTGAGCAAGATACCGCTACTCTTACTGAATTACACTCAAATATGAGATGTTAAAAACCAGTATTAGTGCCCTGAAAATTAATTTACAGAAGAAACCACCTGCATTTAAAATAAGCACCTATAATTGGAATCCTTGTTGCACTCCTTCCTACTGTGCATGAACTGACCTCATTTCTTTAACTCATAAAGCGTTACCATGCTGATGAGTTAAAATATCACAGCAGACTTTCTAAGCAGTGGTGCTTTTCTGCTGAAGCTGTGAGCGACTTATACGAGACAAAAAGATCTTACACTTCAAGCAGTGGGTTGCAAAAGTTAAACAAATACTCATGTAGAGATTGCGTGTGAATTGCTCGCTTTTCCATCTCTTTTTTCAGCATCCTTGCTAAGGATAGCACATAGTGCATGTCTCTCAGGCATGCAGTTTCAAACTTGGAAATCCATTCTTTCTTATTCCACATTCCCATGAGTCACCCTATTAGTTTCTCAGTTTCAGGAAATGCAACTCAGCTTCAAGACACAAAAACATCCACGAAAAATCACTACCTTCCCATACGGAGACATTTTATCAAGAAATACTGTATTATTAAAAAACTCCAGAGTTATTATTAAAAATAATAAACAAATAAAAAAATACAACAACAAAATCAGCTTTCAGAGTCATATTTTTGTTTCTTATTTATGCACTTCCACATGCCAGAATAATATTTCTCTTTCTACTGTATCTAGAACCTAGTGTTTGAGATGAAAATTACAACCCAGTAACAAGCAGAAATGGCAAACAAGTTGTCCTGAAGGTCAGGAGTGAAACCTAGCCACATACACTGTGTCACTTGATAGGGCTGTGTCTCCTACATTGCCCCACGACTGCCTCAGTCTGCTCAACAGATTCTGCAGGTACAAACCAATCTTTGTCACAGATTACTCCAGGAGTTTGGTCCCCAATGGCTTATGTCGATGGAGAGATTTTTACTTCAGGAGGCATCAGCAGATTTGGAGCACAGATACAATCCTGTATCATACCGCAATCTGGAAGAATGGTGCACCTCATGGAGAAAAGGTCTTCCACCTTTATTTCTTCTGCCAATTCTAGTTCATTACTCAGAATTCAAATGGTTGCATTCTATGTAATGATCAAATTTCCGGTTTCAAAAGTTGCCTCTAATACAGTTATCAGAGGATGTGTGAAAAAGGTCTTGGTGTCTGGCTTCAAAACTACCAAACAAGTATTACAGTGTACACTGTGCTGTGCTTTTTGAAACGGACAACAGGAACTCATCTTTCCCTCACTGACGTCTAGATAAAATTTTTTTGTGCCATTTTGCCTCTTAAGACAGTATATTTTTTTAGCATTTTCTTAATATACAACATGTCCATCTTCTAGCTACCCTGTCTTTGCATTATCCTTGTAGGGATAAACAACTATGCACAAAAGACCTCTGCTTTAACTAACTACAGTTAGTGGTTTCGTAGCAGCAAGACTGAAGTGAAGTCAGGACTGGTTGGCAAAGCTTCATCAGAGGCTAACTACTTAGGTGGTTAAGCTAGCTGTGATTAAGCCCCATCCCACTGTAGCTACTTTAAGATGCTCCAGAAAACAAGGCATTGCAGTGGCTGGGTGGCTTGCTGCTTCATCTCTCAGATTCACCTTCCCACTGAGAAACACAAAAGAACAACCAAACTTCTCAACTCCAGAGTACCATGAAACTTCCTACTTGTGAAATCTCCTAATTCCCAACTCTCACCTATCAAGAAGCCGTATAGGGCACTGTGAAGATGGCATGGCCAGAACCTTTCTAAAAGACCCTGGGGCACCTGAAACTCTTATTTTAGTAAGTCTGACACTCCTGAAGGTGTTTTCTGTACGTCATTTCTATTTCGTCTCTGGAATCGTTTCAAATGTTTCTTGACTTTTCTCTGTGTATTCCACCACACCGAGCTGCACAGATCCCCTCCTGGTTTCAATCCCACTGAGGCTACTGAGCAAAGAAACTAATGGTGTTACTTCCTGCTCCAGTTGTAGCCCTAGATGCTGTCTGCCATTGTGGGGGACAGATCCATACTTCTTTCAGCACACTCCTTAGAAATCAGCTGGCACCTGTCAGCTAATAATTACAGTGTAGGAGCCTTGTGCCATGAGAGCTGAGCTCCTAAGTTGCCATTCCTGTCCCCTCTGGACATGCAGCTTGACCATACCTCGTCCTTTCTGCATTTGCCTTCCCCAGACCCCAGCTCATCATCTACCTTAAATTTTTTCTCTGGAGGTGGTTCCAGTCCTGTGTGTGCACGAAGGTTGTTCTTTGAAGTAAGATTTTACAGCAGCTAAGCCCAGAACTCATAATGGGAAATGCCAGCGCTCCTGCAGCCCAAGCACACACAAGGATCAGTACAATTGGTACACTTACTCTGTTTGTTAAAAAAATGAAGATAATAAAAAGGTACAGAAACTTTGAGCAAAAACATCTTAATTCCATAAGAGGTGCACATCCAAGGTGCACATCTTAAGTCATCTAGAGTAAAAAATTAGTTTCTGCAGTTTGAGAAGATGAAATAACTCCTACACTTGATAGTCATATATGGCTTAGTATACCAGAGGACATATATGATGATGCTTAACCTGCTCACTACGCAGGGGCAAAGAATTCACAGGAATTGAGCCATCAGTAAGAAATGCAGAGGAGAACCAGCACCTGGGCACAGCAGTTCTGGGACACAATGACAGGTGAAGGATGTTGGAAAATATTTTTATTAAGAATCCACACAATTTGATAAACAACTCTCAGTTTCTTACAACTACGACATCACCACCAAACGCTCCCAATGAGCTATGAGAGACAGCTGAATGCTGCAAGGGCAATATGTTATACCTGTTCACCAGTTGAGGAGGGAGGTAAACTTCACAGTCCTTGCAAGACTTCCCTTGCAAGCATGTCAACATAGAGAAAGTAGCGCAATACCAAACCCCACTGATACTAAGCAATTTTAGTTTGGTTGTTTCAGCCCAGTTTACTAATTTTTCATGGTGGAGATAGTATTTTCTGCTCAGCTGGTGTCACTGCAGAGAGCTCCAGGGCCTCTTAAAAACTAGAATGCACTAAGCTGCATGTAAACTGTAATTTTATAAACAAGCACACCAAAGGAACTGTGTGCTACTCTAAGGCAGTAGCACAAAGCGGTTCAGCGTTAACAGTCCTTAAGAGTCTTCTCATGCATTTGAAAAAAATTACTTCCCGCCCATAAATCAACGTGTTTTTTCTTATGTACTGAACCTCGAACCACTTTTCATGAGAGCAGTGCCCTACCTTTTTGGCACTGTGGACTTTAATAAATTGCTTTATATGTCTGCAAAGACAGTAACTTAAGTCTTTTGCCTTGATTTGTCTTCTTTTCTTGGTTGTCAAAATGGAAGATGTCATATGATAATACATACCATAAGTACTTACCATGGTGGCATTTTAGTTTTGCATTAACCATAAAAATCAGAAGATACAAGTACAGTTTACAATGGATGTGGAAATAGCAATAACAGTATCTTTCAAAGTATAAGAGAGACATAAATTTTCTTTTCTAGTATTTGTCTTCTCTAGTGGCAATGTCTTTCCTCATAGGAGTTGGAATTCAAGACCTGTCTGTCTCATTTTTCCTAGAAGACATTTTGGATTACTACACAAACAAGAGGAAATTATGATTCAGTATACTGAATGGTGATGCCAAAAGATTTTTCCTCCTTAGCTGAACAAGCTGCTTTCAGGTTCCCTGGAGCAATGTGGGCTGCAGAAAGCCAGTATTTCCACAACTGCCTTTTGTGTGAATGGGCTCCCCATGTCTGCAGAAGCTGTAGAACACAATCATGAATAAAACAGCCTAAACAGCTTAATTGCACCCTTCCTAAGCATAATCTAGGAAATAAATGAGTATGTCTGTATATGCTGCCAATTTTGCATTTGTAAATTCCTGGCAATGGGCTGGTATTGCAAGCCTGACTCCCAGAATAGCCACTTAATCTACACTTGTGTATTGCAGGCACAAGCTCTGCTGAAGCCTGTCTTTCCCTCTGTCTATCCCACAGTCTTTGTATGTCTGTTCCAATCCCTTCAGCCCTCACAACCGGATGCAGCCGCTTCAAGCCCAGATGCTGTTTGTTAACCTGGGTTCTTCTGATCTAAGAGTTCGCTCTGAGCACTCAGCTCCCTGGAGCAGGATGACTGAACGCTGGGCAGCATTCCGTGCCTGTGTATCATGCCTGATGTGTTAGGGAAGGCAGACAGGAGCATGAGTGGTAAGGCTTACCCTGGAAGGGGGTACCTAAAGACACACTGCTGCAAGTTAAGCACCCTCACTGGGGAAAGATGTAGTAGTTTTGCTGACAGCCCTGAGTGGAGGAGTCAAAATTACTATTTTCCAGATCCTTCCCCCAACCTCCTCTATGCTGCCTGCCATTACAAAAATCTTTTTACTAAGCTTCCTCAGCTGACAAAGCTAAGAATACTTGGAACTGAAAGCTAAGGCTTGCCTGCCCCTACTTCTGGGTGACTCCACTCAGGCTGAATCCCTGCAAACAGAGGAAAGCGCTCAACCTAATCCTCAATTCCCTGTTTTTCATTGCCATGTCCTCCTCACACTCCTCCTCCCTTCTTTCCCCGCTCCTGCCCACAAACTTTCTGCTTGCTCTGGCTCCGCTGAATGACAAACTTCAGAGGACAATGAGACAAAGTTTCTCCCAGAAAGCTCCTTTCCCTTCTGCCAGCGCAGCTGTGGCGGTAGCCAGGGAGCAGGACTGACCCTGCACCAACCCTCTGTGCAGGCTGCAGCCACCAGTGCGTGACTGACCCCTCCAGCAGAAACCCAAAGCTGCCCTTATTAAAAGACAAAGTCTAAGGCTGCAAAATGATGATTACTGACATAATTATGCCAAGTGCATAATTAATTAATTTATTTATTGCCCTTCCATTTCTTTTGATTAGTGGGTATGAACTGCGAAGTCTGGCTTCCCGCCGAAACACTGTGGATTAATGAAGGAAAACAGCTCCCAAGCTCCAACCCAGATTAAATCCAAAGGGTGGCTTCCCCCAGGGCGGTGTGGAGATCGCAGTGCTCTGAGTCAGTGTTTCCAAGTGATTTATATACACCTTGTGTCACCCCAGGCCACAGCTTAAGCTGCAGGTGTTTTCACATTTGAGCACCAAAAGGCAGTGATACTTAGTATCTACTGATACACTGAAAGCTTACAAGGCAAGAGTCCTGGAAACTTGTTTTTACACTAGAAAGTAAATTCTAGATTCTGTTTCATTTTCCTGGATTAGGTCACTCTACACAGATGATAGAATCACAGAATCATTTAGGTTGGAAAAGATCTTTAAGATCATCATTAACCTAGCAATGTCAACCGTTAATCTAGCAATGCCACATCCACCACTAAACCGTGTCACTGAGCTCCTCATTTACATGTCTTTTAAATACCTCCAGGGATGGTGACTCCACCACTTCCCTGTGCAGACTGTTTCAAGGCTTGACAACCCTTTCCCTGAATAAACTTTTCTGAATACCTCTTATCCTATCGCTTATTACTTGGGGAGACAAGTAGTAACCAATCGGTAACATGAGGCTTCCACTGTGAGAATTTAATTTCTCTTCAGTAAGAGCCGAAGGACACAGAATCCCATGTCAGACCCTTAAAGCTAAGATTCATTCCTAAAACCCACTAGAAACTCTGTTCTGAGGAGCAGCAATCATTTTTTTGCACAATATGCATTACTGACACTGCACTTTCTTTAGCACAGGAACTGTAAAACTTCCAGAAATCCCCTTCTGTGCAAGTACCTAGGATTTCATCATAAAACTTGCCTTTTGCAACTTCCAACACCAGCAGTTTTAACCACATCAGTCAATGCCTCTGGACTCTGTCTGGCCTCTCTTCTATTTAGGTCCTTCATTTCTGAAGCTTGTTTTATCAGCAAAAGCACAAAATGCTTCTTCCACACAGCACGTCTCACTGCACCCTCTGGGACTCACACTGCATCGGCACTACATTTGGGTCAGCTAAGTGCATCAAAGAAATGTAACAGCAATTACACCCACCACACCCTGATGTTTTATAGCTAACTATTTTTTTAGCAGATGGTGGGGACCAAGACAGGGCAAGGACTCTGTCAGATAAAACGTCTTAAATACAAATCCTTAAGGGAACAAGTCAAGTAAGACCTAATCCAAAAGTGTTACCTCTGATGGAGGTGTCACTATTGACCTCTCCCAGCTTTACATTGGACTCAAAGTTATTGTTCAGTGGTTGTAGGATGCAGCTCAGGGGAAAATGCTCAAAGTTAAATCTTTACATACCCTCAAGGCTGTTTTCCCCAGCGAACATTCAAAAATAGCTCGCAACATTTCCACTGCAAAGCTAAAAGGAGGGCTGCTAACAGCACATGAATTATAGCCCTGTCCCGCATAATAAATCCCTAACTGTGCTACACAGGTAAACTACAGCTGAATTCAACTGACTACTCCCGATCAGGTAAGGTCAAGCTAAAAATTACTTGCTCAGACTGCAAGTGGTGTAAAAATTGCCTGACTTCATGCCTGGGGTTTAGCACCAAAGTTCCTATTTGTGTGAATGAATCCTTTGACAAATGTGGGCAGTTTGTAAACCTGTGGTTTTACATGGTTAATAGTGGTCTAGTCGACATAAATCTTGAGCAGGACTATGACCCAGCAACTTCGCCATACAAGAGTCTGCATGACAGGAAACAGAGGCAGTGCTGGTTGGCGATCAAAGCAAGAGTCTGCAAACTGCAGGGCAAACAGAGACAGGGATGAAATGCAAAAAGCAAAAGGTTATTAACCATTAAAGATGAATACTTGGAGAAATACGGCCAGAGTATTTCTACAGATGGCTTAACTAAAATGCTAATTCTTCTGTTCATTGTTGCTCAGTCAACTATTTGCCCGCTTTTAGTATGTGTGATTCTTCCAGCTGCTATAGCAAAGATTGCACTCAAATATGATATCACTAAAAATATCACATTTATAGTCCTCACCATTGATGGAAAAAGCAGTTGAATGTATGAAAGTTTAAAAAATATATAAAAACTAACTTCAAATTAAAATAAATAGAAAATTTAAAACATTCCTCCTTTTATAGCTTTACTTCTAGGGTTTAGCAATATTTGCTACACCAGCCTTAGATTTGCTAGCAAAAACTTCATTAGAAGCTCAGTGAATATGACTTTTCTCTCTTTAAGATTTCAGTTTTTAAATAGGGAAACAAAGATTATTGTATTACCCTCAATATCTCTGTTTTGATGCATTGTAATTTAACCTGAAATAATTCAGATACTTTTACACTAATTTCTTTTTTCTTAGTCTCCATCTGCATAAATTTTTAATATTAACATTTACTTCCCATACAGAGCACATCTCTCCTTCCTATGTGATGCATCTCAAACATCTTACCCTGTGAAGCCTCTTAGTAGTGATCTACGCAAGACACCTGCATTAGTAAAAGCATCATTTGGTGCTCTGTACTGAAGCTTACGTGTATTAAGTACAATGTAAACTTAAGCTGAAGGAAGGGAAGGCTTCTACCTCCTCTCCCCTAAACGCTGTGTCTGTCAGTACTACAATGAGCCTGCAAACTCCTCTGGGTAGATTCAAGTTTCCTCATGTTTTATTCAGCTGATGAATAAATCAGCTGATCATACTCTGTAAATACGTGAAACTTAGCTTGTATGTTGTGCTTTGCAAGGCGTGCCACAAACAAACATAGTACTATGTAAAATATATGCTTCCTCTTATTCTAAGGCTGTGTGATCACCCCATGTGTTTCTGAAGGTGCCATCTAACAAGCCCTTCTCCTTCACTAAACAGAATTTACTTTGTATTATTTTATCTTTCAGTGTTTTAGCTGGTGGTAGTTGAGCTTTTGATGTTTACTGATGAGGGAATTAGTCTTCCAAAAACATTGTTTAAAAAAGAAAACATTATTTAAAGAAAAATGACTCAAAATTCAACTCTTTTCCCTCTTCTCTTTTTATCCGTCAGACAAAAGCAGCTAAAAATACCCTCACTGTATTTTCCTCCACATAGGAAGATACACTAATACAAGAACAAAAAGAGTTTATTTTTCTCAGCAGGAGCAAATGTAGACTCTGTGGTTTTCTACAATGTTTACATAAAGATTTCCCTCTGAACTTGAATTCTAGGGGGAAAGAGTCTTTCATCAAACTCCAAGACTTGCACTCCAGAAATCACTCCAGATGTGACAAGCACATGGGAATACCGCAAGTTAATTAAAACCAGTGATAGTTCCCTATACTAACTAGTTTTGCATGCATATATGTTGTGCTGTGTAAAACTATATGCTACAGGGGCTGGACAGTCTCACTTCTTTACCAGCAACAAACACTTCAAAAATGCTTTTCTTTATTTTCTAACAAACTTGGCACTGGTCAGTCAAATCAGACCTGACATGTAGACCTGGGAATGAAAAATAATTGCTGTAAACAAAGCATATAAACTCCAATTTCTATTCAGTAATTTTTAAGCAAATTACAGCAATGTTGCACTAGTGATTCAAAACCACAAGACAGAACTAAATCAAAATGGCATGGGTAAAATTTGATTGCACAACATTATCCTCCATATCCAAACCCAAGAGAAATACCAACAAGAAAAACAGTAACAAGAGTTAGAAGGTAACTGAGTATTATCCCTAATGCTATGAGAAGTAAAGGCAATGGAAGTTTACAACAGGTGCTGATCTCAGTTGGGATTTTAATCTCTGTGTTACTGTGACTTCTTCACCAAAATCAGCCCCAGGATGCAGATTTTCCTGCATGCCCATGGTGAGCTTGGTATCAAACTGAGACAGCTTGGTGGTAACACCTCAGCTTGTGCCACTGCTCTCAGAGCTTTGCAGCAGTCTAAAAACTATGTCTGAGTTGTACCAACGCCATCTATTTCTTCAGGGGCTACACGTACAGTACAGTTTACTTGATTTATACCACTACATAGCTCTCTCAACTGGTGAAATTCCTAGCTAGACATCATAGCCTGATTCTGGGCCCCTGTCACTAAGATAACATAAATTGTTATCTTTAACTGCTACAGCTGAAGGAATTCTGATTGTGGTCTTACTAGTTTAGGAAATTGCATCCAGTAGTAGCTAGTTTCAGATTCTTGAGAAAAATATCTTTCTTACTTGCACTGCAGACAATTCTAAAGAACAAAGTAAGAAATACATAGTCACCCATTTTGAACGGCCTTGAAACAACTCTTTCAGTGCCTCTTCGATCAGGCTTTATGCTCTTTCTTCACAGGAATACACTGCAGTCTACAATCATTAAATAATCTACTTACGTTGCTTTGGCCAGAACAAATTTTAAAAAATCAACATGTAGCCTTATCTAAAGGGACAATATTCATCAACTCACAGCAAATATTCAGTTCCACAACCAATGTATACTGAATATTAATTCTTTTGAAGTTTATTTATGGCTTGAAAGGTAACTTTCCTCTTCTCAAAGATGAAGCATGTCTGTCAAGCATAATATGTGTAGGGACAGAGAATAGTATTAGAGAGAAATGGACCATTACCTTGCTCTGGTTTGGAGCTCATCCTACATTTATGGATGTGATGAAGGGACTCTGGCAAAATTCCATGAGAAAGGCAAATCTCATTAGGACAAACTCCATTCAACCTTAGGATGCGATGGTTATGATATACCTCCAGCCACCCTTTTGAAGTAGTATCTTATTACAGATTCACTTATGTCTCACCAAAACATATGCACACGTACCACTTTGCGTATCACAAAGCACCACTGATGGCACAGAAAGCATCCAGGAGTATGGAAATGCTAGGATTTGGCTGAGCACATTGGCTCTGTTGCAGGAGAACCTACATGAAGTTAATTGTTGCCAAAGGGCAAAACAACTAAGGAGCTCCAAGTTCTGCCTCAGGGGCTGCAGAGTTTTGGGGCTTCTGGAGAAACTGTGAACAGCTAGAAGTAAAAGCTCAGATAAAATCACTATATGCCTTCAGCAATGCCTTCTTCACCCTCCAAAAAATTATCCATTCTTAAAAAACAAGTCATTAAAGACTCTCCTATATAGCTCTAGAACAGGACAAGACTTGCCCTCCTGCTGATGCTTGCTAAGTGAGAGAGGTAGATGGAGGTTTAGGATGTGGGATTTCCACAATCTGTTGATTAATGTTAATCTTCCATAATGCAGGATCTTGTGCACCTCTGTTCCCTCCACTACGTTAAACAACTTAGGTTCAGCCAGTTCTACCTCACATTAAGATTGCAAATTTCTAGAGTCTGTTCGGTGACTATCTTCTGTTGTGACACGTTTGATCCAGTGACTACACACAGCAGCTGAGGACAGTATAGTTAGAGACAATTACCAATAAAAATCTAAAAATGGAAATCTTTAAAGTCCTAAACAATAGCCCTAGCTGGGTACTCTAGTTCTGTCTCTCTTAAAATCAAGACCCATTTATAGTTGCATAGCCCACAAAATGTTTGAGATCTGACTTCAAAAAGGATCCATAAAACTAGACACTATCTAAAAGAATAAACAAGCATATCACATTTTCTACAAAGACCACTTTCCTTGGTTCAATTAATGCCCAGGCTTAAGCTTTTAATGCACATTTAATGATAATCCAAACACGGTGAGCAAACAAACAGGATCAAATGACTTATTTCCAATTCTACCTGCTTATTTAATACATTATGAGCACTGAACTCTGCTCTGACAGAGAGAAAAGACGACACTTCTCGTCCCAAGAGGCTTCCATGCAGAGATGTCTCAAACTCAGTAGTAAATTGATTACACAGATGATTCTGCTGGTTCTGGTAACCAGAAATAAAAAAAGCAGACAGATATTTTTAGCATGGTGCTTCATTATCAGTTTAATGGCATCCAAGGTTTATCAGCCTTTCAGGTCAGAAAGAAAGAACACCTTGTTAGAGGGAAGCATTGAAACAAATTTCCTCATTAAGTACCATTTCTCCTAATCTTTCCGTATTGCTAGAAGGCTCATTTTTTCATCCTGCTGAGATGGATAACTAGGAGTCAATCGTTTTCTGTTTTATGTTAGGCTATCTCGATCACTTTTACCTTTTTTTTTGTGTCTGACTACTGCATTTTTAAATGTTTTTTTCTTGATTGTGATATATTTTCCATATGTATTCTATAATCACATTGATAAGTAGAAAAACTCATCACTTATGTATGAACATCTTAGCAGACTAGTGAATTTTAGTTAATCTTTGTCACATAATTTTGAGACTGCTGCATTGCCAAAGGTTAATTACATTTCCCATATTATTTGGTCATTGTTCTCAGTAAGTCATACTTGCCGTTAAATCTGTCCAATTTTCCATCAAAAGTATCCAGAGCATTTTTGTAAGGAAGCTTACATCCTCCAACAACTCTCCATCCTTTTTACCTCCTAGTTTATCTCTTAAAACAGCTGCAGATGCAGAATGAATTCCTGATATCACATCATCCTGTAAAATACATCTTAAAGCTCTTGACATACTTGTCTGTGTAATATCCTCTGAGCACACCATTTATTTGTAACCCTAATGAAGAGCCGTGATTCAAGAGTGACAAAAAATAGTTGAAAGTAAGCCAAAGTCTTACTCAAATCCCTCCTTAGTGAAGCTCTTCTGCAAAGCTGAACAGTCCCATCCTTGCAACAATTAAAGCACATATGCACATCTACTGTTTTGTGAGATCTGCCCTTTCAGACGGTATCTGCTTCACACACATTACATTCCTGGCTGTTGATACAGCCAGTGGATGGACTAATTATGGATAGGTATTTGCGACCAAGTGTTCCCAGCAACTAAACTAAGATTATCTGCCTCATTGCATATAGCCATCAGCTCGCAACTGCCAAGCAGCAATGAAAAAAAAAAGCAAAATGGAGGTAGAAGATTCCCTATCTTGGCCTAGAAACACTGAACAAGCTTGGGCCCTGCCAGAGCTCAGGTCTCTTGTCAAAGGCAGCAGGAATCTATTGCTCAACAGAAGCAACTCATTGTAACAGGCTAGCACAGGAGGAGAGGAGGGAGTTAAGATGGTAGCAAATTTCACCTGTTTCCATTATTTTTGTGCAAATGGAAGGCTGACTCATTGCCATTTGAGTCTTCAGGGAGGAAAAAAAAAAAGATGTACCTACCTATACTCCTAACCAAGTCTGAACAAGCAAATGGTGAAGGTCTGTCAGCCTCTACCCAAATGAGCCTGGAGGAAGATGCCCTTGTATCATTTGGCTTTAATACAAGACACATACAAGACGTCAATTCTTGTGGCAAAACTTGAGGCACAGTCACTCAAGTTTGTTATTTTTCATTATTCCACTTAATTAAACAGAAGCTTTCAAATCAAACTAACCAGACCAAACTCTGTCTGAAACCTGTAAATGAGGTGGAATATGAACAAGTGGGTGACAGAGTGAGACCAAGATAGCAAGAGCAACATGCACATGTATAAAATATCTCAAAGGACTGAGAGTTGCCTGCTAGTTTCTAAACCTTAGTGGCAGCAGAGCAGTAATGTCCAGTGAAGTACTGTCAGTTCTTCTTCCATGCTGCACTTCTTGCAGTTTGTGTAAGACAGCCTGTTCATACAGGCAGCACCCAAATGATAAGCAGTCAGACAGCAGCTAGGAATTAACACTATGTTGTAGGTCACAGCTGAAAGCCCTCACCAGCCTTGCAGCTGCCAATTACTTCCAGCTCAAGATGTGTCCTTAAAAGCAGGATTATCATACCTCTGCAACACAACCCTATAGTCACAATCAGTGACCAACCATTCCAGTGCAATGAAGTCAGCTTACAGCTACGAAGATAGCTTTAAGGGCTTTATTATGGATGAGTTCCTCCTGTGCTATTGAAAATACTTTGATCTCTCAGGTTTTAGTGCAGCCTAAATTTAAAATAAGCTGCTATAAGGGAAACTATCCTTTTATGCTGCAGTCGAGCTGCGTGGACTGAAAAGTTACAGGCACAAGTAGGAGGAAAGTAGGAATGGGAGGGAAGATGAGTTTCCACATTCATCTTCTTGCCATGCACTAAGTAAGGGCAAGTACAACTTAAGCAGTCATGAAAAAGTGACTCTGCATTTTGCTGGAAGGGGAAAAGAAAGAGAAAGGATTCAATTTCCAGTTACTTAAGATTTTACCACCTGCAGTGGGCAGTACTAGAAAATAAAGCCTATACTCTTATTAATATTCCCATTCACATTAAGTAATTCTCCTCCCTCTACCACAGTGGTCTCCATCAGACATGATTTAAGCCATCATCCTACAAATTGTTTTTTCTAGTGTATGCTTTAGAAAAGGAGGATTATAAAAAACGTGCTAGGTGATAGCCACAAGCCTGTCCCAAAATCCATCTCTCCAACCACATCAGGCTCTGACCTGACTCCTTAGTTCAGGACAACAGCCTGTGCAGAGGTCTGGGGTCCAGTCGATGCCCAGCACTGCTCCTCGTGAAGCATCCAGGAAGGTAACTCCCTGCAAGCTTCAGGGTCCAGCTGCCAGCTCTAGTCTCGGCCACACTCAGCTACTATTGCCCACCAGACTGTCACCAGATTGTCACGACCTGCAGTGCCCACCTAAATGCCTCGTGCAGGATCGTCTGCCCTGGCTGAGGGTCTGCAACAGCAGCTTCTTCAGCCCCCACAGCCCTTGCACAGTTCACCTGAGGAAAAGCCAGTCTGAAGATCTCTGTTACAGTTCATAAGGTCTCCAGGGGCAACCAGAGAAGTTATTTTATTCTGTTTCACAGAGACCTGAGCTCAGAGGGAATCAGACCTCAAAGATTAATTTGATGGTTCAGACAGCCCAAAGGATGAGGCTGTAAGGCTGTCCTCATGTGAAGATACTACTTCGTCAATACAGAAAGATTAAAGAAACCCTGTGTATTTACTAATTCCAGCTACAAACATGAACTGCTACAGCATTTTATTCCCAAACATTTTGGATATAAATGCATTTGATGCTCCTCACAAACAAGCTAAAGCAGATAGGCAAAGAGCTAACACTGACCTAATGTCAGATTTACAATTATATTTTATTTTTTAAGCCCTCAGAAAACCAATTACCTAAACCCTAAGCTAGTCAAGAGAAAACTAATCTTCAAGTCTTCAGCCCACTGAGGCTTGTAAAGTATCTGACTAAAGGGGACAGATGATTGCCCTTGAATATGATCATGTACCTGCCATAGAACAGGCTCCTTCTGGCTTTGTCACTCCAGCCCTGGCAAAAGTCAACTGCCAAAGTCCACTGATAAAATCTCCACCCATCAACTGGAGCTGCTACTGGAGTATTATGGAAAAGCAGGAATACAGCAGTTATGCTGCAGTTTGCAGTTTCAAATGATTATATAAATGCTAAAAAACCATTTACATGATCAATATTATTCAACTTCATCTGAGGGCAGTTTCTCCAATTAAAGAAATTGTGGGGAGGGAGAAGCAACTTCCAGAAGGTCTCAAAATGATGCCAAGGCAATGCCTAAGGCAAGCTCTCATGCAGCTCACACATTGATAGGAAGAACCACATAGGTAAGAAAGGACTGCAACCTATTGCAGCTTTGACCTCGCCTCACGCTGCTGTCTCTCCTGAGATAAAGTGCTGGTCAACTACGACAAGAACTGGGATACCAGAGCTCACATTTTGATGACAAAAGAAGAGGAAGGTCTATTACACCTGCAATCCCAGCAGCTTGGATTATTTCCTCTTCCTCCACCTCAGTGATGGTGGCTTAATGGAAGAACTAAGCATCAGTGAGCAACACCAAGGTAGAGGCAGGCACCACACACTGAGCATCCCAAAGAAGCAGTCACCGTTTTTGAGTGTGCCACTTTAAAACTTATTAGGTGCCAGATCTCCAAACTGCACATCAACCTGTAAGAATCTATGGTCAGATGTCCACTAACATGATGAAAAATAGAGCTGAACAATTGCATCTCTTTCTGAAGCTGCATCATATATCCTGACTGTCCTCAGGCCTTATCCCCAGCTGTTGCTCTCCCCATCATTGGATAAAAGTTAAAATGTAGGATGAAATCCCATTGCAGGGATGGAATATGATACACTTTTTTCTATACTAGCTTTTTGTAAAGTACCGACGCTAAACTGCTTCAGACTGCCTGGGCTGTAACAGCTTCACAACAGTACTTACTCATTTGTGTTTACTATCTCATCTTAATAAATGTCACAGTCAATAAAAGTTTTATGCCACTTGCCTGTATCCTTTGGCTCACCTTTGGAGAATCTTGCCTATTCATCATCACTGCCATCATTAAGCCAGGAAGAAGCCTCTTTTGCTTATTTTTTTCATGATGGGTACTTCCATGCAGACACCACATTTACAATTTTTCTATGTTATTTTTTCTAATATATGCCTGCTGGTCTTAAGACAATTATTGTAAAGTTTGAGCAGACTAATATAACAGGATACTAAAAGAAGCCCTTGGCCAACTGTATTTAATGGAGCTATTCTCTCAACTCCCCAAGACGGATCTGTGCATGGCCATTTCTAGGGTCATGGGCTTGAAACCTGGGCCAAGTGACACCAGTGGGCATCTCCTGTCCCACCTTCCACCAGGAAGGAAGGCACAGCTTATACTTTTTTTTTTTAAACTGTTCCTCCTAAAAAGACACACAACATTTAAGTGACAGTTTATCAAGGTCCCCTGGCAAGCCGCATGACCCATGGATTTATTTCATAGAATCATAGAATCATAGAATCATAGAATGTTAGGGATTGGAAGGGACCTCGAAAGATCATCAAGTCCAATCCCCCTGCCAGAGCAGGAATGCCTAGACTATGCCACACAGGAACGTGTCCAGGCAGGTCTTGAATGTCTCCAGAGAAGGAGACTCCACAACCTCCCTGGGAAGCCTGTTCCAGGGCTCCGTCACCCTCACTGAGAAGAAGTTTCTTCTCGAGTTTAAGCGGAACCTCTTATGTTCCAGTTTCAGACCATTACCCCTTGTCCTATCAGTGGTTGTCACCGGGAAGAGCCTGGCTCCATCCTCGTGACACTCACCCTTGATATATTTGTAAACATTAATGAGGTCTCCCCTCAGCCTCCTCTTCTCCAAACTAAAGAGCCCCAGCTCCTTCAGTCTTTTCTCATAAGGGAGATACTCCACTCCCTTCATCATCCTAGTTGCCCTGTGCTGGACTCTCTCCAGCAGTTCCCTGTCTTTCTTGAACTGAGGGGCCCAGAACTGGACACAGTATTCCAGATGGGGTCTCACCAGGGCAGAGTAGAGGGGAAGGAGAACCTCTCTCGACCTACTAACCACACCCCTTCTAATACACCCCAGGATGCCATTGGCCTTCCTGGCCACAAGGGCACACTGCTGCCTCATGGTCATCCTGCTGTCCACCAAGACTCCCAGGTCCCTTTCCCCTACACTACTCTCTAATAAGTCATTCCCCAACTTATACTGGAACCTGGGGTTGTTCCTACCCAGATGCAAGACCCTACATTTACCCTTGTTATATTTCATTAAATTTTTCCCCGCCCAACCCTCCAGCCTGTCCAGGTCTCGCTGAATGGCAGCACAGCCTTCTGGTGTGTCAGCCACTCCTCCCAGCTTGGTGTCATCAGCAAACTTGCTGATAGTACTCTCTAGTCCCTCATCCAAGTCATCGATGAATATATTGAATAATATTGGTCCCAGTACCGACCCTTGAGGGGCTCCACTGGATACAGGTCTCCAGCCAGACTCCTCCCCATTGACCACAACTCTTTGGCTTCTTCCCCTTAGCCAGTTCACAGTCCAGCTCACTACCCGAGAGTCTAGACCACACTTCCTCAGTTTAGGAGCAAGGATGCTGTGGGAGACTGTGTCAAATGCTTTACTGAAGTCAAGGTAGACCACATCCACCGCTCTGCCATCATCTATCCACCTTGTTATATCCTCATAAAAGGCTATGAGGTTAGTCAAGCACGACTTCCCTTTGGTGAAGCCATGTTGACTGTCTCTAATGACCCTCTTATCCCTGATATGCCTTGAGATGGCACCAAGGATAAGTCGTTCCATCAGTTTCCCAGGGATGGAGGTGAGGCTGACCAGTCTATAGTTACCCAGGTCCTCCTTCTTGCCCTTTTTGAACAGCTTTGACAATTTTTCTACATTCTAGCAATCCTCAATCTTCCAGGGATTGCCGCAGGGCATGACATGTCTCCACACCTGCCACAGAGCAGCCAACATAAAAAAGAAAAATAAAATTGGCAAAATTGAATAGAAATAAAAGAGTTTAAGGAAGTGAGCGTGCTCTAGCCAAGCCACTGTGCATCTCTACGTGCATCCATTACAGTTACAAGGATATCTGATTCTCAAAATTGCTGACTCTACTCGCACAACCTAGTACAAATACATGAAGGCATAAAAAATTGGAAAATGTTCACATGACTATCCTGAAAGTGGTCTGTGGGTTTGAGAGTGATTCAGTCTGTGGCAGAAATAACTACAGCAATGTTAAGTAACTAGGAAATAACATGCGAAAATGCCATAGCTGGAAAGATAATTTCATAGATCATTCACTGCATTGTTTTGGGGGAGGAAAAAGACCCAAACAAACAAGACAAACAAAACAGTAGCGAAAAGTTACGGATGAGGTCGATACCTAAGGACAGGATAATATCACAGCTGATCTCTCTTGTACACAAGTGTTTGAGTTCCTGACTTTGTTAGGAATGTTGTTAGGTAAGATAAAGTTTAGAAAAGATCTGCAAGAGTAAAAGAAAAAGAATTCAAGATCCAACCTGAGCATTTAGAGATTTTTTTTAAAAGTGTTAGACTAAATATTTTGTCTTTGCTTTGGTAATGCAAGCAGTGATTAATCACCACTAAATAATGTTAGATAATTAAAACCAGATGATACTTCTGTTCTCTTTCAATAACATTATTTTCACTTTCTCATTTTTTTCTTTAAAGCAAATGTCTATCAGTCAGTTAATTATCATTCATTTTTCTAGGATCCGTTCAGCGCAGAAACACACTAACTCTTCAGGTGAAAGTAATTTATAGACTGCATTATCCTAGGTTACTTTCTATTATTTTGTCCTTGGCAGAGCACTGTTGCAATGACAGTCAACAACTTAAGGCAAGACACATTAGCAAGATTCATTTCCAGAGTTCTGATAGCAAAAAAACCTCACCACTCTATTAAACAAAAAAGAATGGCAACTATTACCAATTTTATTATTCTTCCACAAAGAACAGACACTACTGATAGCCAAATCCTCAGTTCAGTGAGCTGTTAATTACTCCAAAGAATAAATCCCAGATCCGTGAAACCTCTTATCCTCTACATTGTGTCCCTTCTAATGATGTTGCTGTGAAAAGAGCTCAATTTCGAGTAAGCCTGAGAGGACATCTCGGACATTTGAGAAGGAGCTTCTTTTGCCACGTAACCACGGAGAAGCATTTACAGAGGAAAGGGTTGCATCCCTTCCATAAAACTTAATGTTTGGGCATAAACTGGAAGAGCCTTTTACTCATTTAATGGGCGAGCCTGGGGATGAGTACACTTTGTTGAAAGCGCACGTGCGCATTATCCCACTGCTTACAGGGCTGCTGGGTGCAATGACCTGCAGACAGGATTTTGCTATAGCCAGTGCGATTTTCACACAGATCCCCTGAGTCTATTTTTACAACACATTAGAATTTGCTTCCTTACATACTCATTGGTGGAGATTAACATCGTAGTTCGATTAAGAGAGTAAGAGAGGAAGAAAGGCAGTTTTTTCAAATCAAATTGAGTTTTATGCTTCATTTTCATTACTTTTTAAAAGCACTTACAGTTAAATTATAAGGAAGAATGTAATGCAGAACTAGGACTTCTGGTCACATTAAAGCAATGCCTATATTAGTGCCTTTTTTTTTTTTTAGAAGACAGGTTTTTCTGGAAAACCCAGGATAATCTAGAGAGCTGGAGACATGACTTTTGCATCAAATTACTAATTCACTTCAAGTTTACATACCTCTATGCTTGCTTAAAAAGCAGAAAATACAGTTAATTTAACTTGGACTACAGCTTATCATATATAGCCTTCCCTTTCATATCTGATAAGGAGGTATAAGCTTTATGCCATGATGGTGAGCATGGTAGCTTAGTGCTTAACTTATTAAGAGGAATTATATATTTTCAGAGAGAAATTTACTTCCTCCCATTTTGGGTGGCTTTTAGTACTCTGGGAAGTTTTGGGTTTGTTGCACTGTGTTCAAAGTAACTTGAGCTTTGGCTGTGGGCAGAGGCTGGGTGTAATGCACAGTTTTTGACCTCTTTCACCTCAAATGCTTGGTATGGTTTTGTTGGAGGCTAGTCTTAGTACTATATCTACCACTACTTTATTCTTAAAGCTGTCTGTAATCCAATGTTTCTGTCCTTCTGCCACGCAAATTGTTAATGTACTTTATTTTATTCTCTTTTTAAAAAAAAAAAGACATATACGTATTCTGAGGAACAGTATTTGACCTGATTGCATACATAAGTATTTACTTATTTTCCACAAGGGCTGAAGTTAACAAAAAGAATGCTATTTTTAATTTCAGAGTTTAAATTTTTAAGTAATTGCATCCCTAGGCACCATACAATAAAATGCGATACAGAACTACAGACATGTTTGGTTCTAAAGTTGATTGCAACCAAACAGGGCCCTGACATTTGGTCTGGCGACACACTGTCAGACTGGCCTAAGAACAGCATGAGCCACACAACATCTGAAAACATTGACAGCTTCTCTTAAAGCTCCAGGCTGGGAAAACCCCTGATTTTTGTAAAATGTGCAACAGGAACACAGCATAGCAGCTGACAGCAGGGCATGCTCAGCAACAGAGAGCTTAGTCAGGTGCAAATCCATTAAAGAAACATGGGCATGTAAGAAAAACAAAGACACCCTTTTTCAGTGACCTTCTCAGCGTACAAAGTCCAGATATTTCACCAGCAGCTTTCCATCTACTTCCAGCAATACCTAGGGCTGGTAGTTTTCTTGCAGGGTTGCAGTCTGAGCACCATGGCAGGAAGCTCTCAGGCATTTGCTTTCCTGATTTAAGAAGCACTGATATTGAGCCTTGGTATTAATCTTTGACACGTCTGCCACTGTGAATGTCTCCTAGCAAATACTTTTGCTGTCACTAAGGCTGATAATTAAGATGATGGATTCAGCACTGCCCTTACACTGGACCAGGTGTAAGCGACCCAATGACACATTCAGGTATCATAGTGCATCACATGTCACATATGTACCTTAAATGTTCTCCAAAGGTGTTTTTGGTTTTGGTTTGTTTGGGGTTTGCTTTTTCTAAAAAAAAATAAAAATCACTTTTACTGCGCTTACTCGGTTTCCACACATCGCTGCAACTCTACCCTAGAGGACGCGAAGCTGTGTCCAGACTGCACGTGGTCATCTCCCCACCCATCCTCTATATCCAATCATGAAGGTGGCATCTGACTTTCACTGGCTTTTTCACTGACCTGTCTTTTTTCCTAAAACTCTCATCATCTTATGTCATTAACTTCCCTTCTCTTGGAACAGCTAGAAAATAACAGTTCTGATCCTGCACTTGCAACTCTCTCTGAACCTACTGACTTGAACGAGAGGTTTGCCACAGACTTCAAGAGGGCCAAGACCTCCCTGATTTTAAGCGAGGTCTCACTGCATCGACCATCATCACCTCACTGCTTCCTAACAGGGCCATCTCTGTAGGCTCTTGGCAAGATCAAATATTCTGCATGCTTGCAGAATAGGTTTGGAAACCCAGTTTACGAAGTTGCTGATTGAAAATGCTAATAACTCTAACAAATACAGTTTACACCAATTAAATTCAGCTCCTTTGTGCCACCTGACAAAATGAGCATCAAGCCATTTCTCTCTGATTCTTCACTTGGTATTCAGCTATTTTGTGTTAAATATTTGGTGGATAATTTTGCTTTCATTATCTCAAAGCGTAGAAATTTTCCAAGTCAGAAAGAAATGGCTCATGCCAGTCTTGAGGCAGGCTGAGCAGGTTTTTTAACAGACCAGGTGAGATTACATACTGTCAAAACTAAAGTTATGCGGTACCTACACTACAGATTAGCTGCCAGAGATTAATTCTCACAGCTCCACAGCAGGAGAGAGGTTCATACCAATAAAAATTTAGCTAACCATCCAATCATATAAGAAACCAGTTAATTTCAGCTTTCTGGTCTTTTTTTGCTCTGTGATTGTTTGAGTAGCATTTGCATACAAAGACAGATGCTTTAAAGACAGCAGAAGTGCAGGCTGCAAATGCACTTGATCAGTGAAGTAATCGAGAAATACCTGGAAAGCCAGGAATGTAAATGCTGTTTGCAAGTAACCTGCCAGGCAGGAAGTTAGCACGTACTACAGTGATTACTTCTACACTTGATAATGAAAAGGAACTTATCATTGCTGCAATTGTACATCCACACAAATATAGAACTGCACATGTTGCCAGACTGGGGGCAGTAATTAATCATAAATGCTTCCAAGATTGATAAACTGTATAGAGTACATCTGTGACACCATCCTGGCTGTGGAATTTCTAAGTACCCAGGCCACTCATTTCAAGGTCAGGCACTTAGAACCATGGAGAGAGATCAAGGCAAGTGAACTTGCACTGAATGCTGCCACAGAGCATTTCTGGCAGTAGCCCATCCTTGAAGAGGGCAATGCAACTGCTTTCTAAAAGGTCTTAAAAACCAAAAGCACTTTGTATCTCTGTGACCCTAAAATGAAGAGCATCTGTTCTGTGTGGCCAAGCATGTTCATCCTCTCAGCAGATGTTGATTCTGCCTGGGACAGAACAGGCAGAAACAGCTCTTGCTGGAGTCAGAGTAGCCTGCACAGAGGCACAGTGGCCCATGAAGAGAGACAGCAAAGGTCTCGTTACTCTTTGAGGAACCTCAAAGCAGATTTGGTTAGATGTTGTCAAAAAACAAAATCTCTGAGAAAAAAAAATGAGCTGCATTATTGCAGTACTGGGTAAAAACTTACCTGGAGAGTCTTATTTCTGACTTTGGTCTTGCTTTGAGTGTGTTAGTCTTCGCAGGGAGGAAAGCAAGCTTCTGCTGAAAATGCCAAGATGAGGAGGGAAAAACAATGTTTGGAGAGACGTATCAACAATTAACAGCTCTTCAGCAGTTCAGACAACATAGCAAGACATACTGAATGCTAGCTAAAGAAAGAAAACACTTGAACTCAAAGAGAGAGATATTTTAAAGAGGAAGGGTTACCAGTGGATTACTATCAAGAGATTTCATTTGCCTCTATCACTTTGAGGATTGGATCTCTTGGAGAGAAATCTGCTTTAATATAATATCTTGACATTCATTTACACAGCTGGGGAAATGTAATTTCTTTCACTAACTAAGGCTTTACGGCATGAACTTCTGCATGTACTTAAAAAGAAATCTCCATTCTCAGAGGATCAATGCCACACCCTTTGCTCTGTAATACTGGAAGGAAAAGTAAAGTAAGGAAATGAAAGGAAGCCTGAAAAAAACTACAGGGAAAAAAACCTGAAACATCACAATCTTGCAGCCATTTTATCCAAAGCTGCAGATTGATGAGAGCTCTCACTGAATGCATGAAGGAAATGGATCATGATGTCAGTGATACAGGGCATAAGCTTTCAAGGCCTTGGGAATGACTGTTTTTTTATAACTTAATGTATCATTAGACCAGCAGATGGAAGAACAGACTTCTGTGTGATGCATTAAACCAGCATGCTCAAAGTGACTATTTAAACGTGAAGCCACGGAGACAGATTTTTTGATCAGCTGGCTACCCTCTTTCTATTAAAGTTTTCATACAAGAAAAGCTGACATACAGTATTATAATATATGGTTTTCTTGAGACATTATAATGCTCCAGAATAGAACTGGAAACTATGAACAGCATTGTTGCTTGACCCATAGCTTGTTTAAAAGGATAGAGATGACTGAAACCTATCAGTATCTCTCTGAATGCATTGCTTTACTAGAACAGCCCAAGTCAGTTCTGCAGAAGCAGAAGTGCATTTGGTTCTGTGATTCAAAGAAAGCAACAAGTACTCATAACCCATTTGCTTATTCCCATCCTTGATAAATGTCTTCTCTGAACTCATGGTAGTAAAATCAAAAGATTATTTGTTTAGCACATCCCACAAAACTGCAAAGATCTAGTCAGCTAAATATAGTAAATTACTTGAGAAATCCCCATGGACAAGGGCTGCCTTCTGGGGGCTGCTTCTTCCACTAACTGAATTCCAAGCATTCATACAGTGCTTTAAACAGTTCAGTATTACAGCACATACTTATTTAACAAAACCAAGAGTCATGTATGCAGAAGACTTTTCTGACAATCCCAAGCAAACTCACAAGCACTGAGTTCGTACCTGTGTACCAGTACACAGCCATACTAACATTGCACTAAGCCCTCCTTCGCTTGTTTTCTTTAAATTTGCACCCCCTCAAAAATTATTTTCTCAAGATTATTATAGGGTCAAATAAAGAGTTTCTATTTATGTTGAAAACACACTGGTATCTACTCACAGTACAAAATTCAAACCCATCCTCTAGTACTTAGAAGATACTTCAGGTATGAGTCTTCTCCAGTCTTTTCACTTGAGCTTCAGGAATGTACCCAAATGGGAGGTCTTCACAATTCTGAGCAGATGAGGTAGTAACCAAATACCAGATCACAAAGGACACCTCAAAACTGAAAAAAGCATCTTGGGAAATTTAGTTTTCATTCAACATCTACAGGAAAATCGTTTCCTGTCCATACTGAATAACATGAAGGAGAACATGTACAACTCTATGAAGACTCTGAGCTAAAAAGATCAGCATGCCAAGTCTGCTTCCCTATCCGCTCTCCCAAATTTTAAGCATTTAAGAAACGTACTTCTCCAGTTATGCATATTGGATGAGCAAAGTCAGCGTAAGGGAGCCTTTAGTCTGACGACATGCAGACAATAATTAGATGATACAGAGGGTAGTCATATTTACACAGGTTTATACATCACTATTATTTCTTTGTCTGGTCTTCAGCTTTCAAATGATTCAGCTATCAGTAATTGTGATTTTTTAACTTTCACAGAATTTTGAGACAATTACCACGAAAACTTTGCAAGGAGATTTCAAAGCTTAGTCACGCTTATGGAAAAGGGTGCTTTCCACTCCCAGAAACAGGTTCCTCCTCTCTCTCAGATATTTTGGTAGACGATGTAAAATCCATTTTCTTTCATACAGTGATTTAAAAGAAAAAATACACATCCTGTGTACAAATCCTTTGCTCTCCGAACTACAGCCACATACTTCAATATCTGAAAAGCAATGTATGCAAAGCAAAACCAAGAAGCAGGCGTCACCTGGGAGTTATTTTCCTTCCTTTCCTCTAAACCCAAAATGACAATTCATGAGCTATAGCTGCCTGTGTACCTTTCGATGATAGCAGTCCAAAAACAAACATATGCTTCCCTGGTAACTTTTCTTTTTCTTTTTCTTTTTTTTTTAAAGCTTCTCCACAATGCTTTAGAAATTAAATATGTCTTAAAACTGTGTCAGGGGAGGTTTAGGTTGGATCTCAGGAAGCACTTCCTCATGGAGAGGGTGATCAGGCATTGGGATGCACTGCCCAGGGAAGTGGTGGAGTCACCGTCCCTGGAGGTGTTTAAGGAGAGGCTGGATGTGGCACTTAGTGCCCTGGTCTAGCCAGTGTGGCGGTGTTGGGACATAGGCTGGACTTGGTCTCAGAGGTCTTTTCCAGCCTCAGTAATTCTGTGATTCTGTGAAGATGTACCAGTTCCCTGCAATGAGTAACTGTGCACACAAACTCTATAGCATGAAAACTTACTCCCATAAAACTATTCAAATCGAAAGAAAACAATTCGTTGTGAATTCCACCAGTCTTCCAAATAACTCAGGATTTTGACACAATTTACTACTATGTCACTTTTTATATCACTTCTAGCTCACAGGTGTCTTAACGAACAGCTCAGTGGGTTTGGTTACAAGGTGACCCACAGACAACAGAATTTAAAAAACAAAGCAGTATGCTCTTCCAGCTGGGAGTACTTCTAATCTTCTTTTTTGATCCCCGGCTTTTATCAGAATAATAACAATCGTCACCATCGTCCCAGTATCTCTGGTATAAAACCCAAAAAATTTAACTACGAAAGGAAATAAAGAAAAATTAAAGGAAAAAAATATCCAAATCCGAAGACCTCACACACATGGTAAAGGGAGCAGAAGTTATCCGCAATCTTATTCTATTTCATTAAACACTTTAAAATTTTGTTATCCTTTTCCATCTTTACAGACTTCTCATCCTTTTAGTAGAGCCACAGTCATCTGAACACTTACAGCTGCCTTCCACAATAATCTTAAGGTCCTCACTTGTTCATGCAAAGCCCTATTTCTGTTAGTCCTTAACAGCTGAAACTATTAGATGTGTGTTGACCCCATTAAGAAAACTGCACAGCCAGAAAGAACGCTATAAAAAGACAAAAGACAAACATAGCATTCTCTGTCCTACAGAGAAAGTGCAGCTCTTACAGCACTGTCTATAGAGCTTCAATATTTTCCCTCCTACCGAGAAAGAGAAAAATGAAAAAAGAACCCCCCTTCACCAGTAGACGTTCTGTGTACTCCTGCCATACTCAATGTATTACAGTAGAGCTGTTCAAACAGAACAAGCCATGTTAACCACTCTGAACAGCAAATTAAAACCAGTCCTCCTTGCTTTCCCTCAGCCTCTTCACAATGTCTCTTCCCTCTCCATAGTTCCCCTTCACAGTCTCACAGCACAAATTTGGAGCCTGTTGTTACAGACTGCTGTGCACCCAGTGGCAGCAACCCAGGTGATCTATTGTGCTAAGGACCATGCCCATCACACACATGACTGCTTGACAGCTACAAAATTAAAATAAAGTTGCATAACATCTTTATTTAAAAAAAATAAAATAAAAATTTATAATACCCCAAAACCACTGCAAAACCTCTATTCTTTTAACTGAAGCCACAGAACATGCATGCCAGCAAATGGAGAGCCTCCTCTGCTGTACAGCACTTACCTGCTATACATGTTTGTCAGCATAACTCTTGGTACCAGAAAATTAATGAATGCATTAGGAGGTAATTTATGTCTCATTTTCTACTTTCCTTATAGCCTAGCCACTGAGCCAGCACACAAGACAGTATCTTACATGGAGCATGACTTACAGGCCCAGCTCAGAAGTGTATTTCTGAGCAACTGGATCAATCTTCTGCTCTCATGCCCTGTGACCGCATCCCAAAAGCACTGGAAATTCACATAGCTTCAGCTGTTAAATGTTAATATATACTTAAACACACAGGAGGTGCTGCATGGTGGTGGGAATAGTGGGAATTTAACCAGAAGAACTCACTTTGCCAGGTCATTTACCAATAAACACACAAGACAGTGAGTTGTTATTACTGATGGCCAAAGACTTTTTTTTATGAGAATAGGTTGTTAACCTTCATTTCATTTTTAATTTGTGATTTAGATAGCGATTTTTGCATGCCATAAGCTACCTTGAGAACTACAGTAGGTATAGCACTCTTAAATCACTTCCTACCCTGCAATGTTAAGCAGTGCAAAAGCTACGAACAGCAAGTAGCAAAGGTTTACTCTGAGGTGGCTATTTTTTAAAAAAAAAAAAAGCTTACATGAAAAGTTGCTCTGCATACTTATGAGAAGACTGTATTGTAAAAAAAGTTGTAATCTTCATCAGTGCTATTCTCTGCCTTTCACTTCACTGAAAGGAGAAAAAAATCCCTGATACAGGTAAAGAAAAAAATGTTCTTTTGAAGTGTACTAAGCAGGCACAGCATTATGTTCCCCAGTTTTGATAGGCCAGCACCTGGTAAATGTCAGAGCCTAATTCAAAGGGACAGGAAAACACAGTTGCTTCATTGAACACCCCTACCCAGCTGATGAGCAAAAATGAAGCAATGGAGTTTCATCTCGTGTGGAAAACTGAGCACTGACACATCTGAACTTTCTCCTACAGCGCACAGAAAGGGGAAGATACTCAAAAAACAACTCAAACCTCTACCAACAACACAATGCTCAGCGCTGGTGGGCACTGGGACTACTGAACAGGAAGTCTGGGACTAGTCAGTGACTTGGGGGTTCACGATGCTAAGTTCTTACATGCCTGGAAGGTCAGCTCACAAAGCAGCTGGAATTGTCTCTGCTGCCATTCCTACAGACAGCCTCCTCACTCTTCATTTAATGGTCAAAAAGTTCTTAAAAGAATTCCAAGTTTAATTTTTAACTTGTTGAACAACACAGAGTAAAGCATTTCTTTCTTCAAATCAAAAAGAGGTAAGTAATTTCCTCCTCGTCCTCCTCTTTCTCCTGGCTTTTTTTTTTTTTTTTCGGGGGGGGGGGGGGGGGGGAGTGGCTTCTCCCAGTTAATTCAGTGTCTTTCATGTTTTCCTTTTAGATACACATGATTTTTTTTTTCCTCTTTTGCAGGGTATCTTATCTCCCCCTCTTACCTTCAACCAGGTCTTCTCCCATCTCCCACACTTGCTACAGAAGAACTACAGAAGAACTACAAAGTTCTAAGACTGGGAGAGTTCAAACACATGTAAAGCTAAGACTCTTCACCACCACCTAGGAAAAGGCAAGAAACTACATTTGCAGTTCAAAATGTATCCATGGATTTTTTGCTGTAGAAGTCTATTTCCCAAAAGCTTCCAACTAGGAAAGAAAATTTACTTGGAAAAATTAAACCTCTGACATTATGACTATTGCAACAACGACCATTTCTTTCTTTTTCGCCCACCTTTTTCCACCACAAAAACTTCTGGCCTCCACAGGAGGCATCCCTCCAAATGATTAAAAACAACCAGAAAATTGCATCTTCTGCATCTTCTGCTGATCTTAGCTCAGCTTAATGGTAGTTCTACACTAGTCATGTTAGAGGAAGATGCAAGTAGCTGGAGGTGCAGGCAAGAGAATGAGTGCCCTCTTGCCAGGCTTGCTGCTGCCATACTTACTAACGCGCAAGTCCTGTGAATCTTCATTTTTTTCTCAGTTAGCTTTTCATAGAGATCTTTGGAAGGAATGAGCTGTGCTCAGAAAGGTGTAACTGCTAGGCCTCATCACACAAGAAAAGCAGTCTCCGCGAACAGAGGAAGCATTCTGACAAACCCTTCTAAGGAAAAGTTATCCTCCCCTCCTCTTTTTTTTGAAAGCTACATGGGAAAGAAGACTTCTAATACAACTGAAAGATTCTGTCCCTTATCACAGTAACAACAAATGCTAATGCTTCCAGGGAACACAGAGTTAAGGGAGGACTGAAGTTACCCAGACTTAGGGCTGACATGCAAGGCTGCCAGTATGGATTTCAGCCCACTAAAAAGACCCACAAATGACAAGAAAATGCGCACTCAGTCTCTCTTTTCACATTGAAAGATTCAGCTTTATCACCATGAAAGTATTTATCTCTGCTTTTAGAAATGTTAGACATCTGACTTCTCCGTTTCTGAATCAAGAAACCTCAGGAAACTAAAACAAATCAACCCTACATTGACTGTAACATTTTAAAGATGAAAAACAAAAAAGTAAGAGGTGAAGGATTTTAAACACTGAGTTTGGACTTTTTCAATTTAAATAGCATGTAATAAACAACAAAGGGCACAGATAGCTCTGTGAAAGGCACTCTTCCCTGTTCTTGCAGACGGAGGCTGACCAAATTCATATTCTAACTTATTAATTTTTCAATTACTCCCAGTGAGAATTGAAAAGAAACACCACACCTACACCCCAAATGTTTAATAAAACTATTTTCAGGCATAGAAGGTGAGGAGACAGAAGGTGCATCCTATTTTCTCCTTTAAGCACTGTCTCTGCACGTAGAAAAAATTCCAGTTTTTCCTGGTAGCGTGCACCAACATGTGCTGGTATCTCCTGCCAAGCTACTCCCCTTACCAAAAAAAAAAAATGCTGAATGAGTACAAGGACTTTATGTGAAATCAAGACTATTTTGATTTTTGTTGCACAGTTCTGATTTTTCAATACAGTGAGACATCATGCAAGTCAGCTTAAAAGTATTTTAACATATGATTTAAAGATAAATATGTATGTGTCTATGCATAGACACCACAGCTCCTGGTGGGACCCTTGGAAACTGAAAAGAAATCAGGCTACTTTCAATCTCTTGAAAACAGAGACAACCTTTCCAAAAGATGCATGTAAAAATCATCTATTCGTTCTGACAAAATTAATCCTTCAGGCCTGGTTTCACTCCACCTATAGTCTGGTCCTACAATGCAGGAATATCACGTTACTTCTGGATTTAAGATAAACTATTTTACCAGAAGTGTAAATAGATGATGCATTGAACACCATTAGTTTTTATTAGTTATTCTTTATCAAGGGTTAAAAATCATTGAACGAGGGGCAAACAAACAACAGAGAAAACCAGCATCAATTTACAATTTTAATACTGAGTAGTGGTTAAAAAGAAAATTAATTCACAATGCTTAAAGATGGAGTTTTTAATTATTCATATGCATATCACTACTTTCCTTATGAACAAATACTGGACTAGAGCCACGACTGATACTTCTCTGCATAACCCCTTGCGTGAACAGTAGGTATAACACACTTCCATTTAGCACTTGTCAAAGTGATTGCAAAGATATAGGCAGGCAGTGGATTAAGCATCATTCTTTTATTTAGAGCTACTTTTTTTTCAATTCCATGTATCAGTTCTTAGTATCTGAAAGAAGAAGCCAAAGAGTTGTGGTCAATGGGGCGGAGTCTGGTTGGAGGTCTGTATCCAGTGGAGCCCCTCAAGGGTCGGTACTGGGACCAGTATTATTCAATATATTCATCAATGACTTGGATGAGGGACTAGAGAGTACTATCAGCAAGTTTGCTGATGACACCAAGCTGGGAGGAGTGGCTGACACGCCAGAAGGCTGTGCTGCCATCCAGCGAGACCTGGACAGGCTGGAGGGTTGGGCGGGGAAAAATTTAATGAAATATAACAAGGTTAAGCGTAGAGTCTTGCATCTGGGTAGGAACAACCCCAGGTTCCAGTATAAGTTGGGGAATGACTTACTAGAGAGCAGCATAGGGGAAAGGGACCTGGGAGTCTTGGTGGACAGCAGGATGACCATGAGCCAGCACTGTGCCCTTGTGGCCAGGAAGGCCAATGGCATCCTGGGGTGTATTAGAAGCGGGGTGGTTAGTAGGTCAAGAGAGGTTCTCCTTCCCCTCTACTCTGCCCTGGTGAGACCCCATCTGGAATATTGTGTCCAGTTCTGGGCCCCTCAGCTCAAGAAAGACAGGGAACTGCTGGAGAGAGTCCAGCACAGGGCAACTAGGATGACTAAGGGAGTGGAGCACCTCCCTTATGAGGAAAGGCTGAAGGAGCTGGGGCTCTTTAGTATGGAGAAGAGGAGACTGAGGGGTGACCTCATTAATGTTTACAAATATATCAAGGGGGAGTGTCACGAGGATGGAGCCAGGCTCTTCTCGGTGACAACCACTGATAGGACAAGGGGTAATGGGCTGAAACTGGAACATAAGAGGTTCCGCTTAAACTCGAGAAGAAACTTCTTCTCAGTGAGGGTGACGGAACACTGGAACAGGCTGCCCAGAGAGGTTGTGGAGTCTCCTTCTCTGGAGACATTCAAGACCTGCCTGGACACGTTCCTGTGTAGCATAATCTAGGCATTCCTGCTCTGGCAGGGGGATTGGACTTGATGATCTTTCGAGGTCCCTTCCAATCCCTAACATTCTATGATTCTATGATTAGTATGTTTCCTCCCCTGCATTTAGATGAGACAACTTTTATAAACACAGTAAGATAAGCCACTGGTGCTAAATGCTCAAAAGTGAACATACAGATACTGTGAGTTGTTACTTAAACCCTGATAAAACCTGTTGCTGTGTTTCTTCAAGAAATATTTTTATTATTAAAAATAAAGCAAAGCTATTGCTATATGGTGCCTTAGATCCACATTCCCATCCTACTGATTTTTTGACAGCAGTAGGGTGATGGAGACATGGGGGGGGAACACAAGACTTTGCTTAAGGAATAAGTATTGTTTCTCCCCAAAATTACAAGTGACACTATCTTACCAAACACAAGAAAAATGAGGTTTTGAAAGCAGCCTGGTCAAAAAAAATATTCCAAAATCTCTCTTCCCTCATAAAGGGGGATCCAAAAGATCCAAAATCATAGAGTAGATTCAGGTTGAGATACTATCTAAGACATGGGTAGCACTATGGTTCAAGACTTCACTTTGGGCCTTTCCTGATTTTTATTGTTGTTGCTAATTTTAGCAAATATACTGATGAAACTCAGCCACTGCTGTGAATGTCAGTGAAGGATTGCTGGTTAAATATGGTAAATGTAGCTGTAAGAAAACAGGACAAATCAACACTGCATTAGCTGTGGTTTGGCTCGGCTTCACTTTGCTTGCTCCTTCTGGATGGAGTGCAGGGCTTGGGGAGCTGCCAGCAGCACTGATAAAGTGAACCAAACCATAAAACATAACACACCGCAAGAAAAAAAAAAGATATTTTGCCAAGAAAATGCTGTCAGCAACAGCACAGCATCCTCATGTAGACTTTTAAACACTCCTATATTATTGCATAACATTTTAAAAATCTTTAACATAATATTAACTTGTCTTTCTTAAACAACAAAATTTAACAGCTGATCGCCACTTCCATTATTGATTTCCTCCATATTCATTAGTGCTGTCTTATGTTCCTTGTTAAATACATTCCCCAAAGTGACAAATGTGCCTAGCAGAGAGCGGGGTTAACACACCAAGCTGACATAACTTTCCCTAGATTTTTTTGTGTACTAAAGACTGTTCAGAATTGATTTATAGCTTCTGCCAGTGGTATGTCATTCACACCATGTGAAATATGGAGAAGCCATGTACTTAACTTCCCATGAAAACACCATCAGTTCTAGAGAAATTGTTTACTCAGCATAAAAGAGGAGCACTGATTCCTCATCCAACACCTACAGCGTGAAATGGTTCTATTCCTGCTACTGAGCCAGAGCAGTCAATGCAAGTACGCATTTATTTTTACTCCTGCATCTGGTGCAAGGCTAATTACTCAACCTTGGCTCTTTATAGATCTAGATGTTAGGAAGAAGTTCTTTACTATGAGGGTGGTGAAACACTGGCACAAGATGCCCAGAGAGGTGGTGGAGGCCCCATCCCTGGAGACATTCAAGGTCAGGCTTGACAGGGCTCTGAGCAACCTGATGGGAGTTAAAGATGTCTCTGCTCAATGCAAGGGGTTGGACCAGATGACCTTTAAAGGCCTCTTCCAACCCAGCACATTCTATGATTCTACCACAAACTTCTAGTCTGAGCTCCGTTATCAGATGTCACCGAACACCATCACGTGCATGCTACAGCTTACTTACAATTCTAAAGCCTAGGATTCATAAGTGTTTTTCTTGTTCCTATAAATTACTCAGAATAACTCAAGACACCTTCCAAATAGTATTCTTACCTCCCTTTTGGTAATCAGTTGTATACTTCAACAAGTTGTGCTGAATGACCATTAGCCAAGCTGCATCAGAGCAGAGCGGTACCCGAAATACTTTCAGTCACACCTGCTAGAGCAGATGCTGCTCTCATACCCTCTGTACTGGAGTGTGCATGATGATGGCGACAAAAGACAAGAGGAAAGGCATATAAGGTTGAGATTTGGCAATCAGTTCACTGCTGAAAAAGTAATCTTTTATGAATTTATAACCAAAACACAGTAAGAAAATAATTGGTCTTGAAAACATGCCAAGTATTGCACCAATCTTTCCATTTGCTCACTGCAATGGAACAATTAATCTCATAGCATGTCCATCTGGAGTTGACCTTGCACATGTGCTGAGAGGAAATAACTAAACACACAAACCAAAAGCCTAACCTTCCCGCATAAGGATTCAGTGTAGGCTCATGATAGCCTTAGAGAAGAGAGTACTGTTGCTTCCTTACCTGCAACGTTTCTCCCTTACAAGCAAAAAGGCCCAAATGTCTAATTGTAGTGCTGGAGCCCACCAGCAGTTCAGGGCAGAGGTAGTGTATCAAGTAGCTGTTGAGGAACACGTCCCTCTTGACGAAAAAGCAGGTCTGCTGGGAAAGCTCTGCTTTATCTACAGGCTTCCTCCCTAGCTGACTCAATTCCTACTCCATGATGGTGTCACACGGTCTTATCTGTTGTCAGCGTGAACAGACCTACTCCACATGGCTAGAGTTTTACATATGTAATAGTGAATTTTCTATGGAGGGTAGCCTGGATCCATGAGCACACTAAGTGAAGTAAACACTGAGTTTACATTTCTACTCCACAGTCTGGAAAGGTCTACAGATCCATAACTGGATTTTATCAGAAGCAGAGAGCAATAAAAAACAATCTTTCCCCCAATGGATAATAAAATAAATTCTGCTTACTGCATCGTTTCTCATAGGATGAGGCACTTGCATATACTACAAAAAAAGTTTACTCATCAGCATCGAAATGTCGCCAGTCTGTTCTTAAAGAGAGTACGTATCACTCCAAGACACATATCAATACCTTTTGTAAGCATCGTGAGTTCTTAAAGAAGCAGACGGTTAGCATCAGCTACCTTGGATATTCATCAGCTCTTCCTTAATCCTCAGAGATGTTTTTGTCTCATTTCAGCTAAACAGTAGAGACAAACGATAAGCTCTTCAAAGTTGCATTTATTTATTCCCCTCACTGTAATTTAACAGCTTTTGTATACTGCTACAGATCCCTGCTTATGAGCGTCCAAGATGTTAAGACCATCATGCTGTCTCCCGTTATTTATCACATATGCAATTGAGTTTAGGGTTACTGCTGTGCTCATCTTAACACCCTCTTTGTCAGCATGAAAAATGCAGTGCGAAGGCTCTGCAGACAGGCTTTTCTTCTAGTGCTCGCCTAGCCAACACAAATTACTGGAGTTAGAAGTACAAGTTGCTGGTAGCAGCTGATGCTAGAGAAGCCCTGAGGGGTGTGGGTGAGGAGACCACCAAGTTTAGGAGAGAAGAGGAAGACAAGGGGAAGCAGTAGAGAAAGTAAAAGCAAGGCAGATATCGAGAGAAAAGGAAGACAAAGAAATGGCAATCAACCATCAGTAACTCATCAATTACAAAAGCCAAACCAGTATTCAGGGGGAAAAAAAAAAAAAAAAGCAAAGCCTTTTCTGAAAGGGAGAATACATTTGCAAGATTATGAAAATAAAATGAAGGCTGGCAAAGTTAAAAAAATCAAGAAGTACTATTCTGTCCTTGTTAATGACCTTTTCAAATTCTTTTCTGCAGTGAAGCTTTGATCATAATCATTTTATGGAGAAGACTGAAGCAACCTTGAAGCGGAATGAACCGTGCAACTGCTTCAGCATAGAAAAGTAAAATCCAAAGCTGAAGAAAAGACAAATCACTGCTCCCTTTGGCTATCATTAAGGAAAATCTAGTGATTGGTGATCACCAATGAAATGGAAACTAATCTGCCAACAGGTATGTCACACAGGATACCTGAAGTAATTCAGCATACTGGGTGTGAATTCAGAAGACAGCCTAGAGGAATCTTGTCCTTCAACCATCACAAACAGCACTGCTATTATCAGTTTGCTGAAATTACATGTAGCATGCAAACCCACCATGGCTTTCTAGCAAAGCACATCAGTTCTAAAATATTACTCAAATTGTCAATTTACAGCAGTCATTTTCATTTTAGAAATAATAAAACAGAGGCAGAAAGAAGTATTGCCTGGCTTTCTCCCGCTGGGCACACAGAATGAACAGCAGTGGCAGGAACGAGAAGCCCTGGCTGCCACGTTTCGCCTTTTAACTGCTAGGCTGAACTTAATCTCTCCAGAGGCTATGCTGCCACAGCAGCATCATTCAGTACAACTGATGTGTAAAAGTAAGCATACACCATAGCAGGGCTCCGTCAACTTACAAGGATGATTTGGCATCACTCTCACTCGCTGTACCTCAGAGCACCACGTTCCACACGTGTCCCGCACCGTGTTCCAAACAACCAAAAGTTAACACGAGATCCCATTAAGATCAGTTGTGAAACAAATGTTAGGCAGCTAAATCCAAAGCATCTCTGGACAGCACTTTGCTTTCCACCTGAAGTTTTACTGAGGGCAGTTCACTGCTGCTAAGCTTTAACTCCAGGCTTCCAGGCCAGCCTGTTTGTTCACGCTTCCTCAGACTACTTTTGGGATGAAAGCACATGTGTCTGACCTGAAGCCCTTTTCCACAAGAAAGTTTCCGTTTCAGAACTGAAAGAGGGTGGAGAAGTAAAAATACCCCTATTACACCCCGCATATTAGAAAAAAAAACCTGCAAAGGCTTTAGTTCTGGCAATTTCCTTCATCACAGAGAGAGAAAGAGTGAGGGAGAGGGCTGGATGTATTTATATGCAACAGGCTTGGGGAGAAATGCCCGCCTTTTGCTGTTTCCCACAACATTTCTAGAAAGCCATGACAATTTGTGTGTAAGATGAGAGAGTTTCAGAACTTAACTTTTCCTTAAAGAATAAGACGGTTTGTTCACAAGATGTCTTCCTATAGTAATTAACAGTTTTCTGAAAGACGTTCTGATCAAGATTTTCTATCCCACTTTAAAGTCTGCATTGTCCCTCATGCTAGACTCTCTGGTGGCTGCTCCAAAACGACACATGAAAAACGAAAGGGGAGGAGTTTCAGGTTTTGCCTAACAGACCATCTGGACCACACAACACCCAAAACTTCTCATTTAATGAGGTGAGACATATTGGTCTGTTTGTATTATAACGTGCTGCTACTGTGACAGTAAATCCAGCATAACTCTGGCCATACACTGGTCTTTAAAAAGGTGTAAGGACACTGCAGAAAAGGTTTGTTGCTGAAACTCTTACAGATTTTTCACATGCAGCTCCATTGCAAACTTCCCAGGTAAAAAGAGGACTTTCCTCTGCCTTATTTACACACCCCTAGAAATCTCTTGATGCTTGACGACACTGACTATGCTCTGATCAACACACAGCCCTAGAAGTTGTCCTGTACCCATGGTTCAAACTAAAGCTAAGGAATACTGCAAGTATTCTTCAGCATTACGCCTGCAACTGAGAAATACATTATATCGTAAGACCGGTATTTGTTCATAAGGATTCCCCTTCAAACTTTAATCTATTTAACTATCCTCAGGCTTTTGCAGTACAGTTACCAAACACAGGCTGCTGGGAAGTCAAGAGATCAGACCTGAAAGCTGTATTACTGTGCAGTATTATGCTTCTGTTAGTGTGTGTTGCTGCATAAGCATTTTGAATATTAAAGTACTAGCAAGCAGTTCAGAGAGAATTCAATCATCCCTCTTCCCGGTTAAATGAGACCCTGTCATTTTTGCTGCCCAAAACATTAGGCACGTGCGGCAAGGATACACACACATTAATATGAAGTCACTCTTCCCAAACCACATCCTCCTTTTCCTCAGTAACTTCAAACTTCTAGACGGTAACAGGCAACTACCACTTGCAGGAGTTCCTATCAGCCTTTGGCAGCTTTGGCATTCTTGGAAACATATGGAGTCAGAGTCTTAAAACGCCCAATGGGTTTGAAGTGGTTTGTTATCCGATAGCATGATGGGTAAGAGTGCACGTGCAGACCTTCAGCCTTGATTAGGTCTGAAGCTGCACTTTTGCTCTGGCTTTCCAGAGCATGGCAGCATGTGATAACAAGGACACCATGTGCAAAATTACAGCAAAACTCCCATGGAATGCCACAGCTACTTAGTCTGTATTGATAGTAGGATTATGGTCAAAGAAGATTTGCTGCTTGTTTGTTAATGGCTGTGCTAATACGTGAAGTCCTTTCCAGACAGCAAAGATAGGTAAACTGGTTGGCCTAAAGTATTTGCAATCCAAATACAAAAAAACAGAGTGTAAACCAGAGGAGAAGAAAGTTATTTAGGTAAAAGGTGCTCACATCTAGATAATTCACCTTTTATAGTGCCACAGAAGTTATTTACAAGGTAGAGCTGCTGCTTAATTAAAATGGATTAGCAGTTCTAATTACATATAGCTAATGTTGAAAACTACTGAAAAAATGGTCAAGGATAACTCTTCCAAATGGGATCACAGAAAGGCTGAGGCTGGATGGGACCTGTGTAAGGTGCCCTGCTCCAGCAGAAATATATAAATTATTTCCAATTACCCTTCATGTGTCATTAGTGGTCAGCAAGTTTCCTTGCAGGCATTGTGGCAGACACTTATCTTTCAGAAGGATCTGGAGAAGAAGAGACACGGACCTTCTCAGGAGAAAGTCACAAACAGCTTCCCACATACGGGAGCACGAATGAAAGCACAGACAGGAGTACATGATACCCAGTCAAATCACGCAACGAGGCAGGCCTAAACAGCCAAAATATATGGAATTGGCTATACCATACTACAAAAGACACATATCAAGGAGGTAAAGTTACTTTGAAGAGGATTTTAATTTGGTTCTGTGGACGCATCCAAAGAAAAGGTGACAAATCCATGTCAAGGATTGCTGTGGCCATCAGGAAGCATAAGGTTAGAGCAATACACAGGACTACTATCCTGCCTGTAGGATAGGGTCAGAAAGAAAACAAACAGCCATAGATAACACAGAAGAACAATTAAAGCCACTGTTCTCGGTATGCAGTATAACTGAGCAGGAGATTATGGGTCTCGTTATGAGTCTGACACACTAAACTGAGAACAAGGAGAAGCAAGACCAATATTCACAAACAAAAGAAAATCGATCTGATCTTTTGTGCTCAAATTTTTGGAGATCCTTTTTCAGAAAGCTTCAGAGGGATAGGCTAATGAGGAAATAACAGAGGGATGAACGCTTAGGAGAGAAAGACAGGTTTAATTGTTATTCAGTAGTGACAACTACAAGGGTCATCTAAAATAAGATGGTGGAGAGCAAGGGATGGGACTGCGAAGGTCTCAAAACAGACTGTGTCTGCAGAGCAGGGGAGAACTGGTTGTCCCCTGTGTTCTGCAGTACTAGTCTCTGCACATGTCTCTGGCAAGACACACACTACGCATAGGCCAATCAGGTTGGCCAGTCACCCCTGGAGCATCTCCGGGAGCTCACTGCAAAGTTTTCTTTCGAAGGACACCAGGTCTGTCCCTGAACGCTGACAAGTATACAGAACCAAGGGAAAAGTAAGATGATAGTCTGTTAAAGGAGAAGACACGGGATGTCCAGAGAGGACCCAAGAGGCTCATATCAATAGGAGAAGGAAGATATACATCATTCAATGAAGCAGGAAGAACCAAAGTGTAAAGGTTAAATGCCTAGAAAAGGCATTTGAAACCATCATTTTAAATTGAGTGATTTCCATTAGGCTTTGGTGACACCAGTGTCAGCAAATCAAGTTTGTGGACTCCTTCCACGTGATCTAATCAAACTTTTATCTCTTGGGTTAGTATATTCTCAACGGAAAAACCATACAAGGCTTCGACTTCTAAGTTTTCCTCTATCTGCGAAAGGAGAGGCTATTCAGTGATTTTTAACTAGTTTTCTTGCTTTGCCGTCTTCATTTACTGTGGCACAAATCTTTCAGCATGAAGTGCCTCTGGTTAATGACAGCAAATCTGTTTTAGGACTGGGAACAATGCAAAATGCTTTAGGAGGTCAAACCAACCAAACTAGTAAGGCAAAATTTCCCACTGAAAAACAGGGAAAAATGAAGTCACTGATGTAGCTTAAAGAGATCACTAATGCAGCACAAGCCACTGATCCAGTCACTCTTTCATTGCAGCCTCTGTGGTGGTTTAGGATGGCTGCTCGGGCCAGCAATGAAGAATCACATGGCCATTTGCTCCCATTCCCCTCACGGGAAATGTGGAGCAAGAAAATTCAACAAAAAGGCTCAAGCATTGAGAGTAGGACAGTGAGTGTTCATTCACCACTTGTGGCCATGGGCAAGAAAAACAGCAGACTTGAGGAAAAAACCATACATTTAATTTACCATCAACAGTTTACTAGTTCAGAGTATGATAAGTGAGCGAAAATAAATGCAACACAATCTTAAATACACTTCCCACATATACCCCTCCCTTCTTCACGGCTATCTGCTCCCCCCCACATTGGTACAAGCAGGGCAGAGGATGGCCAATGAGGTCCATCAAGTCACTACTCATTGTCCAGGGCAGCCTTCCTTCTTGCAAAAAAGGGCTCCTCACAGTCTTCTGCTGATGCCACGTGATGTCCATCTCATGGGAGGCAAGCCTCTTCTTCCACATGAGTTCATTCCATCAGTGTGAGACTGACCTCAGAGACATGGGTCACTTCGGGCATGTCCTCTGCTCCTGTGCGGTCTCTTTCTCGCCTGACATGGGGTCCTCCATGTGCTGCCGCATCCTGGATATTTCACTGTCATCAGTTTCCTCAGTTTGGGGGTTTGCATTCTGCCACCACCTCAGCACGGGAACCGAGGAAAAATCTCTGCTCCAGCGCTCTTTCACCTTCCCACTTGGTCCTTACCGACCACATGGTTTGCTTTCCTCTCATCTCCCCCTCCTCCAGACAAACAACTCCTCAACACAAAAGACAGGACAAAAAGACAGAGATAAAGAGATTGAGGCTGGCCTAGCAGGTTTCCCCTCTTAAGTACATTGATCACAGAGCTGCTGATCTGCCTGGCCCTTTACCTGCAGCTTGGGGACGCTCTGAAGGAGCCATCTCCCACAACCCTTCCCCACTACCAAAAACCCTGCCAGATTCAAACTCATGAGAGTATCACATTAGGTACAAGAGTTAAGGCTCCATTTTTTGCCTTTTGAGCAAATTTGCGATAGAGAAATAAAAAAAATAGTTTAAATAGTCAGTTACTCAAAATCACTGCATCATTTGTAAATAGTGTGAATGCAGTACTCACAACAGGGAGAACTTAGTTATTCCTCATTACGAAATGCATAATTATACTATGTAGGACAGCATTCAGATTAACTCATTTATTTAACTGCTCGTCATCCATTAACTCACTTCGCAGAACAGAAACAGGTTTTAGCTTGTGTTTACTGGTAGCACTTAGAGCAAAGAAGATCAAATCTTTTTTTTGGTGCCGTGTTCCCAGGGTGATTCACAGATGCTGCCAAGGCCAGCAAGATCCTAGATGGTGCTGGATCGCAGGATGGGACTCAAAAACTCCTCACGTGCTTGCAGTTCCCTGCTAATGACTTTCACATATGCATTCAAGGAAGAATTATGACCCTTCTACCTTACCCATATTAAATGATCATTAATACCGCTTTCTGTCCCATCAGGAAAAACATGTCAGATCATCATCCAGGGAGAGCAACAGAAGAAAAAAAAAAAAAGAAATGATGCAAAGGCAATCAGTCGCCATCTCCCGTAGGCACATGGATGCCCAGCAAATGGCCACCTTGGAGGACAACCGGTCAGCCTCACCTCCATCCCTGGGAAAGTGATAGAACGACTTATCCTTGGTGCCATCTCAAGGCATATCAAGGATAAGAGGGTCATTAGAGACAGTCAACATGGCTTCACCAAGGGGAAGTCGTGCTTGACTAACCTCATAGCCTTTTATGAGGATATAACAAGGTGGATAGATGATGGCAGAGCGGTGGATGTGGTCTACCTTGACTTCAGTAAAGCATTTGACACAGTCTCCCACAGCATCCTTGCTGCTAAACTGAGGAAGTGTGGTCTAGACTCTCGGGTAGTGAGCTGGACTGTGAACTGGCTAAGGGGAAGAAGCCAAAGAGTTGTGGTCAATGGGGCGGAGTCTGGTTGGAGGTCTGTATCCAGTGGAGCCCCTCAAGGGTCGGTACTGGGACCAGTATTATTCAATATATTCATCAATGACTTGGATGAGGGACTAGAGAGTACTATCAGCAAGTTTGCTGATGACACCAAGCTGGGAGGAGTGGCTGACACACCAGAAGGCTGTGCTGCCATCCAGCGAGACCTGGACAGGCTGGAGAGTTGGGCGGGGAAAAATTTAATGAAATATAACAAGGTTAAGTGTAGAGTCTTGCATCTGGGTAGGAACAACCCCAGGTTCCAGTATAAGTTGGGGAATGACTTACTAGAGAGCAGCATAGGGGAACGGGACCTGGGAGTCTTGGTGGACAGCAGGATGACCATGAGCCAGCAGTGTGCCCTTGTGGCCAGGAAGGCCAATGGCATCCTGGGGTGTATTAGAAGCGGGGTGGTTAGTAGGTCGAGAGAGGTTCTCCTTCCCCTCTACTCTGCCCTGGTGAGACCCCATCTGGAATACTGTGTCCAGTTCTGGGCCCCTCAGTTCAAGAAAGACAGGGAACTGCTGGAGAGAGTCCAGCACAGGGCAACTAGGATGACTAAGGGAGTGGAGCATCTCCCTGATGAGGAAAGACTGAGGGAGCTGGGGCTCTTTAGTTTGGAGAAGAGGAGACTGAGGGGAGACCTTATTAATCTTCACAAACATATAAAGGGTGAGTGTCACGAGGATGGAGCCAGGCTCTTCTCGGTGGCAACCAATGATAGGACAAGCGGTAATGGGCTGAAACTGGAACATAAGAGGTTCCGCTTAAACTCAAGAAGAAACTTCTTCTCAGTGAGGGTGACGGAACACTGGAACAGGCTGCCCAGAGATGCTGTGGAGTCTCCTTCTCTGGAGATATTCAAGACCCGCCTGGACACGTTCCTATGTAGCATTATCTAGGCGTTCCTGCTCTGGCAGGTGGATTGGACTTGATCTTTCGAGGTCCCTTCCAATCCCTGACATTCTGTGATTCTGTGATCATTTATATCCCTAAAGTTTCAGTGATGCAAAAGCACATTATAAGAGTAACATACCAATATCTCAGAAGAAGATTTCGCTAAAGTGGAGAAAATATAAAATGCAGGTTTCAGATTTTAAACCTGAGCTTTAAGCAATGTAAAAATTGAACAGGGAGATTACCTCAGTAACATGAGATGGGAAACGTCACAGCTTTTAGAAGCCAAGCCAATGCATCTTGCTGTTTTTGCTGTTGTCCATTTTATCTATCTGTAAGACTGTGCGTGCTGAATGTCTCAGTTTAGGAAGAACTTTCGGAACAGCTTTAGGAAGAACTTCTTCTTTTTTTTTTTTTTTTTTTTTCCCCTTATTTTTCCCCATTTTCTCCAGACAGCTCAGTTCCATAGTGAGAAAAAGTAAGAGTTGTGTACATTTGTCCACTGCTGACCAACTACAGCAGAAACTTCATCTGGTCCTCTCTGATTTTAAGTCTTCTTATCTCTCCCTCTATTTGTGAAATAGCTGAGACGTAGCATTCCTATCTAAGAATACATTCAGAAGGGTTAGTTAATGCATGGAAGTCAAGATAGTATTGAAATGTGTAGACTTATCATCTGAAATAATTCTGTGCCCCTGTTAGGAATAGTTTTTAATTTAATGTACTCAGTATGAAAAATATGGAATATGACCAAGGGAGAAATCACTTACATCTAATTGGGTAACACCTATGTAGCTACTTCTAATTAAAATCCCAGGTTGCCTGCTATACTGTTTTACTTAGCTGCCCTTATCCGTTAGTTTTCTATTGCCCACCCCCAAATATATGGCTTGTGTTTAAGTTGAACGTCATGACTATAAATAATTTGTCACTGTTTTGTTTGCTCACTGTGTAATGAGAGAATCCCGTGACTATTCAGCTTTTATTCTTTCAGATGTATGAATCTTCTAAATTGAAATCCTTGCTAAAAATACTTCTATATTTAATTTCCCTAATGGATTACAAACTGACCTGCAAGCCAGAAAAGGTAGAGGCAAGAGACGCATACTTTTACAGATCCAAGTGAATCCTCAACCTTCTACAGGAGAATCCTCAAACTTCTGTAGGAGAGGGACAAAGACCCAACTGGGTTTATCTTTGATGATATTAGAAGAATTTTGGAGCAGAACAGAAGGCTTTTTTGCGTCTCGTCTGCTTACAGGAGTACATTTCCTGGTGCCAGACTGAGACCTGGCTTTGGTTACTGATAGGAGCTGTCCCCTCATGCTAGATTAAGCAGTTGAGTACATGCCCAAGAAGCCCGGGGTTATTTGGATAAGTAGATAGAGTGATGCAGTGATGACTGAATTTGAATCTGTTACGAGAGCAAGTATTCATTCATTCTCTGGAAGTCCTGAGCAGAAATAACTTAAGCTTATAAATACAGGGTACTCCATGCAGATGGCTGCTGTGGTAATGTGCAGAAACTTCTAGGCTCGCATTTTCGCATTCAGTTCTCAGGATTAAACACTTTTAACTTTAGGCAATGGGATTCAAATCAGTTTCTCACAGCCTTTTGAAAGGAACGTTCAGGGGGACATTTTCATTGGGGATCCTCCTGAGGCATGTGAGCCTTAAGTTAAGTTTCAGATCCATAAACTTTGTCAGTTCTATAGTCGTGACCCAGAATTCCCTCCGTGCCCAAGCAATAGGTTTGTTTTAGGACTGGTAGAGGAAGTTTGAGGTCCGGCAGAAACCAGTGTTGTGTAAGATGCTGGTACAGGTCACTGAGCAGCAGTGAGATTTTGCTGCCTGTCTGCAGTAATCAGGCTTCTCTCAGAGAAAATAGGAAGCAGGTCGGTAGTGCTCTGCTTGCGAAGCTCGTGTATGGACTGCCGTTGCATCACACCACTGCCTGCTCAGTGCAGAACTGCGACGGAGATGACTTTCTTTGTCGCAGCCCATAAGGTGCTATGTTTTGGGCTTGTCTTGTCAAGTCTTTTGTTCTTTTCCCACCACCAGTGAGTAGGTTGTAGGGTTGGTGGCGAAGGGGCACCTATGCTGGCAAAAGAGATTTTCCATTGGGTGTAGTGTCACGCCCAGCAATAAAACCTGGGGTAGCAGGGGATGGAGTGGGGCTGTTCACAGAATCACAGAATCACAGAATGTCAGGGATTGGAAGGGACCTCGAAAGATCATCAAGTCCAATCCCCCTGCCAGAGCAGGAATGCCTAGATTATGCTACACAGGAACGTGTCCAGGCAGGTCTTGAAAGTCTCCAGGGAAGGAGACTCCACAACCTCTCTGGGCAGCCTGTTCCAGTGTTCCGTCACCCTCACTGAGAAGAAGTTTCTTCTTGAGTTTAAGCGGAACCTCTTATGTTCCAGTTTCAGCCCATTACCGCTTGTCCTATCATTGGTTGCCACCGAGAAGAGCCTGGCTCCATTCTCGTGACACTCACCCTTTATATGTTCAATTATCACTTCTTATTTCCATTGTTTACGGTTCTTAAAAAACATATAATGAGTGATCTTTGACATTATGGAAAGTCTTACAAAATGGGAAAGGAAAATAACCCTTTTGTGACAAAGTTTTTCAACAGCAGGAAAAAAAAATCTTAGAAAAAGACAATTTCTGCAATTTATTATTCAAGTTTTTACAACAGCTTACACAGAAACCAATTACTTTTAATTTCCATTTAATTTAATGGAATGCCTCCACAAGAGCTCTTAATACAATGCTAGGACTCAAGTAAGTACAAAGTAAAGTTGATAAGAACTCTGCTAATACTATCCTCACAGAGACAGCAGAATTGCAATTTTCATCTGTTTTTGATAAAAAATATTATGGGCACAGTGTTCAAAACTGTCTGAAAACTGCTCCTTGAGGTTACATTAGCCATGGCCGCATGAAAGAAAACTTCTCTGCACAGTCACTGAAAGTACAGACAGCAAAAATTCAATCCAAACTGGCAGAAGTACGAAGAAAAGGAGCCATTACAATCCTGGAAAGCAAAACGAAAAGATTAAAAACTAATTTTAATTAATCACTAGGATTAAAAACTTCATTAAATGCTAATACTTTTTATAAGAGATATTTGAAGAACAGTAGTTTAGAAATCTGCCTCTCCTCCTTTTAAATACCTGGTTGCATGCAAATTAGCCTTCTGAAGACTTCCTGATGTTACATTGATTACTTCTCTGACAAAGCCTACTCAAAATTTGGTGGGTATTGCTAGCTTTGATCTGCAGACCCTAAGCGAGCTGAGAAAGGAAGGAGTACTTCGCTATGAATGAGCAACAGCACTGAACCTCAGATGTCACTGCTGCCATTGCAGCACATTCCCAAACCCCCACTCCCCCAAACCTAAACAAGACGAAAGCAGCTCGCAATACCCCTGTTCAAATATATTTCAGAAACTCTCCGGCCACTTCCATCTTTGGGGATCACAAAAGGGCTTTTGGAACACGCCACACACACACAGAAAAATGCACACCGAGCTCTAGGTCCAGCAGAGTAGACCTACTTGTGTCCCTTCAGTTACCTGTGTGTGACCATCACAGATTCCTTGTAATTGCAACTGCTTTGGCTATGCATTTTCTGTAAGTCCCTGATGTTTCCCAGCTATGCAGTTCACAAAGTTAAGAACACTTTGCCCTCAAGCTTTACAGGGCCATCTTCACATATATAGAAAGACAGACAGGTACATAGAAGCTAGAGTCATATTCAGGAAAACATTTTTTTCTTACCAGCATGCCAATATCTGTCTTTTCTAATGAAATTCATTAGGAAACAGTGTTTTAAAACTGTTTACATGATGTATTTAATGATTGGAAATTCTGACTGGAAGCCTATACAAATTAAACCGAGGTCTAACACCCTTTAGTTAAACTGGTTCTGATGTGACAGCTGGATTTAAAATAAATCATGGTAAGCAAGAAGTCTTCCTTGCACAGAATGTAAAGTATGTGCAGTTGAGACAGTCTGGTCTCATGTTCAGTCTTCCCAGAATTGCAGCTTTAATGAAGAGGAGGGCATTCCTTAAACTCCTCTGACAGACATGGTAACACATACAATCATTTTTGGCAGCACACTCAAGAACCTGGGAAGAAGTGAAAAGTCTTCACTTGTCAAGATCTGGAGAAATGCATTTGCTATTCTGTCACAAAAAAACGATTTCAGTCTGCTAGATTTTGTGGGGAAAAAAGAGCAAAAACATACATTTGCATGCGTTAAAGAACAAAGTTCCCAGAAGAATAATTTCCATTTGCAAAAAATAGTTTTAGTTTGTTAAAATGAATGAAGACATCATTAAAATGCTTACAGATACCTTTACGCTGATAGCTTCAATGTTCAGGCCTGAATACGATTTTACAAAAAAAAATAAAAAATAGCATTATAAATGAGCCAAAAGACTTACAGGTACTCATGTGCATTACATGGATTACATGATATCAGGAACCGATTTGTTCACAACCTCAGTTTATGGAAATACTGACTCTAAAGACTGATAAACTGTAAACACTTTTGCCACCACTTCTTTCGAGTATGCCTTGTTTCCTTTGTCAGTCTATACTGGTTACCTTTTTTTTTTTGCTAGAATCTCTTTTATACATTCTTTCTGTTTATGTTGGGATATCACGATGTCACACACTGTGTTTCACCAGCAGGAGTAGGTCTGATATTCTTAACGATTATCCATGGTATATGGAAATTATCACTGAGTGACAAATAGAAAACTGTTTGTTCAGGAAAGAAAGCATACTAGTAATCAGCACTTCTCAGAACAAAACTGCAAAAAGCACGTTATTAGATGGGAATTAATTCAAACATCCATATATCAAATAACATTTACACAACTGTGTCCTTTTTTAAACAAAAAACAGCTTATGAGAATCTGGCTGGCAGCATCAAACCAACAATAGCAGAGTGAAATGAGAAGGGCAACAACAGAACAACTTTCGTGCATTGAGGCAGAGCTGTCTTTTGCCCCATCCCTTTACGTTTCATTAGACCAGGTAGATATGACAAAACACAATAGCAGGATTAGCAGGGTTTCATGCTCTCCAAAGGGTAAATGCCCTACGCCTTGCAAATGTAGGCTAGTCTTCATGGGGACGTGCATAGCTGCTTGTCACATCGGTGCTGCTGGAGCCTGAAAAAGCTCCAGTATGGGGTCAGTGTGGGGCACCACAGCAGGGATGATGCCGAAGGACGGTATCCTTACACAAGCTTTCGCAGGCAAAGAGGAACCCTGATCTGTCTAACACTCCCAGCCAAGCCAGAACTGTATGACTGGTTTTTGGCAGGTGGGAGAATATGAGGCAATGACTCTAATGCAGCCTGGAGTAGATAAAAACCCATTTTGTCTGTACCTGCAAAAAAAATCCTTCAGTGTACCCTGAGGACTCATTAGACGGGTCTGGGTTGCATGCTAGCACAGCTATACAGCTTCTGAAATAGAACTGGCTCCTCCCTGCAGCTCTGAGCCCAGTGAGAGTGAATAGACACTTGCCTGTACCCTAGGATGTACCCATACCCACCTCTTTTACAGGCACACTGTACTTAAGAGAATACCTTTATCAAGTTCAAATAAACACTATTTCCACTCCTATTTAGATAAAAATCTAACTGGCATGAATACTAATTCAGGAGCTCACGCACATACTGCAGTTGCTTCCAGCCTAAACCCAACCTTAAGCTTGTTCAGCTTCATTAAATACCTGCTGCTTGTAGAGCCGAGCAACTTGTACACAGGACCTACAAAGCTGTCACCTCACTTTTGCTTTCTGTATCTAACTGTAAACAGCAAGGCTCATTAAGCTTCAGCAGCCAGGTTGTTAGTTGCCTTATCCATGAATATCATATGGATGATATTATTAGGTATTACTTTGCACTGAGCAGTATAAAGTTTCAAGCAGATTTTCTATTTGTCAGGGTGTGCCAACTCAACCCTAAATAACATCACTGCTAGAGCAAAAAAAAAAAAAAATAGGAAGGTGCAGCTAGCAGCTAATGCACCATGGTACCAGGAGACAGGTATTTGCTAGCTGACGTTCAACAAACCACATGGGCCTGAGTTCCTTCATTTAAGCCAAATTACTGCAGTTAGGACTACATTCCTTCCCCTTCTCTGTTTAATGCTGGTACTGATTCTTGTTCCCTCTCTTTCACTGGTAACTTACGGCAATCCATCTCCGGGTGCTGAATTATACCCAAATTACTTCCACTAGAAAATAAACAAGTGGTTTCCTGCTAGCGTACCTCTCTGAGCCAACTCACCACTGAGCCAGCTGAGCATCAACTGTGGCTCATTCCTCCAGACTAGCTCTTTTGGGAAGGCTCCTTCCAACTTACAGACGCCAACTTGCTTCTTGTAAGCAATGGTGTGAGCCCTCTGGCCCCTGCAAAGGCTCAAGAAGAGCAGGTTTTTTTCACCTCCACTGAGCACCTGGCAGATTGAAAGGAGGGTCTCCTTCAAAGCAGCTATGGTGGAGGTGTCCTGGAGCAGGAAGATGTTTGAAGGCTCCCTTGGCTCACAAGGAGGGAAGGCATATTCAGATCACAGAGCTCAAGTTTGGCATAACCCACCCTGCTCAAATTCCCACAAGGCTTCAGAACCGGCTCCATCACAGCAAGACAAGGGAGATTGTGGGGAACAGATCAAGGGACAGCCCTAGTCTGCTCTCATGGTCTGTCTTCCACCAGATTCTCCATCGGCTTATATCATGTGTATGTTTCCCTACAATAGGGGAAGATGCTCCTCATGCAGGCAGCTCACAAAGCTCGTTCCCGACCTCCAGAAGCCCACCCCTGTTCTGAGGTAGAAAGGACATCAGTCAGTTCACGATGCTTAGCCAAACTGTTTCATTCCCATTTCATACGTGACAAGTACAAACTTCCAGGGCATTGAAAAAGCTGTCTGCATGATTCAGCGGTCCCAAGCACAACATTCTCTGTGTTTACCATTTCCTCACACAATAAAAGGTTTTGTTTTTGCTCTTCATATAAAACACACTGCTGAGAAGGGTACGCTGTTCGAAACTAATTGTAAATAAGGGAAAACATAGGAAAACACACATGGAATATGGAAGTTTATCTCCTTTACCGATCTCCCTGACATAATCAAAGAGATATCACCACGATTACTACAGTAGTGCACACTGATGTCCAAGCATGGGGACCTACTGCACCAGGCACTGCACAAGCACAGAAGGGTGACTGAAGTCCTTGTCATGAATTGTTTAGTGTGCACACACCAACACCGAGCAGAGAAAAGCAAAACACAAAAGCAGAATGATGATGTTGGCAAACATACAGCTTCTACCACCTACGGTTTAGAAGGGGAAGGCTAGCAAAGAAAAAAAAAGCGTGAGGTAAATACCGACAGAATGGAAAAACAGAGAAGCGCAAGAATCACAGAATCATTTAGGCTGGAAAAGACCTTTAAGATCATCGAGTCTAATTGTTAACCTAGTGATACTGGGTGCATCACTAAATCATGTCCCTAAATACCACATCTACATGCCTTTTAAATACCTCCAGGGATGGTGACTCCACCACTTCCTTAGACAGCCTGTTCCAAGGCTTGACAACGCTTTTCATGGAGAAATTTTCCTAATATCCAATATAAACCTCCCCTAGAGCAACCTGAGGCCATTTCCTCTTGCTCTATCACTTGTTACTGGGGAAAGGAGAAAAATCCTGTTGGTGTCCTTTCAGGTAGCTGCAGAGAGTGATAAGGTTTCCCCTCAGTTTGCTTTTCTCCAGGCTAAACAACTCGAGTTCCCTCAGCTGCTCCTCATAAGACTTGTTCTATGGGCCCTTCACCAGCTTTGTTGCCTTCTCTGGACATGCTCCAGCACCTCAATGTCTTTCTTGGAGTGAGAGGCCCAGAACTGAACACAGGACTTGAGGTGTGACCTCACCAGTGCTGAGTACAGGGGTACAATCACCTCCCTGCTCCTGCTGGCCACACTATTCCTGATACAGGCCAGGATGCCATTGGCCATCTTGGCCACCTGAGCACACTGCTGGCTCATGTTCAGCCACCATCGACCAACAACTCCAGGTTCTTTTCCACAGGGCAGCTTTCCAGCTACTCATCCCCAAACCTGAGCTCAAGGCAGAAAACAAGATGAAGACAAGGAAGTGTGGAAGGATACTAAAGTGCCAAGATTAGGAATGCAGACACAGTCCAGGTCAGAAACAGATATGCCTGATGGATTTAATGTGCAGTTTTGTTACAATTAATTGTTGCGTGAGCGTTACCATTCAAAACTCCATCTAAAAATGCTGTTCTTCAGATTTTACAATGGGAATGAACAAGGCCTGGTAAAAATATTTTGAATGAGTAAGTCTCCTGTAAAAAAAGGGACATTTTCAACACAAGACCCACCCACAGGATACCTTATACTGGGAAAAATTTGGTGAGTCATTTTCTCTTGGGTTTTAATCTGAATCTAAGCATTTAGCTTCTGGAAGCCATCAATCTGTGACTACCTCTGAGATCCCAGTGTCCCTTGGGAGAGGCAACCCTGCTCATGAGCTCTGCTGGAAGCAGACATCAAGGGTACTCAGGAGACTTAGAAGCATCCCATTAGGCTGAGACAGATTCATGCTCGGATTAGTGTTCGCCTCAAAAAGTTTGGAAACTAACCATTTCAGCATAGAAACAAAATGTTCTGATACTTCCAAGGAGTAAGTTTTCTAATTTCGCACTAAAGACTTCCATTTCAGGATGGAAGCAAGTACCAAGATACCAGAATTTTTAACATAAACTAGAATCCCCATTCTGAGAGTTTACCCAAGAGAGCTGTGGCAGTCATGCCAGTCTCGAGGAAGAAACAGCTCGTCCCTCTCTCCCTTCCTCCTCCTTCCCCCTCAAAACCACAACAATTTAAGACTGTCATCAGGTCAGTGAGAATTTTATGATAAATGACTGCCCTTGGCCACCATGGGCCATTCAGATGAATTAAGACAAAGGGACTTCTGGTGACCTAAAAACCAGGCATGTGTTTAAGAGCTTTGCTGGCATTGTTGCTGCAGTGAAAAAAAAAGAAGTTGGAGAGGCATCAATGTGGAATGGAAAATATCATCAGTATCTCCAAGACACAAAATACAATTTGAATTAATAATTAATTCTGGTCTACAGTGCCTTGCATGAAACTTAACTGAGAACAAAGTGAAAGATAGTAGCTCTTTCTCCCTTCCTGTTATTTTATATTCATGTGAGAACAGGTTCAGTAATCAGAAGAGAAAGAGATGTAAGACACTGTGCTGTAGGAGGGGGTGTATCACAGCAATGGAACTGAGGAATAACTACAGCACAGCACCAAGTGGTCTGACACTGCGAGGATGACATATGGGTAAGGCAAGAATTCCTTGATAAGCGTTCTACTTTGTATTATCACTTTGGTGGTTCTCAGTACTTCGATTTTGTGACAAGCCTTCCTGCACAGTGTCATTAATATTTTTTCCTCCCTTTCAGACTCTGGCTCTAAGCAGCAGCAGCAGCATTTCTTCCTGTCATCTTCCAAAAGGAAAGGAAGACAACACCTCAGCAGTGGAAATCTGCTGCACCTGTCTTTATAAGGCTCTCACACACTTTTCCTCTATCTATTTTAAATGGCTCTTCAGGGCTTGCTCTAGCTAGCTGGAGTAATCTTTAAGGTAACATGTCATTCAATCAACGACAGTCTGAGGATGAATCCAATCAGAAGGTTGGCAAAAACAACGCCTCTAAAACATGTATCAAGGGACCTGAAGAAAAAACTAATGGAAAAGAATAAGCTACGCAGATGCTACCTGTGTTTTCAAACATAGATGAAGTTTTTAATACTATGCACATCTCTGAAAGAACTTGTATATACTACAGAGAAGAAACAAGTAACAGTCTATAAGAATTCTTGAAGGTGTTGGAAGAGGGAGAGCGGGCATGTGTTGATTTTCCCTTTAGATAAGCCACGTTTCAGCAGCAACATGCCAGATTTCCTCTCCTCCCTGCTGTCCTTGTTGTTTTCCCCTTCTCTCCTGCTTTTCCTTCTGATGTTCTTCAATGCAGCTCTGCAGCTGTGAAGATACACATTACAACTAGCATTACAGGAGGCAGCTGAGGAACCAGAAACACTATAGGGATGTTAACAGAGAAGATAAATCAGCATGCATGAAGGCCGCACTAAAGGAACAGCCAGTATTTGAGCTTGCCCACCTCTACCTAGTGCTGCAGCCAGAAGTTTGGTGAAGTAGGACCAGCTTTTTTCTCTCCATGAAGTTCTGCCTCATCCCTTGCCACACAGGGCCCCAGCTGTTAGAAAGCAAATTAGAAAACATCTCCCTGCTTTCCCCCTTATCTTCCATGATTTCTCCTCCTGTCTCTCACACAAGTAAGGGCTGCCTCCCACAACAGTGTGACACTAGGCTGCCATATTTGTTTGGCAGGACTCTGTTACCTCTTAGCTGTTGCTACTTCTTTGATCTTCAACCCCATATGAAACATTTGAAGCTAATCCAACTCCAGCCCTATCAAAGAAGCATGCAAAATAAATAGTGTTGCTCCCTACTCTCCAGCCACTGCAGACAGACTAGTTTCTGGCAGGGTCCTGAAGGTCAGTACCTATAGTATCTGCAGCTAATCAGCAGTGAAAGGAAGAACTTTAGAAGAAAATTTGCAGCTGCAACACAGAGTATGCTATCACACCTGCATTAATTCACTGTGCTATCTCTGGAGGAGCTCTCTCAGGCACAGTAATACCCATTGCCCTAGGCCATTTCAACATACTCCAAAAGTCTTAAGTATTTGCTCACATGGAGGTGATGTTACATCACCCTGTCTGCTTTGATGAATGCTCTAATGCAAGGTTCATTCAAAGGAGAAAAATAGTGGGAACCATCTTAACAAGCTGTATCTAACAGGAAGACACAATGGCAATCAGCACACCATGGGATAGCAGACAGAGCCCACCTTCTCAACCTTACAAAGAGCTGAGAAATCCAGACAGGACTCAAAGCATTTTCTCCTCTTTCTGTATCAAGCCACAGTAGGGTAGGGCAGAAAGCCCCATCTGAATCTGACTGTCGCATGACAGACAAATTCAGAAAAACAGAAGAAACCAGCAGAAGCCAGGGTACCACTTTTGCACCGCAGCTCAGAGGCAATAAAGAACTTTCCAGCTGCAAGTCCTAAGTCACACTGAGAAACCTCTGACAGTGTTTCACCTTCACGCAAAGAGAAGAAGGTAGCTCTGCCAGTACATATGTTAGAAGAATTGTAATTATCCTAATGTGTTTTAATAAGCACTGTATGCAAAACTGTATTTTAATAGGCCAAAATAGCTCTCATCCTACTTACAGACATTTGAAGCAGTAGATATTACTCACCCATTTTGAGCTCAAGCCTGTGAGGTACTATTTTGAGCTCAAGCCTGTGAGGTACTATAGCAGTTTGAAACATGCTTAAACTCCTGATGTGGACAGAACCTGTCTTTAACTGCAAGTGAAGACCACAAAGAAATTATGGGCTTGATACAGAATTTACTTGTGAAATCCTGTAACCTATAAGAAAGAGACCAGAACAGTTGATAGACAAGGTCTCCTTCTGGCTGGGAAATTTGGCAACCAGCTAATCCGTATGTTCTCACATATGTCTATTACCCAAGTAAGCCTGTATCTACCACACACAAGTACTCTTATCATCTGGAATTTTCAAAACAGAAATCATATATCCTGAGATACTGACACAACAGTCACTAACACCAAAAGACAAGGTGCAAGTTGGTTGCTTCATCAGTCTAACAGACTAAGCCATTAGCAATTAATTATAGGCCATTGTTGATTAGAAACCCAAAGAATACACATCCCAGACTATTTATAACTGGGCAATACACTTAGATAAAGCAAGCCATAAGTCAGCTAGTTGTCATCTGCTGCCACCTTCCACCTTACTTGCCTCCCTTTACAGACCAAGGGGATGGTACAAGGCTTACCTACAGCAATGCTCTGCTCAGGATCACCACCAGGCAGTTTCATCATCACACGAAGCCTACAGACATGAGACATCATCAATCAAGAGTTTTTCTGTTTATTTCAGTGGGCACTGATCACGCTGCAAATATCCTTGCCAAACCCACACATTTCTGATAGATAAATATCCTCTGCTTTCACTGGTTTTGTGACTTTGACATGGCCAGATTACTCCGCGCAGTTGCAGCTGAGACATTATTTGGCATAATGGCCGCATGCACCATCAGCAGCCCTTGTCAAAAGATGAGTGCAACATTAAGGGTTAACATTAAGTTTTAAAATTTGTTGCTATTGAAAGTTAAACTCCTCTGACATATGCAGGCATTAATACTGAGCAGTTTCATAATCCCCTGTATCTGCAAAGAACCATACGATCCCTGGTTATTAAGAAGAAGAAAAAAAGAAAAAAAAAATGTGAAAGGATACAAAACTCCAAGGCTGAATTTCAGAACTGGCTAGGGTTTGTCACAACAGAAAGAAACTCTGCTTCCTGTCTTTTCTTGTTTCTTTTTCTTTTTCCCCCCGAAAGACCTGAAAGTAATTCTGGCTGAAAGAATCTTCAGCTGGATCACTTTAGCCTGGACATTTCTACTGTTTTTTGATTTTTTTTTATGACAGAGTTACAACTAAACCTCAGCTATACTGCTAAGAATGGGGGAAAAAAAAAAAAAAAAGAAGTAATTCATTTCGGTGTAGATAATAGACTCCTCCCATAGCCAAGCATTTTTATCTCTGTATTTCCAATTATACTCACTTCATTTACCCAGTCCCTCAAACATCCTTCCAAAACAAAAACTAAACCAGCCAAACAACAACTAAAAAAGCCAGGACCAGCAGAAGTCACCAACACCAGAGTGACCCACGCGCTGTGCCCTCAGTTCGGCTGGCACCATAGGACTTCTCTGACATCCATGCATCCACCCATGCATCCACCCATGCATCCATCCATGCATCCATCCATGCATCCATCTATGTATCCATCCACCCAGCCAGCCAGCCAGCCAGCCAGCCACTCGCGGGCAGACACTCCCGCACAGACCTCCTCCTCCTCCTCCTTCTCCTGGCGTGGACGGAACGCGTTCCCTGGTACGGTCGCGGTGTATTCCCACGGACGAGGCGAAGTCCAGGGACACAGCCCGGCGCTCAGTAAGCGGCGGCCCAACGGGACACCGCGACGCGCCTCCGCGGCAAAACACGACAGCTCCGCGGGGGCAGAAACACGGGCGCGGACCCCCCGGCGGACCGGGCCTCCCCGTCCTCGGTCCTCCTGCCCCGTTCCCCGCCTCACCTAGACGGCGCTACGGGCAGCCTCGACGCCGCTTCGGGGCCCGGAGGTCGGTCGGTCGGTCGGTCTGTCAGAAGGCTCCAGCGCGGCACCGCCGCCGCTCGCAACTCATTGACCCCCGCGGGGCGGTGGCGGCGCGGTCCCGCCTCCCCTCTTCCCCCCCACCCCCAAGCCCGGGGACAGCGGCGGGGACCACCCGGCTGCTGGGCGCCGTTGAGCGATTCGTCGGTTTCTTGTCACGAAGAAGACTGAGGGGCAAAAATTAATAATAAAAACAAACCCTCAAAATATGTGGTTTTCAGTCGCCGGAGAACAAGCTTTCCCGAAGACTGTGAGGCGTGTGTTGATGTCGGTGTAAACGTCCGAGTCTCTGAAACTCCGTTGAAGCCATCCCTAAATTCATACAAGCCCAGCTTGTATGTACAAGCCCAGCTTCATACAAGATAGCAAGGAAACCTGAAGGCTAATATATTTGTTTTCTTAATCGTAGCTCTCCATTCTGTGGCGTTTCTCAAGCAACCTTACTTGCCTTGTTCAAAAATAAATTAATGTTGCAGGGATGAGAGTGTCTTATTTGCCTGTGTTTTTATTATTTTTTTTTGTTCTCTTGATGCAACTATGCATTAAAACACCGAGATATACCTAAATGTTGCATTGCATGGGGGTTTTGCCTGCAGTTTGTTTTCCTATCAGCGGAGTGAAAAAATACCAAACACGTCTGTGCATTCTTCCCTGGTGATACAGGTGCTCTTCCGGGTGGAAAAATAAGCTGTGAACAGGTGCTACCTGTGTATTAAATCACAAGGAGAGGGCCCAGGAGTCGCTCAGTAAACCTTGGCAGAGGACAGGTAAGTTTAACAGAAATGTAGACATTCACTGGAGTGGGAGTATTAATGCAGTCGCTTGGAACCCAGCTTTGCAAGCAGAGCTGCAGTGATTGCCCTTGCCACCATGGAGGCCTTGTAGCAGTGGATGCCTTGCCTCTTAAAGCTTAAATATGCATTTAGACTTACAAACACATCAGATCTATGCATATAAATGTGGGGTTTTTTCTTTAAGCATCTGAGGTTTGCAGGGATGCCTTTCAAACGCTTGTTTTCACCTAAACAGACTGTTTTGTGAGAAATAAAATTAATAAGCCCAATTACTAGTGGATTGGTGTCCTTTATTCCGTAAACTTCCGTCCACTGCAGCAGCATCGCTCCTTGGCATATTTGCTGTGATGTGCCTTCTGCTGTTTGCTTGGAAGGAGCCAGCTGGCCAAAATGCATGGCAGCTTCATTCAGTGTACTTTTCCTCCCCTGGGTAACATGGATGGAGAGATTTCTGTTACCTTCCTGGGAGCAGATCTTCAGAAAACTTGTAGGAATCATAGAATGGTTTGGGTTGGAAGGGAGCTTAAAGATCATCTACTTCCAACTCCCCTGCAATAGGCAGGGACACCTTCTACCAGACCATATTGCTCAAAGCCTCATCCAGCCTGGCCTTAAGCACTTCCAGGGAGGAGACTTCTACAACTTCTCTAGGCAACATACTACGGTACCTGGAAAAAAAAAAAAAAAATCCCAACAACCCAGCTGGATCACTTTGCTGAACTGCTCGCTGGGTTAAATGTTCCTCAGGAGTTCGACAGGAAGGGGAGAAGGGAAGGAAAAGAATTATGTGGTCCAGGCGTCCTTTCTGTAGGAAACAGGCTAAAAATATATGCCCTATAGTAAGGCTCTGAATTAAAGCTAACAGTTTTGTATGCCCTGATCACCATAGTATCTAGGGGCATTCCAGTATCGCATGTCATATATTGTTCTTTCATCTTCTCCCCAGAAGAAGTGGGTGTGGCTGTGTTTCATTGCAGTAAGGTTTGTGTGTGTGTGATTGGAGGGATTTATTTTATACTCTGTGCATAGAGTTTCGACCAACCATATATACTCCAGAAGGCAACATCAAGGAAAAAAATGTGCAAGATCTGGAGTGCCCTCAGTCCTTGCTGTTCATTCCAGAGACAAGCCAGACACCTGAGAGTATTTGTCCCCCCCGAGGAACTCATTTTTACCCTTTGGATATCCTGGGCATGTGTTGTGTATCCCCTGAAGAAAAAGACTAAGAAGTAGAATTTGATATGAAATGCTACAAATGGTGAGGGTAGAAGCCAATGGGTGGTTTTGTTGTTCTTACTTTGCTTTTTACCAAGGCAGCAACAAATCAGTGTTTAGTTGGAGTTCCCTAACTGCTGAAACTTTCAAGTGTATCTCACAGCCCTGTAAGGACTCAGTTTCAGATATCCAAGGTCCAGCAGCTTCAAAAGAATGAGATGGAGTCTTCTAGCCACTGGAACATGATAGAAAACAGACATGATATTGGTACAATATAGAGCAAAGCTGACTGGAAAGTGATGCTCAGTGACGTCATTGGGAAAAAAAAAGAAGGCGCTATGATCTTGCAAACACTTGCACATGTGGCTTTGTTTACTTCCATGTGTTGCTGCACTTGTAGTTAATCCAGATGGCCATGTGATTAAAGATGAATGCACACACAAGATTGAAGTAGTTTAATACTTTCAGAATTGGCTAAGCCTAGATGTGGATTTTTTTGTTATTTTGGGGAGTTATATGCTAATAAGAGAGAGAAAAAATACGATGCAAATGAGAACCATACTTTATGAAAAGAGTTTTCTGTAAAGGAGACAGAAGGGAATCTGAGATTATGTGTCACTGGCCAGTTTGGACGGGAAGGCTAGGAGTGCTATGCTTAAAGAAATGAGACATTCCCTTCTATGTACTGTGTGTAATTTAAAGGCACAAATAATGAGTCAGAGAAATAGAACATATAAGCAATTGAGCCTGGTGGGTATTTGCTATTTATAGCTACTGGAAGAACATAGGACATTGTGTATGTGCTTTTTAATTGGTCAGAAATAGGAAATAAGTTCATCATGTATTTAAACTCTTTCTACATTACAGTAGTACATTATGGAGCTTTTCACTCCTGCCAGTGTTCTCTGTCAGAAGAGTAAATTGCCAGTTTTCACAAAGTTGCAAATGCCTCCATAAATACATATTCAGCAGGGGCATATGCCTTCTCATTTTAAGGTTATACTTTAACACATTTGATTAAGGAGATGCATGTGCTGGGAGCCTGCTGTATTTATTATATTCAAAAAGGGGAAAAAACCCAACTTGACTTTACGTCCTTTTTTGGTTTTGGAAAATGAAGGTGTCAGACTTGCTAGTCATGGTAAGTCACACAAACGCTTCCCACGTCAAAGGAAATGGAAAGTAGTTAACTATCTGAGGTCAAACTCTGGTCCCATTGAGGTCAATGAATTATTTTGCCCATGCGATCACAAATTCACATAGAATCATAGAATCATAGATGTCTGTTTTTAGGAATGATAATGGCAGGGAAATGGAGGATGACACTGAATCAGTTCTCTGTCTGATCTACTACTTAAAGTGTGGACTCTCAGTATTCACATGTGAAGACAGTCACTGACTGCCTTTTTATGCCCCAAAGCAGAGCTGCTGGCTGCAGAAAGGAAGGTGGCCTCCTTGAGTTTTTACTTCAGTATTTTGTATTCCTCAGAGGAGGTAACAGAGAAGGAAATAACATCTTCACCAACCTTGAAGCAACCTAATTTTACAATCAGAAACTTGTAGTAGCAGCTACGGTCCAAAATGAACTGTCAGCCTCTTGCTCCCCACTTTGTTCTGCACTGGTTTTATCCGAAAACGGTTAAAGCGCAGCTCCTTCTTTGAGGTGTGCCAACAACACCCCATAGTGACATCTTCCCACCTCCTGTCTTTGTGTCCAAACTGATGAGAACACAGCTTCCGCTCCCTTAGGACAGTAGAACAGTAACATCTACTCAGACACTGCTGGGAGATTTTGGCAGTATATCCCAAGTTTTGGCTTTGGAAGGATGGGTTCATATTTGGGGAGGAGGGGCTGGCAGTGTTCTCTCCAAACCACGGAACATTCATCCTGGAGTCCCACCCTGTTGCTTGCACATGGGTCTACCATGGGTCTCACCTGAATTTGCTACTTGTGTTGAAAAGGGGTTTGAGGCATGGACACTGCAGGGTTGTGTTTGACTGTACACCAGAGGGAGAGCTGGAAGAGACACTCACTCCTTTTCTGTAACTTGTAGGCAACTAGTACCCACAAGTCAGAATTAATGGAAAACCTCCATCTCACTGATAAAGGCTATACCAGAGACAAAAGCTATTATAAAAATCCTGTTATCGTGCACCTTATGAAATGAAAGTGGGAAAAAAATCTTGCACTAGCTACAGAAGAAAACCTCCACAGTCTGAATGAATACGGAACAAGGGATTCATCATTTTCTATATGATTAGGAAGCTTTCTTTTACCTTTAGTACTTTTTTTTTTCCCAAAACAGACCTTATTAAAAATAAAACAAAGGCAAATTGCTCTCTGATGGCTCTTCCAGCCTCTGTCAGTGATGTATATAGTGAAATGGTGCAAGTCCACATGACCTCTGTCCTCCCTCTTTGAGGTAATAATGCTGTATTTTAGAAAAGCACTTGAACTAGGGTTGACAAGTGCTGTACGCCAGTTCTCTTATTACAAAACCTCAGCAAAGAAAGACCTGCGCCCTCTGAAACCATCTCAGATTATAGAATGAAAGCAAATGCCACTTGCTGATATGGAGGTAATTCAGACCTATTACTTAACAGTAACTTCGAAGTTTGACTGTAGCATTACGAACTGCAGAAAATATAAAAGTTTTTGTATCTAGGGTCCTTTTCTTCTGTCAATGGTGATGAAAAGCACTGTTGATAGGGATAAGCCATACTACAACACACAATTCAAGAAGCATCTTGCTATTTCAAGTTTTGCCTTAATTTTTTAGAGTCAGGACGAGTATCTTCCTTTAGAGGAAACATTTGGCTATAAATTTGGTTTTGAATCGGTTACAGAATTGCTGATGAAAAGCCTTAAACAGGTTTAAGGAGATACTTAAACTTCTCCTGTTTCCTTAGTTCTTGCAAATCTAGTAAATCCATCCTGTCTGATGCCACTCTCTTTCTCCAGACCACTCGAGGAGGTTGAAGTGCTATGAAGTGGAAGTTTCCAGTCCTATAAATCGCAGCGTATAATAAGCTAGATGATGGGGTTGAACTTACCTGAAGCTCTCTGCTATAAAAAGAGCACAACTCTCCTCCTGGGAACTCTCAGATACTTTCAGACCCCTTCCTGAGTGGGCTCAAGTTGCTGAACTGGAAGAAGGTTTTGACTTCTCACCCACCACAGCCCAGAAATTTTTCTTAGAGAACACATTAGAATGGGGTTGCAAATGATCTGTCGAATGCTAAAGACATTGTGCCAGATCAGCTAGTTTCTTATTAAACCACACTCCATAAGCCAAGGTACTTAGTGAGTCATAGTGAGTTTTGTTCCTCTGTTCTACCTGCCTGCTGTTTCTGGATTTTCTCCACATGAAGACATGTCTGTCAAGTGTCCCTGTCCAAATTCCTAGTGATGAGAAAAGACTGAATACCACAATGGTAGAAAGAACAGAAATGCAGCAGGTAGGGAATACTTTCTGTGTTAAAGAATCTATTAAGTAGATCAAAAATACCAACAACTTTCTCCAGTGCTCATTGCAGGCTATTCAACTTAAAACCGCTGACTTTCCTTTATTTTTCTCTTCCTCCTTAAAAAGTATTTAAGCATTGCCTGTCTACCTCACATCCCTACGCTGCCATAACTAAAACTGCAGTAGCCCTTGATAAAATGGTACTCCACGGTAAATGGATTTGCATCTGTGTTGCAGCCAGAATTGAAGTGGGATTCCTTTCTGTCAGAAAATACAGTGATTGGACTCACCACAAACTCTAGTCCACGTAACCAAATACTGTTCCCATAATATCAGAGAAACATGTTTTCTCTTTTCACTGGATTTGTAATGATGGAGAACTATGTCATGATGTCGTGGGTTGACCCTGGCTGGCCGCCAGGTACCCACACAGCTGCTCACTCACTCCCCCTTCACTGCTGAACAGGGGAGAAAATATTTCCAAGGGTTCCAGGTTTTTGAGATAAGGACAGGGAGATCACTTTCATTTACCGTCCCCGGCAAAACAGACTCAATTTTGGGGAAATTAGGTACATTTATTAGAAGAACTAATCAGAGAGGAGTAGTGAGAAGTGAGAAAGAGCAAACAGATCTTAAACAGAGCACCTTCCCCCCATCCCTCCCTTCTTCCCGGGCTTAACATCAATCCGTTTCTCCACCTCCTCCCCCCGAGTGGCGCAGGGGGACAGGGAATGGGGGTTAAGGTCAGTTCATCCGACGTTGGTTTCTCCGCTTCTTCACTCCGGGGGAGGACTCTTCACTCTTCCCGAGGGCCATTGTGGGGTCCCTCTCACGGGAGACAAGCTTCACGCTCTCTTCTCCGACGTGAGTCATCCCACGAAGGGCAATTCATCACAAACTGCCCGAAGTGAGACACCTCACGAGGGGCAGCCCACCCCTCGTGAGTCTGAGGCGCAGTCCTTCGGGGGAAACTGCTCCAGCGTGAGCCACCCGCAGCATCCCAAAAGTCCCACTGGCCAACCTGCTCCAGCGTGGGCATTCCTCTCTTCCACAGGCTACAGGTTCCGGCAGTGCCTTGCTCTGATGCGGGCTTCCCACGGGCTACAGCCCCCTTTCAGGCATCCACCCACACGGCGTGGAGTCCTTGGTGGACATCTACGCGGTGATCCTCACGGTGGACATCTGCACCTCGCCCATGGGCTGCAGGGGGACAACCCGCTTCACCATGGTCTTCACCACAGACCCGGGGGACTCCTTCTGCTCCGGCGCCTGGAGCTCATCCTCCCCCCCTCCTTCTTCACTGACCTTGGTGTCTGCACAGACTCTCACTCCTCCATCTCTGTGCCAGCTGTTATGGCACAGTTCTTTTTCCTGTTCTTAAATATGTTTTTCACAGAGGTGTTCCTCTGCTATCACCTTACTGATAGGCTCAGCCTTGGCCAGCGGCGGGTCCCTCTTTGGAGCTAGCTGGCATTGGCTCTATCAATCTTGGGGAGCTTCTAGCAGCTTCTTACAGAAGCCACCCTGCAGCTCCCCCCGCATCGCCGAAATCTGGCCAGGCCAAACCAAAACACATGAGCACCCCAGGCAGGGCAAAAGACCAGATATTAGCATGGATTTTTTAAGAATATAACTGGAGTCTAAGGCAGAAGTCCTGTATCTTAGGCCAGGAGACTTTTAAAGACACTCTTAGGGTTTCTTACTTTAATTTCATACTCTGAAACTAGTAGCATTCAGAGAGACACATTTGGATTTAATACAAGCCATTTTAATTACAGCTTTGGTTCTTTCGGCTCAATTATAGTTCACTCAATTTTTACTTTTTCTTGTGATTGGGACTAAATCAAGTACTAAGGACCTGAAAGCTTGTTGTAGTAGATAAATACATTTAAGTGCAGCATATATTCATCCCATTAGAAGACAAATAAACTATTCGGTGTTCGTGTGTAACAGCTGTATCAAATTGTGATGGTTTTTCTACAGATATGACTCTGCTTCAGTGAGTCTGCTGTTTCTAATTAAGCGTCCTTTTACTTTACAGTAAAAGCCCTCTTCCCCATTTCAAATGAGCACTTAGGAAGAGACTTTGAGACTTCTTCTAGGAAGAAGTCTCTTACAAACTTAGAGCTTATATGTACTAACAGTTTTGAAACACGGTGGTGGGTTGACCCTGGCTGGTGCCAGGTGCCCACCAAAGCTGCTCTATCACTCCCCTGCTCAGCAGGAAAGGGGAAGGAAAATTTACTGCAAGGTTCATGGGTCAGGACAGGGTCAGGGAGAGATCACCAATTGCTGTCATGGGCAAAACAGACTTGGCTTGGGGAAATTAATTTACTACCAATCAAATCAGAGTGGAATGAGAAATAAAACCAAATCCTAAAAGCACTTTCCCCCCACCCCTTCTTTCTCCCCAGGCTTTACTCCGAATTTTTCTCCTCCCCCACAGCAGCCCAGAGGGACAGGGAATGGGGGTTGTTCATCACATGTTGTTTCTGCCACTCCTTGCTCCTCTGGGGAGGACTCCTCACACCCTTCCCCTGCTCCAGCATGGGATCCCTCCCACAAGAGATAGTCCTTGACAAAATTCTCCCATGTGGGTCCTTCCTAAAGGCTGCAGTCTTCACAAACTCTGGTATGGTTCTCTTCCAACAGGTGTTCCTTCAGCAACAGATTGCTCCAGCACAGATTCCCCACACAGTCACAAGTCCTGCAGAGGGTCACAGCCTCCTTCAGGTGCATCCACCTCTTCCAGCATGGGGTCCTCCACGGGTTGCAGGTGGACATCTGCACCACCATCAACCTCCACGGGCTGCAGGGACACAGCCTGCCTCACCACAGTCTTCACCAGAGGCTGAGGGGGAATCTCTGCTCTAGTGCCTGGAGCACCTCCTCCCCCTCCTTCTTCACTGGCCTTGGTGTCTGCAGGGTTCTTTCTCTCATCCATTTTCACTCCTCTCTCTGCCTGAAACTCTGCAGTAGTTTTTCTTTTCCTCCGCTTCTTAAATATGTTATCACAGGGGCATTACCACCATCACTGACAGGCTTGGCCTTGGCCAGCGGTGGGTCTGTCTCAGTCATCTGGCATTGGCTCTATCAGACACACGGGAAGCTTCTAGCAGCTTCTCACAGAAGCCACCTCTGTAGATACCCTGCTACCAACACCTTGCCACACAATCCAATACAAAGACATTTCTCTTTATCTGCTGTTATGGAGCAGCATTTATCCTGTCAATGAAAAGCCAGCCTAGGATAGCAGCAAATGAACGGTACAGAAAACGCTACTGGCGCAGCTGTGCAGGATAATTAATATAAAATACAGTACAAGTCACTTGAGTTTTTTAGGACACCGGTACCACATATTCTAAGAAACGTAAGGCCAGATAATGAATACTACTTTTTCACACAATTTGTGTTACATAGTCCTTTCAGATCTACACCACAGCAGCTGCATTTTCTTCACTGGTTTCCATCATTTTGCAACTCCAGCTTCACAAGCTGGTCCTCAAACTTTTGAATGTCTACTTGATGCTTCATTAGAAACTTTCCATTTAAATGAAAAACAGGTATGTCGTATTTGTATTTATCATACCACTCTGAGTTCTCCGGAAGGGAAATATTCACCTCCTGCAAAATAAACTGTGACAGAAAAGAAATAAGTTAGTACCTACTGGACAGTGAAAAAACTATACCTGCTTGTCTTTTGATCAAGCTTTTTTTTTTCAGAAATGCAAGGCTGTTTTCTTGGTGCTTTTCAATTTTTTATTCCATGTTGTAGATAACTGGCCATTTTGTGGGTATAAAATGTACGTAAGCTACAAACTTTGGTTGCATGCCTGCAAAGGACTCCCTCCCTAGTCCTCTGTACAGAACCACTCTCCTGTGAACACCAACCACATCAAATATGCAGCTGGAAACACAACAGCTGCCCATTAGGCAGCAGAGCGCGACATCTCTTAATGCCTCTGTCAACAGTTTCTTCCTTCACGTAGATCAAAACCCAGCTGAAGAATGGTGAAAACTGCAGTCCCATATAGTGTAAATATCTGAAGCCCCAATTACTAACATCCTTCCCAAATGATATGATTATCTGCCTCACAAAAATTGCCAACTCCTCTGTCAGACAAGGCAATAGTATTTACAAAAGCAGTGGTTTTAAAAACTATGTGGCAAGGTGTATACTAGTTTAGTTCAACAGTACTTGGTTGAGGAATATTGTCGCAAAATGCTTTCTGATTATGAGTTTTGTGGAAATCAGTGTTGAAATTGTCCTGAAGAGGTCACCCATGAAAGAATAACAGATGCAAATAAATCCAAGCAATTTTCTTTTACGAACAATCAATCCTGCTCTTTGTATATAGAAATACATATAGAAATACATATTGCAATACATTACCCTTCTCTTATACGGCTCAAGCACTTCTTTTGCTTCATCACATAGAGGACATGGTTTCTAAAGGAAAATATTCAGACCAGCTTCAAGCACACAGTAAAACACACAGATCATTTGCACTGTAAAGTAACATACACCGGCATGAGTGATCATTCCTATAAATGTGAATTCCCTCTCCTGTAACACCTTGTCCTACTGCTTTCTCAATGTTTATCAGTGCAGCATGGATGAGAAGAAAATTATTTTTTTCAGCCACAGAATTTAATTATTTCTCATTTGCTGTTATTTTTCTCACGGTGCAAATTAACATTTTTCAGCAGCTCTTCTAAAGGCTGATTCAAGGGCATGGTTTGGAAGATCATGCACAGACTCATGCTTTTGGTCAGCAGCAGTGAATTTTCAAAGCATTGCCATCAGCAGCTGAAAATCACTGTGGGTACCATTCTTGATAGAATAATTTCCTCTGATAGGAGAGGAATGAGGAAGTCACATGAATAATTTCTAATCTGTTTCACATCAAGTCTCTTGGGCCACTTCAAACAGCAAAATAAGATTTCGGATAACCCGTCTGACTTTGCCTAAAGGAACTAAGCATGATCCTGTAACCTGCAGAGCTTGGAGGACAGTAAACCTCCAGCAGGGAGAACTGGCAAACAGCTGCTGTGTTCTGACCCGTGACAGGGTCGAAGTAAACCTCTCATTTTTGAAAATTCCCTGGTCTTCCACTACATCTAGAGCTGGCTTCTGCTGATATGCACCACGATCATTAGAGAAGTGTGTACCTGAAGAAGTGACTCACATGAAGGCATGTTGGTTCAGTGTAATGGTAGAATTTGGCCCAGAATTCACACAGCAAAGTATACTGTGGTTAAAGTGATAGGTCTGTCCCTCTGCCACAAAATTCCTCTCACAGCTGGAAAGGACCTTCTCCTGTCCCTCCCACTTAAAGTCTTCCTAAGACTTGTTTAAACATCGAGTTAATCTTGAAACAGATACTTCTTCTATCCTGTGAGTGAACTAATTTGCACTAAAGACTTTACTTCTAATTCACATCTCATCTAAACTGTCCTTCCCTCACAGACAAGTCCCTATGCTCTGAAAACCTATGCTAGATGCTAAATATCAACAATGCTGTGTTATTGTCACTTATGTATGGACTAACACACCTGATATTGGTTGACCAAAAGGAACATCCCAGAGCCCCGCACATCAGTGTCATAACATGCCAGGCTCCTTACAGTTAGACATACTCATTTGCCCTGGGACTCTGAAGAGCTTTTCTAACATTACAGTGACACAAAAGCATTTGACAAACTAAACTGACTCTTAGCAAAGAATACGTTTTCACTCCTGCTCTGATGGCAAGCTTAGGCACAATATGGTACTAATAAGATTGGAACTGGTTTCAAATTAGATACTGAACTATTTCAACCAACAGTGAAACACGTTTAAACAGTCCATTTGCGTCAGTATGTATTTTTCGGCAGAACAGGGCAGCAGTAGGTCTCTGCCATCACTTGCGTTTTGTTATTTGTAACAGGGCTGCCTGGATAAAGCTGTCTCACACAACCTTCTCTCTCAGATGTATATTACAATGGCAAAAAGGGACTCCTACTGCTGAGGTAGTAGAAATGTTTTCCCAAAATCACATATGCTGTACTTAGAGCTAGATATGCTAGTTAATACACATTGTGGAACAGAGTTTTATTTTTCAAGTAATTGCCATATATGTTGCAGACTCAAGACTGCAGTTCCTGGTCATTTTAAACTGGCATGGATGCTGAAGGAAGCAGACCCATCTTTCTGTCACTGCTTCTTTTGTGCTGGTTGAAATAAGTACTCAAACAGCTGTACAGTAGGGCTAGAGAGGAGAACTGATCTAAGCTAATAGTAACCTTGCAACAACAACAAAAATGTTTTTCCTTTAGCGTGGAGCGGTTTTTGCACAAATGCTTGTCTTGGCTTAAAAGGAGCCTCTGAGGGGAAAACCATTTGGCAGTGTTAGTTTCTATTAGTTTGAAATGTCTGCAGAAGTCAGAGCTTCCTTGTGCCTTCCCTTCCTCTCATTCTTAAAAACAAGAAAGATGGGAAAAGAAGTTAATCAGCATAAACTAGGAGTGTAGATAAGAGTTAAAGTATTCCGCATTTTACTTTGCAATTGCCCGCAGTATCAGATATGAAAAACATTTTTAGTTAAAGACACATTCAACAGGAGGCCACTTTGGAAAACTACTTGAACTCTGCTACTAGAAAATTTGATTTCATATATTGTCTAACTAGTTAGAAATTTGAAGACACAAAAAACAGACAGAGTTTTTTTGCCAGTTATTAACCCAAAGGTAAGCTCATTATTCCCTACCTTACCACACTTGGATTATGAATGAGTAGATGCTGAATCAGGCAGGGAGAAGGAGAACTGTAATTTTAAAAGTATAGTTCTTATGGCAAGCACTGCTCTGATTAATAAACAGATGGTGACCTTTTATTTTTTAACTTAGTCACATGTCACACAGTTTAAACACTCCTTTTTGGCTAGGGATGGAAAGAACAAAAGCTGTGCAGGAGGAGGAAATTATTTTAATTACATCCATCTCCAACAAAAACAGCCATACTGATGTCAACGTTCTCAAGTGCTTTGCACTTCAAGTTATTCTCCTCCTGAGGGCTACATCAACCACATAAACGCAGCACAGGCCACCATGTGTCATCCCATATAAAAAGTGAAGAAGACGTGCAGATAACGACAATTCATTGAAGGGGAAAGTTCACAAATGACCACTCCTGCTCCTTGTATCTGTTTACTAAGCATGCTTAAGAAATCTATCTGTTCATGCTACAAACTTCTGGGTGCATGTTTTTCCTGTTAGCATTACACAGCCAGTAATGCAAAAGAAGGTAAACCACGTTTTACTTTTTCCTCGTGTGCTACCAACACTATTTGGACCTATACCTTCAGTCTCACAGGTAAGGCTGAAATTAAACAAGAGTGCTTTTAAGAGCTCACTCTGGCTGTTGATTCCTGTCCTGGTCAGGTTAAGTATAACAACTCATCTTTGTTTTCTATTTCCAGGATGCAACACTGGCAGTTAGAGAACAATCTTCAACTAATTAAGGGATCGTAGTGTCCCTGGGACACAACTACCTTGAATGTTCATTTGTCGGTTTTAACTATTTGCTTGCTACAATGAGAACAGGATTGTGCTGTAAAGCCTTGTGTGAAAGTCACCTCCAAAGTAAAATGCCCAATACTACATAAATCTGAACGGAAGAAAAAGCACAGCCAAGCCATTTCATCTGGGATTCATGTATATCAAAGCTGATAAATACATAGTCTTGCCTAGATTTATTCTGTAAACAACTTTTACCTTGGTGAATAAAGTCAACACTGGCTTATTTGCACTGGCTGAACAGAGCTGTCTCCCCAGTGGATTGGATGAATGTCTCGCTAGCTGAAGCGCTCTGCTCAGAAAAAAAAGCACCATCGTCCTGTTGAGGCAAAAATAAAACATTTAATTGTTTTGGGCCAAGTTATAGCTCATGAAATTTGATGTTAAGGTAAAAATTTAATGTTAAGATGAATGTGATACTTCAATTGCAGTTCTAAAATACACACAATCAAAGCATTTTCCCAGGGTTTTTATTTTTGCAGTGTCAACATATTAATCAGAACAATGGCTTACTATGCAGCAGGTCAGATACATTGCATAGCTCAAAAATGTGTAGTTTCATTTAAAAAAAACAACCTATGTTTTCTTGCTGAAGCATCTCGTTTAAATTCCCTAACACAAACGCTGACATAAATGCATTATGCTGTTTCAACTGCACAGATGCCAGTAAGAATTACATGATACTAACAAAATGCAGAGTGATGTGCTTTGAACCTCAGTAATCTTGCTGCAGTGTTTGACATATTCTACTTACTCAAAATTATTCCATAAAAAAATTAATCTGTACCTAATCAGAATATTAATATAATGCTTTCTACGGTGAATAAAAAGCTGCAACTGAGACAATTTTACTTGGTAATATTAAAAACAAGTACATTACCCTGAGTCCTTCCTGCAACAGCAAATTAATTTATGGAAGATGTTGATGGCTTCATAGTTTCTTTGGTAACACTGACACAAATTTAGTGTTGTTGAAGGGTGCCATAGTGGAGTCTTGAAGCCATCTATTCATAGTAACACTAGTAACAGCACTTCCTCCAAACCTGTGTTGTAATGGGACCTTTACAAGGCATTTTAGGACTGAAAGGCAAAAACCAGAAGCAAAAGGGAGTCTGCATCGTGAGACATCAGAATTTACACCGGGAAAATCAAGTCTCTTTTACATTACACCAAACTGTTTCTGTTTCTGTTCAGGCATCACTTACCTCTAGTTCTACTAATCGGAGCTAATCGTGAATGCACAGTGTAATGGCACAAGGTTAAACAACTTAAATGTGAGCACGACTGTGTTGCAACCAACAAGCATGTTTTAGCATGTCCAGTAAAAAAAGAGCCTAGTGTCTTCACTGAATCTCTCAGTACTAGTATTACATAGCTTTGTTTTAAGAGACAGTTTAGCCATCCTAACTGCTAAGGAAGAAGAGAATGTTGCTGCAGACTCTAAACTTAAGGCTACTTAACTGCTATGTTTCTAAGCAACAACCACAAGAAAAATCAAACAGGTGACATACCACTGCTACACCAGCCTTACTGCCCTGTCAAAGACACCTTTTTGCTCCAGAGGACTCTGGTATACGGATAAGTTACCACGTTACAGAAGTTGTTTCAACAGAACAAATACAAATATTACCCTTTGGAAAAATTATAGCCTGCATTATCAAATTTCATATACTAGGAACGAATCAGATTTTGTTTCTTTCATTGGGTAAAAGTAAAGTTGTCTAAAATATTCTGCAACAAATGGGCTTTGGATTTATTGTTTAGTTTTGGACAGAAAGGATTCTTCATCTGTACACATCAGACTCGATATCCCTAAGAGTCAGCTGCAGTACTGGAGCGGTACGCTTGCTGTCACTGCAAAGTTGCAGGTGACTGGCATAGCACACACTCCCACAGGTCATGGTTCTTGGCAGATCCTGCATTTGTTTTACTCAGGCAGGTGATAATCTAATTGTCTGGGATTTTACAAAATACAGAATTACGCTTGGAACCTTTTAGAAAAACGCAAATCCGGATGACAGTAAATAGCCTCAGCCATACTTAGAAATTTTTACATCCAGAGTAAATGGGTACCCAGAATGAATGTGGGTTTGGCATGAAAAACTGCAGCCTGTTGGCCTGTTCACACGCAAGATAAGAATGCCAAAACAAATAGTCTGCATTCTGGCAAGTCTTGCATTTGCTGCCAGACTAGCAAACCAAATTTTGTTCCTTCAAAACAAGGAAAACGTCCCCAAGTTGGTTTGTGAACAGCAGAATGAATCCAGTCCAGAGTTATGTGTATCTTATTCCCCCTTATATATACATATGTGTATAACATGGTCCTGGTTCACTCCTTTATAAGCCCTTTTTTGATCCCTCCACCCTTCAGTAAATTTGAGTCTGGTGGACAAGCCCTACCAAAACATCTGCTGAAGGGGAATGAATAAGACAGTATTGGCATCTAAGCTTCAAGATCTCACAAAGAGAAGTAAGCTGGCACAGTACCCTACTCCCTAGGAAGTTTTCAGTAAAACTACAAAGTTTTAAATAATTATAAGCAACACTGCCTTTGGAATTGAGGACCAATTCTTCATTAAGCAGTGCCACTAAAGCAAGAGTTTGCTGTTTCCAGAGCTAGCATAAGACTGGCTGAATGTTTTCATAAATAGGCTAGGGAACAGAGTCCTAGATGTCCGTTTATTCACCTATGTGGAATGATACTAAAGCAGTACTATCATGTCAGTTACAAAAAGCCTCGACGGACTAATCATGATTTATAAAATGATGTCAGTAGTCTCCATCCAGGCCCCAGTCATGCTCTGCATTTCCATCAACATAAAGCAGCCTGAGATACCTAGCCCTGAGAGAGGGTGAGACACTGTCAGCCAACATCATGATCCCACACTACAGATGATACAGCTTGACTTCCCTAGCTTCCCTAACTGAAGCCCAGTTGCCAGACAGCATCACTAGGAAGGAGAGCAGTCAGGCCTGTTGCATTTAACCTGGGGTAAAGAACTGTGCAACTTCAGCTTCAGACCACCGTTGAGGCTCTGCCCCCACAGAAACTTGTTTTTATGTCAGCAGAATATACTGATCTTATTTCACTGGATTAAACAAAAAGGTAATGGATAAAAGCAAATAGCAGTGGTTTTGGAGACAAACACCGAAGGGTTCCAGTACTGTGAAGGGTTACTTACAGTTGCTATTGATCAGGAGCTGATGAAAGTGAATATCCAATCACTCATCAGGCAAATCTACTGCAATAGGTCAATTAGTCCGAACAGCATCCCAGACCCACATGGGTGTTCAGTGCACAGGCACTACCATCGTGTGAAGAAGCAGGTTCCCAACAGCGGCCTGCACTAATCAGAGCAACATTTCTGGAATGCAGAGCTCCGACCTCAGAGGTCACTTCCATGCCAGTTTCATCACCGGCAACATGAAAGGAAAGCGTTGCAAAGACGCCCCACAGTGTTCACATCCTGCTTGTATCTGTACTGTACCTGTCTTTTGTTATGAAGTCAGAAGAAACTAAAAGTACACCCAAAATCTTTCAACAAGATTATTCTGGAGCTTTCTTATGCCTGTTCCCAAGTAATTACAGTTTTGTTTGAAGAAGAAAATTAATAATTAAACATAAAGAAGGAAGCTTGCAAACTGCCGAACTTACCCTCCCTTAAACTAAAATGCTACAGAATGATTTAACAAATGATGCTTCTAAGTCTGGACTTGGACGATGCTGTATTTTGGAAACCAAACTGGACTCATTTCCTGTTAACAGACTTTCCATCACCTAATAAATCCTCATCTGCTGGAAAAATAAGAGTGGCACTAAAACTAGCCATTATTTAGATAATTATCTACATAAACTTAATCTTACAATCAATCAAAGAAACACAAGTATGGCTGATTTTTCTCCAACTATGTACATTTTAATGGTGCTATGTACTCATAATCTTAGCTTCAAGTCACTGATATAATCTTGTTCTATGGTTCTGAATGCTTTATATGCGTAATTACCGAAACACTTGGACAGGATTATGTACTGTTTTCCATGGATTTGTATACATATACATGAGGATGGAATTATCATGAACTTTCTAGGCACTCATCCATACACACTTTACATTCATGTACTATTTGATTTTGGAACTCTAACTGGGTTTGACAGAAGATGAGGACAAACCACAACTCCTTCTGCAAGATAACAGTAACACATCAGGAACATGGGAACTATCACAGTGAAAATGTCCTAGACATTTTCTAGCTATTTAACTGACTCCTACACTCCATTTAATTGTGATTCTATTATGACAAAGGAATATCGGCTGAAAGAGAATGGGGAAAGCAAGCAGATGCAAGTATAAGAGCATGTGGTGATCGGCCAAGTCAGTGGTAGTTTAAAACAGCCTTGTTCTGTTCTCCCCCACTCAAACCAGCTACAGCCATCTACGAAATCAAACTTGATTGCAGTAAACTGTTGTCAGTTTCATTAGTTATGAGGGAAATGCTGAATAACAAAACACAGCACCATAGCAAGAGACCAAGGAGCAACGTGTGACACCGAATCCTGTAGTTCTTGAGATCCCCACAAGGCTTTCAGCCCACCAGCCTTTCAGAGGAGGCATGCTTAATACACGAAAATCTTGAAATCTTGAACTTCGTTTTGCAAACACACTTTAACTCCACAGGTCTTTAGGGAAGAATCAGGTCTTTAAAATCAACTCAAAATTCAGAAACATCAGTAACATCACTTGTTTCTGTGAGGTGATGTTATCAATCAATGCACATTTCTATACTTTTTCTCCTCTAAACTACAGTAATCTGGGGTAATTATGACAAACTTGTTGCATTCCACTGCAGGAAAGATTAAAAGTATAATTTCATGCTAAGGCGCAACAAATTTGGTTCATGATCCCTCCAGAGTATCCACTCTAGACTCTGGTCCAAGGCCCACACTCCAAATTTCAAACAATTAAAAAAAAATCTGGACTAAGCTGTAATAATGGCCATGAGGTCATTTCTGAAGACTAAAGAACTTTCCTATACAGTGGGCCAACATCATCAAGTAAAATGACAACAGAGTTTAAAAGCCCGTTTTAAACACTTCTATTTGAAAACTTTTCGGTCCCCCACCCTGCAAAGGCCAGGGGTGAGCCAAATCCACAAAACAAAACACCCAGAAGTCTCTCCATCATCCCCTGTAATGAGAAAGCCTGGTTTCTTCTCACGGTACTTCCCGAATCAGCAACGCTCTCTTCAGAGAAGAGTCAAAACCCAAACCAAACTAAACCAACAGAGAGCAGGAGACTTGCCAGCGCGGTCGCCCGGGGCTCACACAGCCGCGCCCCGCCGCCCTGCCTCCCTTTCGCCCCGCTCCTGTCCTGCTGGGCGGCCTCCCCGGGGCCGGCGGGGAACCGCGCCCCCGGCCCGCCGCCAGGCCTGCACCGGGGAGGCCCCGGCGGCCCCTGCCCGGGCTCCGGCGCGGCACAGCCCGGCGCTCGGCACCAGCTCAGCGCTCGGCGCCAGCCCAGCCGCCAACCCGGGCGGGCCAGGGAAGCTGTGGTTGCCCCGCTCGCCCGCCTGGGCTTGTGACAGGGGCCGGGGCCGCGCACACCCACCTCGCCGCGGCCGCCCGGCGACTCCCTCCGCCTCGGCGGAAGTGCAGAGCTGGCAGGGCGCGCGGCCTGGGCCCCGCCGCCACCGCCGCCGCTCGGGCGCCCTCCGCTGGCCGCAGGGCCGCTCCGCCCCGCTCCGCCCCGCTCCGCTGCGCGTCCGGCGCTGCGCCGCGGCCTCGGGCAGGCCGAGGTGCTACCTGAGGGCTGCGGTCCTGCCGCGGAGCCTCGGTGCCTGCAGGCCGGCTTCTCTCCGCGAGAGGTAGCTCTTCGCGGGAGGCGGCGGCCCTGGCTCCCGCGGATGTTCCCGCCCCTCGGGCCGGAGCAGCACCGGCAGCTGGTCCCCGGTGCGCAGCCGGGGATGGGTGCCCTGTCATAGAGTCATAAAGGTTGGAAAAGACCCCTAAGATCGTCGAGTTCAACTGTCAACCCGACACCACCGCGATCACCAAACCTTGTCACAAAGTGCCACGTCTACACGTTTTTTGAAGGTCTCCAGGAATGGCGACTCCCACCACGTCCCTGGGCAGCCTCTTCCAGTGCCTCACCACTCCTTCAGCAAAGAAGTGTTTGCTACTACCCAACCTAAACCTCCCCTGGTGCAACTTGAGGCATGTCCTCATGTCCTGTCACTAGTTACCTGTGAGAAGAGGCTGACTCCCACCTCACTACAGCCTCCTTTCAGGAGCTGTAGGGAGCAATGACGTGTCCTCTCAGGCTCCTTTTGTCCAGGCTGAACAACCCCACTTGGCTTGGCTGCTCCTCATAAGACTTGTTCTCTAGACTCTTTGACAGTTTTGTTGCCCTTCTCTGGATGTGCTCCAGCACTTCAACATCCCTTCTGGAGTGAGGAGCTCAAAACTGAACACAGGATTCAAACATAGAATGTCCTAGGCTGGAAGGGACCTTAGAGAAGGTGCATTATCCTCTCCTTCATCCCATTTGGACCTGCAGGGCCAGCATTTTGGCCACCCACTTGGGCTGACAAAGGAATACCTCCAGGTATAATAGGAAAAAAAAACCCAAACCCAAATGCAATACATTATCAGAGTGTATTATTAAAGCGCTAAGCGTCTCAGTAATGAGAGTACGCAGGGATCATTGGAGAAAGGTGTGGGGAAAATAGAGTGAGATATTGCAGGCAGCATAGGTAGAAAGGCAGAAATTAGCCCTAAGCGAAGGGCCGGTCCTGCAGTTCTTTTGCTCATGCTGCTTCTGTTTGCTTCAAATGGAGTAAGTGGGCTTTGATTTCTTTCCTTTGAAATTGCAATAAGTTTGATGTTAGAAAA